>JARFIW010001719.1:697500-2010138 GCA_036346225.1 Platerodrilus igneus | reverse complement strand
TTCACAAATAAGACATGTAGCTTTCCAAATCTCTGAAACTTTTCGAAAAAATTGTATAGGGTGTGCTTCGTTTATAATTGTATATAATAGTTCACTATAATAACCGCTTTACTTATTTTAAACATTTGGAACTTGTTAATTATTTACTTACTCCCGGTATTTAAATGTAATTGCATTACCGTGTCAGTACTTCAAACACCGCGCCTGAGTATTAAGTACCGCGATATCGATAAATTATGATTTTTGCATGTGCAAAACTTCTTGTCACCTCCTTGGAGGAAACAGAAAGTATTGTGGTATCGCTTTCCGTTGAAGACGGCCGCAAAATTACATGTGCTACGCTTCGCCATATTGAAGAGTCTCTTTTCGTATCTCGTTCTGCATGGCCGCAATACAACAAATGTGTTTCGCTTCGCTACTTTACAAAGAAAAGTGCTTGAAGTAATTGTTTGTTTATTTTTATCATTTATTTTCGTATACATGTTCCACTTTTCTCTACCTCTATTACCGCAGAAATAACAGTGCTTAAAAATAGGTGCCAAATTTCACTGTCGCAAATGTTCGGTAACTAACTTTTTTCAAATAGCAACTTACATTTTTTTCTACACTTTTGGATTCTAGGCAGAAAAGTAAGAAGGTTTTGTGATAACATACCTATATCCAAAATAAATGATTTCTCTAGAAACTGAAAAATACAGAAATTTACGTAGCTATTAAAGGTTTTTTAAATTCAGTTGACTTTGGTTTGAAGAAAAACAAAAGCTCTTACTACAATTAATGTTTGGTGCACCACAAAACAAACGAGTTTGCTATTCTGGACACTACATGCCATGGGTGCACATTGTATGATTTTCGTAATTAATAACGAATAATAGCGTTATGAGGAAAATTAAGGTTAACTTAGCAATATAACAAGAAAAAAGAGAAAAACAGAAAAAAGTGTAAAATTAATCCAACTACAGCAAACTCTCGAACTGGTTGCCTCCAACTTCCAAACATTTATAAATTCTTCTTAAAAATATACCTTCCGAATTTCTTGCGAAGAAAGTGATCGAATTGCATTACGGCCTCTATCCTGGCAACCTGGTTTTGTTGTGATTGGTGAAGCAGACAAATGAAGATTGCCAGCATAGAGTCCGTAATGCAATTCGATCACTTTTTCCGCAAGAAATTTGGAAGGCTACTTAAGGTGGGTTTTTAAGAAAAAATTATAGATGTTTAGAAGTTGGAGGAAACCAGTTCGAACATTTGCTGTAGTTGGGTTAATTTTACGTTTTTGTTTTCTCTTTTTTTTGTTATATTGCTAAGTTATACTTAACTTTCCTCATAATGCAGTTTTTGTTGTAGCGTTGATAATAGCAAGCTTATTTGTTTTGTGGTGTATCAACCTCAATTGTATCTACAGCTTTTGTTTTTTTTTCAAACCAAAGCCAACTGCTAATTTAAAATTTTGTAATAACTACGTCAACTTCGGTATTTTTAGTGTCTAGATGGAAATTAACACAGGGTTAGATTGTCCGGGGGATTCTGGATCAGGTTAAAGTGGTTGGTTGAAGAAAACTCTTACCTAAGTTAGATATGAATCGGGCGGATCCAAGGGTGGATTCCATAAGGTGGATCGTGACGTAAGAAAAAATGATAGCATATTGATGGGTTTTCTCATTGGGGGCAATTGATGTTAATGAGTTTTTGGTGAGGGGACCAATTGAAGGGCGATGCCGATGGGTTTTTAATGAGAAGACCCATTAAGAAACGATTAGTGCTGGTGGGTTTTTGGTGGGAAACCTGATTAAAAAATAATTAGTGCTAATGGGTTTTTAATGAGAAAACTCATTAACAAGCGATTAGTGTTAATGGGTTTTTAATGAGAAACCCCATTGAGGGGCGATTGGTGGCACGGTGGCGGTGGTGCTGTTTCGGGTATATCCAAAATGCCCTACTGAAGACCTAGACCAAGCTGTATTAATCAAATTATTAGAAATTTAGGTTGTGAAGGATGTGTAGAACTTTTCAGATTAGCACAGAATAGAAAAGAAGTTTGAGCTGCGTCAAACCGACCTTAAGTAAGGTCGAAAACAAAATGATGATGATAGTCTCTAGAGAAACCATTCATTTTGGACATAGGGATGTTATCACAAAACCCTTTTACTTTTCTGGGTAGAATCCAATAATGAAGAGAAAAGTGGAAGTTGTCATTTGAAAAGTAAGTTTCCGAAATTTTGCGATAGTGAAATTTGGCACCAATTTCCAAGCACTCTATATAAATTTCTTTGATTAACTAACTAAAGGCTAAAATGTGCAACATGCAATTTTTGATGTTGAGTGCAGCATACACATTCAAATTTAAGTAACACGATTATGTATTTTTCACAAGCCTTAAGATGTAAATAACATACAGTACTTCTCGAAGTAACGGATCATCATTATCATTTTGTTTTCGACCTTACTTAAGGTCGGTTTGACGCAGCTCTAACTTCTTTTCTATACTGTGCTAATCTAAAAAGTTTTACATACCCTTCACAACCTAAATTTCTAATAATTTAACTAATATAGCTTGGTCTAGGTCTTCCTATTCTCTTCTATCTTTTACCTATCTACCTGACTCTACATAGATATTAGCAACCCGATGGTTGTTAAAGAACTCCAACATGTTTGCATGATTCCCATTTATAAGCAAATGAAATATTACCTGGTTATCTCCTACCAAAAAAAGAAAAGTGTTAAATTATATGTTATGGTAAGACTTAAGCAGCGAATTGCTGCCGACATGCCAAACCGCTAACTAATTGTTAGTTATGTCATAGTGACATTTAGTTAACTGATTTTTATTTATTTATTTATTTATTTTTTGTTTTGTTTTCGAACTTACTTAAGGTCGGTTTGATGCAGCTCTACATTCTTTTCTATTCTGAGCTAGTGTAAAAAGGTCTACATACCCTTCACAACCTAAATCTCTAATAATTTGACTAATATAGCTTTGTTTAGGTCTTCCTACTCTATTTTTATTTGGTAGCCTATAATCTAAGACCTTACTAAATAGTCTTTCATGTCTTAACTGATGCCCTATCATTCTATCTCTCCTGACCTTTAATTGTTTCCACATACAGAGTTCCTCACCTATCCTTTCTCATTTGTTACTCTATCTGCCTAACTACTCTTTAACATTTTCCTATAACACCAAGTTTCAAAAGCTTCTATCTTTTTCTTAGCTACCTCTTTAATTGTCCAAGTCTCACTACGTATAATAGAACGCTCCATACGTACGACTTTAAGAAACTTTTTTTAATATCTAAACTAATACTATTAGCTATTAGTAAGTTTTTCTTTTTTAAAAACATTTTTCTAGCTTGAGCTATTCTAGCTACTATATCCCTTTTACTACGCCCGTCATTTGTAATTACACTATCTAAATAGCAAAATTCATCTACCTCTTCTAACTCGGTGTTACCTATTTTTAATTTTGGTTTAGAAGTAGGCTGTAGCTCACTTGTTATTATCTTTGTCTTTCTTGAGTTAATTCTCATGATGTAGTTACTCTGTAGTATTTCATCAAAAATATTTAAAAACTCCCCTAACTCTTTTCTAGACTTTGCTATAATGGCTATAACATCTACAAAACGAAACATGTCTATTTTCTGTCCCTGTACACTAATACCTATCTTCTTTTTCTCTCTAGCTAACTTTAAAGCCGCCTCAATATAAACATTAAAAATCAAGGGAGATAGTATACAGCCCTGTCTAACACCATGCATTTATAACACTTCCAAATCGTTGGAATGTTTCGATCTTAATAAACTCCTGACTGACACATTTCTGAATCAAGAAAATACAAACGATTTATCCTGGCAGAAAATACTAGCTGCAAAATTTCATCGATTGTTGGGGTATGAAGAGGCGCAAGCTGAGTTGATGTTGCAAGGAGAAAGCGACTTTTGGCGCCAATAATGGGAAAGACGCGAAAAACCGTTCCTAATGATGTAATGGAAGTTATTGATCAATGTGATAAAGGCGTTTTCTCTATAATTCGCTCAGTATTACTTATACTTGCCAGTCTGCCAGTGAGCGTTGCTACTGCAGAGAGATCTTTTTCGACTTAGCGAAGGTTAAAAACTTTGTTACGCACAAGAATGACTAAAAATCGGTTAACCGGACTATGCTTACTACATACTCTTAGGGATATTGATATCGATACTGATAGAGTTATTCAAAGATTTGCAAAATCGGGTACTCGCAGAGTTGAATTTGCAATTTGATTCTTTTTGGGTTTATTTAATTTTTCAGTTTTGTTGTGTAGATTTAAATATTACTGTGTAGTTTCGTATGTAAGTTTTGAATAAAAATTGTTTTGAAATAAAATAACTGCCCCCAACAACTTTGCCTGGATTCGCCCCTGCTTACCTGTAACTGCTTTGATTGTTATCAAATGATTTTAGATCGAATTTTAATGACTAATAATTTATTGTGTAAACGCTAAAGAACAAATATGATGATGATATGAGTCATTAAATTGTTATTTAGATGAAAAACAATACATTCAAATATCAAGTCAAGGCCGATGTGATATACTATAAATGATGTTGTTCAGATTTAAACAGGCTCGCCAATGCAAAAGTATTAATAAACTTCTTATATTAAATCACACTACTAGCTAAATTTGGGCATAAATTGCACGCAATATCCTTTGCTATCAAGTAAAATGTCATAATGGACTTTTAGTGGAATTGACCTTATAATAGTTGTATTATCCTTGACATTACTCTTCTGATGTGCGGAACCACTCTCGAGTACATCCTGCATGATGTAGATTAATATGTTTTTGTTGTTACCTAAAACGTAGTTAATACAGTTTTCTAGAAACCGGATTATTTAATTTTTAGATAACATAAATTTTTGTACTCTAGTGTCAGTTTCTTATTGCTTAAATTCATCAACATTTTGTTTTCGACCTTACTTAAGGTCGGTTTGACGCAGCTCTAACTTCTTTTCTATTCTGTGATAATCTAAAAAGCTTTACATACCCTTCACAACCTAAATTTCTAATAATTTGACTAATATAGTTTGGTCTAGGTCTTCCTATTATCTTCTATCTTTTACCTATCTACCTGACTACATAGATATTAGCAACCCGATGGTTGTTAAAGTTTCCTATCCAGCTGACTCTACATAGATATTAGCAACCTGATGGTTGTTAAAGAACTCTAACATGTTTACATGATTACCATTTATAAGGAAATGAAATATAACCTGGTTATCCGCTTCAAAAAGGAAAAGTGTTAAATTATATGTTATGGTAAGGCTTAAGCAACGAAACGCTACCAACATGCCAGACCGCTAACTAATTGTGAGTGTCCTGGTGACATTTAGTTAACTAATTTTTATTTTTTTTGTTTTGTTTTCGAACTTACTTAAAGTCGGTTTGACGCAGCTCTAAATTTTTTTTATATTCTGAGCTAGTCTAAAAAGGTCTACATAGTCTTCACAACCTAAATCTCTAATAATTTGACTAATATAGCTTTGTCTAGGCCTTCCTACTCTATTTTTATTTGGTAGTCTATAATCTAAAACTTTACTAAATAATCCCTCATGTCTTAACTGGTGCCCTATCATTCTATCTCTCCTGACCTTCAATTGTTTCCACATACAGGGATCCTCACCTATCCTTCTA
Source organism: Platerodrilus igneus (assembly GCA_036346225.1). Lineage (NCBI taxonomy): Eukaryota > Metazoa > Arthropoda > Insecta > Coleoptera > Lycidae > Platerodrilus > Platerodrilus igneus. Next base: position 2,004,473 of record JARFIW010001719.1, on the reverse strand, counting down.
TAAACTTCCTCGTTTGTTACTCTATCTGTCCAACTAATCTTTAACATTCTCCTATAACACCAAGTTTCAAAAGCTTCTATATTTTTCTTATCTACTTCTTTAATTGTCCAAGTCTCACTACCGTATAGTAGAACGCTCCATACGTACGACTTTAAGAAACTTTTTCTATTATCTAAACAAATACTATTAGCTATTAGTAAGTTTTTTTTTTTAAAAACATTTTTCTAGCTTGAGCTATTCTAGCTACTATATCCCTTCTGCTACGTCCGTCCTTTGTAATTATACTACCTATATAGCAAAATTCATCTACCTCCTCTAACTCGGTATTACCTATTTTTAATTTTGGTTTAGAACTAGGCTGTAACTCACTTGTCATTATCTTTGTCTTTACTGAGTTTAATCCTCATACTATAGTTACTCTGTAGTATCTCATCTAAAATATTTAAAAACTCTCCTAACTCTTTTCTAGACTCTGCTATAATGGCTATATCATCTGCAAAACGTAACATGTCTATTTTCTGTCCCTGTACACTAATACCTATCTCTTTTCTCTCTCTAGTTAAGTTTAAAGCTTCCTCAATATAAACATTAAAAATCAAGGGAGACAGTATACAACCCTGTCTAACACCATTTCTAATCTTAGCTTTCTTTCCTATTTCATCAAATCTAATTACTACGCTTTGGTTTTTATATAGACTGTAAATAATTTTTCTATCCCTATGAGAGATTCCTATTTTTCGCAAAACCTTGAACATAACAATCCAATTAACCCTATCAAATGCTTTTTCTAAATCTACAAACGCGAAATGAGTCTTTTAATTTTTTTGTAACCTTTTTCGATAATTACCCTAATCATTAGTATCGGTTCTCTAGTCCCTCTGTCTTTACGAAAACCATATTGGTCTTCGCCTAAATAATTCTCAGTCAAAGCTTCTACTCTATTTTTAATTATTATTGTTAGTATTTTGGAAGCATGAGAAGTTAAACTAACCGTTCTAAAATTCTCACACCTATCAGCTCCTGACTTTTTTGGGATTGGAATAATAATATTTTTTTCGAAATCTATTGGAACCTCACCTGTGTCATGTCATATATTACTTTTACTAGTTCATATAATCTGTCTAAAGTTTTCTGACTTGCATATTTTATTAATTCTGCGGGAATATCGTCTATCCCTGGCGCTTTATTTAATTTAAGATTCCGAACAGCTCTATCAAATTCCTCTCTTAATATTGAGAACCCTATTTCTACATCCTCTTCTTGATCGTACTCTAGCTCATCCATATCGTCTCCCTTATATAAATCTTCTAAATATCTTTTCCATCTATCTGCTACCTCAACTTTATTTATTAGAAGCCCATTATTCTCGTCTCTAATACCATTACATTTTTTCCTATCTTCCCCAAAAAAACTTTTTAACTGCCATGTAAGCCCTGTCTGTCTTACCTACTCTCAAATCATCTTGTATTCCCTTACAATTCTCCTCCATCCATTTATTTCTAGCTTTTCTACACTCATGTACTATCTTATTTCTAACTGTATTATATTATTGCTTACTTTCACTATCCACTTCTCTGAAATGTTTAAGCTTTCTTCTATTCTCAATTAAATCTAATATCTCCTTTGTTACCCACGGTTTTCTCGCTTCTATTTTTTTCTTACCTATAGTCTGTGTTGCTGTATCATGTACAGTCAGTTTTATTTCTTTCCATCTATTTTCTACATTCCCTCCTACAGCTATCTTTTTGCTCTTATTATATAATACTTGTTTATATTCCTCTTTTACCCTACTATCATTAAGCTTACCTAGATCCCATCCCTCTCTTTTAACCTTTCTCAATTTTTTGAATTTTAGTTTACACTTCATTTTAACTAAGTTATGATCGCTGGATAACCCCTGGATAACTACGACAGTTTTTAACTTGGTTTCTAAATCTTTGTTTAACTAAAATATAATCTATTTGGTATCTAGCCCTATCACCTGGGGCTTTCCAGGTATATCTTCTCCTAACATGTTGTTCGAATAGGGTGTTTACAGTTACTAATCTATGTTCCTGGCAAAACTCAACTAATCTTTCTCCTCTATCATTTCGTCTGCCATACCCAAATTTTCCTACCATTTTTCCCTCACTACCTTTTCCCACTGACGCATTAAAATCGCCCATAACTACTAAATTCGCATCTCCTTTTACTTTTCTCACTATACTATTTATATCCTCGTATACCTTTTCTACTTCCTCATCCTCGTACTGAGTTGTTGGCATGTAAACCTGTACTAAAACAGTGTCTGTGGGTTTTGTACTCAATCTAACCATAATTATTCTGTCACTAAATTGTAAGTAGTCTTTAACTTTATGCCCTAATCTTTTACCTAACACTATTCCTACCCCTGCCTGTCCATTAGTTGAAGAAGTTGTAATTATTGTATAATTATCTTTCCAAAAGTCATTACTATCTGGCCATCTCACCTCACTAATACCTAAAATGTCCAGCTTTTCCTTTCTCATTTCGACTAATAAATTCGTTAACTTATCTACTCTAAGTAATGACCTTACATTCCAAGTCCCTATCACTAAATCGAACTGTTGTTTTATATTCTTACGATGACGAGCCCCAAGTACCCCCTCCCGGAGATCCGAATGAGGGAGTATTTTACCTCCGGACAAGAATTTTACTTGTGAGCTCTCCATCATATGTATTTCGTGTTTTAGGCCACGCACACCCGGGAAATATTGTGGTAGGCTCCCATATCTTTCCACAACGCAGTTTTTAAAGATTTTAGCAAAAAACCGTATCCGTCACGGCCAACCCCCAACAAGCTTGTAAATTATTGAGGATCGCCCGAGACCAACCGACCCTCTTCCAATATCTGTTAGCCAGCAAGGCTGCTGCCCCTTGCTGCGCCTTTTAATCGCCTTTTACGATAAGCAGGCTTACTATAGTAGTATTCTTTATTCTTTATTTATTCTTTATCCCCTACTTAAGTTATGCTAATTGAATTTTGATAACTTGCTACGTGCAGTGACGTAGCCTAAACAAACCAAAACGAAACAGTATGACCGGGCTCAATCGGCGAGTGGGCGGGGTATTATACATATAAGCACCTAAAGGAAAACCTAAAACAATAGAAAAAAATTTACACTCACTCATTCAACTCAAAACAAAACATACCAAAAAAAGAAACCTATAATTGAACACAATATGTACAAGGTATTGTAGTACCAAAAAGAAACAAACAATCAATCCTTACACAATAAACTTAGCACAAAAATATAAAAAAAACAAATCATTTTTTAAATGATGAGCTGCCGGTTTTAGGTTACGACCCTAGATTAATTTTCAACCAAGAAAAAAAAAGAAACGAAATCACCCTTCTAAAACCAACAGCTCTAAAGCAGCATGGTAAATCTAAAACTAAGTCTATAAATATAATGGCAACAAAATTTTCAAATGTGCCAGCAAGTTTTCAAACCATTTTCACATTAATAAGTCGTACATTTTTAGTGATTTAAAACAATAGTGACAATAAATACCAAAATAGTTCAATAATTTTCGTATAGACGAATTAAATTTGGGAATGCATGAGCTTAAACAGTAAAATCCAAAACGATAGGGTCTCAACGTAAATAGTGAATAAAACGCTCACCCTCGAGTTGCTGCGTGATCCTGCCTTTGGGTGGTCCTCCCATCACAACCAGGGGCTACCATTCATCGTGGCTTTAAGGGCCACCGGACGGAGCTAGAGCAATTACAAGTAAAAATTAATTTAATTTCGTCGAAAAGTACAATTTTCTAAAAACCCTAAGTACTTACCACGCCGTATTGGGTGCGCGAAATTTTCTTAACGAAAACGACACGGAGAAAACCAAAATAGATGTTTTCGTCTTGCTATTCGAGAATAAAGTGAATATTTATTTCGTTTAACTAAGGACCAAAGCTCAAACTAATATTGTTGTTTTCAAACGATTAAACTAGAAAAACACGGTTTTATTGGGGTAATACGCGGCTTTAATTCGGCTAAGCTTTCTGTAGAAAACACATACAAACCAATTATCGTATACATAGAACCCGTTATCGCCTACTTAATTTTAACATAAACTTTCCGTTGAAGAATTCTTAGAAGTAGTATTTATGATTAATTACAATACAATACAATATACTGGAAAGGGTTATTTTAATTTACGGACTAAATTTGCACAGTTTGCATCCAAAACTATCTCATCTAGGTCTACATCTACCTCTTTTTTCCCATCTCTGCCCGTAATATATCCCACACTACTCCCCTAAATGTCCCAGAACGTATTCCGCCCTTCTTTCTATTTCTCTTTTTCCCCAGATATCCTTGTTCCCCTACTATTTCTATAACTTATTTGTTATTATCTTTGTGTGTCCATGCTATCGTCCTCATACATCTGAAGCACAGCATTTCAAAAGGCTGCTACCGTTTGTCTGTCTGCGTTTCAGACTGCCCGTATTTCATAGGCATATTGTGCTTTGCTCCACACATATGCTTTCAACAATTTTCTTCTTGTTCTATGTTTGTTGCCTTTCCTCATAGGCGCTGTTCTTTCTTGTTAGATGCAGTTCGATCACCTTCTATTGTTTTACAGTTATACGCCCTATTTCTCCGACCTTTAGTGGTTGTGAAGGGAGGTAAGCAACCTGCGGCTGCCAAGTTCCCCCAACACTTAACCATTTAACGATTTAATATATTTTCCAATTTATCTTTTCGCACAGCCAACATTAGTTGGAGATATTTCGCAACCAACAGCTAGTTGTTTATACTAATCATCAGATTTATCTGCGCTTATTTTTTCGTCATTAGGTTTTCCGTCTCAAAACTGGTTGGACACGTGCCTGCACTTATTTATATTCTGAGCTAGCCTACATAGTTCCCTGAAATTCTTACACATCATGTGTATTCAGCTCGTTCACCTTCTATTGTTTTCTTATTTTATGCCCTATTTTACCGAGATTCAGTGAAGGAGGTTAAGCAACCTGTGGCTACCAAGATCCCCCAACACTTAGACATTTGCCGAAATAATGGTTTTCCAGTAAATCCTTTCACACACTTAACATTATTCGAGAATATTGCCCATCCAATTCTTGTAGTTACTTATAATAATCATCATGCTTAAGCACAGTTATCTTTTCGTCATTAGTTTATCCATCTTGGGATTGGTTGGATGCGTACCTCCATTGATTTCTATTCTGGGCTAGCCTACACATCTCCCTAAACCCCCTACAGCCTACATCTTTTACTATCTGTGTGCAGTAGTCTAACCTAGGTCTGCCTCTTCTTCTCTTTTTTCCTATCTCTGCTTCTAATATATTCCGCACTATTCCCTCATGCCGTAGTATGTGGCCTATCATCCTATCTCTCCTATTTTTTACCGTTTTCCACATATTTCTTTCTTCCCCTACCATTTTTAGTACCTCTTCGTTCTTAACTTTGTCTGTCCATGATATCTTCATCATACGTCTGTAGCACCACATTTCAAAGGCTTCTACCTTTTTCTTGTCCGCTTCTCCTACTGTCCAGGCTTCACAGCCGTACAGTGCTGTGCTCCACACATATGTTTTAAGCAATATTTTCCTTGTTTCTATGTTTGTGGTCTTTGAGCACAGTAGTTGCTTTTTCTTGTTAAATGTAGCACGACCTTGTGCTAATCTTTGTTTTATATCTTTTGTGCTTTTTCCATCTTGCGTTATTTGGCTTCCTAGGTAGCAGAAATCCTTAACCTCTTGTAAGTTCGTGTTACATACTTGTATTCTTGTTTTTCATTTATTTTCCCCACCTTTGCATACTAAAACTTTAGTTTTAGTTTTGTTAATTTTCATACCGTATCTCTCTGTTAGAACCGTTTGCATTTCATTAAGAGCAGCTTCTAACTCTTCCTTGCTAGACGCTAATACCGCTATATCATCTGCAAATCTAAGCATATCAATCTTTTGTCCCTGCATAGTAATTCCAAATGTCTTCCTGCATTTGACAGTATTCATTGCCTCTTCTATGTACAAGTTAAAAATCAATGGGAATAGGGCACATCCCTGTCTCACTCCTTTCCTAATGTTTACTTCTCTATGTTTCTGCTCTAATTCTATTACTGCTGTTTGCTCCTTATATAAGCTATGTACTATTCGTCTATCCCTATAACTCATTCCAATCTTTTTGAGTATATCAAACATTTTTTTCCATTTTACATTGTCGAATGCTTTTTCTAGATCTACAAACCCTATATACACGCTTTCCTCTTTTTCTATTGTTTTCTGCATTATCACTCTGAGCTAAAATAGCCTCCCGTGTTCCCCTGTTTCGCCTAAACCCAAATTGGTCTTCTCCTAGTATTTCTTCCGCCCGTTTTTCCATTCGTCTTTGCACAATTCTAGTTAATATTTTTGACACGTGTGCTGTCAAACTTATTGTTCGAAAATTTCCACGTTCTGTTACTGCTTGTCCAGCTGCTTGTAGAGTTTCTGCTTGCATCTTATCTGTACCCGGCGCCTTACCATTTTTCAGACTCTTTAATGCTAATACAAACTCGTCTCTAAGTATAGGATATCTCAAGTCATCATTTTCAATGTCTGATTCCTGTTCTAATGCAGTTAGTTCCTCTCCTGCATATAAATTCCCTATATATTTTTGCCATCTACCCACTTTCTCTACGTTTTCTATGATGACGTTTCCTTGTGCGTCCCTTATATTTTTGCTATACGGTTTTATATCCCTAAAATTCATTCTAATTAATTTGTATGCTTCGTCTGTCTTTCCTATTTCCATCTTTGTTTGTACCTCTTTGCACTTTTCATCAATCCATTGTTCTTTAGCTTTCCTGCATTTTCGAATAATTTCCCATTTTATGGTTTTGTATCTCTGTTTTCCTGTTTCGTCTGATTTATTTTTGTATTTTCGTCTTTCTCCTATTAAATTCAGGATATCCTTTGTTATCCATGGTTTCTTATTTTCTTTTTGTGTATACCCCAGAATATCTCTGGCCGCCATGTCCAGGCTGGATTTAATGTTATTCCATTCTGTTTCTACTTCCTTAGTATCAGATATTTTTCCGATATCATTCAGCAATTCATTTGACTTTTTTTCGAATCTTACTTGATTATCTTTATCTTTTAGTTTCTCTAAGTCCAAGTGCCTTTTTCCGTTCCTTTTTTTCAGATTTTTAAATTTAAGTGCGGCCTTCATAATTACGATGTTGTGGTCAGTATCTATATCTGCTTCTGGGTAGCTTCGACAGTCTTTTACTTGATTCCTAAACCGTTGTCTAAAAAAAAAATCTGTATTTTATAATTAACTATCCATCATCATTAAGTTTCCAGTGCTGTAACTGGTTGGACGCGTACCTTCATTGGTTTATATTTTGAGCTAACCTACGCATTTCTCTCAAATTTTTACAACCTACATCTTTCACTATCTGTGTACAATAGTCTACTCTAGGTCTACATCTACCTCTCTTTTTTCTCTCTCTGCATTTAATATCTCCCGTACTGTTCCCTCGTGCCTTAGAACGTGCGATGTCATCCTATCTCACCTAATTTTAGCTGTTTTCCACATATTTCTTTCTTCCCCTACCAATTCGAATACCTGCCTTAACTTTGTCTGTCTATAATATCATACGTCTATAGCACCACATTTCAAAAGCCTCTTTTTCCTGTTCCGTTTTCTACTGCCCATGTATGTATCACAGTTGTACAATGCATGCTCCGCACATGTGCGTTTAGAAATCTTTTATTTGTTAACATGCTTGCCGTCTTCGAACATAGTAGTTGCCTTTTCTTGTTAAATGCAGCACGGCCTTGTGCTAATCTTTGTTTTATATTTTTTGCGCTTGCCCCATTTTGCATTATTTGGCTTCCTAGGTAACAGAAATTCTTAATCTCTTGTAAGATGTTATATTATTCGTACTTGTCCCATCTCGTTATTTGTCTTCCTAGATTGTTAACCTCTTGTAAATTGTCGATTTCTATTTTTTGTGGTTTTTGACTTATTTTTCCCTGCTATAGTTTATCTTTGTTGATTTTCATACCCAATCTCTCTGTTAATACTATTTCCATTTCATTAAGAACTGCTTCTAACTCTTCCTTGCAAAATTTCATTACCTTACATGTGATTTTCCAATGCTCCACCCGAAGATACTACATTGGCCAGGAAGCAAGTTTTTTTTTACCTGCGGAAAATTTGGAATTTTGCCGAACCCTTGCTATTCCAAACAAGGTAGGTATCTTTAACGTGCGTGGCAACACACACGCGGGACCTCCATTTTACCTCTCCGAATGAGGGTGTATTTTTGTGAAAAATGCTCGCCTAACATCTTTCAAGCGGACCGTGTCGGGATTTGAACCCTGGACTTTGAGCGTAGTAAAGATTTCATTACCGCTATAACTTCTCTACATTCCTACTCTAACTCTGTTACCGCCGTTTGCTTTTTGTATAAGCAATGCATTATCCATCTATCCCTATGACTCAGTCCTATATTTTTGAGTATTTCCAACATCAATCTTTATTTTACATTGTTGAATGCTTTTTTCAGATGTACAAACCCTATAAGCACGTATTTTCTTTTTTCTATTATTTTCTCCATTATCACCCTTAAAGTTAAAACTGTCTGCCGTGTTTCCGTATTTTCCATAAACCTAAATTGATCTTCTCCTAGTATTTCTTCAACCTGTTTCTCCTTCCGCTTTTGTACAATCCTAAATACGATTTTTTACGCGTGTGCTGCTCGACAATTTCACATCTGTTACTATAGTGATACGTTTGAAATTTTTGGGTATCTGTGTGACGTTTTTTTCGTGGCAGCCACGTTGGGCGCCAAAATCTCTGTTACGTTTTTTTTTCGTGGCATCCACGTTGGGCGCCAAATTTATGCTACGTAACACCAAGAAAATCAAAGAAATGACCGGGCTCATTCGGAGAGTAGGGGGGGTTGTAGAAAGCAGACTGACCGATGATGTATGCGACGGTAAGGAGTTAGTAACAGTCCCTGCAATAAAAGAAATTAGAATAGCAAACCTGCAATAAAAAAAGATTAGTCCTGCAAACCTGCAATAAAGAAAAAGCATAGCAGCAATGCGTAGTCTAAGTTATTCAGTACTTGGTAGAATGTAAAAAAAAACTGTTTAGATAATCTATATAATATAACAACGGTAAAAGCAATACAAAAATTTTTAGTACAGAGTGAGGTAATATTGGGGAGTAGCAGAAACGTTTCCTTACACACCAATTAAACATAAATCAGACAAAATATTAACAAAAGATAAATAGATAAGACACAATTGATATAAGTAATTCAGCAGTATTGATTTTTTTCTTTCTTTTTTTTTTCTTAATCGCAGGCAAGTCTATTGTAAAAGGTATCAGAACGACGAAGATATGACAAAACAACGGGTAGATATTTAAAGTAATAGGAAGTAGGAAATAGTTCAACTTTCAAAAAGTCCTTCAGGAACGCTTCCTCGCATTTGAAGTGTGGGATTCACCAGGTCCTGCACTAGCGAAGCACTTCACCCTTTACTGGGAGGGTGTTGATGAAACTTATCACACGTTACCCTAATCACACCTACGTATTTCACTGGTGTTAGCAACAGACATTATCACGCGACGGAACTATGTAGCATTGATAAATTTCTTGTTACTTCTATTTCCTGAGGCAATAATTTCGAAATATTTTGTAGCACTAGTTTAATTTCAACTGGGACCAAATGTTTATTATTTTCATAAACATCCCAAAAGCAGTGAGAAACTTCAACCAATACCTTAGTAAACCGGTAATCTGTTATAGTATGAACTACTCTGATAAAAAGAAAAGAACCACGAAACTAGATCGCACACCCAGTTTAAAAAAAAAAGACAACTCTACAAAAACAATTTGTAAAGCTACGCGTATCACTAAAACCGTCAGTCAATGACCTAAACATAAATCAGACACGTTACATATAAAGTATACTTCTTTCAAAAGGTCATCAGAACTACACTGCTCTACAGTTAAAAAAAACAACTTTTACTTCACAAGAAAAACAACTAAAATCGAGTCGTGTCGTGCAGCACTTTTAACGCAATACCCATATAGAAACGAAGAACAAAACAACACTCCTTATCTGTTTATTCGTTTCAAAGCAAAACAGAAAACAGTCTTCTCAACGTAAACAATCTATAAGGACGTGGAACGAAACTAACAACGTAACGTAATTAACATCTAGGAACAAAGGACAAACTAGAACTCTTCGTCTGTAGATATATCAATCCTTGTTATTCCAACCGCGTATCGACTTATTATCTCGACTCGTTAATAACAAAAGGAACATCCAAAACGTGAATGCAACAATCATATCTACTAATTAATTACAACGGTTTATCATTTTCAATAAGTACGAATAATCCTATTTACAATTCATTGCACTTTATTTATTAATGAAAATCAAACTTCAATTTATCTACTTTTAAAGTAATACCCACGAGTTAATAAATATAAAACAAGAGATAGTAGTTGCAGAAATGTATTTACAAATTTGGTAAAGCGGAAAAGGTTAAACTATTAAAAATGCCCGTTACAGATTGTCTGTTCATACATATAACTTACAAGTTGGAAGAGATGTTCCGTTACTGCTTGTCCAGAGGCTTTTAGAGTTTCTGTTTGTACTTTATCTATACCCGGTGCCTATTATTTTTCACGCTTTTTAATGCTAATTGAAACTCATCTCTAAGTATAGGATATTCCAAGACATCATTTTCAATGTCTCATTCCTGTTCTAATGCTTCTAGTTTCTGTTCTATATATCGATTTTCTTTACATTTTCTGTAATGATGTTTCCTTCTGCGTCGCTTGTATTTTTGCTATACGGCTTTATATTTTTATAATTTGTTCTAATTAGTTTGTATACTTTGTTTGCTTTTCCTATTTCCATCTTAGTTTGTACCTCTTCCCACTTTTCCTCAACCCATTATTCTTTAGGATTTCTGCATTTGTGAATAATTTCCTACTTTATGTTTCGGTGTCTGTTCCCTGCTTCGTCTTGTCTTTTTCTGCATTTTCGCATTTCCTCTTGATACAACGTAAGGTCACCGCTAAAGTCCCGGCGTAATTGATAACAGCCACTACGACAGTTGGCAACACAAAATAATCACGTACATAATATTGCACAAGATATTACGTCATTAATGCGTCTCAAATTTGTATCACATACAAAAGAAAAAGATAAAATGTACTCACGTAAAATTTGGAACTCTTCACAACATTGCGGTTATTCTTTCCATTGATCTCGTTGTTAGTTGTGCGTGCATAGACCTTTGCCCTCGTCGAAACTAAATTGATTTGTCTTCCCTCTTCTTGGGTTTGTAGCTATACGACAGGAATAAGGGGAGGAACGATAATAGGTACGGTAGAGGAAACCTACATTACCTGAAACAGAAGACAAAGGCACACCACAGATAACCACACTGTTCGACGTCTCGTTCACTAGTCCATGTCGTGACGGAAAATGCGCACTTTTTTCCACACTCCGCGTCGGCGCATTCTCTCGCGCCGACGCAACTGTCTGAAGTGACGGAAATGCATGCATAAGTCTATTTTTTAAAATTTTGGAGCGATTTCAGTCGCATATTTAAACTAAAAATTAGAAATGTTTACATAGCCGATAAACAATACACATCAAAACTTGTTCATGACATGGTTGTAAATCAACAAATTTACCAACTGTACCCTCTTACTAATTTTTTATATTACTAACCTAACGAATTACATGGCTATCATCAGGTTAGCTTCTTCACTCAATATTGGTAACTTAGTAGAAAAAGAAAACAAGTAATGATAAAAGATAGAGTGGGCAACTGTAATAATTCAGAAGAAAAACACATGGAATAGAAAGTCCTAGTTTTTGGGAACTGCGAATATGGACTATTTCTTACAATGGCATAGACCGCGTCTCCTATGTGAGCCCAAAAAAAAAAGCATCCACTCAAAACATCAGCTAAAATCAATCATAAAAATTCAATGAGTTATTACAACCAAAGTTACGACAATCATTACAAAATTAAACGATGTAAGATAAATGCTGAAAACAAAATAGTCTGTTGTAGAAAAAGTGCGAGGATTAATTAAATGAAGCGACAGAGTTATACTAGAGAATCTAGATAACAAAGCGATATGTGGCTAACAATAAATTCAAAGAAAAGTCAACAAGTAGCAAAAAGATAGCTAGTTTAAGGTAAATAAGTTAAACGTGTAAAAGGTAAATGCTGTAAAAGAAAAGGAATGAGTAATTAAAGTTAACTAATTCATAGTAGGGACAAAAGCATTAGGTATACTGTTAAAGGGATGAAGCGTGAAAATTTTTAGATGTACGCAAAGGTTAAACGAGTTTAAAGATAATTTTATACTACCTAGTGTGGTTTGAATCGATATGTGAAGAGATAACAGTAATTAAAACTCGATTTACTGATAGAATTGTTGAAGAACAGAAAGATATCTTATAACGCATATAATTACTAGGATGACGAGCCCTCTTTTGAACTTCATCTAGACTAATGAAGAAAAACTCCAACATCATTCTTAAAAAAATGATTCACAAATTGCTAGAGCGGCAAACTTACCCCGAGTCTCGTCTAGACTTATGTACAGCTGAGCGACCAACTTCGACGACAAATCTCGCTTAACCCAAATAGATCTTAAAATGCTGCGTTGGAATATCGATATGTCTAAAAAATATGCTATCAAAACAAAATCATGCTCGCTACATAAAAGCAATATTTTACGATACATCTATAGAAAAAACAGTATTCCAAATTATTAAAATATTCTTTTGATATTGCGGGATTTATCAACAACCATCGTAAATGAGCTTAAATACAAAACGTTATCAACAACTTCATTATTGTAGTGTTTAAAGAAGCAGATATAACGAAATCAAGTTTATTATAGCGTTTTAGAAGGTAAAAGATATACTAAGAACTCAGTTAATTGCGTAGCTGTATTTAGGGACCAAATTTTCTTTAAAAAGGAATTCGTAAGTTATAGTTGATTATTCAAATTACTAAGGGAACACTTTTAGAATCATATCAGACTAAGATAATATATAAACTATTTAAACAACCCTTTTAATAAGTTAAAGCAAAAAAACAGGTTAGAATAGAGTAAGAAAAATTTCAGAATTAAAGCAATCATTTTAACTAAACTTAGTGTCATTTTAGAGGATTTTTCCCTTTTTTCTTTTTAATCATAATGATTGGAAAATAAAGCTATTTATCTATAATTAGAATACTTACAGAAAAAATTATGTAATCCAAAAAGCACATGCTTAAGTGAGGTTATGTTATGTAGTAGACACTTTTGAAAGGTATATACTCCAGCTTCATGCTAGATTAGATTAGGTAATAGTTTAAAAAACCCAGAATACAAACACACTATTTTTTATAAGGTAAGATATGAATTAATTGAGTTAGCAACACATTTATGAAAGCTATAAACAGTAATCAAATATGGCTGTCTATATCAGATTGACACATCTGCTGTATTTCATGTCATTTCAACTTAAGATAGGTCTCATGCCAACTTAAGATAAATGTTGTCAACCTGCAATGTTGCCAACTTATATTTTTTCTATTTGAAAGTTATTAAAAAATTTTTTTTATTATTTTTGAGTGAATAATCTAATTGCTACAAAAAGCGAAAACAAATTTCAACACACGTTAGGCGCGCCACTGATACAACCTAAGATCACCGCTAAAGTCCCGGCGTAATTGATAAGAGCCACTACGACAGTTGGCAACACAAAATAATCACGTACATAATATTGCACAAGATATTACGTCATTATTGCGTCTCAAATTTGTATCACATACAAAAGAAAAAGATAAAATGTACTCACATAAAATGTGGAACTCTTCACAACATTGCGGTTATCCTTTCCATTGATCTCGTTGTTAGTTGGGCGTGGTAGGCCTTCGCCCTCGTCGAAACCAAATTGATTTGTTTTCCCTCTTCTTGGGTTTATAGGGATACGACAGGAATAAGGGGAGGAACGATAATAAGTACGGTAGAGGAAACCTACATTACCTGAAAGAGAAAACAAAGGCGCGCCACAGATAATCACACTGTTCGACGTTTCGTTAACTAGTCCATGTCGTGACGGAAAATGCGCATTTCCTTCCACACTCCGCGTTTGCGCATTCTGTCGCGCCGACGCAACTGTTTAAAGTGACGGAAATGCACGCACAAGTCTATTTTTTAAAATATTGGCGCGATTTCAGTCACATATTTAAGCTAAAAATTAGAAATGTTTACATAGCCGATTTTCGGCAAGTAACACTCTAATAAGTTACAGTTTTTTCTTTTTGTTTATATCTCAGAATATCTCTGCCAGCAATGTCTAAGCTGGATTTAATGTAATTACATTCTGCTTCTACTTCCTTAGAGCAGAACATTTTCCTGAAGACTTTCAACGAATCGTTTGACTTTTTCTTAAATCTTTTGTGGGTATCTTTATCTTTTAGCTTCTCAAACTCAAAGTGCCTTTTTCCGTTCTTTTTTTTTAATTTGTAAATATAAGCGCGGCTTTAATAATTACTATGTTGTGGTTTGTATCTATATCTGCTTCAGGGTAGCTTCTTTTATCTGTTTCCTAAACCGCTGTCTAACAAGCATATAACTCCCTGCTTCGTCTTGCATCTTCCACATGTATCGTCTTGTAGCATAATGTTGAAATAATATGTTTGTAATGATAAAATTGTTTTTGTCGCAAAACTTTACCAACCTATTTCCCCTGTTGTTTCTCGTGCCTCAACTAAATAAACCTACGTTCCTTCCTTACTCTCAACTATCACTGCATAAAAATCTTCCATAATTATTAAATTTTCATATCTTTTTACGAATCTTAGAATTCTATAACTTTATAGATCGCTTCTACCACCTCTTCCTCACAGTATCTAATGATGTGATGCAAACTTGTATTATTACCATATTTACCTTGTTCAATACTTATGTCCCTATACTATAATTGTCGTAAATTCTTTGAGAAATGTATTGTAATAATAATAAACTAGATGAAGGATTCTGGGGTATACTAAATTACTCACACATAAATCAGATGGTACTGGGAACGATAACGGAACATCCGATACCATTCGATAAAATAAAAAGGAACAACGTAATTTCTGCGCTTGTAAAATTACTATAGCTACCACTTCAGTCCTGATGAGTTGAACCTAGAAGAACTCTACGTAACTTAACGCACTTCCGGAGTAGCATAACACGTCCAGCTCATTCTGATGCACGTCCACTACAGCCGTCTCAAGACTTTCTGCATCTTTCCCCACACCGCCCACACTTAACACATTTCTACTTGAACTTATAGGCAAGGGGTTCTGCGATACGTTTCAATCTGTTTAGATTCTAATCTAACCATGGGAACTCTTTCGTTCTTTTGTAACTAATTTTCTACATAATGTCTTATCTTTTTCCGCATAACTATCCACACACCCAAATTTTCTTCCTCCGATTCTATACGAATTACCCTAGAGTCTCCACTCCAAGAATCTCCGCCTCTAGCCACCGAACTTTGCCAATTCCTACTGCTAACCTATTCGTTTCAATTTCTAATTTTTAACTTACAAACTTGCTTTATACCTTTAACATTCCATACCCCGACTCGTAAGATGTTCCCAGTCCTATTTTTCTTCTTATTCAGCTTGTCGATCGTAACTTCGTTCGAAGTAGTCTCCACCCGGAAATCCGAATGAGGAACTATTTGAACTCCGAAATCTTCTACCCCATAGGATGCCATGTTTTTTGGAAATTATTTTGGTACGCAGTATACTTGGCAGACAATATAGTGGTTGTCTGTTACCTTTCACATTGCAGTAGTGTGTCTTAGAATGCTATACCGACCTCTCTGATCTCTTCCGCTCTAAGTAGCAAAAGATCTGCTGCCCTCTTTCGGGGACTTGTTTTAGTCTGGTTTCTCATTAAACACCTCACTAATACGGTTAAACCTATAGTTTGACTATGAAACATGCAGGAAATTCTATGCGTTCTAGTATTCTAGAACTTTTCAAGATGCAGTTATATTCAAGACGGGATTATCCGCTATAACCCCAATATTGTTATACCTATATTTTAATAGAAAACTAAATCTGGGAATGGGATTTAAATTTGAGTCCGAATGATAATAAATAGAATAACCTTTTATGGTAACAATTTGACAAAGAATTAGTTAATTTAAATCTTTCTAACGATTGTTACGAACAATTTTAGCCCCAGAAAATTAAACGGTAATCCACCGACAAAACTCGGTAAAGTACCTACATTTGATTTTTCAATACTCCACCCGCAGGCACTACATTGGCCTGGAAGCGAATTTTTTACACGATGCGACCACCTCCCTCTCCGGACATTCAATGTCGTGTATAATATTTAATTAACTACTCTAAATAAAAGTTGGACGCCGTTATGAAGAACTTATGTCAGGGTTTTTTGTCTTCTAAACTACTAAATAAAAGGATTGTAAGTACTTTCAATCGAACTGTTTAATAAATCACTAATATTTATGACAGAAACACTGTTGTTGTTAATCAAAATTCCTTTAAGCAACTGTAAAATCCTATCGAATGAACTACTTTTGTAACCCTAATTGTTAGTACCAAAACATTTTCTTCTCCTAATTAAACTACCTTTCAACCTAATATTAAAATCCCTATCAAACACTATATTAATAGTTCAACCGATATGGTACAAACAATCTTTGTTCATAATTAAAACATAGTTCAAGCTAATATTAAACTCTTTCACCAAAATTCACCAGGTAGATAAAGTTCCTATACTAATCCTACATCGATATGATACGTGAAACGTATAATTCAGTAAATAACCACAGGATTAATCTTTTACTTAATGATTAAAGGTTACTCACATTATTTGTAAATACTTCCCTTTTGCGAGCTCGTGTGCTGTAGCTTTGGATAAATAAATCTTCACCTTAACTCACCCACAACCAGTCCCTTGCGATACAGCTACAACAATTTAATTTAGTAACGGAATTTGATAACAATCCGGATATAATTCAACACACCGAAGATCTTGCACCTATATTAAACAAGATATTTATTTCTACACCGATATGATACGTGAAACGCATAATTCAGTAAATAAATCTTCCATTTGATAATTAAAGGTTACTCACATTATTTGTAAATACTTCCCTCGTTGCTAACTCGTGTGCTGTGGCTTTGGATAAATACAATTTCACGTCGAGTCAAGAATAACCAGTCCTTTGTGATACCACCAGACAATCTAATCTAATAACAATTCGCATATAACTCAACACACCGGAGATATTGAACCCATATTAAACAAGATATTTACTTATTACTACGATGGTAGTAATGAAGTACATATAACTTGATTCACTATAATATGATATTGCGAAAAAATTAAGTACTATTTATTTAAGAGCGCATGAGACATTATGCACCCTTCACAACTACTGTCCGAAATCAACTGCTTTCACAAACTTCGCTAGCCAATCTCTGGCGTAAATACCTGCATTTTTTGAAGTTTCTTATCTCACGTTTGACAAGATAATCCCAGCATATCTTATTATTTATTAAATAAAATTACAATACTATTTTCTACAGGACCGGCATTAGTGCCTGTTACACTGAAAATTTTGAATTTTACGAACCCTTGCTACTTCAAGCAAGGTAGGGATTTTTAACGTGTGTTACAACACCCACACACGGTACCTACATTTTACCTCTTATCCGAAGTCAAATAATAAAATAACATAGATGAAGATGTTTAATCTGTTCAAAATAACGTGTTTTGTAAATATTTTGCAGCGAACATTTACATTTAAGCAAAATTGCCAGAGCAAAGGTCTAAGCCTTCTGCTAATTTTCAATCAGGTGTACTACATTATCTTGCTATTTTAATATGAGGTTAATAAAGGCGAAAATAATAAGAAATCATATGCATTTTAGTGATTAAAAGCTTAACAAATTTCGCTATTTGTCGGGCAGTTCTAGACAGCACAAATGCTGGGAAAAGTTTTAATTTAGAAGATCCCGTTAGATTGTATAACGGAGATGAGGTAGGATTTAGATTATGCCCAAAAAGCGAAAAAGTACTAGGGCCAGCCCATAACCGTGAAGATTTTTACGAAAGAGTTAGTTCCGATAAAGAACAATTAACAGTCATGGCTACTTTTTGTGCAAATGGAGAGTATATTCCACCAATGATTATTTATTCCTATAAAAGGATACCAAAAATGATAGCAAAATCTGTTTCCGAAAATTGGGGTTTAGGCCGATCAGACACTGATTGGATGAATGCCATTGTATTTTATGAATATGTAGGAAACTATTTCCTTCCATATCTCAAGTCAAAAAATATAGAATGTCCTGTGATTTATTTTGTTGATGGTTTAAAATCTCACCTCACTCTCGAAGTTAGTCAACTATGTGAAGAGCATAGCATTATTTTAATATCTCTACTCTCTAATACAACTCACATCATGCAGCCTGCTGGCGAGGCAGTATTTAAACCATTAAAATCTGGTTGGGCTTCTTCAGTACGTACCTAGAAGTTTGAGAATTTTCCAAAAGAAGTAACTAGAACTACATTTGCAACAAATTTAAAAACAGTATTTGATAACTATGCGCTTTCTACAGCTATTCAACAAGGTTTTAGAAAAAATGGATTATATCCATTCAATAAAAGTAATGTAGATTATTCAAAATACATACCTAACAGAACAGGTAAATCAAATCTGGAAACTAAACAACATATTCAAAAAGATCTGCTGCCTTCATTTATTTTTGGAGGAGTGGAGAAAAACTAGAAAAAGAGGAACTTGATTTATTTTTAGAAACTTATTCACAAAATAAGAATGGACAGGTGATATTCAGTCTAAAAATCTGTATAAAATATGGCGACAGTTGAAAAGAAAGTGTGAGACTGAACAAGGTAATACAGTTTCAGAACAAAAAGAAAATATAAACCTACAAAGTTTCTCACAAAATAAACCACCTAAAATTAACATTTTAAGCATAATAACAATACCTAGCGTCAGAACCGATAGTTTGGAAATTGAAACCCACCTAAATCAGATCACATCAGTGCTCCAATGGAAAATGAATGGAAAACCCCAGAGAAAAATTCAGATCAATACTACAAGAAGAAAGAACAGGAAGGATTTAAAGTACCAATGCCATTTAAACACATTTTAATAAATCCAACATTTCAAATGACAGATACCGCTAAACGAAAAAAAAACAATTTTCCCAGCAGTTGTATCTTCTAAAAAATATAGAGAATATTGGGCAAATGAGCAAAATAGAAAAGAAATGTCTAAGAACAAAGTAAGAAAAGTGGAACACATTAAACAGTCTGACACAGAAGGTAATATACTAAGTGGTACAAGTACTTCAAATAAAGTAGATATACAGAATGAAACGTCAAAGAAAAAAGCGAAGAAAGCTGTTGGTGATTATTATTCTAATAGTTCCTCTGAAAATGAATCTATTTTTGACATACAGTATCCAAATGAAGATCTTGATACAAGTGACCCTGAATCCTTGATACTAGAAATTGGAAACTACGTTATTGTCAGATACGAGGGTGGTTATTATCTTGGTAAGCAATATAATAATTAAACAATGTTTTATAACTAGACATTAATATACCTATTTTAGGTCAAGTTATAAAACACAATGAAGTAGGATCTGAAATAAAATTAATGACAAAGGCCGGTCTTGATTGGAAATGGCCTTCAAAAAAATGATATATTGTTTTACTTTAAAGAAGATATACTCTGGACAATGAAAGAACCAATTTTAAAAAATAATAGAGGAATGTTTAGTGTTCCTGAGATGAAAAGTTACATGCCGAAAGAAATTTATTAATGCTATTAGGTTGGTTTTTTGTTGTGTCCACAATTGCAGCAATGAGTGTCCATAACCTATGTCTATATGGCCACCACTCTCTTACAATTTAAAACGTCGATAATTACCGTTAAGAGTCGATAAATACATCGTGCAAGCGCGATGAAAAAGCGACGTCACGGGCGGGTAGTAACGCTAACCTTATTACAGATTTGCGCGCCCAACTGCCAATGACGTCACCAATGCACAAATTATATTGCGCAATAATCGGAAATTTATATAAATTTAAGACAATAGATAATACAGCGAACAAATTAAATAATGGAGTACTTACTCAGAAATCCGGCGTCCCGCGGAGTTGAGGTAAAGTTGGCTTCTATTGAAGACCATCAGGGCTACGGAGGGCCCTTTTCAGGCAGCTAAAGATGGTATGCCCAACGCTCTTCCAAAGCGTTCGGACCAGCTCCGGCAATCATGGGCTCGTTCATCCAGGGTCGTGCAGTACGGTACGCCGAAGACTGCAAATTATTCTACCTATGCAGGGAAAGACGGGAACATGGCAAAGGGCGACAAACAAAAATAAACAGACAAGGAAATCTACATAGATAAAAACAAGGCACGATACGATACCTCAAACGTCCACTCCACTCGAAGGTTCGGGCAAAAAAGCCCGTTACAGAGAGTCACGGAAACACTTGTCCCCACTTTTTTCTACTCCACTCGCGTCGCGCGATCTGGCGCAAACGCACTGTGACGTAACGGAAATGCGCGCCCCGCGTCTTTTAAATTTGTGGCGCGGAACTTCCGCACATCAAAATTAAACTAAAAGCAATGTTTAAGCGCCAATTTATTGGCACGTAGCAACTCACACAACTGTCAGTTGTTTTTAGAAATTAAAAACATTTTTCAATCCTTAACTTTATTGATATTTGCACGAACACGCTTTGTAAATCGTTAAAAATTGTACATTTTCTATTTAAAATTTCTTCAATAAAATGCTATAGATTATACTTGAGTAATTTTCAACTTAAAAATTCCTTAAAGATGTCCATTACTCCCACAATTACCCTACTACGCGATTGCGGGGGTTGGTTTACTTCATGTGCTTCGGATACCTTCTTCTTAATACTAGTTAGAGTTCGGAGTCTTATACCACAGGCTTCTGCAGTACGCTAAACAACCTAATTAAAACATCTTTTCTACTAAACTTGATCTAGCATTTGTTCTTGTAGTCGAAACCATGAAAGAAGTCGTCTGCGTCATCACTTATGTATTCGTACGAATTAAGTTGAAAATTTTAAGTCAATGTAGCATCTAGTTCATAAATACCCACTAAATATTCCGATTCGGAAGTTTCCGTCAAGCTTTTACAACTTTAATAAGTGTATTCCATTTACAAAAAAATTAAGAAAGATATCATATTTCAAAGAAAAGGCATAATTTTACCAAAGGTTAGCCTGTTAAGTATAAAGTTCAAAACATACGGCACATACTCTTCTCTGTCGTTTTCCCAGATGAACGTGTTCACGTATGTCTTTAATTAAAACACGTACAAATCGTATTACTATCTTTATCATATATATTAGTTAAGCTTTTAAATAATCTTAAACGTATGTTTGAATTGAGTTAGGGCCAACTGCACCGCTTACACATACACAACTAAGGTTCACTTACAACGTAAGTGCAACTGCACCGCATCAAATTGTCACCTTCAGTGTAACTTTAGCTAAGGTGTGATTTAAGTAACCCTTACCGTGCCCTTACTCTACAGGTTGAGGTTATGTTCAGTTCTTGTTTACAATTTGCCGGTCTGATTTTCAAGCTTTGTTGTGAAAGATTATTATGGATTTGATTTTTGGTGTAGAACTGTTTGATGAAATAGATGAATTGGAACTAGTAGAATTCGGTATTCCTAGAAATATGATTGTCAGGTAAGACTACTACAACAGCTTGGCAGATTATAAATTTTTAAAGAAATTTAGGTTAACCAAAGAAACCCTAATGTTTGTATTGCCACAAGTAGAAGATCAACTTGAATTTCCCTTGGATATGTAATCAGTTTCTTAATTTATAGCAAAGGAATGTGTTAAAATATTTATTGTAGGAATAATAGTGTGCCACCGATTATTCAATTACTTTTTCAGTCCATGTCGTCGCATCCGTCTTCTTGCATTCGATAATATTTTTATATTTCAAAATGCAGTGCATTAGAAACATTTTTTCTTCATTGCTGAAGTTTACTTTTTTTCCTTTCTCCTGAACACATAACATACTACGATTTGTGTTCATTTTACCTCTACAACACCTTCTAAGTCACCACAAAGCTCAAATGAGGTTATATAATTTCCTAGAAAATTGACGGTTAGGTAAGTGGCTCTTTTGACTTAACGGTGCAGCATACCTTAGAAAGTTGCCCTTAACCATCTAAAGTGGAACTTACGTATGTATCAATTAAAATGAGGTACGGTGCAGTTGGCCCTTAGACACCTATGACGTAGGGACTTCTTTCGTGGTTCCTACTATAGCTGTATTACAGATTCAAATGGAACAAACAGACCATAATTTTCACGTTTCTTTTCGAAGTAATGAAGAACATTCATAATCACCAACTGTGTAATTTTAAATGTTTATTACGAAGCATTTTTAGTGTCAATATGAAATGGCAATAGTTTTGAAAAAATTGTTCAACAACACCATTAATTGAGGATAATACAAAACGCTAAATGTAAATGAAAACAAAACCAAGCTAACTTAATCCTCAAAACTAACTGTGTTTGGTACTTAACCTTTAAAAGCAAAAATGAATTTACAAACTACATGAAGCAAAATCAAACACACGTTTGCTATATCTTTATTACAACATTGGGAAGACGCACCTTTCTATAGCTATCCTATTTTATCACCGTGAAATTAGTAGACACAAGTAACATAAGGTGACCAGACGTCTCGCTTTTGGTAGGACAGTCCCGATTTTTCACAATTTGTCCCGCGTCCCGCGACGTTTTTCAAAAGTCCCGACTTTTAGAATTAAGAAAAACCAAAATTAAGTGTTGAAACTTTAAAAGCCATTTTATGTGTCAAATATAATTTGACAAATTCTTGTGAAGATTTTTACAATATTTTAAAAAATGACAACAATCTACTGAAAAAAAATCACTCAAATAAAAAGTATGTCAAGGAATAAAATAAGGTGGAGTGGGGTAAGTGCATAAACGGGGCAAGTGCATAAACGGGCTCTAATTATTGTAATAGTGAAAATTTGAAATTTTTAATATGTAGTAATCTACTCAAAGTTAATACCGACCTATTCACGGAGATGTCTCCATGCTATCAGTGGGATTCACCGAATTATATCAATGACTTTGATAGCCGTACATTGAGAGTGGAAGTAAAGTTGGCGCGCTCATAAATGTACTGTGATTCTTAATGTAATTGTATGTTCTGTGTGACTATTTGTGGTAAGTATTAAAATATATTTACTATATTTCACCCTAAACAAATAATTTTCGTGGAATTGTTAAAGTTTATCGAGAAAAACCGTAGTGTGCACTTGCCTTCGAAATATTGAGACAAGGGGCAAGTGTATCACATGTGTTGGGCCAAGTGCGCATGCCTGTGCACTTGCACCGGAAACAGCTTTAAAATATTTTTCAATTATGAATAAATTGAGCGTTAAAAATTTAGTACTTAGTATAAGTTCATAAAATAAAAATGTTTTATATGGTTAAATATTTCTGATGGTTGAATTACTGAATAAAATATTTATCGTACCTAATTTGATGTTATTCACTTAATTAAATTACTATTTAGGAAGGAACCATGGTCCGCACTTACATAAGAAAACTAACAAAGGAAATTATGCAAAAGAAACATTGGAAGAAGCCATAGAAAATATAAAAGCCGGACGTATAAATGCATACCGAGCTAGCAAACAATACGGCATCCCATATCCCACAATAGTAAGTCACTTGAAAGGAAACCGAGGATGAAATCAAATTCATATGGCAGAAGCACTGCTCTACCTTCCGAACAAGAAAAACGGTTAGTTGCCGGACTGCTACAAATGGAGAAGTATGGGTTTGGATTATCCAGAAAAGAGCTGCAAGAACTGGTTGGGCAATTCGTTAATGCGAATAAAATTAAGACTCCATTTAAAAATGGCATTCCTGGAGAGGACTGGTTTTGAATTTTTCGAAAAGACATAATTTATCGATAAAGAAACCGCAAAGCGTAGAAATCGCCGGAAAAAACAGTTGTAATCCTTTTAAAATTGACGCCTATTTTATGCTTTGGAGGACACTTTAAGTGAGCTAGGCATTGAAAACATGCCAAATAGAATTTGGAATTTAGACGAAAGTAGTTTTTGCACCGATCCTTCAAAAACTCGAGTGGTTGGCGGTAAGAATATTCCTTGCACTCGCACTGTCAGTGCTCCTGGAAGACAAAATATAACAGTTTTGATGGCTGCTTCGGCTTCTGGAAATAAAGTTCCACCTTTGATCATTTTTGAAGGAAAGAATATTTGGGACCAATGGCAGGCTGCAGAAAATACTGGATATCCTGACACTACGTATGCTGCAACTACTAATGGATGGATGGAGACAGACGTATTCGAAAATTATTTTGAAAAGAGCTTTTTGAAAGCAATTGGTACTGACCGCCCTGTCTTATTAATTTTCGATGGTCATTCCACTCATGTGACAATCAGATTGATTGAGTTAGCTTCTGAGGCAAATGTAACAATTCTGAAATTACCGCCTCACACCAGTCATGTTTTGCAACCTTTAGATTTAAGCGTCTTTAAGCCGTTGAAAACGTTATGGGACGCAAAACTGGTTAAGTGGCAAAGACAGAACATTGGTGTGATGCTTCCAAAAAGAGAGTTTTCTAAAATAATTGGTGAAATTTGGAGGGACTTGGATCCAAACATAATTATGAATGGTTTCAAAAAAGCTGGCATACATCCATTTTCGAGGAACGTAGTTCCAGATTCATTGTATAGCGCAATTTCGCTTAAACAATGGAAGGATTCGAAAACATCAGAAAGGGAACGTTCTGCTCAAATTTTACAGGACCCAATGATTAAATTCATTGAAGAAGCTACTTTGCATCCACCTATAATATTAGAAACTGCTTCTGAAGATTCATTGGACGTTTTTCTTGAAAATTTTGATGTGAAGTACTGCGAAAAATGCAGAAATTGGAGAAACTCCACAAAGATTAACACATCGTTTTGAAGATAGAGAACCTAGTGTTGAAGTAATACTACAAGAAACTATAAATTTTGAAGAACTTCTTCTGGACACCATAAGAACAAATTCGCCTATCCTCGTGAAGAAAAAGAAGAGAGTTGCGAGAGGAGCGGAGGTCATCACATCGGAAGAGGTAAAGTGCAGAATGATTGCTGAAAAAAAGAGCACACTGAAGACTACCTCAAAGGGTGAAAACAGTAATTTATGTTCGATCTGCAAGTGCAATTTTCGGCATTATATTAAGAAGGCAGACTGGATTCAGTGCGTAACTTGTATGCAGTGGGTGTGCGGAACATGCAACAAAGGTTCCAAAAAACGACAATATGAATGTGAACGTTGTCTCGATTCAGATTGATTAAATTTAATAAAAATATTACTTTTAACATTCAACATTTCCCACATATTTTAGACTTTGTTATATTAGGGCTTTATTTCAGCAATTATTTCATTTCGCTCATTTATTTATTTCAATAATTGTTTTTTTCAATTCCTTTCTGTCTTTTGCATATATTTGAATAACTCCTAAACGAAAAAAGATATTTGACTGCGTTAAAAAGCATTTTAAAGCAGACATATCAATAGTTATGCTCTTGCCTCGAGCAATTGATCTGGCACTTCAAATAATTTTACATGGTCGGTTATGCACTTGCCCTGAATTCGGGGCAAGTGCATAAGTGATGGACTTTTTTTTCAATCTTCTTAAAAAAGTAAAGTATAAAAGAAATTCACGATTTTATCAATGTTAATTAAAGCGTATTAACCCAAATATTTGTTGGTTTTAATAAATTTTACAATATTATGAAACAAATGAAGGATAATTGCCTTGGAAGTCAAACTTGCTAAAAACTGCTGTGCACTTACCCCACTCCACCTTATTATAAATTTTTTTATATTTATAAATTGTACTTATGTTAAAATAAAAAAGATTACGTTATTATTTTTATTCTGTATGAAAATCTTTGTTGATACCCCCTCCTTCAGAGTTGTCCCGCTTTGTCCATCTAAAAATCTGGTCACCTTAAAGTAACATACTATTAGTTGTTTTTTTCAATGTATTGCTAAGCGTGACACGCAAGTTTATTTAGTCCCGACTATACCAAGCACAAAACGAAGCCTACTACCAATAGTTAATAAGGATATACAAAATCCAAGTTTTTTATAATATATTTCTAAACGATTGACTCATTCTTTCTAAATTTAATGCTGGATGAGTTTGCTACACTTTATGTATAAAACCAGCTCTCTAACCCAAATAGTCCACAAGGTACAAGATTTTATGGTAACGTATTTTACCAAAATATTACAAAAATTGTGATTGTTTGTTGCTTTTTGTTAAATATCTATATAAAAAGAGCGTTTGGAATTAATTTGACTTTATCAGGAAATGTAAAGTTCAATAATATCAAGAATAGGACAATAAATAAGGACAACCAGAAAAATTACCATGTTTTAAAAATGTTAACATACTAATCCAGTTTCTCAGTGTTCATCTGACTAATGAGCTAAATAAAGATTTTAAAGTTCAGTATTCACTCGCATAATTAATTTAAATTTTGAACTATGACATAACAAAGAGCACACGTCGTAATTTATAGGCAGTCTTAACAATAATCTTTTATTTTTTGTTTAAGTATGATTACATACCACAATAAATAACCAATTTTATGCTATTTGGCGTTATGGAACGTTAGACGCTTTAATAACAAAATTTTGAATGCCTGATGCATTTCAAAGCGTTTCCTAGTAGAGTTATCCAATTTTTGCAATAATAGATTAAAACGAGTAAAATCCCACATATCGTGATTAAATTGTGCAATTGCTGAAGGATTTTCAGAAAACGTAGACAATAATGTACGTAAGGAGGACGCAGAATCTGAACTAACTTTTGAGGTATTACAAATGGCCTGCCAATAGCTAGTAAGCAACAACCATTTGTTTTCGTACCTATTGGATTAATTGTTGAAACGTAATCGTATAATTATCAGAAATTAATGGAAGCCTTTTAATAATTGCCAAAGTCTCCTTAACCAATGTTGAGGTTAAATATTGAAATTGTTCAATATTAGACAAAGTTTCATTTTCATGAATGGGAACGGAACAAATCGTAGAAATAACTCCAATTTTTATAATTACCATCATAAGTGGGTATGACAATTCTCGGCAACTTAACTTTATTAGGGGCACCTAAGTGTTGTGATTCAACGCTAGAACGTTTAGTATGAGGCTGCGATTGCAATGCCCTCTTAGCTGCCAACTCTCGATGCACAATCTTGCTTGAATATTGAATTTCATCAAAGCGATTTTGGATCTCCTGTTGTTGATCTAAATCAGCAACATCTACACAAGCAACAATTTCGTAATGAACTTGTTCAAATTGATTCACTGTATTTGGTAAATGATCAAAACGAACATCAAAAACAACAAAATTATTTTCAGGATCAATTTGTACTACTTCAGCACACTTTAGTAAGGCTTGTGCTTTCCGCATTAATATGTTCCTTTTATTTGACAATCTTTCAATCTCCATTGTCACAAATAATGAAAAACAATAAGGAAGTAAATCACAGTGATCTACAACCAGTGGCAGTAATCTACTTGCTAATAAATGTTTACCTAACAACAAATTACACAATACAAAACATGCAAATCTCAGAACACAAACTATCAACAAACACATTTAATTGTCCCTTCAAATAAATTATCAAACAAAATAACGACAATTCTATCTGCCTGCAATCCTAAAGACCCAAATGGACAGCCGCTCACCATGAAATAATAATCTCAAATCCCAAGCAGCCAACTATAATATCATTGACCTCTTAAATACCAAGAAAATAGGAATTTTAGAATTTTAAAAGGCTGAACTCTATATTCAATAGAATGTACTTAGATACATCCGGTGTGACCCCAGGCAGTTTTCAAGATATTTAAAAGGGGGTAGCAACAGACAAAGAAATGTCAAACCCTTTATTCTGCAAACTAGGTAGTTAACCACAAAAAGAGTTGACCTATATGTAATTGTACACTGTAATTAAAATACGTTAAATATTTTTGAAGCAATAAGCACATATATTACAGCAAATATTATTTAGTGAGCGGCAGTGTCAACTGAATTGAGCTTTTTCAATACTTTCTAACGAAATTCGCGGTCATTTACGCTAATATTTATGCAAATATTTACGTTAATGATCACCGTAAATTAACACGTCAACACAGAATAAAAACACGCAAAGCCAAATTACGCGTTTTTATGGAACATAATCTACTGGATTAATTCAAAAATCCGGCTCGAAGGACCAAATGTAAATTCTAATGAATCAAAGACAATAATTAATAGTCGAAGGACCAGTACATAAATAATTATATACGAAAACGAGACCAAGTATATCAATTTATATTTAAAGTCAAGACACTCACCTCGATAAAACAACAATTGTAATCTCAACAAAACACATCACGTCATCACTTCTAAAAGGATCGCGGCAAACAGCCCGGAATGTTTGTCTTCAATGGACCAGGTGACAAGGGGTGACCGCAGGTGGTCAAGTGGTGGTTTCACTAAATTGAATACCGTTCTATTCGCGGACAAAGTTTGCACGTACAAATTTACAATTTAAAATATTAATTCTAAACACTATCTTTTGTTTTGGAACTTCGTGTATTTGTTTTCGCTTTTCTTCCGAGATTTGTTCTGTTATATCTTGTATTAGTTGTTGTATATCTTTTTTTAATTACTTGATTTTTGTTTGTATTTCGTTTATATGATGACATTTGGTTCTTTGTTTGTCTATACGTCGCATATTGTTTATAAATATTCAAATAAACACGCTCGTGAAAAGTATAGCGCAGTCTAGATTTTACGATTTTATTTTGAAGGCATCAGGCATTCAAAATTTTGTTATTAAAGCGTCTAACGTTCCATAATGCCAAATTGCATATCTGCATCTAACAAGAAAGAACAGCGCCTATGATGAAAGACATCAAACATAGAAACAAGAAGAAAATTGCTGAAAACACATGTGTGCAGTACAGCACAGTATGCCTATGAAATACGTACAGTAGGAAAAGCAGACAGAAAAACGGTAGCAGCCCTTTGGAATGCTGTGCGTGAGATGTATGAAGATGATAGCATGGACAGACAAAGTTAATAACAAATAGGTTATAGAAATAGTAGAGGAAGAAAAATATCTGTGGAAAAAAATAGGAGACATAGAAGAGCAAAATACGTTCTAAGGCATTTTTGGGGAATAGTATGAGATATATTACAAGCTGAGATAGGAAAAAGGAGGTAGATGTGGACCTAGATCAGATAGTGACTGGTGCAGACTGTACAAATTTCAGAAAAATGTGTAGGTGAGTTCAGAATAGGAAGCAATGATGGTACGCGTCTAACCACTTCCAGGACTGAAGACCTATTGATGACGATGATTCGTCCAGATAATTGGTTTCAGCAAGATAGCGTTCTGGTATCTAAGTGCGCCAAAATTTAAATACAATTTTGCTGGACGATGAATTGGTCAAAGTGAGCATATTGGGTGACCATCTCATTTCCAAGAATTTTGACACATTTTGATTATTTCTTTGAAGAGCGCTGTCTGTGTAAAAAAGCCAGCAGCAGTAGACAGAGTAGAGTTCAAAACGGAATTGCTATCATCTTATAGTACCGCAAACGAGGTATACGCGAGACAAAGACAGTTGGTAACGCTAATCTATGATGTGGAAATTAGCGCGCCCATCTGTCAATGACGTCACACAATATGCAAATTATTACACGTAAATGACGAAATATGCAAAATTCATAAAAGGTATTCTAAAAAACCCCACACACGGGAAACTTACGTGAATATGTAAGCGTCTCACAGAATTGCTTCCTTCAGGGTTGCTCGTGGCTCCCTTCCGGATTATTTAAAGATGGTTCTCCGGGCGTCCTTTGGGATTATTTAAACATGGTTCTCAGGGCGTGGACTGCTACCAGGTTGTATCCAGATTTATATCTTCTTCTTGAATGTAGAGGTAACGACGGGAACGGGTTTATAGGAAACGATAAACAAAGATAAGCAAGAGAAAAAGGAATCTACATAATAAAAATAAAGATACGATACCAGACCCAACACCACTCTTGTCGACGTTCAAAAGCAAAGTCCAAGTCCCCGCGTCTTGTGGAAACTCCCCACTTTTCTTCTCCCACACGCGTCGGCGCGATCTGGCGCAAGCGCACTCTGTAGTGACGGAAATACGCGCAACAAGTCTTTCAAATTTTTGGCGCGAAACTCCCGCACTTATTTAAAAATGTCTAGCGCCAAATTTTTGGCACGTAACAATCATTTGTCACGAATGATTACATAAAAAGAAAACAAAATTTTTGTTCAGTTGAATATTATTTGAAAATTTTCTTCGGAGAAGCCAACTTATGATATCACAATAAAATTAGCTACGAAATGACATCTATGATGATCCATATTGTCGTTCGAAAAAAATACGCGTGGCGCCATATTTTAGAAACGGTAGTTACTAGCATTTCGAAAATACCGTCAAATTGTGGACTGTCATAAGATTAGCAAGCACCTTTGGATTTTTTCTTAAATCGAATCGTTTTTGGCATTTGTGCGATTCTTTAGACGTGCCCAGTTTAACCACTAGGTCATGTCTTAAGTCAAAATGTGTCTCGACATTAAGACGCCGATGCTGGTATTGATTATATTATATAAACAGTGGTTACCTGTCACGAGCTGAAGTTTCATTCAATACATTGTATAAAACTGGGCAAACAAGTGGTCTGGCGACAAACTGAATAAATACATTGTGATGACATTTATGTAAAAACCGCTTACTTTTTTATGGTCAACTTTTTAAAAGTTAATTGGTTTAGTCCCATCTGAATTTCCGTACCTCAAAGAATTTTAATGTCAATGAGAATAAAATTGTAACAGATCCTGACCCCGGTAGTTAACCGTAATGGCTTTTTATTTTTAAAATAAAATTCCAAGTTTCGTGTTCAAAAATATCTTCACTTTTAAGAAACTAAAATGTGTAACTTTTAATTAAAAAACGTTCATTCGTCTCACTTTAAAGGTGCAGTCTAAAACAACTTATAACATCATTAACATTATACCTTGGTTTGATATTTCCCTCATTTCTTTTTCGTTTATATAACAACTTTATCGTGTTCCTGTCTGAATAAGTTTTGCTCTTTGATGATTACATCTCACTTCGTTAATATTAATTGGTAATAAATAAGTAATAACAATCAAAATGTTTAAAAGTGCAGAAGCATAAATCGCTCATTTACAACCTACGCTAAATTATGAGTTTAAACCTGTTAAATATGACATTATATAGCTAAAGTTTATAAATACTTCCTCAAAGGTATGCAACATTGTGCTTGAGAGTAGCCATTTTTAATTTGAATAAACTTAACTCATTTGATTAAAATTTCTATAGCTTGCTCCACTTTGATTATTTATTTATACTTAGTTTACTTATTTATATATCAGCTATCTTATTTATTTATTTATCTAGCAATTTATTTATTTGTTAATTTACCTCGACCTATTTCTACGTTTAGTACAAACAAGAAGCGAGATACATTACCATATCTGGTATTTAGAAGTATTGCCCAACATCAACTGCAGCATAGCGGTGATCTATATCACGCATAGCAACGCCCATATACAAACTTAAAAATGAATCTTATTATCATAGAAAATATACAATTTAAAAAGGTTTGGCGATTTGGTTTTTTATGTTTTAAGCGTTTCGTATAGTACAAACTAATCCTCAAAATCAACTAGTTCATCGGTGCTGATAATGTTTTTATTTGCTCGCACTAAAATAATATTTTTTTCAGTATACAACACGAGTAGCAAAAATAAACTCTTTTTGTAGAACTTTATTCATTTATTAGTTAGTTACTTGTCTATTTTATTTATTAGTTTGTTTGGTTTCTTACTTGCTAGCCTGCTTCTTTATTTGTTCTTCTGGTCATTCGTTCGTTTGTTAATTTATATATTTGGTTGCCTGCTTACTTACTCGTTTGTTGTTTGTTCGTTTACGGTTTGTTTACGTGCTTGCTTGCTTGTTTGATTGTTCATTTGCTTGTTTATTTGTTCGTTCATTCTTTTGTGTGTTGGTTTGTTTGTTTACTTGTTGGCTTGTTTATTTACGTGTCTATTCGTTCGTTTTGTTACAAGTAAATATGACGTTACGTTACGATTTTCGAATTGTCTAGAAGGGGCGGGAACCCTATAACAGTTTTATAGACGCACCGGTTAACTTTCAGTGGTGCGGAAGTTAGTTTCTATGAAGAACATGATAAAAGATAATAAAAATCTAAAATGTAAATTTGGCCGAAATATAAAGCTACTTTACTAGTAATACTTACCTTGAAATGCTTTACTAATTATTAAACTTAGGGCGCCAAACCGTCTTGATCCAGCAAATTTGTTGAACATTTTCGCTATTTGGAAGATAGTTATTCTGGATATGCCTCCTTGCTGTTGGTTTTCCTAAATCTCGTCCCCTCATCTTTTACCTTTCGTAATCACACTTTAAAAACACTTCTTAACGTTTTATCAAACTACAACAAATTTTCAAAATAAAGGACTCTCCCAAAATAAGCCTTCGTTGCAGTGGCTTGATATCATTTAACAATTCTCCACTTTATCTATATTATAAGTGCAAATAAAATTCCATCTACAAGTGACCACTATTCACAGTAAATTTCAAAACATATAACGGCACGTACATTAACCTTAAAAACAACAAACCTAATCTACATCCTATTGTCCAAGTATTATTAATGGAACTTAAAAAACCATTACTCTATAAATAATACTAAAATTCTATTGTTCTACTTTTCCCCGATTGATGTATATGACATTTTGAATCCCATTTATTTGGAAATTCCCTTAACTACAATACAAAGAAAACGAAAAGTGTAATACCAACTTTTCACGAAACCATTCTACTGTCCGTATAAAATATTAAGTTTACACCCTTTATCTAACCATAACTCCACACTTGAGCTTACATGTACTTATTTCTTACCCTTTTAAAATAGTCAAACTTCCTGTGCTAATACTATTATGTTTAAATTTAAACAAAACTATTTCCGTCGCTATTTCATTGTTCCACAGAATACTCATGTAACGGAATATTAATTTCCCACTACATAAATACAAGCGTTCTTATTTTATATCCAAGAATACATAATTATACATTACATGTGATTTTCCAATGCTCCACCCGAAGGTACTACATTGGCCAGGAAGCGAGTTTTTTTTTACCTGGAAAATTTGGAATTTTGCCGAACCCTTGCTGTTCCAAGCAAGGTAGGGATCTTTAACGTGCGTGACAACACTCACACACGGGACCTCCATTTTACCTCTCATCCGAACGAGGGTGTATTTTTGTGAAAACTGCTCGCCTAACATTTTTCAAGCAGACCGTGTCGGGATTCGAACCCGGGACCTTGAGCGTAGTAGTCACACACATACCACTACGCCACGGAGCCGCCTAACATAATTATACATCATAAACAAACCAAAAAACTCAGAGTACTCACGGTTCTAATGTTCCAAATGATTCTTATAACTTATGATGCAGAATATCCAAGGATGCCAACGTGGTGTGTCCTTCGACCCTTCAAAATTTTAACTTGTACGACAAATAAAACCAATTTATTACCCTCTCCTGCTTAATCATTCGACAAAGACGAACATATATCTACGATTTGCGTGTTTGAATTTTCTAACCTGTACGTTTTCGGTAATTCTCAAAATAATTCGATATTGGTCCTTGAGAATCCCTTGCCGACACACGTCTACTGTCATTCTCCTCAACCACCTCGTTAAGGGGCCAACGACCTACGTCCAGGTCCATTGTCACAAACGGATAATTTCGTTCTCTTTCTGATCGCCTATGTATACTTAGTCCTTTCGAAATTAGTTCTGTTAATTTCCCACTCTGAAAAATTGCTAATTCCGTCTAAGGCTTTCTTAGTGACAAGTTCAATGTCTTCAGTTTGTGTGAACGATCATTAATTTTATGACATTTTATTATTTTATGGTTGTTGTTGTTTCTTGAACCCACAAGTAAATTGATACAAATATTATAGTGGACTTTAATGTCGTTGAATTTTATCGGTGTTCTTTCTAATTAAATACGACTAGTGTAAAATCCCTATTCAGTGCTGATTATATAAAAATGTACTAGGTGTTTTTTAGTATATTTACTTGCCCTGGTTTAACAATGTATTGAAATAGCACATTTATTAACTGTAAATTACCCAAGCTCTTCTATAAAATTTTAAGAATATTTTCTTGTAGAGCTCCTGATCTACCTGAAATTAATAAGTACTTTTCTATTAACGAATGTATGCTTAATTAACGCGCGAGCGTAACAGTTTGTTTTTTCTCACATTTATGAACGCTAGTTCAGTTTGCAGCTTAGTACTAACATTTCGACGCGATAAATATTACTACAAATAGAAATTAAACATTTTTAGAAGCGTGGTTAGGTTAGTATGAAGATTTTCATCGAGCATCACAACATTGAAACACTGGATGTGTAGATCAGAATAAAGTGAATTGTTTAAAGAGCTTTCGATTTTACCTTGCATTGAGCTTTCAACATTTCTTATTTCGTAGCGAAACTTTCAGTCTTAGAATTCCTTTATTTATTTGCTTAGCACTATCTGGATTTGGATTATCAGACTAATCACGATGGTAGATGGGCACTTGTCACGGACAAAATGGCTATAACGTACAAGCTTAAAATGCAGTAAATTGAAGAACCTGTGAAAAAATTAAATGGTTAACCTCGAAACTAGATAGCGTAGGCTGCACGCCCTTGAAAATATTATAAAATCAGTTCTCTCTCTGTCTCCCTTTCTTGCCTCTCTCTCCCCTCCCTCCTTCGCCCACTCCCTCTCTCTCTCTCTAAACCCTCTCGCTCTCGATCTTACATTTGCTCACGCTCTTACTCTCGCTTTCCCTTTCTATCATGAATTTTTAAATGCTGATTTTAAAAATTTAAAACAAAGTCTCAGAGTCATATTTCTGCATAATAAAATCGAGTATTGTTATAGTACAACCAAAGGTACAGTAGTTAGTCACGTGCCTGCATAGATGGCTTGTTATATTACACAGAATTTACAAATGGAAAAAATTAATTCACTTTTCCTATTACAATGTAAATTAATTAGTTCACAGCTTTCGCTTATTTTAACGTATTTTAGCATGGTGGATTTTTAGCCCGTTCTATTTCATATGCCTGGCATAGTTCGTTGTTGTTTACATAAAACGTAAACAGGAACACAGGTGTATAGAAATCCCTGCATTTGATTTTCCAATGCTTCACCCAAAGGTACTACATTGGCCAGGAAGCGAGTTTCTTTACCTGGAAATGTCGAATTTTCGCCGAACCTTTGCTATTCCAAGCAAGGCAGGCATCTTTAACGTGTGCGACAACATTCACACACGGAACCTAAATTTTACCTCTAATCCGAACGAGGACGTATTTTTCTGAAAAATTCTCGCTTGACATTTTTCAAGCGGTCCGAGTTGGGACTCAAACCTGGGACCATGGGCTTAGTAATCACACACTAACCAACTAAGCCACAGAGCCGCTGGAATTTGCGTCCGCAAGATATAAAGCAGGTAGATCACTAAATTCTATCACTTACGGCTTTTGGTTCGAGGGCAAGGTTTAATGAACCCTTTCGCTGCAAGACAAACTTGGGTGTCAGTAATCCTTTGAATCCAACAGATGTTGAAGAAGCATTTACTACCGGACCATATTGACTAGTAGCGGCAATTTATCTAACTCCGCACCCACGTTCGCGTTTGGGAGCTTTCTTATCACTAGCAAACCTGTATTTATTAAATTGCTATACTTCAAATTTCCGAAAACTTGTCATCGCTGGCGCTAGTTGTTTGTCGCTCAACTCAAACTAAAAAACCTTGTACGCAAAGAACTCAATGAATCTTTGTCAATTAAACGAATTCAATAAACTGTCTTTTCCATTTTGCGATGGCGGTATTTGTAGACTATATTGTTTTAGGGGATTCCCATTTCCTATATTCACACGGTTTGTACGATTAGAATTGAACTTGCGGTTGATGTCAAGGGTTTGTCAGTGCATGAGAATATTACGTACTTTCACGGTTGCTGTTTGATATTGATATCTGCGACATTGGGTGGGTCTGATAAGTCTTAAATTTTTTTACTTCTAAGGTTTCTGTCTATTTAAGTAATTTACAATAATTTCGCTTCTTTTCCATGCGCGAGAATGTTTTCAAAATACACGTTTGTAGGATGATTAGTTATAAAAAATATGCTGTTTTTTATTCTGGTATGTTTATTATGAAGTACCGGTTTTTAATTGGTGGTTTTAAAAGAATATACTAGATGCTTTACTATTTATGATCTAATTTATTATTATGATGAAATAGATCTATTAGTAAATTGTGAAGTATTCAGCTTCTATGAAATTTTAAAGATATTTTTTTACTAAATCTCCTGAACTAGCTAAAATTGATAAATGCTTTTTTATTTACGAATGCATGCTTAATTAAAGTGCAAGCGTTACAACGTGTAATTGTATAGATGCATGTTATGCCTTTTTATGATTTTACACCCAGTGTGATTAGTGATTCGGTATCGAGATGCAACTTGTGTAAAAGTATTAGGATTAGCAGCAAAGAAGGCCATAATTGTTACCTTGAAGTTTTTTGT
Organism: Platerodrilus igneus; assembly: GCA_036346225.1. NCBI lineage: Eukaryota > Metazoa > Arthropoda > Insecta > Coleoptera > Lycidae > Platerodrilus > Platerodrilus igneus. The sequence continues at coordinate 1,967,600 of JARFIW010001719.1, read as the reverse complement.
CAATCACTGCACTGCCATGTTGCTTTTAATTAATTTTAAATGATTCAATAGCATTCATATTTTCAAAAATCGTGCGAAGATGGCGAAAGGGTCTGGTCTTAAACGTATACCTCGTTGTAGAACTTATGGGTTAACATACAAATATACTCTACAATATATTAATTGTAACAGCAATTAATAAGTAGATAGAACACACTAGAAATTACTTTTATTAGGTTTTTACTAAAGCGGCCTCATATCTGTTTAGCGATAAGACAAGATGATTCATAGGTATTATGTTACAATCATATCTGCCTAGCGATAAGAAGGATAAATAATAGGCATCGTAATACAATAGGTTTGATGACGTATATTCTAAATGTCTTCTTGACATAACTAGAATAAAGATTTGTATAAGAGCGAGCCCCGCTGCGATAGATCATTATTAGTTTGAATTTCGTCCTAATAAACGTTTTATGTACATAAAGTTATTATTATATACACTCGTTTGCGAAATAAAAATTGTTAGATAAATAAATCACCAGTAAGATTAGGGTTACAATAATACTTAATCCGTCGAATTCAGAAAATTAAATAGTGCATACAAATAGTGATTAAGCTAGTGCCAATGTGAACAAGACTGTAAATGTTTGTGATTGTGGATAATAATTATTAGACCTGAATTTATTGAAAATAAAGGTAAAATGACAATTACAAAATTTAATGAATAATTTTGCTTGGCATGGGTAAAGTAATTCGAGCATAGAGAACGGAAATCAATATAAATTGTTGGTTATTTTGCAAAAAGAAAAGCCCGTGACGGGTTTGCTGTTCTTGCAAAAAAAAGAAAAGAGATGCATCCGTCTGATGAGCTGCAAGAACAGCGAAATCAGTCACGGACGTTTGTTTTTGCAAAGTAACCAACAATTTATATTGATTTTCGTTCTCTATGCTCGAATTATTTTCCGCATTAATTTAATTGGAAACGTATTGGTTTCCGTCGATTAACTTCCTCGTGTAGCACTGGATGCAGAATCTTCTTTGAAGGTACGCCAGTGTTGAGTAAGTAACAGGTCATTTGTTTATTTCGATTTAAGGATTTGTTACATTGAAAGGTTTTTTTTTAAATGCCAGTAACTCGTAGTCAAAACTTAAAATGGATAGCGATATTCTTTTTCTTTTAAAAACTTTAAGTCAGGCACGGAGGAAAAGTCTGCAAGCCTGACATCGAAATTAGAAGAAAATTCCACGAAACTAAATGACAATGCGGAAAACTTAATTAAATCGCAGCCAAGTTAGAACAAAGCAACGCAAACTTTAGATCAAAATGCGAAAGCTTTTGAACAATTGAAAGTTTATAAAAAAAATACTAATTCGACAAAAAAACTTGAAGCGAAAGAGAACCTGCAAACACCAAAATTCAATTTTCCGGCAGTTTGGTTAAATTAGAAACGAATTTTTCAGAGGATTTATTTGAAAGCTTGCATGAGCTTAAAGTCAGATTTTTATAAAAATTGTTAGAAAGCTCGTGAAAAATGGAAGAAAATGTGCTGGGGATGAGAAAGACCAAAACGATACCGTTGCACTTTCAATCGGATTGTATAATAGAACACATGAATCGCACCTCGGGAAAGTATCTTTCTAAGGTAGTCTGCGAATATTAAAGCGAATGAAACCAATACACACCCCTATTTTTATCGGCCTACCGATCTGCAGTCTACGAGAGTTTTGGACAGATTCCTACATGTCCTATACGGGGTTGCGAGATACGGTTACCATATTACCTTGAGTTCGCTAGTAAACATGAAGAACACGTTGTGAGCGAAAGTTATGCCGAAAACCTCAACCGGAAAATGCACATCCATGGAGACATAAGAAAGAAGATTCAGATTGCGAGCGACCAAATGGAATCCAGATATAACGTCAAGACGCAAGAGTCAGGTTTTTAAACGGGAGACTGCGTATGGTTGTATAATACCAGACGGAGACGTGGATTGTGGCTAAAGTTATAGATAAATGGGAAGGATCTTTACGAAGTACTGAAACGAATCAACAATGTAGTATATAAGACTTGTAATCTTCCAAAGGGCAGGACAATATCAGTGTACATTAACAGACTGGCACTATACGACAGTGATGACTACGACACTGCAGTGCGGCGAGTAGGAAACCATAAAGATGAACCAAGACCTGGTCCAAATTATTAATGCTTCATGCCCGTCTACAGCGGTGCCGGTAACGTGAGGTTTGTGATTACCGAAGAGTCCAACGGGGATCTATTTGATGTGCCGTCGAAATGCTCTCTTGCACATTGCGTCGCAACGGATCTCAATAAAATCCGAAAGATTACTACGGCGTGTAAAAGTAAATTTGGTGATCTGGACCAGCTTCGTCAACAATAACCAGAGGTGGGCAAAGCCATACACCTCAGAGATGGACATCTTTGCATTTATTACCTAACGATAAAGCAAATGTTCTCTAGCACACCCACTTATCAGAACCTGTGGAGGTATTTGTGAAATTCAAAGATCATATGATGAAATTTAGGGACAAAGCGTTGGCCATACCTAAGATTGGTTGTGGACTCGATTGACTGGAAAGTGGTACGAAATACATGATGGAGGTACTATTCCGGAAAACCGAGATCCAAATTTTAGTTTTCAACTTTAACCCGAATGGAACTGCACCCGCTATTAAGAGTGTCATTTGCTACTTACATCAATACGGGAAATGTAAGAATAGCTTCGGTTATTCCTATCGTTGTAGAGGCATTTAGCTTCCGGTCCGGAAATGTTCAGTGACAGAACAGTTTTACGGGTGGGATGGAGCGGGGGAGTGTAACTTACTAAAAAGTGTATAGAACACTCTGGAAAATACGCTTATTCAGTTTTTACTAAAACTTCCTCATCGGTTTAGCGATGAAAAGGGATGATTCATAGGTATCGTAAATGCAATAGATTTAATGACGCACATTCTAGATGTTTTCTCGATTTAACTAGAATAAAGGCTTTATTGTATATAAGTGCGAACCCCGTTGCAATAGATCATTATTAGTTTGAATTTCGATCTAATCTGTTGTACATAAAGCAACGTATATATAAATTTACATAGGTGATATAAATGTGTTAGATAAATAAATTACCAATAAGATTAGTGCTACACTAATGTTTAATTCCTCGTATTTAGAAGATTAAATAGTGCCTACAAACAGTGATTAAGTTATTGTTAATGCAAACAAGACTGTAAATGTTTGTGATTGTGATTATTAGACTTGTAGTTATTGGACATAAAGGCGAAGGGACAAACTAAAGAATTCGTTACAGTATTTTATTTTGGTAAAACATATATTTAAGTCTGCTTGATTTATGTACGACGATAGAGTTCAACAAATTTGGTTTTGCATTGTTTCTGATAGAATTGCTCATCTGTTGTATTTTTTAAAGCATTCTGCGGCTTCCCACTTCAGCTAGAATTTTTTAATTCAAGAAATTGCGTTATAAAATATAGGCATTTGCAGTATAATTAACTAAGTTGTACTTGTCACAAATTCGTTTATCGAAATAAACAATTCCTGTTCAAGTTTATTTAATATTTTTAATGGAAATTTGTGGTTCATTCACACATTGACCTTTAACAATGTGGGATAGCTTTAGAAATTTTGGAAGCATATGTTACGTGATTATTATGTAGTCTTTATTTAAATCTTTGCAGCTGTATTTCTTTCACTTTTCCTTATTAGGGCAGCCGTAGTCAACATATCTTCTATACCTGTTGATACATATTAAACTATAATATTCTCATTGATAGCATATTGCGCAAGGAATAAGAAGTAAAAAGCGAAATATTCACGCTAAATTATTTTATGGTATCAATTGCATGTGGTAATTACAATGTCTTGTTTAGATACGCATGATTGTGTGGTTTTAATCCTTCTTGTTAATAGTTGGGCTTTCTAAAGGATTAGTTCCCTTCCTCTTCCCAGTGTTATTAAGATATGATTTCAGACATTTTATATATTTATTTCTACGATATCGCCGCTCGCCAGGTGTATATAACTTTAGTTGCCTTGTTGACCTACACCTCTCTGTGCCTGTAAATAACCTAAAATAATTTTAAAATTCACACAATTAAATTTATGCCTCGGCTAGCTCAGTTATACCCTGCACAGAGTAAACGACGATATAATAACAAAGTATGATTTCACCCTTACCTGTTTGAGTTTCATACTGTAACATTTTTATTTTCAATAATAATTATTTGCATTGAATTACAAGAATAATGCGCTAAGCGTGCATTGTTCCTTATTGATCTACTTATATTAATATATCTGCGTCACATAAAGCTATTTCCAAGCGCATCTCTAGTTGTTTATTTCGTATTCCACGCCTCTAACGTCCCGACCCCTCGGTTCTAGTTTCGACAAGTTAGTCGGCCGCTGGCAACAGCTTTATTAAGATGTATTTTCGGCTAGAAGCTGGCAACTTTCGCATCAATTATTAACTATTGAGATATTTTCTACTAATGCGCGACACGTAGAATGAAACATGTAGAATTCGTCATGTAGGATCCAAAAATTTAGAATTACCGTTATTTAGGAACAGTCGATTTGAAATTTGTCTAATAAGAAATTTGTCTAGTAAGAAATTATGGATGTTAATTTGGATGCAGTCGTATCTAATTAGAAATGGCTGGTAACTTTGTTTGAAGAACGAAATTTCCATCTCAATTTATCGTGAAGCAACAAAAGCAGTTTTGGTTCGTTATTAGTTATAAGATATTTCATGCATGTGTTTTAAAGGTTAGAGCACGTAAACTTGCTATTATGTTTACAACATGTAAATTGTGTAAATTTCAATTATTGTTGAACTGGTATTATAAGCCGTAGAACAAAATTTTGTCAGATTAGCTTTCTATAATAACAAGCTTTGTTCCATATGAACCTTCGATAAGTTCAACGTATGTTTTCGACGTCATATTTTTTTGTTTTGCACAGTTGACAGATGTTGTCTTGAAAGCAGATGCTTTGTGCAGCTGTAATGGAATTTAAACAAAACATTCCTATTTTTGTGATCAGTTTTTATCTATACATAAATTATTAAACGTAAATATGAAAGTTCAAATCCACGTTATGTAAGATTCTAGTAATTGTAATCTACCTGAAAAGATCTGCCCAGGCTAGAACGTAATTCAGTGTGTTATGCTTACAAATTATTATCACACAAATATTTATAACAGGTTCACGTTTAAAGTATAGTTGGTTGTTTTAAAAAAAGTTAAAACTTTAACTTTGATGTAGTTGTTAATGACAATTTTTTTCTTGTTACAAAGTCCGAAATTTTAAAAGAGGGTTTTTTAGTAAACAATTAGTTCAAATTTGAGGCTTTTATTTTGGTCAAATGCGATCAAATCTAATTACACATAGGTAAAATTTTTCTGAGTAATAATTTGATGCCAATATCATATTGGATATACATTTTTTATTTTTTTTATATTTTTATAGGACACAAAGGGTGTTCTACCTTTTTATATATTTAATCATTGCAATCTCTTACAGGAGCTGCGTCTTATTTTAATAAGACAGGTTTTTGTTAACAAAGGCGATCATTTTATCTTTGGGTTTCCACGTCCGCCTTTAGAACTGTGCTTTGCAATTATCGTAATTATCTCAGGACATGGTGGCGCCTATTTTATTTAGCTTGGCTTTGGTTTGCAAACAGAATTCGATTTAAACCCCCCCACACTTCTTATTGCTCTACCCAGGAATAGACCCCTAGCTATGTCGAAAGACTTTTGGTTCACTAGCGCCTTAATGTAAAAGAAATAACGTTTCAGTGGTGCTTTCAGTACAATAGAACAAAAAGACGTTTCAGTCTTTTGTAAAGCAAAAGTCGTTTCAATACCTGAATAAGATAAACGAAATTCACCAAAATTTGTATAATAAATTAAGAAATATGTACAATTTACACCTCTACAACCTTCGTATTGTCATTTGCTATTTTTATCTAGCTGCAGTTGCACAGAAAAAGATACATTGATGACTTTTGTCAATGTCACAAAAAATTTTCTCGGCAACCAAAGGTCAACAGATTTCCATGAAGAAGGAAACTAATGCGGCATGCCTATCAGAAACTTGGATGCAATATGTCGTTAAAATGTCATTTTATACAGTTTTATTGAAGCTTCTTTCCGGAAAATATGTGTTCAGTTGGCGATGAACATGGCGAATGCTTTCATCAAGAAACAACTGAGATCCATCTGAAAAAAAGATTACATTCGCTGTGTAGACACGGTTATCAAAAAAGAGTTTGTAGCACCTGTAATAAAACAATATAGTTAGGGTAAAGAAAAGTCATAAAAGGCGTGCTCTTACTATCTTGCTATCGCAAAAGATACAGCATATAAAAGCATTTACTGTAATAAATTATATCTGTTATCAATCCACACTATTGGAGCAATTTGAGGATTACTGTAAAACAAGACTACAAAAAGAGCTTGTCGTTTTAAACTATTTCTAATATAGAAACCAAGTTAGTATTGAACAAACCTGATAGGAAATACTGTAAAAATGATTGTCAATAGGTCACCATCAGCAATATAAATCAAAGACTTGTATTAAGCTCCCTACTCTTGAACGCATTCGTCCAAAATAAAATAATAAATGTAGTTAAAGTTATTCGTCTAATAAATCTGTATCCTTTTTTATGTTTAATAATTTCACTTAGAAAATATACAACAAATATTTATACAAAAACAAAAACTTTCAGAAAACGGCAGCAAATTTAATTTCTGTGAAGTATTCTTCCTTACTAAATTCATATAAAAGTAGTAATTCTTTATACAACATAATTACGAAATGCCTTTACATCAAATCTGTATATTCAGGCTCACAACAGTTAAACGTCACTTCAAAATTAAACAATTTTTTAAAATGCGGGTTAAAGAGCTATTCTAAATCATATCCAAGGGTATGAATTCTCTTAGCAATCTACTTAAGTTTTAGATATTACTTTTTAATAATAATTCGCTTACCATGTTCAATGCAAATCAGTTTTAAGTTACAAATATTACTTTAAAAATAAATATTAATACTTTGAGTGGAATATTTATTGCAACATAATATAAACTAATGTTTGTTAGGTTAATTTGAACGTGTAAATTCAAACCTCAAAACGAACAGGTCGTCATACAGCATACATAAAACCGCTTATCTTGAATTGTTAAACAAATGTTAAAAATTCACAAGTTAACAGAAAAGGACCATATGTTTCGAATCGAAACTAGCAAACTTCCTATACGAACTTTCCATAACTGCAAATTACCAAGGAATTGAATACTTATACTGATTTCCGCTACTCTTTGAGCATAAGTCACCAATTTGTTCTTCGTCATCCACAAACCAATAAACTGAAACGACGTAAATCAAGATGTCATATGTATCTAAGACAAGTGGTATTGTAGCGCGGTAATCTTCTTAAAATCATCCGTAAAAAACGCTATAATTGAAATTAAATTAGAAAAACGAATGAAATACTTTTACCTAACTAACGTTAACAGAGAAAACAGAGCTTACATGGAATCTTCTAATCTAAAGGTGCAAATATATATTGTGATACGCGTATCGCACACTTGATTCGTTCAAAAACCTATCTTACTTGTTCTAAAAACCAAGAGCGAATGCCGTACGGTTTGACGAACTAACGAAACGATCTCGTGTTGTCACATATAGCAAAGTTTAAACAATCCTATGGTAACACATGGCCTTTTTTTAATTAATACTCGACTCCTAATGGGATAATACTGCAAACTCTTGGATAGTAATTAATATTGAGGAACTAATTTCTGAATCAAATAATTAGTGCACTAAGTGTAGTAAAGCAGAGAATCTACGTATTTGTAAATCTCGGCAAAAAATACGTTGCACTGTAAAAGTGAATTACGCCTGTAGATGTTTCAGAAACAGCTGTATGCGGATATAATGTTTTTATAACCGTTTGAAAACATAGAGGTTAAACCTGGTAAGACATCTCTACATTAAATTGAAACTTTGTGGTGTGTTTACTGCAAGGGAGCTTTCTGCCTTTGGTTATACAAACAAATATTGGTGTTGCTGGATACCTTGAAATTACACAGTGAGTAGATAGAGTATTTAAATGTTTAAAAATTTTTAATTATGCATTTATGAACTAAAATGTCTAATAATGGTTTTTGGTGTAATACGGAATTAATCAAAGCAAAAATAATTATTGAGTTGGACAGATCAGTGACGGAATTGTGTATATTGATTTTAGAATGCAAATTTTAGTGGTAAAATTTAGTATTAGTTGAAGTAAAAATAAAGATTTAGTATTTTGAAATGGACACTGAAAGCATATCACAAAGAGTTAGTATTTAACTGGTTTTTTTGTTTAGTATGAACGACATTTTCAAAAATTGGGATTTATAAATATCTTATGATTAAATCTTAAAAGCAGGAAAAATTTGGAATGGTAAATAGTTGTGTCGATGGCTCAGATTTAAGGTTTTTAAAGATATTTTTCTTTCAGCAAACCTAACCAGAGATTTTCGGTTAAAAAGGTATTTTTTAGGAAAGTATATTTGCAACTTTATATTGAAATTATTTTATGTTAATAGAGTTTAAGTTTCGGTTGAATTTTATTTCAATTTATTTAAGAACTAGGTACAGTCAGTTATTTGTAAAATATAGCATACTACCTCACTCATGGAATCTTATTCGGAAAGTTTCTGTTACAAGTTTATTGAATTATGACAGAATTAAGGTGGTAAGGTATTTTTGAGCAAATTAAACTTGAGGTGATAAAATTTAGGATACTGAAGCGAGGAAGGTTTATGCGGAAAACCCGTTTTTCGCATAAAAATATTATCCTAGGGAATTGCTGTTGAAACAATTTTTTTGCTTTGTAAAAAAGATTGCGTTTCGAAACAACTTAGAAGTATTAAGACAATCGAAAAAAATTTAAAAATCGTCCAGGAATATTTATTTGCAAATTTAGATAAATTTTCGAATTTTTATTAAGTCCTTGGTCCCATAAGGAAAACAACTTTGAGTCAAGCAGGTTGGGATGTCGTTGATGCGCAAAACCCTATAGAGCCAACAACAATCCGTATGGCCAAAAAAATCCGTAGGGCCAGCAAAACTTCGTATGGTCAACCAAATCCTCTAGAACCAACAAACACCTACTAGCCTTCATGTACTCTCTTGCCAACCAACATTGTGGTTCAAGCATCCCTGAGCCGACCGTCATCTTCGATCTCAACCATTACGTACTACGATATCTGTCTGGGGTAATTGCTTTTGTCACTGCAAGTAACTAGCTAGAAGCTGGACCCAACCAATCTAAGGGTAAGTCAGTGGCCAGTAGTCAAAAGTGAGTGATTTTTGCCTGATCCCAAAAAGGATTTTTTTTACAAACCCATTTCCCACAAACGACAGTTTCGAGCCAAGAAAACCTCCATCGTTCCAGCCTGCAGGACCCGGCACCCATCTGAGTTAAAATTATAATTTTTAGTTGATTATTACATATTTTTTACTTGAAATGATATTTTCTTGAAAATAGTATTTGCTCTATATATTTGAATTTTCACTAATAACTATTTTAAGATTATTTGAATTACACGTTGCTTAAGCCTTACCATAACATATAATTTAACACTTTTCCTTTTTGAAGCGGATAACCAGGTTATATTTCATTTCCCTATAAATGGTAATCATGTAAACATGTTAGAGTTCTTTAACAACCATCAGGTTGCTAATATCTATGTAGAGCAAGCTGGATAGGAAAAAGATAGAAGGATATAGGAAGACCTAGACCAAACTATATTAGTCAAATTATTAGAAATTTAGGTTGTGAAGGGTATGTAGAGCTTTTTAGATTAGCACAGAATAGAAAAGAAGTTAGAGCTGCGTCAAACCGACCTTAAGTAAGGTCGAAAACAAAATGATGATGACACTTTTTGATTAAATTTGTACGTAATTATCAGATCTGATGCTCATATAAATCCTAACAAATGAAATTTTATTAAACTAATAATTTTTGATATGATTAACACACGTAAAATTATTTATTTTTTTTTATAAATGGATACAAATTATTTGTTATATAATTGATACCTTCTGATTTGAATATGTTTAATTTTCTAAAAAGGGTAAATTAAAAATTTTTAAATTATCCACTCCAATAGGGTTTCTGTGTCTACTCTAAAATTATACCTTTTTAATATTTGCGTCCAACTTTACTTTACCTTGTTTTCAGTTTAACAAAGAATATTTCAACCCTGTCTTTCTCATAACCTCCCATGAGATAGTAGCCAAGTTAGCCGCCGGTACAACAAGTTGTCGATCTATCTTCTCTCCCTAAAGATAAAATCTCAAAGCGTATTCTCTTTAATAATTAAAACTATTGCACTGGCGCCCAACGCCCTGGGGTCCGAAATGTATAACAATTTACGTTCACCATATTAAAAAATTAATACCTGTTTAGAGAAAAATTTTCTAAGTATTTTAAAATTTATTCGTAATAAATGATTGTAATAACGTTATCTTTGACTTGTACTTAAATTAAAATAATTTATAATATTTATCATCTACTTGTACAAAAACAACATTGATTTATTAATTAATTTAAAATCATATCTCGGAATGAAAGTATAGAGAGCCAGCTATGGCATTGAAATTTGACACAGAATTCTTTTTTTAAAGCAAACTCGTTGTAAAGCTAGTTCTTGGTTATTTTTTATGTCTGTTTCAGCCAGGTTTAATATTCAAAGGTATATAGACTCGAATATTTAGATTATGAATTGGAAATATATATTTTTAAGATAAAGTTTTAGGTTATTTTACACACAATAAAAAAGACCAACTATTTAAAGCTTACATAACTGGTAATAATCCTTGTTAGAATGTTGAAAATAGTGATTTGTATCCAAGTCTGCGTATTTATCGATACATCAATTTCATATTTTACAGTGTTTTAATTGAAATTAGTTCGTTGCATATGTTGCCTCTAAATAATCTTGTTTTAATCATTGCTTGTAATTAATAGCCATTCAAATTGGATTATATAAGTTTAATTTCATAACAATGCAGCAAATAGTTATTTGATGGTTGTAGAAACTTTTTCTTGATTTCGTATTTTTTGTTTTGGAAGTTCTGCATAAAATTCGTTGATATTTAAAATCTGTTACATTCGAAATTTGTTTGATATAATAATAGAACTGCTAATGAAATAAAAATCCACTGTACAATTGTTTACTTTAATTAAGCGTTAAGTAGTTTGGCTATTTTGGTATTTTAAAAAGCAAATACTTTTCAGATTGTTTATTTTTGAATAAATATAATTAGCATTACGAATTAAATCTCGAGAGATTGTTAGTATTTAAACAGAAAAAGAGAAGAGTACTATTTAGGTTTTGTTACCTTGGAACCTTGATTTTGTAGTTGTTGAAACGTAGATAACAAGGGGATTAATGGCGCGTTTTGTAAAACTGGTACGTTTGGCTCTACTGTCCTAATGACGTTATGAGACCAGTTCCTTTTGTAATTTTGTTTTTTACTGGCTCATTTCTATTCTACCGGCATTGCAACGCAGTTTAGTTATACGTGTACCGAAATTGTTACCCAGAAAATTAAGTGGTAACTAGCTATTATAGTAATTAATTTTTGTGTAAAACTTGTTTAGTAAATTACGAGTTATATCCCCTGCTTTTTTAAATTTTTGTCCGTCGTACCCCTTTGTCAAAAATATTTTTTTAGATAAAATATTTGCTAGGTCCGACCTTGAAATTAGTTTGTTAAAACTTTAAAGCTCTATTTTTATTCTAATTCCGATATTTCGATAGGATATCGTTTGGTTTACATCTATAAATTTGTAGGTTTTCTGATTTTACTTTGTTTAGTAAAAATTTTAATATAACCTTTTCAGTCAATGTTTAAATTTGCGCATCAACTATAGATGGGAGTTATTAACATCGTAGCTCATCAATTGTAGATAGAAGTTGCTAACATTGTAACTCATCAGTTGTTAGGTTATAAATATTTTGAGATTTTCTTTTGTTCAGTACATTTGTGCTTTTGATCGATGGCCAAGTTCGCGCATCAACAACGAGAAGAAGTACTCGTTGTAGTATCCTAGTTGAGATTAAATATTTTTCTTGGTTCTTTGTAATTTTTCTTTGTATAAAATATTACTCAACTGTAAGGAGTAGTTAAAATTGTAGTTGAATTTTGGTAATATTGGGAAATTTTTAGTTGGACGAAGGTTCTCTCCTGAAAGAAAGTTCTTGTTTGAAATGCTTCATTGATGTTATGAGGAATTGCTACAGAGCAGTGCTTCATTTATGTGTTACTCGGTCGTTTATGGAGTATGCGAGAATTCTAAGGCTGGATCCCATATTTTGTTGGTAGCTAAAGTTTTTTTACTTTATATTTGTGAGGGATAGAAATTCAACCCTTAGAAAGGATTTTTTGATAGGCGTATGACAATTTTAAATATTGGCATCTAGGTAATTAAATCTATAAAAATAAGTAGAGTTTTGTCCCAACTTTAAAAAATGTATATATATATATATATATATATATATATTGTTACGCTTCCGCGTTTTATATTATTGCGCAATCGTTTATTATAACATGATTATTCGGCAAATGTATCAAATACAAATCACGTTTAAAAGTGATACAATGATCAGATTTAATTTTAAAATATAAATAAAAGCAATGTACTCACTTAAATCGCACCTTAGAGTTATATCCCAGGGTCATCTCGTTGTGGGTCCATCACGCCATTTACTGAGTCCAAATTTATCCGTCCATCCTCTACTGCTCGTTCGTAGGTAGGACGAGAAGGTTAACCAGATAGAAGGAACGACAGAAGGTAAGATACAGGACCCTACATTCTAAAAAAGAGAAAAGACAGACACACAACACAGGTAGCTATTCTCGGCTTCAGGCCTCGTAGTCTAATCGCGTCGTATCACATCGCGCGCACTTGCGCCAGTCACTCCGCGACTGTGAATTCTTTTGCGCAAACGCAACTGTCCGGAATGACGGAAATTGACAAGTTTATTTGAAAATATTTGCGGGAACTTATTTACATATTAACCAATGTACATTGTCAAATTTGGAATGTAACAATATATATATATATATATATATATATATATATATAAACCCCTTTTGAAGTCTTCTTGTTCATCTTTTTAACCCCCCTTGTATTATACGAGTGTAGACATACTGTTTGCGACTTCTACTGATCGTGATATCTACCGGTTGTAACTTTAGATTTTATTCTTTTTGGACATGTGATACGCGGAGCTATCCTCAGGCTCGTTTATTCATTTATTTGTTTATTAGTTTATTCATTTATTTGCTTCTTATTTATTCCTTCATTCATTTATTCGTTAACTAGTTTATTCATTTATTCACTTGTTTATTCGTTTATTCATTTATTCGTTTTTTTTAATTGATTCATTTATTCACTTGTTTATTCGGTTATTCATTTATTCGTTTTTTTAATTGATTCATTTATTCGTTTATTAATTTTAATTTAATTATTAATTTTCATTTCTTATCTTAATTATTGATTTATTAATAAATTAAACGCATTGGTTTGTTAGTGCAATAGTAATTTACGAGATCTAGTAGTCTTTTTACACCCGTAAGCCTGCCAATAGTCCAAGTAATAATAACAATATAACAAATCTTTTGGGGAATAATTTTGTAACTAAACCTTTAAGAATTTAGCCCTAATTACTTTAATTTTTTTGATTTAATTTTAATCCAGTTGTTTGCCGTTTTTAATCTAGAATTCATAATGTTTTCTATTTATTTTTTTTTGGAAGAGGACCGGAAACAATTTTTTTGCTTTGTAAAAAAAATTGCTTTTTTGAAACAACTTAGAAGTATTAAGACAACAGAAAAACAATGAAAAAATTCACCAAGAATATTTATTTGCAAATTTAGATAGATTTTCGAATTTTTATAAGGCTTTGGTCCCACATGCGATTTGTTATTTTCTAACTTGGTTTAATTACAAGGCCAAGTTCAACATTTTGTACCCACAATCACGTAGAAAATAATTTAGCTATTTTAAAACCTGGTTTGTAAAGTCGTAAACAGCAATTTAATCTTTTAAAAGTCCGTGAAATACCTTATAGTTCACGAAATACCTCAAGGTTTACATTAAACATTTGTTCTGATAGGATTTCCTCCGGTTGAACTGTCTTTGCAAGTAATTTTTCTAATCCGCTGACTTTCACATCATCTTTGAGTCAAGTAGGTTGGGAAGTCGTTGATGCGCAAAACTCTGTAGGGCCAACAAAAATCCGCATGGCCAACAAAAACCTGTAGAGCCAACAAAACTTCGTATGGCCAACTAAATTCTCTAGAACCAACAAACACCTAGTAGCCTACATGTACTCTCAAGCCAACCAACATCGTTAATATCCAAGCATCCCTGTGTCAACGATCATCCTCAAGTTCATCCATCACGTACCACGGCATCAGACTGGGGCCATTGCTTTTGTCACTACAATCAACCTGCTGGAACTTGGACCCAACCAATCTAAGGGTGATACCTAGTGGTTAAGGGTGTGTGATTTTTGCCCAATCCCAAAAATGATTTTTTTATTTTACAACCCCCTTTCTCACAAACCGAACAGTTTCGAACGGCAAAAACCTCCATCGTACCAGTATGTAAGACCCGGCACCCAACTGAGTCAAAATTATAATTTTTGGTTGATTATTTTTTACTTAGAATATATATTTTCTTGAAAGTAGGATTTGCTTTAAATTTGGTATATTTGAAATTTTTACTAATAACTATTTTAAGATTATGTGAATTACAGTTTTTGATTAAATTTGTACGTGATTATCAGATCTGATGCTCATATAGATCCTAAGAAACGAAATTGTATTTAACTAATAGTTTTTGATATGAGTAATACATGCAAAATTATTTATTTCTTCTTATAATTGGATATATATATATATATATATATATATATATATATATATATATAACAATCAAATTTACGGACGTGAAATTAATAAAGTAATGTTGATGGAAAATCGTTATGGGATAAAGGCGTCCGAATAAAATTAATTATTGAATAATCATTTATTGAACATCAACGTTGCGGATAATATGAATCCTTAATCATTTGTCTATCCTTATTTAAAATACTACTTGATGTTTTATCTGTCAAACTGACACTTTAATATTCTATTCAATGTTTGTTATGAATTAGTGTTATTAATCACATTGAATGTAAGTACCGTATATAAAGTTATTTTCCTGTTTTTGTTAATTACAATTTTTAGCTCATGATTAAGGATTCATATTATCCGAAACGTTGATGTTCAATAAATGATTATTCAATAATTAATTTTATTCGGACGCCTTTATCCCATAACGATTTTCCATCAACATTACTTTATATATATATATATATATATATATATATATATATTATTTATTATATAATAGATACCTTCTGATTTTAATATGTTCAATCTAAAAAGGAAAAATTCAAAATTTTGAAATCATCTACTCCGATCGAGTTTTTGTATCTACCCTAAAAATAATATCTTTTTAATATTTGCTAGATACAGTCGCATCCAACTTCACTTTAATTTGTTTTCAGTTTAACAAAGATATTTCAACCCTGCTCTTCACATAATCTCCCATGGGATAATAGCCAAACTAGCCGCTGACACAACAGGTTTTTATAGGTCCATCTCGTAGTAAAAGTCTCTTTAAAATTTCGAATTGTTATCATCTTCTCCCTAGGGATAAAATCTCAAAGCGTGTTCTCTTTAATGATTAAAACTGATACACTGACGCCCAACGCCTTGGGGCCTGAAATGTGTAACACTTTACGTTTACCGTATTAAAAAATTAATATCGTTACACTGTGACAGTCGGTATCGTGGACCTCGATTTTTGGGGCGTCGCCGTGGATCAATGTAGTAAGCGTGGTGTCACGTGTGGTCACGCACGTTAAAGATCCCCCTACCTTGCCTGCAACGGCAATGGTTCGTCAAAATTCTAAATTTCCAGGCAACAAAAAACTCGCCTCCTGGCCAATGTAGTACCTTCGGGTGGAGCATTGGAAATGTAAATGCACGGTCCTCGATTTTGTCAGAGAAAAACCTTTCAGGGTAGTGCAAATGTAATGTAGAATTTTGTATTTCAGTTAGTTTACTTATTATTTTTATTCATTTATTAACTTTATTTTTCTTCTCTAATTTTTCTATAGGGACCCACTCCCGCACCAGAGCAGTTAGCCGACACGAGGTCCCCGC
The DNA here is from genome assembly GCA_036346225.1 of Platerodrilus igneus. Taxonomy (NCBI): domain Eukaryota; kingdom Metazoa; phylum Arthropoda; class Insecta; order Coleoptera; family Lycidae; genus Platerodrilus; species Platerodrilus igneus. The sequence goes on along the minus strand of JARFIW010001719.1, from coordinate 1,951,300 downwards.
TCCTTCATGGTAACACAAAATTTAGTTATCTTCACGCTCATTTTACCTGTAAAATATTCTGATACTCTTGCAACTTTTTTTGAACTAAATAATTCTTTTGCTGTATACGAAAGACAAAGTTCGTATGCAAATATGGGTTTTTAAGGTGGGATATTAACTGAATTCTAATTATGTAGTTTAACATATTTCAAGTGTATCGTTTTCTATCCTGATGATTCATTGCTATTATGATACCCTTTGACTTTTTTATTTTATTTTTTTTTGTTAAAGATGTTCTTTTAAAGGCTAAAAAATCTTACCCAAAAGTATTAATTTATTTCAGGAAGAGTATTATTAAAATTAATGCACTACAATTATATCATGGTTTTTCTAACCTCAAATGTACCAAGTATCATGATCAAATGTATCAGATATCATCGTCTTTTTTTAAAATTTCTGGAAATGATCTTATTTGTGCATTTACTATTTCTTCATTTCCTGCAAACTGTCTAGCAATTACATCAAACTCATACTGAATCATTCTAAACCGGCCTACTTATCATAACCTTCGCTACTGCCATTATTAAAAAATTAATTGTTTGCCAATTAATAATAATTAGAATTGCTCTTTCAAACAATTAGAAAAACGTCTTATTTTCTTTTAGTACTATACGCTCTAATTTCCACAGAAGTCCTTTCACTGCGACCCATATCGTTAACCTTCGTTTGTATCTATTTCTTTGTTGTCATTGTCATAGACGATTGCTCTTTAATTAAAATAGATAAACATTCTTTTAAATGAAAACGAGAAGCCAGAAGAAAATTTATTCGGATGTTGACTAAATCTTAAGGCGAAACAACCTTCATCACATGATATATGACAATGAATTTCGTATTACGAACATTTCAGCTTTAACCTCACTATACATAAGTGACGCAACATCAACTTTCACAATTTGTTCGTGATTAACGGGGAATTGAAATATATCATCTATGTAGAACAAGAATGATGGTAAAAAATTTTTCTTGTAACAATGATTTAACAGTTTTACGTCATTTGCCTCAAAATTGAACCTACTTATTCCCTGATACAGTTTTAACATTTGAAAGTGTATAAATTGTAGTTGTGTGTGACAAGGTGATTAATTATTTGTTGAAGCTGTTACATCATGGTGGAATAACTACTTCATGCCAAGTTAACATTTGGTATGAATTATTGAGAAGGTATTTTGTATTACTACGAATAAAATGCACTGGTGTGGTAACACAGTAAGTGACAAATAGAAATTTAACGGGCATTTAATTCTTCTTAAACTTGACATTAATGATAACCGAATCTCCACGAGGTATCATCATTAATACGGATTTAGTGTTTGGACTCTTAAGTTGATTTGAATTCTTCTTTGTGCGATGGCCGATCATTTTGCCAAATCCTCCTGCGGCATTAATTTTTGAATTTTTGCTGTTTTACTAAGCTAGAGTCTATTTCTTCACCACTTGTTTTATTTTCAATATATTTAGTCTCTAGAAGATTTGTCAGTCTTTTCTCAACAATTGATCATTACAAGGTAACCAATAAAACTAGATGGTATTCTTACTAACTTTGATCACGTCTTATTATAATTTTTTAGATGGCTTTTATCAGTATTCTGTCATTTAACAGGTTTCGTTGTAAATTCGACAACCATTTTCCATTCGACTAAGGGTCAATTTTCTGACAACCTCGTCGTACTCGTACTTCTGTGAGAGCGCAACTCACACTAGCCGTCAGACAAGGTTTATTGCACTCTTTCCTTACACCGGAAAAGTCCTCTGTTACTTCGCCACCTTATAATACTAAATATTTACCTACCGCGTGAGGGTATCCAATTAACAATAAATAATAAATGGGAAGGACCTCTAACACTATAGTACCCTTACGTTTCGGGACATTGCCTCGCAAGCTGCTGCAGGCGGTGAGAAGAGGAGGTTCATTAAACAACAACACACTAAGACAAAATTCCAATGGTTTTATTAAATGGGCTACTAACTAACTTAACCTAATTACATATGCATACAAAATTATACAGTAATTAACATTATTTACAATAGGGCGCCACCATGGGAATTAAACGGCCCATGGACCGATCGCGGTAATAGCTCTCGTCGCACTTTGTTTGTGGCGATGAACCAAGATAGCAGGACAGAAAATACGTCACTTCACAGGGGCAAATCTTATAAAGTCTCCGGCTAGCACAAACACAACTTAACTAAACAATTCTAAAGTCCTTATTTTATAAATATTAACAACAGTTCTGGGTGCAAACACCCCAATACATATAATTAATTAACGCTACCGTAGTCTACTTAACTTGCATACTGAAACGACCTTCCTTTAATTACGGGGTCATCAATAACAGGAAAAACACGACCTTCACACGGGTCAAATAGTACAGTAACGGAATTCGTGGCTTAGTTATTACAAGCCTCGGACAACGTCGAAACACAATAAAATAAAAAACCCTTCAAAAGATGCGGTCTTTAACAAAACCTAACGGGATTAAATTACTGGAACGGAACTTTAACCTGAAGTTGTATGTTATGAAAGTCGACAGATACTGTATTTAAACAAATAAATGACTTATGATGCATAACACAGCCTTGAGTTCATGGTAATACCATATATAATAATTACTTACTCAGAGAAATAAACTAACTTTGAACATAACGGCACGCACTTGAATTCAAAGAAATAAAACACTTCACTCAATCTCGAAAGTCCGCGAGCTTTTCTCTAACGCGTCTGGAAATAAACAACCCCGATTACCACCGGCTGGCATCCTTATATACATTTAAGTTAATTGAAAAATAACCCCTTTCTTGGCTCTCATACTCGGCTTACGATACGCCGGTCGTATATCTTTAAGATTAATTAAACTGCCAATTGCCCTAAAATAGCCACACAAGTAGATCTCGGAACTAATTTTAGTTGAGTACTCAGCTAATTGAAAAATTGCTTCCGACCACCCTGACATAAATAGGATCCTAAAACATGATTGACATCTAATCATAGATAGCAACTAATCTGACATGCTTAGTGCCTTTGAAGTAAAGTGCCTTTAGAAAAATTGATTAACCCTCGAGTATCAATTGCTAGATCCTCTGGATTTAAATCCTTTAATTTATTATAGAATTCCCCGGTCAGAGGGACCGTGCGTCCAAAAGCTAAAAATGTTGGGGAATATTTTGTGGATTCATGAACAGCATTACGAAACGCATGGGCAATTTTGTGAATATTATCGTCCCAATTCTTCTGAGAATCTTGAATGTAACTGCGAATGGCAGCTCCAATTACCTTGTTAACGCGTTCTACATAATTAACTGGAAGATGGTAGCTGGCGTTAAACCAAACCGAAGGTATTTTATAATTTGTCATGAGATTAGAAAATAAATTCCTTTTAAATTGAGGGCCATTATCTATCATATAAATTTGAGGTACCCCATATACCAAAAATACAAAATTTTCCAGGTAATTACAAATTTGTTTTGTTGAAGCGCTGCGCATGGGATGCAATAAAGTGAATTTTGTAAACCAGTCCGTAACAACTAAAAGGTAAGTATTCCCCAATTTCGAGCGCGGAAAGGGCCCCATTAAATCAATGGACAAACATTGAAACGGAAATGAAACTTTTTTCTCTTTGCCCATAAAACCATAATGGTTGAACGTGCTGGATTTGCTTTGGCAGCACGTAACACATTTACTAATGTATTTAGAAATATATGACCGCATTTTGGGCCAGTAATAGAGCTCTTTGATTTTTGTGTATGTTTTAAATACACCCAAATGGGCCGAAACTGGATCATCATGGCATTCTTTTAAAATTTGTGCACGGCATGATTTCGGCACTACTAATTTCCACTCAATTAAATTGGCTTTGATATTCAAATTATTCTGAATAAATTTATACATTTTATCATTTTCTATTCTCCAATCGGGATATAGATCTGGCTTTTCCTTAATATTATTTAACATGTTTTTGTACCAATCCTCGACCTCGTCTAAAGAAAAATTTAAAGAATTAATAGCATAGGCTCCACTAGGAGCTCGGGATAATGTATCTGGTACCACATTAAATTTACCCTTCCTGTGGATAACTTCGAAATCAAATTGTTGGAGTTTCACACTCCATCTAGCTAAACGTCCCGCAGGATCTTTTAAGTTGTGGAGCCAAATTAAAGAATGATGGTCCGTGATGACCTTAAAATGAGTTCCTTCAATATATGGTCGGAATTTTTGAATAGCAAAACACACCGCCAAAAGTTCCCGTTCTGTGACTGAATAATTTTTCTCTGCTGAATTTAAACTGCGAGAAGCATAACCAATTACATGTTCTTCGTCTCCTTCTCTCTGAGTTAAAACACAACCAACGCCGTAATTTGAGGCGTCACATTGTAAAGAAAAAACTTTCGAAAAATCAGGACTCCTTAAAACAGGAGCCTTTGTAAGAACATCTTTAATTTTTTTAAACGAAATAAGAGCCTCGTCCGTCCATTTAATCGCTTGCGATTTTCTCTTTACCTTTAATAAATCATTGATAGGTGCTATAATTGTGGCAAAATCCAAAACAAAACGCCTATACCAAGAGCACATACCGGTGAAACGTTTTATTTCAGTGGCTGTCTTGGGTTGAGGAAAGTTTACAATTGCGTCAATTTTTGCTGGGTCAGTTCGGAGACCATCTTTATTCACAATATATCCCAGATATTGTAACTCTGGTTTACAAAACTCACATTTTGAAATGTTAATAGTTAAATTAGCGCCTTTCAACTTCTCATACACTTCGTTCAGAATTCTAATATGCTCTTTAAATGTGCTTGAAATAATAATTATATCATCTAAATAAACAAATACCGATTGGAATAATGAAAAATTAAAAATAGAGTCCATGAGCCTCTGTAATGTGCCTGGAGCATTGGCCAAATCCATCGGCATTACATTATAATGAAATAAACCGCGCCTTGGGACAGTAAAGGCTGTTTTTTCCTTGCTTTCGTCACTCAAGGGCAATTGCCAGAAGGCTTTTTTTAAATCGATTGAACTGAGATATTTCGCATTGCGTAATCTATCAAGAATGTCATTTACAAACGGAATGGGATATGCGTCTTTTTTTGTAATTGAATTTAATCGTTTAGCGTCAAAACATACACGAAATTCACCTTTTGCTTTTTTTCTTTACTAACAGCATGGGGGAGTTCCACGGGCTATTGCTTGGGCTAATAATGACTTGTTCAAGCATCGCATCAATTTCTTTATTAGCATGTTCCAGCATCGCCGGTGATAATGGGTAATACCTTTGTTTAATTGGTTCAACGTCTTCCGTTGTAATATGATGTGAAATTTTAGTGGTTCGGCCTAAGGTAGGACGATCCAGGGATTGAAATAAAGAAATAACATTGTTTAATTCAAATTTCTGGCCTTCATTTAAATCGGCCATAACTTTAATGAAATTTAATTTATTCGTTTCCGCAGAATGAGCATAAAATTCATTTTTTGAAAAATCTACTTTCTATTCAAATAATTGACAAAAATCAATCCCTAACGTTAGGGTACACTCTATTGAGTCGGAAACTAAAACATTTAAAGACCGAGTGACCCCGTTTATAGTCAAGGGCAAATTAATTGAACCTAAAATTGATTGTGAAGTGCCATCTGCGGTTGTTAATATAGACGTCTTTACATTTTTAATTAATTCTAACTTATATTTATCCAATAAACACAGACCATGTCTGCCTAAAATAGAGGTATTCGCCCCGGAATCCAACAGTGCGGTATAAGTTTCCTTAAATAACTCGATATTAATATAAGGTCTTGTATCACCTTTTACTTTATAAAAATTTGAAAAAACCTTAGATGATTTACAAAAATTTTTAACTTTTACTAACCACTCCGACCACGTCTTTTTGTCAGCAGCAATATTATTAAACGAGGAAAAGCAACGGCTGACTACGCGCTTTCCTCTCTTTAGTTTTTTGAATTATTTGAGCAGTTTAGACAATTTGTGGACGTAACTTCCCGCTGTCCACAAGAATAACAAAATACTCCGCGTTTCTCCGGACAAGTATGAAACGAGTGACCCCGTCTTTTATAGTTGAAACAAATAGTCGAAAATTTTGCTGTGTTTTTAAAATAATTCGACACGCCGGACCAAGGTAAATTATTATTAGAAAATGAACTCTGTCGAACTTGACGTTCTAAGATAACTGGTACGTTGGCAGAATCAGAATGTTCCTGTTTAATAAAATTTGGAGACTTAATGTCTTCTAAAACCTTACAACGAGAAATCAAATGGGAAATGTCAGTCACTTCATCTAACGCCAGTTGCGTGGCATAAAAAATCTGTAAATTTCTTTTAATAATTTTTATTTGTTCACGGACTGGAATGGAATCTTCTAATTGAGAAAATAAATTTACCATTTTTGAAATATAAATATAAATCGGCGCCTTGCCGTCTAGATTTAATTAACATTAAAAGATTCTCTGCATAATCGGCTGAAAGAAAATCTTGTTTTAATTTAAAAATTAATGGTTCCCATGAATTTACTGTACATCGCGTTGCTCTATACCAATCCAATGCTGAACTGGTGAAAAGATCAATAGCCCCTTCGAAAAGGTCATCTGACGAAACTTTTCTTGCAACTTGCAATTCCTTGACGCGTTGAATAAAATCTAAAACCGATATAGAATCAGATTCACCCGAAAATTGTAATCCCCACTTGTGGATCGGGACTGATGTCGTTGTTTTATTCAAGGACTTAATTAGAGTACCTAAATCATTACTAGAAATCGAAACCGATGGGGTATTAATGGAAGGGCGTCGCCGTGGATCAATGTAGTAAGCGTAAGACTACGGATCCCAAGGTCCCGGGTTCAAATCCCGACACGGCCGACTGCTTGAAAAATGGCAGGTGAGCATTTTTCACAAATATTACGCCCTCGTTCGGATGAGAGGTTAAATGGAGGTCCCGTGTGTGAGTGTTGTCACGCACGTTAAAGATCCCTACCTTGCCTGGAACGGCAAGGGTTCGGCAAAATTCTAAATTTCCAGGCAACAAAAAACTCGCCTCCTGGCCAATGTAGTACCTTCGGGTGGAGCATTGAAAATGTAAATGAACGGTATTAATGGAAGAAACCGTTGATGCTCTAGGGCATGAAACCTCTGCTGTTGGTGTTATTGTAGGATCTTTATTACCACTAGCCGAACAATAAGAAGGGTTATCGTTAATCTCATTTTCCCCGTTTACCTGTTCTAAAATCTCAAAAGCTCTAATGCACTTAGAATGCAGTTCTTTGTGTACCTCTAAAAATTCAATATCGAAATTGACATAATTTAGTCTCTGTGTTACATGCATTAATCTCGTGTTAAGTTTAATATATTCTTTCCTTTTAGGAAGAATGGTAAAAGAATTTAAACAGTTTTCTAATTCAAAAATCTTAAGTTTCAATAATTCAATTTCGTCCTTTTGAACGATTTCAATTTTTTCATACTTAGAAAAAACATTACTGTCGACTTTCTCAACAATGAGTTTTGAACGCAAAACTTTTCGTTTTTCTAACACACTTAACTTTGTTGGTTTAACGTTCCTAATTAAAAGCTCGTGACTCAGCTCGTCACTTCTTAAAGCTTCCACCACATACATGACTAAATAAAAGGTAAATGCCAACAATAGCGAAACCTGTTCCTAAATCACTAATATTAAACTGTTAATTCTGCTCAATTCGTAATAGTACTATAGAAATAAAACAATCTAAAACTTTGTCCGTGTGTTGTTTACCATATTTAAGATAACCACGTTAATGCGCCAGTGTAATTAGAATATTTACCTACCGCGTGAGGGTATCCAATTAACAATAAATAATAAATGGGAAGGACCTCTAACACTATAGTACCCTCACGTTTCGGGACATTGCCTCGCAAGCTGCTGCAGTCGGTGAGAAGGGGAGGTTCATTAAACAACAACACACTAAGACAAAATTCCAATGGTTTTATTAAATGGGCTACTAACTAACTTAACCTAATTACATATGCATACAAAATTATACAGTAATTAACATTATTTACAATAGGGCGCCACCATGGGAATTAAACGGCCCATGGACCGATCGCGGTAATAGCTCTCGTCGCACTTTGTTCGTGGCGATGAACCAAGATTGCAGGACAGAAAATACGTCACTTCACAGGGGCAAATCTTATAAAGTCTCCTGCTAGCACAAACACAACTTAACTAAACAATTCTAAAGTCCTTATTTATAAATATTAACAACAGTTCTGGGTGCAAACACCCCAATACATATAATTAATTAACGCTACCGTAGTCTACTTAACTTGCATACTGAAACGACCTTCCTTTAATTACGGGGTCATCAATAACAGGAAAAACACGACCTTCACACGGGTCAAATAGTACAGTAACGGAATTCGTGGCTTAGTTATTACAAGCCTCGGACAACGTCGAAACACAATAAAATAAGAAACACTTCAAAAGATGCGGTTTTTAACAAAACCTAACGGGATTAAATTACTGGAACGGAGCTTTAACCTGAAGTTGTATGTTATGAAAGTCGACAGATACTGTATTTAAACAAATAAATGACTTATGATGCATAACACAGCCTTGAGTTCATGGTAATACCATATATAATAATTACTTACTCAGAGAAATAAACTAACTTTGAACATAACGGCACGCACTTGAATTCAAAGAAATAAAACACTTCACTCAATCTTGAAAGTCCGCGAGCTTTTCTCTAACGCGTCTGGAAATAAACAACCCCGATTACCACCGGCTGGCTTCCTTATATACATTTAAGTTAATTGAAAAATAACCCCTTTCTTGGCTCTCATACTCGGCTTAGGATACGTCGGTCGTAAATCTTTAAGATTAATTAAACTGCCAATTGCCCTAAAATAGCCACACAAGTAGATCTCGGAACTAATTTTAGTTGAGTACTCAGCTAATTGAAAAATTGCTTCCGACCACCCTGACATAAATAGGATCCTAAAACATGATTGACATCTAATCATAGATAGCAACTAATCTGACATGCTTAGTGCCTTTGAAGTAAAGTGCCTTTAGAAAAATTGATTAACCCTCGGATTAGATCTTCCTGGAAACTTCGCTAGGCCGCTACTTGGCTAGTCTTGCAGCTGTTACAATTGCAGACATATTTATGCTACAAGACCTTCATTCTAATAATTAGAATGCTAAAATTAAACTAGAAAATAACTATTTTTAGAAATCATAGAACTAATTAGAGCGTATTAAAACAGTATGTTACAACCTTCCTCAAATACGACTTGAGAATGTCGAACCAAGGGTTATGTTAATTATGAACGTTTCTTGCCACAAGTCATCAAAAGTTCTTTGAAATTTGCGGACTGCTGGACAAGTGTTCAGGATATGTTGCGCCATTTCGTCTTATCATTGATAATCCTAACAGGTTCGGTTGTTAGACTGGTCCAACTTGTCAATCATGAACTTTATCGAATCCCGTTCCTTCCTAAACAAGCATCCACTCACCTCTTTCAAATCCTAAACGATCTTCCTAAAAGGTTGTTTAGGCCTACCCAGCCCGAAAACCCACATCCTGAATTCTCCCATTACCTTCTCATATTCAGTCTCCTACGTTGGCATACACATAGACAATGTTATAGTCCCGCGCAACTGTTATGAGCCACTACGACAGCTGGCATCACATACTAACCACGTACACAATATTGTACCACAAGATATTACGTCATAATTTGCCAAATTGTATCACATGCCAAATATGTTTATAGTGATACAAGACGCACCTTAAAAAAGATAAAAAACACTCACCTAAAAATGTGGAACGCTTTACGATTCTACGGTCATCCTTACGCAGGGGCCATACTCATCTTCGTCTGGGTGTTATTTGGGCATTGTTGGGCGTGGGTTGGGTTATACCCTCGTAGAAACCAGATTGCTTTGTCTTCCCTCTTCTTCGTTTGTAGCGATACGATAAGGATACAGTTAGGGCACGATAAGAGGCAAAGGTAAGGAGAAAACCTACATCCTAAAAGAGAAAAGACAAAGGATCGATACAGGTAAACGTCACTGTTCGACGTTTCGTTGGCTAATCATGATGTCCGATCGTGTCGGAAACCGCGCACTTACCCCATCACTCCACGCCTGCGCATTCTTTTGCGCCGACGCAACTGTCCGGGATGGCGGAAATGAACAAGTTTATTTTTTAAAATATTGGCTCGAATTTAATCACATACTTAAAACTGTAAAATGCCAATTTTGACATGTAAAAATCGCGACAAAGCCATAAAAGAAAAAATCTCTAAAAAAAAAAGACTGTTAGCACGGTAAAAGCTTAAAATCTAAATCCTAACTAACCTACATAGACCATAACTTAAATTTTAGTAAATGTTTATTTTAGGTGCCACCTGGTTTTTTCAACCGATAACGCGTCTTACGATTAATCAGGAAGCAGAATGTGTAGCCCCATTGTTTATGAACTACATTTATAAGTGCACACACGAGTCTTTAATGTGGCGCAGTTATAATCGACAGCACAAATTTGTCGGAGAGCACGAAACACTACTAAAACTAAAATAAATGCGACAAGTTGCCCCTAATATATATACTATAACTAAAACTAACATTACAGTTTTTAAGTGCACATGCACATAAGCGTTGCATCTAAACTGTTTTTTTCTTTGGCAAGAAAATGCCCAAATTTCAAAATGTCCAAAAGAGCAAGTTACTCTGCACTTTAGCAAATTTTTATGTACTGGTACTCTGGCTTCACAAACAATACACATCAAAACTTGTTCATGACATGGTTGTGAATTAACAAATTTACCAACAGTACCATCTTACTAATTTCTTACATTACTAACCTAACAAATTACATTGCTACCATCAGGTTAGCTTCTTCACTCAATATTCCGAAAAAAGGCATGTGGGTGCATTCCTGCACCCGGCGTTGATCGATATCGATAAGATATCCACACGTTTATATATCAACATATATAACTTCTTACACTCACACATTCACACACTCATACATACATGCACTATTAGGGGGCCATGTGCGCTGACAGCAGCACCGCCTGACCTCACGAATGATTCCCAGAAACGTGGTTCGGGTGTGTGTGAAAACCCCCCGCGCAACCACACGGTGACTAACGGAAATGAAAAGGGAATAGAGAGATAGGAAAAGTAAAAAGAGGGAGGTAGGCATTTTGGAATGCATAAGTGACACTTCCAGGTAGAAGAGAATAGAGGAAAGGCTCGCATTGAGCAAAAAAGACAGAAAAGGTGGATAGAAAAGCACTACTCAACCAGCCAATGTTGTCAGTAACCCGGAGTGAGGGAAAAATCACTCTTATGTGGTAGACGTGCGTTCCAGAACACGAACAGGTCTACCGAATGAAAGGTAAGGCAGAAACGGAGACAGCAGGATAAGAAAAAAGTAGAGTTTTTGCACAAGCGTCCGAGAGAAGGTAGAGAGTTGTCCCTGTTAAGTGCAGATCGGTCTGAAGGACCACCTGTTATGTTAATCAGACAAGTTAAGATACATCATAAGTTAAAAATTACTAGACTCTTAATGAGAACTAACGAGTGCATCCACTAAGATAAGAAAATCAGACAAAAGTTGAAACAACAACTTAAAAGTATCACTACAGATACCTTCGCACAAAAACCAACTGTTGCAAGGTAATTTTTAAAAACGGTAACGCCATAAACACACAAGAATGCCTAACTATAAGCAGTTAAATACAAACACACTGTCCCAATATGCTAAAACAACCGAGAATTCGATAAGATATCAATAAAAAGCGATAGCACCTCACCACGAAGTTCAATAAAAAACAACAAAAAAAAATGTTTATATGTTATGATGATTTAGTAGAAGGAGAGACAAGTAATAATATAGGATCAAGTGGGCGACTGTATTAATTTAGAAGAAAAACGCATGGAATAGAAACTCCTAGTTTTTTGCAATTTCGAATATGGATAAAAGGCAAAGGTAAGGAGGAAACCTACATCCTAAAAGAGAAAAGCTAAAGGATCGATACAGGTAAACGTCACTGTTCGACGTCTCGTTGGCTAATCATGATGTCCGGTCGTGTCGGAAACCGGGCACTTACCCCATCCCTCCACGCTTGCGCATCCTTTTGCGCCGACGCAACTGTCCGGGATGGCAGAAATGAACAAGTTTATTTTTTAAAATATTGGCTCGAATTTAATCACATACTTAAAACTGTAAAATGCCAATTTTGACATGTAACAACACTCACACGCATTCACATACACCTCGCAAAACTGCGTTTCAAAACCAAAATAATCCTTAACAACCTACACCATGCTCTTCTTCGCTCAGTTCAATTCGATAAACCCATGCGTAAACTAATCCTTAAGCAGATCATCATTCCTTATATTGATGCGTTGTAGGTTCCTGCTCTCTTTAGCTCTACCATCCTCCAAACGCGCCTTGAACACGTTTAAAATACCTTTTGTTTTATACACCTCAAGAGCAAATAGAACCACCTCCATCGCGGTGTTGCACACTACTCAAAATCCTACCGGCCCACACCCCAACCCAAATCTATAACCTTAAGCGCAATCAACCTATATCCCTACATGACAGGACACTACTCTATGACGAGCACCATACCCTCCCCAAAACCGCAATTAAATCCCACATCCACCTTCGTTTTTGGCAAGAGCTCTGGTCCATTTCCACTACCGGCAGACATGCCTATGACACATTTCCAGACATTACAGCCATCCGCTTCCACATCTCTTTCTCCAGCAGCTCTTAGAAGTGGCTTTACCCTTATACTTGCAATACAATGTCATGGTGTTACCATGACCTTCCTTGTAATCCAATTTTTGACCGGGCATGTAAATTTTTTAAGACCAACTATACCATTTCCACCTAACCCCAACAGCTTTTTGTCCCTGTGACGCTCAATCACGTCCAGAAACTCCCACTCACCTAATATACCACTTCCCACTCCTAATCCCTTAACAAAATAAGTTCAAAGCCCCTATTCATCTTGATCCATTTCCCTTTTTTTCTAATCTAAACTTTTTAGTGACCTTTTACCCGCTTCAATTTAACCTTTTCCTAAGCAAAATAATTCTTTTTACCAAACCTCCCATTAAAAACCCGCGACACTGACGCTTACACTTACTCCACTCCACTCACTTTCTCTTCTGCGCACTCACATGATGATACTCACACATAAGATAGCAAGGTCAGGGCGTAAAACCCAACCTAAGAACATGCAGTTCATTGTATTTTATTTATTTTAAGGATTTATATCTTTTCTTGTTCGACTAGGGTGGGCTACAGGTTTAGGTATAATCAACAAACAATATACAGATAGATTAGATATGATTCTTTACTATGTACTTCTCGGAGAATAAAACCTTCCAGCTAAGATAGTTTTCTTTCTCAGCAAGCGCATTTTTACTAGCATTGCTTCTCCGGAGTCGATCGAGTCAGTTACTCCCAGAAGTGGATTTGCCCTTATACTTGCAATAGAATATCATGGTGTTACCATGGTCTTCCTTGTCAGTCAACAAATTTTTGAACCACGCACTGTTTTCAAAGTCATGAACTCTGGATGAACGTCCAACGGAGGGAAGACTAAGATGATATCCACAACTGTCATAGGAGTAGAAATAATTACGCCCATCAAACCAGCTTTGATACATGTCAAACCACTGGTACTATAATTTTTCGCGTGGTTGTACAGAGGGTGTAATTAGTTTTACAGGGATATGTTGAGTTTATTATCGAGATAAATTACAGAATGAGCATAAGTTAAGTATACTAGGAATAAGCTTATCTGAAGTTCTAAATAATGAAGATATCATTGATTACGACGTGGCCACCCAAAGTACCAGTGTTGTGATTTTTCCCCTTAATTGTCGTGGGAGTTTTAATGACCTCTGTCGGTTCGTTAATAACCAACAACATTAAGGAAACCACAAAGGTATTATCGTTAAAGGAACGGTATATGGATTTGACGGGCTCACTCCGCCACTACTAAACACTACTTTACTCTGCTTTTCAGATACGATAGCTGCGTTTACAACTTGGCAGCCTTTCTTTTACTTAATTTCTCTGCTACTCCTTAGACGTAACACCTTCCCATTGCTCCAAGACGACTCACATTTTTCGAAGGGTGTGAAAATGTTTATACCGCACAACACATAACAAGAATTAAAATTAATTCCCCAGCGCAAAGGGGGAAATTTAAAACCACCTTTACTTACTAATAACAGCTAATTCTAAAAAGCCCCAAGAAAATTTACACGACCTATTTTTTGCTAAATTACACGTATAATATCCATAGATCTTAAAACTGTCTTACACAAATATGTGTCATCTACTTTAAATCAACGAGTAAACATAACAATCTCTTTTTTGTTTGGGTTTGAATTTGGGTGGATTTTCTATGCACTAATGCACAATAGCTCTCGCATTCTCTCCATTGAAAATACAGTGCTTACTCATATTTACAAACCTCCACGATGCTAATCATCTGCATATTCTATCGTATTATAACCAGCCATATTTAGGCCATGGAGTAGCCTGTCAATTACTAGATTTTATAGAACTTGTGACTGAACGTCTCCCTGAGTCCTGAGGAACAACCTTTACTTATCGTTCTTCTCAAAGAGGTGCTTTTCGTATAAACATGTTCTCTGCTACAACGCCTCATGCTTCCGCATGCCTTTATCAATATTTGTGAAGATGGTTTCATTAAACACGTCTTCACTTTCTACCATTACGTAAAAAATTAATTATGCAGTTGTTTCTATCGATTCTACAATGTCATCTAAGCTAGATTATACATCTCTCAGGTACGTAAGGGGTGCTGGTTTTTGGCAAAGAAGGTACAACTGTATTATTGCCTCTCTTGTATTATAATCACGCAATTTTTGTAGTCTTAAGTAAGAATGACGTTGGGTTGAGTGGACGATGCAATTTGGACAGGGAAAAATTGTTCTGTGCTAGTTTAGGAGTGATAGTCACTCTAACCCTTCTTCAGCTTTTAGGTGTATTGTGAAGGTTATCACATATTAGAGGCAGTGGAGGAGGGGGGGGGGTGTTGTTCAGTGTCGTGTAGACTTGAAAAGTATTACGGTGGAGGTAGCCCTTTATCTTTTCTTCACCCACAACCGGACAGACACCTTACAATCACTCTCCTCTGAACCTGAAGTAGGATAATTCATATTAAAATGTTCTTTTTGTAAAGTGTAGGGGTAAGAGCATTTAGTCTCGTAGTTTAAAAGGAACCGCCTGCACTTTTAAGACCGCTTAAGACTAAATCTGTTTATCTCTGATGCCGTTTTAACTGTTAAAGTGTATAAATTGTAGTTAGTGTGTGGCAAAGTGTAATTATTTGTTGAAGGTGTTCCATCATGGCGGATTAACTACTTCATGCCACATTGGTATTTGGTATGGAGTTATAAAGAAGTTATTTTATATTATTACGAATAAAATGCAGTGGTGTGGTAACACAGTAAGTGACAAATAGTAATTTAACGGGCATTTAATTCTTCTTAAACTTGACATTAATGATAACCGAATCTCCACGAGGTATCATCATTAATCCGGATTTAATGTTTGGACTCTCAAGTTGATATGATTTCTTCCTTGTTCGATGGTCGGTCATTTTGCCAAATCCTCCTGCATTATTAATTTTTGAATTTTTGCTGTTTCACTAAGCTGGGTCTATTTCTTCACCACTTGTTTTATTTTCAATAGATTTAGTCTCTAGAAGATTTGTCAGTTTCTTCTCAACAATTGATCATTACAAGGTAACCAATAAAACTAGATGGTATCTTTACTAACTTTGATCACGTCTTATTATAATTTTTTAGATGGCTTTTATCAGTATTCTGTCACTTAATAGGTTTTGTTGCACATTCGAAAATCATTTTTCATTCGGTTAAGGCTTAACTTTCTGACAACCTTGTGGCATTCGTATTTCTGTGAAAGCGTAACTCACACTAGCCCTCAGACTGGGCTTATTGCGCTCTCTTCTTACACCGGAATTGTTCTGTGTTACTTCGTCACTTTACTAACAGACGACTTGAGAATTTGGCACTACCGCACTGGTGTAATAAATTTTTTTGTTGCAATTAGAGGTTGTGTGTTTATTTTTGTGAGTTGTAAATGAGTGCGTGTCAGGCCTTCCCTTATGGTGGTAGTTAGAATACCCCGGCTACTCACTGATTGAGCCCGGTCCTTCTTTTTTTGTTTTCTTTTTTGTAGACTACGTCGCTGTACGTAGCTGACTTTGGTTAGAATATGTTTAGAAATTTCTTATACAGTGGAGCCTTTTTGATGGAACTATTGCTGCAGTTTCCTTTCTGATACAGAACTTTACATAAAACATGTGTTCCGGTTTCCTTTTCTACAGAATATTTCTGATAAAACGCTTGTAGCACTTTTCTCTTCCGCAGAAGATTTCAATGGAACATTTGGTGGTATTTTCTTTTTCCGTAGAATATTTTCGATAGAATATTTTTTGAGGTTTTCTTTCTGACCGTTGACATGATGTGGTCGGCTTTTCTTTTTTGTTTGTTTGTTCTAATGCTGAACGCCAAAATAGCACAGAATAACCGAAATAGAAAAAACTTTTTCCTAATCACTTAAGAGTTTTTATGGGTTTGCTTTAAAAAGATGTTACACAATTATTCGAAACAACTTAGATATTGGACGAGGAATTAATCACATATCAATGATAAGGTTCACAAGTGTTCTAACTAAAGTTCTAATCGGTTGCTCAAAGTTGGAAAATTTGCTAAAATTCTAAAAACCTGTTTAAATATCAACTGTGTACTCGTCATTTAATAAAAACTATAATCAAGGAAAGGTAGTGGAAAATGACGTGCGCTACAAATAATCTCCAGGTGAGATTGATAAGGAGAGCCCTATAAGAAGAAAGGTTGACGATGTTGTCTTCAGTGTTTTTAGTGCCGTACAATGCATCGTCTGGTGATTTTTCTAGCCGTTGTGGCTGTTGCTCATGGTAACTCAATGTCCATCTGCACCATCTTTATTATCAACACATTCTAACCTTCCAGGACGTGGTAGAATTGTCGGAGGAGAAGTGACAGAAATAGATAAACACAACTATCAAGTGTCTGTTGAATATCTGGGTTATCATTGGTACGGAGGGGTGCTAATAAAACCAAATACAGTTATAACCCAAGCAAGCTTCATACGTTTAAAAAAGTAAGTCGATGTAATATGGTTTTAAATTCATTGAATGTGATTTTTTGTAAAAGGTATTTAAAAGTTCGTGCAGGTTCTAGTACTATACACAAGGGTGGTTGTTTACTATCAGTTTCAAAAACTCATATACACCCTAAGTTTCCTGAAGATCCATCTTACGACTACAACGTGGCGGTGTTAATATTAGATGGTTCGTTCTCGCTCAGTCAACACATTGGCCTTATAGAATTAGCACCTAAGGGTTTACCTATTTTGGAAGGTACTTTAGCTACGGTTACAGGATGGGGTGGAAAAAAACAAAATGAGGTATATACCGAGCAGTTGCATTACATCCAAGTCCCTTTTGTACCATGGAACACTTGTGAACAATACGTGGAATACTCTCTTACCGAGAGGTTATCCTGCTGGGGTTACTTAGACCAAGAGAAAGATGTGTGCAATGTAAGTATAATGCACCAACTCAAACTAGGTTTTAATTGGTATGTTTTAGAGCGATCAAGGTGGTCCACTGGTCATTCACGATACTGCTGGGAAACGTATATTAGCTGCTGTCGTGTCATATGCCATTGACTGCGGTAAGGGAGGCATTATGGGTTTTCCAAGGGCTTATACGGACGTTACCAACAGTGAAATACACGACTTCCTTTCTAAGTACTTGTAAATAAGAAACTGTACTAGTCAGTTAATAAATATTGAAATTAGTACGTGTTTTGGTCATTTTTGATATTTGACAGTCACCAGATGATTGGTCGAACGTCATTGCGCCATTGAAACACATGCAAGAGTAGATTAAGGGTGAAAAAGAGGGAAAAGAGTGAGATAAGACGAAACTAGACGAGACGAAACTAGACATGACGAGAAGAGACGATATCGGATCAGAAAGACCGGCAAAGAGAGAGAGAGAGAGAGAGAGAGAAAGAGCGATAGAGGGAAAGAGAGAAAAGTATAGATAGATAAGAAAGAAGAGAGAGAATGAGAGAGGGAAAGAGCGATGTAGAGAAAGAACGATATAGATAGACAGAAACGCATAAAGATTCGACGATACAAAGTTACAAGTTAAAAACACTAGACATGTGTTAATTAAACTTTAACTTTAAGAAAATGCGAAAAAGATATAATGATCCCCACCTACAAATTCAAAAAATTATAAGAAATCTTCAAACTAATATATTTAGCTTTTAAAAACAAAAATACAAAGTTACAAGTTAAAATAAAACTTTACGAAACGTTAAACCAATTTTTAGCGTTAAGAAAAACAAAAAAATTAAACGACCTAACTTAATTAACAAAATACCTTTAAAGTTTTTTAGAAACCAAAAAAATTAGACAAAATTAAGTTAAGAACCCTAAAAATCGCTAGGAAATTATTAACTATCCTTGGGTTTCTAATAGAAAATAGAAAACTCAGACGATTACAAGTCATAAATTAAAAAAAAAAGTCAGTAGAGTTTTAACTGATTTTAAACTTTTTGAAAATCAAATATAGTTAGATGATTCCAATCTATAAACATGCTTCAAAACTTAAACTAATATCTTTTGCTTTAAGAAACAAAAAAATAGACAGACCTAAGCTATAAATTTAAAAAAAACCATTAGTAAGTTTTAAGCTTGTTTGTAGTTGTAAAAAACCAATAAATTAGACACTCCCAAGTTTTGAACTAAAAAAAAACGAGAAAATTCTTAGCTTAAAAAGAACGCAGAAAAAATCACGTTATAAATTCAAAAAATCGCTAGAAATCTTTAATTTAACATATTTAGCTTTTAAAAGACAAAAATCCCTAGCTACAACTTAAAAAACCTAGAAAATAATTTTTAGTTTTAGGAGAAACAATTCCAAGTTATAATTTTAAAAAATATCTCGATAGTCTTTAACTAATTTTTGGTTTTTAAAAAGATAAAAATTAGATGATTTTGGTTTTTTGAAAAAATTAAGAATTTCTAAGCTGTTTTTTCGTAGCTGTCAGCTTGTTTCTTCGATTTTCTAGAAATTATCTTTTCATTCAATTTTAGGCTGTCTAATTCTTTTCGTTTTTAAAAATCTAATAAAAACTTCCCAGTTATTTTTTGAATTTATAACTTGCGATCGTCTAACTTTTCGGTTTTAAATTTTCTAGGTTTTTTCAACCTATAGTGCCATTTTTGTATTTTTAAACACCTTAATTTACTTAAAAATTTTCTAATAATTTTTTCACGTTTACATCTAGAAACCGTCTAACTTTTTGGTTCTTTAACCACGTTTCTAAATCAAATTTTTTACAGTTTAATCTTATTTTAAAATTAAGAATTAGTTAAAAACTTTCCAGTCACTTTTTGAGTCTATAACTTGAATTCATCTAAACTCTTCATTTTAAATTTTCTAGCTTTTTCTTTTAGTTTGCGACCTGACTATTAACTTTTATCGTATTTTTAAACACCAAAATTGCAAAAGAACCTTTAAAAAATTTTTGGGGATCGTTTTTTCTTGATTTTCTAGACTTTTTTAAAACAAAAAATGGACCAAAATATTTCTAATTTTTTTAATTTATAGCTTGTGATAGTTTTAATTTTTGTGTTTTTTAAAATTTTCTAACCATTCTTTGAATTCAAAACTGGAAAGTAGTTAATTTTATTCCTACTTTTAAAAACTAAAAATTATTTAAAAAAATTATAATTTTTTTATTTATAACTTTACGTTTATAAGTAGAGATCGTCTTTTATTTTCGGTTTTTTTAAATTAACAGCCTTTTTTTAATTTATAGCTAGAGATGGTCTTTTTTTTTAATAGCTATAAATTAGTTTAAAATATTATCATTATTTTTTAAATTTATAAGTTGGGAGCATCCAGTTTGTTGTTTTCTTGACAAAAATTAAAAATTATTCAACTTGTTTTATAGCTTACAACTTTTTTTAAATTTCCTAGACATTTCTTTAATCTAATTTTGGGCGGTTAATTTCTTCGTTTTTCTAAAATCTAGAAATTAGTAAAAATTTTCCAGTAGTTTTTTTTAATCTATAATTTATGATTGTCTAACTCTCCGCTTTTTAAACCTTCCAAACCTTTTTTTAACCATAAACTTTAAACTCTCTGTTTGTTTCGTATTTTTAAAAACTTAAAATTTCTTAAAAATTTGCTAATAATTTTTCAGGTTTCTAACTAGAGACCGTCTATTTTTTTGTTTTTCTAGACATGTTTATTAAATCAAATTTTAGACCATCAATCTATTCTTTTTTTTAAATACTAAAAATTTTTTAAAAGCTTTTCAGAAACTTTTTTGAGTCTATAACCTGGGATCACCCAAATTTTTCTTTTTTAAGTTTTTGCCTTTTTTTAACTTGTATTACTTTGGATTGTCTAACTTTATCGTATTTCTACACACTAAAAATTGTTTAAGAAATTTTAAATAATTTCTTGAATTTACTGCTTGGCATCGGTTTCTTTTTAATTTTCTAACCTTTCTTAAAACCAAAAATTATTATTTTTTTTAATTCATAGATTGTGATCTACAATTTTCTCGTTTTTTACAATTTGCTAACTTTTCGATAAATTTAAAAGTCGAGACTGGCTAAAGCTATACGTATTTTTAAAACTTAAAACTAGTTAAAAAAATTATAATAATTTTTTTGAATTTATAACTTGGGATTGTCTTATAATTTTCTCTCTTCTGAAAGATTTAAATTAGTTTACAATTGCGTATTTTTTTAAATTTTTAACTTAGGTTTACAATTGCGTATTTTTTTAAATTTTTAACTTAGGAGTATGTGATTTTCTCGTTTTTAAAAAATTTTATACATTTTTTTTTATAATTTGGGCCGCCTATTTTTTTTAAACTAAAAATCAGTCCAAAATTTTTTAATAACTTTATTAGGTTTATAACTAGATCGTCCAATTTTTTTGTTTTTAAAATTTCTAGCTATTTTTTGAACTTAGAGCCGGTTTTTCCTTTTTCAATATTTATAAATTAACTAAAAATATTGTAATTGTTTTTTAAATTTATAACAAGAAAGCATCTAATTTTTGGTTCTCTTGAAGAATTTAAGAATTTTCTAAGTCGTTTTTTATAGCCTACGGTTTTTTAAATTTTCTAGCCATATCCTTTAACCTAAGTTAGAGCATGTTTAATTTTTTCGGTTTTCTAAAAGCTAAAAATTAGTCAAAACTTTCCATTTATTTTTTTGAATTTGTAACTTGCGATCGTCTACTGTGTTTTTACGTTCTAATCTTTTTTAAGCTACAGCTTCGGACTTTTAAATCAAATTTAAGACCGTATAAACATTCCTTTTTTTTAAAGACTAAAAATTAATTAAGAACCCGCCAGTAGTTTTTTGAGTCTATAGCTTGGGATCATCTACACTTTTCGATTTTTAAATTCCCTACATAATTTTTCTTAACCTATAAATTGGTACAATTCCTAGCTTCTTTTTTAAATTTGTGACTTGGAATTGTGTAATTTTATCGTATTTTTAAAAACCAAGTTTGCTTAAAGAATTTTAAATAGCTTTTTTAAATTTAAAACTTGGCATCGGTTTCTTCTTAATTTTGTAACCTTTCTTAAAACCAAATATTAATTAAAGATTTTCTAGTAATTTCCTGAATTTTTGTTTTTATATTTCCTAGCTTCCTTTTTAAATTCATGACTCGGAACTGTCTAATTTTATCGTAATTTTAAACACTAAAAATTGATTAAGAATTTTTAAATATTTTTTACGAATTTATATCCTGGGATTGGTTTTTTGTTAATTTTCTAACCTTTCATAAAACTAAAAACTAGTTAAACATATTCTAGGAACATTTTGGATTCCTAACTTGTGACCGTTTAATTTTATCCTTTATTTAAAATTTGTTAACTTTTCTTTGAATTTAAAACTTGGGACTGGCTAACTTGTTCGTATTTATAGGAACTAAAAATTATTTAAAAAATGTAGAATACATTTTTTGAATTTTAGCTTGAGGTTGTCTAATCTCCTTTTCTTTTCTAATAGTTATAAATTAGTTTGAAACATTGTATTCTTTTTTAATTTATAACTTAGGAGGATTTGATTTTCTCGTCTTTAAAAAGGTTTAAACTTTTTTTATAATTAGGATCGTTGAATTTTTTATATACCTCAAGAGCAAAGAAAACCACCTCCACCGCGAAGCTGCACACTACTCAAAATCCTACCGCTTGAGATCCACTTTAAAAAGTCGCTTATAAACTTGTATCATAATAAACTATTACTTCATTTCTAAACCGTTGTCTAACAAAAATGTAATAAATTTTATATCTTCTTATATCTCCTGGCATCTTTCACGTGTATCGTCTTCTAGCATGATGTTGAAATAATGTTTTTGTGATGGTTAAATCGTTTTTTCACAAAATTCTACTAGCCTATTTCTCCTGTCGCTACTCGTGCCTAAACCAAATAAACCTACTACCGAAACAGAACACAAGAAACGTAGAAATACCGGGCTAACTACCAATGCGTAGAAGGGGGATTCCTAGGAACATAAAAAAATACATCGTCATCGATTTTCTATTTACAGTAAACATTAATACAAAAAAGAATTCGGTTTGAATCAACAGATAAATAAATAAATAGTTGAATTATAAAGAACAAATTTTAGAAATTTACGTACGAAGTGGGCATTTCGTTTGACATTTAGTATACATTAATAAAAGAAAGTAAAAACAATATTATTTACGGTAGAACAAATTCTAATAATCATGTAGTGAAGTACTATGGAGCACCAGCGACACACGAACAACAAAAGTAGGAAGAAAAGAGGTTCTACCGATATATGAGAACACTAATACAACAAACCTCCAAGTGTTAGCTATTATGCCCATTGCATCCACGGAGGTGAGTCAGGGAAGCGTCCGGGGGCTGGGGTGCAGATGTACCGTCACCACGGTCGACAGGTGTTGAGCGCTGCGACATTCCTTGCAACAGCGGAACACATACCATTGCAGCTGGTTCTACTTAAGAAGAATAATCGGCCTACGTAAAACAATTTGGCCTCCAGATACGAGCTAGAAAGAGAGTCTTACTAGTATTAATAACTCACGAGCACTTACCGATACACCCAAAATCTACACTTCCTATAAAGAAAAAAAACGTGTATCGCTTTTGGAGTAATAAAACGAGTAGTTTAGAAAAATACTTATGAGGACGAACTGCAGAATCAAATTGAAAATTGTTTTAAATAACAAGAATTCGAGCTTTAATCCTCTCGTTTTCAACGTACCAAAAAGAAGATTAGAAAACTCGACCCAAGCTTTATCAAATAATACAAAACACTATTTCAACGAGTCTTTCGGTCGTAGCAGTATAAGGATTAATTTTACGCTACAGTAATGTGTAACCAGTTAACGGATACTCAAAGCAAAGTGCCAACTGTATAATTTATAGTGCAAACTCGTCGTTTTAGAGTAGATAGATTAAAATTGAAAAATATTCGCAAGCGTATTTATTATAAACAGGTAGAATATTTAGGATGTTATTGACGTATGGAAGAGTAGAAACGGAATCGATGTGGTTTTTAATTCATCGGCCGTAAATTAACGTAACAATTTTTTTTTGCATAACTATCCTAACACCCGAATGAATTACTCTAAGTCTCCACTCAAAAAAATCCCCGCTTCTGGCCGACGAATTTCACTGATCCCTTCTATGTCTAGTGCTAACCTATTCATTTCAATTTCTAAGTTCTCTAGCTTACGTACTTGTTTCATACTTCTGACATTCCACTCTCAGACACGCAAAATGTTCCAGACTCTTTTTCTACACTTTCCGATCGCATCCTCCGAAGTAGTCCCCTCCCGGAGATCCGAGTGGGGGATTATTTTAACTCCGAAATCTTTTACCACAGAGGATGCCATCATGTTAATTACAATTGAAGGACGCTGTGTATTTGCGAGGCAATGTGGTGGTTTTCCGTTGTCTTCCACATCGCAGTAGTGGATGCTATACCGACCTCTATAGTCTCTGCCAACTAAGTACCGAAAGAGCTGCTGCCCTCTTTCGGGAACCTGTCTTAATCTGGTTCTTCACTAAAGATCCTAGTATTTTGGTGGAACCTGTAGTTTGGCTCTTCAGATCACTGGAGCACTCAAGTCATTCCACTCGTTCTAGTAATTTAGAAAGAACTTCTTCAAGGTACAAGTCCATTCAGAATGGTTAAATAATAATATAATAAAATAATTTAAGTTTAGTTTAGTTATGTGTAGGGGGCTCAATTGCTTATATATATATATATATATATATATAAAATATATATAATATATAATATAATATATATATATATATATATATATATATATATATAATATATATTGCCCCGAATTATACTTAGTAAATAATAACACATAACCAATAAAATCTTATATTATTACCAAAGTTTACTGAATAATATTATTTAGAAATTAAACCTACCACTTACCTTTTGCGTTTACCACAGCTACACAAATATGTAAACTTAAAAATATCCCTTTGCTTCAAACAGAATGCAAAGTTAATGAATGTAGAATTCTCTACATTGCAGTATTAATCAAGCAGGTCACGCCGACCAACACGTTGCTACGCGACGGAGGCACAGCGCACAAGATAAAGTAAACAAACAATAATATACAACGGTGCCACTGTGTTCTGTGTTCCATTTCCACGTAATAGTCGTGACATGTTCAAATTTCAAAGCTTATCTATCGGTTATTATATAAGTGCATCGCGAGATGCGTAAGTATAGGGCGACAGGTTGCAAGTTGATGAATGTGGTTGCACAGAGTAGTATTATATACAAAGAAAACAATATTTTGTTGTTTCAAAAAACAAAATTTGTTTGTTGTTTTATTTTTTTACAAGGGAGTCTATTTAATTTAGGGGGTGAGCCTATCTGGTAGATGCCCGGTTGCTCGGCCGGTCAGTCCGACGCTGTTCAGACACTAGCACCAGGAAAATCGGCGAACATTTAAATATTAATCATCAAGTTGCTTGACGTATACTGCGTGATTATCTTCTATACCTTTACCACATTCTAAAGGTACAAGCGCTCCTTCCTCGAGATTTGCATTTAAGGATTTCTGCCAGTGGTACCGTAATAGGTTAGCAGTAAACCTCAATTTCGATTGTAAAATCGATTATAATCGATTATAAATTTTTACAACAAACACATATGGGCTCAATAAAATCCAGATTCAATTGTAGACACGCATTTTCAAGAGCAGTTCTCATTAAATGTATGGGGTGATATTAATTAGGGATCATTTGATTTGTCCTTTTTTTGCCTGGTCACTCATGCAGGCATTTATTGTAACATGAATTGCCTTTAAGACTCGAAGATTTACCTCTTTGGATGAGAAAATCAAATGGCGCCCCAGCACATTTTTCTATTTTATTTCGGGAGTATTTAAATGAAGTGTATTAGAATAAGTGGATAATACGGGGTGGATCTCAGTCATGGTCACTTAGGTCCCTTGACTTACACGACATAGAATTTTTCTTATGAGGCATCTCAAATCTCTAGTGTATCCAATGCCAATGAATACCGTTGATAACTTACGAAATCGAATAATAGCTGCATTTGAAACTGTTGGAAATTTCTCAGAGCGTTCGAAAAAGTTTTTTTCTTATAGTGGTAAAAGATTTTATATCCTTGCCGAGGCAAGGACATACCCACTAAAAATCCACTTTGGTGTCGGACTCGAAATCCCTTGTCATAGACTTTATAGGGATCCCATGACTAGCGTACCTGGACTAGATCCTTCACCGCCGTCGCGAATTGGAAAAAACAAGGCGTTTATTCCTTTTGGAATCGCAGCAAAGATCATTGCCGTAGCGTCGCTCTGGGGTGTCTATGTCGCTGCCATAGGACATCTTTAAGGCTCCCAGAGCTCGTATGAGCTAGTTTTCGTGATCTTCTAGAGATTCGTAAAACCCCTCTGAGTTCGACCTGAGCCATTCATTGACGGCTGCCTCTCTGTGAAGCTGTGCGTTTCGAATGAATCAAGGAGCTCCGAAGACTTTCCTTAGGGCCTTGTTCTGGATCACTTGGAGCTTATGCATGTGCGCTTACGCTGCATTGCCCCATACCGCTGATGCGTATGCAAACGTCGATCTGGTTATCGCCCTGTAGAGCCTAAACTTGTTTGAAGCGTTTAGCCTACTTCGGCGATTGATTAAGCGTTATAGCAGAGCCATAACTCGCTTGGCCTTGTTTGCCGCATGCTCGATGGTAGCTTTCCAAGTGAGCTTCGAATCAAGGATCACCCCTAGATACTTGACTTCTGAACGTCAAGATATAGGTTCGTCGAATGCTCTGAAGTCGTCTCCAGGTCAGTGACGTCGCTTTGCGAAGAAAACTGGCGTGATCTTTTTTAGACTGACCTCGACTCGCCAGAGTCTTAGCCACTCCTCGAGAGCGTCCACCGCCATTTGCAGTCTCTGCATGATGAGGTGCGGAGCACGGGACTTGGCTAGAATGTCTGTGTAGTCGGTGTATAGTGCCATCCTGGTGTCTGCCGTTTTCGGTAGGACGCTCACGAAGATACTGAAGAGTGCCGGCGAGAGAAGAGAGCCTTGGGGAACCGCAGCCCTGATTCTCAGCTTTGTCGACTGCACTCCGTCCAGTTTGATGCAAAACCATCTATCGTGAAGATAGGATTTCGTTAGTTAGACGAGAGCGCGTGGTAACCCCTCTCCAGCATATTTTAGAGTAAGCCATAATGCCAAAACTTGTCGAAAGCTTTAGACACGTCTAGGAACACTGCGCCTGTTGACCGTCGCCAGTTGAAGCCTTCCGTGATGTGCTCCACCACTCGCAGTATCTGGTGAACGGTGGAATGCCCCTTACGGAACGCAAACTGCTCGTTCTGAATCACGTGCCGTTCCTGCATCGCTGCCTGGAGTCTCCTTAGGAAAACGGCTTTCGCTATCTTCTCAACCACCGACAGCAAGCTAATTGACCGGTAGTTCTGTGGGAATGTCTCAAATTTGTCTGCTTTCCGGAGCACTACGACGCACGCCGTCTTCCACGTGGATGAGAAGTGGCGGAGTCTCATTGATGATTCCGGTTAACACCCGAAGAGCGTTTCCGGCAGCGCTTTCAGAGCCCGGTTGGAGATTCCGTCCGGTCCAAGAGCCTTTCTAAACCTTAAGGCCTTGAAGAAGTCCTCGACTTCTTCAACTGTAGTGGGGTCGATTTCCTGAAGTTCGTCGTCCCTTGCCTCCGTCGGATGTCGCGGTGAACTTATTTGATACGCCAAAGGTCTGCGTGGGCATAGTTCGTCTTGAACTGACTTTCCATGCTGTCTGCGAGGACTTTTGCTTTTTCAGAGTGAATAGGCTAAGCCTGTTTCGCCATGGATAGGAGGCATTGGGGACGTCTATCGACATCCTCCACAGAGAGTTGTCTTCGGCTCGGGGGTGCTCCAGTCTAGCTTCCCAGGCCTCGTTTCAGCGCCGCCGAATCGCTAATCGCATTTCGGCGACCAATCGATTATACCGGAGTCGTTCCGCAGGATCCCAGGTTCTTTGCCGCTTATGCCTGGCACGGTTCTTCTCCTAGATGAGGTCACGGATGTGGAGAGAAAGGATGTCCCTCTTATTTGCTACCGGTCTAATAGAAGTGGTTCTACTGCCCGAGGTCTTTATGCACTCTACGAGGTGGTCCACTTGCGCCTCCAGCGCGCCAGTGGTCATAATGTTGTTAGACATCCTTTCGACCGACATTGCTAGACGGGCGGCAAATACCGGTCACGAAACCCTACGGGTTTCGTTGGTGGCCGAGGCTCACTCCCCTCCGAGATTAAGTAGCACCGGGTTGTGGTCAGAACTGAGGTCGCTGACGGCCCGGATCTCCGTATTTAGCGTCACTTGATAGAGTAATGTGACGTCTAGTACATCCGGCCTGCCTCTATTGCTGTAGTGAGTGGGTTCTGCCGGTCCTAGGACCTCGACCTTGCGTCCGTCAGCAAACTGTCGGAGTATGCGTTCATTGCGATTCGCTACCCGACTGTTCCAAGACGGATGTTTGGAGTTGAGGTCTCCTGCTAAAAGCACAGGTTATCTCGCATCCAACAACGCGAGTTACGTATCCCCCAATCCATGTATGTACAATTAAATAGAAAGTATTAGCAATTATTAGGAAATCATTAAGAAACTTAAGATGCAACATTGTAAATTGAAGGATAAATAAGAAAAGGTTATTAAAAGTTCACAAGGAAGTTGTGAGAACAGATATGAATACATTGTATTCCAGACATAAATGATACTGCAGGTGCAGGTGACAGACGGTTAAGAAACCGCAAATACTTAGAAATTAAGATTGTTACATTGTATAATGAATAGAACAAAGAAATAAGCAGACATGAGCTTTACAGCATAAATACCCCGGGAGCCCCAGATCAGTCAGTTAGTCTTGAGTATTTCAGCTTTAACATTATTGTTTGCTTAGACTACTCGCCCTCAATTAAATTCAATTCATAATAAATTTCGACTTAGTATAAATTATATCCGCTTGTCAAAATTTTACATGTAATATCTGTTTAAGAAAGAAAGTTGTTACAAGAAGTTTTTAAAAAGACCGCTCCCAAAGCCCGAAACGTAACTCGCGTCTAGGTCCTGCGTGCTAAGCGGTTCGCCACATGGCCGGTTATAAACCAAGACCAGGCATAGAGGGCCGAAACCCTCTAGTACTGTGCATACTGCAGTCGCATCAAGTCGTTCTAGGTCTGGCAGGTCCACCACGTAGTGCTCCAATCTTGTCTTGGCGTACGCTGCTGTACCTCCTCCAATGCCATCTCGATTGTTGTGAAACAGCCTGTAGTTGGAAAACCTAGGCTCGTCTCGTGCGCTGAAAAACGTTTCGTTCACCAGGACAACGGCTAGGTCGTGTCTCAACGCAAACTCCAGCAACCCAAATCGCTTTCCTATCAGCCCTCACTCGTTCCAGTATGCTATCTGCAGGGTTCCTGGATTTTCGCGACGTCTATCCATTAAAATGAAAGAGCTCGCTGAGATCCTTGCCGCAGGCAATGAAACCCATGACTAAATCGCCTAAGTTTTTGGCTTTGGCGATTATAAGCAGCAGCTTTCTGGCAATTGCAGTCAGCTTCTGGAATTCGATTCCAGCGAGGAGTCTGATGAGTAAACCCCATTGTGCGTCCCCACAGGACGGTGTTTCTCTAGCTGCCGCTCCACCGCTGGGCGTGGGTTAGGCTGCCTACGCTGGCGTTTCCTCAACTTGCGCAAGAGCTGGGCTCTTGGCTGTCGGTGTAGAGACGGGTAGCCGAGCAGTTGCCGACGCTGGTGTAAGAGCGGGCTTCCACAGCAACGGCCCTCGGTGTCGACTTTGCAGGACCGACGCTAACCGGTGCCTTAGGTGCCGTCTGGTGTAGCCTCTTGGCAACCACCCTTGACTTCGAGAATGCAGAGCATTCCCTATAGCTCGATGGATGCGCGCCACCGCAATTGACACACACCGCAGCAACTTTCATGTTTTTGGAGCAGGTGCCGCTAAGGTGGTTGTCGGCGCACTTAATACACTTAGGCGTGGTCTTGCAGTTTATCTGCGTGTGCCCAAATCGCTGGCACCGATGGCATTGTTCTACTTCCGATCGTCGGTGCGGTATCTCCACTTGTACACGTAGGTGCAGCATATGCTGGAGCTCGAAGATTTGCTTCGCGTCCGTGGACTTGGTCAAGGGCGTCTCCGTAGGGTACTTGGTATGCGTGTGACTTCTACGCCCAAGGTCCCGGGTTTGAATCCCGACACGGTCCGCTTGATAAATGTTAGGCAAGCATTTTTCACAAAAATACACCCTCGTTCAGATGAGAGGTAAAATGGAGGTCCCGTGTGTGAGTATTGTCACGCACGTTAAAGATCCTACCTTGTTTGGGAGAGCAAGGGTTCGGCAAAATTCAAAATTTTTCAGGTAAGAAAAAACTCGCTTCTTGGCCAATGTAGTACCTTCAGGTGAAGCATTAGAAAACCACACGTAAGGACTTGATCAAGGTGACCATGACCAGGGGCAAGGCTCGTCTCGGTCGCTCCTTGTGCATGCGTGCACACGAGAGTACTGGAAGTCCACGTCCAACGAGTTCCGTTCGGACGTCCATGGCTCCAATATCCTCTGGGATGCCCCTCAAGACCACCCTGAGCGGCTTGTTGTCCTGGAGGCGATAAGTGTGCTACTCCTCGTCGCGCTCGGATAGAAAAGCCGTGATCCCATGGTAGTCGGTCGGGGTCGCCGTTGTGATACTGATTCCCCAATCGCCACCCTTCTTGCGAAAAACGACAAAGGAGACGCGGCGGCTCCGGGCCGATGCAAGGTTCTCACTGATGGCATTGGACTCCATTTCTGCTGCTTCTTCTGGCGTGGCAATCGGTTCATACCGATTCGTTGTCGGCAGGTCGGCGGCGGTGGACGTCTTGGGTTGTTTCGACTTCTTCTTCTTTGGCACCGTGAAGTCGTCGTCACAGGCCTTTTCCAAAGCGTCATCAATGGCGCGATGTGGCGCAGGTTCCATCGCTACGTTCTCGTACCGTTACATGGCACGCGTAGCAGTGTAAGCACTAGGCCTGCGCAATGTAACGAAGCGTCCCCTCCAGACACGCACGGTCGGTTGAATTACTCCCAGACTAGCAGATTCACTAGCCCGTGCAGCGCTCAAGGTGTCTTAAGCTAAGCAATTCAACCCAACGCCCGCGGGTTGGATTGTGGCGAGGATGAAGACGGCCTCTTGCAAAAGCGGGTGCGCCCGTAAGAGCACTGCACTCACACGTTAGCAAGAAGCACTTTCGAGTTCCACTACGTTGATTCGAGATGATTATCTACAGATTGGCAGACTCACATCCCAATATGTCTTACGCTAGATAATTGAATCGGATTTAATAGCGGAACTTTTCCGTATTTAGCTCCACCAAAGTACAAAAGCTAATAAAAGCTTTCGCACGTTAGCAAAACTGAACGCGGAGCAATTCTTCTTTAATGTAGTAAAGTAAGTGAACGCTTCGTTGCTAGCTCTTATAAAAACACGGGAACAACTAATTGTTTCCGCGTGTTTAGAAAACCCACTCGATTCTATAAATACGCGAGAACTGGTTAGTTTCCGCGCATTTAACAGAATCGGTTACGATGCCGTGAGCGATGTTTCTGATAAACGTTGACCGTTGAAATGAAATAATACAGAAATGTATTGTTCAACTGAAACCCTCTTTGATGGCTGCTCTGCTGGATTACGGCGTTGTAGTTGACCTCGTTGAACTAAGTAATATTGAAAAGTACTATTTAGTTAAAATCGCTCTGGACTGCACGTGCTCTATCGTTGAAATCTGAACGACCACTGTCGTTCGAAAGAGTACGGGTGTCGTTGAATATAAGAGCGGGCGCATGTGTAAGGGTCGTAGGAGGTTGCTCTCAACAGTTTCTGTTTATATGTTTATATGAATTTTTAGTCATGAAATAAGCTAAAGAATTTTTCTTAATCTTCTTTGGGAATTAAACCACTCATAGTTGTTAAAATCGTCTTTATTTACGTTTCGATCCATGACCTAGGATCGTTCTCAAAAAATTATAAAAATTTCAAGTTTGACATTTATGACACAAATCCAAGAAAAATTGCAATACTAGCTAGATATTGGGGTATTTGATTTTTATTTGTTATTTCTTTTAGTAATGGAATCCATTGTTTACTGAAAGTCACGGATTCGTTTGCTACGCAGTTATTTTATGTAGGGTTATATAAGCAGCTTCTTTGATTTTGCGTTTTTGGTGGTTTTCTTCTTTGTCAATAATGTTTGCGCTCTCCCATTTTATTTTATGACTGGAGTCCCATGCATGTTGGCAAATCATGGATTTTTCAAATTTTCTATTTTTTATGTATAATTTATGTTCTTTTAATCGAACTTCAAATGGTCTGGAACTCTCCCCTATATAAAACTTGTCATATTCCCACGGGGTAACATATAAATTTTCCTGCAAATTTATTCGTTGACTTTACCGCTGTGCATCTATTATTTTAGTCTTTATTCAACAACGTTTATATTATTCATTCATTCGATATTGCATATTTAATAACCAACAAACTTCAAGGCACACTACAAATTTAATTACAATTACAATCTACTACATATCACATTGTCCTTACAGATAACATGTTTACAAACCTATTCGCGTGCTCCTATGTCTTTGTAATATCTAAGATTTTCAAGTTGTTCCGACGATTCGTGACAGATAGTCACTTTTTGTTTCCTCGTTGAACTGAAAGGTAGCTTAGTGTGTTTTAAAAAAAAAACACTCAAGATGGTGAGGGAAATTAAGTTTTCCTGGCGGAGACGCCATAATAAAGGCACAGTATTCTATAAGTTGTCCGTGACAACTTGTGTAAAAGTGTAGTGTACAAACTCTTCTTGGCGACGGTTTGTTTAAATGTGTAATCATATTAAAATTAATTGTGCAATTTATTACAGTGCAACTCCGATAACTCCGACAATTTGATAATTCCGATGTAATTCTACGTGATTTTGATGCAACTTTAGGTTATCTTAAACATATTCTATTTGGTCTGGTTCCAGCAAATTTTATGGAACTCGTTTAATATATAAATGCGTAAGCAATTTGTTGGACATATGGTGGCTTTCGCTATGCAGCTACACCTCGCGTGTTTAGCCGATGCACGACATGTCATTTGAAGGTTAAAGGTCGTTGCTGCTGTGGATAAGAACGTTTAAAATTTTAAGATAAGGCTGCCGTAATAAAGTTCAATACGTAATCTACGTATGTCATGAATTCCCTTTTGAAGCTTGTAATTACCTCATGTTGTTGTATACAATTCATTATGGCTCGTGCGAATAATTTTGTTAATTAATTTGCTAAAAGCTTGTTTTGTTAAAATGTAAAGTTACAATGAGTATAACAATTTTTTGTTATTAATGGTGTGTACAACCTTGGAAATTGTACCTCACCGGTTGTATGTAGAGGATAGTAACACGTGCTGACAATCATGATAATTATCTTGTTTACCATAATTTGAAATACCAACATGCTGATTTACTAGGGCCTAAGTCCTGTATAATGAAGTTTGAACTTAGATTAATTTATTAATTGATAATATTTGGCAAAAGTTAAGTAAATTTTTTAAAGAACTGTAAAGTCTCAGTAGCGCTACCCCAGACTATATATTATGAAAATTAATGTCCAAAAGTTAAATATCTAATTCATGAAACTAAATTCATAAGAATTTTATTTTTATTTAGAACACTTATAATTTAAAATGTTCATTACTTGTCTTATAAGAGAATATAGAATTATTTTTGACTTCAGTTCATTACTCAGTAATCATTAAATTTTGCCAAAGTTTGTTGGGTATTTAAAAGGTTAAACTTACCCGAAGGTGTACCACGATATAGTGTAAACTAATTGAAACTAAATCAAAGGTTACATGCTCATACTGGTTCGTAAGATATATAGGGTATCTATGTTGGTAGTAAATATGTTTCAGAGTCGCCCTAGTCATCGTTAGTTCATGGAAGAAGACGGCCAGATGTAAGTATCATATTTGTGACAATCAAACGTTGTATTTAAAGTGGGTAGCATTGACCTAGGTTTCCAAATTTTCCCTTTAAGCAAATTGATTTAGTCAGTTGCTTTGTAAAAAATTTAGGTGGCGTTCATTATCTTGTTTTTCTTTCAACTTTAATAAACCCACAGACCCAATCTCATGCGACCGTGGGTCAAAAGCTCAGTTAGCTAAAAGTCTTCAGAGTTTTCTTTTACTGAAAGCCAATTTTCATCCTAACCTTACCCTGGGCTTGTTACAGTTACATAAGAATTCTCGATAGGTAAAATAAAAATCTACCACGATTCATTCCATTGTGGATTAGATTTAATATACATAACAACGGTATTTTGTAGATGCAGTTTTTTGAATTTTGTATTACGTTTTTGGGATTTGTTTTCGTTAATTGTGTTCTTAGAGTATTGTTGGTTCTAAATACTGTTTTTATTTTGAATTTGTTTCCTATTCTTTGGATTTTTCCGGAGAATCCTTTTTCGTATGGTTTTGAGAGCATTTTTTGGTGCGTATTTTTTATTATTTTGACAACGATTCTAGGTCCTAGATCGAAACGTAAATAAAGATGATTTCAACAACTATGAGTGGTTTAATTCTCAAAGAAGATTAAGAAAAATGCTTAACAAACCGCGACAAACATACAGGGAGTATTTACAAGCTAAGAATTACTCCCTCTGTATGTACATAATATTTAGGAACAGCCGTACAAGGAAGACATTCTCTTGAAAGAACTCACTGAATTCTATGAACTTAACGATGTGCATTACTCTATTCAATGGAATCGATTCTAATAATAATGGTATACAAGTGCTCTAAAAATTATCACTACAACATGAATAGGTAAGGCATGGGCGTTTCCTTTTAAAAGTCCGGTTATATAGATATTGGATATTCCAGCCGGATTTAAAATTAGTTCAAGTTCAATTGCTGATATATGGGATTATGAATATTGATACGCTTGAACTTCCTGATTAATAAATGCTTTTGTCAGAACTCATTTCAATTTAAGACCGCAAATTGATATTGCAAATATTTAATTACTCAAGGACTGTATAAAAAAAGAGATAAGGACATTTTATGTCGAGTAGTTAAATCAAGGATCATTGCGGCCCGCATCAAATACCGCAATTTTATTTTGATTCATAGATCGCTCTTTTTTATAGATCATGATTAAGCTGTTACATTTACAATGTACGAATAGAATGCTGTTAATTAATACTAAGCATGCCTCAGGCACTGCAATAAACTATTATTATGTGCGAATGTGTCATGTAAAGATATAATTATATTTTTTCTTGCTGAAAACTTTCATTTGGTTTTAGAAGGTTGTAAGTGAGAAAAATTAACAGAATATTCATTTTGATTAACTAACTAAAAGCTGCTAAAATGTGTAACATGCAATTTTGAATGTTGAATGCAGCATACACATTCAAATTTAAGTAACATGGTTAGGTATTTTACACAAGATGTAAATAATATACAGTACTCGAAGTAACGGATAATTCTATAAAATGTTTGAAAAAAATGTTTTAGAAAAACGCTCGGACAGTTCGATTTTTATTTTAAATTCTTCATATAGAGATGTATTTTTTTACCCCACGTTCCTCAACTCCTAAATACCAGTGACCCCAATTTTCAAAATGCAAATAACCAAGTATCGTTCCTAATACCTCATTTTAAACAATTTTTTTGCCTAGCGTATATGAAAATGAATCATATTTGCTCTAAAAATGTGACTGAAAGTAAACCTTTGCAGCCCAAGGGCCGCTAAACTCATAACAGCATGATTTTGTAGGTTTTTCACAATCTAGACACCTATGACTATCATTGAGATTCATTTATTGCTACCAGCACCTCAAATACTTACTAAGTTCCTACAAATTCTGGTA
Source organism: Platerodrilus igneus (assembly GCA_036346225.1). Taxonomy (NCBI): domain Eukaryota; kingdom Metazoa; phylum Arthropoda; class Insecta; order Coleoptera; family Lycidae; genus Platerodrilus; species Platerodrilus igneus. The sequence goes on along the minus strand of JARFIW010001719.1, from coordinate 1,915,630 downwards.
TTACTATCGATAATAATGCTCAAGGGATAATTAATATCAATTACTATAATAAATAAATACGTCAAATGTTATTAACCTTCTTTATTTTGTGTTATTTTTCCTATTTTTTTTCTTTAATGCTAGGCGAAAAACAGTTGTGTGTCACACAGGCAAAATTGCATTAGCAGCCCTTAGCTATCAGCTGCCCTCGCTCGCTTTGCTCGCTCAGGCATCTAATAGCTGCGGGCTGCTAATGCTCACTTTCTGCCCTTGTGACACAATATACTATTTTTTGCTAAATACAGTAAATAAAGGTTTTTAAAATTATTTGATATTCAACAAAATGTATTCGAATGAAATAAAACACCAAATTAAAACTATTTTTTTTAGTTAATAAAAATTAAAGTGAATGTTCAACTTGCTGTTCGTTAACGAAATATTCCAATCAAATTGTCACAAAAATGCCCGAATGGTTACATTAATTAGTGTAGTTTGTTACGTTCATTTACGGACGATCCATTAAAAACCACATCGATTCCGTTTCTAGGCTTCCATACGTCAATAACATCCTGTATATTCTACCTGTTTATAATGAATACGCTTGCGAATAATTTTCAATTTCGATCTCTACTCTACGTAGCATAAATTTTGACACCCTGGCGTGGGGCTCCAAGTTTATTTTGGGTAACTTTTGGCCCCGATTTTGTTTTAGTGTGTTGGTTTAAATTCTTTTTTCTTTCGACTTTGATTGCTGTAATTTTATTGGTAAACGCAACTATTCGCTTTGACCACTATATCCGTTTAGATCTATGTCTATGTTTACCTTGTCAGTTTATTTTAAATTCGGATTTCTTTGTCGCTACACAACAACTCGCTATTCATGGGTATTTTTACACACTAGTTGGATATGATTGGTTGTTTTTTGGTTCTACAGGAACCCTCTCCTATTGTCGTTATTTTTTTCTCTTTTGGATTACTAGATTTGTATTTTCGCTGGTGATTCTAGACCCTTTGCAAACTCTGGCGCCCTATTTCTGATTGTATTGATTTTATTCTCTTACGTTTAGTACTCATTTTTTGAAATTTAATCGGTTTGTTACTTCCGTATTGGATAAAATCGTTTTGTGGCGATTCACTTCTGATATTTTATAGTTTATTCGGTTGAGATTGGATTTCGCATTACTCTGATATACTGAGTGTATTTCTTTTATCACAATGGCTACGTGGGGGTTGGATGTAACTAGGCTGTTAAAACCCGAGCTCCAATATGAGTTATCTTCTTGAGGATTTGACTCTGACATTAAAGTCGAGGGGTTGTGTAAAGCCGTCCGCAACGCGATTCAAGTGGAAATGAATAAGTCTTTTACTCCTAGCCCTTATACGATTACGTTTACAGAGGATCATGAGGCTATTAAACGCACGCTTACTGAACTTGGACCGTCTTCTGACGATTTTACTGGGAATGTTACTGATAATAAATAAGTATGCCCGTTTACGCTCCTCATGGGTACACACTCAGCGACGTTGTGAGTTGATGGTGGCTAGCTCTGAGGAGGAAGCTCTTATAAAAAATAAATTATTATTCGCTTTACAGACCAATCGTTCTGACGTTGAGTCGACTGTTAGAAAATTCAAGCGTGTTACTTTTGCGGATTTTACTCAACAGCCTTCTTCCAGTCCACAAACTCTTAATGTAACTGCCGCCGTCACCGAAGAAGTTCCTTATGCTTCTTCAGATTCCGAAGAAGAATTGGATACTTCTACTACTATCAATACTATGACTCCTACTAAAGTATACCCGCTCGCTAAATTGAATGTCTCTTTTTCAGGTAAAGGTTCTCTATCGGAATTCTTGTTTCGTATTAAGGAACTCGGTGTTTCGCGTAATATTTCTGCTCGGCTACTTTTTCTTTTTACTCCGGAATTACTTACCGGAAAGGCTATACTTCTCTTCCGTGCACATCGGCGTTCTCTCAGATGTTGGAAAGACGTGGTTACTCTAATAAACTCAGAATGCCTACCCCTGGACTTTGCTTATACGTCTGCTACTATTGAGGAAAATACTTTTACTTTACATGACCACCTACGGGTAGAGCATATACTTCATCTGTACTTCCTACTATTCTTATTCCTAGTTCTACTTCTACTCGTCAGGTCGTATGCTTTAATTGCGACAAACCTGGTCATGTTACGACACGTAGTACTCGTCCTCAAGTACTCCATTGCTATGGTTGCGGACATAGGGGAGTTTCTCGTCGCAACTATCCAGACTGTCATCCTACTACTAATAGGTCTTCGAATAATTCTTCAAATTCTGCCCTCACCTCTAGATGCCTAATTTTTTCTGCTGCTAACTCTACGTTCTCTTCTGTATTTCATCTAGGTCTTCCTGCTACCACTATCAACACATCCCCTTTTTCGGCAAATATAGCTTGGAACAAAATTTCTTCCGTCTCTAGTTCTACATCTTTTTCTACATTTCCTGCTGCTCGTCCTACTGCCATCACCTCGTACCTTTTTCAGCCATATGAGCCTTTGAACTGTAATATTGATTTTTACGGCTATCACGCCCCTACTTACAGAACTTCTACTAACAAGCACCATATCTCGTCTGTCCTTCGCGAATCAAACGATACTCAAATGGATCCGACGTTTTCACTTTTACCCCAAACTGTGCCTCCACCACCATTGCAACTCATAATTCGAATTAGTGACTTACAGCTAGCATCTCAAGAGTTTCTTCCCGCTTTCTTAAACGATTCTACTCAAGAAATTTTTGTCGTGTCTGCAAGCACAAATGTCGCTGAAGTGACGATAACTTCTAATTCAGTCTACGAAGTTCCTGTTGAAGTCCATGAACCTGTATCTTTAATGTATGTTGATGTTGTCAAAATTTTACATGTTTATGCTTTCTTAAATGGTTCTACTCAAAACATTTCTGTCGTGTCTGCAATAACAGCTGTAGCTGAACTGATGATAACTCCTAATACAGATAGAGAAGGTCCTGTTGAAGTTAGTAAACCCATAGCTGTGATGCCTGTTGCTGTTGTTGTCAAAGTTTTACCTGATCCTGTTTCGTTATCTACTATTGTTAAGGAATCAGTTCCTATTGTGGCTGAAGTTCTTTCTGTTCCTACTCTGTTGTCTAACAGTGATGAAATCTTATTTGATTCTACTCCTTTATCAGACGTTGAGGAAACGTTACCTACTCTTACTCATTTTTCTCATGCTGACAAAATGCTACTTGCTTCTGTTCTTTTAGCTAAGGTTGGTGAAATCTTAGCTGAGGTCCTGTTATCTAATGTTGAAGAAGGTCAACCTGATTCTGCTTCCTTATCTATTGTGGATGAAATCCTTTCTTATGTTGTTTGTTCTTGTAAAGTTGATAAAGTTCTGTCCGGTGCAGCTCCTTTCTTTCATGTTGATAAACTTCATTCTACTCCTTTATCTAACATTGGCGACGTTCTACTGGATATTGTTTGTTCTTGTAACGTTGGTCAACTCCTACCTGGTTCTGCTCCTTTATGTAATATGGTTGAAGTGTTATCGGATTCTGCTCCTTTTCCTAAGGTGAATACTCCTACAGCCAATGCTGTTTTCGTACATAACTGTGAAACTTCTACTCCTTCATCTAACGTCGTTGAAATTTTATTTACTTATGTCCCTCCACCTGACGTAACTGAAGTGTGCTCTGCTTGTGTTTCTTTTCGTAAGGTTAATTCTCTTACAGCCAATTCTTTTTTTTCCACCGTTGATATTCTGACAACCCATGATATTTTCTTTTTTGTCGTTAACTTTCTTACCACAACAAACATCGTTTCTATATCGCGTTTTGAGTTTTCTAAACTATCCTTACCACCTCCCTCATGCTACAAACTACTACACCCCCTGCTGTTCTTGTTTTGCAAAAAACTGCCCAAAGAGGCAGACATTAGTCTATGTTCTTTTCGAACCGGAAGATGTATGTCGGCGAAGTCTGAATGTCCTAGATTTTGTTTCATTTTCTTGCTGGCGGCGTAAACGTCTTAAGCTTAGCACCTAAGTCCTCGCGCCCGTTTCTTAGCCGACTTTGCTCCTCTTAGGACTTGATTTCTGGACTTTACGACCCTTTTTATTTTACATACCTGTTTTGCTGGGGTTTCTTTCTTTTTTCTTCATCCCGTGTGGATTCGGGAATAGAATAGCCCCATGGTACGACCTGCATGTCGTAAGAGGCAACTAAAGCGGTGTAACACATACACACACACTCGCACGTACATACACATACGCCCAACACATACACGCACACCTTTACACACACCCACACGCGCACACACACACTCACATACTCATACATCAACACACATATACGTATACACGCGCGCACACGCACACGCATACATAACTACACCGGGATTTGGTTTGATTTTCTTTTTGTACTGTGTTTTTTGTTTGGTTTTGGAAACGGGTTTTGTCTTCTTCTTGCAGTTTTGATGCTGCTATAATATGGGTTTTGTTTGTTTTAGTTTACTTCCCTGTTACTTTGGATCCACTTTCCTTTCCCTATCTTTTTGCTGGTCTTGTTTGCTGTCAGTCCCTATACCGATTGTGTTTCGTCCATCCGCTCCTGTGGTAAGTGCTTTCTAGTCCGTTTTTCTTTTCTCCGAAAATCTCGACTTAGTCGACTTTAGGACTAGTTAGCATTTCTTTTCTTTGGTTCTTTGGTTGTTGCGATTCCTGGTTACCACAATTTGTAGTACATCGTTTCTTTTACCAGCGCCCTTTTTCTCTTCCTCTCATTCTTCTTGTTGTTCCTTTGCATACTTGAGGCTTGACCCTCGTGTCCTGTTTTGGCTTGTATTGTTGGTTTTCTTCCTCGTTCCTTTTCTTACTTTGGTTTTTTTCACGAGAAACCAATTTCTTCTCTTGAGGTTGAAGACTTTAGTGTTTCTTCTGAGAAACATCCGTCCTTTGACGACTCTGCAGTGTAAATGCGGTTTCATCTTAGTACTCGTTGATGGCTTATTACCCGCCTTTCATTCAATTTTTTTTTTTTGGTTCGTCCACTACTTTTCTTCTTCGAGACGGGAGAGGTTTTTTTGGGTGGTTCTTTTTTTGGTTTCTTTTGTTTTTGTAAACGAAGTTTTTTTAATTTTTAAGCGAATTTTTTTGTGTTTGATTTGTTTTCCGGTACTGCTCACTCTCGCACTTTAGCTTTCCTACTAGGACCTGTTAATTTTGCTGGGGGGGATTTGTTACGTTCATTTACGGCTGATGAATTAAAAACCACATCGATTTTCCGTTTCTACTCTTTCATACGTCAATAACATCTTGTATATTCTACCTGTTTATAATAAATACGCTTGCTAATAATTTTCAATTTCAATCTGTATACTCTAAAACGACGAGTTTACGCTATAAATTATATTATTGGCACCTTGTTTTGAGTATCCTTTACCTTGCTACACATAACTATAGCGTAAAATTAATCTTTATACTGCTACGACCGAAAGACTCGTTTAAATAGTGTATTCTATTATTTAATAAAGCTTGGGTCGAGTTTTTTAATATCCTTTTTGGTATATTGATAACGCAAGGATTGAAGCTCGAATTCTTGTTATTTAAACAATTCCAATTTGATTCTGTAGTTCGTCCTTGTATGTATTTTTCTAAACTACTGGTTCTATTACTCAAAGAGCGGTGCACGTTTTTTCTTAATAAGAAATGTAGATTTTGAGTGTATCGGTAAGTGCTCCTGAGTTTTTAATACTAGTTATGCTCTCTTTCTAGCTCTTAGCTGGAGGCCAAATTGTTTTATGTAGGCGAATTATTCCTCTTACGTAGAATCAACTGCGTCGTATGTGTTCCGCTGTTGCAGTGAGTGTCGCAGCGCTCAACATCTGTCGACCGTGGTGACGCTACATCTGGACACCAGCACCCTGACGCTTCGCTGATTCACCTGCGTGAATGCAATGAACACACGATAATATCCTGGTACTTGGACGTATGTTGTATTAGTCTTCCCCTATATTGGAAGCACCCCTTTTCTTCCTACTTTGGTTGCTAGTGCGTCGCTGGTGCTCCATAGTACTTTACTACATGATTATTAGAATTTGTTCTACCGTAAATATTTTCTTTTACTATAACACCCTGGTGTTATGAGCAAATATAAACAGTAATTTTTCTTTGCTTTTGTTAATGAATTCTAAACTTAAACGAAATGCGCACTTCGTACATCAATTCTTAAAATTTGTTTGTGTAATATAACTATTTATTTTTTTTTTGTTGATTTAAACCCAATTCTTTTTTTAATTAGTTTTTATTGTAAATAGAAAATCGATGACGATGTGTTTTTGTGTTGCTGGGAATCCCCACCCCCTCATCGCATTGGTAGTTAGCCTGGTATTCCTACGTTTCTTGTATTCTGTTTCGTGCAGGTCCTCACTGTAAGTATCCTTTGTATTTCTGTCTGACCCTTACGCTGCATAGCTTAGCAAGTTTCAATTTTTTGATATGTTGTATGGGTTGGTACCCTGTTGAAAAATTCAAAGTTTTCTAATTACCCCACCTCCGCGGGCGCCAACATCTTAAAAAACTGCCAAATTTTTGTACTTTCCCGGTTTTTTCAAAATATATATGATAGTTTTTTAAACAAGAATAAATTATCTACAATTTGGGACCATAAAGAAGTTTCTAGCTTTAATGGTTCCCGGAGCAATTTTAAATTTTGAGAATTTTTCTTAAAAAGTAAAAGTGCAGATTTTCAGTTGGTTTTTACGTGATAGATTAAGTAAATACTGATAGTTTGGTATATAAATAGTCCAGTCAACAAATGACAAAGATATTAATTTTTTGAGTTGCGCATCTGCCATTTCGGAAGACGCCATTTTGTGTTTAATATTAAATGTTGAAATCGTGTGACATATTGTTGGATAGATAATGGAAAAAGACAATTTATTGTAAGAGTCAGACCTCTCCATCTATTACCATTTAAAAATGGCCGCCATATGAATTTTTTAACGTGAAAAAACACATTTTTTGCGACTGTAAAATGCGGTAACAAAACTACGATAGCTAACTAGGAGAGAAATGTGGACTGTATATAAAATTAAGTGATAATTTAACAAACAACATATAATTAATGTTTTTAATCAGCTCAAGCGTTTACTAAAAGCACTCACCTGTTGATTACGAAACCGTGCCAACGAAAAAACGATGTAACATCTACTCTGCTTTTGCGGGTGTAGCGAAGCACATTTATATAAATAGCGGTTCTGAAGAAAAGTGGTTAGTCTAATAGGTTTGTCCTACGTAGGACGTGTAAACAGCGATGCGGACTGTTCGAACGACAAATCGTTTCTCTTGAGCTTCGTGGATTTTCCAGTCAATACTGTTCTTGCACATGCGGAATAACACAGAGTTTTATCATTTGCGGCACTTGTTGGCGCGTGCTTCCAGTAAACCATGAAAATTTTACTAACAAATTTAAATATACCGAGGCGAACGTAAAATAATCAACAAACTCAATGTAAAATGAATGTAGCTTTAATTATTTACACTATAAACGGAACAGCGACCATTTGAAAATTCCTAAATTTGAATGTACAAAAGGCTACATGGCTTTAAATGGTTTTGAAATGTTTTTTAAAAAATACGTTGTAAGTGAATATTAACATACTTAATGAATTTACAATATTTATTAAAAACAAAAAGGTTTAAATGCAGTTCAGTTTCTAAAACATAACATCCATTAGTGTGCAAATTATACATAATGCCGATACCAGATAGTCAAGACCACGCAGTGGGTGTGTAAAGGCAGGTGACCGCAGGTGAGCTGGTGGTAGAAGTGACGGCCGTCGTAGGGTGACTGCTTCCACAGGTTGCATGAATATTTACTATTCAGTTGCAATCCAATGCTGGTTAGTACGGGCTTATGGTTAAACAGTGTGATATTCGTTTCATTTTTACTTTTCGGTTTTTTTATTGTAGATATTCTTGTGCGATTTTCATTGTAGACATTCTTGTAATATTTTTTATTATAGCTATTTTAGTGAAAGCAATGGTGTACAATGGCCACTCCAACTGCAACTGTCTTTTTAAGTAGTGCAAGATTGAGTGTGGGTGAAGATGTGACAGTAAAAAAAGAGAAATTGAAACTTTCTAAAAATCGAACGTATTGCATATGCTTCCTGACTATACACGATTGTTGAAAGACTTGAATGAAATCACTTTGCATAGTGGTTGCCATAAAACTTATACTCATTCAGGGATGATTGCAGCTTCAATTAATCGTCGTTCTGGAGCGGGACGAAAAGATGCACAACCCACACGACTAAATGGATCGGTTTTCAACTTTAAAAATCGCTGCCTTTTGTGTGGTGAAAAAGTAACAGCAAAATTTTTAGATACCGAGACAAAGCTGTCATTTTTAAAAAGATATAATGTGATCACAGTGGAGATGCTGCTGAGATTAAGGGAAACAGGTTGGAGAGCAGTTGAAAACTGAGGAAATAAGTGGGCACACAAAATAATAATTCGCTTACCAAATATTGAAGATTTGGTAAAAGCAGATGCACACTTGTTTTACCAAAAAAAGTTATTCAAACAACCACCAACTGGCTATAAACGGGAACGTAGGCCAGCTAACAATGTAAATGAAGCAATAGAACAAATAATCTCGTACCTTGAAAAGAATACTGAGGAATGTCAGTTCAGCATGGATGAACTGATTGATCAAATTGAAGGTGATTACATTCCTAGCATCAAAACTACCAAAGCTCGTCTTTTTGCTCACAATGGAGAAGATGTTTTGATTGTCGAAAACAATCCCAAGAAAACTATCGTTTCTTTAAAAAATGTTGGATATAAAGTTCGGTATAGGCAGTATAAATCAAACCATGAAGAAGAAAATCTACGGATAGCTAAGGCTGCTGCTGATATTATTCTTGGAGACATTCGTTTACAGATGTATTACACTACAGAATACATGCCCCCAGATAACTTTCTAATGTATGCAGTCTGTAATCTCTCCAACCTTTCTTCATTTATTTAAATGTATGGTATTAAAGCACAAGCGGGGGGTCTTTGGATGGTTGAAAAAAAAGTGTGCTACAATTTCACATATAGTTATTTCAGCTGCAAGACCCCGTTCTTTAATTTCGTCTCTCCTAACCGGAGTTGATGTTTATGTATACCGCCATTTTGGGTCTAAACATCTTATTAAGCTACTGCCAACATTGGGATTTTTATGTGCCTATACTGAGGCGTCTTTACTTGAGTTGTCAACAATATTACAACCTCAATAGTCAGTCACTCAAAATAATGCATTCCTGCATTTGTATTCGACAATGCGGACTTCAACATGAACACACTTGATGATTTGGGAACTTTTCATGCTATGGGAGGCATTATAACTGTTTCTCCTTGTAATAGCAATGTTGCCAGGGTTAGTAGGCGTTCAACTAGTGAAATTATCGAAAAAGAAGGCATTAATATTGACTTGACAATATACAGAAAGCGTAGTGCCAATGCCCGCTTGGCAAGTGTATCAATTGTCGATGTAAATATTCAGCCCTTGAATAATGAAATACTGCCTTTTAGCTCAGACATTTTGTGGTTGTATGGCAAGAATTCAGACAGTTTTAGAATCCCTCGTTGGATTGAGTTCGTGGAGGCTGCTACCCATGACTAAAAGTATGAGCGCTCCACAATTGTGTCTTACATTTATCAATAAACCATCAACTCAATATGACACAATTATACCGCTCCTTTCATTGCAAGGGAGAAAAGCACGAAAGCTGGTCAAAAGCGTGTTTCGTCACATTCCATCAACCTCTCTATTTAAAAGCACAAGAAATAATAAGAAACTATGATACCCTAAGATGCAAAATATAGAGATTCGTCTGGGGGACTTTCACCTCTTTATATCCTTCATGGGAACCATTGGAACCATAATGGCGGGAAGTGGCCTAATAGAAATGTTGACTATGATTTACGCAACAAACAGTGCGGAGAAAATTATGAGTGGCCATTCTTACTCAAGGGCTGTACGGTGTAACGTCTCCCTTTTTTTTTATATATTGGGTTGTTTTATTTGTATTGGTGACGAATAAACACCTAAAACGGGTACCTACAGTTTTAATATAAAAATAAGCTCTTGAGCTTATTTTTTACTCTTTCTTTTATAACAATCTTGCAACAGAGCATTTCTAAATTTCCCCTTATTAAACACGGTAGAGGATACTTCTAACACTTTAATTTTTTTGAAACTTCAATTTTTAAAAAGCTTTACCCCGACTTCCAGTACTTGTTCGTGAGCCACTTACAAGCTTTTACCTAACTGTATTCAACCTTATTTAAATAAAAATAATAAGTCTTTACAAGCAACTTCTTTACTAGGATGTAAAAAACAAAATACACCACGGATCTATTTTTATGCATACCTAATTCCCTAACTAAATACTCTTAACCTAGTTATTTTCTATACTACAGTCACGTATGTCATAAATCGCCTTAAGGTTCAATTTAACATTAAAATTACTTACATTACATTCGCCGTTTTTTTTCTACCAACGTTGCGTATACTATCAGGTGCAAATTCCAGAGCCTGGGTCAGCGTCCTGGTTGACGTGTGTCGCCGTTGTTTTTAATACACTCGCGGTATTTGGGTAGTTTATTGTCCTCGCACGAAACACTTTCACTTTCTACTCTAATAGCATATATCAAGTGGCTATACCAAACTACCTGCTAAAGGTTGCACCACAGGGTTGCTTTGTCGGGCTAACGGTATTTAGTTGAGTTTATAAATACCTTCACTTTCGTACATTTCGTACAGCGAAAAGGCCGGAATACCTGGATGTTTTACAATCCGTGCCCGCTGTCCAATCTAATTTAGTGAAATCGGTTTATCTGGACCGCTAATCGCGCCCACAATTTATTTAATCAGTTACCCTTGGGATGATAAATCACTTAAAATGGAAATTAACCGCTCTGATGCGGTCAATGAAATATTAATCACACTTTGTATTTACTCGAGGCTCTCCTCGAGATAAAAGCTTTTTTTTTTCTAATATTCTAGTAGTCAGCGATTACTAGCGAATAGTTTCGTACTACCCTATCTGAGACTCAAAAATAATAATAGTAATCCTAAACTGAATACATGCTGGTATTTATCAATTTTCGGTTCTTTGTTAAGCTTTCTGGAGCTTTAGAGTGTTCATAAAGAACTTCGGGGTACTCTTAACCTATCAATTTCCTTTCGAATGCACCCTTATTGATGGGTTAAGGTCCAGTTTCCTACATAATATCCTACTATTACTTCCTTATTTACAAACTACGTTTAAACTTGACCTACTTAAACATGCTGGCCATAAATTTATGCAAATATTTATTACTATTAACTAACGTAATTTAACTTCCCCTCACGTGGACTTGTTATCAAATTACTCTAAAAATCATGATTTACAAAACTTCCTGAATAGAATTTTGATTAGTTATTTAATTAAGCGGTAAAACTCCCATGTGTTCAAAAAAAAATGGAGGGCTATTCCAATCTGGCGATGCCTCAGCATATTTATTGACGGTGACTATAAATCATAAGCACCACATTGCCGTGCGGTGCCGGTCGGGCCACATGTCCTTATATTAGCTACTTTTAATTTAAATTTAAAGGGAAATGTTACAACGGGCTCCTGTTTTGGTTCATCTTGTCTTGGCCAAATTGAATTGTAGGTCAGTGACCTATCAGAAGATGAGGTAATGATAATGTAAAACACACTTAAAAATATGAATACACCTTTCATTTTAAATGTTAAAGAAAGTGAATTATTCAAAGTAGTTTCAACAAAATTTATAAAGGCTCTACACGCCCTTGAAATCGTAGATCTACGACTAAGCTGTGGATTCGGTACTTTTTAATGGTTACTCTGATTAAACAATTCGTAGATGCAGAGAGAATGGGAAACCGTACACTCCATCTGACCACTGTCCAAAATATGCTACCATTTCTTTACGCAGCTGGTCTGGTATTTGGACTGATCAGATGGTAGAACAAACTCTGATGCGAACGGTAGAAACACGTTCGATGGACTCTTAGGATGATCCATCTGCAAAACATTCGTTCCCAAATTGAAACCTTTTGCAATCTCTCATTAGCATCTTCTGAACAATATGTTGACATGAGGCTTTCCCGAATAGCCCGAGATCATGAAGATGCAACAAATCTCTCTCGGTGGCTTTCTGAACATAATCCATTTCCTACAATTGATGTCATAATGTCAATATATTCGGGGATTCTAGGAGGTACTGAAGTAAATTGCCATTTGTCTGAACAGATTTTGAAAGAGTTGATCTCTAAAACACAGAAGTTATAGAATGCGATTATTAGATGCATCATTTGTTTTGTTAAAATATTATGGAAGTTGAACGTTCTTCGATACAAAAGCTACTCCAAAGTTAATTGATTAAAAATGGAAGATGTACTTTCGCAAATTAATCTTCTAAAAGGAGAATATGGACAAACTGAGATTTATGGTCAATATAAAATGGAATCAGAAGCTTTCAATACCATTAATTACGAGCTGGATAAGCGTTGTTTGATTTCGCAAGTATAAATTTAGATTTCTTTTGCCTTTTAATTGAAAAAATAATTGAATGTTTTGTAATTTAAATTTAGAATAAGTTCTTATTTTATTATTTGTGAAGGGGATAATTTGAATCAAAGTTTGAGTTAGAGCTCGAAGCCTTTTAACCTTTAATGAAATATCGTGAAGCGTTTTTGTCCAAACACACTTACAAACGTAGTAATAAGAGATAGGAGAATTATCCACGTATTAATTAAGGGAGATTTGTAGCTTTTAACAAAGATTAGGTAAGGAATATTTTAATAATTAAGTATGCTACGTGCAGCGACGTAGTCAACAAAAAAAGACAACAAAGAAGAAAGAAAGAGAAATTGATCGGGCTCAGTCGGTGAGTGGGCGGGGTATAATACCTACAAAAATTAAATAAGACCATAAATAAAAATTAATTATTAACCGCTGCGTACAACCAGTAGGAGAAATTCCAGCCGGCAGTTATACCTAAATAAAAAAAACAAAAGAAATAACACATTAACAAAAGAATTCTAATTAGTATAAAAGAAAAAGAAACATTATAATGGGCATTAATCCGGTTTAAGGAAGTGAGAATAAACCATATATATTAGTATTTGCTAGCTAGTGTGTTTGTATGCCAAATTTCACAATTTCGTTTAGTAATCATAATATTATAATACCTCACATAGTCTCTGATAATACTAACATATATCATACAATTATAACTACAATGGCAATAACGTCTTCTAATGTGCCAGCAAGTTTTTATCCCATTCCCGCATTGATAGATAGTAATTATAGTTAAGCGTAATATAGTAATCCCATGACAATAGATCCCAGTACCATTCATCATTTTCATACATACAATTAATTCGAGACCTGTATGAGCCCCAAACTGTAATATCTAAGGAGACAGAATCTCGACACAAGCAGGAAAGAAACACTTACCCACGTCTCTACGGTGTTGGATCTCTCGTTCGCTCCTCGGACCGGAGCGGGCTAGATAGATCTAAAATCCCGGAACGGATGCAGCTTTCTATACCCCAAGGAGCGGCAATTCAAGAGACTATCGTGTCCCCCGCAGGATGCACGCTATAAGGCGTGCGCGAAATTTTCATAAAGAAAAACGGAACGATGAATCTAGCAATTACGACGAGTGCTCTTTAATATTTTGAAAAGAAAGTAAACATAAATTCGTTTAATTAAACAACCAGAGCTCCAAGTCGTATTGTGGTTATCAAAGCGTGATTAGGGCACTTGGAAACACGCTTTTATCGGATAGTACGCGATCTTAGTTGGACGAGTCTTCAGATTCAAACCATAGAGAAAGCAATTATACGTTACCGGAATATTTAACAAATTAAAGGATACCTAAAACAAGGTATTGACTTATTTAAATTTTATCATAAACTTGTCGTTTCCAAGCAAATAGATTTAAGTTAAACAATTATTGTAAAGCGGGCTTATGATGAACAGGTATAATATACAGGATATTGATGAAGGATTTAAGAATAGCAACGGAATTCATTTAACTGAAAAACAAATTAAAGGGAAAAAGGGGTAATTAATTTATCCCGAAAATAAACGTAACCCCCCCAGCAAAATTAACAGGTCGTGGTAAGGACGCAAAAGTACGGGAATGGGCAGTACCGAACAAAACAAAAACCCCAAACAAACACAAAAAATTCGCTTAAAAACTAAAAGAAAATTCGTTATGAAAACAAAAGGAACCAAAAAGAAAGAAAGGCGCGCCTAAAAAAAAACTCTCTTCCGGATCGAAAGACCAATAGTGGTAATGATCGGACTACCAGAGAAAATGACACAAGACACTCACTGAAGTGAACCGAGTACTAAAACAACAGAAAAAAAAGGGAAGACGGACAATAAGCAATCAACGAGGACTAAGATGGAACGGCATCGACACTGCTGAAAGGTCGTCGGAGGACGGATATTTCTGGTGAAGAAACAGTAAAGTTTTCAACCTCAAGAGAAGAAATTGGTTTCTCGCGGAAAAACGAAAGTAAGAAAAAGTACTAGGAAAAAACCCAACAGTACAAGCCAAAACAGGACCCAAGGGTCAAACCTCAAGTATGCAAAGGAACAACAAAGGAGAACGGGAGCAAGAGTGGAAAAGCGTTGGTAAAAGAAACGATGTACTACAAACTGTGGTAACCAGGAATCGCAACAACCGAAGAACCAAAGAAAAGAAATAGCTAACTAGCCCTAAAGTCGATTAAGTCGTGGTTTCCGAAGAAAAGAAGAACGGACTAGAAAGCACCTACCACAGGAAGTGAATCGAAAAAGATACTGTCAGCACGAAGACCGACAGAACGTAAAACCAGCTACAAAAAAAAGACGAAGAATGTGGAACCAAAGGGACGAGGAAAAAAAGAAAAAACCAGACACAATAATACCAAGCACCAAGTACAAAAACCACAAAAAAACCCTAAGAATCGCACAAAAGAAAATAAAACAGAAAACCGGTGGTTATGTATGTGTATGCGTGTGCGTGCGTGCGTGTGTGTATGTGTGTGTGTGTTGATGTATGAGTATGTTTGTGTGTGTGTGTGTGTGTTGGACCGCTTTAGTCGCCTCTTACGACAGGAAGGTCGTACCGCGAGGCTATTATATTCCCAGACCCACACGGGGTGCAAGGAGTACAAGGAGAAAACGAAAGAAAGAAGAACCAAGTAGAACTGTGTGTTTCTGAAGTGTGTGGGTGTGTGTGTGTATGTGTGTGTGTGTATGAAGTGTATGGGTATGAATTGGACGTGTATAAAGTGTGTGTGTGTGTGTATGTGTTGGACCGCTGTAGTCGCCTCTTACGACAGGCAGGTCGTATCGTGGGACCATTCTATTCTTGGACCCACACGAGTGCAAGAAAAAGAAAGAAAACCCAGCAACACAGGGAAGTAAATAACGAAATCGTTAAGTCCCATAAATCAAGACCTAAGGAGCAAAGTCAGTATAAGAGACGGGCGCGAGGACTAGATATTGAGCATAAAACGTTTGCGCCGCCAGCAAGAAAATGAAACGAGATCAAGGACATTAGGATTTTGTCGACCGACATCTTCAGGTTCGGAAGGAGCATAGACTAATGGCTGCCTTTTTTGGGCAGCTTTCTGCAAACCAGGGACAGCAGGGGGTATGGTAGTTGTAGCACGCGATATAGGAGGTGGTAAGGGTAGTTTAGAAAACTCAAAACGCGTCATAGACGAAAGTTGTTCGTTTTAAGAATTGGCGGTAAGAAAGTCAACGGTAGAAAATGAGAAAGTATTGGCTGTAAAAGAATCAACCTTACGAAAGAAACACAAGCAGAGCACACTTCGGTTACGTTAACTAGAGGGGCAGAAGTAGATAAAATTTTATCGATGTTAGATAAAGGACTATCAGTATCACTTAGGAAAAAGAGCAGCGTTGGCTGTAGATATTAACCTTAGGAAAAGAAGCAGAATCCGATAACACTTCAACCATATTACATAAAGGAACAGAATCAGTTAGAAGTTCATCAACGTTACAAGAACAAACAGCATCAGGAAGAACTTCATCTATGATCGATAAGGAAGCAGAATCAGGTTGACCTTCGTCAACATTAGATAACAGGACCTCAGCTAAGATTTCACCGACCTTAGTTAAAAGAACAGAAGCAAGTAGCATTTTGTCAGCATGAGAAAAATGAGTAAGAGTAGGTAACGTTTTTCAAGTAGGACTTCATCACTGATATACAACAGAGTAGGAACATAGAAAACTTCGGCCACAATAGGAACTGATTCATTAACAATAGTAGATAACGAAACAGGATCAGGTAAAACTTTGACGACAGCAGTAACAGGCGTTATAGCTACGGGTTCCCTAACTTCAACAGGACCTTCTCTATCCGTATTAGGAGTTATCGTCAGTTCAGCTATAGCTGTTATTGCAGACACGACAGAAATTTCTTGAGTTGAATCATTTAAGAAAGCAGGAACATGTAAAATTTTGACAACAACAACAACAGACGTTAAAGATACAGGTTTATGGACTTCAACAGGATCTTCGCAGACTGAATTAGAAGTCATCGTCGCCTCGGCGACATTTGTGCTTGCAGACACGACAGGAATTTCGTGGGTAGAATTGTTTAAGAAAGCGGGAACAAACTCTTGAGAAGTTAGCTACAAGTTACTAATTCGAAGTATGGGTTGCAATGGTGGTGAATGCACAGTTTGGGGTGAAAGTGAATAAGTAGGGCGAGCAGAAGGAGGAGTAGAACAGGATGTAGAACTAGAAATGGAAGAAAATTTGTTCGAAGCTACATTTGCCGAATAAGGGTATGTTTGATAGTAGGAGCAGTATGACCTGGATGAGGTATCGAAGAGAACGTGGAATTAGAAGCAGAAGAAGTTTGGCTCCTAGAGCTGAGAACAGAATTTGAAGTATGGTTCGTAGACCTATTAGTAGTAGGATGACAGTTTGGACAGTTGCGTCGAGAAACTCCCTTATATCCGCAACCATGGCAATGGAGTACTTGAGGACGAGTACAGCGTGTCGAAACATGACCAGGTTAGTCGCAATTAAAGCATATGACGTGACGAGTAGAAACAGAACTAGGTAGAAGAACAGTGAAAGTACGGAATAAGTATCGGATCTACCCGTAGGCGTAGGAGAAATCTTAACAACTCGGTCATGTGAAGCAAAAGTATTTTCCTCAATAGTAGCAAACTTATAAGCAAAATCCGGGGGTTGAAAATGCTGAATCAGTAAATTAGACAACGACTTCCAGTCAGATAATCTATAACCACTATACCAAAGTAACGCTTTAGCCTCGAACAAATCCACTGCAGACTCAAATACCTGCAATTCTGACACATGTTGCGTTCGCCGGAGTTCTTCGACCCGTCTCAAAAAATCATGTACGGTAAGAGTGTTTGGGTCACCAGAAAATTTTTAATTCCACTCCAACACTGGGAGGCGTTGGTAGGAAGTCGAAAAAGGAGTAGCAACTGACTTGGGCAGTATAGCAAGGACTGATTCCGGTCAGCAGTAACAGTATGTTGGTGGTGAGATACGGAATTATCGGCCAGAATCTTTGCCGGTTCTAACTTCAGACATTCGTTCTTTAATCCTTGCAAGGAGTGGACGGTAGGCAAATGGGTTCTATAAAATGGATCAAGGTTACGAAGCAAAATGGACAATTGATCATCTTCACTAAAGGAACCATAGTTCCCAAACAGACCCGTCATACATGCGAAATACTAATGCTTTCGGATAACCTCTGCCATCTTTTACAGATCATATTAAACACCACCTATGATCAGTCATTTTTAGTAAAAATAAAAAGAAATTGGAAGAAAGTAACTAAGTAAAGGCTAACCGTAACTCAATAAAGGCTCAAAAAATTATTGCGAATACAGGACAATTTAAAACATATCCGACGGATAAACTTCAGGAACACGAATAGCAGCGAAACAACAAAATAAAAATTAGGAAAGTAATAGGGCGCCAGCGTTTTCAACGGACTAGAATTATCGGCGAAAACATAATTCCGATAATCTGAAATGAGCCAACCAATAATAGTGAGCCATCAAGGAAGAAAACGAATTAAAATTTAAGAAGATCGAAACCACACAAGAAATAAAGAAAAGAAATAAATACCAGTTCGAACGTAAGGGAAGAAAACATAAGTAGCATTAGGCCGAGAAATGCGAGTAATTCAAGAAATTAGGCAGTAACAACCAAAAATCGGATCAGGAATTAAGCGAAACCAAATCGGAGCCAGAGTAACACGAAACAAAATCGGAGCACAAATTAACAAAAACCAAAATCGAAGCAAACATTACCCAAGACAAACTCCAAGCCTAAAATTAACTAAAACAAAATTGGAGCTTCACGCCAGGGCGTCAAAATTTATGCTACGTAGTCAACAAAAAAAAAGACAACAAAGAAGAAAGAAAGAGAAATTGTCCGGGTTTAGTCGGTGAGTGGGCGGGATATAATACCTACAAAAATTAAATAAGGCCTGAAATAAAAATAATATATTATACGCTCCGTACAACCTGTACGAGAAATCCCCATGCAGTTATACCTAAATAAAAAAAAAACAAAGAAAATAACACATTAACAAAAGAATTCTAATTAGCATAAAGAGAAAAAACATTATAATGGGCATTAACGCGGTTTAAGGAAGTGAGAATAAACCATATATATTAGTATTTGCTAGCTAGTGTGTCTGTATGCCAGATTTCACAATTTCGTTTAATAATCATAATATTATGATACCTCACATAGGCTCTGATAATGCTAACATATAATCTACAATTACAAAAACAATGGCTATAACGTCTTCCAATGTGCCAGCAAGTTTTTATCCCATTCCCGTATAGTAGTTAAAGTTAAGCGTAATATAGTAATCCCATGGCAATAGATCCCAGTATCATAAATCATTTTCGTACATACAATTAATTCGGGACCTGTATGAGCCCCAAACAGTAAAATCTATGTGGACAGGGTCTCGACACACGCAGGAAAGGAAAACTCACCCATGTCTCTACGGTGTTGGATCTCTCATTGGCTCCTCGGACCGGAGCGGGCCAAATGGACCTGAGATCCCGTAACGGGTGCAGCCTTCTATACCCCAAGGAGCGGCAATTCAAGGGACTATCGTGTCCCCCGCAGGAAGCACGCTGTAAGGCGTGCGCAAAATTTTCATAAAGAAAAACGGAACGAAGAATCTAGCAATTACGACGAGTGCTTTTTAATATTTTGGAAAAAAAGTGAACATAAATTCGTTTAATTAAACAACCAGAGCTTCAAGTCGTATTGTGGTTATCAAAGCGTGATTAGGGAACCTGGAAACGCGCTTTTATCGGATATTACGCGATCTTAGTTTGACGAGTCTTTAGATTCAAACCATAGAGAAGGCAATTATACGTTATCAGAATGTTTAACAAATTAAAGGATACCTAAAACAAGGTATTGACTTATTTAAATTTTATCATAAACTTGTCGTTTCCAAGCAAATGGAGTTGAGTTAAACAATTATTATGAAGCGGGCTTATGATGAACAAGTAAAATATATAGGATGTTGATGAAGGATTTAAGAATATCAACGGAATCGATTTAACTAAAAAACAAATTAAAGGGAAAAAGGGGTAATTAATTTATCCCGAAAATAAATGTAACAAGTAACTCGTAGGAATTAGTATATCTGTATATAGGGTGTTAGTATAGTCTGGAAACGTCGAATATCTCAAAACAAACCCTTTTAGAGAAAAATGTTTCAGATAGGTACAGATGTGACTATATTTCCTGATCGAATATGATGCATTTGCACTGAGTATCTTTTATGATTGTTCGCGCCATTTCGCTCTCCCAACGTGGTATTCTTTATCAAGCCAGACTAGATAAGGAATAGCATAATTTAAAAGAGTCGATAAACAACCATCCGCGAACACGAACGTGTTTCCTTCAATTCTCAATATTACTGCCTCTAATGTCTTTCCTAAAATAATCATTTCCTTACTCCGTTCCTATTTACCTCTAGCCAGAAACAGTACTGGAAGGTGCCGCGTTAGTGCTCCAGATGTTGGGCTTCGGTAAGTGCTTTAAGTATTTATGTGACTTTGTATTCAAATTCTATGTTTTCTTTCTTCTACTCTATACAGTCCACGCTCTGCCTTACAAACCCTGGTTTACTGCCTACTGCACTCCAGGCAATTTATATTTGCGCCCTTTGTCGTTCCAAGAGGCGTGTACATAAGATTTTTTTGATCCGTACGAGCCGAATTAAGAACTACGTGATATCTCGTTCTTCGTCTCACATCCTCAATTCAAGCACATAAATACGTATGTCCCACATTAATTGTAATTTCGAATAATCATAACACTTTAATTCTAAAGATAATTAAATTGCTATAAAATTTTCCAGTTTGAATTGCACGTGTGTACTTTTAAATATACTGCATTTATACTTCAGTCAGATAACTTCGTTATCACGTTTTCCTTCAACACGTTGTAAAACAATAACATTTGTATTTGTATACAAACAATAAACTCTTCTTTGGAAGTACTCTTAATCTAAAATTTGTGCAAGTATTATTTGTGCGTAACAAACATTTAAATGACTTCCAGAAACATTCTACAAAAGAAATTAGAGGATTATTTTTCTCGTTTAACGGAAATCCAAGACTATGTCAAAACGGCTACTCGCTTTTCAGTAGTCGAAGCGAGATATGTTCGAATGCAAAGTATTGAGCAACAACTCGATACTCTTTACGATAAAATTTTAAGTTATAATTCCACTGTAGAAGAAAAGGATGAGATAAATTCTCAAAGATCTTCATTCGATAATTTAATCGATGTTATTCGTTCTCGATTTTTCGATATGAAGCAAAAGGCTTCTACTTCTGCCGGCGATACAGCAGTTATCGCAAGTGCATCTCAACCTGTTACAAGTTATTTAAAACCTCTTAGTATAAATCCGTTTGATGGTTGTTTAGACAATTGGCAAAATTTCATTACGTTATACAAAAGGTTAGTCCATGAAAACGATCACATTCCCGTAATCCAGAAGTATCATTACATGCGAATGCTTCTTAAGGGGGAAGCATTGGCTTTAATTTCGGATTTAGCTCTAGATGTCAATTTATATGAACAAGCGTTTACGAAACTTCAGGATCGCTACAATTCACTTCGTAGAATTACGAGCTATTACTTAAATAAAATACTTCAATTTAAAAACTTTGGATCGCTCTCAAACTTTATTAATATTCATGTTAATGCTGTTAACACGTTAAAGGTAGCGAATAAAGTTGAAGATTTGGCTGATTTTTTATTGTTTTCTTTATGCTATCGCAACCTAGAATTTAAAACTCAAAACGCATTTGATTCAAACGTAGGTTCGGCAGTTCCTACTTGTACTCAACTGTTCGATTTCTTAACCTTGCAAAGCAAAACTTCAGAGTTTTATGAAGATATTAAAAAGGAAAGGGCGCCAAGGCCAGGTGCACCCCTTCGCTTTAAATCTAGTTTAAACCAATCCTTCTTGGTTAAAAACTCGCAGACTTCAGTGGCGACTAAAACCGCTAGTATAATTTGTCCCTATTGTGGGGAAGTCCATAAAATCTATGGATGTTTGGCATTTAGAAAACTTAGCGTTGACGATCGTCAAGTTGCTATTAAATCTTTAAATCGATGTTTTAAATGCCTCGGCAGTCATACTCCTCGTGATTGTAATTCTTATGGTAAATGTAAGTTGTGCCATTCCTCTTCTCATCATACTCTGTTGCATAAACCACTTGCTAGGGAACACATTACTGAATCTAACGATTTGAAAGCCGCACTCACAACTGAAGTTGTTTCGACATGCAACGTCACAAATTCGCTAGAAAATTACACTGTTTTATTAGGTACGGTAGAAGCTCGTGTTTTAGATATAAACAATAAGTTACAATCTGTGAGATGCATTTTAGATTCCGGATCTCAAATCAACGCAATTTCAAGTTCTTGTGTCCAACGCTTAGGGTTGGAGCGTCGACATGATTTTCGCCAAGTTGGTGGCATTTCAGGTTCTGCAATTAAATCCAAAGGAGCTGTAATATGCACTTTGTTTTCTAATCACTCGAAGCATCAATTTCAATTTTGTGCTTCAATCTTTCCTAAAATAACGGGAAACGTTCCCGGTTGCTCACTGCCTTCTCGTATTTACCATAAATTTAAATGTTTGCAGCTTGCTGATAAAAATTTTCATAAATCATTGCCCGTAGATATACTACTGGGTGTTGAAATATGTTCCGAAGTGCTATTTTCTGATCGCACTAGAATCATTCCTGGCCAACCAGTAGCAATTGAAACAATATTCGGTTACGTGCTATTGGGACAGGCTCCTAATGTTAACACCGCAGTTAATGCAACTTCTCTTTTTATTTCTGATTCAGTAGATAATGATATAAGGAATTTCTGGGAATTAGAAGAAGTCAAAATGCCCAAAGTTCCCTCTCAAGAAGATGTTATTTGTGAATCTCATTTTCTAGAAAATTATTCTCGAAACGCCTATGGTCGTTTTACTGTGGCTCTCCTTTTCAATAACAATATTAAACCTCTCGGTAGCAATCGACATATTGCTTATAAATGTTATCTAAATTTAGAAAAACGTCTTTCATGTTCTGTTGAAAAACAAAATTCTTATAATATGTTTTTACAAGAATATTTTGATCTTGGTCATATGATTTTAGCCGAAAATCCATCCATCCGATTATATTCTACCACATCATGCCATCTCGAAAATAACAAGCAGTACTACCAAACTACGCGTTGTTTTAATGGATCTGCCGTGGATTCGTTAGGTTTTTCTCTCAACAATAGATTATATGCTGGTCCCAAATTACAGTGCAATGTACCAGATATAATAAATACATTTAAATCTCATAAAATTGCTGTTTGTGCGGACATTCGCATGATGTACGGGCAGATCTTACTTCGTAAGCAAGATTGTCAATTTCAGAATATATTTTGGAGACCAACTCCATAAGACAACATTTCTGAGTACGAGCTTAGAACTCTTATATATGGGTTAGCTCCTTCCGCTTTCTTAGCTCAAAGAGTTCTTCGGCAATTGGTTATAGACGAAGGAAACTTGTACCCCCTGGCTTCTGAAGCTATTATGTATCATACCTATATGGATGACGTAATTAGCGGTGCTGAAAGTATTGCTGAAGCGAAGCAACTACAGCACGAGCTAGTAAAACTTCTTTCTCTAGGCCAGTTTCATTTGCGCAAATGGTCTAGTAACTCTGAGGAATTGTTACAGGATTTCGAACAAACTGAATTAGAAACTCTAATTCCTTTTTCTGATCACGTTAGTGGTATAAAGATACTAGGTTTAGTCTGGAACCCTGGAATAGACGTGTTCACTTATAACGTGATACCCTTTAAAGGTGAATTTACAAAACGCTCAGTACTTTCTTATATGGCCCGCATATTTTACCCTTTAGGGTGGTTAACTCCAGTAATATTTGTAGTAAAGCATATGTTACAACGACTGTGGGTTCAACAAATTGATTGGGATGATACCCCTGATCATAAGTGGTGTCAGGAATGGCAAGGCTTTTGTAAGCAAATTACTATGTTATCCCAGCTAAAAATTCCTCGTATTTTGTCTCATTTCCACGGCACTTATCGATTACTAAGATTTTGCGATGCAAGCGAAAGGGGATACGGCGCTTGTGTCTACTTGTATGTTGTTAATGATAAATCGGTAAATTGTAATCTTTTACAAGCCAAAAGCAAGGTTGCTCCTCTAAAGCATCTTACTATTCCACGCTTAGAACTCTTTTATTAGCCAAATTAATTCATTCTATGCGTTCAAATAAATTTCCATACCCTATTTCGGAAACTAAACTTTATTCAGACTCTCAAGTCGTACTTACATGGTTGCGTACGCCTACATATTTGTTAAAACCTTTTGTGGGAAATCGAGTAAGCCAAATTCTAGAATATACCTCCATTGATCAATGGAGCCATGTTTCCGGAGAACTTAACCCTGCTGACGTCGCTTCTCGTGGACTCACCCCTCTTCAACTATTACGCCACGATTTGTGGTGGAAAGGTGCAACTAATTTAAATGATGTTAGTTTTAACCTCAACTACTCTTTTGTTCCTTTAAGTGAAGTACCTGAATTAAAATCAATGACTACACTACTGGTTGCATTAGAACAGTGCGATTTTGCTGAATTCATGGGAAATTTTTCTTCTTTAAGTCGCTTGCAATATGAAATGGCGTATATTATTCGTTTTATTTATAATTGCCGTCACCCCATGGAAAAAATTCTAGGTCCTATTTCTCGTGATGAATTACATAATGCATCACAAACATGCGTGAAACTTGTTCAACAACAATTTTTTGCAGTAGAATTGTTGCAAATAAAAAATAAAAAACCTCTCTCCGCCTCTTTTAGAAAATTATCGCCGTTTATCGATACTCTAGGTTTGCTTAGGGTGGGCGGTCGCTTACAGCATTCACAATTGAACTATGATAGCAAACATCCTCTGTTATTGCCTAAAAGGGCAGCTTTTTCTAAACTTATTTGCGACCACTATCATGCGTTATCTTTGCATTCCGGACCTCTTACCACACAAGCTCTTATTCTAAGAAAATACTGGATTTTAGGATCACGATCGTTAATACGACAACGAATACATCAATGCATACCATGTTTCCGATTTAATTCCAAGTCTTCTCAACCCATTATGTCTAATTTGCCTCCGTCGCGTGTACAATTAACTCGTGACTTTACTCATGTTGGAGTTGACTTTGCTGGACCGTTGCTTGTTAAGTCTTCCATTCGGCGTAATGCTTCTTCTTTCAAATCATATCTTTGTGTTTTCGTGTGCATGTGCACGAGAGCTGTTCACTTGGAATTAGTTTCCGAACTTACTACTAATGCTTTTATGGCGTGTTTTGATCGATTTGCTTCTCGGAGAGGTGCTCCTGATACTATCTATTCAGATTGTGGAAAGAATTTTATTGGTGCAGCCCGTATGTTAAAGGAAGCTAGTGCGTTTCTTCATCAAAATCAAGATGAGATATTTTCCGCATTGGTTTCTCGCCAAGTTAAATGGCAGTATAATCCGCCATATGCTCCTAATTTTGGGGGTATGTGGGAAGCATCTGTAAAATCTGCAAAATCTCTATTACTACGCACTCTTGGCAAACAACCTCTTACTTTTGAAGAGTTGTCTACTGTTTGCACTCGCATAGAGGCCGTATTGAATAGCCGACCTTTGTGTTTCTTTTCCTTGGACACTAAAGACAACCCCGATTATTTGACTCCCGGTCATTTCCTTATTGGAGGCCCTATATTAAGTATGCCAGAGATAACTCTGCCAGAAAATATAAATTTGCATTCGCGCTGGCTACGATTGCGCCAAATTACCCAGTCGTTCTGGCGGCGATGGTCCAATGAATATTTGCTCACTTTATCTCAACGACCCAAATGGAATCGTTCCTTCCCAAAGTGGGTCAAGTTGTTTTTCATCCCGGAATTAAAACTTCTCCTCTATCGTGGCCGTTAGGACGCGTCGAGCAATTATTTTCTGGTAGCGATGGTGTTGTTCGCGTGGTGTCGGTAAAAACCACCCACGTTTCCCTCACTCGGTCGGTAAATAAAATAATACCCCTTCCTTTAGAAAACTAATCTTTTTCTTGTTTCTTTCTCAAACTTAGATTTAGTTTTTAAAAAAAAATTCGCGTTTTATTTTGCTTTTTTTCTATCCCGAGCATCGGCGGGTAAACCGTAGCCCCCTACTGGGAGGAAATGCCCAGTTATAATAAAATTCTCTTTTCAAGTTTTGTATATATCTTTTTAAAAAAATGTTCATTTTTGGTGGGCGGTTATGTTCGCGCCATTTCGCTCTCCCAACGTGGTATTCTTTATCAAGCCATACTAGATAAGAAATAGCATAATTTAAAAGAGTCGATAAACAACTATCCGCGAACGCGAACGTGTTTCCTTCAATTCTCAATATTACTGCCTCTAATGTCTTTCCTAAAATAATCATTTCCTTACTCCGTTTCTATTTACCTCTGGCCAGAAACAGTACTGAGAGGTGCCGCGTTAGTGCTCCAGATGTTGGGCTTCGGTAAGTGCTTTAAGTATTTATGTGACTTTGTATTCAAATTCTATGTTTCCTTCCGTCTACTCTATACAGTCCACGCTCTGCCTTACAAACCCTGGTTTACTGCCTACTGCACTCCAGGCAATTTATATTTGCGCCCTTTGTCGTTCCAAGAGGCGTGTACAATGATGAAACTGTATTCTAGAAAAGTGGCAAGATTGGAAAGAGACAAACAAACTTATAACTATTATTCCGAGATATTCGAGCGACAGAAAAATGGGCTATTAAGTCAGGTATTTAGAGTGTTTTATACACCTATTGCTGTAACTCCATCTTGTTGTTTGCACAACCTTCTTCGTGATGGTTATCTCAAAGAAAACCGCACTCCATTTTTTAGTTGCAATAACGAAGATTCAAGGCCGGACAACATGATAGCCTATCTCGTTTAGACAGATTTGCTAGTGCTGAAGGATTTCAAATCAAAGACAAACTTAAAGTTTTTCTGCAGCGAAAAAGGCGCAGTGCCCTGGCAACTGGTTGAATACCGTCACTGTTATAAACGTTTAATTAAAAAATGCAAATTAAAGTACTCACAGTTTTATTCAACTCATTCCCTATAATTTTCCAAACGTTATCTTTAATTAGATTATTGCAATAATCAACGTGACCTAAGTCATAAATAACTGAATCATTGGCTTTTCTTCATCTGCAGTGGAAAAACTCATTTTACAATACGTCTAACCTCTCTACACTCGTCGTCAATACTGGTTCTCCATCAGTAATGCGGTCTGGGGTCGAGTCGTAACGGGACTGCAGGCGCCAGTGCCTCTGCAATCCTTAAGAATTATGCAAATCAGTGGTGTCGTCTGCGGTTTGACATTGCAATCTGTCGCGTGTGGTTTGCGGTCTGCAATCGTGTTCGGAAGGGTACCTTTACATTATCAAGTACCTTGTTTCAATCAAATATGTTATTTCATTTGCAGTCTTTAATTTGTTTTTAGCTGCGTATACCTCCCTGAAATATTTCTTATGTAAGTATTTTGTTTCTCACAACCTATAACGGATTGATGTTAGTTTAGCTATGACAGAGTGAAACTCAACACTCTATGGCGCATATATGTTTTTTTCCCCAGCTAGCTAGAGTACACGTGCAACAGAACGTCAAACAAATTTTTAAGAGCTTTATATTTCAGAAGCTTGATGCTCAGGATGAGGTTAGCACCAACCAACTTACTGAACTTACTTATACGTTTATTGTTTTTACATTACATAGGTTAATTTAACGGTGCATGTTGGGCGCAAAAAATACAATCAGTTTTAAAATACACCTCTTGCTATGGTGACTACGTTATGTGTCTGACATATATAGTACAAGAAACGATCTCATCTCTTACCCATGACACCTAAGTGACAAAAAGAAGTTAGAAGTACTAGTAGGTGTATTCAAAGTGTTGCAACAACCCACGTATTTAACTTGCACAGAGTAATTTAACAACTTTTAAATTATACGTTTGACGCCCATAAGGTACTTTAAAATTATTAAGTATTGTATGTAAACAGACATCCTTTTAACGGTACTTGAGTATCTGCTATAATACAATTAAACATAGAGAATAAATAAGCAAAGTATATTACAACATACTAAAACCGTATTTACTAACTGTACTTATTTCATAAGCGTCAAGTCTAAAGACTACGTTGTCTACTATCGCAGACTATTTATGAGTGATCCGTAATAGCACATTGTTAATTAATCTTTGTCAATCATGGTTCATTCATATAAGTGAATTTTTTACAATGAAAAAATTACACAGAATAAACTCAA
Organism: Platerodrilus igneus; assembly: GCA_036346225.1. NCBI lineage: Eukaryota > Metazoa > Arthropoda > Insecta > Coleoptera > Lycidae > Platerodrilus > Platerodrilus igneus. Next base: position 1,887,664 of record JARFIW010001719.1, on the reverse strand, counting down.
CTCATCTTCGGTTGTCTATGTAGTTTAATATGAGAATTAAGCAAAATATACGCGCCATAAAGGTCTATTAAGCTGTCTGAACCAAATTATCAGAACACATCAAAATATATATAGGAATTATTTGCTAATTATTTGCCTTTTTTGCTGATAAAACCAATTTTTTTTTTCCTATATCTGTAAAAAAGTTACAAGTGGCTAGATAGCTTAATATTAAGCTATCTAGCCAACTACAAAAATATCTACACAACCAAAAATAAAAAAATTAACAATATATAAATTATTTGCTATCTTTTGCTACCATTTGCAAAAGAAAAAAATCAAATTTTCAAATAATAAAATAAATATCAATATCTACAAGAGTAAAGTACATTAAAGAAATTAATTGTTGGCATAACGATATCATTCATATGTTTTATGAATTACTTGCGCTTTAGATATGCTGCTCACGAATTTTTTGCTCGCAAAATTAAATGTTCAAACGATAATAATGGCTTTTTGTCGTTTTTTATATTAATTTCGCGAGCAAAATATTCAGGAGTTGTATATTTTAAGAACAAATAATATATAGAACGTAGAAATTCTAGAAATGCTAGCAATTAATTCCTTTAATATATGTTTGTTTCATAATTTGAGAAAATTGATTTTTTTCGTTTGCAAATGGTAGTAAAAACATAGCAAATTATGTATCAATTGTTAATTTTTTATTTTATTTTGTGTAGGTATTTTTTGTGATTGGCTGGGTAGCTTAATATTAAATTATTGAGCCAATTAAAAAAAATACCTACACAAAATAAAATAAAAATTAACAATTTATACATAATTTGCTATTTTTTTGCTACTATTTGCAAACGAAAAAAATCAATTATCTCGAATAATGAAATAAATATTGACATCTACAATAGTAAAGTACATTAAAGAAATTAATTGCTGACACAACTATAGCATTTACAATGTTTATGAATTATTTGCTCCCGAATTTTTTGCTCGCCAAATTAGATGTTTAAATGATAATAATAATATAAGTTGGCCTGAGACTAAAAGAGTAAAAGGCTTTTAAAAAATTAATTGCTTCTATCATAATTACATCATCATGTAGCTTGATTTATTTGCTCTTAAATTATGTAAATCCTGAATTTTTTGCTCGCGAAATTAATGTAAAAAATGACAAAAGACCATCCAGCTAATTCGAATCTACAAGAATAAAATACATTAAAGAAATTAATTGGTGGCACAACTATAGCGTTTACATTGTTTATGAATTATTTGCTCTTTAGATATGCAGCTCCTAAATATTTTGCTCGCCAAATTAGATGTTCAAATGATAATAATAATATAAGTTGGCCTGAGACTACAAGAGTAGAGTTTAAAAAATTAATTGCCTCTATCGTAATTACATCATCATGTAGCTTGATTTATTTGCTCTTAAATTATGCAAATCCTGAATTTTTTGCTTACGAAAGACTATTATTCTCGTTTGATCATTTAATTTCGCGAGCAAAAAATTCGGGAGTTGCATATCTAAAGCGCAAGTAATTCATAAAACATTTGAATGATATAGTTATGCCAACAATTAATTTTTTTAATGTACTTTATTTTTGTAAATTCGAAGTGGGTATATGATATTTTGTCGTTTTTTATATTAATTTCGGGAGCAAAAAACTCGGGAGTTGCATATTTTAAGAGTAAATAATTCATAAAACGTAGGTATTCTTTAATCATGCCAGCAATTAATTTCTTTAATATACTTTACTCCTGTAGATATTGATATTTATTTTATTATTTGAAAATTTGAATTTTTTCTTTTGCAAATGGTAGCAAAAAAATAGCAAAAAATGTATATATTGTTAATTTTTTCTTTTGCAAATGGTAGCAAAAAAATAGCAAAAAATTTATATATTGTTAATTTTTTTACTTTATTTTGTGTGGGTATTTTTCTTTAGTTGGCTAGGTAACTTAATATTAAGTAATCTAGCCACTAGTAACTTTTTTTACAGATATAGCAAAAAAATTGGGTTTATCAGCAAAAAAGAGCAAATAATTAGCAAATAATTCCTACATTAATTTTCATGTGTTCTGATGATTTTACTCAGACAGCTTAATAGTCCTGCGCCATGACTAAAGCGGCCATTTATATTTTTCGTCAGAGCGGGACACCTGCAGAATTTTTAACAAAACAAAAACTAATTGCTGTTTTAACTGCTTTTTATTTATTAATAATAAGAAAGTGAATGAATTTACATAATATACCGTCTCTAGAGACTTGTTTTATATTTGTCGGCGGAGCAAATCTGTTTCAAAATATCGGGTCTTGTTTTCAAGTAAGAATGGAGCGATTACATGATTTGTTGATGTTTGTCTTGGTGATCAATATGGCATTCATTTAGCCTAAAGCTAAAGCGGGACATTTTTGCTCTTACTGGAGAGACTGCGGGACATACAGTGTGAAAGCGGGACGTATGGTTACGTTAGCCATGACCGAAATAAAAGTAAGACAGAAGAACAAGCTTTTTCTCGATTCAAAGTGACCGTGTTTGAAATTTTTATTAAAACTTTTTTTATAAATAAATAAAATAAATAAACATATCTTTATTGTTATACCTATATACATATACTCCAAGTGGAAAAAATTCAGTGTTGCTGATTTTAAATTCTTACCTAAAGTAAACAAAAAAGGAAAAAGACTACCAAGGCATTATTCTACAAATGCAGTTATTGGCCGAGTAACTTAACATATAATTAAACAATTGCTGTTCTTTTAATAAAATATCAAACAGTTTAGTACGAAAATTTTTTCTATATATATCAAATAAGAGCTTATGCTTATGAACAAGAACAGATGCTATATAGATGAAACTGCCTTCAAATTTTGATGTTGAATGTGAGGGAGACCCCTTTAATCTTTTTAATCGTGTCTTTCTCGCTTACAATACAGTAGGACTTGGTTTTTGTACCGACGAATTCTAATACTATACCCCCATTAAATTCGTCTTTAAATTTCTCTACAACTTTTTTGTTGACAAGCGGTATATTGTATTTATTATTCTTGGGGTAGTCACTCTTTTAAGATAACTATATTTTGTTTGGTATCAACTAATATTAGATTTTTCTAGGGAGCCCAAACCTGTAAATAGATTTTAAATAAGACCATCCCCATACAAAGTTATGCCTTTTAAAGACCCAAACCTCTAATTTTTGTCCATCTTTATTTAACTCCAACTTTAGAACCTTTTTTCGCTACCCAAGACATATGCTTTAACCATCCATTTCCTGAGAAATCTAAAACCGATGTGTCCCGCGAACACCACGTGGAGATAACACGCATACTCTGTCAACCAGGATAGAAGCAGGAAGGATTTGGAAGATGGGTAGGTGGGAGAAGAACCTAAAATTATTGAAACCAAAAATAGATTTACAAAATCTATACAAATATAAACAACTTGTTACAGGCGGAAAAGCTACTAAGTATATATTTTCCAGTAAAATTATAAAATGGCGGTGGCCTGTAAAACAAAAATTAAAGACGGGTCACCAGCACTAGCTAGCGGAAGGTCGTGGATCATACAGAGGGTTAAAATTTTGCAGAAAGGATTAAATTAAGCTATAATATACTACAAAAAAATTTGGCACTTACCTTTCATAAATATTGTGGCTTAATGACAATTACCAAGGGCGCCAGACAAGTCGAGAATGTCCAAATGTTCGTGCAAAACCTTGAGAGACGTGTCATCCCAAGGAGGACAATTGTTTCTTTTAATCAACTCTTATCTTTTTGAATACTTATGCAACTTTCATGATGAAAAAAATAAAAAAACTATTGACTTAATCAATGGCAAACAAAACTATTTAATTAACAGAGCAATAAACGTGAATCTCTTACATTCATTGATTTTAATTTAGAAATTTAATTGAATAGGTGAATATGGAATTATGAAAATTTTGCGTACATAAGTAATTCCCAAACACTTATATGTAAGAAACTTATCTTATAAATTTTACACTAAATTAATCCTACGGTTTATGGCCAAAACGTCCTAACAAATAACTTAACTAAAAATTGGTCATGCTACTTAACTATAAAAAACTTACTCATTAAACATTGTCCATTGTTTGATGACTTACCCTCCAACGTAGAACAGCGCTTAAATTGGGGGAGAGAATCTTGCTTGTTGCTCTTGTTGCTTGTAATTTTTAAATAATTAAATCACACACGAACCCGGCATGATCTGGTTGATAATATCACTTAGCTTGTGCGTCACACGCCTACAAGCTTTTTATTATTACTTTATACCACTATAAATCCGCGAACATACGGGCGTAACCCTCGCGAACTGGAAGAGTTAATTACTTCTTTCCAATTTCACTATCGTGATACTAAGTGAAATATCATATCTGTGATGCCGGAGAACGCTATCCGCAAACTTCTGTGGCCACGTTTCTACCTCTTGACCACGGACAGCCCCATTGGAAAATCTCCCTCTTTTTGCTAAAGCTTTAAGTTATATAGATTAATTCCTACTCTAACCATTATTTACGTCATATTTCTGTTATCCAATGACTGAACAGAACCTTCCCAAAATCAAGATTTTAGAAACCAAATCCAACCCCTTTTGAGATGAGGGACACGGAAGCAATTATTTTTCTAAGGGTTTAAATATATTGTATCTTCTTGTAAAATTTTAATTACTTAATTGTGGACCATATCTGTTGGCGACAGTGGTCTGTCATTAACAAAAGACCGGTTAACCCACTTGAGCCGAAATGGATTTTAAATACAATGGATGTCTCCAGACTACTTAAAATTTTTTGCAATCTTTGAACAAATCAAATTGGAAATAGTTTTCGCTATTTATAATGTTTCGTTTTCTATAACCTTGTCAATCAAAGAAATTATTAAGAAAATTAAGCTTTTCAACAGAAAATTGCTTTTCTTTATTTACGTTAAAAGGTACTATTCCATTTTAATTTATCAGATTCGTCAATCTGTAACCGACGTAAGCTTTTAAAAGGGTTATTGTATTTCGTTTGCAAGGGTAGAGTTTTAATTTATGATGAAAGCCGCTGGCCTTTATAATATTTAAGCCTAAAGCTATTTGTAAACCTGGTCTTTATTATGCGGGATGCTACTAAAATATAAAAGTAATTTATTATGGAATTTTTGTCTATAAGTTATGCAAGTTACTGAATTTTAATTAATTAATTAATCTGTTTATTCGTTAACATTACAAAATAATGTTACAAACTATCTTAGATTTATATTTTTATGCCCCCCATGCGTAGATTGATATGCTTCCAGGACGACGTTACGCTTGTCATCTTCGCTCGATAAACTAATTTTACTAATAATCTGCGTGTACAAATCGTGTTTTTTCTACTCCAGATACATACACCGACAAGTACTCTTTACCAAATAAAGAATTAGATGCTTAGTGACTGTTAACAACCGCTTCCCTCGTGTGTGCCCAGACATATCCCAGCCCATGCGCACCCCTACGCGTGCGCACCCCTGCCCATGCGCACCCCTGCGCATGCGCACCCTGTTCATGTGCACTGCATATTCGCACCCCAGCCCATGCGCATCCTCTCTGTGCGGCTGTTATTTCGTGGTAACGTCACAGCCTTTTGTAAATAAAGAGCAATGTAATACTATTCTAAAATTTTTATTCTGACATACATAACAAAATTTAAAAATATTTAATACCAAGCATGAAGTCATTTAAACTTAATTTTAATAAAAGTTATATACAGAAAACAGTCCTTTCTTTATGTTTGTTTGGAGTGGTTTCAATTTTATCTAATTTTATTCGCAGCTTAAAATTTAAATCGACACCCAACTCCTCTATTTCCTTTTCTAGCCAATAGTTTGTTACATAGAGACCGTCTAGGTTTTCAAATTGTAAAATGTACCGAAGTTTGCCTCTATATATAAAGTATTTGATTCCACCGACAACCAGATCCATTCCTTCGTGTAATTCTTGCAGCTTGTGACAATCTTTTAATCGCAGCTTTCCCACTATATCCTTCATACGCATCTTGTTAGCTTGATCGACTTCTTCTTGTCGGTATTGCAGAAAATCCTTATTCTCACACTCACTGTTGCGTAGTTGCATGCCCACCACTTTTGGAAATATATGGTTGTTATAGGTTGTAAGACCCTCGGTTTTAAATGATTCGAAAAGTTTTTTACTAGGCAAATATACAATGTTTAACGGAACGCCTTTGCGTGTGTTGTACGCCAAGGTTACGAAACCCGCATTTCTTAATTCGTCTATGTTATCTGCCATTTCGATAAATACGTTTTTAGAATAACCTTTTAAAAAGTATACGGATTTAGTACGATCCTTTTCCGTAAGGACGCCTACATAACTAAAAAAGTCTTTCTTACTAACCACAAATGCATACAGCTTGTAGAAACCAGATGTAGCTAAGTCAGTCCATCGGCACATAAAATAATCTTTTAATTCTTCCTCATTTTCTCTAATAAGATGTTCTTTGTCTAACACATCTTTGTATTGTTCGCGTATTGTCGCAGTAGTCAAGGCCTGTATAATAGAACGTCTTATCAGAACTATTAAAAACAAACTCTGCAAGACTTTCCATTTTCAAGGAAGTTAAAGATGGCTGCAAATTTCACCACCAAGCACCGGTCCACAGAAATGATGTTCGTGCCAATAGAAGCCCGTCCGTAATGAATAAAACTTCATACTTATGGTCAGTGACATAGTCTTTGTCTATAAATATAAAGCTGTATTTTACAGAGAATTTCATTTACTGGAGCACGGAATTATTCAAAATTGTTAAAATGCAACAAACGATACTTATAGGCTATCTACTGGAAGATTTGGTAGAACAGCCAGTACTAGATGCTTTTTTTGCGAGGAGATTCAGTCTACAGCAGCACCCGACACGTACTTAGTGAGAAAAGCTATACAAAAACGGATACCTGGATAGGAATTGCTGGTTGAATGGCTGGGTGCAATGAGTGTATATGGGTTAGCTCCAAGTTTGAACATTTATTAATCAGACCTCAAAGAGAAAACACGGTTTACAACCTAGATACACAAAGCTTCAAGTATAAAACAAGCGAATTCTTCGCTAAAAAGTATCAACTTGTGATTCGTCAGTCTATTAAATATTATCGAGTCGAGAAAATCAAGTTAAAAAATGGATTTTGCTACTATTGACGTTAAAAGTGATGTAATAGTGGTGCAAATAGACCTCCACAAATTAGTTGGTAAGACAAGCTATACGTTAGGTGACTTTAAACCAAATTCTCACCGTCACGTCGTGGAAGTTGGGTTTGCTTTATACGGTAGTCTGTCTTCGACTTGTTATCCAGTTTTTGCTGTACTGGAATATGTGTAAACTATGCAGTAAAAATGGTGTTTTTCATTTTGACGGCTTTTCAAACATAACAAACACGCCTTTTTTATTAATGGGACAACTTCAAAAAATAACCAACGAATTTGTCCAAACACATTTTTTAAAGGTATCTTTATCTTACGTAAATGTACTTTAAATTACAATACCACACGGTATTTCCAAACTATAGCAAAACTGCGACTTGAAAATCATCCATCATCAAAGAATCCAAACAAACATTTTCTAATAAATTAGGGAGGCCATGTCTAAAACATATGTTTGTTGTTCCACACAAACTGAACTTAACTCCTATATCTCGATAATTATTTATTTAGCGTTGGAAATATTTTATTAAAATAAAGCTAAATTAGATTTAAAATCGTACCTTTGTGAAGTCTTAGGGAAGTTACACGAACTCAATCAAATTCATCACCAGGCTACTGATAGATTGCAAACTCTACCAAATTCACGGTTTTGTGGAATCTCGCAAAATGCCTCGTTCTACGACCGAATCGCTTATTAATGTGCGGTCATAAAGAACACCGATATAAATAATGACTAGAACAGCACAGTGAGCAAATATATGCAATTATTCGCCTGAATATGTGGCAACTAATGATACATACAAACATGACTTGATTTTATTTATTAATTAAAATGCGGCAAAATAAATTTGTCGGAATTTCTATATGTTACAAGTTAGTCTTTTGTTAATAAAATTTTATACTTCGATGTTCACAACCACTCAAGAAATTTTATATCTCCTGTTTACAAAAAAGTAAAAAAATAACGGTTCTTTTAGTCTACAAAAATTGACGTATCATCAAATTGACGTATGCTCAACTTCAAAGAACGATGGGTATCTGCATCACTTCCGACAACATAAAAAGAAATAAATCTCTTACTTTTTATACATTCAATATTGAACAAAATTGACCTATTGACAACACCCGTTTCTGCTTCGAGATAGTTGACCTTAGAAACAGCGCTAATTTCTAACCAGATGTTTTCTCCACCAACCTTACCTTTGACTATATAAAGTTATTTTCCATTGAATCTGACCATAATTTCGCTTTAATTACGATGTTTTAATTTTAATTGTCAATTTACTCGAAGTTAATTCCAACGCAAGAAATGCAGTAATCAATATATGTGTTAGTAGATTAGTTTAACCCTCGATTGTTGCACTGAAATATCAAAACAGATATTAGAGTCTGATAAATAATTTATCTATATTGACTAATTGAAACTTGAGGATGAAGTACGTATTTGTTGGTCATCACACAAGAAAAGGTCTGGCCTTTTAGGTTACAATCCATCCAACTCTTTCAACAAATCGTGTACAAGTACCCGGATTAGACGGTTCGTATAAGACCGGAGACCCAAAAAAGGCATTCGGGACGCAAGTGCAATCCACACGACTTTAAACGACCTACATTTTTATTAACAACCTGGATAAACCCAACGAATTTCGTTTGAAAACATGCAAGATTATCTACGTTAAATCTGGCATTTGTGAAGTGTATTTTCAAGTACAAGGATATAAATTCTACAATTTTTGATGCTAAAACCCGCTATTCTAAATTAAATACAGGATGATGCTAAATAACGTATCTTAAAATTTATTTATGTTACAGAGCGACTTAGCTTTTTTGTTTTGTTTATGATCAAAGGGTATTTAACCCCCGAAATTATGTCCTAGATCTAAATTCAGAAGGAAGGAAGCCTTGAAAAATATTACTCTGTGGATTCTCACAACCATTTGATATGCCCCATGATGTAACTATAGCGAAACCTATATTCCAAATTCGATGTATTTCAGAAACTGCAGGAACTATAAAGAAAGAACTAAAAATCTTGAAATTTCAACAAAGCGTTTGCGTTTATATTTTACGTTAACATGGCACCGAAGATGGCTAACGCTGAAGCGCTCTGCTGTAATTTTTTAAAGATATTTTAAATATTATATTTTTACACGAGAATACTCTCTTTTGGATTTTATTTTGAAAATGATGACTTATAATATCCTATATTTAGAGATCAGTTTGAATTAGCACTAAAGGGTCTGAAAAATGGTAAGGCGCCGGGTACAGATAAGGTGCAAGCAGAAACTCTAAGAGCCGCTGGAAAAGCAGTAACAGAGCGTTTTTTCCAACTTGTAAGCTATATGTATGAGACAGGCAAGATACACAAAGATTTCAAACGTAACATCATAGTAACTGTACCAAAAAAGAAAGGAGCAGATAGATGTGAAAATTTTCGAACAATAAGTTTGACAGCACACGTGTCAATAATATTAACTAGAATTGTACAAAGACAAATGAAAAAACGAGTTGACGAAATACTAGAAGATCAATTTGGGTTTAGGCGAAGCACAGGAACACGGGTAGCAATTATAGCTCTGAGAGTGATAATGGAGAAAACAATAGAAAAAGGGGAAAGCGTGAATATAGCGTTTGTTGATCTGGAAAAAGCATTTGACCATGTAAAATGGAAAAAAAATGTTCGAAATACTCAAAAAGATTGGAATGAGTTATAGGGATAGACGAATAGTACATAGCTTATACAAAGAGCAAACAGCAGTAATAGAATTAGAGCAGGAACGTAGAGAAGTAAACATTAGGAAAGGGGTGAAACAGGGATGTGCCCTATCTCCATTAATTTTTAACTTGTAAATTGAAGAGGCAATAAATACTGTCAAATGCAGGAAGACATTTGGAATTTTTGTGCAGAGACCAAAACTTGATATGCATAGATTTACAGATGATATAGCGATATTAGCATCTAGCAAGGAAGAGTTAGAAGCTGCTCTTAATGAAATGGAAACGGTTCTAACAGAAAGATACGGTATTAAAATTTAAAAAAATAAAACTAAAGTACTAGTATTCAAAGGAGGGGAAAATAAATCAAAAACAAGAAAACAAATAGGTAACAAGAACTTACAAGAGGTTAAGGATTTTTACTACCTAAAAAGCTAAATAACGCAAGATGTGAAACGCGCAAAAAATATAAAACAAGGATTAGCACAAGGTATGCCTACATTTAACAAGAAAAAGCGACTACTGTGTTCAAAGACAACAAACATAGAAACAAGGAAAAGATTGCTTAAAATATATGTGTAGAGCACAGCACTGTACGGCTGTGAAACCTGGACAACAAGAGAAACGGACAAGAAAAAGAAGCCTTTGAAATGTGGTGCTACAGATGTATGATGAAGATATCATGGACAAACAAAGTTAAGAACGAAGAGTACTAAAAATTGCAGGGGAAGAAAGAAATATGTGGAAAACGGTAAAAAATAGAAGAGATAAGATGATAGGTCACGTACTACGGCATGAGGGAATAGTGCGGAATACATTAGAAGCAGCGATACGAAAAAGAAAAGTAGATGTAGACCTAGGTTAGACTATTGCACACAGATAGTAAAAGATGTAGTCTGTACGAATTTCAGGGAAATGTGTAGGCTAGCTCAGAATAGAAATCAATGGAGGTACGCATCCAACCAGTCCCAAGATGGATAAACTAATTACGAAAAAAAATAACCGTACTTAAACATGATGATTATTATAAGCAACTACAGGTATTGGTTGTGCAATATTTTCGAATAATGTTAATTGTGTGAAAGGATTTACTGGAAAACTATTAATTCGGTAAATATCTAAGAGTTGGGGATCTTGGCAGCCACAGGTTGCCCTTCACATACCTTACATGTGATTTTCCAATGCTCCACCCGAAGGTACCACATTGGCCAGGAAGCGAGTTATTTTTTACCTGGAAAATTTGGAATGTTGCCGAACCCTTGCTGTTTCAAGCAAGGTAGGGATCTTTAACGTGCGTGACAACACTCACACACGGGACCTCCATTTTACCTCGCATCCGAACGAGGACGTATTTTAGTGAAAAATGCTCACCTAACATTTTTCAAGCGACCGTGTCGGGATTCGAACCCGGGACCTTGGGCGTAGTTGTCACACGCATACCAACTACGCCACGGAGCCGCGCTACTTTACAACCACTGAATGTCGGAGAAATAGGGTATATAATTGTAAAACAATAGAAGGGACCAAACTGCATCTAACAAGAAAGAACATCGCCTGTGATTAAAGACAACAAACATAGAAACGAGAAGAAAATTGTTGAAAGCATATGTGTGGAGCACAGTACAGTAAGTCTATGAAACACGGGCAGTAGGCTTTATTTGAGGATGCGTATTTGGTCATTGGAAATTAAATAATTGTATTATATTATCTACATCGTAACATGATATCTTTCGATTACTTACCAAATGTTGCTTTTATTTTTTTAGTATAAATGATTACAAGTGCAGGTTGCAGGCTAAAATCCATACTAATTTTTAATTGTTAAATTTGAAAAAATATTCCTGCTGCAAGACTTTTGCGAGAGTGGCGAGATTTCTCGTGCGAGATGCGAGACGAGATTTTAAAAACTCTCGTCTCGCCTCGCACATAAAAATCTTAGTCTCGTCTCGAATCTGGTCTCGTAAACGAGACGAATTTGCGAGACTCACGTTAGCGAGACTTACCGCGGGCATCACTACTTCCACTCACTGTGATTGATTCCATACAATAAAAGTTTAAGGGTAGTCTTCTGTAATATGTAACTTCTATATCTGTGGTTACAGAATGACAAGTTTATATATATATATATATATATATATATATATATATATATATAGCTGTGTTACACGCAGCCCCTACGATGAGCGTCATATTTATGCGGTGATTTATTCTTTTATTATTCAAGCACTTAAAAAAATGTTAATTTATAATTTTCTTTGCCTCGACTAGCTGATTCAATTAAATAAAGCAATTCTACAATGCACAGTATAATGATTAAATATTTACAACCTTTTTAAATATCTTCTCCCTTTTTAAATTATCTACATCTGTCAGATTTTAGAAAATCAAGCCAGCAAAACGAGTTTTTTATTACATTTAGAGACCTTTTGAAACGTTTCAAGATGTCTATTACTTTTCATAAATTTATACAAGAAACCCCATTATTGAAATAAAAATAGTTTTTAGAAATAAATCATGTCAAAATATCTAACCTGAAGTGGTTCAGTCGGTGCTCTGCATTCCCAAGAATTGAAGTCGACATCCAACCAAATTAGTTATTGGTGAGTTTATTCCAATAAAAGGTTTTTCATTTCCGCAATAGAATATTTACCATTTTTAGAGATTATCAAATTGCTTGAACAGGTAGCATTCTCCAGAGTCTCGTATCCAAAATTGTATTTAAGATCGTAATTAACAGGAATCGTAACAAGATCTTTATTAGGATCGTTATTTCGATTGTAATTTCAGATTGTAATTAAGATTGAAATTGAGATGGTAATCAAGATGGTAATTAAGATGGTGATTAAGAGCCCTGTTTTATTTATTATTAGAAATGGTATAATTTCCTAAATCTGATCTACTTACGTCTTTAGAAGTACGGCTCGCTTGCACAATTATACACTCTTTAATTTTCACTTTAATTTAATTTACTGTTCACATAAATATTTAGCACTTTCAAGTATAGTGACTGCCCAGTTTCAATGTTTACTAACTCGATATTCAATTGTCCTGATATTTATAGGACCGGTCTTTTTGTTTGCGATTCGTTGACTCCACGTGCTGGGCGAGATCAAGTGTTTTATCTCTTGTTATTTTGGAAAACTTTACAAATTGTGTAGTGCAATTGCATGAAGCGATGCTTTGTCACGTAATTTAATGTTATATCTCACATTTAATTCAGAAATCCCAGGAATCTTCGTTCATAAAAGCACGTACTATTGTTGTTGGCCTTATTCTAATCTGAATGGAATAAATTTTGTGTTTGTTTATTTCCTAATAAATTGGATTTTTGAACAAATGTGATACTTTTAGATCACGTACGCTATTCAAATAATGCATAATTTCTGCGTGCGTTTAAGATGATATATTAAAGCACTTTTTGAATAATTATCTAGCCAATTCATGCAGGTTTTTCACTGATTTAATTTCAATGCGTTTCGTTACATTTTTAAATTCTTATCTTTGCTCGTAGCTACTCTTGGATATGTGTTTTAATCGCTTGTACTGCTATACACAGTGTGCTCTTAACTAATTTATATTTATAATGATTTATTTACTTTTCTAATATATGTACTTATGTGCTTTTGTTACTTGGGCGTTTCTTTTGTTTATTCTACGACCCCTATGACTTAACCTACCCCTAAATTAACCCTATAATTACAGCAATATATATATATATATATATATATATTACTGTGTTATTTAGGTCAATTAGGGGTAGTTAGGACCCCTAATATACGACACGTCATTAAAACAACATGAGGGCGCCGGAAACCAGACACTTCTACGAAGAAAATAAGAATTAATATGATTAGGCAGGAAAGTTATACACAGCACCCTGTATATAAGCAGTAGTCACATTTAATTTAAGAAACAATAAATACTTTACAAGATTTGATTAAAGAAACGATTTGGCAAGTCATAAGGCGACATGAGCGGTAGTTGAAACGCAATACGCATCAATAATGCATCGTCGTCACACTAAGAAGCTGAATTGAACAAGTGGTTTCAAAAATGCGTAATAGAAAACGCATGGAATTTAATATATAAATTATATTTTGTGTACGTGACTAGAAAGGAAAAGACAACACCTGATAGCATAACAAAAGCAAAGTTTAACAAATTTTGCTTGTACAAACAATAATTCACGTAAGCTTTAAAACCAGAAATCCTATAGAAAATATATATTAACTCAAAGGGCTACGTGAGGAAAGACTTGTGTAGAATAGGAAAAACCACAGTAATATCCAATATATGGTATTAAACGATCACGTAGACAGCGAAATAAATGAACTATCTGCTTGTCAAGTGATAAACAATTTATTTAAATAGAACCCGATTTGTAAACAAATCAGTTCATCATGAGTAGAGGCTTAGTCCACGACGCTTAAGTGAAAACATTCACTTTAAAAGTATTTGAAGTGATTTTATAAATAATTAATTGTACGATGGTGATAGTGAATAATTAAATTTTGGTTTCTTCGTTTAATTCTGAAAAACGTAAGTAACTAAAAGGTTGTTTAATTGTAATTTTAATATCAACATTAACAAAAGGACTCTAAAGAACTCCAAAAAAAATCTGAGTAAACCTGAAGAAATAGTTATAAGGACTTTGATGAAATGCTAAATTACTAGATCCAATGTGGAAGTTTTTAAGAGTATTGAACTCAAGTATTAAATGCTGTAATTAATTGGAGGAAGCTACAAATGCAGACTATATCAAAAGCAGATTTGGTTTCAATATTGGGACGATACTAAATCAGTAAGCGGAAGTCGGTAGAGCAGTTGGTGCAGCAGCTGGTTAAAACGGGGGACAACAGGTTAGCAATCTGTATATGTTTGTTGTGAAGTTATTTATGAACATTTATTTGGGGATCTTTATTTATTTGAATATTTGAAAAATTTGCTTACATTAACTTGATGTGAAGGTCAACAAAAATCGTTTGGTACATGTTACAAATTACGTATACATTACATGAAGTTTAATGAACGTTCAGAGTTCTTCTCATAATAAATAATAAGGGAGATTTTTGATGACTTTTTGATTAACTTTCGAGATGATTATTGAAATTATTTAATTCAATTATAAAAAAGGAAGTTATATTTAGAGAGTGCTTAAACATTTCCTAAATTGTAAATATTGAGAACATTATAATAATTGTGCCTAATGGTGTTTTGGTTTAAAAGGAAACAGGAAGTAGAGGTAGAAGGTTAAAAAAATATAATAAACTTTGTTGTCGTATTTTTGCAAGCCCCGTGCGTGGTTAAAGCTAAGCTAGCCGAGGTAATTCAAAATTAAAAGTCAAAATCTGTCAAGAAGGAAAATTTATTTCATTTAGTTCATTTTTATGTAACAAGTATTAACAAAAATTTACAAGTAATGAATAAAATTTAGTTAGGTTTGCAAAAAAATAAATTGTAGAAGCCAATGCAATTAATTTATTAATTTAAGTGAGTTTAATTGAACGGTTATTTACGTATAATATGCATAAAAACATGAAAAATCAAATACCAAGGTGAAACGCGTTGCTAACACATAAACAGCCGTTGGATATAAAATACATAGAAAGCCAACTCGTAGAAATGTTATTTAAAACGTTCGTTAAAATTGAACACCCGCAGGTTTTGTAAATGTCAAGTTCCCCTTATTTTTATAGATAACAAACAAGTTTCAAAGAATATTGGTAAGCAACAGTCGCTAAAGCACGTAATTTGGTCCACATGGAGTGGTAGAACGCGGACAGTAATATCGATTCTCTACCACTCAAACAAGGTTAGAAGGAAACATATGATATGCATAAGCAAGGGATAGCGTTAATATACGCGGAATTTGTAAGACGTCAATGAATAGACTATTGGTCGATATCGTTAGTTGTACATCAGACAAACACGGGAATATTGAATGTTAATTTTTCAGAAAATATCATAACGACGCGCTGAATTTCGAGGATTTAGAAATCAGTTGAACCCAAAATTTTAAGAAATATTATTGTAAATGAAGGACTTCGCGTGAAATGCGGCCGAGAGATGGCAGCGTAAATTGTATAAATACTTTTTGAAAATATAATGAAACCCCTTAGTATTTTGAGCGCTTGAGACTACGTACCGAAGTTACCACGAGCTTGTAAGTATAGAAAATTATTTTAAATAGTACAGAGAGCCTCATGATTTGTACGCTGATAGTGCCGAGTCTCAATTTTATTGAGGTGCAACTTATATTTTTTTAACAAACTCGTGTAGTGACGTTATGTAACGTGAATTAATCTAAATTAATATATAAGAAGAGTAATAATTGGATTTGGAGTTGGATGTATCGTGTATGAACAGCATTGCAGCATTACTTAGAGGGTGTTCAACTACTAATATCTGGAGGCGGACAGCAGAGCAGAGAAGTACCACAAAAACAACTTAATGGCATCATCATCAACGGAGCGAGGATCTTCAAAAATTCCAGGTAACGCTGTAGAATTTGTTGTTGTTGATAAACTATGAAGGTTATGGTGATGGGTGTGAATGAACTATGATGGTATTGTTGCGAGCTACTACTAAATAACCCATCAAATACACACAAAACGCCGCAAGCACTGTTTATTCTCTACGGTTCCAGAATTCTTCTAGAAAATACTAGATAATGAGTCATATCTTTAATTCAGGGTATATATAAGGCCGCTTATGAATATAAGAGTTAGTCTGTACTTGAATGTCTAATATAAATTATATCGTGTACAGTAAACGTAGTTGAGCTTTTAGGAGTTCAAGAATATACATAAATGTTATATGCTGTGTCTAATGTACATGCAGCTTGTAGTATACATAAATAAATAGAAGTGTATAAATAAATAGTTGTGTTAGTGTTGTTAATGGACCTATGGTAAAGAAGTTAGTTTAAGAAGATATTAGTGCTTGTAAATTCATTAGTGTAATAGTGCTTCATTGTTAAGTGGACTGAAAACATCTATAAATAAGGCATATACTGTTAATTAGACTTGAAAACGGTGAGTAATAAAGACTATTGTTATTACTTGTTTTTAAATTAAAGAAACGCGGTAGCAGTAGCCCGCTTCAGTATTTTACATTATTGGGCGTATTGAAAGTAATACGTATAACTAACTTTTATTGTGGTATTTAACTATAAAGTTAAAGGTATATAAAGCTGATTAACATTGCTCAGGAATTTAAATATTTTTCTGTTATGAGTACATGGGTTTTTGTTGTGTTTGTAATAAGAATATGCCAAGTAAAGAGCATACATTAATCACAAATAACTGGGTTATCATGAGCTCACCATACTCCAGAGTTTCCTAATTGAAATTAATTATAAATAAAGAAAGAAAGATGAAGTATTATTCAGGGCCCATTTACTCAGGTTACATTCAATGTGTTTGATATTGCTAGTTAAAATTCGGGACTTTACAAAATAGAATTTATTGAGGTGTAACTTGACCACTGAGATGTAAATAATTTTGAAGTTTTATTTGTAAATAGTGGAAAATAGATATTGTATGGCTGTTGTATTATTTTGTGGATTTATTGAGAGTGTGCGTGAACGATAGAGAATATGAGAGTGAATCTAGATATCCAAGAGGAGGTCCAACTGAGCTAGCCGGAAGCAGTAGAAGAAAGCAATTCAACCGAGAAAGCAGGAATCTGGGTAAGAAATTAATGTTTTTGAAAATTTTCTATTGTGTGCAAATTTTCGATTTGTTATAAAATTGATAATTAGAGGGGTTCGATGCTTAATCCCAGATCCACGGCAATATATATATATATATATATATATATATATATATATAACATTGTAATTTCTTGGACGTTGGTCAATGTATACCTATAGTTACTTCAAAAAGTAGGTAGAATAACTATAACATTTTGTAATTGCGTTTATTATTTTTATTTTTAAGACGCGTTTCGGTCATCAGGACCATTATCAATTATGTTCTACAAAACATTACCTATAGAATATGAAAAATATTTTTAATAATTACATACCTAAAACTGAATTGTAGATTGTGTATCTAAGCTAAAGTAAAACATTTAAACATTTGTCACGAATATAAAATTTGCTAAAAATTGTCACTTAATAAAAATAAAATGATGTTTTACATTTAAAAATACAAGAACGAGAACACTTAAATTATACGAATGTAATAACATTAATTATTTAGTATAAACTGTTAAATAATATAAATTGTAGTGTGTGGTGATAAGTAAACTTGTTTAATAGTGGTGGTATATATATGAAATATGTGCAAATAGGATATTTATAACAAAGTGCAATTAGGCTATTAAATTTTGGTAAAAATGTGTTAAATTTGTGTAAATGTTCTAAGGCATGGGTTGCTAGAGCGGTGCATTTTTTGTTGTTAGTTTTTATTGAATATTTATGTTCGTATATTCATTTATGGAGGTATTGTTTGGAATTTCCTATATACACGCCGGGACAATCGCAGCAATTTATTTTGTATATGGTGTGTGTTTTGTATTTTTGCTCTATTTCTGGTTTTAATTTTGTAAAAGGTTTTGTAAAATTTTTACAAAATAAAAATAAAACCAAGAAATATTGCTTCAATGCAACATGATTAGAACATTTAACAAATTCTAACACATTTATACAAAATTATAATGCTAATTGCACTTGTTATAAATATCCTATTTGCACATATTTCATATATATACCCCACTATTAAACAAGTTTACTTATACACATCACAATATTATATTATTTAACAGTTTATACTAAATAATTAATGTTATTACTCGTAAATTAAGTGTTCATCGTTCTTGTATTTAAATGTAAACATCATTTTATAATTTAATAGTGACATTTTTTACAAATTTATATTCGTGACAAATTTTAAATATATTACTTCACACATTAAATTCAGTTTTAGGTATTAATTATCACAAACATATTTTCATATTCTATTATAAGTTTATTAAATAATTATAATGTCTGATACCAAACTTGCGTTTATAATTAAATCGCAATTACAAATTTTAAGTTATTTTACTGAATAATGTATAATGACACGTCATTCATGTATATTAATACAGTGTAAAATTAAAATATTTTATCATATATTTATAATATAATTCTTATTTTATCTACATTTGTTACAAAATCACTAAACTCAAATCATTTATTTTAAATTTTCAATCGCTGCAACCCTAATTGCGGGTCTTTATCAATGACACAGTTCTGTAACAACATTACATTAAAAGTCTAAAAACTTAATAGTTATCATCCCACCTTTTGAAAGGAAACATACAACTTTTGATCATTCATGCAAAATAAATTCCTATTTCAGTTACATATGTAGACAACTTGTTATTGGTCAATAACTTAAATTAAAAAGCTTAAATAATAAATTAAATATATACAAATAAAATGTCTCAACTCATGCATGTTTATCTTACAAACCTTTGACAATGTGTGTATGAAACTAGAAATAACTACTTGCCCTCAGAACACCAAAATTATTATACTCTAAAATTACTCTAACTTTGTTTTAAAAATTATTGTTTTTGTAATAAATTGTGATAAATTTTGCTAAGATACTTTATGTCAGTCTTATCATTAACCACTTCTAGATGTTTGTCAATAAAAATCATTTCAAGTAATTCCCGTTTCTTTTTTATTAATTTCCGTTTTTATTACCACAGTTTTATCAAAATTAAACTTATGCCCGGTTTGATTTGAATGTTTTGTTAAGGCTGTACAATTACCCTTATCATATTTATGACTTCTGAGCTCTTTTTCCAAATGCTGTATACTTTGGCCAATATAACCCCATTACACCCTTCTTGACAAGGTATTTTATATACAGTGTGCGTTTTTTTGAATCTTTTCGTTTTATTCTTTAAACCACTGAATAAATTCTGTGTTAAATTATATCTCTTGTGTGCTATAGTAATGTCGTGCTTTTTAAACAAACTTTGTAATTTTTCGGATAGACCTGTCACATATGGCACGTCAATAAAATTAAACTCGACACTATCCGCGTTTCAAACTATGAGGCCAACACTGTACTATTTAATTTAAAAAATTTTATATACTTACAAGCTTGTGGTAGATTTCTTTACGTAGTCTAAAGCGATGAAAATACAAAGAGAACCCTATTAATTTTTTTAGAGTATTTATACAATTCAAAATGCCACCTCTCGGCCACTCTTCACGCGGAATCCTTTATTTAAAATAATACTTCTTCAAATTTTGGTTTAACCGTTTTCGAAATCTTTGAAATTTAGCTCGTTGATACGATATTTTTCGAAAAACCCGCATTTAATCTTACCGTGTTCATCTGTTGTACAACTAACTATTTAGACCAATGATATATTCAGTGACGTCTTAAAAACCCCGCTTATATTAACTCTATTCCTCTCTTATGCATATTAGATGTTTCCTTCTAACCTTGTTTGAGTGGTAGAAAATCAATATTACTGTCTGCGTGCTATCTAACCCACGTGGACTGAATACGTGCGTTTCAAAGTGAACTGCTATTATGCCTGTCTTACTCCGAAGCATATCATTGATTATCCATCTCTTCTGCCCTTTAAGGAAACTTTTGGTTAGCATTTATGCGAACCGTCCGACCGTTTGCACAATATACCTCGAATTTTGTCTTTTATCTACACAAATAAAGGTGAATATGACCTTTCCAAAACATGCAGGTGTTCAATTAACAAACGTTTTAAAATAACATTTCTAGGAGTTTGCGTTTCAAGGTATTTCATATATTCGCGTGTTTGTTTGTTAGTAAAGCGTTTCGCCTTGGAATTATCGATTTTTCATGCTCTTATGCGTATTTAGACGTTATAACCCGTTCAATTAAACTCAATTAAATTAATTAATAATTTCCATTGGCTTATACAATTTATTTTCTTTACGAACCTATCAAATTTTAATCCCTACTTGTACAATTTTGTTAATACTTGTTACTTTAAATTAACTGAATGAAATAAATTTCGCACGTAAATTATGGTTGTTACCTCTATACAGGGTGTTTGAAATTGCATTGTTTATACATAAATTTAACCCTTTAAAACCACTACAATATATATAACGGATGTTTATTCCATACATCTACATTTGTAAATTCTTATCTAAATTTAACATAACTTATACGCGACTTATGCAATATGTAGCTCGCTTCAAGCGACCACTTGCTCTGCTTGTACCCAACGCTGGTCTCGTTAAAGAGGTATTTAGGTAGTTCCAAAAGATTTAACTTTCAGAAATATATTTTTTCCACTATACATATAATTTGCTTACTTTCACTTGTAAACGACTGCTAATAATCCTTAATAGAAATAACACAGACGTGTGATTTGGTTTAACCAACGGTTCACTTACGTAGACAACCGGACATTATAGTTCATCTTTATAGTAAGGTACCGTTTATCCTTCCACAAATTTAGTTTTATGAATGAAGAATGACTAAGACGGAGCTGCAGTACTATAATTAACAATGCGCGATTGACGATCTCCACAGTTTGATTACAAATCTCTCTTAAGTTGTACAAGTGTCGATTAAACACTCGAATCTGTGTTAGTGCACAAATATTTTTTTGGATACTTATGGAGAGAAATGCAACTTACAAAAAAGGAGTTTTGGTATGTTGTAATTTAATTTGCTTGTTTACCTTTCATTTGTTTAATTACGTTATAACAAGTAGTCAAGTACTGTTAGAAGTGAAGCTACAACAGAATGTGTATCTGCAAACAATATGTAGTGATTCTAAAGTGTCATATAGGCGTTATAATGTGTAGTAGTGTAAAAGTTGTTATTTAATTTACAGGTAAATTTGTGCAAACTTATATTTGCATATGTGGGATGTTGTTACACTATAAATAATCTTGAAATACTCATCGGATAACTATTTTTCGTGTTACGTAAGAATATGTATATTGACGAACGTGTGTATAAATAAAAGCATGTGATGATTTATTGTAGACGTTTATGGTAGACGGGGGTATTCACCTATATTTCATTGAAAAATTAACACCATGCATTTTGAATATAAAACTGTCGATTGGTGCATAGTCATTGCACTTCTTTTATCTTCTTATCTGTTACGTGCAGGTTTAAAATTTGCATATATTACAAGCAAACCGAATATTACATACAAATTTAAAATAAAGTGTGTAAAGGATGGGGAGGGGGCAAATAAAGGGTTAATTTAAAACAAGCTAGCCTAGGCCATATGTTATTTACTCAACTAAAATATCGAAAATAATATATAAAAAAAAAATATTTGAATAGATTATAAAAAAACTAATGTACCAGTCTGCCGAAGGTAATCGTGGCTTTTTCCTCTCCTAGTCCTACTCCATGTATAAATAATAGATGCCAAACGGTCAAGAGTCTATTTGTCGCCGCTTTAGGAGACTGTCGTCCCAAAATGGGCAATTTGTATCTCATGACTGAAAAAGAATAAAATATCGTGTACGTACGGAAGGATGTGTCTTTGTTTTATTTCATGACTAAAAATTAATATAAATATAAGTCCGCAAACGCTTTGTTGATATTTCAAGATTTTTAGTTTTTTTTTATAGTTCCTGCAGTTTTTGAAATCAAATTTGGAATATAGGTTTCGCTATAGTTGCATCATTGGGCATGTCAAATGGTTGTGAGAATCCACAGAGTAATATTTTTTCAAGTCTTTCTTCCTCCTGAATTTAGATCTAGGACATAATTTCGGGGGTTGAATACTCTTCGATCATAAACAAAACAAAAAGCTAAGCCGCTTTGTAACATAAATAAATTTTAAGATACGTTATTTAGCATCATCCTGTATTTAATTTAGAATAGCAAGTTTTAGCATCGAAAATTGTAGAATTTATATTCTTGTACCTATAAATACGCTTCACGAATGTCAGGTTTAACGTTGATAATCTTGCATGTTTTCAAACGAAATTCGTTGTGTTTATCCAGATTGTTAATAAAAACGTAGGTTGTTTAGAGTCGTGTGGATTTCACCTGCGTCCCGAATGCCCTTTTGGGTCGTCCGTCTTAAACGAACCGTCTAATTCGAGCACTTCTACACGATTTGTTCAAAGAGTAGGATGGATTGGACCTAAAATTTGCGTGGAAGCGCCGTAAGAGTAGACATCTTTTGTGTGATGACCAACAAATACGTACTTCATCCTCAAGTTTCAATTAGTCAATATAGATTAATTATTTATCAGACTCTAATATCTGTTTTGATATTTCAGTGCAACAATCGAGGGTTAAACTAATCTACTAACACATATATTGATTACTACATTTCTTGCGTTGGAATTAACTTTGAGTAAATTGACAATTTAAATTAAAAGATCATATGTTAAAGGTTTTTCTTAAATACTGTAAATTTAGTTTAATTGTATCTAGTATTAGAAGCGTGTTGTTTATTCTCGCCCCACTTAATCTGAGATCCTGGAGGCGACTTGCTTCAAGGGTAGTACGTATCGGTAGTTAGAGCGTGTAACTTGGCTTAATACGCGCGCTTAATTCCAAGATGTACAATTTTGTATTAAACTTACCAATTATGTAATTAAATATTCTACACTAATTTCACTGTTGTACTTATTTCTAGAAATACTGAAAAATGAGCAACTATTTCTGGTATCGTGTATGCAAATGCCCTGAAAAGGGTTAAATTGGTTCTGTATTCAAAACAGAAACAGTGTTGCATTTAACATTAATAAATCACGATAATTCCATCGTAATTAAAGCGAAATTATGGTCGGATTCAATGGAAAATAACTTTATATTGTCGTAAGGTAAGGTTGAAAGAGAAGACATCTGGTTGGAAATTAGTGTTGTTTTAAGGTCAACTATCTCGAAGCAGAAACGGGTGTTGCCAGTAGGTCCATTCCGTTAAATATTGAATGTATAGAAAAGAGTAAGAGATTTATTTCGTTTTATATTGTTGGAAGTGATGCAGATACCCCTCGTTCTTTGAAATTGGGCATTTTTAGTAGGGAATTTCTTTTCTAACGTGATACGTTAATTTTTAAAGACTAAACGAACCGTTATTTTTCACTTTTTGTAAACAGAAGATATAAAATTTCTTGAATCGTTGTGAACAATCAATTATAAAATTTTATTAACAAGAGAATAACTTGTGACATATAGAAATTCCGACAAATTTATTTTGCCACATTGTAGGAAAAAAATTATCTAATTAATTGCGTCAAGGTTCGAATCTTCCAATTTAATTAATAAATAAAATTAACTCATGTTTGTATGTATCATTTGTTGCCACATATTCAGGCC
The DNA here is from genome assembly GCA_036346225.1 of Platerodrilus igneus. Taxonomy (NCBI): domain Eukaryota; kingdom Metazoa; phylum Arthropoda; class Insecta; order Coleoptera; family Lycidae; genus Platerodrilus; species Platerodrilus igneus. The sequence goes on along the minus strand of JARFIW010001719.1, from coordinate 1,863,465 downwards.
AATCATTGCATATATTTGCTCACTGTGCTGTTCTAGTCATTATTTATATCGGTGTTCTTTATTACCGCACATTAATAAGTGACGTGATCATAGAACGAGGTATTTTGCGAGATCCCAAAAAACTGTTAGCATGGTTCGTTAATTTTTTTAGGGTTTGCAATCTATCGGTAGCATGACTGGTAAGTGACGAGTGCCGGCCGGCGGAAGCAGGAGCACTCCCTCCCCGGCTCGCTCCAAAGTCACTCATTGCGATTGAATATTAGCAAAACAATCTTGACAATATACGGAACTTAAGTTCAAAATCCGAAAGTTTATTACTGGTTTCGTTTTTTAATTATGATTTTTTTTTAAAATCAAGGAGTTCTTTTATAAACACCCTGTATAAGAAGTCGTAGGAGACTAGTACAATTGAAATAATCAAAATATATGGCAATTTTTGGTCACGGAAGGAAAACGTTCTCTCCATTCGCCAAAGGGCCGTAATTCGAAGTTAAAACTACTACTAACTATGTATGTATAGGAGTACGCATTTGTATAATAAACACATAAAATATTTGTTTATAATATAATGTCGCCATTGGTAATATTGTATCAACGCTAATGGAAAGTTGAACCAAAAAGATAACCGCAGACTTGGCAAATATCACTAGAATGAACAGTATAAAATTTGTTCAAATACAGAAACCACACACTAAAATTTGTGGACCAATCCTCGTTTCGTGGCGTCGTGCGATAAGACGATTTCCTTGGAGTAGGTTTAATTATATTTACCTTTTAATTTATGAGGTAACAAGATAAATAAATTCTCTCTCAGTGACTATAAATAGGCAGAAGCCTGTCGCGTAGACTACCAGGTTAAAATAAAAGCGGTAATATAGGTAGGACTCACCAGATGGACTTATAAGGTGGCTTTGCCGCACTCATCGATAGGACGGACATTACATGTGATTTTCCAATGCTCCACCCGAGGGTACTACATTGGCCAGGAAGCGAGTTTTTTTTACCTGGAAAATTTTGAATTTTGCCGAACCCTTGGTGTTCCGAGCAAGGTAGGGATCTTTAACGTGCGTGACAACACTCACACACGGGACCTCCATTTTACCTCTCATCCAAACGAAGGTGTATTTTTGTGAAAAATGCTCGTCTAACATTTTTCAAGCGGACCGTGTCAGGATTCGAACCCGGAACCTTGGGCGTAGGATAGGACGGACAGCTGGACCCAGTAAATATCAACCATCAATACGGTGGTTAAACATCTTTACGGTATCTCAGGCATTACGCACACGGAAGAAACTGAAGAGCAAATATGAACGAATTAAGGAATGCACAAGTAAATTTACATTTTGTAAACTGCAAATTAACTCACTACATGAAAAGGTTATCGCTCCAAAGACACTCAGCGTCGACTTCACCATGTGCAAATCCGATAGAAAACATTCAATAGTAAGACCATGACGAACAAGGAATTTGTTCGTTATATAGCTTTAGCAAAAAAATGAGAATGTTCTTTCATCACAAGCAAAGTCTAGTTTAACACGTTATCAAAACAGGTTGTGTGTAGAATTCTTAGCAAATCTTTATCAATTGATAAAACCAATCAACATTTCGAAGAGCTGAATGCAATCACGTAACGTAAGTAAACCAATATAAAGTATATTAATACGGCCTTTTATTAAACAAGATACGGACTACAATCGATTTTAACCAACTTTCAAATTCGCGGCGAAGCTGGTTTGAATAACTTGTTGAAGTACACAATCTCTATAGAAACATATCATATAAAGAGCGAAATCTGAACAAATAGATACTTGAATGAAGTACTGTACAACCGATTACACCGTTGGTGGCGGCATGTAACAAATGAACCAATTTACTTTAAGATTTAAAGAATTCGAAACAGTTACAGAAATATTAAAATTCATTATGTTCCCAGACACGATATCGGCAGATAAACTTAATTTAAAGATTTTTAAGTGGTCATTTAGAAGATGAGAGGCAATTAATTGATTTTCAATCCAGCTCCATATGGAAACAAAAGTTTGTCGATTTAAGAAATGAACTGGAAACCGTTGAAAAAAATAGATTATTGAGTACCTTTCATAAGGATGAAGAAGAAGAATTATTAAAAACATGAAATGCCTTCCTGCAACATTTAGTTCTTTAAAAAAACTGGCGATAGCTATTCTATTAATTTTTTTTTTCGCATATACGTGTGAATCAGTTTTTTCTGAATTGAATTTTATAAAAAACAAATTTAAAAATTGAATGACTGAAAAATCCAGTGCAGCATGTGTTTTATTAAAAGTATCAAAATATGATCCTGACATAAAATATCTGTCTACCAATAAACAACAACAAAAATCTCATCAATTGTTGTAATTTACCAATGAATTCATCAATTAATATTTTTTAAATTATTTTTTAAGTATTCGAATTGTCTTTGTTTCAATTGAGTTGCTTCCAAGTCTTGTTGAGTTGTTTTTCGGTAAGAACAAATATTGTTTTAATCTAGTAGTATTGTGATTGTGAAAATCGGCGTTGATAGAAAATTCCAAAATTATATTAAATTTTTGTCTAATATAAAAATGTTTGATTTTTTCTGCAAATTAATAGGTTTGATGTTTGTTTTAACAATTTTGATTCTGGTATATATTTACATAGTCCCCTTGTTCTTGTACATTTTGAACAAGTTGAAAATGCAAGGCATTATCACAACGAACTTCCAAATGTAGACTTACTTTAAAACAATTTAAAGAAATTAAAATTATTATGTTGTAATAATTATAAGTATTCAGATAAAATACAAAAATTTATAAACAACAAAAGAGACATTTTAATATATTTTATTTTATTGAATAAATATTTTAAAAGCTATATATTAGTTCTCATCAATAAGATAAGATTTTTTTTTTATATGAATCTAATTATTTTCGGCAATCAAAATTTAAGTTTAAACAATGTCTATAATATTGGAATAATTGGCATGAAATGTCATAAATTGTTCAAATATGTGTCGCATATTGATTTTAAACTTATCAAAAATTTTAATTATCCCTGTAGATTTTCCCGCGGGCTCGGCGTCCCCGTGGCCCGATTTTAACTGACATCAAAACTTAAGCTCTGGACACCGAGCTGAATCGATTGATGTATCACACATTGATGTCCGACCATTAGAAAGGCCTCGGACGGACAGACGGACAGACAGACGGACGACAAATCGATTTCATAAACGAACGAAGTTCGTTGAAAATTAAAAATATTTTTAATTAGCGTATTTTGTAGCTAGTGATGGATTCGAACCGAACCGAACCGAACTTTGCCCTAGGTTCGGTTCGGTTCGAAAACTTTTAGTCCGGTTTGGTTCGAGGTTCGGTTCGAAAAAATAGATTCCGGTTCGGTTCGGTTCGGTTCGTAAAAAACGAACCGAACCTCGAACCGAACCGAACCGGTTCGACATTTTGATATTTTAAACAACGAGTGCATTCAACTGCAACCATTTAAATGTTTAATGTAGTTTTTATATTTGGTAGTTGCTACTTTCAAATAAACCCAACGTTAGTTTGCTTTAGATTTCAGTAGCATAAATCATGTTAATACTATTTTTCCAGGATTTTACTAATGTCATTTTACCGTGCAAGAACATCGCAAGATCTTGGCGATTACTTTTATTTTGGTTTTAGTTAGTATAAAAAGAGAATCAAGACAATAAAGTGTTATTGATTTTTGATACAGTACAAACAAAAAACTGTTTGTCAGTTTATCTTTATAATTAAAAATTAAACGTTAAGGGAATTTTATACTTCGTACAATACAGAAATAAAGAAACTGTGCTTATATAACAATTCGTATTTAAATAAATTCTTCCAAAAATCGTCTTAAACGCTTAATGTAAAAGCATTGAAGAAGTTTATACGTATTTGCAAAATTCTATACCTTGTCTTATTATTTAAAATCATTGTATTGCTTCATTTTATTACAATTATATATATATTTATATATATATATATATATATATATATATATAAAGACAAGTTATTTGCAGTCCGCAATAGGAAATAGTGTATAAAGTAAGATGTATCTGTAAACAAACCCTTATGAAAATAATAAGAGCTATTGACAAATACAAATCGGGCTGGTAGTTATATAGCCATTAACAAAACATTAGCTTTATTACTTCATAGGGGAGGAAACATCCACTGACCAATGGTTTCGGCTTGTTAGCCTCATCAGAGTGGAATAGTTCCCAAGAACCCTATAAAGTAATCGAAGCTATTATAATGATATAATTTCGAAACAATTACTGTACTATGGCAAAAGTAAATAAAACCGCCATCAGGTGATAAAACACCAACACTACTAAAGTGTGGAAGTACAGAATTGAACCGAAACTACATAATAAATTTTATAAATGACTATAAAAGTACGTCTGGCCTTTGAGATTTGCGGAATGTTACAGCAAAAATTATTTGCAAACGTAACAAACCTTCTCGTGGCGACACACACATATATATATATATATATATATATATATATATATATATATAATAATTTTGGTAATGTATAAACTATAGTGTAAATAATACAATTAGTTCTAATATAATGGCAATTACTTGTTAATAGTTATAGTGTTTAAGTTGGGAAATGATTTTCCTATACCTAAGAATTAAGGCAGTGTAGACTTTTAGCTGATTCGTCATTAAGTTTATTCTTCTGCTTCCTTTTAAACAAACCTGCTTTTGAGAACAGTCTTTCAGAAGGGATTGAGGTTGCTGTCACACTATATAAATCCTTTGTCATACTACTCAATATCGGAAACCTTTCCTTGTTAATTTGCCACCACTTTAAAATATTTTCATCGCCATTGCAACGCGGTACTGCTAAATATATTGCTAATTCGTCGGTCTCTCTTCCCTTCTTCTTTTGGGTTTGTACAGTTTAGAGACACTAAAATCGTCTTCTGAATCTTCAGGAGATTCGGGCAAAGGAGAGTGCAGGTTTGGCCCTTGTTTTGTATATCCTTCATTAAGGTTTTTGAAGAAGTTCAGCGATTCCTCTTTTATGTGCTGTCCCCAACTAGTGTGGTCAAAGAGCTCTATTTTGTGTCTAGGGTCGAACACTAGTACAGCACAATATAGCCAATTGGTGAGACGATAATGTTTTAATATTTTATTTTTTGAACCCTAGTATGCTATCAACAACTGCTCATAGACTGCAGATCAATTTGCTTTTTTCATCTAATTGTCTAATCTCTTTTTCTATTTTATTCAATAAAAAATTAATACAAACTACCACGGAGGGTAAGGTAACGTATCTGTCTCCTACTAACTTATCTGTTACTCTTTTAAACATTTTAAAAAAATTACACATGTTCCCTAAGATTAACCACTCACTCTCGATACAATTGAGTTTGGCTTTACTGTTTAATTCATTTTCATCACTATCACTGCTTCATTCATCTTCATCTTCAATTTCTTCTTCATAGGTTCGTTCAGGGCTTAAGTTCAATGTACGGAATAAATCTTGCACGGCCAGATGTAAAACATGTGCCATGCACCTAAAGTGATGATTCACGCTGTCAAATGTCGGTAGCAGTATATTCAATTCTTTCATGAATGAAGTGTTGGCTGAAGCATTGTCAACAGTTATGCCTTGTATCCCTTGTTCAAATTACTATTGATTGGAGTTCCCAGTTATTGTCAATAAAATGTGCTGTGATGCCGTAATAGGACTTCCTATTAATGGCAGTCCATCCATCTAACGTACAAGATATTTTTCAACTGTTGTTTTGCAGTATGTTCATAACAACGTTTTTCACTTCGTCATATCGTTCTAAAACCATTCGTTTTAACTGCTTTCGTCCTGGCAAACTAAATCCTGGACAGGGCTGATGAAAAAAAATCTTGATGCATCATCATCAAAAAACGAAAAAGGGAGGTATTTTTTGACTGCCCAGTCCACGATAATGCTTTTATCGATTTCCACTGTTTTTGATGAAAATCATTCCTGAAACAACGAAAACTACACTGTAGAGTATATGGATTTCATGCGTTATAATATAATTTGCTAAACGATTGTAATTTACAAAAACGATAAATGGAAACTGCGTTTTATTAATGCAAAGGCATCTTAACTTTAACAGATTTTCAGAACGAAAAAATAGAATTAAAATATACTATTGAAAACAAAGTCCAAATTCTACAATCTTAAAGATACGTTTAGATTGCTGTAAGTTAAAAATTAGAAATTTATATTAAATTAAGTTTCTTTTTAAGCTATGATTAAATGCTATAATTTATTTAATAAAAAATTGCAGTGGTAATAAAATGTTGGAAGGTAAACACAATTTGTTAAAATGCAAGGATCGTAGCCGAATTCTAATACTTAAAAAAGCGAAATTTCAATATATAAAAACAATTATCTTAAGAAAATATTTGCATATTTTTAAGAAAAAGCGACTTTCGAATTTAAAACATAGCCAGACAAAAATTATTTGAATTACTTTGCTTGCACGAAAATGCTGAATTATTTTTATGTATAAAAAATATTTCAATTCGAGTCTAGTAAAACCTTTTTTCCAATAATTTTAAAACAGCGTATAAGATTTTTAATAAATTTGAAATTTTTAATATAGGTTTTGTTTTTCTAATTACTAACCGATTTGGCGACTCAGCTCATAATATTCAAATTTAAAAATACGTAATAGATTTAATAAATTTGAATTTTTAAATTTTAAATTCAGCATTAGTTTAAAGAAAGTAGAAAATATGTAAATTATCTGTTAGAATCAGATAAATAAGTTTAGATTATAAAGTTTTATTGCGAAATTACAATTCATATTTCTGCAAAGCATTAAATCCCATTGTGATTTTATAAAATTAAAGAATATTTCTGACAGTTAATGTAAATTTGTATTTGCAATTGAACGTAATCGTAATGTTACGAGCTACTATTAGGCAACCCATCAAACACACAAGCGCCGTTAGCAACGTTTATACTACAGAAGCCTAGAATTTTCTAGCATTTACTGAAGTATGAATCATCCTTTTAATTCAGGGCATATATAAGAACGCTGATAAATGTAAGAGTTTATATCAGAATGTCGAATATAAATGATATCGTGTAAAGTTAAATAGTTAAGCTTTTGGAAGTCCAAGAATAAACTTTAATTTCTATTATGTGAAAGTGTATATTGTACCGGCAGCCTGTCGAATACATAAATAGACAAAATAGTAGTGTTAGTATTATTAATAGACCTATGGTAAAGGAGTTAGTTTAAGAAGATATTAGTGCTTGTAAATTCATTAGTGTGATAGTGCTTCATTGTTAATTGGTCTGCAAAAAATCTATAAATAAGACATATACTGTTAATTAGACTTGTGAACAGTGAGTAGTAAAGACTTTTGTTATTACTTGTTTTAAATTAGTGAAATGCGGTAGGTGTAGTCCGCTACACCGATGTCAGGTGTGGGGTATATAGTGATTAATTTAAAAGGAACAACACACAAGTCTAAAGACATTTAAGTAGTTTGCATATGCCTGTTACAAGTAGCCAAAGTAAAATGGACGCAGAAACTTTAATGAATTTCCTTAAGGATTTTAAATCCGGTATAGAAGAAAAGTTTAGTGAAAATGCTGAGAGAATGGAGGAGAGGTCGGCTAAACTAGAAGTGACCCTTGGTAAAAACGTAGCGAGGTCAGTTTAACTGGAATCAACCTGGCGTTCTATGTCAGATAAAGATAAGTTGTTATGCACTAATGCATTAAACAAATCAATATAACTTTGCCAAGTTTTATAATTACCGCCAAATGTAGTTAACGTAAGCGGCTGTAAACGAATGTTTGGATTTGATTGAAATCCGTTTAAAGGCAAAGATGAAGCAACAGTATTATTGCTGGTTTCTCCTGGAGTTTTTAAAGATCCATATTTTGTTAAAATAGAAAAATATTGGAAATCAATAGACTTCCGCATATTTTCGTATGTTTCTTTTTCGACTTCAGAGGCTGAAGGAACCAGTAATAGATACGTTTCTGTAATCTGGGAGTACATATCATCCACAAATTTACACTTAATTTTAAACAGGGGTATAAGCGACTTCTCCATTTGAACAATGAGTGCAATTTTCTTGCTTTCAGAATTTATAATTGATTGTATAGGTTGTCGGATTGGCTCGGTGGGCCAATTCTCGACTGGTAAGCTAAGCCAATCAGGACCCGCCCACCAAAGCGAACATGAAAGAAGATCGTTTGGGAGCAAGCAGCGTGAAGCTGGATCAGCGGGGTTGCATTTGGAATTAACGTACCGCCAAGAAGTAGGCGATATAACTTCTTGTAAGAAGTAAGAAGTAAGGGGAAGAAGCTACGCCGTATGTAACCGTGTTCAACTGATATGTTATAGGTGGGTCGTTTGGCGAAAACCTCCATAGAATTAACTGATATTTTTTATGATTTTCAAAAATATTTATTTGTCTAAACATTTGCTTTATGTCACAGGTGAAGACGAATTTATGTAAACGAAATCTCATTAAAACTGAAATAATTTCATTTTGTAGTTTAGGTCCTACAAGTTGCGTATCATTTAAACATGTATCACTTGACGTTTTAGCAGACGCATCAAATACAACACGTAATTTAGAATTACCGTTTTCCTCTTTAAATACTGGATGATGCGAAATAAAATAGCAATCATCTGAAATAGGCGGAGAAATTAAGGCAGTCATGTGACCACTTTCTAAATAATCTCGCATAAATTCCGAATATGATTTATGTAATTTGGGCCTTTTAGCAAGTCTGTATTCAAGAGAAGTTAGACGTTTCAACGCTATCGCGCGCGAATTTTCAAATTTAGAGGGTGTCGTTTTAAAAGGCAAGTTTACACAAAAGCGACCGTCGATGTCGCGCGTGTGTGTTTTCTTAAAAATTTCATCAGCTGTTTCCTCGTCTTTTGTAATTATGGGTTTTGAAGACGGTTCTTCAATTTCCCAAAATTGTTTTAAAGTATTATTAATAGAATGTTCGGCAGAGATAAAGAATGATCTTACCGCTGGTAATTGCTGAGTTTGTGGGACTGGACCTATCAGTGTCCAACCAAATATTGTATTGATTGCAGATGGCTGCTGATGCCCGCCATGAATCAAACCTTCGCTTACAACGGAAGGATATACGTCAGCTCCTAAGAGCATGTCTACAGGAGTTGAAATGTGCCAGTTAGGATCGGCTAAATGCAATCCTGTTAAGTGTTTCCAATCGCTACGTAACTTGGTGTTAGGTAAGTTGGAACAAATATTTGAAGGTATAAATGGCTCTACATTTATTTCAAGGTTTGTATCATAACGTGAGCGAATAATACAATTAGTGGCGCCACGATTTGAAGAAGCTTCTGTTTGCGCGAGGCCAAAAATTGGTACTTGTGAAAAGCGACGAGAAAGAGAAAATTTTCGTACGCAACTGTCACGCAGGAAGCTTGCTTGACTCCCTGGATGAAGTAGTGCGCGTATTTGATGAAAATTGTCAAAGGCGTCTTTTATTTCTACAACCGCGGTAGATAGTAGAACTGTAATACCATTTTCTGAATTACATGAAGATGAAAAGGCATTGGTAGCTACAAAGGCGTGCTCCTCCGCATTATTGTGTGCAACTGTAGGTTGCTGTAAATTATTTGACTGTGAGTCAGATTTAACAGCTGATTGTACCGTTTTTGTAACGTGTAATAACGTGTGGTGGCGTTGATTACAGCTTTTACAAAAAGAACTAGATTTGCAATTTAAGGTGTTATGGTTAGTACGAAGACAATTGATGCACAAATTTGCGTTTTTTGCCGTTCGGTAACGATCAGAAGGCGTCATAGACAAAAACGAATTGCATCTAAAAACGCGATGATTTTGTTGACAAATAATACAGTTTTCGGGTTTTTTTAAAGCCGCGAATGTATTAGATTTGTTAACAGAAGCAATGTGAGATGTTACCTTGGGGCGTACACCATCACTTGCTTGAAAATGTTGATATGTTCCCGTTGCGGGTTTGAAATGTTTTTGCGTACCCATAAAAGGCACATTAAATGATGTACTAGCAATAGTTTCATATGCTGCACATTGTTTAGATAAAAAACATTTTAAGCTATCTAACGTAGGAATTTCATTACTGTTGTTTTCTAGCTCAAAACGCTTTCGCGATTGAGGATCGATTTTTTCAAATAGTAAATCTACTAAAATAAAATCCCAAAAGGAAGTATCAAAATTAAGAGTACCAAGAATGGCTAGATTTTCTGAAAATTTATCTAACAGTTTACGTAATTCTTTAGGATTTTCCGATCGTATAGGCGGATAATTTTTTATGGCATGCCAATGTGCCGTGGCTTGGCGGCGGATATTAGAATAGCGCTCAATTAACGCGTCATATGCGACCCGATATCCACCCGCTGTCAAAGGGATGGATTTAATCAAATTTAAGGGTTCCCCTACCAGTGAACCAATTAAATAATTATGGCTTTCTATGTCAGATAACGATAAATTGTTATGCACTAATGCATTAAACAAATCAATATAACTTTGCCAAGTTTTATAATTACCGCCAAATGTAGTTAACGTAAGCGGCTGTAAACGAATGTTTGGATTTGATTGAAATCCGTTTAAAGGCAAAGATGAAGCAACAGTATTATTGCTGGTTTCTCCTGGATTTTTTAAAGATTCATATTTTGTTAAAATAGAAACATATTGGAAATCAATAGACTTCCGCATATTTTCGTATGTTTCTTTTTCGACTTCAGAAGCTGAAGGAACCAGTAATAGATACGTTTCTGTAATCTGGGAGTATAAATCATCCACAAATTTACATTTAATTTTAAACAGGGGTATAAGCGACTTCTCGTTATCAAGTGTTTCTGAGAGTTCAAATGTCTCCTGTAAGCGTGATTTTAACAATTGCAAGTTTGCAATGTCCGCTCGTTTGGTACTCATTATGAAATAAAGATTTGTTTATAATTTAATAAGAAATAAAATTCTTTTAACAAAAGTTTCACAAAAGTCGTAAATTTTGTTATCTGAGTTTAATAAATGTGAACGTCCAGAATTTAACAGGTGCTGGACACTCAAGTTTAGTCGATTGTACATAAATAAGCACGGCCTATTATAATGCAATCAAGCATACAACATATGTTTGCAATGCTAAAAACACAACAAGAACTTTACTATTTTTAAATTGTTGTAAAATTCGATTCTACGTACGGTAAAGTTAAAAACGACTATATATAAATACACGCTGTTTATGCTACACTCAAATGGCTGAAATAACACAATAATTGAATTAATCTGACTATTTAGTATTAATAATTATGCATTCTTTCAAAAACCACTAAAGGGATAAAACAGGCTTGATGTAAAATATGACAGTGTTTTTTTTTAAATAGAAAATTAGATGTGGACTGTAAGTATCTCCTTAGAGGGGTAACAGAATTTGGCTGTCGAAGCGACCAAAGATGGTGCGTGCGTATTTGAAAACACGCGTTGTTGTTTAGGGGTTAAAGTATAGATAATGAAATACCAAGTTATAGCATGCGTATTTGAAAACAAGCTAGGCTTGGTGTAGACTTGTGTATGATTATTGAATAAAAGGTTAAAAGTCTAAGTGACCAGCAAAATAGTGGATAATCAGATAATAAATATAACGGATTGGTTGTTAGTATAAATGATAGGATAACTAACCTTGATTTGACATGTGGTGTAGTTTCGACTATAATCTTGTTGTATGAAGTGGCGAACGGCTTACACTTGATGAATTGTCTGTTGATTCAATGTTCACTTATCACGCACTTCAATGTAACGTTTTAACTGATTATGCCTCTTTAACGCGACCATATGCACGGCATATCGGAGGACGCGTGTTGATTGCTTGAAGGTTGCTCGAACACTCTTCTTTCTTATCTGTTCCTTGGTTTTGGTTAGTTTTATGTAGGTAAGGATAAGTATAGAAATCGATTAGGTATGCAGGAGTATTTTATGATATATACAAGGGGAATTGTAAATAATGAACGGTTACGGAACATAACCCTTAAGGAAAAAGTTAAGTGAAAATGCTGAAAAAATAGAAGAAGAGTTGAATGAAACTACAGCCACGTTAGAACAAAGATAAATGGAAAGCTCCATTGCATTAAAAGAAGATTTCACTCAACAGATAAAAACAGTTGAGCTATAGTTGGACAGTAAATTGGTAAAAATGGAAGATGTGATGAAGCTGCAAGAACAAGTGATTTCACTAACAACGCGGCCACTAGAATTAGCAAACCAAGTTGTAAATCAGAACATTTCAGAAATAAGAAGCATGGAAGGAAGCGAGTCAATACTGTCAAAATTTTAAGTGAAACCACCCACATTTGATGGCAAAACACCTTGGCCCACATATTTGAAACAATTTGAAGCTGCTGCAATAGCCAACGGTTGGTGCAACAAAGAGAAGGCTATGATCTTAATAGTGGCTCTACGGGGGGAAGCTCTTAACATCTTGCAAACGATTCCCGATCACCAGCAGAATGATTACAGCTTCTTAACATCGAAGCTTGAAATGAGATATGGAGACCCTCACCTTCAACAGGTTTACCATGCACAAGTTAAGAACCGCTCGCAAAAAACAAATGAAAGCCTGCAAGAATTCGAAGCTGACATTGCCAGATTAGTTAGACTAGCGTATACAACGGCACCAGATAGCTTCCTCGAACAACTGGCTGTACAAACATTTGTGGGTGACGTTAAAGACTGCGCAATACAGCAAGCGCTAAGATTAGCACGGCCAAAAATGTTAGATGACGCACTGAATCATACGCTTGAATTTGAAACAGCTAAACAGACATCAAACAGGGTGAATCACAAAGTTCGGTCTGCCTTAGAGGACCCTGGTCAAGCGCAGAACAACATAGATGAAATAATCAACCGCGTGTATGAAAAGCAAAAGGCGGAAAGGCTAGAAACACGACAACCGCGGAGATGGCGTTTGCGATGCTGAAGCTGCGATAAAGTTGATCATATACAGAGACGCTCTACTCAACCAAAAAAACAACCGGTTGAGCAGCAGCAATATGACTTTGACACAGAACATCGTGTAGGAACTAGCCATCGGAATGCAGACGCTCTGTCAAGGAGACCTTGTCCGGTAGACTGCAATCATTGCTCCAAGATGGAAGAGAAAATAAGTGTCATCCATAGAATGACGGTAACCGATGATACTTGGCAACCCGAAAGAATACGAGAAAACCAGGAGAATGACGCCGAATTGGGACGTATTATTGAGTGGAAAAGTAGAGGACAACGGTCAGCTTGGGAAGAAATTAGTATTTCAAGTAGGAGCCTGAAGGCATACTGGGCACAGTGGGACTCCTTGGTGATTGAAAATAGAATCTTGAGACAACGCCGGGAATGTGAAGATGGCACTGAGAGACTTCAAGTGATAGTGCCAAGAAGCAGAGTGCCGGAAGTGTTGCAGCACTTGCACGATGATATTTCAGGAGGGCACTTTGGCGTGAAAAGAACTCTCGAAAGAGTGAGAGAAAGATTCTATTGAGTGAACTGCAAAGAAGATGTAAAGGAGTGATGACGGAAATGTGAGTTGTGTGCCTCTGGAAATGGCCCGGTCACAAAACGAAAAGCCCCAATGAGACTGTATAACGTGGGAATCCTTTTGAGAGGGTGGCCATTGATATAGCTGGTCCCGTTCCTAAATCAAAGAAAGGAAATAAATACATTTTGGTTGCAATGAATTATTTTACCAAATGGCCGGAGGCGTATGCTTTACCTAACCAAAAAGCCGAGACGGTTGCAGATGTAGTAGTGAGAGAGTTATTTTGTCGCTTTTGAGTTCCGTTGGAATTACACTCCGATCAAGGTCGGAACTTCAGATCAGCGTTGTTTTAGAACGTCTGTAAGCATTTTGGAATCAGGAAGACTAGAACTACGCCACTTCATCCTCAATCGGATGGAATGGTTTAAAGAATGAACAGGACGTTAGGAAAGTACCTAGCCAAGGTTGTCTCTGAACATCAACGAGACTGGGACCAATATTTACATTTGTTCCTACTGGCGTACCGATCTTCGGTACATGACAGCACAGGATACTCTCCCGCTTGCGTGATGTTAGGACGTGAATTGAGGCTACCATGTGATCTTCAGTTTGAATTTAAACCTGGAGAAGAGATTGCAGGTGAAGACTTGAAAGATCAAATAGCATTTACGGAAACGTCCGAAAAAATATCCAGGCTGCAAGCAATCGAATGAAATACCACGAGAGCTCAAGAAGGTGGTTAGCAACCTGAAGATTTAGTGTGGTTGTATAATCCATAAAGAAAGCGAGGGTTGTCGTCAAAATAACAAAGACAATGGGAAGGCCCGTACGAAGTGTTGAAAAGAATTAATGATGTAGTGTAGCGGATCAAAAGATCTCCCCGTAGTAAACTGAAAGTGGTACACTTTGATCGTTTAACATCTTACGCTGGCAACAACCAGGAAGACTTGAGTAATGAGAATGGTGTTCGAAGAGTTATTGATCGTGAGTCAAATGTAGATTTTGAGAGTTTTATGGCGGCGTATGGTGGTTTCGCTAAGGCGAGATTTGACGTTGTTCTTGAAAAACAGCAAGATCTTTTTAGAGTACCAGAAGAGTATTTCCTTGCACATTGCGTAGCTCATGATCTGGAAATGTCAAGAGGGATAGCTATTGTTTTCAAGAAAAGGTTTGGATGTGTGAATGAATTAGTACAACAACAGCCAACTGTAGGAAAAGCTATGGTTTTTCAGGATAAAAATCGTTGTTTACTCTCTGGTCACCAAAAATTCTTCATGGCAGAAACGTAATTATGGACATCTATGGGAGGCTTTGCTGAATCTTAAGGTTCAGATGATGGAAAATGGAGTAACGAAACTAACGGTGCCCAAGCTAGGCTGTGGACTAAATCACTTAGATTGGAGGATAATCCGAAATAAGGTAGAAGTAGTTTTCGAGGGAACCAACGTCCAGGTCCTTGTTTGTTTTTATTGACCGGTTGCCTACCAAGACCAAGAAAGGAGTGTTGGCTGTTATTTCCAACGACGTGGTGGATGCACCAGAGGAGATAGCTGCCGATACCGTCATCAGTCATCGAATTGGCGTCAAAATGTTTTTACAGTTACGAAACGTATCGGTTTTAAAGAGGGGGGCAGTGTTACGAGCTACTATTAGGCAACCCGTCAAACACACACAAGCGCCGTAAGCAACGTATGTACTACAGAAACCTAGAATTTTCTAGGATAATAGATTATGAATCATCCTTTTAATTCGGCGTATAAATAAGACCGCTGATAAATGTAAGAGTTTAGTCTATATCAGAATGTCGAATATAAATGAGTAAACATAAATTTGTATTATGTGAAAGTGTATATTGTACCGACAACCTGTTGAATACATAAATAGACAAAAGTGTAATAAATAAATAATAGTGTTAGTGTTGTTAATAGACGTATGGTTACGAATTTATTTTAAGAAAATATTAGTGCTTGTAAATTCATTAGTGTGATAGTGCTTCATTGTTAATTGGAGTAAAGACATCTATAAATAAGGCATATACCGTTAATTAGACTTGTGAACAGTGAGTAATAAAGACTCTTGTTATTACTTGTTTTAAATTAGTGAAACGCGGTAGTAGTAGTCCGCTACAGTAATAATAAGCCGTCCTAGGTATCAGAATGGGAGATAATGAAATGGTTTGAACAGAAAGGTTAATTGTGTAATACAAATGCATGTTCGTTTACAACTATTTTGTACAGCAAAGAAAAGCATTTGTGGAATTTTTATAATTTTTGTACTTACCTTAGTTTGCTACAATTCAGGTAGCGTTCTTTGAGTTATATATCTACTGCTTCCAGGGTAGCTAAAGTTTTGGAAAGTGTCTTTAAAGGTACCGTTAAATTCCTGTTTGTGTTTTCGTTTAAGGTGTTGCTTTCACGTTGTGGTAGTGCCGTATTTCACTTGAAGCTCTACGTAAACTTTTTTATTTTTACATAGCAGACAAACAGCAACTTTAGAGTTAGGTTGTTGTGTAGACTTAAATTCATAATATTCCTGAAATTTGCTTTTGCCTTTTTGAATCATAACAGTTTCTGGAGCTGATACACTTTTTCTAACTAGACACATTTCTGATTTTTCTACATTTTCTGTATCAGGTGTATAATCTGGGTCCACTACACTATCGTCACTGTCATAGTCTGTCATTGTTTAAATTTTTACTTTAAGTCTAAATAGTCGCTTCCTTCAAAATTCAAGTCCGAGCAATAACTAATAAAGCTTTCTAATCTTTTTCAATAGGGCTTACGATTAGTCGATCAAAACGGACAAATACAACAGCAATAAAAATAAAATTGAAACCAGTGCATAGCCATTAGAAATATCAATATCAAACCATATTCTAGGCAAAAATGTTGTAAATCTATTTAAGTATTATTTATTTTAAAAGACAATATCAGATGGTTCTCGAAAAGAATCGTAAATCTACCTCAAACAGCGTTTGTGTTATTCATAATAAAATATAACAGTATTTATGGCACGGGCATTGTCTGCTTATTATTTGCATTATACTGTGGTATCTTATGTCGGCATTGAATAAAAAGTTTATGCCGCCATGAGTCATAAACTTCAACCCTTGGTTTTGAGGGAAGTTCGGGGTCATTCTTCTGGAGTATCGGTACTTCTAAAGACGTTGGTGGTAATAGCCACACTAAATAAACAGTAAATATTATGGCACCATGCGTTTTGTAACACCATTTGTTGAGCGATTATGTACAAAAGAAAAGGAGATTAGTTTTTGCTACAAGGTCACATTTTTTAATATTAATAGAGAGTCGTTTACTCTGAAAACTTCTGTAGTCTCTAGACCGTGACCTCGGCTTGTATATGTTTAGGATGGTTTTGTAAAACGACTTCTGTTCATTAAATAAAATAAGCTTGCTTTTAAAACCAAATTTTCAAAATTATTTCGAGTTTCTTTAATATCTAATACTACTTATAAACGAGCAACAATTTGAAATAAGGAGCATTAAGCAAATCGAAGTAATCTAGAATTTTTTGATCTGCAAACGTGCCTCGATGACAAAATTTATTAGATATGTAACACTAATATCTATTACATTTTTTACCTATTGGGCTTAAAACTCGATGACCATGTACATTAGAAAATCGTTCTATTTCTTATATGCTTGCGACTAGAGATTTTTTAACTAAATTTTTATTTAAAATCTAACCTTTTGAACCGAACCGGACCGAACCTTGAGCTAGGTTCGGTTCGGTTCGAATAATTTGTCAGTCCGATTCGAGGTTCGGTTCGAAAATAAAATGTCCGGTTTGATTCGGTTCGGTTCGAAAAATCGAACCGAACCTTGAACCGAACCTCGAACCTGTTCGGTTCGTGTCCATCCCTATTTGTAGCGTTGGTAATTTTTTTCATTTTAAATTTATTTGTACATCCACAAATTGTTACTATATAGTTACAAGGTAAAATGTTTATGTATAAAAGCATAATATATGTTTAGTTTAGTTTTTGTACATTAATTTTTGAAAGTGTCTGAATAAAACTCTGAAGCACCTACTTATATTTTTTCAATTTTTCCTAATTAAAAACTGTCCGGAACTCCAGCAACAAGATAAGTAATATATGTAATTTTCTAGCACGCGCATATTAAAAGGTTCGCAACCACTGCCATAGTATATACAATAACAAAATTTTATTTTATAAACAGTTACATAGTATAAGAAAATAATTAAAGAAAAGTAGATATTATTAAGCAGTTTGAATGAAATTAGCTAGTACAATTGAGAAAAGTACAAAATTCTCACTGTATACATACATATAAATAATTTCTGTTGCTACTGAATGAACGGATACAAGAATGAGGCTGTTATGCGTAATTAGCAATGCATGGTAGGTGTCCTCCATTTTTATTAAAATTGTCTGTCGTTTCGTGACAGTACTGATGTTGTTCTCTCGTGTACCTAAACAACAAATGATGGTGACATTATTTAATAAGAACAGCTTCTTTGTTGTGGTATGTATTAACATAAATCATATTTTTTTCGTTGTGGCTGTCATTGTGAACGAGTAATGCGTGTTACCGTTAATGTAGTTTGTTTATTTATGTATTTTACACAAGGACGACTCAACTCTTTCATGCACTGTCGTGTATTACTATATATAGAATCAAAATAAATAATCATCGTGTATAGATGTAGGGTATATTGCATCTCTTTTTCTGTATAGGTATAGCTTTTTCACTTGCTCTTATACAGGATGTTACGGGAGTAAATAGAAATAAACAAGGAAGCCAACATAAACAAAATAAGCCCATATGCTCAATTTCGATTTTCGTTTTTCAGAGATAATTATGTAACTCTTTTTTAATCAAGTTAACTTCACTAACGTTGTCCTAAATGAAGGTTTATAACACAATATTAACCTTGCTACGAACATAGACGTAACCGTGAGAGACAAGGAAAGAATGACCGGGCTCAATCGGCGAGTAGGCGGGGTTACACAAATACAAAAATAAAAAAGTGTCTGAAATAAAAACAAATTAAAAGTGCTTATTATTACTTATAATTATTATAAATGACATTTTGGAGAAACATAAAAGCGCAGTGTAACAAGAAAAAGAAAAATCAATAACCACAATATACATATCTCAGGAAAAACAAGAAAAAAACTCTTTTAAAATGGCGAGCTGCAGTTTTTACGTCACTACAAGGTCTTAATTAACAAAAATATACAACTCCAAAACCAACAGCCCTATATCACCATCGTAAGTATAAAATTAAATACATAAAAGTCCCAATAAAAAAATCAGTAATAAACACAATATTAATAATAAATATCATCTCACATAAAGATAATCATTTTACAACTACAAAGTTTAGTCATCGATAGAAACTTATATTGTTATTTATTATACAAACCATTTCGAATGGACCTGCACCTTGCCGGAGTTCTAGATTACTAAAACAAGTGAAATGGCTTGCGTGTTCTAATGAGCTAAAGAGCCAAACTACAGGTTCAACCAAAGTAGTAGGGTCGTTAGTGAGGAACCAGACTAAGACAGGTCTCCGAAAGAGGGCAGCGGCTCTTTCGGTACTTAGATTGGCAGAGACCATAGGGGTTGGAATGGCAGTCTAAGACACACTACCGCGATGTGGAAAGCAACGGGGAACCACCACATTACCTCCCAAGTACAGAGCGTACTTAAATTGAAATAAACATGATGGCATTCTCTGGGGTAAAAGATTCCGAAGTTAAAATAGTCCCCCATTCGAATCTCCGGGAGGGAACTACTTCGAAAGATGCGATCGAAAAGTCCAGAATAAAAGTTGGAAACATTTTACGAGTCGGCGCATGGAATGTTAGATGTATGAAGCAAGTAGGTAAGTTAGAGAACCTAAAAATGGAAATGAATAGATTAGCACTAGACATAGTAGGGATCAGCGAAATTCGGTGGCCAGAAGCGGGGGATTTTTTGAGTGGAGACTGCAGGGTAATTCATACAGGAGCAGAGAAAGGAAATTTGGGTGTGGGGATAGTTATGCGAAAAAAGATAGGATACTGTGCAGAAAATTACTTACAAAAGAACGAAAGAGTGCCCATGGTTAGATTGGAATCTAAACCGGTAAACACATTAATAATATAAGTATACATGCCAACCTCTAGCTACAGTGACGAAGAGGCAGGAGTGAACTACAAAGATATCGAAGATATATTAGGTTTATTTGGTTTAGTCACGAGAAACAACAGGGGAAATAGGCTGGTAGAATTTTGCAACAAGAACAATTTAACCATCACAAACACATTATTTCAACATCGTGCTAGAAGACGATATACGTGGAAGATGCCAGGAGATATAGGAAGATATCAAGTAGATTACATTCTTGTTAGACAACGGTGTAGGAATCAAGTAAACAATTGTAGAAGCTACCCAGAAACAGATATAGACACTGACCCCAACATCCTAATTATGAAGACCGCACTTAAATTTAAAAATTTTAAAAAGAAAAACAGAAAATAGCACTTTGACTTTAAGAAACTAAAAGATAAAGATATTCAAGGAAGATTCGAAAAAAAGTCAAATGAATTGCTGAAAGATATCGGGAAAATATCTGATACTAAGGAAGTAGAAACATAATGGAATAACATTAAATCCAGCCTAGACAATGCGACCAGAGTTATTCTGGGGTATACACAAAAAAAAAGAAACCATGGATAACAAAAGATATCCTTAATTTAATAGAAGACAGACGAAAATGCAAAAATAAATCAGACGAAATAGGAACCAGAGATACAAAGCCATAAAATGGGAAATTATTCGCAAATGCAGGAAAGCTAAAGAACAATGGATCGATGAAAAGTGCAAAGAGGTACAAACTAAGATGGAAATAGGAAAGACAGATGAAGCATGCAAACTAATTAGAATGAATTTTAGGGACACAAAACCGTATAACAAAAATATAAAGGACGCGGGAGGAAACGTCATTATAGAAAATGTAGAGAAAGTGGGCAGATAGCAGGAATATACAGGGAACTTATATGCGGAAGAGGAACTAACAGCATTAGAACAGGAATCGGACATTGAAAATGATGACTTGGGATATCCTATACTTCGAGACGAGTTTGAATTAGCATTAAAGCATCTGAAAAATGGTAAGGCGCCGGGTACAGATAAGGTGCAAGCAGAAACTCTAAAAACCGCTGGACAAGCAGTAACAGAACGTCTTTTCCAACTTGTAAGCTATATATATATGAGACAGGCGAGATACCCAAAGATTTCAAACGTAACATCATAGTAACTATACCAAAAAAGAAAGGCGCGGATAGAAGTGAAAATTTTCAAACAATAAGTTTGACAGCACACGTGTCGAAAATATTAACTAGAATTGTACAAAGACGAATGGAAAAATGAGCTGAAAAAATACTAGGAGAAGATCAATTTGGGTTTAAGCGAAGCAGGGAAACACGGGTGCTTATTTTAGCTCTTAGAGTGATAATGGAGAAAACAATAGAAAAAGGGAAAAGCGTGTACATAGGGTTTGTAGATCTAGAAAAAGCATTCGACAATGTAAAATGGAAAAAATGTTTGAAATACTCAAAAAGATTGGAATGAGTTATAGGGATAGACGAATAGTACATAGCTTATACAAAGAGCAAACAGCAGTAATAAAATTAGAGCAGAAACGTAGAGAAGTAAACATTAGGAAAGGGGAAAGACGGATGTGCCATATCTCCATTAATTTTTAACTTGTACATTGAAGAGGCATGAATACTGTCAAATGCAGGAAGACATTTGGAATTACTATACAGGGACAAAAAATTGACATCCTTAGATTTCTAGATGATATAGCGGTATTAGCATCTTGCAAGGAAGGGTTAGAAGCTGCTCTTAATAAAATGGAAACGGTTCTAACAGAGAGATACGGTATGAAAATTAACAAAAATAAAACTAAAGTACTATTATGTAAAGGAGGGGAAAATAAATCAAAAACAAGAATACAAATAGGCAACAAGAACTTACAAGAAGCTAAGGATTTCTGCTACCTAGAAGGCCAAATAACGCAAGATGGGAAAAGCACAAAAGATAAAACAAAGATTAGCACAAAGTCGTGCTAAATTTAACAAGAAAAGCAACTACTGTGTTCAAAGACAACAAACATAGAAACAAGGAAAAGATTGCCCAAAACATGTGTGAAGCACAGCACTGTACAGCTGTGAAGCCTGGACAGTAGGAGAAACGGACACAAAAAAATAGAAGCGTTTGAAATGTGGTGCTACAGACGTATAATGAAGATATCATGGACAGACAAAGTTAAAAACGAAGAGGTACTAAAAATGGTAGGGGAAGAAAGAAATATATGGAAAACGGTAAAAAATATGATAGAATGATAGGCCACATCCTACGGCATGAGGGAGTAGTGCGGAATATATCAGAAGCAGAGATAAGGAAAAAGAGAAGTAGAGGTATACATAGGTTAGACTACTGCACACAAATAATGAAAGATGTAGGCTGTAGGAGTTTCAGGGAAATGTGTAGGCTAACCATTATTTCGGCAAATATCTAAGTGTTGGGGGATCTTGGTAGCCACAGGCTGCTTAACCCCCTTCACTGAATCTCGGTGAAATAAGGCATAAAATTATAAAACAATAGAAAGGGAACCGAGCTGTATATAGGCTGTGTGAGAATTTCAGGGAACTGTGTAGGCTAGCTCAGAATATAAATAAGTGCAGATACGAGTCCAACCAGTTTTGAGACTGAAAACCTAATGACGAAATAATAAGCGCAGATAAATATGATGACTATTATAAACAACTACAGGTGTTGGTTGTGAAATATTTGCAACTAATGTTGACTGTGCGAAAAGATATATTGGAAAAAGTATTAAATCGGTAAATGTTCAAGTGCTGGGGGAACTTAGCAGCCACAGGCTGCTTACCCCCCTTCACAACCACTGAATGTGTAATTATAATATTTACCTACCGCGTGAGGGTATCCAAGTAATAATAAATAATAAATGGGAAGGACCTCTAACACTATAGTACCCTCACGTTTCGGGACATTGCCTCGCAGCTGCTGCAGTCGGTGAGAGGGGGAGGTTCATTAAACAACAACACACTAAGACAAAATTCCAATTGTTTTATTAAACGGGCTACTAACTAACTTAACCTAATTACATATGCATACAAAATTATACAGTAATTAAACATTATTTACAATAGGGCGCCACCATGGGAATTAAACGGCCCATGGACCGATCGCGGTAATAGCTCTCGTCGCACTTTGTTCGTGGCGATGAACTAAGATTGCAGGACAGAAAATACGTCACTTCACAGGGGCAAATAAATGTTATTAAGTCTCCGGTTAGCACAAACACAACTTAACTAAACAATTCTAAAGTCCTTATTTTATGAATATTAACAACAGTTCTGGGATCAAACACCCCAATACATATAATTAATTAACGCTACCGTAGTCTACTAACTTGCATACTGAAACGACCTTCCTTTAATCCTGGGGTCATCAATAACAAGAAAAACACGACCTTCACATGGGTCAAATAGTACAATAACGGAATTCGTGGCTTAGTTATTACAAGCCTCGGACAACGTCGAAACACAATAAAATAAGAAATCCTTCAAAAGATGCGGTCTTTAACAATAACCTAACGGGATAAAATTACTGGAACGGAGAGTTAACCCGAAGTTGTATGTTATGAAAGTCGACAGATATTGTATTTAAACAAATAAATGACTTATGATGCATAACACAGCTTTGAGTTCATAGTAATACCATATATAATAATTACTTACTCAGAAAAATAAACTAACTTTGAACATAACGGCACGCACTTGAATTCAGAGAAATAAAACACTTACTCAATCTTGCAAGACCGCGAGCTTCAGACTCTAACGCGTCTGGAAATAAACAACCCCGATTCCCACCGGCTGGCATCCTTATATACATTTAAGTTAATTGAAAAATAACCCCTTTCTTGGCTCTCATACTCGGCTTAGGATACGCCGGTTGTAAATCTTTAAGGTTAATTAAACTACCCATTGCCTAAGATAGCCACACAAGTAGATCTCGGAACTAATTTTAGTTGAGTGCTCCGCTAATTGAAAAATTGTTTCAGACCACCCTGACATAAATAGGATCCTAAAGCATGATTGACATCTAATCATAGGTAGCAACTAATCTGACATGTTTAGTGCCCTTAAAGTAAGTGCCTTTAGAAAACTGATTGACTCTTGGATTAGATTTTCCTGGAAACTTCGCTAGGACGCTACTTGGGTAGTCTTGAAGCCGTTCGCTCCAAGACCATTCTAATAATTATAATGCTAAAATTAAACTAGAAAATAACTATTTTTAGAATTGATAGAACTAATTAGAGCGATATTAAAACAGTATGTTACAAATGTCGGAGAAAAAGGGTATATAGTTGTAAAGCAATAGAAGGGAACCGAACTGCATCTAACAAGAAAGAACCGCGCCTATGATGAAAGACAACAAACACAGAAACAAGAAGAAAATTGTTGAAAGCATATGTGTGAAGTACAGCTCAGTATTCTTATCAAATACGGGCAGTAGGAAAAGCAGACAGAATAACGGTAGCAGCCTTTTGGAATGCTGTGCTTTAGATGTATAAGGATGATAGCATGGACAGACAAAGTTAATTACAAAAGGTTATAGAAATAGTAGGGGAACAAGGAGAAATAGAAGGAGAAATGTGTAGGTTAGTTCAAAATAGGAAACAATGACTGTATGCGTCTAACCAGTTCCAGGACTGAAGACTTAATGCTGATGATTATACAAGGGAAAAGGGTACCCGACGCGAAGCGGAGGGAGACAAAACACCAAGAGTTAAAATCTTACATTTTTACCCGTGTATAATACACTATTTTTTTCTGTGAGAGGCAAAACAATGATTTAATATTGAGAAAAATATTACAATATATTGTAACGATTTTATTTCCTACCTAGATGCGTTCATATAATTAATCTATTTATTTAATAATAAACAATATAATGCATAATAATGCTACACAATCCACTAAATAAATATTACCTATTGTCCAATAAAATATTAGCATTCAATTCAAATTAAAATTTAATTTACACGGTGACAAAATAAACTTTTCATTTAGTATCATTCCTAGAGCTCCATCTGTTAAGAAATTGTAAGGTAATCTTGTTGCCGAGCGGTAACTCGCTTGACCTAGGCACTTCCAATACAGCTGTGGTGAAATCAAGTCGAATTGTTCCTTGAATCCGAGGACAATGGTTTTTGCAGTTTTTTCGTGTTGGAAACGCGTGCGATTTAAGTTGTTTTAGGAGAGAATGTCATCTCCGAAAAGCATTTTTGTATTGTCCACTTGCTGGAACAGCTCGTAGATGACGAGAAATTTTTTGTTGAAGGACCGTAGTTAACAGTAAGTAGAATCGATTCTGTAACCATATTAAGTAAAGATTTTCAGTGCAACTTTAAATTAACATGCAACGTTTGATAATATTTGTAGTTTTAATTTATACGTAAAGCAACCTTAAATTAACATGCAACGTTTGATAATATTCGTAGTTTTAATTTATACGTAAAGCAACTTTAAATTAACATGCAGCTTGGTAATAATGTGAAAATTGGAAATAATGTTTAGCTTGGAAAAAACATACAACCTTTAGTTAACAGAAGCCTGGTTTAACGTAATTTTAATTAAATGCACAAGAAGAAAATATAGGAATTTACGCTTTGTTCGAGTGTGGATCTGGCGAGATTTAATTACTTAAAATGGATGCCGAGTAGTTTGGAGCTTCAGTAAGCAGCAAAATTATTTGTTCTGAATTGGAGATTTCTTTATTTTAATGCTGACGCAAGACGCCTAGCAGGTATTTTTCTGTCAGAAGAACATCTGGTATGTAGAAATTTGTTTTCGTATGTTAGCTGAATTATGGACATAGCAGATAGATAATTTTTTGTTTAATCAAGTTATTTAAACTTCAAAATAGGTCAAGGACAAACTATAAATATATTTTTCAATATTAAGCAATAGGAATCTGTAAATTTTACATTTCTAAATCTTTTATTAATACACTGAAACCACGGAAGATGTCATTATGTGATAGAGAAAGTAAATTCTTCTATTTAAGAAAAATTAGAAATTAAACTTCTATGTTTACTATTTCATTAATAACTAACTGGAATTATTTATTGTGAGGTTATGGTAGATCTACCCAAACCAACATTTTTGTTATCAGTAAGTAACAGTTCAGAAAGCAACTTCAGGCTTAATCAATTTGTTAATAAAACTTGGCTAGATATTTCTTACAGAAATAACCACATTTAACTTGAACGGTACTGATTATATCCAGTGCCTTTGTAAATAATTTTCACAAATTAATTTAATCAAAAAAATATAATAAATGAAAGGATATTTTGTAAAAAAGCACGTTAACTGAATACAAGAGGAATAGATTTTTATTTTTGAACAAGACTATTCTTTTTAATTAGAAAGAATGAAAGATGATTCGAATTGAATTTTAAAAATTTTGAGTATAAACGCACAAACAGTGCTATTCTTTGTTTAATCTGTTCACAGGTGAAGCAGTGAAGTACTAAGGTCAAAGTCGAGCCATAAGGTAAGAAACTTTAGGGATTATGTTGTCTTTAATAAACTGTATAGCGGTTATAGAATAAAGGTTTCCGCATTCGCCTTGTACAAGGGACTTAAGTAAGGTCTTCTCTGTATAGAAAAATACGGTGGCGCCTTATTCTTCATATTTTTGGTCGCAATTCAACCCCGACCCACAGCTCATGTTCCACCCAGAGCATATAGTTCGACTAGCCGCTTTGCCTTTGAGATTTCCACAACTTTGGGCCATTTTCCATCAGAACTTGCCGTGTGCTCTATTCGCTTACTGGAAATTCTCGTAAAATAAAATCCCATAATAAGTAAAAAGGCTATAATATTAAAGTCAAAAAATCAATCGATGTCAAATTTGAAGTTTCAAACAAGTAATCAAATCTGTAAATTTAATTCTGCGAGTGGTTTCAAAAATTGCTTACTTATGTTGTTTATATAGGTTGTTTTGAACGCGACGAAGTTATGATACGATGTTATGTTACACCCGAATGTTACAAGTGTGAACCCGGCTTTAAATTAAATATCTTCGCGTTCTTACTTGTTTGCACATACCCAGGAAAGAAGTACTCATTTTTTTCCCGGAGAAAAAAGTAAATTAATAAAAAGTGATATTTTGTTACCTGTCAAGAAACATTAAATGTCAAATTTTTTCCCGTCACAGAAAAATATATTGTTTCGACAATTTCATAGGACCTATATAAGAAAATAGTGAAAAAGCGCTCACCCGCGCGTCGACCACAACCGACCACAGAAGCTTGGCGCTACACTCTCAGTGTCGTTTTAAAGGCCATATAACTCTTGGGAGTTTTTCGGCTTGTTGATGTTTTGATACCATGAGTTTTTGTGTTGTTTAACAGGTTGATCTTCTTAAATAATAAATAAATATATATGTAGGTCTGGATTCCAGAAGACCTGCTCCTGGAATCCTCTTGATTTGGTGCAGTGAGCAGTTTCCCGGATCTTCCCCTTAGTCGTCCTCCTACTACACAGTATTCCGGATCCTGGGTCCACTGGCCTGTGGTTTTCGCCTAACAGGACTGGCTACTCGCCACAGGCCGCTCCATCTTCAGGTAGCTCGTCTAAACAGGACTGACGGATGTGCATCCCCGACGAATTCACTTGTGTATCCATTCCTCGGCACCTCGCATAGCTGGAGAACTCCCTCAGGACGTCACCGTTCCGCTGCTCACCTTTGAACGCCCGAAGGCGGTGGTCTGAATACGCGAGATGTTATCCCATCGGAGTCTGGGCAACAACTGCCCCCCGCGCGTCACCGATTACACCCTCTTTATGACACAGCGGGACAAATAGACCTGGGATCACGCAGGTCGTGTATTCTTTATACCAAAAAAAAGCGGCAATCGCCTCGTCAATCAGGGGCCCATGTAATAGATGATCAAATCCACCGGAAGAAGCACACAACGTTGTGCACGACACTCCTTAGATTAAAACAAAATGGTAACTTACTGTTGGGGTTAATCGAATAATTAAAGTAACCCGTGGGTTCTTAAATATTCTCAAATGAAACCAGTGAACTTTAAGAAAGGATTTCCTTAAAATGATGGAACGCAAATATCTTCCGACTATGCTAGGGGTCTATTCCTCGGGTAGAGCTTATGAGGATTGGTCGTAGTTCTTTTTTCAAAACATTATTTGCTTACTATGGCTTGATTCATATCAAAACAGGGGTTTAGTGAGGGCGCCGCCAAGTCATTACGTTTTAAACACAGGGTTTCCCTAAGGGGGACTTGGAAGTCCTTAGAGAGGAATATCGTATTGACTGCTAACGCAGAAGCTGTAAACAAAATTTAATTAAATTACAAAGTGAGGACACAAGAGGTATTCTCTTGCTACCTCGTATAAAAAAACTGAAAAGATTAATTATGCACACAATTTTATAAACACAAATATTAGGCTTTGAATTCTAAAAGGGCAATTAAAGCTTCTTGTTAAATCGGAGTTACCACTTTATGCCATTTGTTCATATATCTGGTTACACTATTTCTGAACTCATTTGTTCAAAATAAAACAATTAATTAAGAGAATTAAATGTTGATTCTTTAATTAAAAGTTGTTTCTTCATAAAAAATTGTATGTATAAAATTTACGTTTAAAAAAGATAATATAACTTCATCTCTACCCTAAGGTAGGATTATGAATTCGAAAGAAATATCAAAAACTTTAAGTGTTTCCTTTACTACAAAATTTAACTCAAATCTATACCAAAAATACCAGATCTGCTATTCGGTTTACAAATATATATGAAAATATCTAAATTGTCTAATAATTCAATGTTCAAAAGCTGTAATTAAAATTATGCATAAATGAAACTTTAATCAGAACTCTATGGATTTGCTTAATTTCATTAATAATAATTGTTATTACATCACATATATATAGGCAAATAAATTTCATTAAAGCCCTTTGTAGTTTGTTAAACAGAATAATAGTACTAATAGGTCATCGTAAAGTTATTTTCTGGTGCAGCCTTGTACAAAGTTTGCCAAGTGCAGACGTGATGTAAGAATAATACAAATTTCTTACTTTGTTTCAACAGGTGTTGTTCGTGTGATGGCGCTACAGCATGTTTAAACAGATGTTTATAATTGACGTCGCCTCCACATGTTGTACAGCAAATAATCAGCTGCGTGATTCTTGTACCCGACTATATAAGCTTAAAGCATATTTCCTATACGCACCAAGGAGACAAATCAAAATCGATAACAACGGTTATTACAAATATGCCCAACTTCGATGTACTACTATATGTAGATCGTTACCAAAATAATTATCATCATGTAGTTGTCCACATAGTTACTTGTAAATTTATACTAACAATTCCAAAAAGACCATTATTATTAATTAGCGGACGTTAGATTTAAACCATAAAATTGCTATCCACTTTGCAGAATATTTCTTTAAAATTTAAACATACAGTTTCATTGCAGAAATTTTCATTAAACCAACTATTATAGTAAAGTTAAAAGACGGTCATGCTAGACCAATGTTTTCTTATTGCTACATTGACGTGATTGAACTATAAATCAATACTCGTAGATGCAAATAAAGAATCAATATCATCTTGAAACACAACATTTAAACGGCCTAATTTTTATAGAACCAGATAAAACGGAATCATTCTAACAAAGGAATATACGAAGGAGTCTTTAAATGAATTTACGAAACGATTATTTAAAAGGTATTCATAGGAATTTGCAGAAGAATTTGTAAAAGAAATATTCAAATGAAAATTTTAAAAGTGTTAATAAGAAATATTTGAATGGATATTTTATCGTAGTGTAAAAGAATTATGTAAAAGAGCGCTACAACAAAATTATTCAGTTTGTCTAGTAAATTATTTTTAATTGCTTACCATTATTAAAAATCACTAAACCAAGTGTTCATTACACTTGCGCTCCACTACGGCGTATAGCCACACGCAAATTACTTGCTAGAACCCTCTGGTTCCCCATGATATCTTCGTGCCGAGTGTTCTAGCTAAAGTGAGCGCTGACACATTGTGCACGAAATAGGAAAGCTGTTTGGCTTTGATATATTTATACTAATAATTTACGCCTGATGTTAGCAACCAAACTAGCATCTCTGTATTGCGGTTAGACCACATGATTCCAATACAGATATTTATTTAATTGAAGATGTTTACTGATATAATGGACTAGACAAAAGGTGTATACGACTAATAAATCATTGGTGCTCTGCAGTGGTAAAACAAAAACTGTTGCAAGGTAACGAAAACGACAATTACTTTGAGTCGTATGTAGAAAGAATGAAAATGAACTCGTTTGATAGCAGGAATTAACATCAATCGCCGCGTTATCAAACGCGGGTGTTAAATAGAAACTTGAAACAACCTTAACAAATAAGTATGATCCATTATTTCAACGAGTCTTTATGATTGGGTATTATAAAAAGTAATTATACGTTATAGTAATGTGTAACACGCCAACAGATACCTCAAACAAGGTACCGACTATTTAAATTGTAGAGGAAACTTTCTGATTCGCAGCAAATGGGTTTTAATGAAATTATAATAAAGCGTACTTATTGTAGCAAGGTAAAATATACAGGATGGTGTTTGAGTATTGGAAGCAGAATCTTTGTGAATCTTACATCCAAACTTGACGAATGAGGGCTGTCCAAAATGAAGTGAGTGAGATAATTTTTCGTGGGATTGAAATAGTGTTGAATTTTTAAAAACAGTTCGTGGCATCGAATGTAATTCTGTTTTTGATGTCTAATTTTGTGAATAATTAAAATTAAATATATACCAAGAAGTTGTTGAGTTACGAAATTATTTAAGAAATAATTATTTCTAGACAAAGTGTAGAAGATGCCAACATTTTGGAATGACTCATTAACGATAAATTGATTACAAGGGCATCGAGATTTTAATTAAGTTTTGTAACATTTAGAAATGCCGACAAATTTATTCTACCGTATTTTAAGAAACCATTCATTTAATTAATTCAATTAACAACACACGGTACCTCCATTTTACATTTCATCCAAACGAGGGCTGTCTTTGTTACCGTGCATGGATAAGCGATCCGATCGTAGAACGAGGCATTTTGTGAGGTCCCACCAAGCCGCCGGCTACATGGGTCGTGAATTTACTAGCCTGGTGCTAAATTTGATTGAGCTTTATATAGCTCCCTAAGACTTCACAATGGTATGCTTTTGAATTTAATCTAGCTTTGTTTAATAAAGTATTTTTAGCGCTAATAATTTTTGAGATATAGGAATCAAGTCTGATTTGTGTGGAATAACAAACATATGTTTTAGACATGGCGTCCCTAATTGTCTCGTTTGTAAGAAGCGCAGCTGCTATGTTTAACACGCCGTTATAGTGGAAAATAAATTAGTTATATAAATTAATCATGGTGATGTTTAACCTTTTTACTTTTGAGGAGTTATCTTTATAATTTGAAGTACTCTTTTGTGTGTAAAATCGTTTACTCAGTTCAATGCCATTTATACTTGATGTTTTTGTGTGAAATAATGTCACTACATGTTTCAACTTTGTCTTTAAGTTGGTCTAAGATTAATTGAAAAGTGAAAATACCTATTTTTATCTTTTGCTCAGTTCAAGTACTTATTCCTTTACAAATTATAAGAATTTAATTTTATCTTGAACAATCTTGTATGTTTTGTAAAGCTAGCAGATCCGGTAGTCCCTTAGTTCAAAATGTAACTTGTTAAATTAACCTGTTTAAGAAAAGATAATTCCTCAAAAATAAAAAGGTTAAACATAACCATGATTAATTTATATAACTGATTTATTTTTCACTATAACGGCGTGTTAAACATGGCAGCTGTTCTTCTTACAAACGAGACTATTAGGGACGCCATGTCTAAAACATATGTTTGTTATTCCACACAAATCAGACTTGATTCCTATATCTCAAAAATTACTAGCGCTAAAAATACTTTATTAAACAAAGCTAGATTAAATTCAAAAGCATACTATTGTGAAGCTATATAAAGCTCAATCAAATTTAGCACCAGGCTAGTAACAGAATGCGAGCCCTACAAAATTCACGACCCATGCAGCCGGCGGCTTGGTGGAATCTCACGAAATGCCTCGTTCTACAATCGGATCGCTTATCCATGCACGGTAACAAAAACAGTCCTCGTTTGGATGAAATGTAAAATGGAGATCCCGTGTGTTGTTAATTGCATTAATTAAATGAATGGTTTCTTAAAATACGGTAGAATAAATTTCTGGGCATTTCTAAATGTTACAAAACTTAATTAAAATCTCGATGCCCTCGTAATCAATTTATCGTTAATAAGTCATTCCGAAATGTAGGCATCTTCTACACTTTGTCTTAGAAATAATTATTTCTTAAATAATTTCGTAACTCAACAACTTCTTCGTATATATTTAATTTTAATTATTCACAAAATTAGACATCAAAACCAGAATTACATTCAATGCCACAAACTGTTTTTAAAAATTTAACACTATTTCAATCCCACGAAAAATTATTTCACTCACTTCATTTTGGACAGCCCTCATTCGTCAAGTTTGGGTGTAAGATAAGAAACTAAAAAGTGTAACATAAACTTGTTTAGGTAACAAATGAGAATATAGACAACTAAACTCGTGGATTTAATGAAAATCGAGTAAAATTGGTTGCCTATCTACGCGAGTTGAAACCATAGCAACGCAAATTAAATGATGAGGACTAAATGGTTTTTAAACTAAATTAACGAGGCAGAAAATCCTCCAATACAAAATGGAACGCAACAACTACCACATCACATGTATTACTATAACTAGGGTTATACTAAGTTGTGAGGTAAAAATGTAATGTCGAAAATGGTACCTACGAAGTTAAATAGAAATACATTCATTTAATAGAAATCTCCACTAACATTGACGCATGAGTCCTACTGGTAAACTAGTCTATAGATTCTCTGCTGGTAAAATTCTTACAGCTGTTTGCGGAGCAATTCTAGAACAGCGATGTCTACCTCAGCATCTGAATTGACGTGTCGTTCTTTTAATGATTGCTTTAATGAGCCAAACATATGAAAGTCGCTGGGGAACAACTCAGAACTGTAACTGGACGTCGTAAAGCTTCTCGTTTCATATGACGAAGTGAATTTGCGCTACATGAAATCGAGCATTGTCATGCAGAAGAATAAAACCATTTATGAGTATTCGGGGACTTTACTCTTAATGCTTGCACGTAAGCCTTTTAAGGAGACGGCGTAGCGCTCAGCGTTGACAACGGGTTCTTTAAAATCCAAAAACAACACACCCTGGTAATTAAAAACTACGGTCAACATTACTTTTACTGCCGAAGGTTGGGATCGGAATTTTTTCGCCTTCGGAGATGGTAACGCTTTCACTGCATACTCGGACGTTTGAATTTAGGTTCGTAGTGATAACACCAGGACTCATCACCGGCAAACAATTTGGCGTAGAAAAGCATTACCTGGTTGTTGATAGCGCATCAAATGTATTGATAAGGCCGAACGCATATTTTCTGTTCATCAGTAAGCAATCGTGGGATTCGCTGAGCGGCAACTTTGCGATAGCAAAGAATGATGTAATGAACAGTTCTTACGCTGATGTTCAACGTTTGAGAAAGTTTTCAAACTTAGATGCTTCTATTTACGCGCAATGTAGTTTCCAGCTGTCAAATTTTCATCTAATGCTGCAATACGTGTAGGTTCGGTACAGGCCAAATCTTTAGTGGATTCTCTTTCCTGTTGAAATTTATTGCACCATTCAACCATTGCTGTATGAAGATAACTATAGTAACCATATACAGTTTTTATTGATTGACACCTTTCAGTGGCTAGAAATTGAATAACTGCTCGTAGATTATCTTTGGACCGTAGATGTAGATGCCATTTTTAATTCAATCACAACATTTAGAAAAAAGCAGGCTGCAAGTATTTTACACAGATGCGTCAGTAATACTTTTTAGTTATCCGAACTCGGTGGAGTAGAAAGCTTTTATAGCCAAAGTGTGGGACTCTCTTAACGGCATACCCACTAAAACCACTCCCCCTGGCAGGTGCGTCTGCTAAACGGCTCCGCCGCACTGCAGCTTAAAAGGCTTATTGTGCTAACCCTGGTTAAGTATCGCACCCAGTCTGTAAAACTTGCACCCAGAATTATAGCGTCCAGGGCCCTCGATGAAAGGGTATCAACTTCCTTCGGGTCTAACTTTGGTCGCCCAAATAGACGCTGTCTCGTTATACCCAACGCCTTGCATCTGCATAATACATACATTGCAGTTTCCGGTTCCTCTAAGCAAAGTCTGCATTCGAGGTCTCCGTTATATTTGTGCATCCGCTGGAGGTGAACCTTAGCAGAAGTATGTCCTGTGAGGAACTCCACAGTGATTCTGAGCTACCCCAGCAGCATCACTATACGATTCAATTGGCTCATGGTTCTTGGAGTGTTTAGTTTGCTGCTGGGGTTTGGATGGTGTCGGTGTGGAAGTCTGTATGGTGTCTCTTACTGCCCCCGCTCTCCCTCTGCACCGACACCTTCTTTGTGGACGGATTTGATTCCGTTCAAGTCCCAGATTCGGCTTTCTTGGCTTGCCTCAGCTTCCTTCGCTGAACACCCGAAAGCCTCTTTGCTTGCAGTCCAGTGCCTGCAAGCTTCTTTAAAGTTTTCTCCATGTCTGGTATATCAGATACCGGTCTTGCAAGCGGACTTACTGCTCCACCTCCGTGGATAAATTTTGGTTATTTGAGGGGTCCCCCATTGCTGGTTCCACCTTTTCAGGTTCAGTTTTACTTATGGTGCCAATATTATTCATAATTGTTCCCACAAGTATGGGGGGTGTAAATGGTCATCATGCCAGGTGCCCCCTTTTGGCATGGAAGGCGTGAAAAAAACGGGGTGCCGCCCTGTTCCTCGAGTTTTGGACCGATAGGGGCTGGTCAGCTATCAAGCCCGCACCCCTTGGGCTCGGTCCTACACCACGTGATTTAGGAACTTTTAACAAGGTTCTCTCCTCTTGGTCCGGGCGGTTAAGCCAAGACCTCTATACTCCATTGCCCGTGAGACATGACCACGACGGCTGGGAAGGCACGGTGTGTCGGTGATGCAGAATTGCCACACCGGCTTCATTTACTTCAGTGCAGGCCCATTAGCCACGAAACTACGGCTTGGACTGAGGGGTTTGGTCCGCGGGATCGTTTTCACTTGGCTAGGGAGCGGATTTTATCCCGTAACAGCACAGTCTCTTGCTCTCCATCATGTTATGGGTCTTATACCACTCAGGCCACTGGGTCACTGAAAGAGATAAACTTATCACGATCCTTCTCAGAGAAGATAGCCAATCCCTTGGCCTTATATCCTGGGATTTCTCCTATCCGCTACCTGGAGACGCGCCCAATGGGTAAACAACCACATGTGGTCAGTACTACTTACACAAACAATATGCGTAAATAAACGAATTCCGTTGTCATAAAAACGAAATCATGGCTTCGCTGATCAAACGTATTTCTGTTGAACTATCCTAGTGTAAGAACTGAATTCTCAGAAATACGAAGAAGCGCTTCAAGGGATCTGAAATATTGTAACAGTTTTTTTGACCGCTACACTATATCAACGAAAGTTAGTTCTAATAATTCAAGTAAAGTCATTAAATTATGCGAACCATTTATAAGACAAACAAGTATCGATATTGTATGTGCTAACCGCCATACAGAAATGTTAGTTTGGTTGCTGACATCAGGCGCAGAAAGTTAATATCAACTATTCTCAAGGCGAAACACCTTTCCTGTTTAGTGCATAGCACATTTGCGCCCACTTTTACCAGAGCTCTCGCAGAGAAAATAATGGAACCACTAAAAGTTCTGGCGTGTAACTTGCGCCTAGCTTTTTGTACGGGGTATAGCCCTAATGCGCTAAAACACTAGGCTTTGTGATTTTAACAATGCGCTCTTATCTTTTCTTTTGGTAATTGCTTTTTTGATAATTTAACTTATAGAAGATGTTTGTTTGATAAATTTCCCTTCTCATAATTACACTCTACGTAATTTTATTTTTTAATAATCTTCAATATTTTTCCCTAAAATGAAAAAACCCTTACCACAAAAAATATTTAAAATACCAGATACGTATTTGGACCACTATGTGGTCATCATCAGTAGGAAATCTGTAATTAAATAATAATTAGCTGTTGTTCTGGAACACTTCAGAGGATATTCTCCTCACCACTTAGGCTGAAGTGAACCTTCCCAACATACAATTTACTATATTGTTGCTTTAAACACTATCGAGGATATTTCCCTCGCCCGCAGGCTGGTGTTCTCAACAACAAACAAGTGAATTGTGACATTATAACTTAAATCTACTTAATTTATACTAATTCTAAATCTAATGAAGCGGAACCAATTTAATCTTGCTTTCTCATTGGTTGTTGACCAATAGGGAAAGCAAAGCAGATGGTAAGGGTTTTTCATTTTAGTCAAATTGTGCCACAGTGTTCCTATAGATTATTCAATATTTTTGTTATAACGTTCCGTTTAAAAGTCGATTTCAAATGACTTCTAATAAATAACTTCGTTTCGATAATTACTGAGATAAACTCATTTAATAATTCTTTGGACATTTGTGTAAATAACACAGAAAACAATTCTTTAATGATTTCGTAAAAGTACGATAAGATATGTTTTTCAACGCTTCGTAGAATTCGTCAACTAGATTTTTATATTATAATTAACAACTTTAAGAAGTCGTTCTGTATTATCTGGTTTTACAAAACTAAAGCAGCGAGTAGGCTGTGTTTAATAGAAGATAAAATTCTACTTTACATCTGTGAATGTAAAATATGAACGTCCTTCAACCGTACGATGGATAGTTGGATTTTGTGTTATGTTATGGAAAAGCAATAAGTTGGAATGTAAAAGAAACTTTCTACAAAGTAGATAGAAATTTTTATGGTTTATAAATTAAGTACGAAGACGCTTTTGAAAGTATTGGAATTTTCTTGGTCCAGTTCGTGTGTATAACAAAAACGCATGGAAGTTAGTATGGTCCAGTCCAAGGGTCACGCAGCTATTCGTGTTCGCTGGAACATGTGGATTTGACGTCACTTGTTGTCTGAAAATGTATGCCCAAACATGTTGTGAAGACAACATGTAAAGAACACCTGCAGAACCAAGGTAAGAGATTAAATTATTCTTGCATCATGTCTACATTTGGCGATCTTTAATACCAGGCTGCTTCAGAAAATATTTTTGTAACTATCTATTTTGACAAATCCATTTCGCATATTGAAAAGGACCTTAGTAAATTTTTGTTGACAATATTAGTTCAATACAATTACAGTTATTAAATTTTATAAAATAATGTGAACTAAAAGAGTTCTTATTGATGTTTCATTTACGCATGATTTCACTTACGATTTTTAAATAATGATTTAATAGAGAAGTAGTTAAAGTTTTATAAAGTGTAAACAGAAAAAGCAGATCTAACATTTTTGGTATAAATTCTAATTAGATTTTTGTAACTAAAGTAACATTTGAAGTCTTGATATTTTTCTTTGTATATATAATTCTACCTTATGAGTAGATGAAGCTTGTATTATCTTTTCTTAAACATAAATTTTATATCTACAATTTTTATGAAAGTACCATTTTTAATTAAAGAAACAACATTTAATTTTCTTAATTAATTGTTTTATTCTGAACAAGTACGTTCAGAAGTAAGGTGACAAAGAATAAGACCAAATAGAGTAAAGTGGTAAACCCAATTTAATAAGGAGCTTTAATAGCCTTTTCAGTATTTAAAGAACAAAACCTATGTTCATATTATTGTTGCCTGATTAATCTTTGTTGTTTTTTTAGATGAGGTAGCAAGAGAAAACTTTTTGTGTCCTTATTTTAGTATGTTTAATTAAATTTTCTTTACAGCTCCTGCGTCAGCAGTTAATACGGTATTCCTCCTTAAGGACGCCCAAGTCCCCCTTAAGGAAACTCTGTGTTTAAAATTACAGACTTGGTGGCACCCTGTTTAAACCCCTGTTTTGTTGAGAATCTAGCCCTAGTAATAAAATAATGCTTTGTAAAAAGAACCACGGCCAATCCTCATAAGGCCAAGGAATAGACCCTTAGCATAGTCGGAAGATAATTGCGTTCCATCATTTTAAGGGAATCCTTCCTTAAAGGTTACTGGTCACATTTGGGGATATAAAAATAACCCCTAACTATTTAACCCCTCCAGTAAGAAAAAATGTGAGAATATATAAATGGAAAAAATAAAATAAGCAAGAGAAATGAGCGATAGATGATTAGGTTTTCTATAAGGTAGAAGAAAAAAAATCAATTCCACAAATACTTCTAAAAAAGAAAAGAAATGGTACACTGTTTAAAACTATTTGCACGATACCAATATGAGAAAGAGCATAATAAATGTAAGAAAAATAGTCAGAAGAAAAGAAGAGATTTTGAATGAGGTGAAAGTTGTACTACACATAGAGAGTAAAAATGGCCAAATGTATTGAAAGAAGAAGAAATGGAAATGCCTGAAACGTGTAAGTACTAGATCGGGGATCAAAACTTGTGATTGCAGTTAAATAATTGCCTATCCTCATCCCCATCGAACGTCAGGAAAGGTTTCCACTCCTTTCTTACCTATGTTAATTGAACAGAGCATCGAAGTACATTAAAGCGGCGCTTGACCCGTTGAAGATTCTTGGTGATTGTAATTAAGCGCACGGTATTCTAAATACGCGAGTGACAATTTATTGCATGCTGTCTTGTATACAGAATAAGAAAGTCATATAAAGATGTAATAAATTAACTTCCTATCTTTCTAAAATCTAGAGAAAAGCCATGAATTTGTAAGTTCTTCCATGAATGAAATGTTAAGTGATGATGGGAATAATAACAAAAAGGAAATCACAAGTCGTTTAAAATGCTACTGGTGCAGGAATAATGAGCGTACGTGTTGCCTATTATAATTGTCAGATTGAACGCTTATTGAATAATTTTGAATTTTACTGTGCAAAAAAAGAAATAATTTAGGAGTCTAAAAATGTTAAACGCGTGTGGGTTTCTTATAACTAAAGTTAGTTTAACGTGAGATAAAGTATAATTCTTTTTGGTCACTTATTAATTCATGTCAGTTGTAGTTCAACTACAGCCTCTGCATTTGCTGAATTTGGAAAAAGCTGTCACCTGGATATTTCTTGTTTAAAACTACTTCAAATCGTTAAAGGAATGACTGAGTAACATGAACAAGCTTGGAACGCCCGAATACTGGGTTAATACTAATTTTTATGGACTTTGTTGATCGTTAAGATTTTGTTCTCGAACTGCTTTGCTTTTTTACAATATGCTTGTGTACTTATATACGAATATAGTTTCCACCCACTAAAACAATGTTTTTTTTTGTGTTTTTTATAGTGGTAAAAGATTTTATATCCGCTGTGTGGGAACTCTTCCTTGGCGAAGCAATACCCATTAAAAATCCACTTTAGTGTCGGACTCGAAATCCCTTGGCATAGACGTTTATAGGGATCCCGTGACTAGCGTACCTGGACTAGATCCTTCACCGCCGTCGCGAATTGGAAAAAACATGGCGTTACGCGCAGTTTATTCCTTTCGGACGTCTGATGGAATCGCAGCAAAAATCATTGCCAGAGCATCGCACAGGGGTGTCTATGACGTTGCCATAGGGCATCTTCATACGCGCCCAGGGCTCGTATGAGCTGGTTTTCGTGATCTTCTAGAGATCCGTAAAACCTCTCTGCGTTCGACCGGAGCCATTCCTTGACGGTTTGCAGGTTTGCCTCTCTATGAAGCTGAGCGTTTCGAATGAACCAGAGAGCTCCGAATACTCCCTTTAGGGCTTTGTTGTGGATCACCTGGAGCTTACGCTTGTGCGTTTCCGCTGCGTTGCCCCGCACCGCTGATGCGTATGCAAACGTCGGTCTGGTTATCGCCTTGTAGAAGCTAAGCTTGTTTGAAGCGTTCAGCCTACTTCGACGATTGGTCAAGCGGTATAGCAAAGCCATAACGTCCTTGGTCTTGTTTGCCGCATACTCCATGAGAGCTTTCCAACTGAGCTTGGAATCAAGGATCACCCCTAGATACTGAGACGTATTTTCTTTTTATCTACTGCACGCCCCACGTTGGGCGCCAGTGTAACGGGTTTTCTTGGTCGCCAGTGAAACTATTTTTTCTTATACAGTGGAACAACTTTTTTATAAGGCTGGCCAGTGAAACTTATTGTTCCAAAAATTTTACGACACAACTAGGGGTCTATTCCTTGGGTAGAGCTATGAGAAGTGGGGGGGGTAAGTCAAAATCTGTTTGCAGATCAAACTTAATCTAAACCAAATAGGCGCCACCAAGTCCTGATGTAATTATGATTATTGCATAGCGTATTTCTAAGGGCGGACGTGGAGACCCCAAAGAAAAAGGATCGCCTTCGCTGACAAAAACTGTCTTAATAAAATAAGACGCAGCTCCTGTAAGAAATTGTAATAGTTAAATAAATAAAAAAGAGGAACACCATTTGTGTCCAGCAAAAATACATAAAGAAGTAGTAAAAAGGTATTTCCAATATAAAATTGGCATCAATTTCTTACTCATAAGGGTTTTAGCTTTATGTTATTAGATTTGATCATACTTGATCAAAATAAAAAACTTTAATCTTGAACCAATTGTTTACTAAAAAGAATCTCTTTAAAATAATATGACTTGTAACAAAAAATTTAATCATTAACTGTATCAATCTAAAACTTTCAACTTTCATGTGTGTCTTAATTATTTTCAATCAAATATTTTACTTCAAGACATGAACTTGTTGTACAAAAAGGGTTCTAACCTGTGCAGATCTGTTCAGGCAGATAACAAATTAATAGTTTCTAACAATGTTAGCATTTGAGTTTTCTAAATTACATATACAAATTTTAATTTAGATAAAGCTGATCACAAAAATAGACATGTTTACATGTATTGTACTAAAGCTGTTCAAAGCATTTGCTTTCAAAATAACATCTGTCAGCAGTACAAAGCAGAAAATATATGACGTCAGTAACACCTGTTGACGTTACCGACGATTCATATTGAGCAAAGCGTGTTGTTTTTAAAACATTAAATCAGTGAACTTTAGTTTTACTACTAGTAAATCCAGCTCAGCAATTAGTTGAAACTTTTATAACGTACTTGTACTACGCATCAAAGCAAGTTAACGTGTTCCTAGTTTTGAAACACACAAAAAGAACTTATAGCTATCTACGAACCAAAACTGCATTTGTCGCCTTGTAACAAAGAAAGACGAGATCCCCGTTATTTCAAGCAACGATAACAGCGTTTGTAATTTGAAACAAATTCATCCAAAACAACTACTATAATAACTTCGTTCCACGTGTCAAATCAAATCCTGTTGCAATACATTCTGCAGCAGTTGTAATCTCGAAGTTGAATTACGCCGCCTTCCAAAGGTAGCATTTTACATGTGTATACTTTACTGTGTCCTTGTGTGTCTTAAAAAGTTGCATCCTACTTGTCGTTGTGTGTCTTAAAAAGTTGCATCCTTTTTGTCGTTGTGTGTCTTAAAAAGGTTGCATCCTTCTTGTCGCGCTACATAAATTATCCCAAATTATACAAGTTCTCATAATATATACCTTACCGACCGTTATTCGAAGATATGTTCACTAATTGAAGTGGATTCGCAGATTACCGGCCTGTAATCTAGGGTACATGTTGATATTGCTATCACTCGTGGCCGACTAACTTCTAACTAGCTCGGGCGGTCGCGCCGTCAGGAGGGGAACAATCAAACAGAGCTGTGCTTGTAAATAGCTGTATACTACACAGATATTTAAATATAAGTAGATTATTAAAGGACGATGCAGGCTTAACGTATTACTTTTGAAGTTGAATGCAAATTATTATTTATTATCGAAAATAAAATTGTTACACTACTTGACGTCTAAACGCCAAGGTATCAGTTCGTCGAATGCTCTGACGTCGTCTCCAGGTCGGTGACGTCGCTTCGAGAAGAAAATTGCCGTGCTCTTTTCTGGACTGACCTCGACTCGCCAGACTCTTAGCCACTCCTCGAGAGCGTCTATCGCCGTTTGCAGTCTCTGCATACTGAGGTGCGTAGCACGGGACCTGACTAGAATGGTTGTGTCGTCAGCGTATAGTGCCATCCTGGTGTCTGCCGTTTTCGGTAGGACGCTCACGAAGATGCCGAAGAGTGCCGGCGAGAAGAGAGAGCCTTGGGGACCTCAGTCCTGATTATCCGCCTCGTCGGTTGCACTCCGTCCAGCCTGATGTAAAACCATGTAACGTGAAGATAGGATTTCGTCAATTGGACGAGAGCGCGTGGTAACCCCCTCTCCAGCATCTTGTAGAGTAGGCCGTAATGCGAAACCTTGTCAAAAGCTTTAAACACGTCCAGGAACACTGCGCCGGTTGACTGTCGCCAGTTAAAACCTTCCGCGATGTGTTCCACCACTCGCAGTATCTGGTGAACGGTGGAATGCTCCTTACGGAACCCAAACTGCTCGTCCTGGATCACGTCGTGCTCCTGCACCGCGACCTGGAATCTCTTTAGGATAACAGCTTTCGCTATCTTCCCAACCACCGATAGCAAGCTAATTGGCCGGTAGTTCTGTGGGAATGTCGCAGATTTGCCTGCTTTCCGGAGCACTACAACGTCTGCCGTCTTCCACGTGGATGGGAAGTGGCGGAGTCTCAACATGGCATTGATGATTCCGGAGCGCGTTTTCCAGCAGCGCTTTCAGAGCCCGGTTGGAGATTCCGTCCGGTCCAGGAGCTCTTCTGGCCCTTAAGGCCTTGATAAGGTCTTTGACTTCTTCAAATGTGGTGGGGTTGAGTTTCTGAGGGTCGTCGTCCCTTAGCCTCCGTCGGACGTCGCGGTGAACCTGTTCGATATGCCGATGGTCTGCGTGAGCATAGTTCGGCTCCAACTGACGCTCCATGCTATCTGCGAAGACTTCTGCCTTTTCAGAGATTGAATAGGCTAAGCTTGTTTTGCCATGGATAGGAGACATTGAGGACGTCTTGCTTCTCAGTACTTTCGACAACCTCCAGAGAGAGTTGTCTTCGGCTCGGAGGTCCTCCGGTTTGGCTACCCAGGCCACGTTTAGGTCCCGCCGAATTGCTAATCGCGTTTCGGCGACCAATTGATTATACCGAAGTCGTTCCGCAGGATTCCAGGTTCTTTGTTACTGACGCCTGGCACGGTTTTTCTCCCGGCTGAGGTCACGGATGTGCAGAGGGAGGATGTCCCTCTTATCCGCTACCGTTCTCATGGACACTAAAACAATGTATTTTTACACAACAGTATATAGTATGTCACTATGATTCCGCCTGACGACTTCCTTAATAGCAGCCGCAAACTAATAATTCGCTTCCCGAAACACTAACCCAATATAGAAACAGACCGTGTGGTTCGCCGACTTATACTGACAAGATAAATGTTAAACGACTAACCTACAAATTAACTTTGGTACCCAGATGGAATTATAATTTTTAATAAATAACATCTTTTTCCTAATGCATACAAAATTTAATTCAATTAAACAAATTGCTACCGTAAGATGGGGCTACTTTGAACATTTTTTCGTTAATTTTGTAATAGATTTTCTT
Organism: Platerodrilus igneus; assembly: GCA_036346225.1. Classification (NCBI taxonomy): domain Eukaryota; kingdom Metazoa; phylum Arthropoda; class Insecta; order Coleoptera; family Lycidae; genus Platerodrilus; species Platerodrilus igneus. Next base: position 1,820,162 of record JARFIW010001719.1, on the reverse strand, counting down.
TATCGTTTAAACGCTAAATTTTGGGTATCAAGTAAGAGAAGCAATCTAGAAAATTTGAGTTTGATAAAATAATTGCTTCTATTTTTTGTTTTTTAAATATGGATATTCAATGTTACCCCGCCCTCGGGGCTACTTTGAACACACGTGAAAACTAAATCTATGTTCAATTATATGGCACTCTAAGGCCTACTTTGAACACGTAAACTCGAGCGCATCTTCGATAAATTTATTATTGTAACCTGAGATTTTTGAAATTAAAATTAGCTGATATATATATTACTCATATTTAGACCAGGGTAGAAAATTAATTAATTACATCAAATAATTTTAATTACCGTGTAGAAGCTTTGGGAAAAGGTACGCGTTATTAAAACCGTGAAGCATAAAAATTCATTCGTTTCATTAATAATAAGGGAGTTAAATTATTTACATGACGCTTTCTATAAAAAGAAGCAGTATTAAAATGCTCAACGTGTAATTTAATTATTCCGAGTAAAGAAACAAATGGAAATTACATGCAAAATTTATATTAATTGATTCAAGTTTGGGTAACGAGTATTAAACAAAATGTACAGATAAAAATTGAATATTTAATTAGGATTCACTAAAAATTAAAGGGTATTATTTTAATTGGAGTTAATTGAACCATTAGTAACATATAACATGTATAAAAGCTTGTAAAAACCCAATAATATTCAAATCGTAGAAGTGTTATTTAAAAGTATTATGTTTGAACACCTGCGTATTTTTAAAAGACACGTTCTGCGTAAATTTGGCAGATAACAAATGGTTACAGAGAATGTTGGAGAAACCGTTGCTTAATATTTACGGGAAATGCTAATAAGGTGGGTTATTTCACAGTCCACATGGATTGAAAATAACCGATACTAAAGAATATCGATTAGTACCACTCAGAACAGGGTAGATAGAGACGGATAATATGCGCAAGACAGAGACACTTATAGTAAAAGGCGTGATGTGAGCAACGTAACTGGGTTGCGATTGGTTGAAAATAAGAGGCAAACATGAGAGGTAAAAATAACATTTCTATATAAAAATTAATTAGTTATTCTCAGACGCTGCGAGCCGTGTGAAAATTTCTGAGATTTAACTGGTGCGAGTGCAAATTTAATAAGAACCGACGCACGGGCAGTCGAGATGGGAACATAGTATGCGAAATTCTAGAAACTGGCCGTTTTGGGGACAAAACCGACAGACAGGCTAACCATTATATAAACCCGGACTTTAAACAGTTTGGCTCTCTTAGATTTTCGATTTGATTCAATGCGTTAAACAGTGCTCTTAGTTTTCCGATTTTGATTGAATAATTTAAACAGTTTGCTCGTATATTTTGGTGAATTAAAACAGTTTGTTCTTTACGTGCTACATGAAAGTAATTTAGTGCACTTAGAAAAGAAGATACAAGGTAATAAAGTCTAGTATCACTGTACCAATTATTCAAATTTGCAACGACAAATGAATACACAAAAGTAGGCAGTTTTGGCGTATAGCGTGAAAGAAGTATGAATTTCTTTGCTATTTTTCGGGGGTGTTAATAATTAAATGATTCGTAAACGTGTCTGGATCCACAAAACAAGGTTCAGATATACACAGATGAGTTCCGGAAAAGCACTGAAACAACTTTAGATGAATGGTGGTGTAGAAAATTTTAAAGGCGACCAGTAATCCGAGGACCTAAACATAACCCAGTTGGAATGGTGTGATTAACAGAGGACGATGTACATTGGAGCCACGAGTGCATTAACCTTCAGGTAACTTATGCTTTATTGTTCGATTTTTGATGTTTTGGTGTGTGTTGAATAACTTTATAATTTATTTACTTAAAATGGACAGTAGTGAAATTGTACTAACAACAAATTTTTAATTTTAATGTGAAATTTTCTTGTTTAAGTAGAAAGGGGTATTTAGTATTTATGTTCTTGATTATGATGAAAATTTGGGTATGTCTTTGAGCTCAATTAGACGAACCTGGTTAATTAACGTAAAGGGGTGGGAGATGCTCCCTTTGTACTCAGACTCAGGTCTGCATATATTGTTATATTAATTAGTAGGCATCCTACAAGGACTTTAATTCTGGATGCACATTAAAATGATAACAAAGTTAATCTTGAAATTTTCTGATACTGAAATTTATGCTGAATTTTAATTTTGAAATGTTAATGTATTGTGAATATTGATATAAATAGAGTTAACGTTGGTGTTTGTGATAGGAATGTGTTTGTTTTTTTTATGATTGAGGATGAAAGTTTTAACTAAGTGAGCAGCCGAGGCGGAAAAGAGTAAAGAGGCGATTAACAGAAGAAAGTCAACGGACCAGTTAATTTAATAGGCTCTTTGTAGGTTTCACGGCCTTCTTGATGCCCAATCTGTGGGGCACGATTCGACAACCGTAGTTCTCGGATTTTGATGGATTCACAGCATTCATGGCGCCCAACGTGGGCTCGATTTGAAAACCTTAGTTTAAGATTAATGGAGAGGCTTTTTGTAGGTTTCACAGCATTCTATATATATATATATATATATATATATATATATATATATGGCATAATACTTTATTTTTGAAAATGTTACATACAAAAACAAAAAACTATAATATAGGAGCATTAAATTGAAAGAAAATATAAGGTATAGGTTATTCCAACGTCTTCAAAATATTTTAAAATTTTTTGATAAAAAAAACTAAAGGTCCTTCGATCGGCGATAGGATTTGACAGCGCTTTCACAATTTCATGCACAGGAATACTGCCTTCGTCTGGGACATGTGGCCAGGAAAATTTGTAATTTATTTGGCGCGAATGACGCAAGAAAGAAAGTTCCAGCATTTTAACTTTCAATTCTGCAGTCGAAATTACTTTTCCCACAAAGTGTTTAATAATATTTTTGACTTCAAATTTCGCTAAATAAAACTTTCCAATTGCTAGATTTTTGTCCTTATTATCACTATCATTTTCAGAGTCGCTAGCGGACTCATTTTCGCTTTCTGAGTTACTGCTGGTTCTATTATCAGCGACCAAAGTTTCTATTTCTGTAATTTCATTTTCTTTATCGTTATTTTCCGCATATAAAATTTCTTCATTCTCAGGTTCTAAACCAGCTCTGGAGATACTTTTTCCAGCGGCAACATTTAATCATTTCTTTTTTCTTTCTTGTGCAACTTGTTCTACTCGACTCAGGTTTTGTAATAGTTCAATAATAGCAGTGAAAGTTGTTTGCTCTTACTTCATTTTTATCGCATTTCATGTTGTCAGGTAAGCGTTTTAAGACTTTATCCGGATTATGTGGAAAAATCCCATATTTTTCAAATCCAGATATCATATTGTTAGACGTTTCATTTTCGTCTGGATATAGCTTCTTATATAATTTACTTAAATGACCAGGAAATTCATCCTTTGACAGATTTGCTCCTTTTCAAACTAATTTACCACTGATCTAAAATTTGTCGCCAGTATTTTTTTAAGGGTGCATAAAACGCCACGTCCAGAGGCTGACACAGATGAGTAGTGTTTGCGGGTAAGCAAATAAATCTAATGTCATTTTCTTCACAAAGGTTTATGACTGTATCATTAAAATGACTTAAAAGATTATCCCATATAATTGCCTTTCCCCATTCTGAGCGGACCTGCACCTTGACGACGTTCTAAAATACTAGAACAGGTAGAATGGCTTGCGCGTTTCAATGAACTAGAGAGCCGAACTATAGGTTTAACCAAATTAGTGGGGTCTTTAGTGAGGAACCAGACTAAGACAGGTCTCCGAAAAAGGGCAGCAGCTTTTTCGGTACTTAGAGTGGCAGAGACCATAGGCGTCATTATTACATTCTAAGACACATTACTGTGCGTTGTGGAAGGCAACGGGAAACTACCACGTTATCTCCCAAGTACACAGCGTACTCAAATTGATATGAATGATGTTGACATCCTCTGGGATAAAAAATTCCGGAGGTAAAATATTCCCCCATTCGGATCTCCGGGAGGGGACTACTTCGGGGGATGTGAACATTCTGCGAGTCGGAGCGTGGAATGTCAGAAGTATGAAACAAGTAGGTAAGCTAGAGAACCTGAAACTCGAAATTGATAGGTTAGCACTAGACATAGTAGGAATCAGCAAAGTCCGCTGGACAGAGGCGAGGGATTTTTGGAGTGGAGACTTTAAGGTAATTCATACAGGATCAGAGGAAGGAAATTCGGGTGTGGGGATAGTTATGCGAAAAAGGATAGGACGACGTGTAGAAAACTACTTACAAAAGAACGAAAGAGTTGTAACGGGCATTTTTGTAATTTAACCTTTTTACGCTATCCTCAATTCATAAATACATTTCTACAAATTACTATTTTTTATATCTCTTATATTTATTAACTCCTTAGGCGAAGGTGTCGTATTGTAATGAGTGGATTGCATCGTTTCCTTTGAATCGCTGTTTGTATCAAGTAAATACGTCCGAATAGTTTTCATATTGTATGCAATTTAACTCGCGTGTATTAATTTTAAAAAGATATACAATTTGAAGATTGATTTTCATTAATAAATTACTGTCCAACTTATGGAAAATGATAAACAGCTCGCAATTAATTAGTAGATATAAATTTTGTTCCTTATGTGGATATACGAGTCTAGATAAATATACGATAAGACGTTGGAATAACAACGATTTTATATCTACAGAGAAGCGGTTGTAATGGTGTTTTGAGTTGTAGTTTGTCCTTTGTTACTATATGTTAATTACGTTACGTTGTTAGTTTTCGTGTTGAGTTCCTAGATGTTAATTACGTTACGTTGTTAGTTTTCGTGCTTGGTTCTTATATATATTAATTACGTAAAAGTTTACTGTTTGCTTTTGCTTTGAAGAGAGTGTGGAAAAATGCAATGTTGTTTGTTGAAGCCACGCTCGTTTTTCACTAAATAAACTGTGATAAAATACAAAGAACGGTATATAATTTGTTATAAAGTGCTTATAAGGTGTATTTAAAGTGGTTTTGGGTATTGGTAATATTTACTCGTTCGGGGTACTCAATGTGAAATCTGCAAAATCGCTCTTTTATTGTGAACCTATCTTCATTTTTACGAGGTCGTTCTAAATGTCTATGTGGTTGGCGCGGAGTTTGAATTGGTAATCACAACCTATTCAATTATATTCCTAGGTGTTTAATTCTTGTATAATGTTGGACGAAGAACAAAATTCCGTGATCACTGTTGCTCCTACAGAGGTAGAAAGAGCTCCCGATCTTATTCGAATTCCGACGCGTGATAATGTCTGCTGCTAACCCCAGTGAAATACGTAGGTGTGATTAGTGTAAGTGTAAGGAATTCCATCAACACCCTCACAATCAAGGGTGAAGTGCTTCGCTAGTGCAGGACCTCGTGAATCCCACACTTCAGTTGCAAGGAGGCGTTGGGGAAGGACTTTTTGTAAGTTAAACTATTTCTTACTTGTTATTGCTTTGAATATCTATCCGTTTGTTTTGCCATATCTTCGTCGTTCTGATACCGTTTACAATAGACTTGCCTGCTATTAATAAAAAAAAAGAAAGAAAAAAAACAATTAATACTGCTGAATTACTCATATCAATTGTGTCTTATCTATTTATCTTTTGTTAATATTTTGTCTGATTTATGTTTAATTGGTGTGTGAGGAAACGTTTCTGCTACTCCCCAATATTACCTCACTTTGTACTAAAAAATTTTGTATTGCTTTTACCGTTATTATATTATATAGATTATCTAAACAGTTTTTTTACATTCTACAAAGTACTGAATAATTTAGACTTTTCATTGTTACTATGCTTTTTCTTTATTTCAGGTTTGCAGGACTAATCTTTTTTATTGCAGGTTTACTATTCTAATTTCTTTTATTGCAGGTACTGTTACTAACTCCTTACCGCCGCATACATCATAGGTCAGTCTGCTTTCTACAACCCACCCTACTCTCCGATTGAGCCGGGTCATTGCTTTGACTTTCTTTGGGTTACGTAGCATAAATTTGGTGCCCAACGCGGCTGCCACGACAAAAAAACGTAACATAGATTTTTGGCGCCCAACGTGGTTGCCACGAAAAAAAAACGTAACAGAGATTTTGGCGCCCAACGTGGGGCTGCCACGAAAAAAACGTAACAGAGTACTCATGGTTAGATTTGAATCTAAACCAGTATATACAGTAATAATACAAGTATACATGCCCACCTCTAGCTACAGTGAGAAAGCTACAATAAGAAAGAGGTAGAAGCGATTTACAAAGATATCGAAGACATACTAAGATACGTAAAAGGACATGAAAATTTAATGATTACGGGGGATTTTAATGCAGTGGTAGGTGAGGGTAAGGAAGGAGCGATAGTAGGTTTATTAGATTTTGGCATGAGAAATGACAAGGGAAATAGGCTGGTAGAATTTTGCGGCAAAAACATCTTAACCATCGCAAATACATTATTTCAACATCATGCTAGAAGACGATAAACGTGGAAGATGCCAGGAGATATAAGAAGATATTAAATAGATTACATTATTGTTAGACAACGGTTTAGAAATCAAGTAAAAGACTGTAAACGCTACCCGGAAGCAGATATAGATACTGACCACAACATCGTAATTATGAAGGCCGCACTTCAATTTAAAAATCTGAAAAAGAGAAACGAAAAAAGGCACTTTGACTTTGAGAAGCTAAAAGATAAAGAAATCCATGAAAGATTTGAAAAAAGGCAAATGAATTAATGAAAGATAACGGGAAAATTTCTGATACTAAGGAAGTGGAAACAGAATGGAATAACATTAAATCCAGCCTAGACATGGCGAGCAAAGATATTCTGGGATATATACAAAAAGAAAATAAGAAACCATGGATAACAAAGGATATCCTAAATTTAATAGAAGAAAGGCGAACATACAAAAATAGATCAGACGAAACAGGAAAACACAGATACAAAGCCATAACATGGGAAAATATTCGCAAATGCAGGAAAGCTAAAGAACAATGGATTGATGAAAAGTACAAAGAGGTACAAACTAAGATGGAAATAGAAAAGACAGACAAAGCCTACAAATTAATTAGAATAAATTTTAGGGACCATATAGCAAAAATGTAAGGGACGCGGAAGAACACGTCATTATAGGAAATGTAGAGAAAGTAGCTAGATGGCTGGGATATATAGGGAATTTATATTCAGAAGAGGAACTAACAGCATCATACATTGAAAATGATGACCTGGGATATCCTATACTTAGAGATGAGTTTGAATTAGCATTAAAGAGTCTGAAAAATGGTAAGGCGTCGGGTACAGATAAGGTGCAAGCAGAAACTCTAAAAGCCGCTGGACAAGCAGTAACAGAACGTCTCTTCCGACTTGTACGCTATATGTATGAGACAGGCGAGATACCCAAAAATTTCAAGCGTAACGCCATAGTAACTATAATAAAAAAAAGAGGCGCGGATAGATGTGAAAATTTCGAACAATAAGTTTGACAGCAGACGTTTCAAAAATATTAACTAGAATTGTACAAGGACGAATGGAAAAACGAGCTGAAGAAATACTGGGAGAAAATCAATTTGGGTTTAGGCGAAACAGGGAACACGGGAGGCTATTTCAGCTCTGAGGGTAATAAAGGAGAAAACAATAGAGAAGGGGAATGCGTATATATAGGGTTTGTAGATCTGGAAAAAGCATTCGATAATGGAAAATGGAAAAAAATGTTCGAAATACTCAAAAAGATTGGAATGAGTTTTAAGGACAGACGGATAGTACATAGCTTATACAAAGAGCAAACGGCGGTAATAAAATTAGAGCAAGGACGTATAAATGTAAATATTAGGAAAGAGGTAAGACAGGGATGTGCCTTATCCCCATTAATTTTTAACTTGTACATTGAAGAGGCAATTGATACTGTCAAATGCAGGAAGACATTTGGAATTAAGATGCACGAACAAAAGATTGATATGCTTAGATTTTCAGATTCTATAGCGGTATTAGCATCTAGCAAAGAAGAGTTAGAATCTGCTCTTAATGAAATGGAAACAGTTCTAACGAGAGATATGGTATGAAAATTAACAAAAATTAAACTAAAGTTCTAGTATGTAAAAGAGGAGAAGATAAATCGAAAACAAGAATACATATAGGTAACGAGAACTACTAGAGCGTAAAAATTTCTGCTACCTAGGAAGTCAAATAACGCAAGATCGGAAAAGCACAAAACATATAAAACAAATATTAGCACAAGGTCGTGCTACATTTAACAAGAAAAAGCAACTACTGTGTTCAAAGACCACAAACATAGAAACAAGGAAAAGATTGCTTAAAACATATGTGTGGAGCACAGCACTGTATGGTTGTGAAACCTGGACAGTACGAGAAGCAGATAAGAAAAAGGTAGAAGCCTTTGATATGTGGTGCTACAGACGTATGATAAAGATATCATGGACAGACAAAGTTAAGAACAAATAGGTACTAGAAATGGTAGGGAAAGAAAGAAGTATGTGGAAAGCAGTAAGAAATAGGAAAGATAGGATGATAGACCACATACTAAGACATGAGGGAATAGTGCGGAATATATTAGAAGCAAAGATAGGAAAAAGAGAAGTAGAGGTAGACCTAGGTTAGACTACTGCACACAGATAGTGAAAGATGTAGACTCTGAGAATTTTAGGGAAATGTGTAGGCTAGCTCAGAATAGAAATCAATGGAGGTACCCTTCCAATCAGTCGCAAGATAGAAAAACTAATGAGAAAAATAATAACTGTACTTAAACATAGTGATTACTATAGACAAATACAGATATTGGTTTTGCAATACTCTCAACTAATGTTAATAGTGCGAAATATTTACTGGAAAACTATTAATACGGCAAATGTCTAAGTGTTGGGGGATCCTTGGCAGCCACAGGCTGCTTAACCCCGTGTAATAAAAAATTCTTTCTTGCTTTATTTTTTATTATTAACTTTATCCTTGTGACTATCAGCTAAAAAATTACACCTTTAAATATCCTAAACCCTAACCTGATATCACAAGGTCGAGAATTTCTTCTTATTAATGTAAGCCCAAGGTAAAGTTGGTTGGAGAATGGCTTGAGATAAAGAAAAACTCTTAAGACATAAACGGCTAGTAGAGTGTTAGCTCTGGGTAGATCATGAGCTTGGGTCATGGGTTGTTAAAAGACCAAAAATATATTTAATGAGCGCCACCGTATTTTTCAATACAATAACTAACAAAATTTAACTGTGCTTGTATAAGGGGAATGCGAAAACCTTATCTTAACACCACTAACATAACCATAAAACCTGAATTTAACTGTTTAAAACACACTTACCAAGACCTCAAACACCAGATGTCATACAGATGTCTCGGCTTGACCTGTGAACAAACAAATGTACAACATGGACACCATTTGTGTCCTCAAAAATATTTGCCAAAAGTAAAATAATAAAATTTAGGCTTCTAAAATATATACCCGGGGAGTTTGTTTTCATTACACACCATTTCTAATCGGGGATGACTTGTAATTTTTTCTTTTACTTGAATTCTAAATAATAAAAAGTCATTCAAAAACAAAATAGATTCTATTTGAATAAATTTCTGAATATATGTAACTACAATATTTAAGTTTGTATCTTTATAAAATTTTCTCTTAATAATTTTTCTAGAACAGAAATAGACTAGTGAAGTTTTGCATTCAAAATTAGGAAGATCTCTGAATGGATCTTTTCTATAAAATTTAAATATATTGACTTGAAATTTCTAAGTTACTCATAATACATAAATTTCTTTAAATCAATGAAGTACTTCCTTGATCTTCACAATAAAATTTAATTATCAAAGTGCTGATATTGTAGAATGTAATTATTCTAATTTATTTTTATTTAACAGTAAGTTCGCGAATTTCACATGTCGATGAAAAATGCAAGTTCATGACCTCAAAATATTTAAACATATTTTAAATTAAATTAAGACGGCATGTGACGTCTAGATAGGACAACTGAATCTATGTTTTTTATATATCTGACATAAGATGTTATTCACAACTTTATTAAATGTACTATTTGTGTACATGTGCAAACATTCTGACAAACAATCGACTTGTTATTTAATTCGCTGATTCCTCAAAAGCTATTTTCCTTTTACGTTACTCAAATATTTAATGTTAGATTATTTATAGTAATTTACTCTATGTTCAAAGTTATTAAATCCTAAAGAACACTCACGTGCTACGAAACTGCTCTGAACGAAAGATACTGGACCTTGACCTCAGCTGTCGGAAATTTCCATAACCATCAAAGTTCTTCGGAATACAACGATTATATAACAAAACCAACCTCAGCTCGAATGATTTTTTTTTCAACTAAACTTTAGCTCCAAGATTTCCTTATTTGATGTTATTTATTGGTGAAGTTGAAATATACGGAACACATGTGAAATTGCCTTCTACGTTACTGCATTTTATATTAAATAAGACGTAACCATATATGTTCTTGCTTTAAAATATTGCCTTAAGAAATTGTCTTAAGTTATTATCGGAGATATTATATAAGATATGTCCTTAAGATATTGCACTATGAGAAAAAATATTAGAATAATCTATTTAATTAATTTATACCAACTGTATTAATGATGTCAAAAGGGGCTTCCATCTCAATCAATTAATCTTCTTTTTTCTAACACTGTTAGAAGCCACGTGCTTACACTCGGCCATCTCGACTCCACTTATTCGGCAGAGCAGCTTGCTCGTTCGAACGCTGATAATGAAGTGAACAAATTGACAACTCGACAGAGCTTAGTAACGAATTTTAGAGCATAAACGTAAAAGAATCTATGTGTTATTATCAATTTTATGTATTAATTTTTATTGGACGGTAATTCGCAAATTAAATATTTTAAATTATAGCTGTTTTATTTTTATTTTAAAGAACGAAGTGTAACTAGAAAAAAAATACGTTACACCCCTTCACATACCGTTCATTTACTTTTCCAATGCTCCACCAGTAGGTCCTACATTGGCCAGGAGGCGAGTTTTTTGTTGCCTAGAAATTTAGAATTTTGCCAAACCCTTGCCGTTTCAGGCAAGGTAGGGATCTTTAACGTGCGTGACAACACTCACACACGGGACCTCCATTTAACCTATCATCCGAACGAGGGCGTAATTTTTGTGAAAAATGCTCACTTGCCATTAACCGTGTCGGGATTTGAACCCGGAACCTTGGGATCCATAGTCTTACGCTTACTACATTGATCCACGGCGACGCCTTCCCTTCACATACCACTGAATCTCGATAAAATATGGCATATAATTAGAAAACAATAGAAGGGAATCGAGCTGTATATAGGCTGTTGTGAGAATTGCAGAGAACTGTGTAGGCTAGCTCAGAACACAAATAAGCTGAGGTACAAATCCAACCAGTTTCAAGACGTAAAACTCAATGACGAAAAAATAAGTGCTCTTAAATCTGATGATTATTATAACAACTACAGGTGTTGGTTGTGAAATATTTTCAACTAATGTTGATTGTACGAAAGGATAAATTAGAATAACTATTAATTCGACAAAAGTTCAAGTGCTGGGGGAACTTGACAGCCAAAGGCTGCTTACCCCCTTTCACACACCACTGAATATCAGGGAAATAAGGTATAAACTGTAAAACAATAGAGGGTGACCGAACTGCATCAAACAAGAAAAAACAGCAGATATGTTCAAAGACAATGAACATAGATACAAGAAGAAAACTGTTCAAGCATAGTGTCGAGCACAGCACAGTACATCTATGAAATAGGGGCAGTATGAAAAGCAGACAGAAAGAGATAGAAGCCTTCTAGAATGTTGTGCTTCAGATGTATGAGGATGGTAGCATGAACAGACAAAGAAAATAACAAATTGGTCGTAGAAATAGTAGAGGAATACAGATATCTGTGGAAAACGATAAAATAGTAGAAATAGAAGGACAGGATACGTTCTAAGGTATTTCTGGAGAATAGTACGCAATACATTACAAGCAGAGATAGGAAAAGATAGGTAGGAGTAGACCGAGATCAGACTGTCGCACACAGATAGGGATAGATACGGACTGAGCAAATTTCAGTAAAATATGTAGGTTGGTTCAGACTAGGAAACAATGAGAGTACGCGTCCAACCAGTTCTAGGACTGAAGACCTAATGATGCTGATGAATTGCCTTTGCGCCAGGTAATTTCCTTGCCGCAGGCACAAAAATAGACGCAAACCAGTCGAAAAATGCACAGGAGTTAAACCATCCACTTTTCGTACTTCCATATCTTGTTTTCGGAGGACCATTCTCACACCAGGTACTCCACAAATTGTCTGCTTTGTAAACTACGTTAGCTGGTAGCATGTCACCTGATGGACTGCCAGCAAACATGACAGATATTGCACTTTTAGAAATGTCTTGAATACGTTCTGGATATTTCACTCCTCGTTTAAAAGATGCATTTTTTGGCCCCAGGATTGTTAGATAAATTTGTTTCATCGAAATTAAAAATGTGGGTGACAGGTATTCCTAACGTACTTTCTTTTAAATTGTCAATGTATTCTTTTATAACTTTTATAGACACAAAGGTTTTGAGCTTTTTAATATTCAGACATGTCCGAACAGAAATTTCATTTTTGTGCCTTCTCAAAAAGCTGCACCACCAATCAGGTGAAGGCAGGTTGTTTTTAAATATGCTGACAGTCTTTCCTACCTTTTCCAAATAATACACAACAAACTTGTGTATGTCACGTAAATCAAGTGGAAAACCCCATGTGGCCATAACTTGTACGTGTTTAACAAAACATAATTCTTCTACATCAGTAAGTGCTGTGTGATGACCAAATTTTTGCAAATGCTTTCCCTTCATCTTATTGCTTAATGTTCCTAATCCTAGTGATATTTTAAATTCTGTTTATGCTGCTCTCAGAGCGAATTTCTTGGTTTTTATTGCATCAATTGCCTTCTCGAGTATCTCATTGTCAAAGTTCTTATAATTCCGACAACCCAGTTTCTTTTTGTAACAGAACAAAAAGGAATAAGGCTCTATGTAAAGAAAAATAAGGTTTAGAGGTTACTTTGAACGCGTTCAAAGTAACCTCTAGTTTTACTATAATGAGCAGGTTATTCCAATAAAAAATATTTACACAAAACCACAAGACGGATTGAAACAAATAATGTTTTAATGTGGTTCTAACATTATGTGGGTTAATAATAAAATGTTCTTTCACTGATGACAGCTGTGCTTTGCGCTGCAATATCAAAACTATTCCACTGTTATAAAAACACAAAAAATTGAAGGTTATGACCTGACGTATGACATTTAGGATTAGCGTCCGTTTCAAAGCGTGCGTGTTGCCAACCGTTAAAAATATATTCCCCTATCGAATAGTACTAGTACCATAGAGTAGCAACATCTGTGATAGATAGGAAAATTGAAATAACAAAATGGAACTTTTTGTTCAAAGTTAACCCGCCTTTCAAAGTAGCCCCATCTTATGGTATATCAGTAATTACAATCTAACTATGATGTCTTTTTAATAAATTCTTCCATTCAAAAAGCTCACAAAAATTGTCAAATTTTAATTTCCTGCTCCAAACAAAACCCCTTTTAAATTACATAATACACCAGAATTAAAATAATTGTTTACTATTTCAACATCGGGTTAACAACCCTAAATCTTATGGAGTGCACTTAATTTATTTTTAATATAAGTTATACTCCGTTCTGAATGGAACTACACCTTGAAGAAGTTCTAGATTACTTGAACGGGTAGAACGGCTTCAAAGTTGCAGTGATCTAAAGAAGCCGTACTTTAGGTTTAACCAAATTAGTGGGGTCTCAAGTGAGGAACCAGATTAAGGCAAGTCCCCGAAAGAGGGTAGCAGCTCTTTCGGTATGGCATTCTAAGACACATTACTGCGATGTGGAAGGCAACTGGAAACCATCACATTACATCCCAACAACACAGCGCACTTAAATTGTTACTTAAGATGATGGCATCCTCTGAGTTTTTTGTTGCCTGGACATTTAGAATTTTGCCGAACCCTTGCCGTTCCAGGCAAGGTAGGGATCTTTAACGTGCGTGACAACACTCACACACGGGACCTCCATTTAACCTCTCATCGAACGAGGGCGTAATATTTGTGAAAAATGCTCACCTGCCATTTTTCAAGCAGTCGGCCGTGTCGGGATTTGAACCCGGGACCTTGGGATCCGTAGTCTTACGCTTACTACATTGATCCACGGCGACGCCAGTTTAAATAGTCCCCCATTCGGATCTCCGGGAGGGAACTACTTAAGAAGACGTGATCGGAAAGTATAAGAAAAGAGTCGTGAACATTCTGCAAGTCGGAGCGTCAGAAATATGAAGCAAGTTGGTAGGCTAGAAAATTTTAATATTGAAATGGATAGGTTAGCACATGGTAGCAAAGTTCGGTAACCAGAGGCGGGGGATTTTTGTACCGGAGACTTTCGGGTCATTCACACAGGATCAGAGGAAGGAAATTCGGGTGCGGGGATAGTTATGAGAAAAAAGATAGGACACTGTGTAGAAAACTACCTACAAAAGAACGAAAGAAGTACTCGTGATTAATTTAGAATCTAAACTGGTAAATACGGTAATAATACAAGTATACATGCCCATCTCTAGCTACAATGAGAAAGAGGTAGCAGCGATCTACAAAGATATATTGAGATACGTAAAAGGACATGAAAATTTAATAATTACGGGAGATTTTAATGCAGTGCTAGGTAAAGGTAAGGAAGGAGCGCTAGTAGGTTTATTTGACTCAGGCACTAGAAACGACAGGGGAAATAGACTGGTAGAATTTTGCGACAAAAACAATTTAACCATCACAAACATATTATTTCAACATCATGCTACAAGACGATACACGTAGAAGATGTCAAGAGATATAGGAAGATATCAAATAGATTACATTCTTGTTAAACAACGGTTTAGAAATCAAGTAAAAGACTGTAGAAGCTACCCAGAAGAAGCTATAGACACTGACCACAACATCGTAATTATGAAGACCGCTCTTAAAATTAAAAATTTAAGAAAAAGGAACGGAAAAAGACACTAACTTTAAGAAACTAAAAAATAAAGATATTCACAAAAGAGTTGAAAAAGTCAGATAATTGCTGAAAGATATCGGGAAAATTTCTTATACTAAAGAAATACAAACAGAATAAAGTAACATTATATCCAGCATAGACATGACAGCTGGAGATATTCTAGGCTATACACAAAAAGAAAATAAGAAATCATGGATAACAAAGGATATCCTAAATTTAATAGAAGAAAAACGAAAATAGGAAAATAGAGCACACGAAGCTGTAAAACAGAAATATAAAGCCATAAGATGGGAAATTATTCGCAAATGTAGGAAAGCTAAAGACCAATGTATTGATGAAAAGTGCAAAGAGGTACAAACTAAGATGGAAATAGGAAAGACAGACTAAGCATACAAACTAATTAGAATCAATAAAACCGTATAGAAAAAATATAAGTGACGCGTAAAGAGACATCATTATAGAAAATGTAGAGAAAGTGGTTAGATGGCAAGAATGTATAGAGAATTTATATGCAGGAGAGTAACTATCAGCATTAGAACAGGAATCAGACATTGAAAACGATGACTTGATACTTAGAGGTGAGTTTGAATTAGTATTAAAAGGTCCAAAAAATAGTAAAGCAGAAACTCTAAAAGCCGTTGGACAAGCAGTAACAGAAAGTCACTTCCAACTTGCAACTTATACGTATGAGACAGGCGAGATACCCAAAGATTTCAAACGTAACATCATATACCAAACATATACCAAAAAAGAAAAGCACGGATAGATGTGAAAATTTCCGAACAAGAAGTTTGACAGCACATGTGTCAAAAATATATACTAGAATTGTACAAAAAGGGATGGAAAACGGGCTGAAGAAGTACTAGGAGAAGATCAATTTGGGTTAAGGCGAAACATGTGAACACGGGAAGCTATTTTACCTCTGAGAGTGATAATGGAGGGTTTGTAGATCTGGAAATAGCATTCGACAATGTAAAAAGAAGAAAATGTTGGAAATACTCAAAAAGGTTGGAATAAATTTTAGGGATAGACGGATAGTATATAGCTTATACAAGGAACAAACACCTTTAATAGAATTATAGCAGGACCGTAGAGCAGTAGATATTAGGAAATGGATAAGACAGGGATGTGCCTTTCCCCGTTAAATTTTAAATTGTACATCGAAGAGGCAATGAATACTGTTAAAGGCAGGAAGACATTTGAAACTATTATGCAGGGACAAAAGCTTGATATGCTTAGATTTGCAGATGATATAGTAAGGAACAATTAGAAACAGCTCTTAATGAAATGGAAATAGTTCTAACTGAAAAATGCGGTATGAAATTTAGCAAAAATAAAACTAAAGTACTAGTATGCACAGGAGGGGAAAATAAATCAAAAGCTAGAATACAAATAGGAAACAAGAACTTACAGGAGGTTAAGGACTTCTGCTACCAAAGCAACCAAATAACGCCAAATGGGAAAAGCGCAGAAGATATAAAACAAAGACTAGCACAGGCCGTGCTACATTTAAGAAAATGCAATCATAGTGTCCAAAGACAACAAACATAGAATCAAGGAAGAGATTACTGAAAGTATATATGTGGTGCACAGCACTGTACGGGTGTGAAACTTTGACAGTAGGTGAGGCGGACAGGAAAAAGATCGAAGCCTTTGAAATGTGGTGCTACAGACGTATGATGAAGATATCATGGACAGACAAAGTTAAAAACAAAGATGTTCTAGAAATGATAGGGGAAGAAAGAAATATGTGGAAGACAGTAAAAGTAGGAGAGATAGGATGATAGGCCACATGCTAAGGCATGAGGGAATAGTGCAGAATATATTAAAATAAATTAAGGGAAAAGTGTAAGCTAGCTCAGAATAGAAATCAATGGAGGTACGCGTCCAACCAGTTCCAAGACGGAAAATCTTATGACGAAATAAAATTGTACTTAAACCTGATGATTATTATAAGCAACTACAAGCGTTGGTTTTGCAATATTCTTAACTAATGTTAATTGTGTGCTAGAATTTACTGGAAAACTATTCATTTGGCAAATGTCTATGTTGGGAATCTTGTTAGCTGCAGGCTGCTTAACCCCCCTTTTGCATGCCACTGAATATCGGTGAAACGGGCATATAGAAGAGGAACCGAACTGTATCTAGGCTGTAAGCATTTCAGAGAACTGTGTAGGTTAGCTCAGAATAGAAATCAGTGAAGGTACACGTTCAACCATTTTCAAGACAGGAAACCTAACGACGAAAAAATAATTGCGCTTAATCCTGATGAGTACTATAAACAAGTACGGGTGTTGGTTTGCAATATTTTCAACTAATCCTGATTGTACGGAAGAATTTATTGGAAAACTATTAATTCGAGAAATGTTCAGGAGTATGGGTATCTTGGTTGTCATAGAGACTGCTTAACCCCCTTCATATACCAATGAATAGCGGTGAAATACGGTATATATTTACAAAACAATAGAAGGGGAACCAAACTGTATCTAACAAGAAAGAACAGCGGCTATGTTCGAAGAGGGGCACAGAACTGTACACCTATGAAATAGGGACAATAGGAGAAGCAGACAGGAAAAGGAAAAAGCCTTTTGGAATGTTCTGCTTCAGATGTATGATGATGATGATAGCATGGACAGATAAAGTTAATAACAAAGAGGTTATAGTAATAGTAGGAAAATAAAGATATCTGTCGGAAACGAATAAAATAAAATAAAAATAAATAAAAAATAAAAAAATAAAATTAAAAAACACAATTTTTTTCTTTATTTGGATTTCCAAGCTTCGTCCATTCTGATAGAGGAACTGCTTTTGTTTCTCTGAGACTTAATGAGTTCCTTCGCTGTAATGGTGTTGCTACTAGCCAAATAAGTTCTATTTTTTTACTTCACAATTTATTCAACGTAAACAACGAAAAACCACAAAACCAAACAAACCCATGGATGATATAGAAAAGTATCTAAGACTTGAGCAATTTGAAACAGATGCTAACTTCAGCTCTGCGGCTCAAGAATGGACGTACTGGAAAAGAACATTTAACGATTTTCTAGAAGCGGAAGAAAGAAAAGCTAAACTGACTGAAGTTTTGAAGTTACAAATATTGATAAACCGGGTTGCCCCTAGTATATTTGAGTTGATCAGTGATTGTAAAACTTTAGAAGAAGCGTATACAATTTTGGAAAATATTTACATTAAGCCGAAAAATACTGCGTACGCACGCCATCTTTTAGTCACCCGTAAACAAAAAACTGGGGAGTCCGTAGATCAATACCTATTGGTATTAGATAAGCTAGCCAAAGACTGCGATTTTAAAGCCGTGACGGCTGAAGAAAACAAGAGAGATTATGTTAGAGATTCTTTTATTGCTGGGCTGTCTTCAAATGCAACTAGGCAGAGACTACTAGAGGAAGATAATCTAGATTTTCTACAAGCGCACGCCACAGCTCGGACTTTGGAGAATGCATTCCTGCATTCAACAAGTTTTACACTGCCTACGTTTATAATTCGCTAAGTTCTACTTCAAATACAACTTGTGTAACTGCTATAAAACCCAGGTACAAATGTTATTTCTGCGGTGGTGCACAGCCCCACAAAAGGATTAATTGCCCTGCTTATGGGGTAACTTTTAATAATTGTTTCAAACGAGGGCACTTTTCAAAGGTTTGTAGAAGTAAATCTGTCTCTACAACGGAGAATGTCACAGCCGCCACTGAACACTCGCCTTCGATGGAAGATTACCCTGCAGAGAGATCTAGCGGTCATCTGACACTCATTGTATCGGCTGTTACTAAATCCGGATTAGAAAAAGCCATCATCCCTATAAAACTCAACAACAACGATGTTAACTGTCTTATTGATACTGGGAGTACTTCCAGTTTCATAGATCTTTCTCTTGCCAAGCATTGTGGTCTTCAAATGAACAAATTAACATGGCATCATTGGATTTATCTGCAAAAGTTGACGGACGTTGTTCGGTTAATTTGTGTATTCAAGGACGTACCTACAAAAACTTATGCCTCTTAGTTTTCAAAAATTTATGTGCAGATGTCATACTTGGTCACGATTTCCTTAAATTGCATGACACTTTAGAATTAGCGTTCAGAGGATCTGATCCATCTCTTAAATTATGTAGTTTAGGTCAGTCCAACTTTTCACAAACGTCTCTCCAGATTGTCGACCTATTGCTGTAAAATCTGTTAAGCATACTCTGGAAGACTTATCATTCATTAAAACCGAGGTCGACAAATTACTTTCCGATGGGGTTATCGAATATAGCAACTCTCCTTGGCGAGCTCATGCACTCGTGATCCGAGTCAACGATCATAAGAAACGAATGGTTATAAACTATGCTCAAACCATTAACCGATTTACAGAGTTAGACGCTTACCCCGTTCCTAACTTAGAAGAAATAATTGCTAAAGTTTCTAGAAATCTAGTCTTCGGCACCCTCGATCTTAAAAGTGCTTATCATCAAATACCGATTGCAGAAAAAGAGAGATTGTACACTGCTTTCGAGGCTAATGGCAACTTATATCAATTTCTGCGTATTCCGTTAGGTGTTACTAATGGCGTTGCTGCGTTTCAAAGAGCTATCAATTCTATAATACAAAAAGCAGACCTATCTGGAGTGTACGCCTATCTCGATGACGTCACTGTCTGTGGAATTAATCAAGCGGAACACGACTCTAACCTTAAAAGATTCCTAGAAACCGCAGGAAAGTACAACTTGACATTGAATAAAGAAAAATCAAAGTTTTCATTATCAACCATTAACCTACCAGGCTATACAATAGAAAACAAAACTATTAGGCCTGATGCTGAAAGGCTTCGTCCTTTGATGCAACTCGAACCGCCTAATAATCCAGTAGCTCTTCGTAGACTACTTGGCACTTTCTCCCACTATTCAAAGTGGGTACCAAAATTTTCCGAGGTAGTGCGACCACTCATACAATGTAAGACGTTTCCCATATCTTCTGAAGCTCTTCGGAGTTTTGAAGAGATAAAGGCTTTTATAGCTAAGTCAGACATCTTCGCCATCGAACCTAACGTTCTTTTCGTTGTGGAGACAGACGCTTCCGACTTCGCAATAGCAGCTACTCTTTCTCAAGATGGGAGGTCTGTGGCGTTCTTCTCACGGACTCTTTCTGACAGCGAAAGACGACACTCTGCTGTAGAAAAAGAAGCGTATGCCATAGTAGAATCTCTAAGACAATGGAGACATTTTTTAATCGGCCGAACTTTTCGGCTCGTCACTGATCAGAAATCCGTGTCGTTTATGTTTGACGTCAAGCGTCATGGAAAAATCAAAAATGACAAAATTTTAAGGTGGCGTTTAGACTATCCGTTGTGAATCGTTCTGGATCGGACAACACTATCTCCGATATGTTTTCTAGAAATGCGTTCAAGAGTTGTGCTTCCATAACCAATGATCTAAAACTGTTTGAACTGCATCAGTCACTATGCCATCCGGGCATATCTAGGATGATCCATTGGATTCGCTCAAAGAATCTGCCTTATTCCACAGAAGAAATAAGAAAGATGACACTCTCATGTCCTATCTGCTGTGAAGTTAAGTTTCGTTTCTGCAAAAATGAGGGCAAATTAATACACGCGACTAAACCTTTCGAGAGACTATCTCTCGACTTCAAAGGACCTTTACCGTCTGCCACCAACAATAAGTATCTTTTGACTGTAGTGGATGAATACTCGAGATTTTCTTTTGCTTTTCCAACGCCCGACGTATCTGCTGAATCTGTCATCAAAAGTTTGTTACAAATTTTTTTTTATTTGGATTTCCAAGCTTCGTCCATTCTGATAGAGGAACTGCTTTCGTTTCTTTGAGACTTAATGAGTTCCTTCGCTCTAATGGTGTTGCTACTAGCCGAGCAACTGCTTAGAACCCCCAGAGAAATGGTCAGATAGAAAGAGAAAATGGAATTATTTGGAAGACCTTAGAACTTGCTCTTAAATCTAGAAATTTAAAAATTACTCAATGGCAATCGGTTTTGCAGGAGGCTTTACATTCCATTAGATCGTTACTCTGCACCGCAACTAATGCAACATCTCATCAAAGGATGTTGTCTCATTGCCGACGGACTTCTAACGGACACTCGCTGCCTACTTGGTTGGCGAGTCCAGATCCGATTTTATTAAAACAGTATCTTCGGTCCAGTAAGTACGAACCCATTGTATAAAAGGTAGAACTTTTAGAAGCAAATCCAAATTATTCATTTATGCGTCTGCGTGATGGTAGAGAAACAACAGTCTCTAACGGACATTTAGCTCCCATCGGGACTGAAGGCTATGTTGATTACATTGATTCACAATTAGGAGGCTCTAATGATAGTCCTGAAAAGGAAGGTGCGGCTCTTCGTTCAACGCTACCGACTCCCGCGAGCTATGATGAGAGAATGCTCGCTGAGATACCGCCAACTACTGACCTGTCCGGCGAATGTCTAAGCCCCTCCTCCTCTAGGCGAGTGTCGGTCAGATGCTCTGAACGGATGCGTAAGCACCCTCAGTACCTTGATGATTACCATTGTTTTTAAAGGATGGAAGACTGTGATGAAGAGATGGTCCGCCGTTTATGATTCCAGTAATTTAGTATGTTTTGAAATGTCAGTTTTTGACGTTGTTATTTATCTGTAAAGTATAAGTTGTTTACGTTGAATAAAGCCAAGTAAGTTCTGGTTATTACTTCACAACCCCATTCTTCAAGTTACCTCCAGGTCCATATTTAGAAAATCACTAGCTCTCTCGACGATCCTTTCCAACTTGAGGTCAGGCGTAAAGTTCAACATTGCCTGTTCAACATAAAATTGCCACTGCAAAATTAAATTATTTAGTTACATGAGTGTGACGTCGTATTATGTTTGGAATAGTTATGTACGTGCCAATCTTGGAAAGTGATACTTTACAAGGCGAGCATGCGGTTTTCTTAAAGACGCGGAAACCTGAGAGCATGCAATCTCTGTAGAGACACGTTTCGAATGTGGCGCGTGCAAAATTTTTTTGTGCTGCCACAAATAATTTGACATTGATGGAATTACAAGAAATTTTTAATTTTTAAATAATTTACAAACTTGCAACAATTAATTCACAAGAACTTGACAGATAAAAACAGTACTGGCATGGCCACTGACGTAACATGCCTACTTTATTTTTAATGTTATTGTTCTCATATTAGTCCGGCAATCGGTTTCCGGCCTCTTGTGTCACTTTTCCGATGTCTTATGTCACTTTATTGATATAGCTCGAGAAACGTACTTTCCGAACTGAAAAATAATCGGAAACAGGCTTTTTTATATTGGACGCTCAAAAATGTAACATTTTTAAACAGATTTTATCATTTTGTACGTTTTATTGATGCAAATACATTTACATAATCAGAAATTAGAACTGAATTAATTGAATTTGATTTCATTTAGCATTTAATTTCAACTTGATTAATTATGAAATATCTTGGATCGATACTTGTTTTTAAATGATTCAAGGATGTTACTTATTCAAAATTCAATTATTTATTGCTTCTAGATTTTAAGTTTGCACCATATAAAAATTAATTTCAATAACTAAAGAAATAGTTTCTGAGACTTAAGATTGTGCCGACGATATTGAGCCTTATTTGTAGATTAATTCTTGTATATAAGTAATAATTGTTTTGGATGTGTGTTAAAGAAAGATGGATGTGGATGTAGCAGGATTGTTTCTTAATGAATATTTGATATCATTATAAGCTTGATGTTGAATTCTCGTTGTTTCATTTAAACTGAGTTATCAGGGTAATTTGGGCATCTCCAGGCTATAATTGTATTCTGAGGCTGATTTTGGCTAGTGTTGACAACGATTTATTAGAGAAAGTGTTCGAAGTTGTCCTCATTTTGGTCGACACAAAGATGCGTACCTCGTAGCTATGCTTCTGTGCATGCACTAAGGGTCTTCCGCTAATTACTTGGAATGCATTTGCGATTCGTTCTCAGCTTGGTAGATCGTGGACCTCTCAGGTCCAACTTCCTTTTACAGCATTAATCAATATTGATTTTGGCTGTATTGTTGCTATCTGTTGTTACAGATTTTGCCATGTTTTGGCAGGTGGTTGATGCGGTGAGTAGCTTTCCGGATCTTCCTCTTGATTGCTCTCCAACTATACGATATCTGAATCCTGGGTCCAACGACCTGTGGTTTTGGACCGACAGGATGGCTATTTGCCACAACGATTTCGCTTGTGTCCCCATTCCTTGGCACCCCGCATAGCTGGAAAACACCCTCGAGTTGTCACTGTTCCGCTGCTCACCTTGTTTCGCCCGGAGGCGAAGGTAGATAGATGTTGATTCCTCGAGGCCTTCTGTTGAAATACCCTCGATTCGTGCTATCAATTCTTCACGCGTATCAATCGGTTTTTATCCACCCCCGCAAAAAAATTCCAAGGGTTTTTGATCCGGCGACATGTACTCCACGACCAATCCACTGATTAGGAAATTGTTCGTCCAACAATTCTAGAACTTCACGCCTAAAATGAGCTTGCGTCATATTATTAATTTTTAGAGAATGGCTTTTGATATCTGGTGTTCTTTGAGCTGTGCTTTTGTTTATTAAAATTGGGAGAAGTAGAATAAATAAAGATATTCATCGGTTCTAAGCTCTAAATTTTGTAATCTATATCACCCCAAAATTTAATGTCAATTGGAACTCCAAACATATTGCTACCAAATAGTTGTAATTTTGAAATACTGATATCTCGATTTAAGAAAATTGTAGATATCATATTTGTAGTCAATGGCTTGGATCGAACTCTGATGGAATTTTAAAAAAATTTTCATAAAATTACAATTAAACTATGAAATCGATTGTAAGGAAAATTAATTCACACGAAATTGGAAACACCTATAAACCTTGACTGGCACTCCCTGTCTCTCAGCACGATTCCGGGTTGTTTCCGGTCCCGCGCATTTCTATGCAGGGCGTGGTTAATCTAAACAATTGATTTATAATTGTTTTTCTATAATAAATGCAAAATTATATAAATTACGTGTATTGTTATTCAAGGTTTTTAGACTCATAAAAGTAGTCTAGGTTAAAATAACATTTGCATTTATTCATTTAACAATAGAATAAGAATAGCATTCTTCGATATGTTTATTTTGCAAAGAAGGTAGGTATCTATTCATTCGAGATTTAGTGTACTACTTTCGTCTGTATTGTGCACATAGTATAAATTATATCTCGTAATTAAAGTCGTGATACTGCTAGCTAGCAACATTTCGGGGTTCATCAAATAATAATAATCATATGTGCTTAGGTGGAAATAACAAACAACCTATTCCCCACTATAACATTAACGGGCCATCTAAAAAAGTACTACGCTTAATGATACTGGGGATCTCGGTCTACAGAAGCTAATGCGCTTCTAGCTTAATGGTAGCCTAATTTTGTCTGGAGATGAGTAGTTCAAGTATAGTGCACGAAAATTTAATTTGTTGGTTATATTACAAAGAGGAAAAGCCCATGACCGGTTCGCTGTATTTGCAGCTCGTCAGATTTGAACATCCGTCTTTGCAAAACAACCATCCGCAGTAGCTGGACGCGACGCTCTCAGCGTCGTTGTAGTGCCTAAAAACTCTAGAGAGTTTTTTGGCTTGTTGATAATGATGATTGATGTGTTGTGGTGTTGTTTCTTGGTTGGACTTTTTAATAAATATGTTGGACTGGACTCCACGATGCCTGCTCCTGGAATCCTCTTGTTTTGATGCAGTGAGCAGTTTCCCGGGTCTTCCTCTTGATTGCTCTCCAACTATGCGATATCCAAATCCTGGGCCCACAGGCCGCTCCATCGTCAGGTAGCTCATCTAAACAAGACTGACGGATGTGCATCCCCGACGACTTCACTTGTGTACCCATTCCTCTGCACCCCGCATAGCTGGAGAACTCCCTCAGGTCGTCACCGTTCCGCTGCTCACTTTTGATCGCCCGGAGGCGGGGGTAGATGACTGATGTTGCCCCGTCGGCGTCTGGGCAAAAACGCAAAACAACCAACAAAGATCTTGAATTATATGGAAATCATACAGTATTAATATATACAAAGCATTTCACATTCGCCCTCTATACTTAAATATAAACATCTAACTATCGGAAACTTCTTCAAATCTACGGTATTTTAGTGTAGATGGCATTGCCAGACAAAATTTAATAATGTTAACTAGTCAATGACAACTAAGGTGAAATAACAAATAACTTATTATATAACTTATTACCCACTGTAACATTAACGGACCTTCTAAGAAAGTACTACACCTACATCTACGCCAATCTGACGAGCTGAAAACATAGTGTCATCGGCTTTACCTCTTTGTAAAATAACCAACAAATTTAATTTTCGTTTACTATACTTGAACTGTTCATCTCCAGACAAAATTAGGTCGCCATATGTGCTTAGGAAAAATTTATTAATCCAGCCATTGCAAAATATTTCTTACACATCAGCAGCAGCAATACAGATGAATTTACATCCATAACTTGTTTAGATTTATTAGAAGAAATACGCAAGCTCGCGTGTACATTTAAGATAAAATATGCAGGGGCGGTGGGAAAATGATATCGAACAAAATCTGAAAATAACTTGAGTATTTCTAGGTTCCTTACTAGTTAAAATATAATAAATTATCAAAGAATATATATATATATATATATATATATATATATATATATATATATATTATAAATTCTGATACACGACTTTTGTCGTCGCCCCTAATTTTTAGTATTCATTCTATATGATGTGCTTTTAGCAAAGTTTGGTTGGTTATCTATTTACTGTTCACTATATTTTATGCCTCGACTATATGAAACCTTTATCTCAGGGCGTTCACCTACTCACCGTGAGTTCAATCGTGAGTAGATGTGCACTGCCCAACCAAACTGCACACTCGTTTGTTTTACCACTTTTTATATGGAATTATTTACTGTGTAGGCCAAATTTTACTGATCAATGTTGCTTGGTGCCAAATTAATTTATGTATACTATTTCTGACTTTAATTTTTGACGTTTTAAGATATTACACGGTACTTACCTGAATTATACTGCCATGAATGCCTTCTTTAAATGTTTCTGGCTCTAGATCTTATTCACCGTACGCACCTTCACAAGGATTCACAATCGATGTTCACTTGCGTATCGCCTCCAGGTGTTCTTAACAATTTTGCTGACCCCAAATCTGAAATAATTTACCCTAATTTTAGAATTTTGAATAAACCGTTGTATCTACTTCCCCTGCGTTAATTCTTCCTTGTAATATGCTGCTCTCCTGTCTTCCTTCTTCGTGCTCCAATCAGTCCTCTCGCCTTTCCGTATTCAATCTCCAATCTATACTGCCGTCCTATTCCAAATCACTCCAAAATTATTAATATCGTCGTTGCTTCGCCGTCGCTTTGTATATCCACTCGAATCTCCTGCTGCCGTTTAACCAATCGTCCCAAATCCAATATCAATCTCGTTCAAACCTAAATAAATCGTCGCTTTCCCGTCGCACTATTAACCACTCTAAATATTCTTCTATACTCGTCGCTTTTATACTACCGATGCTTCTTGTACTTTCACTTGATTAAATCAGACTATTTAACTCAAAAAACATTTATTTCATCAATTATTTATACAACTTTTAACGCAGGTTTGCAAAACACGTCTTTATACTGAATATAATCGAAAAAGAAATCCCTTTATTTACTTCGCTAAGCAATAAGCATAACAACATCAGCTTACTTAATTACATTTTTAAACGCATACAATATCCAATAACAATTCGTCTTTACTCTAGTGTCCAAAATACCTTCACTATAGTCTTTATATACATTCATAATTTCTACCATTGGTCCTAAACACTTCACAATTCTCCAATAATATTTTATATTTCTATTCACTTATAATTTTGATTTTACAATTCGTCCAAAGTTGATTCTATTTAAATGAAAAGCCAAAATATTTACACAAGACCTGGACGCTTGGTTGATTGTAGATATCCATAGACGCGTCCGGTTTTCAGACGGCAAATGTACTTTCAATGGCTTATAAAATATCAACTCAGTATAAAACCTCAAGTACCGTGCATTGTATCAACGTCATAAAGTCATTTTGTTTACCTTTTGGCACATACGTTTCAAACTAAAATGGTAAATACTTTAGCATATGTAAAGTACAGCAAAATATAGTTTTTTTAACTTACTGGATCTGATATATGAATTATGTCGTTTGGCATACACCCTTTTTAACACAAATCTACCCTTAGAAGCCTTGTACCCCCCCCCCTTTACATTACAATATATATATATATATATATATACATGTATATATTATATGTATATATATATATATATATTGCTGTGAAACCTTAGAAAAATTTGAAGCTTCACCAGTGTCATAAAATAATTTTCAAAAATGCAAAAATTTCAAAAAAAAATCCTTACTCTTTTATTTCTGCTTCAAAAACCTTCTGCAGCTTCCCTGGCTAGCTCAGCTGTGCCTTTTCTCGGATACCTAAATTTATAACCACTCCTCCTTCACACTCGCACACCATTCAATAAAATCACCAAATAATACAACAATCATACAATCTTTTATTTACAGCTATGAACAAATAAATTATATTCACATGTATAAAAACAGTTTGATACACTCATTACAAAACTCGAAATATGTTATGTTTTTAAAGTCCTTGATTTTCTAATTATTTTCAAACAAATTCAATAAGATATGAGTAGATGGGCCCCACATATTACCCTAAATTGACTGTACACTGGAGTATGGTGAGCTCATAATAACCCAGTTTAGTTTATATATGCCTTTTACACCTTGCATAAATTAAAACAAAATTTATAGACCCGTTTACCTTTACAATCCAATTTATATCCAGAATAAAATTTTGTAAGTTTTAAATACGCCCTTCTTCAATATTTAACTTCAATAAATTGTTCAGTACATGTATCTTTTCCAATAAGTTTATACAACCATAAATAAACCCCAAAAGTCAAGCACACAGCACAATATTTCACAAATGTTTATCAAACAACAGAAATTTCAAATATATTACCGGGAGAATTCTTCAGGCTTCCATTCCTTCGAAGATGATCGCTAGAACACCTCGGCTTCGTTACCATTCGCTGTGATACTCAGCGGATTCACAGACGATAACACCATTTGCGAGCCAAGCGCCTCGTCTCATAGTACCATTCCATATATCAGCGTACGATCTTGGTTATTTGTGATGCTTACCCCACATATATCATGATTCCATTTATTGATTTTCGTGCTTTGTATTGTAGTAGCCGGACCTCTATTAATTTAATATACACTACACGTACTTCGCGTTAATAAATAGATGCCCGCTACTACTGAGTTACACTTGTAACCATTATATTTACTGTATTATCAACACATACAATTACTCACAATAAAAGCTCTACTATTATAGCAGTCAGTACTTTATCGTAGTAAAGTAATATAGAAGCGAAGAGAAGACAAGAGAACGTTAATAATTTCGATTGAGTATTTATATCATTTCAAAACCCCACCCGAAACACACATCAAGTAAAAAGCTTATTTTCAAATCTAAATTCTAAAAATTTTGCATACAACCGTCTTGAAAATTTCTGAAATTTACTCCGGTCTACGTGCCGTATCCGAAAAGCGCTCTCAACCTTCGCGTGTGTCTACGTTTGGAAAACTGTCTGTTTTTAACCAATGATAAAATTCTGTCATCACAAACCCCGCCTGAACTATATTCATCTTTGTCTTATGCATGTCTGTTGTCGCGTTCAAAACCCCACTTGAGTTACAGAAAATCGATATTGATGACAGCTCATCTTCACTCCACGTGTATATGGAACGTGCATTTTCAACCCCAACGCTTCTCTACCTGTCTCTATCTGTTGTATATAACCGATAGTGCATTTCCTCGCTCTTTAAGAAGTTTGTTAGCCTTGTGGTTTATACCAACTGACGGCTGAAAATATTTCTATGAAATCATATCTTAACACATGCTCGACTTCTTCGAATGTAACCTTTTAAAACGCAGGTGTTTGTTAATTATCGAACGTTTAGCGCAACAATTCCTAGACTTTGTATTTCGTCGTATTTGTATAAAACGAACTACATTCGCCTTGGAATTATTGATTTTGTTACGCAAGCACGTTCTCTTATGCTTATACGTGTTGGATTAAAATAAATTAAAATTAAGTATGAATTTCTATTTGCTTTAAAACTGTTTTTTCTTTATGTAATTTCTAACATACCATTATTAATTATAAAAATACGTCAATACATGTCCGTTTTCCTTAAATGACTCAAATTAATTTTGCGCATAAATAAATCGTTCTTTTCTATATACAGGGTGGTTGAAGTTTTATTGTTTACCACTGATTTAACCCTTTGAATCCACAAGAATATATATATATATATATATATATATATATATATATATATATATATATTGCTGTGGACTCTACACAAAAATTCTCGCCCCACGAATTGGGCCAACATAACAATTTCTGAAATAAAAAACTTATAATTCCTTTGAAACGCTTCCTGCTTCTGCACACCCTGGCTAGCTCAGCAATCTGCTTCTTCGTGAATACCTACAATGAAATTACCATTCAAATAATGTAACAAGACATACAACCTTTTTTATTTACACATATTAACAAGTGTCCCTTAATAATAAAATATTTACACATTGGTACATACAGTTTGATAAAACTGTTACCATCTCTATCTTTAAATCCTTTAAAAATTCATGCTTTTAATATATTTCAACAATTTTATTTCAGACGAGTAGATGGGCCCGTCGTACAACCCTAAATTGATTTTATCCGGGTCTATTTTGAGCTCAGTATAACCCAGTTACTCTAAATGCTTTGAAACCTCGCATTTTTATTTAAAATAAAGCTAAAGACCCGTTTACTCCTTACAACATTTTTATATCAATAAACATTTTTAAATAATTAATATTAATTGTCTTGTACATATACACCTTTAAATGAGTTTTTATGGTAATCAAATAAACCCCCAAT
Source organism: Platerodrilus igneus (assembly GCA_036346225.1). NCBI lineage: Eukaryota > Metazoa > Arthropoda > Insecta > Coleoptera > Lycidae > Platerodrilus > Platerodrilus igneus. The sequence continues at coordinate 1,790,050 of JARFIW010001719.1, read as the reverse complement.
ATGTCAAAACACTCAAGCACCAAGATATCAACACAAATGTTCAAGTAAAAGCAACAAATTAATTTTCTTTACCTGGAGTCAGCTTCGTCCGTCGTTACTTCTGAAGATGTGTACCAAAAAACCCTCGTCGTCGTGTCCATATACTTCGTGATTATGCCTGGCTCCCACTGATGTTCACTAGCTATCTAAATCTCTGCCACCACCTTTAGTATTTCTTAACCAGCCATACCATTACACTTCACGCATACTAATTAAGCTTTTCAATTCGCTTACCCAAGTACCATCCTATCATTAAATTGTATCGTGTATTAACCGCATCCGTGATACGGTAGTACCCACTTGTGCAAATCACTTTTGATTCCGGTACGTTACTAACCGCTTTACACACTTTCAAATAGGATGTGATATACTGCTTCAGCGAATAAACAACAATCAGCACGTACTAGCATTTACGTTATAAGATCTAAGCGCAAGAGAAGAGAGCTTTAATAATTTTCTCCGTGTATTTATACCCTTTTTAAAAACCCCCATAGAACCTATTTCCGATTGAAAAGCTTATTTTCTATACCAATTCTTAAAATTTTTATCGTAACGAACTCTAACGCCTGAAAAATTCCCCGTTAATCGTGCTGTTACATAGAAATTCGTTCGATTACCTCAACGGACGCAAGCTTCTCAAAAACTGCTAGCCTTCGACCAATGATATTTCTTTCCCCCGCTATAACGTTCCACCTCCTAGCTACCTTTCTCCGTTCCACGCATATTTATTGTCTCTTTTAGAACCCCTCTTAAGTTACAGAAAATCGATATTGTTGTTGGCCTTCGACTGTCCCGTGTATTCTAGACGTGTATTGTAACCAACATTTTATTATACGTGTTCTCTGTTCGTTTTACATTATAGGTCTTTTATTTCACTCAGTCTTCAAAGCCCTTGTTATTTTAGTAGCTTATACATTGACCGTTACAAACAATTCTTTAGAAATTCCTATATACACAGTTGTTAAAATTTTATTGTCTAGACCTATTTAACCTATAATTCCACGACAATATATATATATATATATATATATACAGTGTGACCCGTTTGTTTTGAGACACCCTGTAAAATCTTTATTTATCGTGCGATTTTAACCAATCTTTTTTTTGTAAATTGTGAGCTTGATCAACTGTGTTGTCTGAGCAGAAAGTGCCATATTTCTACAAAATCCAAAGCCTACTTCGTCAGTTTTTAGAGTAAAATTGAAAGACTTCATATTAGCGATTTTTGTTTTCAAATCTGTGCACGCCATCTAATAGAACATCTTTCAAAACGTGCCTGTACTAAATTTTATCAAAATCTTTTGAGCAATAACGATTTTATAGTTTAATCCCCACATCTTTGAAGGCAATTTTAACGGTGAAATATACCAAGACTTCCTGGACAATGAACTGCCACAGTTACTTGAAGACGTAAGCTTAGAAGTGCGACAGAACATGTGGTGTCAACATTACGGTTGTCCGGCGCATTATTCGGTAGTAGCACGCGAAGTACTTGATCGTGATTTCCACAGTCGCTGGATCTGTAGAGCTGGTCCGATAAATTGGCCTGCCACATCACCAGATCTGACTTCACCAGATTTTTTTGTGGGGGTACCTGAAAGACAAAGTGTACCAACAACTCGTGAGAATGATTGAACGAATCAGGAATGCTTGTGCCCATATTACTAAAGACGTACTTCTCAGTTGAGTAGTCATGTGAAACGCGAATCGACAAACGTATTGAACTTCAAGGTCACCGTTTCGAGCATTTACCTGAATAGTGAGAGGCAAGGAGACTTACATAAATCAAGTACCCTGAAGAAAACTACTACTAAGGGTCCCGTCGTTGTTCCTGGGTTACTTTAAAAGTAGTTTATTAACCAACCACAAGAGCGAGAGGGTGGGGTAACATAATTGAATAGCCCGTCGAAAAATATTAAATACGTGTTTCTCTGATTTTGATTTATGTTCTATTTCTTGCAATTACAGCGCCACCTGTCGCGAATCAAAAAAATTTATCGAACAAATCGCATGTAGTTTTCGACGTAGAATTCCAATCTGGGATAAAAAATAAGGGTTCCTATTTAAGATTTTTAATTTGTCGCCCACACTGTCCACAGGGGGAGTAGGGATGGGCGTAATTTAATACTAACGATGCCCTTCTCGGAGATATTAAAGTTTCGATTCAACAAATTTTTTTGTACAATGCGTAGTTTTGAGGTATTACAAAATTCGAGAGTAAATGATTCAACCGGTATATATATATATATATATATATATATATATATATATATATATATATTGATACAGATCTAAGTTGATATCTTGATACTGATCTAAGTCAATATCGTCCCAGATCTAAATTAAATATCTGAATATATTTCTAAAATTACCTCTAAAAGGAAAATATAAAAATACGTCTGAAAATACGACCAATTAAACAAAAGTAAGCACACTCATGGAATCCGAGGAAAACTACAAGCAATAAGTAGAACGAGTGTAGCAAGGGATGTTGAACACAGATACTCTGAGGCAATTCCAGTGACAAGGAAAGAAAACGCAGGTTAGCGATCTTATAAAATTTATTAGTTAAAGACTGTTTCAATTTTAATATTTGCTATATATTGTATGTCTGTAAGAGTCAACAAAAAAGATCATTTGAGAATTTGAAAACAGGGAAATCATCTTAGAACGTTCGAAGGTACTTAAAAGTAATTAAAAAGATATTTTTGCTGGCTTTCAGGAAATCATAAATTTGGTAAATGTTAACGTTCTATTCAGGGGCTACATTTTGAATTTATATAAAATTGTACATATTATTATCAATCATTATATTGTGTAATCTTTGGATTGCTTCATTTAAATTCATTTAAATTTATTTAAGCAGTAGAAAGAGTAAGGGTTAAACAATCTTTATCGTCGTATAATAAGGGATATCACAGCAAATAAGAAAGGTACGCCCAATCGTGGGGCTTGTAGGGGCTTTTCTATATCATAGCAAATAAAAATCGACGCCCAATTTGGGGCAAGAAAGAGTAATTTCATATCAATATTAATAACGCCCAATCGTAAGGGCGATATCATAGCAATACATATATATATATATATATATATATATATATATATATACAGGGTGAGTTTTTAGTGTGGCAACGGTTGATAACTCCGTTATTATAAAAGCTACGTAAACCAAATTTGGAGGCATATTAGGCATACCTAATGTGCACATTTTAAAAATATTTGGAAGCATACAGGGTGTTTCATAATTCCAGGGCATATTAAACTTTTTTTTTTTTTAATGGAACACCCTATATATTATTACATTTTTGAAAAGCCCATAAAAAGAGCTTTAATTTGATATCAAATTGTATCTGTCTATTTCTTTTAGTTTTGAGATATTCAACTGTTTTTAGAAAAATGACCCGATTAGATACATTGCCACTGCACTAATACACAACTTATGTTAATTTTCAAGATGCAGAAAATTTTACCATATACCATAGTATATTTGTAAATATCACTTTTTGAAATTTCTTCCCAGTATACAGGGTGTGTCAGGTTTTGCAAAATGCAATTTTAAATTTTTTAAATGGCACCCTACCAATTTTATTGCTACAATGGATAGTTCATTAAGTGTCCTTTCATTTTGTTAAGCATTCCCTATACCTAAATCCATTACTTTCTGAGATATTTTGATTTTCTTCAAATTTTATAAATGTTTTAATTTACATAACTAAAATAACACTATTGGAGAATATTATAAAACAATTAATACATTTTGATTAACAATCAACTACAGTTATCAATAACAATTTTCACTGAAGATATAACAACCTACAATGTCGCTATCAACAGAATTCTGCCAGATCAACAATATGCATTTTATAGAAAATGTTCAAGCAGGAAATCAGGCAAGCTTTGAAAAAAATAACTATTACATGTAAAGTGTCATTTAGGTTTATTAATTGTAGTGTGTTGTCATTTAACAAGATATCTCTCTTGGTATATTCTTGATGCAAGTAGGAAATTTTTTAAACTTGCTCCCAATACCCAAATCATATTTATTTGTTCTTCCACTGTAAAATTCATTTTGAAAACTTCTTCAAAGATTACATTTAAAATAGAACTTATAATGCGTTAAATGACAACACACTACAATTAATAAACCTAAATGACATTTTGATTGTAATTGTTATTTTTTTCAAAGCCTGCCTGATTTCGTGTTTGAACATTTTCTATAAAATGCATATTGTTGATCTGGCAGAATTCTGTTGATAGCGAATTATTGTAGGTTGTTATATCTTTAGTGAAAATTGTTATTGGATAAGTGTAGTTGATTGTTAATCAATATGTATCAATTGTTTTATAATATTCTCCAATAGTAAGTTATTTTTAGTTATGTAAATTAAAAACATTCATAAAATTTGAAGAAAATCAAAAATATCTCAGAAAGTAATGGATTTAGGTATAGGGAATGCTTAACAAAAATGAAAGGACACTTAATGAACTATCCATTGTAGCAATAAAATTGGTGCCATTTAAAAAAAAATTTAAAAATTGTATTTTGCGAAACCTGACACCCTGTATACTGTGAAGAAATTTCAAAAAATTGATATTTACAAATATACTATGGTATATGGTAAAATTTTCTGCATCTTGAAAATTAACATAAGTTGTGTATTAGTGCAGTGGCAATGTATCTAATCGGGGTCATTTATTCTAAAAACAGTTGAATATCTCAAAAACTAAAAGAAATAGACAGATATAATTTGATATCAAATTAAAGCTCTTTTTATGGGCTTTTCAAAAATGTAATAATATATAGGGTGTTCCATTAAAAAAAATATAAGTTTAATATGCCCTGGAATTATGAAACACCCTGTATGCTTCCAAATATTTTCAAAATGTGCACATTAGGCATGCCTAATATGCCTCCAAATTTGGTTTACATAGCTTTTATAATAACGGAGTTATCGACCGTTGCCACACTAAAAACTCACCCTGTATATATATATATTGCTACATAATTTCTACTGTTTGGCTGAAACCCTACAACACGCAGTGCTCGTGATGAATCCTGAAATAAATTAAAACAAAACTCACCTAAAACACCACTTTCCACTAGCTCAGCCTAACTTCGGTAGATGCTGCTCTAGCCTGTATGGAATAAAATCACAAAAAGATTTCTACAACAAAGAAACGCGAGACTTGGTTAAAAAGCGCTAATTGATACTAAAAATCGATAAATTTACAAATTCAAGTTGAAGTTACATACAAATTATTCATTATATTACTAATTTAAAAAAAAACAGTATTCCCATAAATCGACGTGCTCAAAATATTTACAAATTACCTATTTTATTTAATAATTCACCACACCTATTCTTATTAATTCTTTCATTAATAAACCCATTACCATATCAACTGATCGTTGTAGCGAAAAAATGGTACAATTAAATTATTTAGCATGATCCAAGACTAAAATGAGTCGACCTTCACAAGAAATTCATCTCGCTATTTATAATCCATTTACTTAGCATTTTATGAATCTCAAATTGACATCTACAGTAACAATGAATTAAAAGAAACCGATATTTTTTTAAAAAGGACGCTCGTTATCTATTACGAACTTCAAATATTTACACCTAACTTTTATATACTGGCTGTACACGGCAGTCGTATGGCATAGGATCAAATTTGGCTCAATCGTACGATGGTCTCGGAACCAACTTGTCAGTGTCTCCCTCAGGCTGTTCAAAATCCAAAAGCTAGCCTGTCTAGAACTCTCAGGATCCATAAAGACAACAACTACCATACTTTAGATGTTTTACTAGGGCTCCCAGCTTTCTCCATTTGAATCCAGAGAAAAGCTTTGGAGACTTATTTCACACTTTGATATAAGGGCAGGTAGTGGAACAAGGAGGATGCTGTATCATATGCTTAAACGGCTGTTATAGAGGAAAAGGAGCTTTCCATTACGCTATAAAGAAACCAGAAAATAGATTAAGAATACAGAGGCAATTCACTTTCACGATCATTTCGAGGGAAAAATGGGAACAAAATAAGGTTACATTCTTCCAGGACTCCAGGCAAAGATATACGCAATATTAAAAATGGCTGCAAGCCACGCGAAAGAGATGTTGAAGAGAAGATAGTCAAGCAGCACTCTAAGCGATCTGCTCCCCCAGGACCAGATGCCTACTGGTTCAAGAGTACGGAGACGCATTGGAGAAATTAGTCAGTCAGAAAGAAGTTTAACTCTTCTGGGTTCCAGGACACCACGTTTTTGAAAACTTTTATTGTACGTCAATATCTAGTGTGCATTTATATATAAGCCTCTCAGCCAGCTCACTAAATACCAGAATCTATTCATCATCATATTGTTTTCGACCTTACTTAAGGTCGGTTTGACGCAGCTCTAACTTCTTTTCTAATCTGTGCTAATCTAAAAAACTCTACATACCCTTCACAACCTAAATTTCTAATAATTTGACTAATATAATTTGGTCTAGGTCTTCCTATATCCTTTTATCTTTTTCCTATCCATCTGACTTTACATAGATATTAGCAACATGATGGTTGTTAAAGAACTCTAACATGTTTACATGTTTACCATTTATAAGGAAATGAAATATAACCTTCAAAAAGGAAAAGTGTTACAATATATGTTATGGTAAGGCTTAAGCAACGAAACGCTACCCACATGCCAGACCGCTACCTAATTGTGAGTTATGTCATGGTGACGTTTATTAAATTATATGTTATGGTAAGGCTTAAGCAACGAATCGCTACCAACATGCCAGACCGCTAACTAATTGTGAGTTATGTCCTGGTGACATTTAGTTAACTGATTTTTATTTTTTTTTGTTTTGTTTTCGAACTTACTTAATGTCGGTTTGACGTAGCTCTAAATTCTTTTCTATTCTGAGCTAGTCTAAAAAGGTCTACATACCCTTCACAACCTAAATCTCTAATAATTTGACTAATATAGCTTTGTCTAGGTCTTCCTACTCTATTTTTATTTGGTAGTCTATAATCTAAGACTTTACTAAATAGTCCCTCATGTCTTAACTGGTGCCCTATCATTCTATCTCTCCTGACCTTCAATTGTTTCCACATACAGGGATCCTCACCTATCCTTCTATAAACTTCCTCGTTTGTTACTCTATCTGTCCAACTAATCTTTAACATTCTCCTATAACACCAAGTTTCAAAAGCTTCTATCTTTTTCTTATCTACTTCTTTAATTGTCCAAGCCTCACTACCATATAGTAGAACGCTCCATACGTACGACTTTAAGAAACTTTTTCTATTATCTAAACTAATACTATTAGCTATTAGTAAGTCTTTCTTTTTTAAAAACATTTTTCTAGCTTGAGCTATTCTAGCTACTATATCCCTTCTGCTACGTCCATCCTTTGTAATTATACTACCTAAATAGCAAAATTCATCTACCTCCTCTAACTCGGTATTACCTATTTTTAATTTTTGTTTAGAACTAGGCTGTAACTCACTTGTCATTATCTTTGTCTTTACTGAGTTAATTCTCATACTATAGTTACTCCGTAGTATCTCATCTAAAATATTTAAAAACTCTCCTAACTCTTTTCTAGACTCTGCTATAATGGCTATATCATCTGCAAAACGTAACATGTCTATTTTCTGTCCCTGTACACTAATACCTATCTCTTTTCTCTCTCTGGCTAAGTTTAAAGCTTCCTCAATATAAACATTAAAAATCAAGGGAGACAGTATACAACCCTGTCTAACACCATTTCTAATCTTAGCTTCCTTTTCTATTTCATCAAATCTAATTACTACGCTTTGGTTTTTATATAGACTGTAAATAATTTTTCTATCCCTATGAGAAATTCCTATTTTTTGCAAAACCCTGAACATAACAATCCAATTAACCCTATCAAATGCTTTTCTAAATCTACAAACGCGAAATGAGTCTTTTTATTTTTTTGTAACCTTTTTTCGATAATTACCCTAATCATTAGTATCGGTTCTCTAGTCCCTCTGTCTTTACGAAAACCATATTGGTCTTCGCCTAAATAATTCTCAGTCAAAGCTTCTACTCTATTTTTAATTATTATTGCTAGTATTTTGGAAGCATGAGAAGTTAAACTAACTGTTCTAAAATTCTCACACCTATCAGCTCCTGACTTTTTTGGGATTGGGATAATATTTTTTTCGAAATCTATTGGAACCTCACCTGTGTCATATATTACATTTATTAGTTCATATAATCTGTCTAAAGTTTTCTGACTTGCATATTTTATTAATTCTGCGGGAATATCGTCTATCCCTGGCGCTTTATTTAATTTAAGATTCCGAACAGCTCTATCAAATTCCTCTCTTAATATTGAGAACCCTATTTCTACATCCTCTTCTTGGTCGTTCTCTAACTCATCCATATCGTCTCCCTTATATAAATCTTCTAAATATCTTTTCCATCTATCAGCTACCTCAACTTTATTTATTAGAAGCTCATTATTCTCGTCTCTAATACCATTATATTTTTTCCTAGCTTCCCCAAAAAACTTTTTAACTGCTCTGTAAGCCCTGTCTGTCTTACCTACTCTCAAATCATCTTGTATTCCCTTACAATTCTCCTCCATCCATTTATTTCTAGCTTTTCTACACTCATGTACTATCTTATTTCTAACTGTATTATATTTTTGCTTATTTTCACTATCCACTTCTCTGAAAGGTTTAAGCTTTCTTCTATTCTCTATTAAATCTAATATCTCCTTTGTTACCCAGGGTTTTCTCGCTTCTATTTTTTTCTTACCTATAGTCTGTGTTGCTGTATCATGTACAGTCAGTTTTATTTCTTTCTTTTCTATTACCACAATACAAATATAATGAGTTCAAAATATATTTCTCACAAACAACATTTTTAGTACACAATTCATAATTATTCTCTATGCTACTACCCTAATAAACAAATCTTAAACACAAGAATTATTTATCAATACATGTTTAATTAAATATTTCCTTTAAAATTACTATTTACAGAAATTATTTTCTATTTACACCTCTCTTAAATAATTAGTCCTATAGAAAATCATCCCTTTTTTACTACTGTATTAAACTCGCTGGCTCAGTATGTTTATTATCCTTTATGTAATCACAAATTCTTTGCGTGAATTTTCAACCCCAAATAAATTATTTAGTTAACTTTTGTATACAAATATCTACTATAAATTAAATTCTTAACCTAATAAAATCTTTTATGGAGAACATTCAATTTAAATAAAATAGTTTGTATATCTGACCTCTTTAACAGCCAAGTGTCTTTTTGTGGTAGCTTTTAAGTTACCAGAGTCCACTCTATAAAAATCCAAATAAAACAATTATCCAATTCTTATAAATCAATACTAGTGTTCCATTTTTTTAAATCATTAAGCAGTGCATCTTCCATTTTAACATTTTGACTACATTAAAACGGTTTATGTATTTTTTCAAATTTGTTGGTTCGTTACTTCCATGTAGCTTGAAATATTTTAATTAATTTTGAACCACGAATATTATTAATACAGCCTAGCCTCTACATATTTCTTAGCATATAGTTTTCATTTTTAACTATTTTACGTTTAAATTATTATTTTTATTTTAGATTTTGTGGACAGCACTCTCTGTAGCCTTAGGTATAGAATTGCGGGGAGAATACATCCGAGGTGTGCCATGCATAAAAAAGCACGAACAACTATTTTGTCCAACGGCTGGAAACTCATATCCTTTGTAAGTGATTATTATTATTACACAGAAGTAACATTTAAGTTTTAGAGAACGAATCGAGCTCTTTATTGATGAAAATAAAGCGCTTATGAGAAGGATGTATGGGGATTTTTCAATTAGTCCTGAGTTTGAAGGACCTGGACCAGGTGGAGGAATAAAGCATAAAAGGAATGCCGCTAAACCCGGAGTACCAGATTTCAATTTAACACCTGGATCTGATTCTCATTTAGAAGATATAGATTCACAATATAGTTACTCCTCAAAACGCACGCCTCGTCAGACCTTTCGTGCGACCCAGAATACTAAAAGTGAAAGGTAAGTTAGCTAAAAAATTATATTAGCAAGTTGAATCAATAGCAAGAAACGTTTTTGCTTAAATTTTTTATATCTAAAACCGAAATTCATCATTAAGTCTTCAGTCCTGGAACTGGTTGTTGGCAACAGGCGACTATAAACTACCCAGTCTGACAAATTTACAAAAAAAAAGTAAAAGAAAATTACTCCAATTAACAGTAACACAACAAATATGGTGTACAAGCAAACAAATAAATAAGTATGCTAATGGATCGAAAATATATCCATAGAACCAAGAACTTCCAGTTAAAAAATGACCTTGTGTTAGGCACGCCGAGTCTAAAGGTTCGTTCGTAAGAGCACATAATGGCCTTGAATTAAAATAGCCTCTATATGAATTAAAACTGTGTTGAATTCTTCATAGGTCAATTGAGTTAAACCAATTCGTTTAAAATGGTACTTAAATCCCTTTATATTGCTTTCCCACAAGCCTCCAAAGTCAGGACTATATGCAGGAATAAATAACCACTGAATACGATGATCTCCTATAAAATTCTGAAACTGTTTATTACTCCCCTTCCCAAAACTATCATATAATTCCCTTAATTCTTTATCTGCACACTTAAAAGTGCTCCCTTTATCACTGTAAATGACTAGCGGAACTCCTCTCCTACCAATAAATCTGTTTAAAGCACCAATAAATGTTTTTGTTTTCAGATCAGATACCACTTCAAAGTGTACTACCTTTGTTACAGAACACATAAAAATTGCAACATATGCTTTTGTAACAATTACTTTCCGGATTTTGAATTGCTTTATAAAGAAATGCTCATCAAAATCAGTCCCTACCTTTTCTAAAGGCCTCGCTATGTTAACCTTATCATATTGTAAACTGCGCATGAGCTGATTTGAAGCTTCTGCCTTCAGCATCCAACAGACTACACATTTTGAAATAATCTTTTTTATCTCTCTAGTTGCATCTTGAATCCAATATTGTTGCCGTTGACAACATTAAATTTGCTCCAGCATACAATAAACGTAAATATTCGCTTTCTATAATGATTTTTGTTATGAAAGCTTTTTGGGTAAAATTATCGAAAATTTTTGTTCGTATGCACTATGGTGCAACAATTTTGGAATTTATGTAAGCACTTACAAAATAGTTTTTGGAAGGCCTGATCTAGGGACTACTTAGGTCAGTTACAAGTTATATCAAAATGGAAAAATTGACAATCTGTCAAAGTCGAATATGCCTTTATTCCACCCTTTTCACTTTTCGGTTTAAATAATTTGTTAGAATTTGAACTCACTGTGGTTGTATTTACCATAGGTTTAAAATTATTTTGCTTGCTAAAGGTTTTATTCCCATTACTATTAAAGTTTTTAACAAATGGCTTACTTAATTCAGAATTTAAGGCTCTCTTCTCTTATCTAAGAAATCTAAAAGCTCCTCCAAAATTTGCGTTTGAATTTGGTTTTCGATCATTTTGGTACGCTCGATTATAAAAGATATGTAATTTTGATAAAACCATATAAACCACCATTGCATACCACATGGGTTCCCTAAATTTTTTTAATATGCTATTGTTTGTCTAATCCTTGCTACAAAATCCCGAAGCATCCCTGAATCATTACAATTTGAAATAGATAATTGCATCAAATTCTTTATATGACAATCAATAATTAAATAATCATCATCATATCTTTTCTTTAAAATACTTAATACGGTTTCGTATGAATTATTTTTCATGGGCAAAGCTGAAATTAAATGCAGCAGTTCATCCAGTAATTGCGCCAAATACAACAGCTTCTCAATGTTTTCCAAATTTGGATTACTGTGAATTAATGATACAAAGACTTCATAAAATGATTTTAAACCTTGACTCTGCTCATTAAAAATAAGCAACTGCAAGGCTTCTAATATAATATTACCTATAGTGATACTACTGTGATGTATAATTAAACTACTAGCTACCTTACGATCTTCCTCAGACTTAACTTGCGTATTTACAATTCTTTTAAACTTAGCATAGGAATGGCGATGGCAAGTCCACTATCAGCAATCTTTAGTAATATATTCATGGAGAAATTTGAAAAAGATGTAATATTCACACAAAAATTGACACCACTAATCTGGTGGAGATACGTAGATGATGTCTATGCTATTTGGCCTCATAATACAGAACTGATTAAAAACTTTGTAGGCTCAATTAACAAAATAGAACCAACTATTAAATTCACTTATGAATTAGAGCAACATAGAATACTTCCATTTTTAAATATTCTAGTTAGTAAAAACGGTGCAACAAATAATACATCAGTTTACAGAAAACCAACACACAAACAGATACTTAAACTTCGATTCAAACCATCCACACTGTGTCAAACAAGGAATTATCAAAACCATGTATGATAGAGCATAATTAATATCATCAAACGAAGAAATTTTAAGGAAAGAGAAAGATCTGATCAAATGTACACTAATAAAAAACAAGTATCTTAAAAGAATAATAGAAAAAGAAATGAATAAAGTCCCAAAAAATAGAAAAGAAGAAAACAACGATACACATCAAAAAATGCTCTCAATACCATACATAAAAGGATTCTCCGAAAAAATTCAAAGAATAGGAAACAAATTCAAAATCCAAACAGTATTTAAAACCAAAATACACTAAGAACACAACTAACAAAAACGCAATACAAAGTTCAAAAAACTGCATGTACAAAATATCGTGCGAATGCAACAAGTTTTACATAGGGGAAAGTTCCAGACCATTTGAAGTTTGATTAAAAGAACATAAATCATATATAAAAAATAGAAAACTTGAAAAATCCATGATTTGCTAACATGCATGGGACTTGAGTCATAAAATAAAATAGGAGGATGCAAAAATTATTGACAAGAAAGAAAACCACCAAAAACAAAAAATTAAAGAAGCTGTTTATATAACCCTACATAAAAATAACTGCGTAGCAAACGAATATGTGACTTTCAGTAAAAAGAAATAGCAAAAGGAATTACACATGAAAATCAAATTCCCCCAATATCTAGGTAGCATTGAAAGTTTTTCCTGGGTTTTCCTTGCGATATTAACATGAAATACAGCCTACATACATGATTTCTATTTATACATACAACAATAATTACATAACAATAAGCATATTAGCAGCCCCCGGCTGCTTAAGCCTTACAGTAACGTAATCACACACTTTTTTAATAACCATCCCCTCAACCGTATAAATAGAAACACGTTAAAATGTTTTCAGGTCCTTAAGTTATTGAATTTATATGAAATTTAACTATATAAAAATTAATCGGCTGATTTCACGTTAAGCGAATTGGCTACCTTAAAAAGCCGCTCCCAGGGCGCAACACAAATTGAAGGCACTCGTTCTTCTAAACTTTAAAATTTTCACCTAATGTATTCAAATCAAAGATTAATAAATCAAAGTCACCTTCAATTTATGTCATAAATGTCAAACTTAACAATTTTTTTTATTTTGACAACGATCCTAGGTCATGGATCGAAACATAAATTAGACGATTTTAAAAACTCTGAGTGGTTTAATTCCCAAAGAAGTTTAAGAAAAATGAATTTTTTCTATTTCCTCTACTTGCCTTGTATTATACTCTACTTCAAACTCCGACAATTAGTAACATGATATGTGAACTTGTAAGTTCATAACCTTATAAATTGTGAATTAGTGAAATTAAAAATTGGTAAACGTGTGAGTTATTGTTATCCGTATAGGTGAGGGTGAGCGCTATAATAAAATCATTTAGTCTACCTTAATAATTATTTAACTTGCTTACCGTTATCAGAAACAAACAAAAGTCAAGTGCATTCTGCACTTGATTATGCTGCCACGTTTATTGTCAAGCGTAGATTTCTAGCTCGGACCTTATTGATCTCCATGATGCTTCTAACTGCAGCGAGTAGTCGAACCAGACTGACTCTTCTGTCAACGGGTTGCGCACAAGGCACAAAAATCGTTTGACATTGGAAATGCTATTCAAATGACCAACGTTTACGAACAGAGCCTTTACTATCATTATTAATTAATATATGTCCTGTGATTGGGCTATACGGTACTGATCTGAACTTTTATTAACATTATAAAATTAATTGTTTGTTTGAATAAACAGTGTATTTTATAATTAAATTTATAAGCTTTTATAATCGTCAAAAAAAATTGTTACAAGATGAAACACTAAAATTTATTTCAAATTTATAGAATGGACTCCTGTGAAAGCAAAGTCGAAATCGTAACACCATACTGGGCTTCAAATTCTGCAGGGAAGATCCGTGCTATTGTGAACACGCAACACTTTGAACAGGCAATTCATCAAGAAGTTTGCGCGTAAGTACAGATTAGTTTATGGAAAAATTTTGTACTGTAAACATTATCTTCTAGAAAAGCCACAACAAAACGATGCAGTGGTGACTGTGGGTGCGAACAAAAATACAAATGGCACCGACTACTAGCATATGATCCAGATAATGACTGCAAAGGTATATTTATGGATTGGTTCCTATTTCCATCATGCTGCGTATGCCGATGCAGCCCATTATGATAAAATAAATATATATTTAGACATAATTAGGTACATATATCGCCTTCATCCTTTAATTAGTATTATTTATAGAAATGGTTTGTTTGTGATAATATTATAAACTGTTTTATTTCAAGATCATTATTATATAATTCTGTAGTCATACTTGCAGTTACCACTAAATTTTAATATTGTGACTGACAGTATCAAAAAATTTATTAGCTTTATTACTTATTTTTTGTTGTATGTTTGTAATTATGTATGTGTGTATGTGGTATAAATATAATTTGTAATAATAAAAGAAAGCATTTATAGTCACAACATAGTTTTCTTTAAGAGGGATGAATAAAATTGTCCAATTCCCCTCCCAAACGAGCCACTTATGACTACAATTAAAAATCGTTTCCACACCATGTGATTGGGCATATTCCACAAAATAAATGTAAAAAATACTATCACTTAAAAGGAAATCGTTTTGAAGATATTTGAATTAAACCGATCTTACAGTACCTTGAAACAAACAACCTATTATCACTGTTATAAGTCAGTTGTAAAAACATTCAACCTCAGATGCACTGATTTATCGTTCTTCTTAATCTTCTTTGGGAATTAAACCACTCATAGTTTTTAAAATCATCTTTATTTACGTTTCGATCCATTACCTAGGATCGTTGTCAAAATAATAAAAACTTCAAGTTTGACATTTATGGCATAAATTGAAGGTGACTTTGATTTATTGATGTTCGAAATATTTGGTTTGAGTACACTAAGCAAAAATTTTTAAAGTTTAAAAGAATGATTGCCTTCAATTTGTGTTACGGTCTGGGACCGGCTTTTTTTAGGTAGCCAATACGCTTAACGTGAAATCAGTTGATTAATTTTTATTGGTGAATTTTATATAAATTCAATAACTTGGAAATTGGAAAACATTTTTTAACATGTTTCTATTTATACAATTGAGAGGATGGTTATTAAAGAAGTGTGCGATTGTATTATTGAAAGGCTTAAGCAGTCGTTTTTATATTTATTTTGAAGGGGAAAATCATTATGATTTAGGCTACCTCTTTGGTAGATTTTAACATGGTTCTGAAGCGACCTTATGGCGGGTTTACACTTGTCAGATACCAATGTTGTTCTATGACGGTTGTATTTGGATCTGAGGCGACCCTATGGCGGGTTTACACTTGTCAGATACCAATACTGTTCAACAGAGATTGTATATGGTTGTGAGGTAACCCTATTGTGGGTTTACACTTGTCAGATACCAATGCTGTTTTACAGGGGTTGTAATATGCTTCATCATCATCATCATTAGGTCTTCATCTCAAAACTGGTTGGACCCATACCTGCACTTATTTATATTCTGAGCTAGTCTACATAGTTTCAGAAATTCTCACACAGAGTGTATATAGCTCGTTTCCCTTCTATTGTTTTTTAATTTTATGCCTTATTTCACCGAGATTCAGTGAAGGGGGTTAAGCAACCTGTGGCTACCAAGATCCCCCAACACTTAGATATTTGCCGAAATAATGGTTTTCCAGTTAATATGCTTATTGTTATGTAATTAGTTATTGTATGTATAAATAGAAATCATGTATATAGGCTGTATTTCATGTTAATATCGCAAGGAAAATCCAGTAAAAACTTGCAATGCTACCTAGATATTGTGGGCATTTGATCTTCATTTGTTATTTCTTTTAGTAATGGAATCTATTGTTTACTGAAAGTTACGGATTCGTTTGCAACGCAGTTATTTTTATGTAGGGTTATATAAGCAGCTTCTTTAATTTTGCGTTTTTGGTGGTTTTCTTCTTTATCGATAATTTTTGCGTCCTCCCATTTTATTTTATGACTGGAGTCCCATGCATGTTGGCAAATGATAGATTTTTCAAATTTTCTATTTTTTATATATGATTTATGTTCTTTTAATCGAACTTCAAATGGTCTGGAACTTTCCCCTATATAAAACTTATTACAATTGTACGGTATTTTGTAGATACAGTTTCTTGAACTTTGTATTGCGTTTTTGGGTTTTGTTTTTGTTAATTGTGCTCTTAGTGTATTGTTGGTTCTAAATACTGTTTTAATTCTAAATATGTTTCCTATTCTTTGAATTTTTTCGGAAAAACCTTTTATGTATGGTATTGAGAGCATTTTGTGGTGTGTATCGTTGTTTTTGTTTTCTTTATTTTTAGGGTTTTTATTCATTTCTTTCTCTATTATTCTTTTAGGATATTTGTTTTCTATTAGTGTACATCTGATTAGGTCTTTCTCTTTCTTTAAAATTTCTTCGTTTGATGATATTAATTTTGCTCTATCATACAAGGTTTTGATAATTCCTCGTTTGACACAGTGTGGGTGGTTTGAATCGAAGTTTAAGTATCTAATTCTGTGTGATGGTTTTCTGTATACCGATGTATTAATTGTTGTATCGTTTTTGCTAACTAGCATATCTAAAAACGGAAGTTTTCCGTGTTGTTCCAATTCACATGATGTCTATTTATACATCATCATCATTTTGTTTTCGACCTTACTTAAGGTCGGTTTGACGCAGCTCTAACTTCTTTTCCATTCTGTGCTAATCTAAAAAGCTCTACATACCCTTCACAACCTAAATTTCTAATAATTTGACTAATATAGTTTGGTCTAGGTCTTCCTATATCCTTCTATCTTTTTCCTATCCACTTGGCTCTACATAGATATTAGCAACCTGATGGTTGTTAAAGAACTCTAACATGTTTACATGATTACCATTTATAAGGAAATGAAATATAACCTGGTTATCCGCTTCAAAAAGGAAAAGTGTTAAATTATATGTTATGGTAAGGCTTAAGCAACGAATCGCTGCCAACATGCCAGACCGCTACCTAATTGTGAGTTATGTCATGGTGAGGTTTATTAAATTATATGTTATGGTAAGGCTTAAGCAACGAAACGCTACCAACATGCCAGACCGCTAACTAATTGTGAATTATGTCACGGTGACATTTAGTTACCTGATTTTTATTTTTTTCTTGTTTTGTTTTCGAACTTACTTAAAGTCGGTTTGACGCAGCTCTAAATTCTTGTCTATTCTGAGCTAGTCTAAAAAGGTCTGCATACCCTTCACAACCTAAATCTCTAATAATTTGACTAATATAGCTTTGTCTAGGTCTTCCTACTCTATTTTTATTTGGTAGTCTATAATCTAAGACTTTACTAAATAGTCCCTCGTCTTAACTGGTGCCCTATCATTCTATCTCTCCTGACCTTCAATTATTTCCACATACAGGGTTCCTCACCTATCCTTCTATAAACTTCCTCGTTTGTTACTCTATCTGTCCAGCTAATCTTTAACATTCTCCTATAACACCAAGTTTCAAAAGTTTCTATCTTTTTCTTATCTACTTCTTTAATTGTCCAAGTCTCACTACCGTATAGTAGAACGCTCCATACGTACGACTTTAAAAAACTTTTTCTATTATCTAAACTAATACTATTAGCTATTAGTAAGTTTTCTTTTTTAAAAACATTTTTCTAGCTTGAGCTATTCTAGCTACTATATCCCTTCTGCTACGTCCATCCTTTGTAATAATACTACCTAAATAGCAAAATTCATCTACCTCCTCTAACTCGGTATTACCTATTTTTAATTTTGGTTTAGAACTAAGCTGTAACTCACTTGTCATTGTCTTTGTCTTTACTGAGTTAATTCTCATACTATAGTTACTCTGTAGTATCTCATCTAAAATATTTAAAAACTCTCCTAACTCTTTTCTAGACTCTGCCATAATGGCTATATCATCTGCAAAACGTAACATGTCTACTTTCTGTCCCTGTACACTAATACCTATCTCTTTTCTCTCTCTAGTTAAGTTTAAAGCTTCCTCAATATAAACATTAAAAATCAAGGGAGACAGTATACAACCCTGTCTAACACCATTTCTAATCTTAGCTTCCTTTTCTATTTCATCCAATCTAATTACTACAATTTGGTTTTTATATAGACTGTAAATAATTTTTCTATCCCTATGAGAGATTCCTATTTTTTGCAAAACCCTGAACATACCATCCAATTAACCCTATCAAATGCTTTTTCTAAATCTACAAACGCGAAATGAGTCTTTTTATTTTTTTGTAACCTTTTTTCGATAATTACCCTAATCATTAGTATCGGTTCTCTAGTCCCTCTGTCTTTACGAAAACCATATTGGTCTTCGCCTAAATAATTCTCAGGCAAAGCTTCTACTCTATTTTTAATTATTATTGTTAGTATTTTGGAAGCATGAGAAGTTAAACTAACTGTTCTAAAATTCTCACACCTATCAGCTCCTGACTTTTTTGGGATTGGGATAATAATATTTTTTTCGAAATCTATTGGAACCTCACCTGTGTCATATATTTAATTTTACTAGTTCATATTTATTTATACATACGATAACTAATTACATAATTACATAACAATAAACATATTAACTGGAAAACCATTATTTCGGCAAATATCCAAGTGTTGGGGGATCTTGGTAGCCACAGGTTGCTTAACCCCCTTCACTGAATATCGGTGAAATATAGCATAAAATTAGAAAACAATAGAAGGGAAACGAGCTATATACATGCTGTGTGAGAATTTCAGAGAACTATGTAGGCTAGCTCAAAATATAAATAAGTGCAGGTACGTGTCCATCCAGTTTTGAGATGAAGACCTAATGATGATGATGATGAAGCATATTAACAACCCCTGTAAAACAGCATTGGTATCTGACAAGTGTAAACCCACAATAAGGTTACCTCACAACCATATACAATCTCAGTTGAACAGTATTGGTATCTGACAAGTGTAAACCCGCCATAAGGTCGCCTCGGAACCATGTTAAAATCTACCAAAAAGGTAGCCTAAATCATAATGATTTTCCCCTTCAAAATAAATATAAAAAACGACTGCTTAAGCCTTTCAATAATACAATCGCACACTTCTTTAATAACCATCCTCTTAATTGTATAAATAGAAACATGTTAAAAAATGTTTTCCAATTCCCAAGTTATTGAATTTTTATAAAATTCACCAATAAAAATTAATCAGCTGATTTCACGTTAAGCATATTGGCTACCTAAAAAAAGTCGGTCCCAGGCCATAACACAAATTGAAGGCAATCATTTTTTTAAACTTTAAAAATTTTTGCTTAGTGTACTCAAACCAAATATTTCGAACATCAATAAATCAAAGTCACCTTCAATTTATGTCATAAATGTCAAACTTGAAGTTTTATTATTTTGACAACGATCCTAAGTCATGGATCGAAACGTAAATAAAGATGATTTTAAAAACTATGAGTGGTTTAATTCCCAAAGAAGATTAAGAAGAATGCTAAACAAACCACAACAAACTTACAGTGAGCACTGATTTATATTGACACTGCAATTCACGAAGCATTTTTGCACCAAGACTACCTTACAGCCATTATTCTTGATATCGACAAGGCATATTATATGATTTGGTGACATGGACTTTTGAAACAACTACATTTATGGGATTTACTTGGTAAGTTACCAATCGTAATAAAGTAGTGGTTTGTTCCTTTACAGTTCACGCTTTTAGGGTTTCGCCAGCAACTAAAACGCTGAATCAGAGCATCCCTCAAGGATTTGTCGTAAGTGTTACCTTATTTGCAATTTGTATCAACTTTTTACTAGAAACAATAGAATATCGAGTAAATGGAATAGCATACGTAGACGACTTGACTATCTTCTATAGAAATCAATCGAATAAGTAAAATCGAAAGAGTACTTCAATAACATTTTTAAAAGCGCATTCGAGGCTTTTAAATTTCCGAAATAAAAACCATGTGTACCAGATCTGTCATGTACAATCACTTCATTCACATCCAGAAATCTTTTTAAACACAAAAAAATTATGTTAAAGGAAGCAATAACTTCTTGTGCATGACCCTCGGCAAAAAGTCACTGGGGAGAACACATTAACAACCTCAAAGCTCATTGCAAAAAAAGCGCTAAATGTACTAAAGTGTATTGGTAGCATAAAAAGGGGTGCATATCGTGAAGTCCTCTGAAAGATGTATAGAACACATAATGTCCCACATTCAATTCCAGTGCATTGTAATCTTGCCAGGTCGGAAAACTAGACCCCAATAATTGGACACACTACTGGTTTGTCGATATGCCCAGCACCAGTGGTGGCACTCACTTGTGAAACTGGCATACCTCATCTTTGATTGATTGATTGATTGATTTATTTATTTCCACAAAACATTTTCATGTTGTAGGAAACTACACTCATATTAATTTACAAAGTTATCTTATAGACTATTAAAACATGTCCTAATCTAATAAAATCACTAGTATTAATTACAACTAAAATGTCACAAATATCACTGTAGTATCAACTGCTCTGATTTATATGGTTTTGTCATCAATATATTCATGCACTGAGTAATATGCCTTCTGAAGCAGCAAAGCTTTAATCGCCCTTTTAAATGTTAGGAGTGAATGGTTTTTAAATCTGTTAGGAAGATGGTTGTACAATTTAACACCCATATATTGCAAGCTGTTTTCAAATTTTCTGGTATGTCGTGGCACTACCAGCAATTGGCCCGATTGCCTGGTTTTAATCATCTTGGCGACTTCAAAGAATACATTTTTAAATTTGTGCACAAAGCACAGACATTCAAAGATGTAGACACATGGAAAGGTTAACAACGCTAAGGATACAAATAGTTTTCTGCAGCTTTCTCGTCTAGGAGACTTACTAAGTATGCGAATGGCTGTTTTTTGTTCGAGGAAAATTCTAAATGCATGAGATGATATACCCCAAAACATAATGCAATAGCGCATTATACTATAAAAGTATGCATGATATACCATCAATAGTGTTGAGTGTGACATTACTGTGAGAAGTTTGCGCAGTGCAAAATTGGCTTTCACGAGACGTTTATGAATTTGAGTAATGTGATTCTCCCAATCAAGCGAGCAATCTACAGTAGCTCCCAGGAATTTTACATCGTGAATGACCTTTATGCCAATGTTGTCCATGGAAATTGTAATTTTTTTTGTTGAATAATATGCAACTAGTTTTATCCAAATTTAATGTGATTCTATTTAATTCACACCAATCATTTATACTCTTTAAGCTTTTTTGTATTGAAGTACTCAATCCTAAGGGAGTCGTCGACTTACAAATACATAGAACATCATCTGCATAGAGATAACTACGTCCAAACTCAATGTTTGCTGGGAGATCATTGACATAAATCAAAAATAGTAGTGGTCCCAAAATGGAGCCCTGAGGAACTCCTTGGTTTAGTACAGCTTCCGATGACAAAGATACCCTACCATCAATACCACCAATTGCAACATATTGTTTTCGTTCAAACAAATAAGAACAAATTAAGTCATAGGCTATACCTCTAATACCATAATGTTCTAATTTAAATAACAGTATTTCGTGTTTTACGGACTCAAATGCTTTACTAAAATCGCAGAATATACACCCAACATACAGCTTCTTATCTATGCTGGTATGAATATCTTTTGTTATATTATAAAGTGCTCTTTCTACACTTTGTTCTTTGACGAATCCATGTTGTAAACTAGAGATAATATTGCAGTCCTTGAAGAAACTAATAAATCGGTTGTAAATTATTTTTTCAAAAATTTTTGATAAGCATGGAAGCAATGCTATTGGTCTATAATTATTAATGTTATATGAATCACCTTTTTTCAACACTGGTATAACTTTGGCTGTTTTAAAGCATTCTGGAAAAATCCTCGTTCTAAAACAAATTAAAATATACACCAGATTTTCAACAATTGAATACTTGCAATGTTTAATTACTGTGATGGAAATTGAGTCTAATCCAGATGAAGTTTTATTTTGAAAACCATTTATTATATCTATTATCTCATATCGATTACATGGTGTTAGGAAGATTGTTCTACTATTTTGGGCCATCACAGAATTCAATTTAGATTTTATATTTACTTCACAATTATCTTTACCTGCACTGAAATTTTGAGAATAAAAACTAAACTGCTTATTAAACAAGTTTGCTATTTGTAAAGAGTCCGATATAACCTTGTCATCTATCCGAATTTTAATTTCGTTGACATTTGTGTTGCTAGACAGTTCGCCTTTTATTATACTCCTAGCCATTTTAGATTTATTATTCGCCAATAAGATTTGTTTATGTAGGAAATTCTTTTTGGCCTGTATGATTACAGTCTTTAGTGTTTTGCAATACACAATTACATAGTTATGAAACCAGGATTCTTTAAAGTATTTACATAGCAAAATTAAACTTCTTTTATTACAACAAGAAACACGTATACCTTTGGTGATCCATTCATTATCTCTATTACGTTGTTTGGATTTTACCAATGGAAAACACTCATCGAAACACTCTACCAGTCTAGACATGTAATCCTTAGCTAAGGCATTTATATTATCAGTTGTTGCTATCACAATGTTTCCTATTTCATTAGCAAATTTTATAATGTTATTATTATTAAAAGTGCGAAACCATTTGTACTCTTTTTTGACCTGTGATGCACCATTGATATTATTCAGTATACTTACATACAGTGGGAAGTGGTCGGATATTTTATAAGGTATTACACCTGATTGCAAAATATAAGGATAATTAGTATATATGTTGTCAATGCATGTACTACTTGACACTGTTATCCTAGTGGGTTCTTGAATAAGTGGCCGCATACCATAGGTTACAAAAAAGTTCAAAATTTTAAGTTTTTGTTTTTGTTGTTTCGTAGTAACTGAAATGTCTATATTGAAATCGCCACATAATACAATATGATTTTTAACCACTGATAGTTTGTTTAGGAGCCAATCGCATTTTTCCAGAAATAATTCCAAGTCCCCATCTGGGGTTCTGTAAACACACACAATAAATATGTTTTGAACATTTATTATTGAGGTCTCAAAATGCTTCTCAACACGTAGTTCACTTAGTCTACAAATTTTCAATGCTTTGATACCTTTCTTTACAAAAATACAGGTGCCTCCTTGTAAGTTGTGAGATCTGCAATAATATTCTATCATCTCATATCCAGGTATACATGATTTATAGATTTCAATTTCCTCTAATCGTAAGTGATGTTCAGTAATGCAAATAACGTCATATTTTTTGTCATAACTTTCTATTAGTATATGTAATTGAAGATTCTTAGAGTTGCGAAGAGATCTAATATTAATATGAATAATATTGAGCGTACACTTTAGTGCCTTGTCAAAGGAATTAAAAAATGTTGATATACATTTTGGTCCCTTACAGATGTTGATACTGACATTGAATTTGAAGTGTTTATGGTGGTATAGATCTGAGCATTATCACTAATGTTTGTCTTAAATTGTTTTGATGTTGGAGCTATTTCTATTAGATTGCCATTACATTTGTATGTGTTAATTTTCCCTGCATTTTTGATTTGTACTAGGTTAACTATTTTTTTACAGAGTTGAATTTTACCAAGTGAGTTCATATGAAGGCCATGTTGTGTAAAATCCCTGGCATGTAATATTTTATTTAAATCTACATAGTGATGGTGAGTATTCTGTACTTCTCTATAAATATCCAAATTAAGTTTGTAAATAAATTGATTCAAATAAGGACGTCCTAGCCAATACGGTGCAGTTACAAATATCACATTAGTATTTGTGGCAACCTTTAATATAATACGAAACTTCTCTTTATCTATAGAATTCCCACGAATAGCATTATTGAAACCTGCTAAAATGACTAAATAGTCATCCATGTCAAAGTTTTTTATAGTAGATTCGACACTTTCAGTAACGGCTTCGTATGTAGCACCCGGTTTAAATAAACATGATATTTTAAAATTGTCACCTATCAGTGAACGCAATATGGATACACATTTGTGTCCTTGACTATCTGCAAGTATTGTTATCTTAGGTTTTGGAAGTCTTGGCAGTTCATTATTAGATGCAATTGATTTGATGTTTTCTCCTTCATTAAAATTTAATTTGTTAGATACAATGGTACTACATTCATTATTTTGGACAGTTGTGGTATCCTTAGATGTTAATGTTTTATCACTATCATTTTTGCACTTAGAAGTGTTAAGTGGAGATTGCTTATCAAGTTCCTCAGCGTATGTTTTTGAATTTGCATTAATAGATGTTTTACTGTATCTTAAGATACTTTCTAAATTTGAATTTAAACCAGTTTCAAGTTTGTTTATGTTGCTATCTTTTACCTTAATATTCCTATCTTCATATTTTGTTTTACTTGACCTTTCCTGAGCACCTGTTTCTTTGTTTACATTAGACTTATCACTTAAGTATATGACCTTATCAGGTGATATTATGTTATTAACTAATGTTGTTTCTGTATTTGTATTTACTATATCTTTCGATTTAAAAATAGGCGAATATCCAGTCATTATTTTAAACCATCCATCAGAAAAGCTTTTGTCAGAATGTTCGTTTCTTGTCACATGTGTACTTTGCTCATTGTTTATGAAATGTGTCTGAGTTTGAGTAGAAACAAATTCCTTATTAACATTGGTTGTAAGTAGAAGTTTCTCCAACTCCACCCGTTTACATTCAGATTTGTGCAGTAGGTCAGTCATAATATTTTCATTTTCAATTGCTTCTGTAACAAATTCATCAAACTGCTTTTTGAGATTATTTAAAAATTTATCTTTGGCTTTAACATCTGCAATGCTTTTTTCAAGTTCAGCTATCAAATAATCATCTGTTTTCTTTTCATTGTCCACAAACTGCTTGTCAACACAATCACCACAAACTAACACATTATCATATAGTAATTTTTTGTTCTTGATACGAAAAAGACAACTTTTATGAAATAATTTTAAACAAAACTTACACACATATATTTTACATGCTTTGTTATTGCAGCATTTAAAGTTTAATTGAGGAGATTCACTATGTGTCACTTTACTTTCGGCCATCTTGCAACCAGTATATATAGACGCAATATAAAATTAGTAAAATATACAGCAAAATTAGGGCCACAAGCAAATATATGAACTATATATTGTTCGAGAATCTTGAACACAATCCATATACTTTTTGCCTTCTAAAGCCAAACCAGCCTATATACGAGCAAGTGAGTTGATGGCACTATGGAACATCAAACCAATAGATACTCTACCAATACATTCTTCGGAAGTAGTCCCATGGTGCATACAGAAAATCGAAATATTGAAACATCTGAGTCACTACCCTAAAAGACTCTGTTCCGATCACTGTTTGAAGTTTTCAAAGCGCCAGAAAAATTTACGCTGATGGCTCAAAGTGTAATGTAAGAGTAGGCAATGTCCTCCATGCTGATGAACATATTCGTAGACACTACCCAAACAATCTAGTACTTACACAGCAGAGGCGTACACTATTTGACGTCTTACTATTTTGTTTGTATACTAACCACCTCCTTTTCGTCATATTAAACGTTCTAGACGGCATTACAAAATCGTTTACTTAAAATTCTTTAGTCAAGCACATTATTAGGTTACACCAATACATTATTGAAAACGATAAACATATCACATTTGTATGTATACCGAGTCGTAAGGTAATTAAAGGAAACCAACTAGACAACACAGCTGCTTTTCAAGACACCAGACGTTATTGATAGTGTCATATCTGATATTGATGTAATGTTGCATAGTATTCCAGCAAAAAGACTAGTCAAACTACAGTAAAAACCTAATTGCAGTATAGAACAGGTAGGCAAAGCACAACACGACGATGCTTGTAAATGCAGTAGCATCATATAACTCCGGTATGTATTTTACACTATTTATAAAGTCATTAAAAGCTTAATTGAATGGTTATTGATATTACATCAATCTAGGTCTAAAACAATATCCCGGTATGGCATTCACCATGTAAGTTAAGTAAAAGGAAGGAAATCACCCTCTGCTGTTTAAGAATAGGTCATACAAACTTTACAACTTCTTACTTTTTAACTAGATCAAACCAAAGGGTGTGCAAAGAATGCAGATACTGTATAACAGTCCGCCAGATTCTACTTTTCTACAAAAAAATTTGTCCAGCACTGCAGACTAGAACATTGACAATATCATCGCAAAAGTATTGAAAAATTACCCAACTATAGTATTAAATCTTGTTTAGAGTACTGTAAAAAAATTAAAATTTTTTCAAAGATTTAATTTTATTTTTGAATCTCATCCTGTATATCCTCCCCTTCCTTTAATTATCGCACTTCAATCTAAAAATAGCTAAAAAACCTCAAAGTTATAACCATAGCAACTCCAAAGTTGTTTCGTTCTACTGTATCGAATTTGTATGTGCAAAATTATGTATTAGCTAAAACTCTACAAATTGGTATATCGAGGCTAATGACCAGAGCAGTCAATGCAAAAAATTGTGAATTTCCAAAAAATGAAATGCCAGTTTTATATATACTAATTCACAACATAAAAATTTTTATAAATTAACCTATACATAAAGAGTTCCACTTTTAATACTTGATCGAACAGTATTTTCCTATATGATTTTATATAACAATTTAATAGGTGACCAACTTTAGTGTAGAACCACAATATATAATCTGTAGGTTTATTCTCTCTCCATTCTTTATCAAATAAATTTGTATGAAATCTTATTTTTTTTATAAACATAAATTCATGCGCATTAACCTCAAAATATATAAGTAGAATATTGGTCAGAGGCGATTTATTTTAACTGTTGAAAGCACCCTCGCTTATTAATTTCGTAACTATTTTATTTCGTGCACGTTATATTCACCGTATCTATTTTATTTTAATTACTGTATGTGCATGTGGCTGCAAATCATACATACAGTGTAATACCTCGATCAAGATTTGTAGTCTCAAACCATAACCAACAGAAGTAACATCTTCAGTTCAGTGCCTGGATATTATTATATCTTCTACGACCAAACATATTCCCTTATTTGATATTCCATAATGCAATACTGCAAGTGTCAATTACATTAAAAATTGTGTTGATAACATTACTTCATTTCTTGTAATTTCTGTTACAACCAGAACCTCACTAAACCATCACATTTTGTTTTTCAATGCCACAACGAGCAATAGTCATATTGCTAACCCGAGCTTTCAACTAGCAATCGCCAAATTTTGTCTGAAAAGTATTTTTTGGTATTTCCAAAATTAAGCAGACTTCACCCACATATGGTCATCTGAATTGTCCCAACTTTTTATTCTTACATCGAAGAAACCTTACTTCATATGTGTCGAATCCTATCTTCTCTAAAATTTTACCAATATTGTATTTAATGTGTTTCTGGGTGCTAAATTTGATCAAACAATAGTCGTTTCTAGAAATATTCTCAAAGTCAATGTTTTGTCTTCACTGAATTCTTTATTATCGCTACTGCTATCGTGTAAAGAGAACGTGACTGATTTATTGTCCCGCTATTGCACACTGCGTTTGCCTTTTTCAAATTTCTGGTGCTGATATTTTCCTTCAGTAAGCTGATTGATTCTGATGCATCAACAGCTGATTGCTATTAAAAGTCTTTGAGGATTCTGTTCACTTAGAAGTAGTTGCCTCTGCTTTGTCAGAAACAGAGGTGAGAACTAGTGATCATAATTTCAGCAGTAGTTGCAATTTTTCTTTTTCTTTGTGCACCTGGTACATTAGTTGAACTTATGCTCTGTGCTTTCTTTAACAGTAACTGCTCGAATGTTACATTACTGTTCATAGAACAATTTATTGCAGAGCTGCTTGAAGCATAATTGAGTTTAGCAGTTGTTTCTGACAACAAAGAGGCAGCAGTTTGAGCATGTTCAACATTTTCTTGTTTTTGCTGCTCCTTATACAATTTTAGTTTTCCTTGATCAAAAGATGTTTCTGATATAGCGTCCCTTTTAATCTTAACAATAGTAACTACAGAAGAATCATATATTCCCGTCTTTGAAAAACCACTTTTGATGTTTTGCTTTATTATAGCAATTGAACTCCTTCTAAGCAACTTGACGAGTGCATTTTTGATGCACGAGCATCTATGTATTTTTCCATAACGTTAGTAGCGCGTTTCACTTTACTTTCAATCCTCTGAAGCATGACACATCAAGTGGTTGCAAAATATGTGACGTACGTGGTGACAACTGTTACAGTTCAATTTGTCGTTACGATATTTCTGCATTAGTTTGCTAATTTTAGGCTATAAGTAAATTTTTGTAAATGTAACCCTATTTAATGGTATGGTCGTATAATTCGCAAATGTTATATTTGTCCTTTTGGTGTTAGTTTATTTAGTTAAATGTTATTGGTTAAGCCGAATATTATATATAATCAATTTAATGGGCTATCTTGAGTGCATTATCAGTTCAAGTTAAACATTTGTTTTTGGATATTCTGAGCACTTCGATCGTGGTTGTTACGTTAGGCTGTTGGGCCGCTTGCCATTGTTGAAATTTGTGACCCCAGGGATTTTTGAGGCAATCTATTTGGTGTTGAATAAGTATTCTTGGTTATGGTTGCTCAATAACTCAATTAGAGGATTTATCTATCGAAGGTATCATATGTTCTCGTCCTTATTGATCATCAGCTGATCGACACGTTTATCTTGTTTCATTGTCCGTTGTACGGGGCTCTCTTTTTTTAGTTGTTAAGCTTGACATTAAGTAATCCGATTCCGAGTTCCAGTATTCAAGCTTCGAGTTTAAGTAGTATCCGGCGACGATAAGAATCGTTGGAAGTACGATCATTGCAGTTTCTTGGATTGGCACAAGATTCGTTGAAGGGTGTCGTTATGCATTATTGATGTTAGGAATTTATTTATCGCGTATTATTTGCTAATTTAGTACACGTTAATACAAGAATTTTTAAAGGATTTGGTATATATTTTCTAGTACATTTTATTAAAGTTATAATTGGGTAGAATTGACATCACTATTACCAGTGATCATTTATTGCACAATAATCAGTAACGTCCAATAAATTAACAGAAGCTTTATACTTATTTGCATATATAGGTGCACACTTATATCGTATTTATTTTACTGAAAGTAGAGATTTTGTAACTGATATGGGTGCACCAAAATCTCCAGTACATGCCGTACGTTAATAATATTAATTATTCCATTATTTTAAATACATAAAAGCTTCGATCCAATAACAAGTATTTATTGATATCTCATATTATAAATAATTTAGTAAGCATTGTTATATTGTACTTGATATTTATTTTTGTATGTCTTGTGAACGTATGCGTGATTAAGGTATGATGTCCTTGTAGGATAATTGGGTTTCATTTCGACTGGAGAACGTCCCAATTGGGTTCGTGGAGATTCAGGTTATTTCAATTGCGTGGCGCTGATTATTAGTCGATCTAAGATCCTCCTTAGGGATGGTTTTGTGAGACCCACTCCCTCCTCCACTGGTCTAGTTACGGCAAACGTTCCTATTATAGTTTCCGCGGTTCGGTTATCCTATTCGTCTTCGTTTATGTCTGTATTTTATTTTAGGGCGTCAGAGCCTCGTGGTCTCTAGCTAGCCAACGTTTAACAAAAGAAATTAATATACACTATTGGTAACAGTTGGACAGTGATGTAGCACAATTTAAAATGGAAACACAATCAATAAGCTTCTCAAAACGTGACTTGTGTGGCCATCAAATATTTTTCCTAAAAATCGACCTTACCAGTTCTCAAAAATTTTGGCTGCCATCAAACCTCTTGGGAATCCTACATAGCCAGTATTTGGATAGTCATCGCTTTTTGGGATCCACCTATCCCACACGTCTTCTCTCTTCCACAACCTGCTGTTACGCATCCTTTTATATGATCCTGTGTCTAGAAGCAGGTATATTATAGACACAACTACAGTGCTTTATACCCAGACTTCCACTTTTTATTTTTGAAAGTGCTCCTGCAAGAATCTCTTTGCTATAATTTTTCCTGTTACCTTTTCTGACGTAGGTTCTGGGCATTGTGCTAAAAATCGAATTAATTAGTGAAGCCTACTTATTCGTAACACATTTATAAGTAGGTACAACAAGTTTCTTCTGCCTGTGGTGTGTTCCACGATGCACTTGTCCCTTACACTTGACATATATTTACGCCAGACAGAAAACAAGCTTGGGTAAATGCGTTCCCCTTGATTATTATAGAAGCACATGATATGTATCTTAAAAACTAATTAAAACTGTTAAAAATTGTCTATATTTCTTACCTTAATGAAATCATAAATATCGTATCATGTTAGGCTTTGGAATTACAGGAAACAAAAACAAGTTTCTGAAAATTAGCGTAGTTTTCAATATGACATACACATGCTTGCTCTCTATGAAAACAGCAATACTACTGCTAATGGCTTTCTAGCACGTTACCTAATAACAACCAACAAGAAGTGATTTATCATGGTTGCAAATGTCAAATTAGGTACAGACTGTAGAAATGACATCTGCAAAATGCATTTACCCAAAAGTGCATTTACCCCACTTCACCCTACCTTCCCTTATTAATAGTCTAAACTAAATCAATCTTTAATAATGCTTTTTGTACTGCCAAAACATATCAATGGATAGGCAATACCCTATGCTATAATTTTATGATCGTCTTGAATAAAAACTTTGATTCTGACGCAATCTCAGCTGTAGTTCATGAACTCTAGAGCTGAAAGTCTAGTTAATTCTCCACATGCCAATTATTATTAAAACGTTTGTACCATATATAAGCGCTTATGTTTGACATGCTTTTATCGGACAACTCTCTTAAAAATTTCAAATTGTTTCACACCTTTATTTGTAAGCAATTTAATAACAGTGTTGAACTTATAAAATCGTTAAACAAAGCAGAGTAAATGCACATGACACAACTTCTAAACTAAGTTTGAATTTTCTGCATTTAATTTTTTACATTGTGCATGAAAATTGAAGTATAATTTAATTTTGAATGCTTGATGTAGTTATAGTTTTTAATTTTTGTACTCGCTTTTTTCAGGTACTTTTTAATTTTATTTCAAAATTTATATATAATTTTCGTTTAAAGTTTGCTCTTTTTCAGACCATATGCGTAAATTTATTGGGTCTAGGATAGTTAACCGTTCCGAATGGACCTGTACCTTGAAGAAGTGCTAGATTACTAGAACAAGTGGAATGGCTATCGTGTTCCAGTGATCTAAAGAGTCAAACAACAGGTCCAACATAGAAACATTGAAAAAAATTGTCGAACTAAAATGTGTGGAACACAGCACTGTATGACTGTCAAACGTGGAGAGTAGGAGAAGCAGACAGGAAAAAGATAGAAGCCTATGAAATGTGCTACACACATATGATCAAGATATCATGGGCAGACAAATTTAAGAAGAAAGAGGTACTAGAAATGGAGGGGAAGAACCAAGTATGTGGAAAACAGTTAAAAATAGGAGAGATAGGATGAAAGGCCACATGCTAAGGCATGATAGAATAGTGCAGAACATATTAGAATCAGAGATAGGGAAAAGGAAAGGTAGAGATAGACCTAGGTTAGACCATAGCACACAGATAGTGAAAGATGTAGGTTGTGGAAATTTCAGGGAAATGTGCAGGCTAGCTCAGAATAGAAATCAATGGAGGTATGCATCCAACCAATTCCAAGATGCAAAACCTAATGATGAAAAAAATAACTGTACTTAAACCTGATGATTACTATAAGCAACTACAAGTATTGGTTTTTTGCAATACTCTCAACTGATGTTAATCGTGCAAATGTCTAAGTGTTGGGGGATCCTTGGTAGCCGCAGGCTGCTTAATCCCCTTCACGTACCATACATTTGATTTTCCAATGCTCCACCCGAAGGTACTACATTGGTCAGAAAGAGAGTTTTTTTTTACCTGGAAATTTTGAATTTTGCCAAACCCTTGCTGTTCCAAGCAAGGTAGGGATCTTTAATGTGCATGACAACACTCACACACAGAACCTCCATTTTACCTCTCATCCAAACGAAGGTGTATTTTTGTGAAAAATGCTCGCCTAACATTTTTCAAGCGGGCCGTGTCGGGAATCGAACCCGAGACTTGGTCGTAGTAGTCACACGCATATCAACTATGCCACAGAGCCGCCTCCCCCTCACATACCTTCCATGTGATTTTCCAATGCTCCACCCGAAGGTACTACATTGGCCAAAAAGCGAGTTTTTTTTACCTGAAAAATTTTGAATTTTGCCGAACCTTGCTGTTCCAAGCAAGGTAGGGATCTTTAACGTGCGTGACAACACTCACACACGGGACCTCCATTTTACCTCTCATCCGAACGAGGGTGTATTTTTGTGAAACCCTCACATACCACTGAATATCGGAGAAATAGGGTATATATTTGTAAACAATAGTAGGGGAACCGAACTGCATCTATCAAGAAAGAGCAGCGACCATGTTCGAAAACAACAAACACAGAAACAACGAGAAAATTGTTGAAAGCATGTGTGTGGAGCACAGCACAGTACATCCAGGAAATAGGGGCAGTACAAGAAGCAACAGATAAATGGTAGAAACCTTTTGGAATGTTGTGCTTTAGATGATTGAAGATGATATCATGGACAGACGAAGTTAATAACAAAGTGGAATAGAAATAGTAGGGGAATAAAGATATATGTGGAAAAGAAAAAAAATGAAAAAGTAGAAGGGCAGGATACGTTCTAAGACATTTTTGGGGAATAGTGCGTGATATATTACAAGCAGGGATAGGAAAAAAAGAAGTAGACCTAGATCAGACTATTGCACGCACATAGTGAAAGATGCAGACTATAGAAATTTCAGCAAAATGTGTAGGTTAGCACAGAATATGAAACAATGAGGGTATGCGGCTAACCAGTTCCAGGATTGATGTCCTAATGATGATGAGGATATTTAAATAGAAATCTATACATGATTATTTGGCATAATCGGCAGTACAAGTATTAAACATACAGCTCTACACCATTTTAAGAATTCTTTTTAATGTGATTAATGAGACAAGCGACTTGTTGCTTAGTAGATATTTCACAAGCTAGTTCAATCAACACGCCATTTTTAATTATAGGATACAAACAGGAAATGACAAAAATAAATAGTAGATATAGTACATGTACCAAACTATCAAAAATGGGTTCTTATTGTACTGAACTTTCAAAATGTAAGGGAAAATCAAACAGGAGAGTAATTCGTACCTGGAGCAGCACTTGCATTTGTTTGAATAAAATATATCAGATATTTCTTTTAAATGAAAAATTATGTCAACATTAAAACTTTTATTAAATTGTGTTCAGAAATTGATGTATTACCAATAACGAACACCAATGGGAAGCTTAAAGCTTTAACTCAATCAATTGCCATGGTTTGAAACTGCCTTTTTGGTAGTAAAATATAAAACTAATAAAAAAGGCTGGATAACAAAGAGCACTATAATAACTGCTAAAAATATATCATCTTTATATTTTATTATAAAGCCTTTCCACATTCTTTGTTTATCAGACAATACTATCTCTCGTATAAAAGAATCTTTAATAATGTAATCAAACAGGCCAAAAAACCTTATCTTGATGACCATATTTCAAACTCAAATATATCCAAAAAAACTTGGAAAATAGTATGTGAACTAAATAAAAAGAATATTTGCAAAACGTATAAACTTAAACTCGATAATTGTAATACAGTTAGTATACCTGATACTCTAAACACTCACTTTGCAACAGCTGCCAAACACCTAGTAGCAAGTAATAACTGACACAGTTCTCTTACTCTGGAGTACCTACAACAAATGAAACCTACTACTTGCAATAGTTTTCCTTGCTCCCCACTAATGTCGCTGAAATCGTAGTAACTATAAAAAATTTTAAAAATAAAAATTGCTCAGATAGGGACAACATACTTTTTATAATATATACTTTATATAACTGCAAATATTCTTGATTATTTGAGTAGGTTAATTATTCACTCATTTGAAATAGATATTTTTCCAGATTACTTAAAGCATACAATTATTTTACCTCTACACAAGGGCGACTCCTTTTGTGTAAATAGCTATTGACCAATATCGCTTTTATCTTCCTTCTCTAAAGTAATCAAGACTATCGTTAAATTGCAATTACTTAATTATTTAATTTTGACGTGACATAGTTTGGTTTCTGTCTAAAGAAGTCCGCATTTGATGCAACTGTAAACTTTTTGTCTAGCACGTTCACTTCTCTGAATAGTAAAGATTCCCCTACAGTTACAGAGTTTATTGATCTCGACAAAGCTTTTGATTCTGTTAACCATAGTATTCTTTTAAATAAGCTACATCATTAAGGCATTTGTGAAATAGCCAATGCATGGCCATTTAAATATCTTAAAAATAGAACCCAATCGTAAAATATTCTATCAACAACAATTTCTATTACTCTAAGAACGTTCGGGAGGAACTACGGGTTTCACAAGGTTCTGTATTTGGACCTATACTCTTCTTGTACTACATAAACAATTTTACTACTTCAATTAAACATACCAAATGAACACTTTTTGCTTACAACATTAGTCTACAATGCGAAACTACATCAACACATTCAATAGAAAAGGATATCCAGACAGATTTAAAATTTTCGGACAACTGGTTTAACAACAGCAAACTCACAGTGAATAAGATGAAAACTTGATTGATTTTTAAGCCTAACACCAAAACATCTAAACTTCCCTTACATTAACCTCAAAATTTTGTATCTAAAGTTAAGTTTATAGGATTAAAAATTCACTAAAATTTGAACCTATACGAATTGCAACTAGTTTGGCTTCAGTGTGTTATGCGTTACACACTGTATCAAACGAGATGACTGCTGACAGCTCAAAAGTTTACCATGCATTTTTTGAATCAAGACTTCACTATGGTATTATCTTTTGGGGAATGCATTAGTAAATAGAAGATCAATCATTTTTAAGCTACAAAAGGAATTATTAAGATTAACAGTCAAGCCCCTAGATATGTCCACTGTAAACCACTAATAACATGTAGGAATAAAATTGTATTGTTAGGTTATAATTTACTTATGTACTTTTTAAATTTACCTCTAGATATGACATTCATATTTCGTGCTGCTTAAGCGTTATTTATTTGAACTGTAATTGGTTTGTGCGAGAGAATATGTGATTGGTCTGGGATTCGGGGAATAGTTTTTTCTTTTTCCTGTGTCAAATCGACCTGACTATGACTACAATTTTGCTAATGATTACCTTAAAATTTAATAAAATTTATGTTCGAAATTATTAGTGTTATTCTGCTGAGAGTAGATATCTACTGCACCAGTAAACGCCACTTGTTCCATGAAATTATCACTGCTATGTTTCTATATTATTACTAACATTTATAGCAGTGCAGGTCGAAGACGTATATTATTACTAACATTTATAGCAGTGCAGGTCGAAGACGTAAATATATAGATCACAACGATTGAGCAAATTAAGGAAACTTGTTCTGCACCTGAGACTATTAATGTTAGCAGTAGTGAAAAAGTTGGAAGAAAAATTCTAAGCTTGAAAATGTTTCGATGGGTTTCCCAAGTTTTAAAGTCAAAATTAAATCATTGTTCAGTTGTTCTGATGATGCTATAACATTAAGAAAATTTGAGTGAGGAAAGCTGGGGAAAAATGACAGATAAAATACTTTAATTGTAGTTTATTTGGGCATTTCTCTAAAGATTGTTCGAAGCAGACACGAGAACCAGGTATTCGTTGTGAATGTTAGTCGCGATTATATTTGAAATTGTCCATCAAAAAAAGGTCATTCATCGAGAGATAGACAACCGATGCTTATAGAAGTGCACCTTATTTAGTGATAGCTTGTTAGGGCGTGATGTTTTTGTAATTTGAAAATTGAACAAATTGTATAGTAAAATGATGGTGTAGATTATTCCTAAACTTGTACATTCAAATTTTTAATGAATCATGTTCTTTTAATTAATGATTTATCATCTGATGAACCTAATGCTTACATAAATAAGAGGTTGAAGTCTTGTTTGATTGCTAATGCTAATGATATAGAAATTCAGCATTTGAAAACTTTTTTAGAGAATTCTGAACATCCCTTTTTTGAGCTTATAAGTGGTCTTGTTTATCGCAAGACAGGGGCAAGGTGTTATTCTATGTTCCTTCTGTGATGGTTTATAATGTGTTGCATACTTATAATGAAACTGGTCATTTTAGTATACATGAAGTCTACAAATTAATTACTCAAACTTACTGGTGCCCTAATTTGGAAAGTAAAATTAAAAGTCACAGAGAATAGGTTGAAACACATAGAGTTTAATTTGGAAAGAAGGAATGTTTATTACCCTAAATTTTCAAAGGTAATTCTCCTTTAGAATGTTTACATTTAGATTTTTATGGTCCATTAGAAATTGTTGGTCAAGCTAGGAACAAATATATTTTTGAAATTGTTGATGCTTTTACTAAATTTATTAGATTCTATTCGTGCAGAACTAATTCAGCTGATGAATTTATTAAATAAGTAGAATTTCTTTTGGAATCGTATAGTTGTCCTAAGCGAATTGTTAAAAACCGTCTCTTGTTTTACATCAAATAGGTTTGTGGAATTTTTAAAGAGTTTAGAGGTGACACAAGTTGCTGTTGCTACCAAAGCACCATGTGCGAATGGGCAACTTGAAGGAATGAATAAATTGTTAACTCCAATATTAGCAAATCTAACAGATGAGAACATGAGACTTGAGATAAAGTTTTAACCGATGTTGAATTTTACTTTAATAACAGTATAAACAGATCGGCCGGTTTTACTCCTGCTAAATCTTTGTTTGGTAGCAATCACATAGGTGAAATTAAGGATAATTTGAAATTAATTGTAAA
Source organism: Platerodrilus igneus (assembly GCA_036346225.1). Lineage (NCBI taxonomy): Eukaryota > Metazoa > Arthropoda > Insecta > Coleoptera > Lycidae > Platerodrilus > Platerodrilus igneus. Next base: position 1,752,643 of record JARFIW010001719.1, on the reverse strand, counting down.
GAATTTATTGGATAATAGTGAGGAAGATGTAAAACCAGAACTTGAGTTTCAGCTAATATTGTACAAACTCAGAATGAAAATAAAGTTCAGTATGATAAAAGATACAAGCAAGTATATTCTTAAACGTATGCGATAATGTAATGATTGAAAATGTCGATTTTACAGTAAAAGGCTGAAACCCAAGTATCGAGGACTTTATTATAAATGACTCCACAAATAATTGTATTTACCGCTGATGATTTGCAAGGGTCGTTTATACTTGTTATCAAAAAAATTTTTGGAAAATAATCCTTATGCCATAACAGATGTCGGATTTCAAAATACTAGCTTAACTGTATTCTCAATACTTCGAAGCTGAAAGCTTATTATGTTTAATATGATAATAGCTATGTATGCACCAAGTGTGTTAACACAAGTGGTGCATACAAGATTTTATATTTCACCTCATATAAAATAGGTGATGGGTAAGTCTTCTATTTCAGAATTTACCTCGGATTTTACTATATAACACACCTACATCATGTTTTCCATGATAACAATAAACAGTTTGACGTTCCTATGTTTTGAACATTTGTCACATTTATTTAATATTAATAGTGCAAAATGGCTGATCAAGAGTTGCCAGCAATAATTGCAATGCAAGTTGTAAAAGCAACTGAAAGTTTGCTTCCATTAAATCTAAACAGAGCTATGAGAAAGCTTAATAACACACTTGGTGCATAAATTGCTAAAAAATTGATTTGTTTCTGAGGGCATAAAAAACGAGCATTATGAAACCATTACGCCCCAGTTTTTATGGATATGTTTACATATCTCGTATCTTAGGTGTTATGATAAATTACAACGAGGTGAAATATAATAATTATGATAGGTTTAAGTTTGGCCCTGTTTTTCAGTTTGTTCTATCCGAGGTTTGTAAAAACTCAACATGATGTAATCTATTTTATGATTACGAGTGTTTATGATTTTTGCTTATGTAATGCTTATGATTATGTGTTTTTGGAATTGTTTATAATTACGATCATGCTTATGTTATCACCTATGATAATACTTATGTATTAGTTTATGAAGTACTGCTTAAAAGAATGTGTTGATACCTAGCAATTGTGATCAGGTTGATTAAACAGTAGGGTGGATCAGGGTCGATTAAATTGTCAGGTTAAGTCAAGCTGTAGGAATAAAATTTGTATTTTTTGTATTTTTAGGTTGTAATTTACTTTTTCAATTTACCTCTAGATATGACATTCATATTTCCCTCCACTACAGCATTATTTATTTAAAGAGTTGTTTTATTTGTTCAAACAGAGGAGTTACTTTTTGTAAGAAAATCCGTTTCACCAAGAAGATACCCCACAAATAATAATTCCCTGGGTTACATGGTGTCCAGCGGAAATCCTATTAAACATAGCCGGCACCTTCTAAGCTTGACGGATTGAAAACCTAACAGGGTAAGTGCTAGTCAAACATAGCGTGAAATCGCATCTAGATAAAATTTTGATCAATACTCAATTTTGTTCCATTTTCTGCCATTTAAATACTCCAGACACCCGTAACAAATTCCAATTTAGTTAAACAAACAAAGGATCGAATTCTCGTGCTTTTATATTATATATTTAATATGGGTTTTAGCTCTGGTGTTTTTCTTAGTCTTCAAAAATTCGATTGATATCCCACGACACAAAATAGTGATAAAACTATTATCAACAACTATTGTCCACTTTCTTTAATTTCCGTTATCGTTAAAATCCTCAAAAAAATGCATTAAAATCCGCCTTTCGTCTTTCTTCAAAAATATTAACAATTTGAGCAACAAATAGTTTCCGAAAAAAATCGTCTATGGAACGTACTTTATATGAAGTGACTATTTGATTTACACAAACATGGAAAATAGCACCACGCAAGTAGCGGTAGTCCCTGATTTGTTAATAAAGGATTTAATACGGTTTCTCACAGCAAATTATTACAGAAACTACATGACCTAAATATAAGTAACTGCATATCTACTGTAAGAAGACTACCATAAAAATATATATATTGTGTTTATATTAACTGCATACTAAGTGATTCTTTGACTAGATTTTGGTGTTCCACAAAGAACAGTATTAGATAAGCTTTTATTTCTTGTATATACTAATGATCTTGCTTTTCTCGATACCCATGGAAAATTATTCTTATTTGCAGATGCAGTTATTCTTTTTGAAAGTTAACAAGAAATGTACTGTTAAGTCTTTTATTAAGTTTTAATTTGAATTTATATTTTGCATTGTATAGCAGGCGTTGTTGATAACATTGTGGGAGTGGGGATATATAATTTTGTCCGCCTGAAACACTTGCGTTCGAGACATCGACAGACGAAGTCATGTCATTTTTGAAAACAATACAAAGGTTAATGAATTAATCAATAATGTTCAATAAATAAATGGTTCTGCGTTTCATATTTATTTTGCATATTTATTTTCTTTTGACTGTGTTAATCTGCAAGACTGAATTGTAGATCACGTCACTAGTAAACATGTACTGTTGACACAGAGCTTGTTAATTCATGGTTTGTCATAACTTGCTATTTTAAGTTTATATAAAAGTTAATATATTACATTTTGGCCTAACTTGACTGGTATGCCATCTGCTTAGACTGAACTAACCATTCATAAAATAGACTGTATAAAATCCTGTTATTAAGAGAGTTAGCAAAATTAAGTATTTGTGTGCAATGCAACATTTAAGATGAGCACGCACATATTGAAACTTTACATCTAAAATCATACTGCATTTATAAATTCTACTAATTAAGAAAGCTTTCATCTCTAACCAGCCATAAGATGATTTACTATGGATTTGTGGAGTCTATCACTAGATACCGTATTGCGATTTGGAGTGGTACTTTTTCACCTACTTTGTTGCCTTTACTGACAGCACAGACATTTGTTATCAAAGTCTTGTCTAAAAAGGATATATATTTTTTCCCATCAGACGTCCTATTCTCGGAGACTAATTTACTTTGCTTAGAATATTTAAAATGTAATTTACTGTTTTAGTACAAAAATCCTCACTTTAAGAAATTTATACATTCTAATTACACAAGATTAAAAGGTAAAAACCAGTAGCTATTCGATCGCTTATGACGTTAACTCAACATTGTTTCTTACTTAGCTCTGAAGCTTTTCAGTACTTCCGTTTACTATACAACTTTAAACAACATTAAGTTATATGAAAAAGAAGTTACATGGTATTTACTTAATAATATAGAAAAATATAATCTTATACTTACTAATGCTTTTCAAAACCCAATGTCAAGTTAAGCCATCTTTTTGTCGGCTTCTATTTTTTATAAATTCATTGTATTTATAACTCAGTTTACAATTCATAGTTTTTCTGATGAACTATAAATTATTTGTGTATTCAGACTCACAAGCTTTGCCTTATGCGCTAAATCTGTCATGTTTTTGTACTACCAAAACTATTTATTTAGAATTCCGGAATTTTTAAATAAATTAATTATTCTTGAACAAAAAAAATAGAAGAAGAATGAAGATCTTGAAAAACAAAAAAGTGCAATAGGTTGTAAAGAGACTATAGCAGAAACGATTGATGGGCAAAATAGATCACGAAATCTTATAATACTAAATGTTCAAGAATCAAATGGTAATTCATACACTGACAGAAACGCAGAAGATAAAACCACTGTTGGTGAATTACTTCGGAATTTTGATATTAATTTAGATAATATTAAAACCTTTAGACTGGGTAAACGCATGCAAAATTAACAAATCAAAATGTTCGGGTATTTGCAGATCAAACACCAAAACAACAGCAATATTATTTGGATGTTAAAAAGAAACTTAAAGAAATAACTGAAAATGGAGATACCTCAAAAACAAGTAATTATATTAATAACAAACCAACAATTGTAAATAAAGATAGAAATTCAAAAAACTAAATGGCAATTCGTTTTAATACTCAATTCTCACATAAACTACATAAAGGTTCAAAGTATAATGTCTAGCAATATCAATTAATGGTTTGTTATAAATGCTTACAGGTAGATAGGCCCGGAAGGTATCAGGGTTGGTTCGTGGGTTCTTCCTTATTAAAAACAGATTGTAGAAACGGAGTTTGTTTTATTTACACAATTAAATAACTGACGCCAAGTTATCATAATGAGGAGGTACATAATGTACAATACAATCAACTCTTACCACATTTTCGGTACACTAAAATTACAGTTATGTTACGATGTTCATACTGCTAAAGCTAAGTAATAAAAGATAAAGATACTTAGGTATCTGTGCGACGCTACATTTTTCGTGTGTTTATTGGTCAAGAGCTAGCAGGCAAGAGAGCGTTCGTCGTTCTTTGCATTCACAGGCATAGCGCCCCACTCTCTACCTATAACGTTCGCTACATTACATTTTATTGTTCAGATATAAATAGTAGCGTTTTAAATACAAAACAAGGTGTTTGAAAAATACCGTAACAGGTTGATGTGATGTGTTATAATCCTATGATAGTGTTGTTGTCGGAAACTAGAGTAACTAAAAATTTGGACAAAGAAATTGCAATGCATAATTATATCTTAGTAAGATGTGACTCTATTAGTAGGCATGCTGAGGGGGAGCGGTTAATTTATATTCGTAAAGACATTGATGTTAAAGCATACAAAGAATATGTATTGGAACCAAATTATTGGCGTAAAGCTGTGAAAAGGTTACTTTTTGGGTCACTATGGATCATAGGAGTGTTATACCACTCCCCAAGTGCAAGTGATGCAGTGAATAACTTTAAAGAATGGAGTGAAAACCTATTTAATACGACACTACGACATATTATAACGGGAGATTTCAATTTAAATTATGAGAATAAGTGTAATTACTGTGTAAAAAAAGTTAAATAATTTCATTAGGGTAAATGATATACAGCAATTCATTACAGAGCCTACTAGAATTGTACAAAATAGTTCAATGTTAATTGACTATATCTAACTCATGCTAAACAAGTAAACAAGCCAGGGCTATTGTCCATTCGACACCAATAATATCTGATCACAATATTATATCAGTAGCAATTACTAAACAAAATAAACACTATAATAGTAATAACCAAATAGGTTAATTCAGAAACCTAAACGATGCAGCCATTCACCGAATTAACGTAAGACTTTTAAAATGTACATGGAAATTTGACAACAAAAATGTTGATATAATTCTAAATGATATACTAAATAAAGTTACACATGCTTTAGACCATGAAGCTGCTATTCGACGCAAATTTCAACCACATAACTGTTTAAAGTGGTATGACAATGAAGTGCGTGTCAAAGCTAAAGAAAGAGACTGCTTGTAAAAGAAATTCAAGTTCAATAAATGTGTTGTAAACTGAAAATTATAAAACATGTAGAAATCAATTTGTTAATTTATTGAAGAGGAAAGAAAAAGATTTTAATGAAAAACCAATTGACAATAACAGAAGAGACCACTAAAATGTGGAAAATATTTAAAATTTTAATATTTTAGTAAAAAGAAAATAATTGTGACATACAAGGAGTACAATTTGAAAATAATCACCATCATTATGAGAGAAGAAAAGAATATAGCTGAACATTTAAATGACTAATTTGTGACCAGTATTGAAGATATTGTAAGGAGTATCTTTGACACTAATAATCTATATTGACTAAACCCATTGCACAGCCGCAAAGTCAAATTTACTGAATTTAAATTATTAGCCTTACATGATATAAAAAAGATTGTGCATAATCTACCTAACAAGTGTAACAGTGTAACAGTAAACACAAAAGTAATTAAGGCAACTTTTGATGCGATTGAGCATGTTCTTCTTCATCTGGTCAACTCTTCCTCAAGAAATGGCAATTTTCCAAGCAAGCTAAAATGTAGTACAGTAATTCCAATTCCAAAAGTTCCAAACACCGCATTAGCAAGCAAATAGCTGCCAATAAACACATTTCCTTGTATTGAATAAATAGTAGAAATTGCTGTATATAACCAATTAATAAACTATGTAACAGTAACCAGTTATGGGATTGTAATCAATCAGGTTTTAGATCTAAGCACTCTTGTGAAACTGCTATTCAGCTAACTTTTAGTAAGTGGAAGCAATACATTGATCAATATGAGTATGTACTTGCTGTTTTCTTAGACCTTAAAAAAGCATTTGAGACAATTAACAGACAATTATTATTGACTAAGTTACACTACGACATTGGTGGAACGGTGATAAAATGGTTGGATGACTACCTGTCAAATAGAAGACAAAAACGAAAGTAGGAAATTCAACATCTAGTTCCGTGCTAGTAAGAATGGTGTCCCTCAAGGTAGTGTTATAGGACCATTGTTATTTATTTTGTATTTAAATGATTTTCAGAGTATTGACCACGAATGCGAATTTGTTAATCTATATGCTGATGATACCCTACTTGTAATCAAAGAGTCTGATATACAATCAGCAACAAATAAAATGAATACTAGCTTGGATAAAATTTATAGGTACTTTCAAATGAACAAGTTGAAACTTAATACAAGCAAAACTGTGGCAATGGTTGTTGGAAATACTAATAAATTAAATAAATTTGATAGAAATGCTACTACATTGAAGATTGGTGATGAAATATTACAAATTGTTAAACAAACTAAGTATTTAGGTATTATGTATTATGTTAAAAGTAGAATTACAAAAAAACTATATTTCTTCTCAAGATTAGCTCCTAAATTGTCTTTAAGAAATAAAATTAAGTCTACAAAACAATCATTCAACCACATTTTGACTATTGCGCAACAATACTATATTTATTTGACCAAAATAAATTAAGTACTCTTCAAAAACTACAGAACAGAGGTTTAAGAATCATACTGGAATGTAGCAAAAGGACTAACATTCAAAAAATGTTAAGCACCCTAGAATGGTTATCAGTTATTGAAAAAATTGAATATTTAACAATGATATTTATTTTTAAAATTATCAATGGACTAATGCCGTTATTTTGATGAGTTTATTATTTATGCCCACCAAATACATAACCACAAAACTAGATCACAATGCAATTTATATGTTACAAGGACCAAGTTGAAAAAGACAATTCAATATTCTTTAAAGGTATGATTAAGTATAATACTTTACCAAAAGATATTCAAGACTGTAAAACATGGATACCTTTTAAACGGAAATTATTGAAAAAACTAAAACTTAACTAAAATGTAAGTACTTTATAAATTAACCGAATTACCTAAACTTGGTAGAAGTAATTATAAATTTCAAACTTCTAGTTAAGTAATGGTTGCTTTTACCGATACTTAATTTTTCTTTTTGGTCTTTAGTAACTTTAAGTAACACTAAATGTATTTGTATTTATATCTACTTAAATTAAGAAAGCATGTTCTTTTTATTTTCTATTCTAATGTATTGTAATATTAGGATTACCTACTTTAAATAAATAAATAAAAAAAATAAATAAATTTAACACAATACAGGAAAACCTATTAAAATGAATATTTATACAATATTAAGAGCCGGTTAGAGTTGGTCCAATATATTTCAGACACATCACTTTAAATCTACTTAAAAAGCTTAGTATTTGATTTTAAAACTATTAGACAGATCTCTCATAATTCATTACATAAAAATGTTTAATATGTATTGAAATTAACTTTGCACAATTACTTTAACAAAATTCAGTAGACAGGAGGGCAACAGACAACAGTACATCTAGGATTAAACATTAAAAGAAATTTTGCTACTTAGCGAGTTGAATCAGCAATGATGAGAGAAATACAAGGAATGTACAACAGCTCAAACAACAAAAACCTTTGAAGTCCAAAATGCAATATTCAAATTCGGAATACCTCTAACATGTTAAGAAAAACAGCTGAACACCCATATTAGGAATGTAGCCCAGTATTTAAGCTCCAAAAGGTAGATGTATTGTTTCTTGCCTCTCTAATACCAATTTCCCACAGTGGAAGTCAGAGCAAAAAAACTATTATGAAGCAATTTTAAACTAAATCATCATTGCTTTTAGGAAATCAGTTGCAGTTAAAATAAAATTCAGAATACTAGAAACAAATTAATTATGCTTTCAATGGATAAAAGTGTATATTTCATTCAACAGTAATATATAATTCAACGTATAATAAAAAATAGAATACAGCACACAATACTAGAATATTAAAATTATGCTACCTATTTATCACTTACAATATAACTATTATTTGCTTTAAATTTATTTAAAAGTATTTTGATTTTAATTTATTATTTATTTATTTACTTAAACCTAGATATATACCTAAACATATGGCAACAACAAAACAAACACCTACAATAAAAAATACAAATTTTTGTTGGATGGAACGCATTATCATAGAATTCACAATCCTTGAAGAACGACTCACTTCTTCATTTGTTTCTCGCAACTATAAAAAATATAGAGTTAAACACAACATTAATATTTGAATATTGTTATTAGATATTAAAGACGGCCGACATTATTTAATTATTTTTGCAAATACAAACCTTACAGAGCCGTTCTGTTCGTTCTGACGTTTTTTTGCAAAATTAAATGCTACAATTCTATAAAAATAGTTCCTGAAGTTTTCAGCAAAACAATAAATGCTACGTTTTTCAAAACAAATAAACTAGTACACTAATTTGCAAAATTTCTCTTAAACCATGTAAAAAAATCGTTTGAACACTGTGTACACTTATTAAAGTGTACATATTTTTATTTAAGGCTGGTCAATTAATGTAGGAAATAAAGAAAGTCATTTTAGAATACTTTAAATTTAATTTTTAATGCATCTGCTGTTGAGAGAAAAGGATTAACTGCAAACTACTACCAAAAACTATTTTTAATTTATTAAAAATAAAATATCAGTTTTATTTGCCTAAACTACATATAATTTAGTAACAAATTGTGCAACCGCTAAAATAGTATACTATCTAACAAGTTGTAACATTATTTTGTAATGGTAACGAATAAACAGATCAATTAATTAATTAAAATTCAATAATGTGCATAACTTATAGACAAAAATTCCACAATAAATTACTTCATATTTTAGTTAGGCTCCCTTATAATAAAAGACCAGGGTTACAAATAGCTTCAGGCTAAACTATTAGAAATTCCAGCGGCAGGTCATCATAATTTAAAGCTCTACCCTTGTAAATCAAATACAATAAACTTAAAGCTTAGGTCGGTTACAGATTGACGAACCTGATAAAATTAAAATGGAATGGTACCTTTTAACGTAAATAAAAGAAAGCAATTTTCTGTTTGAAAAGCTTAATCTAGAAAGAATCACACTAACAGTGCAATATTTAGTTCGGCAAAATTTAGCTTTTTAGGGAACAGAACAAACTTTTCTCAAAAAACAACCAGGAATTTTTTTCAAATGATTAAAACCATTTCAAAATTTGATCCAGTTATGGCCCAATATATCCCACATATTCAAATAGATATAACCGGTTGCCCAATTATTTAGGGAATAAAATACAAAATGAAATATCAATTATAGGAGGAAACAAGGAAAGGTATTAAAATCATGTTGTACAAATCTAAATAGTTTTCAGTTATGTTAGACTGGACTCCTGGCATGAGCAATCAGGAACAAAATATTAGTATCCTGCCCAAGACCTTATATTTTCCTTCTTTCAATTACTAGCTCGATTTGAAATGATTATTTGGGCTTTGCATAAAAGTCTAACTTATTATTTCATCTTATTAACTATACATATATATCAAATTTATGGACGTGAAATTAATGAAGTAATGTTGATGGAAAATCGTTATGGGATAAAAGCGTTTGATAAAAAATTAATTATTGGATAATCATTTATTGAATATCAACGTTTCGGATAATATGAATCCTTAATCATGAGCTAAAAATTGCAATTAACAAAAAGAGGAAAATAGCATTATATACGGTACTTACATTCAATGTGATTAATAACACTAACAGACATTGAATAGATTATTAAAGTGTCAGTTTGACGGATAAAACATCAAATAGTATTAAATAAGGATAGACAAATGATTGATTTGAAGAAAAGTCACAAAATTAAAATATAACTAACCAATAAGAAGAGTGCAATGAATCGATCTACTAAAAATTAATCTGTTGCATATGTTTCATGTTGTAGTTAAAATATCTAAAAAGCAAAAGCAAACAATTCTAAAAATTCAAAACTATTAGGAATATTGATAACTATTGTATGGTGTGAAAAGGATTGAAAGGGTGTGTAGAAAAAGACAAGAGAAAAGAAAAAAAATAATAAAAAATAAATAAATAAACTGTTAGGAATTATTATTATTTATAGAATATATAAGAGAATAAACTGCATTTAGATGCTGAGTGTCTGATTTTCCATTAAGGCCATTAGTTTGTGGATATGTAACGCTTTAAGAAATAAACAATTTTTGTATTTAGGTTCTATTTCTAAGATTTTTGTGTCAGTGTAATTTGGTATATGATTCGTATTATTTACATGCTCTGCTAAGGTGCAGGTGGTCTTTTGCAACTTGGCATCACTTTTGTGTTGGGTGATGCTATTTTTAAGCCATTGACTAGTGTGGCCCACATAAGTGGCACTGCAACTACAAGTAATTTGGTATACTACATTACTCAGTGACATTTTATTAGTTGGGTCTTTAAGTTTAGAAAACAAAGAATTAACCAAATTATTATATCGAAAAGATATTGTACAAGAGAGGTTAGTAAGAATTTTTTTGAGTGTGGGTGTTAGATTCTTAATAAACGGAAGTGATTTATATATTTTATTTTTTGTTATTTTTGGGACTGTTGTAATAGAGGTGGTATTAAATAGAAGTTTTTTGATCAAAATGGTGGGATAAGCATTGTTAATTAGAATTCCTTGAAGGAGACAGAGATTTTTGTTTAAAAATTGTGGTTCACAAATTTTACTGATCCGAGTTTTTAGAGCCAAAATCATATTTACTTAATGTTGAAAGGTGTGCTGTGAATAATAATTGATATACCTTCCTGAATGGGTAGGTTTAGTATATCAATCAAAATTGAGAAGACTGTCTGGATTGCGTATAACAAGGGTATCTAAAAATGGTGAGCAACCGTCACTTTCAATTTCATATGTGAACTGTAGATCATCGTCAAAACTATTAAAAATTATTAGGGTATCATCAATTATGTCAATGGGAATGGCATATATGATATCATCAACATATTTGGTGAGGAATGGAATTTTGAACGGGAGTAATTCTGTAGTGTGTTCTAATAAAAAAATCCATCGTAATCTGAGTTAGTACAGGTGATAAAGCTGAACCCATCGGTGTACCAAATATTTGATTATAAACTTGATTTTGAAAAGTGAAGTTAGTGTTATTGAAGATGCTATGAATAAATCAAGAGGGAACTTACAATGTGGTTGTATCAAGTCCCACTTTTCAGTGATAATTTGTATTACGAGATCTTTGGAAATGTTAGTAAAAAGTGATGTGACATCTAAAGAAATTAAAATGTAATTATGTGGTAACTGAAAATTACGAAAAGTGTTAACAAAGGAAAAAGTATCTTGGACATTAAAACCGTATTGTAATTGTAACATACTGTTTTAATAAGCTCTAATAGTTCTAGTATTCCTAAAAATAGTTAGTTTCTAGTTTAATTTTAGCATGCTAATTATTAGAATTGTAGCGGCTGCAGGATCACCCAAGTAGCTTCTCAGCGAAGTTCCCAGAAAGATCTAATCCAAGAGTTAATCAATTTTTCTAAAGGCACTTACTTTAAGGGCACTAAACATGTCAAATTAGTCCATATCTATGATTAGATGTCAATCATGCTTTAGGATCCTATTTATGTCAGGGTGGTCTGAAGCAATTTTTCAATTAGCTGAGCACTCAACTAAAATCAATTCTGAGAGCTACGGTTGTGGTTATCTTAGGCATTGACAGTTTTAATTAAAATTAAAGATTTACGACCGGCGCATCCTAAGCCGAGTAAGAGCGTCAAGAAAGGGGTTATTTTCAATTAACCAAAATGTATATAAGGAGGCCAGCCGGTGGGAATCGGGGTTGTTTATTTCCAGACGCGTTAGAGGTTAAAGCTAACGGTTACTAGTGATGTGTTTATTTCTCTGCAGTCAAGTGCGGGCCGTTATGTTTTAAGTTATTTATTTCTCTGAGTAAGTAATTAGTATATGTGATATTACTATGAACTCAAGGCTGTGTTATGCAGCATAAGTCAGTTATTTGTTTAAAAACAGTATTTGTCGACTTCCATAAAATACAATTCGGTGAATGCCCAGTTCAAGTAAATTGATCCGTTTTATTATTGCTTTGGAGACCACATCGTTTTAGAAGGGTCTTCTATTATATTGTGTTTCGACGGTGTCAGAGGTCGTTAATCACTAATGCACGAGACTACCTGAGAATGCAAAGCTCAGGCCCAAGTCAAGTTACGGTACTATTTGACCCTTGAGAAGGTCGTATTTTTCATGGTGTAGATGACCCGTGGTTAAAAAGGGTCGTCGCACTATGCAAGTTAATTAGACTAGGGTAGCATTAATAAATTTTTGTTATTGGGGTGTGTACACCTAGAACTGTATCTATTCAAAATATGTTTGTTAGTTAAGTTTAGTTAAGTTGTGTTTGTGCTAGCCGGAGACTATAAGTGACTTATTTTCTGTTCTGCCATTTTGGTTCATCGCCCACGAACAAAGTGCGACGAGAGCTATTACATGATTGGTCCATGGGCGTTTAATTCCCATGGTGGCGCCCTTTTGTACATAAGGTTATTTACTTTATATTTTGTTATGCATATGTAATTAGTTGAAGTTTTAGTTAGTAGCTCGTTCAATAAAACAATCGAATTTTCGTCTCAGTGTGTTTGTTTAATGAACCCCCCCTTCACCGACTGCTGCAGCTTGCGAGGCAACGTCCCGAAACGTGAGGGTACGATGGTGTTAGAGGTCCTGTTATTTATTATTTATTGTTAATTGGATACCCTCATGCGGTAGGTAAATATTAAAAGCATTAGACAATATCTGTGATAAAAATTTTGAAAATTTGTATGTTGGGGTGTTAATTGATGAAATGATAGGACGTAAAGTAAGCGAAGGTTTATGAATTTTTGAGAATCCATAGTATCTACCTGGAACGGAATTAGTAGTTAATAACATCTTCTTTTCTATATCACTAATAATACCCTTATTATGTAAAAACCTTATATGGTCATTGACTTTCTTTTGAACAGTAAAAGTTGGATCTCTAGGTAGTTTTTGGTATATGTTATTATCATTGAGTAATTCATTAGATTTGTTAATGTAATCTGATTTATTCATAATAACAGTTGTTGAGCCTTTGTCAGCATTCGTAACTATAATTTGAGGATGTTTTTTCAAAAAAGTTTTAGTGAAAGAATAATCAGACTGAAAATGATCATTGTGTGCTGAATTGGTAGGTTTTAAAATGTAATTAGTAATAATGTTAGTATTTTTGCTCTTGGAATCAAATAAAGCAGTTCAAAATCACACAATATAATAATTGATAATATGTACAATGAATTGAATTGAATTCGTTATTGGTGCTCAGAATATATAAACATTATGCACAAGACCTGTAATATAATATACAACATAAACATTTGATAAACACATATAATAAAGAAGCAATTATAAAACCGTACAGGTACTAGTGAAGCTATTGCAATCAGCAAGTACACTTTAAAGCGAGTCAATAATTAATTACATTAAAAGCTCAAAGTAGCAAAGATCAGTTAATGATGCTGCAGTTCAGTTCATCTTTAATTATAAAGAGCATTATAAATGCATCATATATCATAAATGCTTATCATATATCAAAAAAGGCTTCTTATAATTCTTGAGTAGTTATATTAGGGTAAACGGCAAATTTTGTTTATTTGGTTCTGGTAAAGTGCTTATAAATTTAAACAAAAGAGCATTAAATGTTATCTATTTGATAATTAAATCGTCTGTTTTAGTGAAGATTTTAGCTTAATCTCGGTTCATGGAAAAGTTATAAATGGTAATTCATATAACAGTGTAATATATTTTTAACTACTTAATTAACATTGATAATAAATATATATATATGATATATAACCATATATAAAAGTATACAATTATTATGATTACATAAAAAAGTAAAGGAAGCTTGTCATATTACTGATTAAAATTAAAATTAATTTTGAATGAAATGTCAGTTCACTTATTTGACAAAATGTAGGATCAAGGATGACATCAAACAACAAATTATGACACTATTTGATTATATTTTTTATTTATATAGTAGTATGTGGTTTATTTGTAAAAATTTTTTGTATGGTGGGTTGCATAAAATAGTTAGATTTTAAAATCATATATTTTACAGGTGTAGTAAACAGGTTGACTTTTGACTTAAATTAAATAAATTCTGTGTGTAAGCAATATCATTATAGTTAGTATATTTTTTGAATTAAAAGTGTATAGGTATGAGTAAACTGTATGTAAATTATTGATGTCTTCTTTGTGATTGATGGAATTTTGTTCTTGGTTTATATGAAATGATTCTAAGAAAAGTCTTTTTTGTAATTGCTTTCTATATCTAAAATTTTTACATTATCATAATTGACTTTGTGTTTTGTATTGTATAAATGTATGAAAGAGCACAAAGTTTTCTAATTTTGCATCACTTTTGTGTTGTGTCATGCGATTTCGACCACTGTTTGCAAAGCTTCTACGTAGGCCAAACCAAACAGTGTCCGAAATCGCATGACACAACACAAAAGTGATGCAAAATTAGAAAACTCTTGTGCTCTTCTATACATTTATACAATACAAAACACAAAGTCAATTATGATAATGTAAAAATTTTAGATATAGAAAGCAATTACAAAAAAGACTTTTCTTAGAATCATTTCATATAAACCAAGAACAAAATTCCATCAATCTACAAAGAAGATCATCAATAATTTAATACAGTTTATCATACCTATACACTTTTAATTCAAAAAATATACTAACTATAATGATATTTGCTTACACACAGAATTCTATTTAATTTAAGTCAAAAGTCAACCTGTTTACTAATGTTAAATATATAGATTTTATCAAAAATATAATATAATATAATAATTATTATATGATGAATGTCATAATATTAGTGCTAAATATAAGTGCGACAATTCATCGATAAACCTGATTTGCAATCACTATATATCGTGTTGTTGAAATGTTCTAATTTGAAGGATGCTATCCCCAAGCAAAGGCACAATTAGCACAAATGAATATAGGCAAAATACTGTTATTATTGTGTATTGAACAGATATTTGATGAAGATTTCGATTAATACCCCAGTGCTAAAGATTCTAAGTGATCTACATCAGACCAAGACAGATAGATCTTGCAAACCTATAATGACTGTTGGATTATTAAAGATCGATAGGTCTTAAGGTAGAGACAGATATTTATAGTTTTTACTTTAATTTAAGAATTAGATTTAAAACAGACTTCACAAGATTTAAATGATTTGCTAAGTGATCTACATGCTTAGACCAAGACAGATCAGCAGTCTACCTGCAAACCTAATTAATTTAGACGCTAATCTGGATTTTTAAAATAAGCCGATGGTCTCTTAAGGAGAACACATACTTTTCGTTTTTACTTTAATTTAAAGAAAGTTGATTTAGAAACCAAGACTGTGCACATTAGATATTAGATGTGATTTATGCAAAGATGTTATGTTCACTGAGGAATCAATCAGAGTGGTGTCATCTGCAAATAGAATCGATTTTGAATTTAAGTTATAAGGTAAATCGTTAATGTATATTAAAAACAGTAAAGGACCCAGGAATGGATTCTTGGGGAACACCATAGTACAGATTCTCAACAGTTGAAAGCGAGTCTTGAAAAGCAACATATTGTTTTCTCTTTGTTAAAAATTATTTCAATAGTAAGCAACTGCTCGAATTAAATTTATACAAAACTAATTTGTCAATCGATATAGAATGCAGTCGAAAGCTTTGGTGACATCTAAAAAGGTAACTATACAAAATTCTTTACTTTCATAACACTGTAAAATTGTGTTCAACAGTGATAAAACAGCATTTAATGTAGATTTTTTTGAACGGAACCCAAATTGCGAACAATGGAATAATCCATTAGTTTCAAAATAGTCAATGTTGTGTAACCTCAAAATTTTCCCCTGTACTATTTACATTTACCAAATTTATGCTTTCCTGAAAGCCAGCAAAAATATCTTTTAATTACTCTCAAGTATCTTCGAACGTTCTAAAATGCTTTCCCTGTTTTCATATTTTCAAATGACCTTTTTGATGACTCTTACAAATACATAATGTATAGCAAATATTAAATTTGAAACAGTCTTTAAATAATAAAATGTTTAAAAATCGCTAACTTGGAACGGTCACTAGAGTTCCCTCATAGTGTCTGTGATCTGCATCCCTTGTTGTGTCCGCTCTACTTATTGGTCAGAATGATCCACTTTTGATTTCTGGTATTGTTCCGTGAATTAACTTTGAGTACCCTTTTGATCTCACTTTCAGACGTATTTTTAGATTTGTGTTAAGGCTTAGATCTCGACATGAACATCGACTTACATATAAACTTAAATATCAACTTAGTACATATGACATCAACAAAAGTGACATCAAAAACAGCCCTCTCAACAAAATGGCATCAACAAAAGCCATCTCAACAAATGCCCTGTTTCGTTAAATATTAAAAATAAATTTAATTAATTGTTTAACTTACGTCTATTTGTCGATCGGCTTATTTTTCGCCGCATAATTTTTTGCACTTTCAAATTTTACTTATTCTGAATTTTAACTTTTCACTAATTAATTTCATCACGTAAATTTCTACTGCGTTTGAGCATATTTTGTGCTTGGTTGAATATGAACTGAACTCTTTATTCATTTCCTATTGTATTTATAAGCCCTTCCCATCAATCGTTTCCATTGGCGTGTTTATTGATCAAGGATTGTACTTTGCCTTATCTCTGGCAGAGCTCGGTATTTTCTCAAATTCCCTGGTTTAATTCTTCGACGAAATGTTCCATCAATCAAGTAAGCATTCTGTATATTACAGTATTTTGTTAAGATTTCCGATTATTGCTTTTATTCATATTTAATGTTTGTCGTTTAAAAGTCCAAAACATTATCGTGCAATTAACCGTCTGGTGTTTATTTGTTATTAAAATATGTTGGTGTTCTAAACAAATGTACTATTTTTAATCACGTATTTAATGACGTATTAAGACATGTTTGCATATAGATCGGTTGATATTTTCGACACAATTATTAAATATTTAGAATGCCAATTTATCTATGTGTCCCGATAATTTATTTTGATGCAATTAGTTGCTTCTAAAACCTTATCTTTACTTGTAAATTATACTCAAACATATTATATGATGCACACATTACTATTCTAATTAAATGGTATTGGATTGTTACTGAATGAGCTTTCTCATGCATTAGATTAGCATTAGATTAAATATACTTTATGTACAGTGTCCATGCGATTGACTTTTTGTAGAATAGCCGATTTACTCCTATAATTGACGGAATTATTTGACTTTCTTAAAGTTAAAGTTATTTATATCTATCCTACGATCCCTATGACTTAAACTACCCTCTTATCATAGCATTATTCCCCCAAATTAAAATAGAAAATTTTTAATCAATGCCTTTTTTGGTGCCCAACGTGAATTAAATCCCCATTGATTATAAATTCTTCTATTTTTATTTTATTGTTTTCATTTACATGTCTCCTTTGTTTCAAATTATTCCCCCACTATTATCTATAAAATTTGATTGATCCTATCTCTAAACTCCTATCCTAAATCCAATCTACATCTATCTTAACTTATGCTTATGTCCCTATTTAAGTTACTTTATCTATACCTATCCTAATTTATAATTATGTCCCTATTTAACTTCCCTATTTACATTAATTTGTTAGTTTTTTTTATTCCTTGTATGGGTAAATTAAATTCACATGAAATTTTCCCCTGATCGCCTCTGAATCTACATCCTTTAGTTCGTACGTTTTCTCTTATGACCTTGTTTACCAGAAATGGACCTACACATGGTAAGTGTAACTTGCCACATGTATAAAGGTGCCTTCTTCCTACCCTTAGATTCTTGATGATTACCTTGTACCCTATTTGGAAGGTAATTCTCTTCTTTATCTTCTCGTTCATTTTATCCACGTACTTTCGTGCTCTTTCCTGTAGCCTTCTCCTGGTCCTATGCAGTTTTCTTTGTAACTCCTCTTCTCTTGGTGTAACTTCACACGGCCTATCAGGATACACTCTTCTCATTAAAGTTATGGGAGATTCCTCTGTGACTGTATGAGGCGTGTGATTTATAAACCCTTCAACTTTTGGTAGATTTATTTCCAAACTTCGATGATCTTGATATGATATCATATGCAAAAACTTACGTTTCCTGGATGTATCTTTCTGCAGGGTTGCCCTGAGGATGACAGATTCTACAGAAAACAACTCCTATTTGTTGGTTTTCCCAGTGCGACACAAACCTAGCATTGTTAAAATATGTTGCATTGTCCGCCAGTATTCTTTTGAATTTTCCTTCTTCTGTGATGAATTGCTCTAGTTTTCTGATTGTCTCTATTGTGTAGCAATCCCTAGTAGGAAATAACCTTGTGTACTTTGAGAATACATCCACTACCACTAGAAAATGTTTATTTTTCGTTCTACTTGGTACCAAATTACTTAGGTAGTATATTACAATTAGATCTAAGGGATTGTCCACCTGAATGCTTTGAATGATATTCTGATTTGTATGGTCCTTGTATTTACCCAGCGTGCAGAGATGACATGTGCTCACTGTTTCTTTGATGAGTCCCAGGTCCTTCTGAGCATAGAAATTTTCTCGAAATAGCAACCACAGTTTTCTAATCCCCCAAATGACCATATTTAATATGTAATTCTTTTATGATTGATACTGCCAATTCTTTGTTAAGCACATACAGGTCTTCACCATTTCAGTGTTTTATAAGAAAACCATTAATACTTTTAAACTGCTTATAATTTGGGATTACCCTTAACCTACTTTTATGTTTCGTATCCATTCATCATTTTCTTGCATTGCCAAAATTCTCCCATGTGAGAATATTGTATCATCTCTCGCCAAATTATGCATCGCTACAAATATGTTGCTTAACCCCCTTCGCTGAATCTCGGTGAAATAGGGCATAAAATTAGAAAACAATAGAAGGGGAATGAGCTGTATACACATGCTGTGTGAGAATTTCAGGGAACTATGTAGGTTAGCTCAGAATATAAATAAGTGCAGATATGTGTCCAACCAGTTTTGAGACGGAAACCTAATGATAAAAAAATAAGCGCAGATAAATCTGATGATTAGTATAAGCAACTAGTTGTTGGTTGCGAAATATCCGCAACTAATGTTGACTGTGCGAAAAGATATATTGGAAAATATATTAAATCTGTAAATGGTTAAGTGTTGGGAGAACTTGGCAGCCACAGGCTGCTTACATCCCTTCACAACCACTGAAGGTCGGAGAAATAGGGTATATAATTGTAAAACAATAGGTGACCGAAATGCATCTAACAAGAGGTTATAGAAATAGTATAGAAATATAGTATAGAAATAGTAGGGGAACAAGGATATCTGGGGAAAAAGATAAGAGAAATAGAAGGACAGAATACGTTCTAAGGAATTTTCGGGGAATAGTATGGGATATATTACAAGCAGAGATAAGAAAAAAGAGGTAGATGTAGACCTAGATCAGATAGTGATAGATGCAGACTGTGCAAATTTCAGGGAAATGTGTAGGTTAGTTCAGAATAGGAAACAATGATGGTACGCGTCTAACCAGTTCCAGGACTGAAGACCTAATGATGATGATGACAAATATGTCATTTGATTTTAAGTTATTGTTCACCTTGTTTTTGCTAAGAGCATCTGCTACTATACTATTTTTGCCTTTTATGTACTTGATCTCAAAATCAAAGTCCTGCAACAGAAGACCCCCCCATCTGTATATTCTATTGTTTGTAAATCTAGTGTTAAAAATTGAACACAAAGCGGAATGGTCTGTTTCAACTACAAAATGTCTTCCCATCAGGTAGAATTATAATCTTGTGATCGCGAAGACCACTGTTGCCATTTCTTTCTCACTAATTATATAGTTTAGTTCATGCTTTTTAAGAGTTCTGGAAATGAACGAGATAGGTACTTCTATACCATCCTGAATTTGATATAATTCAACGGCTAAGGCATTATCCGACGCATCCGTGTGTACCACAAATTCCTTGTGAAGTCTGGGTGTCTCGAAATAACCTGCTCATGAAATTGATTTATTAGGCTTCTATATGCCTCTTCATTAGCCTCACTCCACGACCATCTAACCCCTTTCTTCAACAAAGAAAATAATGGAATAGCCTTCCGTGAAAACGACGGGATAAACTTTTTATAAAAGTTGATTACTCCCAGAAAATCTTTTAGAGTGCGTATGTTTCTTGGTCTAGGATATTCTAGTATCTCTGAGAATCTATTTTTGTCCATAAATATGCCCTCATTACTAATTTGGTATCCCAAAAATTTTATCTTCTCCTGGAAGAATTCACACTTTTTCATGTTCAACTTTAGTCCCACTAAATTTAACTCTGACAAATCCGTTCAAGGTGTATGAAATGTTGCTCCATATCGTCACTGTAAATTAAAACATCATCTACATAATGTATGCAGAATTCTTCATACAGTCCCAATATACCCTGCATAGCCTTCACTAATGCAGCCGTACTTGAAGACAAACCAAAAGGAACAACTTTAAATTGATAAATTTGCACTTTTATCAAAAAACCCATACATTTTCTTGATTCGCGTTCTAATGGAATAAGCCAAAATGAATTTTATAAGTCAATTTTTGAAAATATTTTCTTATTACCTATTATTGCTAAAATTGTATCCATAGTTGGTGGACTGTTATATTGAGGTTTGGTCCTTTTATTGATTTTCCTAGCGTCCAGACATAGTCTGATGCTATTAACATTCTTTTTAACAACAACTAGTGGATTAACAAAATGTGTGTCTGCCTTCTCAATGATACCCTCACTTAACATCTGATCTATTTCCACCCTCACTCTATCCCTGTATGCTGCTGGAATAGGATATAACGCTCCGTGTTTATAATTTCTAATTTATGCACATACCCCATTGCTATTCTGGATTCTGATGCTATTAATTCGGAATTCTTCATTAATGCCTTCGCCCTTTCTTTCATTTCTTCTGGACATCTTATTTCATCATCTATATCCCCCTCTACATCTCACTTCGCCCTCATATTAATATTTAAACAGTCTCCTTTGACTTCAACACTTTTCTCATCATCCCATTTTATACATTCTCCCATTACATCTACCACCTTTCGTTCGGCATTTATTTTTAATCCCAACTTATCAATTATATCCATACTAAATATTACATCTACTCTTAACCCCGATATTACTATAAATTCATTCTCAAACTTCATCTTACCCACTTCACATTCCAGAATTAGTACCTTATTCACACTTGTAAATCTCTTGCTATTCGGTGCTATTAAATTAAACTTCCTAATAGGCATCATTCTCCCCATTAACCTTTCCCGTTTAACAAAATCGGCAGACACTAACGATGCTTCTGCTCCCGTATCAATGAGTATTCCACCTCTACTATTTCCAACTTTCAATTTAATAATCGGTAATAAGCTTTTATTCAAATCACTTTCCATTTCACATTTTATATATTCGCACTAGTGTTCATATCCATTAATTCTTAAGGGCTTACTTGGTTTGTCCTCATTCAAAAATCCTGATTCGACCTAGATGGTCTTGCCTGACTCGTAACTTCTGCATAGGTGCGGTTCGTTCTTTGACTGTTTCCTAAGTTGTTGTTGTTGTGTATACTGATTTATGTTCCTGTCGTGGTTCGTTTGCTCTGTTTATCTTCTTGGCATGTTTCTTGTATTCCAATTCTGTCTAAAATTATTATCGTAGCAGTTATTATAATTATTTCTACAAAAATTTCCCTTATAATTTCTCCTATAATTTGATCTATTATTTTCAGTGCTCCTTTGCATTCTAACTATGTTTTCTTGTTGCCTTTGTATCCTACCTTCCGCCACATGACTTTGTCCCAACTCATCACAACATTGTAGATATTCCAGGAAGATCTCCCTATTCACTATATTTTGAATCGTAACATAATGTCTTACCTCTTCTTCAAAATGTCCTGCTAAGTACTTTATAATTTGCGTTTCTTCCATCAGAGGATCTAATTGCTTTGCTATACTAAATTTTTGTATGGTGTATAACTCTTGTGTCATACCTAAGTTCTGATTATATTTTCCCGTAATTAAATTATCTCTTGCCTTGTATTGTTGATTGTCCCCCAAAATTTTCTTACAAATCTACTCTCAAATTCCTGAAATGTTCCTATCTCATTTTCTATCAAGTCAAACCATATTTCTGCGCCTCCTTTCAACATCGACCTAACGAAATTTAAATTGTACCTTTCATCCGTTGATCCCTGTATTAATTTTCTTATATTATTCAAAAATATTTTTGAATTCACCTTGTTGTCTCCGAAAAAGTTTGAATATTGCTCAACTGATATTTCCAGTCTATTTATCTATGTGTATTGCCCCTGATTCCTACCAACATTTTTGAATTCTGATTTTAAATTACCTAATTCTCTATTTACATCATTAAATCCTATCTCACAATTTCCTTGAATTTCCTGCATCTTTTACCTACCATTAGTTTCCTTTTCACACGTTTCCTGATCTAATTTGATTTTCCAAACCTCGTCCCTAACTTTATCCACATCGTCCATAATTTTAATAACTTTATCTTGAAATTGTACCTGCATTTCCGCGATCTTTTGATTCGTTTCTTTTAATCAGTCACTCAAAATTTTTATTTCGGCACCTAACTTTTCTCCATTATCATTAATCTGCATCGTAATGTTTTTCATGGTCTCTTCGCTTTTGTCCAATTTTCTATTTAACGCTAATAAAATAGACATCATTTCGGATTGTTGTGATATCTGTTGTTCTTCACTTTGACTTCGTGTCAATTATCGCTCTTGCATTTCCGTTGATACATCCTGTAAAGTTACGCTTTCTTGAAACCCTATTTCTACCCCTTGATTCCTTAATGCTTCTCTAGTTTCCTTTATTCGTTTATCCATTTTTATTTAATTTCAAAATTTTAAAATTTTTAGTATTTCAAAAATTCCTTGCAGATTTTAAATTTCAGAACCCTTAAATTTTATTTGTGCCTCTACAATTTTTTAATTTCTCGCTCCTACACTTTTTAAATTCCTTTTGTGGTGTTCTCGCCCCTACGATTTTTTAAATTCTTAAATTCCTTTTGTAATGTTCTTGCCCCAACGATTTTTTTGAATTTCTAATTTTCCTTTAGTGGTGTTCTCGCTCCTACGATTTTTTAAATAATTATATTCCTTTTGTAGTGTTCGAGGCCACGTTGGGCGCCATTTTTATTGCTGTGATTTAGCCTTTTTGATTTCAACCCCCTACGATGGGTGCCATTATATTGCTATGCATTTGCCCCACGATTGGGCGTGTCATTAAATTTGATATGATAACCCTTATTAAGCCCAAGATTTGCACGTTATATTTTATTTGTTTACCATACGACTAGCTCACTGAATGCTCGACTTCCTAATAAATCTTATTTTTCCCTTTAAATGGAATCAAATAAAGCAGTTCAAAATCACACAATATAATAATTGATAATATGTACAATGTTGTGTAACCTCAAAATTTTCCTCTATATAGAATATTTACATTTACCAAATTTATGCTTTCCTGAAAGCCAGCAAAAATATCTTTTAATTACTCTCAAGTATCTTCGAAGATTCTAACATGCTTTCCCTGTTTTCATATTTCAAATGACCTTTTTGATGACTCTTACAAATACATAATGTATAGCAAATATTAAATTTGAAACAGTCTTTAAATAATAAAATGTTTAAAAATCGCTAACCTGGAACAGTCACTGCAGTTCCCTCATAGTGTCTGTGGTCTGCATCCCTTGTTGTGTCCGCTCTACTTATTGGTCAGAATGATCCACTTTTGATTTCTGGTATTGTTCCGTGAATTAACTTTGAGTACCCTTTTGATCTCACTTTCAGACGTATTTTTAGATTTGTGTTAAGGCTTAGATCTCGACATAAACACCGACTTGCATATAATACCTAAATATCAACTTAGTACATATGACATGAACGAAAGTGGCATCTATAACAGCCCTCTCAACAAAATAGCATCAACAAAAACCATTTCAACAAAAACCTTCTCAACGAAAGCCATGTTTGTAAAATATTAAAAATAAATTTAACTAATTGTTTAACTTATGTCTATTTGTAGATCGGTTTATTTTTCGTCGCACAATTTTTTGCACTTCCAAATTTTACTTATTCTGAATTTTAACTTTTCACTAATTAATTTCATCACGTAAATTTCTACTGCATTTGAGCATAGTTTGTGCTTGGTTGAATATGAACTGACTCTTTGTTCATTTCCTATTGTATTTATAAGTCCTTCGCATCAATCGTTTCCATTGGCGTGTTTATTGATCAAGGATTGTACTTTGCCTTATCTCTGGCAGAGCTCGATATTTTCTCAAATTCCCTGGTTTAATTCTTCGACGAAATGCTCCATCAATCACATAAGCGTTCTGTATATTACAGTATTTTATTAGGATTTCCGATTATTGCTTTTATTCAGTCACGTATTTAATGTTTGTCATTTAAAAGTCCAAAACATTGTCGTACAATTAACCGTTTGGTGTTTATATAATTAAAATAAGATGATTTTCTAAACAAATGTACTATCTCTAGTCACGTATTTAATGACGTATTAAGATAGGTTTGCATATAGATGAGTTGATATTTTCGACGCAATTATTAAATATTTGGAATGCCAATTTATCTATGTGTCCCGATAATTTATTTTGATGCAATTAGTTGCTTCTAAAACCTTATCTTTACTTGTAAATTATACGTAAACATATTATACGACGCACACATTACTATTCTAATTAAATGGTATCGGATTATTACTAAATGAGCTTCTATTTCATGCATTAGATTAAATATCCTTTATATACAGTCCTCGCGATTGACTTTTTGTAAAATAATCGATTTACTACTATAATTGATGGAATTATTTGACTTTCTTAAAGTTAAAGTTATTTATATCTATCCTACGACCCCTATGACTTAATCTACCCATAAACTACCCTCTTATCATAGTAATATATATATATATATATATATATATATATAATGTTATAAACAAATGTAACTTACTCTGCTCCGAGCTCTTTGGATCGTCTCACGCTGTTCACTCAAATTTTGTAAAACCTGGGTGCCTATTTCTTGTGTTTCTAAAATAACCCTATAACCTTCTTCTAATCGTTTACCACTTCTTTCTATTCGCTCTGAACTATCCAACAGTCTTTGCTTCTGGTCCTCACTGAATCCAAAATCATCACAATCGTCCGAATATTCATAAGTGCTGAGCGCCTCCTGTTTTATGGATCTAGCTTTTATGTATTCAAGGGTTAGTCTTTTTAATTCAGCACGATAACAATCAACTTTCGTGCCACATCTTTGGCGCTTTGTTGTTTCCACTTCACGGACCTCCAAGTCCATTTGTTCCAACTACATAAAATCAACATTGAACTTTAATACATCATATAACTTACCAATTCTTGAGCTTCCTTGACATTTTTTTCGATACTGGATATAAGCTGGCGACGATCTTCTATATAATAAGAAAGAAAACAAAACACAATTTAACAAATGATTTCATGTGTTAGAACAGCTTACTAGCTCCTGATGTTGACAGTAAACTAACTTGGGATGTAATATCTGCCGTTAGGACTGAGTATTGCTGTTCATAGGTTTCAAATAAAGAAACCATTATAGCGTGCCATTACATTCTAAAATTCCGGACAAAACAGCCCATTTCATGATTACTTCTATCTCTTTTGACATTTTAATTCTCCCATTTGATTGTGTCTACAACTACGGACAGTGGTAAAGTAAACTTAGTTTTAGCATAAACACGTACAATAGGCGATTTTTCGCGACATACTTGAATTGTTCGAGTATGGTATGTTGAAGTATCACCCCACTATTTAAAAAATACTTACTTGTGCAGCACCGCGAAAACGTATTGTAGTTCCCTAACCTAGCTTTGAATAATTACCCGGTAAAAGTCAAGTGTTTAACATACACAAGCATAACCTGGTACAGATCAGGGTATGTTCGTTTATCTGATAGAATGGTGCCGTACAATTTCCCCTCCAGTAAATTTTATCGCCAAAACGCAAGTTTAACACATACACACATAATTAAGTATGTTAGTTTATGTCGCGAAAAATCGCCTCATGTATAAGATGTATGGTGTATAGACCAAGGACTTCACAAGTACGGACCCACGTGATACTTGCATAAATACGGACCAACATAGTTCGGACGTGCGTTTACTACTACTGGCTTTACTAACATTCTTAAAAATATATTTTTTATCTGATTCTCACAAGTAGGAATATTGTTTAAAAATGGAGGTAATTTAAAATCATTACACCAATATATACATAAAAATCGTAATCTAACCTCACCTTGTTTTGTGCTAAATGCATAGCGTCAGATAATTAAACACATACGCCCATAGTGAGGACCAAACAAACGCGGTTATTTGCGGACACACCAAATGTTTAACAATGATAGAGTAAGTGCGTGTGTTAAATTCACAATCAGACAATGGCACGCATACGTTATACCAGTTACATATATTGTAGATTGGTGTTGGAATCAAATAAGCTTGGGTATAATTCACCCCTTAAACTTATTAATTAAATCATTAAAAACATACATCCTTACTTGGTGCATTTGTTTTATTCAGCCTGTTACCTTGGGGATTTAAATTTTAAGGTTAAAAGTTAGCAAAAGATAATTTTTTATATATGTTAAACATGTATGTTTAAAATATATTATACTATAATAAAACATCACAAGTGTATTGGATGCATTATAAATGCATTCGTAAATAGGCATGTACCTGGAGTACCTTATTTTCAGACATTCTGAGACAAGAGTCACTAACGTAGTACCAATTTTCAGAATGAACTTCAAAATTCAAGTCATAGAGAACATACAGTAAGTTTATCTATGATTCAAGTCAGCATATTTACACTGTAAGGATGAGAACTTTTTACGATTTTTCGATAAAAATTGCCAATGATTAGAATTACTTTCTTTTAGTTTATGTTATGATATTATTGTGAAGTTATTGTGTGGGTGTAGATATTAACAGATATATTTTTGGGGTCACCTATTACTGTTTGTGGATCACCTTTACGTGATATTTTACCCTACCATTTACCTGTTGCTGTGTTTTATATGTATAATTATATACATTTGATTTAGTAACACATGTATTTTAAAGCGAGAGGTTAGATGTTGGGCTCAATATATTTTAACTTTGTGTTTATTGAATGAAACTATATTAATTTTGTTTATATAATGTTTTCCAGAGCAGGGTTGAACTTCTAATACATTGTATGGATTGCATAATACAATATAAAGTGTAACATTATTCCTATTTCACGATAATTAATGAAGAGTACTAACATTGGACGAGATATTAAAGTTAATGTGTAACCAAGTTTGAATGTTGATGTTTATGTAATTCAATGTTGTATTTTTTTGACCATTGATAACCTACTTTGACCATGTTCTTATGTATGCATTTTATTTCAGGATTTCTGTCACGTTTTTACAATTGCATAGCTCATGTTGCGGGTAAAACTTAATTATATATTTGTTTGAGTTATCCAGCTAAAAAGATTCCAAATTTAATATGTCTTTTAATGCTATTATCTTGCACCTCTGGCATGACCGACCATTTCGTGTTTACGCATTTTCATTTGTAACTATGTTGGAGATGGTCTATTCAATAATAAGCGACTTTTATCATGCGCATCATGCCATAAGTTGTTGTTTATTTGTAAATGTTGTATTTGCCGATGTACTTGTAGTTGTATTTTTTGTAAATGATAGAAAGTCGGCTACCCTAGTGAAACAGGCTGGACACTATTAATATTTTATATGGTAGGCGCATATGTCTGAGCTTTGGTTGAGAGTTAATAACATTTTATGTCGGTGCGGTGTTGAACATTGGTGATCAAGGTTTTTATTTTCTTGGTGATCTTCCTCTTCAACTTTAGCCGAGTATACATGGCTCAGCAGTTCTCCGTACCTTCCAGTTAAAACTAGCTGGATTACATTAATACTTTCTTCAGTTATCACATGTATGTTTAGATAAGAGTTGACATCCCGTCATTGCAAGCAGATGCTTGTATACCACCCGTCATTAAAGCGATGTGCAAAATGCAGTTGTATGCATAGGGGCTGTGTGGGATTTTCTTTGCTGTGTTCTTTCCCTAATCGTCAAGGTTGAGTACAGCAATGCTTGTTCAAAATGCCTAAATTGCTTATTTGCAAATAACTCACTTGGTGAGTAATCGGTGTGTATTTAGGTCCTCCTAGTAATATATTGTAGCAACGCAAGCCACTACCAGTAGATCATTAGATCATGGATCCAGGTGACGTCTAGAGAGGCATTTGTCCCAGTACACACTAGGTTACACTACAAGGTGTTGTAGTTGGTCATTTATTATTGTCCGCTTTTAGTCGAAAGTTCTAAATATAATAATAACAGTAGAAATTTTCTAGACACAACAATTGCCATCATTCTACAAAGACAAACGTTCCATTTACTTCTATACCTTATACGGAGAATAATGCGAATGTTTACATCCCATTTTATTCTATCGAAAGCAAGACAAAATTGTTGTAAGTCGTGTTTTCATGTTCCATCGATCAACAACCAAGTTAATTTGGTTCTGACCAAAGAAACTTGTATTCATTTAACTTGCAATTTCTTTAGCATACTCTTATAACTTAAATATCAAAATTGTCAATCACGAAAGAAGATGCCGTGCACCTGTACAGCTAACATTACAGCATTTCACAATTCGATTAACTAATGTTAATCACAGTTTTGCAAACATCGATTGTTGCAAAAATAATATTTTAAAATAAACACTTTTCTTAAGTGTGCCGATATCTACACTATTCTTTGATAAGCTAGTATTGAAGAAAATTAGTTATTCCCACTAGCAATATTTGATAGATGAATGTTTTCGCCATTTCGAATGGACCTGCACCTTGCCGAAGATCTAGATTACTAGAACAGGTGATATGGCTTGCGTGTTCTAATGAGCTAAAATGCCAAACTACGGGTCCAACCAAAGTATTAGGGTCGTTAGTGAGGAACCCGACTAAGACAGGTCCCCGAAAGAGGGCAGTGGCTCTTTTGGTACTTAGATTGGCAGAGACCATAAGGGTCGGTATGACAGTCTAAGACACACTACCGCGATGAGGAAGGCAACGAAAAACTACCACAATACCTCCCAAGTACACAGTCTACCTAAATTATAATAAAATGATGGCATTCTCTGGGGAAAAAATTCCGGAGTTAAAATAGTCCACCATTCAGATCTCCGGGAGGGGACTACTTCGGGGGATGCGACCGGAAAGTTAAAAATATGAGTCTGGAACATTTTGAGAGTCGGAGCGTGGAATAGGTTGGTAGAATTTTGCGACAAGAACAATTTAATCATCACAAACACATTATTTCAACATCATGCTAGAAAACGATATACGTGGAAGATGCCAGAAGATATAAGAAGACATCAAATAGATTACATTCTTGTTAGACAACGGTTTAGGAATCAAGTAAAAGATGGTAGAAGCTACCCAGGGCAAGATATCGACACTGACCTCAACATCATAATTATGAAGGCCGCACTTAAATTTAAAAATTTGAAAAAAAGAAACGGAAAAAGGCACTTGGACTTAGAGAAACTAAAAGATAAAGATATTCAAGAAAGATTCGAAAAAAAGTCAAATGAATTACTCAAAGATAACAAGAAAATATCTTATACTAAGGAAGTAGAAACCGAATGGAATAACATTAAATCCAGCCTAGACATGGCGGCCATAGATATTCTGGGATATACACAAAAAGAAAATAAGTAACCATGGATAACAAAAGATATCCTGAATTTAATAAAAGAAAGGCGAAAATACAAAAATAAATCAGACGATACAGGAAAAGAAAGATACAAAACCATAAAATGAGAAATTATTCGCAAATGCAGGAAAGCTAAAGAACACTGGATTGATGAAAAGTGCAAAGAGGTACAAACTAAGATGAAAGTAGGAAAGACAGATAAAGCATACAAACTAATTAGAATCAATTTTAGGGATATAAAACCGTATAGCAAAAATATAAGGGCCGCGGGAGGAAACGTCATTATAGAAAATGTAGAGAAAGTGGGTAGATGGCAAGAATATATAGGGAATTTATATGCAGGAGAGGAACTAATTGCATTAGAACAGGAATCCGACATTCAAAATGATGACCTGAGATGTCCTATACTTAGAGATGAGTTTGAATTAGCATTAAAGGGTCTGAAAAATGGAGATACCGAAAAATTTCAAACCTAACATTATAGTAACTATACCAAAAAAGAAAGGCGCTGATAGATGTGAAAATATTGGAACAATAAGTTTGACAGCACACGTGTCAAAAATATTAACTAGAATTGTACAAAGAAGAATGAAAAAACGGGCTGAAGAAATACTAGGAAAAGACCAATTTGGATTTAGGAGAAACATGGGAACACGGGAGGCTATTTTAGCTCTGAGAGTGATAATGGAGAAAGCAATAGAAAAAGGAGAAAGCATGTATATAGGGTTTGTAGATTTGGAAAAAGCAATCGATGATGTAAAATTAAAAAAAGATGTTTAAAATACTCAAAAAGATTGGAATGAGTTGTAGAGATAGACGAATAGTACATAGCTTATACAAAGAGCAAACAGTAGTAATAGAATTAGAGCATGGAACGTAGAGCAGTAAACATTAGCAAAGGGGTGAGACAGGGATGTGCCCTATTCCCATTAATTTTTAATTTGTACATTGAAGAGGCAATGAATACTGTCAAATGCAGGAAGACATTTGGAATTAATATTCAGGGACAAAAGATTGATATGCTTAGATTTGCAGATGACATGGCAGTATTAGCATCTAGCAAAGGAGAGTTAGAAGCTGCTCTTAATGAAATGGAAACAGTTCTAACGGAGGGACATGGTATGAAAATTAACAAAAATAAAACTAAAGTTCAAGTATGCAAAAGAGGGGATAATAAATCAAAAACAAGAATACAAATAGGTAACGAGAACTTACAAGAGGTTAAGGATTTTTGCTACCTAGGAAGTCAAATAACGCAAGATGGGAAAAGCACAAAAAATATAAAACAAAGATTAGCACAGGCTGTGCTACATTTAACAAGAAAAAGCAACTACTGTGTTGTAGAACAACAAACATAGAAACAAGGAAAAGATTGCTTAAAACATATGTGTGGAGCGCAGCACTGTACGGCTGTAAAGCCTGGACAGTAGGAGAAGCGGACAAGAAAAAGGTAGAAGCTTTTGAAATGTAGTGCTACACATGTATGATGAAGATATCATGAATAGACAAAGTTAAGAACGAAGAGGTACTAAAAATAGTAGGTGAAGAAACAAATATGTGGAAAACGGTAAAAAACAGGAGAGATAGGATGTTAGGCCACATACTACGGCATGAGGGTGTTACGTTATTCGAGGCAGCCACGTTGGGCGCCAAATTTCTGTTCCGTTAATCGAGGCCGTGCGTAACACAAAGATATCACGGAATGACCGGGCTCAATCGGAGATTAGGGGATGTTGTAGAAAGCAGACCAACATATAATGTATACGGCGGTGAGGAGTTAGTGACAATACCTGCAAGAAAAATAGTTAAGCAAACCTGAAAAAAAAAGAATAAGCATAGCAGCAATGAAAAGTCTAAATTATTCAGTACTTTGTAGAATGTAAATAAAACTGTTTGGATAAACTATATAATATAATCACGATAAAAGCATTACAAAAATTTTTATCACAAAGTGAGGTAATATTGGAGAGTAGCAGAAACGTTTCCTCACACACCAATTAAACATAAATCAGACAAAATGTTAACAAAAGATAAATAGGTAAGACACAATTGATATGAGTAATTCAGTAGTATTGATTTTTTTTCCTTCTTTTTTTTTAATAGCAGGCAAGTCTATTGTAAAAGGTATCAGAACGACGAAGATATGGCAAAACAACGGATAGATATTTAAAGTAATAACAAGTAGGAAATAGTTCAACTTACAAAAAGTCCTTCAGTAACGCTTCCTGGCAATTGAAGTGTGGGATTCACGATGTCCTGCACTAACGAAGCACTTTACCCTTGACTGTGAGGGTGTTGATGGAATTTCTTACACTTTACACTAATCACACCTACGTATTTCATTGGTGTTAGCAGCAGACATTATCAGGCTGATGGAACTATGTAGCATTGATAAGTTTCTTGTTAATTCTATTTCCTGAGACAATAATTTCGAAATATTTTGTAACACAAATCGTAAAAAAAATGGTAATAAAAATTTAGAATCACGGGTTTTCAAGCCACGATGTAATGCATTAAACTAACAGTAACGTGAGGTGTTTTATTTGCTACCTATGGTAACAAAGAAAAATCTAATGCTTTTGAATAACGAAATTTGCGCAAACAATGATCTATTTTAGATTCTTTGAGGTTAGAAAATTCAGAAACTACAGTATCAACTGTTTTTACATGTGAATGAAATACATGTTTATAAGGAACAACCTTTTTTTTCTACTAAACCTGCTACAACTGTATCATCATTTTTTTTTAGAAACACTCAAGCTTAAAACTGTATTTGGATAATCCAAAGTATGCACTACTCCGATAAAAAAAGTCCACGAAAACTAGATCGCACACACAGTTCAAATATAAAAAGACAACTCACCAAAAAAACACAATTAGTAAAGCAACGCGCATCACTAAGTCAATGTTCCGTAAAACGCACGTGCAGGTCGAGTAAACACGTTCGCCTCTTTTATTTCCAACAGAAAATCAACAAAAAAACAATTAGTAAAGCGACGCGTATCACTAAAACCGTCCGTCAAATGTCCTTACAACCGCACTTGTGGTCAATCAAACACGTTACCTATAAAGCATACTTCCTTCAAATGTAATCAGAACTACACTCTGCACTCTAATCTGTTTATATATAAACTAGTTGTTACCATGAACTCTTGTCGACTATTATCTCGACTTCGTTAATAACATAAGGTACATCCAACAAGTGAATGCACCATCATATCTAATAACTAATTACAGTTGTTTATCATTTTCGATAAGTTGGAAAGTAATTTACGAATAATCCTATTTAAAACTCGTTCCTTGCAATTTATTTATTAATGAAATCAATCTTCAATTAAACTACTTTTAAAATTAATACACGCGAGTTAAATTGCATACAAATCTGAAAACTATTCGAAAGTATTTACTTTATACAAACAGCGATCCAAAAACCATGTATTTACTAATTGGGAAAAAGCGTAAAATGTTAAGCTGTAAAAATGCACGTTACAAGGAATATATTAGAAGCAGAGATAAGAACAAAAGAGAAGAAGAGGTAGACCTAGGTTAGACTACTGCACACAGATAGTGAAAGATGTAGGCTGTAGGAGTTTCAGGGAGATGTGTAGGCTAGCTCAGAATAGAAATCAATGGAGGTACTCATCCAACCAGTCTCAAGATGAACAAATTAATGACGAAGAAAGTAACTGTACTTAAACATGATGAGTATTATAAGCAACTATAAGAATTGGTTGGTTAATATTCTCGAATAATGTTAATTGTGTGAAAGAATTTACTGGAAAACTATTATTTCGGCAAATGTCTAAGTGTTGGTGAATCTTGGCAGCCACAGGCTGCTTAACCCCCGTCACTGAATCTCGGTGAAATAGGACAGAAAATTAGAAAACAATAAAAGGGGAACCGAGCTGTATACATGCTGTGTGAGAATTTCAGGAAACTATGTAGGCTAGTTGAGAATATAAATAAGTGCAGGTACGTGGCCAACCAGTTTTGAGACGGAAAACTTAATGACGAAAAAATAAGCGCAGATAAATCTGATGATTATTATAAACAACTACCGGTGTTGGTTGTGAAATAACTGCAACTAATGTTGATTGTGCGAAAAGTTATATTGGAAAAAATATTAAATCGGTAAATTTTTAAGTGCTGGGGGAACTTGGCAGCCACAGGCTGCTGCCCCCCCCTCACAACCACTGAATGTCGGAGAAATAGGGTATATAATTGTAAAACAATAGAAGAGGACCGAACTGCATATAACAAGAAGAAAATTGTTGAAAGCCTAAGTGCGAAGCACAGCACAGTATGCCTATGAAATACAGGCAGTCTGAAAAACAGACAGAAAAACGGTAGAAGCCTTTTGAAATGATGTGCTTCAGATGTATGAGGATGATAGCATGGACAGACAAAGTTAATAACAAATAGGTTATAGAAGTAGTAGGGGAACAAGAATATTTGGGAAAAAAATAGAAGATATAAAAGGGCAGAATACGTTCTAAGGCATTTTTGGGGAATAGTATGGGATATATTACAAACAGAGATAGGAAAAAAGAGGTAGATGTAGACCTAGATCAGATTAGTAATAGAAGCAAACTGTACAAATTTGAGGGAAATGTATATGTTAGTTCAGAATAGGAAGCAATGAGGATACACGTCTAACCAGTCCCAGGACTGAAGACCTGATGATAATGGTTTTCGAATGTTTTACAAAGTTATGCATATATGTAATTAAAGGGAATACGTACTACAAAGCGTAACCACCTAGGATTTTAAACACTTTTTCTCACATATTTTAATAGAATTAAATTATTTACTCATTTTCTTTACTATATAAGATAATACGCACAATTAGTACAAGATCGTTTTGTAAATCTAAACAAAATACATTAACTGTGTTTTTCATATTGCACAATATAATTTATTATATTTCGGTGTATATTTGTGATACCTAAGTTGTGACGTCCTTATACTAGTAAGTATATACACAGTTACTATTAAACTAGTATTCACATCATTCAAAACTTTTGTTATTAGCAGGAGAATAATATTTATTACCCAAACACACGTAAAGGGTTTTTTTAAAATTATTTTTTGTTTCTAGTGGCTGGTACCAATAAGCATACTGTATTGTTTTCTGGAGTAACGGAATTTTTTAAAAACGATATTTTGCAGTTAAAAAGAAGAGAAAGTGGCCAAGTGATGAGAATGGTGTTCGATCTTAAAGTGCAACCTGTTTTGTTAAAAGGCGAAGTAAAGGCTAGCATGAAAAATATAAATTGCAAAGTAGAGGTAATATACTATTCCTGCATTATATTGATTGTATTGCTAAAAGGTGTTTATGTAGATTTCAATTGACTTAAAACGATGGCAATAAAAATTTGTTTATTGTGTATCTATACCACCAAATAATAATATACGATACATATTTCGTACTACTTACACAATTTTTGTTTATTTACATCAGGAATTTATAGACAAAATTCAGAAAATATGTAGTACACTGTGGTTAAGTACTGTTGTTTGGATTCACTAAAATAGACAGGTTACTATTTGACGTCGCGAGTAATGAAGTCGATTGATTTGATACATGTAGTTGATTAAGCAATAATAATAATTACCACTGCCTCGCACCTACAGATATCTCCTTCAGTAGTTTTACGTCAGTGACAAGTATTGTCAAGCTTAAAGCTTTCTTTTCGTCTTTTATCGATATTGAAGGTTCGTGTTTCCTAGTTTTTGTATGCATTAATATCTTTTAAATCTTAGAAATAATATCAGTTATTATGTGTTCATTTTAAATATATCAACCTTACTTTATATATTCCGTCAGTATTTAAAGATAATAGTAAATAACTAGCCTTTTTGTTTTAGACAAAATGGTTCAACGTTTGGTTTTCCGAAGACGTTTGTCTTACAATACAAAATCAAATAAGAGACGAATGTGAGTATTTCTCATGTACCATTAATTGCAATCATTTCGAGGTGTGTGTTATATACAAATTGTGACTTTTTGAAATAAATTCTTGTATAAACAAAAAGTTGGAAACAACTTCCCAGCTTGTGTAACAGGATATTGTGCCGAAATCATTGATCGAAATTGAGTAAATTTGCATTTCACGTTTAGCTGACAGGATAAACTTTAGTATGTGGTACTGGTCATTAAATAGTTGTGTGAAAAGTTTGTAGGTTCATTTTAATACACTTACCAACTCGAAGAAATAGTCAACTGTTGATTTGCTTATTTCATCTTATGTTGGTTATTGACCAGAGATTTAATGTCTCTTTTGTCACCTCAACTTAGAAATTAAATACTTTACAATATTTAATATTCTTAAGGTTTACTTAAAATATGCGCAGCAATAACAGCAAATTGGTTTTATACTAACGTATTACTAATGATTTTTGTAGCTCTGAATGACTGTGGAATCGAATTGAGATGGGGAATTGTGCATATTTATTAAGGGTAAATGTGACTTTCTGAGAAAACAAAACTTGATTGTTTGAAATCAGATGTCTTCCTTCACAGTAAAGCCAAAAT
This sequence comes from Platerodrilus igneus, assembly GCA_036346225.1. NCBI lineage: Eukaryota > Metazoa > Arthropoda > Insecta > Coleoptera > Lycidae > Platerodrilus > Platerodrilus igneus. Next base: position 1,715,943 of record JARFIW010001719.1, on the reverse strand, counting down.
TAGGAAGTTTGCTATGTGTATGTACATATTTTTAAATAATCCAAAAATATTTTTTTTAAATGCAGTTATTTTTTTATACCCAAACTTTTTTTATCATCAAATATTAAGATTGATACAATACAAAATACAAATTAACATTCTCGCTTATGAAGAAAATCACAAAATTTGTTCATAAAATAATAGATATGCTTGTGTTTTAAGAACTTTTTTCAGGCACTTCTGGAACATTAGAATCACTAACAAGATATCACTTTCCCAATGGTATTCGAATGTCAGTTTCGGTAACTGTATCTTGTGAGAATAATAAATGTTTTTGATTGTTATGTAATTGCCCACAGTTAATGTTATTTTCTAATGGCGTTCTTACTTTTACGTATGTGATAATGTTTAACATCAATTGAACCGTTATGTTGCACAATGCCGTATAATGTATCTAACACTTTGGCTAAATTTAAGCACTTGAACGTTTTAACATTGTTTTGAGCAGTGGTGTTTAATCCAGTAACAAAGAGAAAGAAACGTAGGTATTCAGGGTATTCACTTTTGTAGATCGAAATCTTAAGTTCTGAAATCGCTTTAAATGTAAAATCAAGACATCAGGCGGATAGCATATTAGAATCTGCTTAATGGTGTTGGTATAAATAATTTTTTTCATTAGATCGCCCATGTCTCTTTGAGCATGAATTACAATTTATTTTAATATTTCCAGTAAGTAGGTTGTGTGCCGTGAAGTGGTTTAAACAAGTTTGTATAGAACATTCGTCTTTTGTACATTGATATCTTAGTGGAGTATTTTCCAATGTATTATTTATATGTCCTAGGTTAAATTTTCTGAAATTATCATTTGTTGGGATACACGATGCTCTTTTACTAAATTACCTTGAGTTACAGGCTTAATTACTGTGATGGTCAAGTCGTTATCAATAGAACCATTTTTTAGATTTGATGTCTTTTTGTCGATATTACCTTCTATATTAGTATCTGAACTATATTTTGAACGATTCTCTTTTCCCATGGCATATGTCAAATTCGCTGATATCGCCCATTTCTTTAGCATCATCGAAAAAGGTAGATACACTATCGTTAATAAAACCGAAACGTGATTCAGGTTGCATAGTGAAGAAGTCAAGAGTTTCTCGCCACCGGTGCCTGCTGATAAGCTCAACGTCTTGGAAGTGTGACGGCTGAAAGGAGTCGAGACCACCAGCAGAACAAGTATGGAAAGAATTTACACACATTAATACTTCTTCTTTTGTAACCCGACGCTGAAGAATTATTTTGTTTAAAATTAGATTACGCAAAGGTATCATTATCGAAAGGTGCCAAAAATTGTTAGAACATATAATTTGAACAGCACATGAAATGTCGCCATCTAAAATTTTATTTATAATGATTTTTGATTAATTGACAAGTGGTTATTTTGAAGGTTAGTAATATTTATCTACTTGTTTAAATTATTTATAATTTGAATCGATAAAGAATCGAAAATTTTTTTATTCATTTTTGGAACCACACAAAAGTATTTGTAAGGAAATAAAAAGAGGTTGTTCCAATAACAAATCCAGTTTTCTTTGACACGTTAGATAATCGAATCGCTTCATAAATATGCAGTTTGCAATCAATCGATTTAGGTAATCTGAATTTGGATTGTTTGAGTTTAGAAAGTAAAATATTAAGACGAACTGTTTCTGAACTGCGACTGTCAGTAGTTTCTAGATTTTGATTTTCTATTTGAGAAGTAGCGAAATTAAAATTTTCTTTATACGATTTAGCTTGTGTAATCTTGAATCCTTTTACTCCCTTGCACTTGCACATGTTACCTTTGTCTTTATAAATATCTCTAAATTGATTTTTCTTACATCCATTAGGATAAACTTCATATATTTTATCTTATCTTCTAGAAAAATTAAAATCTAATAGTTTAAAATTCAATAAATTTATTCTATCTTCAATAAACTTTCCAAATGTTTCCATAAATTTTCTGCAGTCGTCTCTATTTCATGTAAATAAATTCCAAATTTATGTCAGAAGTGAGTCACAACTTTTCCATTTATATCTATTTATATCTGATGGAAATAACATGATCGCATCTGGGCAGATGGTTACACATGCATACGTGCTCCTGATTGGTCTGGTCTAATAAAACTTGCCACATATAATAAAATGTAATGCGATTTATGAACTACTTAATTTTATTACTAATTGGGAACATTATGTATATTGTTTCTGTGCTGTGTTGATATCTACCTAATTCCAGACCATCCACATGCGGACTTCACCTGTTTGGATTAAACCTAAAGGTAACTACTTATTATCATACTCTTTATAAATGAAAAATGGAAACGAGTATGTAAAAATAAAATAAAATGCTGGCCGATAATAGTGAAAATATGTCTCAAAGAACAAGTGAATTTTTGATCTAAATAAATTTCAAGAAATTTCAAATAAAATTTGATAACTTCTTATCATTAAATAGTACCCATATACAATGGTAGGTTTTGGTCCTACTTCAACACATACAACGCCTTCCTCCCTTAACTATCCTAGTATAAAGCACAATTACATCAAAAACTGTATATGCTCATCATCATCATCATCAGTAGGTCTTCAGTCCTAGAACTGGTTGGAGGTTGTTAGATATAAACCCGTCCACGCCACTGATGTGTCGTGTCGTTATGTATGCGGTACACCCGAAACCACCTTTTCAGTTAGTTGAGTGCTAGACGCGTTACCGTGATGTTGGTTACTCGTTTTCGCTGTGAATGCGATCGGTTATTATTTATGTAATAACGAATGTATCGTTTATTATATGTATATATAATTAGCCTGTGTCGGCTCCTACATTATTTACACGATTCAGTTTATTTGTATTAATGCTTAGTACAACAATAAAGTTGTTTACTACGTGTGCTAATTCTTCTGTGTTTAGAAATGCTTTGCTACGTTTAAGACTGGACTTGCGTCCTTGTCTAACCTATGAGGTCTATCAGGTTATGCACCCAGACCCTCAGGCAACGCAGGAAACAGATGTGTAAATACGTCGTCGTTTAAGCTTATTTTGTATCGACTGTACACAAGTTAGAAATATTTTGTTAAGAACTTTTCAACATGAATCTAGCGAATGTTTCGCCATTTGAAATGCTCAACAAACACAATTATGATACTTGGAAGATTCAAATGGAAGCTTTGCTAACTAGAAATGACGCGTGGGGTTTTGTGACCGGAAGCAACCTTAAACCAGTCCCTATAGAAGATGATGCTGATTCTAAGAAGGAACTTGAAACTTGGTTAAGAGGTGACGCGAAAGCTAAATCGGAAATCATTCTTTCGATCTGTCCCTCTGAGTTAAAGCAGATTAAAGGTTGTAGTACGTCTAGAGATGTGTGGTTGAAACTTGAGGCCATTTATCAATCTAAAGGTCCCGCAAGGAAAGCAAATTTACTTAAACAACTCACATTACAACGAATGAACGAAGGCTCAGATATCAGAGAACATATTGATAAGTTTTTTGATGCAATCGATAAATTGTCAGAAATGGATGTAACAATAAATAACGATTTACTTGCAATCATGTTATTGTACAGTTTACCGGCTAGTTTTGAAAATTTTAGATGTGCAATTGAGTCGAGGGATGAATTACCCAACCCTGAAGTACTACGGATAAAAATACTAGAAGAAAGTGATGCTAGGAGGAGCGGTGACACCCGAAATGCATTATATGTCAACAAAGAATTCAACCAGAGGCGTAATCGGAATGAAGTACGACTGGATAATAATAAACCTACTGGGAATAGTGCGTCTTCGAATGAGAGCACGAATAAGAAAAATTCTTTCGAGTTTCGTTGTGATAAGTGTAGAAAGATTGGTCACAAAGCTTCTCAGTGCCACAATAACAAGAAACAGACAAACTATTCTGAAGGTACCGAGCAGCATGTGAATTTGTTAGTTTTTGAAGTGAATCAAATAAGTGCTTCAAACAACTACATGAAGTGGTGCTTAGATAGTGGTGCTACGTCGCATTTATGCAAAGAAATTGGTGATTTCAAGGACCTGGAATGTACACAGGGTGTTCTAAAATTGGCCAATAATGCGCCCACAAGTATAGCAGCCAGAGGTAAAGTAATGTTTACCACCGAAGTACAAGGTGAGTCTAAAAATATTATTCTAAATGGCACGTTACACGTCCCCGATTTACGCACTAACTTGTTGTCAGTCAGCAAAATTACAAATGCTGGATATGATGTACTTTTTAAGCGCGATGGTGCGACAATCTTTGGAAAAGATGTAACTATAACCCTAATTGCTGAGCGAATCGGTGATTTGTATTACGCTCGCGAATCGGAAAACGCGATGAATTTAGCAACGAATGACGTAATAGAACAATCAACTGATAGTCTATTGTTATGGCATAAACGATTGGGTCATTTAAACTTTAAGGACCTCATTGATTCTGCTAATAAAGGGATCGTGACGGGAATTAACCTAAAGTTCAATATCGGAAATGACTATCCAAAATGCGAAATATGCACAAAATGCAAGATGACTAGGGCTCAGTTTCCAAAGAAATCAGAGAGAAAAACCGAAATGTTAGAGCTTATACATACGGACGTTTGTGGTCCAATGCGTGTCAAATCGAACGGAAATTCAAAATACTTTGTTGTATTTATTAATGATTATTCACGCTGGTGTGAAGTTCGTTTTGTAACCGCAAAATCGGATGTTATAAAAGTAACTGAAGAATATATCGTTTGTAGAGAAACAAAAAGGTCAACGCGTAAAGTGCATTCAATCGGACAATGGTACAGAATTCGTCAATAAGGAATTTGATTGCATGCTCAAGCAATGTGGTATAGCTAGGCGATTAACGGCTCCATACAATCCAGAGCAAAACGGAATTGCAGTACGAAAAAATCGGACTTTGCTCGACACAGCTCGTTGTACGATTACCTAATCGGGTCTACCATGCTCTTTTTGGGCCGAGGCCGTGAATACAGCCAACTATATACGAAATCGCGTACCGTCTAAAAGCCTGAACGGCAGTTCCCCATACGAATTATGGATAAACAAACGACCGACCGTGAAACATTTTAAAGAATTTGGTTGTAAGGTATTTAGTTTGAACAGGAATCCTAATAAAGGTAAATTCGAGAAGAGAGCGCGAGAAGGAAAATTTATTGGGTACTCTGAAGGTCTACAAGGTGTGGCTTATTCAAGAAGGAAAGATTGAAATCAGTCGCGACGTTAATTTCTTTGAAGGCAAATATACAAAAATCTTAGATGAACCATCGGACATTCTCTTAGAAACTGAAATTATCAATCGTGAAATTTCTAACGATGATGATTATGAAAGTACATCAACTGATATTGAGAATCATCTTGATGAGAAAGTAGAGGATCCAGGTCTAGTTAGAGGACCGGGCAGACCGAAAATAATTCGATCTGGTCTCAGGGGTCGTCCTAGAAAAGTATACAGTATGATGCCCGAAGGAAATGTTTCTTCTGAAGCGTTGGATTGTTGTTTTAATTCTGAAGTGCCGATGAGAGATGCTTTAAACTCTAAAGACGCCGTTGAATGGTATAAGGCGATGGAGGAAGAAGTTTCGTCCATAATTAAAAACGGTACTTGGAAGTTAGTTGATCGGCCACGCGATGGAATTGTAATTGGAAGTCGAATGGTTTTACGAAACAAGTTGGATGGCGACGGAAGTCTTGTTAGAAGGAAAGCGCGACTAGTGGCACAAGGCTTTAGTCAGGAACCTGGTGTTCACTTCAACCAGACGTTAGCGCCTGTAGCTCGTTTAAGCTCAGTGAGACTTCTTTCGGCAATTGCTTCACATTATGGAATGAATATGCATCAGCTTGATATTACGTGTGCGTTCCTGAATGGAGAACTGGGGGAGACTATTTATATGCAACCTCCGAAACAATTAACAAAAGTTCTCGAGATGATTATAATGGACAATAAGCCAAATTTAGCAAGCATTGCACGTGATATGCTAAAAGAATTACAAAGTGGCGACAAAGTATGCTTGTTAAATAAGTCTCTATATGAACTGAAACAAGCAGGTAGGAGCTGGTATGCGAAGTTAACTAAAGTATTACGAGAAAGTGGAATAAAACCCACCAATGCGGATCCATGCTTATATCGTGTTGGTCAAGGGGAAGAGCTACTATTAGTTTTATTTTATGTTGACGATATTATTATAGCTTCGAAAGATATAAAGTCCATTAATAATCTGAAACAAAAGTTATCAAATAAGTTTGAAGTTAAAGATCTAGGTGAAATAGGAAACTGTTTGGGTATTGAGTTTTCTAGAAATAAGGATAGAATCACTTTAAACCAGAAAGGTTACATCAGAGAATTGCTTGAAAGATTTGGCATGATGGATGCTAAACCCGTTGGTACACTTTTGGATCCGAATGTTAAATTATCTAAACCAACCGAGCCCGCATCTGAAGATGATGTGGGGTTACCATATAGGGAATTGATTGGTGCTCTTAACTGTTTATCTGTGGCTACAAGGCCGGATATAAGTTTTGCTGTGAGTTACCTCAGCCAATTCAATAACTGTTTTAGAAGAGTTCATTGGGTGGCAGCAAAACGAGTTCTTTGTTACCTGAAAGGAAGTGCAGAATTAGGGCTAACATACTTACCTACCAGTGAGACGCTGAAAGGATACGTTGATGCCGACTGGGGTAGTTGTCCTATCGACAGGAGATCGTTTACTGGTTACACGTTTATGTTGTCAGGATGTCCTGTTACTTGGGAATCGAAGAAACAGCGGACTGTGGCGTTATCCCCCACAGAGGCTGAATACATGGGTATGACGGAAATTGCTAAGGAAGCCATTCATATTCATAGATTTCTAAATGAACTTGGCTTGGAAGGTCTTGCTAAATTGACAGTATTTAACGACAGCATGAGCGCGTTAAAGTTAGCCAATAATTCCGTATATCATGCAAGAAGCAAGCACATAGACGTGCGAGCGATATTACTTTATTCGTGAGGCTTTAAGCGAAAATCAATTTGACTTGAAGTACATTTCTACCGTTATGATGCCCACGGATATGCTTACAAAATCGTTAACCAAGAAGAAGTTTGAAGATTGTCTCTCGTTGATGGGTTTGAAGAAAACTTCAAGTGTTGATTTAGTGTCGGTCGCGTGTGTCGCAAGGGGAAGTGTTAGATATAAACCCGTCCATGCCACTGATGTGTCGTGTCGTTATGTATGCGGTACACCCGAACCACCCTTTCAGTTAGTTGAGTGCTAGATGCGTTACCGTGATGTTGGTTACTCGTTTTCGCTGTGAATGCGATCGGTTATTATTTATGTAATAACGAATGTATCGTTTATTATATGTATATATAATTAGCCTGTGTCGGCTCCTACGTTATTTACACGATTCAGTTTATTTGTATTAATGCTTAGTACAACAATAAAGTTGTTTACTACGTGTGCTAATTCTTCTGTGTTTAGAAATGCTTTGCTACGTTTAAGACTGGACTTGCGTCCTTGTCTAACCTATGAGGTCTATCAGAGGTATATCTCCGTTGTTTCCTATTCTGAGCTAACCTACTCATTTCCCTGAAATTCCCATAGACAACATCTTTAACTATCTGTGTGCAATAGTTTAGTCTTGGTCTACCTCTACCTCTCTATTTTCTTTTTTCTGCTTCTAATATATTACCCTCTATTCCCTCATGCCTTAGCATGTGTCCTATCATCTTATTTCTTTACTGTTTTCCACATATTTCGTTCTTCCTCTATCATTTCGAGAACCTCTTTGTTCTTAACTTTGTCTGTACATGATATATATATATATATATATATATATATATATATATATATATATATAGCTGTATATATAGACCACCTTCCACAAACTTAAACCTATTTCTTGAGGACCTTTCTACATATTTTGATGAAATCACATTTCAGCAAGTTGAAATTGTAATAGGGGATATTAACATTGATCTATTGAAAACTAATGATGATGCTACTTTGCAATATCTGAATATATTGAACTATTTAAATTTTTTGCCTCAAATAAATAATCCAACTAGAATATTAAATCAAACTAGTACATGTATTGATCATATCTTTGTTCGAACAACAACACTGCCAAATTTTGACTGGTCTATTTCATCAGTAATACTAGAAAATTCAATTACGGACCACTATGCAAATGGGTTACAGTTATATAGAAAATATTTTCATACTATAACAAATGATATACTAAACCATAATAAAACATTAAAAACAATCACCCTCATCGACTACAATAAATTTTTAGAACATATTCAAACCGAAAAATGGGAGGCCATACTCGACTCATCAGATGTAAATAAAGCTGCAGAAATGCTCATTAGTAAAATTAAAACTAATATGAATAAATCAATGCTTGTAAAAAATATTAAGGTAAATATAAAAAAACCATGGATCACTATGGGCCTACTTACTTCAATTCACCGTAGAGATAGTTTAAAAAAACAACTAATGAAATACCCCCAATATGAAATTCTAAAAACAGAATATAAAATGTATAGAAACCAAGTCACAAAGCTGTTAAAAAAATGTAAAAATGATTACTATAGGAAAAAAATCACTGCTGCTAGAGGAAATACAAGGCAAATCTGGCAAATTATAAGTAGTAGCATCAATAAAACGCAAAGTAGCACCAACAAAATTGATAAAATAATTACTCAAGAAGGTATTGAGGTAAAGGACACACAAACAATAGTAAACATATTCAATCAGTATTATATATCAGTAGGTTATACACTAGCAAGTAAAATTAAAAACAACAAAAGCACGTGGGAAAGTTATGCATCCCCATTTCAACAAAATCACTCAATGTTTTTAGAGCCAATAGGTGAAGAAGAAATTTTAAGTCACATTTCTGCACTAAAAAATAATACCGCACCTGGGTTAGACGCGATATCCACTAAAACAATCAAAATAGGTAGTCATTAATAAAGCCAATTCAACATATTATTAATCTTGCTTTCAGTACAGGCATTTATCCTGATGCATTCAAACATGCTATCATTACTCCAATATACAAATCTGGGGATAATAGTAAAGTACAAAATTATAGACCATTATCGTTAATAAGTAATTTAGCTAAAATAATTGAGAAAGCCATGAAAGTACGATTAATAAAATACCTGGAAAAAAACCATTTACTATTGGAAACACAATATGGCTTTCGTGGAAACTGCTCTACTGAAAATGCTGTTTTTAAATTAACAAGCAATATTGTTGAAGCCTTAGATACTAACAATAAAGTAATGGCTATATTTTTGGACTTAGCGAAAGCTTTCGATACAGTACAACACGACATTCTATTACAGAAATTGAACCACATGGGTATCAGAGGATTACCACTGGATCTTCTAACCAGTTATTTGTCCAACAGACAGCAAATGGTCAAATTAAACAATGAAGTTTACCAGCAACTGTAACGTGTGGTGTACCACAAGGGACTGTGTTGGGCCCATTACTTTTTTTAATCTATATAAATGATTTGGCATCAATTGATGCTGGCGGAAATATATCATATGCGGATGATACGGCTGTTACATTTGTAGGAGAAACGTGGCTAGAGGTAATAAATAAATCACAACATGGAATGCAAAAAATTAAAAATTATATGGACTGTAATAAACTTACTTTGAACATGGACAAAACTAAATATCTTACTTTTACCATATATAAAAAAATTTAACCACATATACCACACCTAACAATACACGAAGCGACTTGCCAGATAACTGATAAGTGTGATTGTAACCAATCAATAACCAAAGTAGCAACTATTAATTACTTGGGTATAATCATTGATGAATGTTTAAAATGGAAAGCTCATACTGAAAAATTGAATATGAGATTACGTAAGACTATCCATATCAACAAAACTAAATATTTTCTAAATTTGAACATGCTTAAATATTTATATTATGCTCTTGTTGACTCACTAATAATTTACTGCATTTCTATTTGGGGAGGAGCTTACAACAGTAACATTAAACAAGTTGAATTTACACATAAGTTGATACTGAAAATAATATATGGAAAAAGCCTCTATTTCCCTACTGATCTCTTATACAAAGAAAGTAACATGTTGAATGTTAAGACAAAATACATAAAAGCTCTCCTGTGCTTCTTATATAGGAATCCAACAAGACGCGTGCCCATAATGCATGAACACAACACTAGAAATAAAGAGCAGAAATTAAGTCATTTGCCTGAAGTGAGGAAAAATATTAAACATAACTTTGTTACTTTCTGTGGCCCTAAATTATTTAATTTACTCCCCTTGGAAATAAAGAATCTCCATAACTACCACTTGTTTGCAAAAAAGCCACAATATTTATCCAGCAGAATAACATCCTATTTCTGACTAATTTGTGACCATCATTTCATTTCATTACGTCTAGACATATCTTTTAATCCTTTTATGATTTGTTTTATTTTGGCATTTAAACATGAATTTACTAATTTATAAAAATTAAATAATAAATAAAGGATTTTAGACACTGTAGAAGACACCTAAAACTCTGATTTATGCCCTTTGTAATTATACTGATGCTTCTCCTGCACATGCAAGAACAACTACAGTTCTTAGGTGCAGCGGCTGCTTGTTTAAGTTTCTTCCCTTCAGTTTATGTATGTGTGTATGTATATGCATATAAATATATATATATTGTTTTTTTTAATATGAAGAAAGGAAACATATTTTTGTTTTATTAAAATTCCATACGCATTAGAGTACATTTTGTAATATAAAGAAACTATGTATATCACATTATACTGAAATTTGTAAATAAAGATTGATTGATATCTTCATCATACGTTTTAGTATCATATTTCAAAGGCTCTCTACCATTTTCCTGTCCACTGTCCACGTTTCACAGCCGTACAGTGCTGTGCTTCACATATTTTCAGCAATCTTTTTCTTGTTAAATGAAGCATGGCCTTGCTCTAATCTTTGTTTTGTATCGTTTATACTCTTCCCATCTTTTGTTATTTGGCTTCGTAGGTAGCAGAAACCAGAAATCCTTTAGCTCTTGTAAGTTCTCGTTTTCTATTTGAATTCTGGGTTTTTATTAATTTCCCCTCCGTTGCATACTAGTACTTTTGTTTTATTTTTGTTAATTTTGATACCATATCTCTTTGTTAGAACTGTTTCCATTTCATTAAGAGCTGCTTCTAACTAACTCTTCCTTGCTAGATGTTAATACCGTTATATCATCTGCAAATCTAAGCATATGAATCGTTTGTCCTTGTACAGTAATTCAAAATTTCTTTCGGCATTTATTTATTTATTAACAGTATACAACACCAATTTACAGTGTTATTATTAGTACATAAAGCCAATTTACAACAAAAATAGTCATAATGACTTTTGAGCAAATCAAAGCAATACACTTCTAGTTATGTAGGAGATATTGGTTTTGTAGAACCTTTAAATAATTTAATTATAAAATAATTTGGTCAAATGTAGTTACGAATACTTAAAAACTACACAAGCAATTTGACCGTTCTAATACTTGTAGTATGCTGTAATTTGAAAATGATACAATAGCTAATGTAGTTGAGTCGTTCTTAATTTACAAAGTGAAGTACAAAATATATCTATCATACATGAGTTACCAAAGGTTATCATGATATGGTACAAAAGTGTGTTGTTGGAGCGTAACAATTTCTGTGTTACGTTAAATCTTTAATTCTAATAATTCTGGAGCATCTAATAAACCATGCATAATTTTGTGTAGAGTAATAATATCTATATTGATTCGTCTTATCTTTCATCATCATCAGGTCTTCAGTCCGGAACTGGTTAGACATGTACCCTCATTGTTTCCTACTCTGTGCTGACCGTTACATTTCCTCGAAATTTGCGCATTCTGCATCTTTCACTATCTGTGTGCAATACTCTGATATAGGTCTACCTCTACCTATATTTTTCCTATCTCTGCTTGTAGTATATCCCATACTAGGCTCCTAAACTGCATTAGAACGTTTCCCGCCCTTCTATTTTGCCTATTGCTTTTTTTTTGTTTTCCACAGATATCTTTATTCCCCTGCTAATTCTATAACCTCTTTGTTATTAACTTTGTCTGTCCATGCTATCATCCTCATACATCTGAAACACAACATTTCAAAAGGCTTCTGCCGTTTTTGTTTCTTGCTTGTCCTGCTGTGCTCCACACATGTGCTTTCAACAATTGTATCCTTGTTTGTTTGTTGTCTTTGAACATAGTTAGATACAATTCAATTCCTCTCTTAATGTTTATAAATATATACCTTATTTCCCCGATTTTCAGTAGTATGTGAAGGGAGTTAAGCAGCCTGCACTAACAAGATGCCCTAACACTTGAACATTTGCCGAATTAATAGTTTTCTAATATGTCCTTACGTACAATCAACATTAGTTCAAAATATTTCAAAACCAACACCTGTAGTTGTTTATAATATTCATCAGATTTAAGTGCAATTATTTTTTTTGTCATTAGGTTTTCTGTATTGAAACTGGTTGAACGTGTATCTTCACTTATTTCTATTCTGATCTAGTCTACACCGTTCCCTGAAATTCCCACAGCCTAGATACAGCTCGGTTCCCCTTCTGTTGTTTCCTAATTATATGCTCTATTTCACCAGGATTCCGTGGTATGTGAAGGGATTTAAGCAACCTGTAGCTACCAGGGATCCCCCAACACTTGGACATTTGCCGAATTAATAGTTTTTTGGTAAATCCTTTCGCACACTTACGATTAGTTGAGAATATTGAAAAACCAATACCTGTAGTTGCTTATAATAATCATCAGGTTTAAGTACAGTTAGTTTTTTTCGTTATTAGGTTTCCATCTTCGAATTGGTTGGATGCATATCTCCATTGATTTCTTAACTTTATTCTTATCATTAGAGATTGGATATTCAAGTGTATAGAGAGTTCATTGTAATTTATATTATCTTGTGGAATTTTTAGTTTATATCCAATATATCTAAGAAAGTGTTTTCAAACATTTTCTAATTTGTTAATATGTACTTGAATATGAGACCAGATGAGTGCCAGAATGTTGTAAAATGAATTAGTATTTCGTTTGATGAAACCTAATTGCTTCAACGCTTTATTGTTGCAACTAATGTTGCTCGAATGTGAATTGTGCAGAAAATGTGACACCTAGGTCCTTAACACTGTCGATAGTGTTGATTGACGTATCTTTTATTTTATAAACTTGAGGTTTATTTATCCCATTTTTATTAAACAGAATGAAATTATATTTCGCTATGTTTAATACAGTAGGTTGGTGATAATTAAACGATCTTTGCAAAACCATGCTGACCAGGTATGCCGATATGATTGAAGTGCATCAACAAAATTCATGTAATTAGTTTATCTAAATTTTTGGGATTTGTGATTGAATAGTATTTGGTGTCTAATTAGCAACAATATCACGTTTACCAGTATTTTTCAAAATAGGATTCGCAAATGACGTTTTCCTGATATCTTGACGAACACCGTTCCTTAGTGACTTTTTATACAATATTCAAATTGGTTTAGATACAAGGAAGAAAGCATGATTTCAAAAACAATGCTGGAATGTTATCAGGACCTGTAGATTTATTTACGTTTAAGTTATGTAGTCAATTAAATATTTCTGAAAGTTTGAATTGAATTAATGTTATAGCAATTGTATTATGATTTGAGACATGGAGCTGTGAAGTGGTAGAATGTCTGTACACAGACGAAAAATATCTGACAAACAAGTTGGCAGTATTCATTGGCTCTTCGATATATAACTTATAACTAATCTCACACCTTTCCAAATATTTACTTCTCTATATCCCTGCTCTATTTGTATTACCGCTATTTGCTCTTTGTATAAGCTATGTACTATTCGTCTATCCGTTTAACTTATTCCAATATTTTTGAATATTTCAAATATTTTCTCCCATTTTACATTGTCAAATGCTTTTTCCAGATCTACAAACCCTATATAAACGCTTTCTTCTTTTTCTATTGTCCTATCTATTATCACCCTCAGAGCTAAAATAGCCTATTTTCGTCTAAACCCAAATTGATCCTCTCCTAGTAATTCTTCGGTGCGATTTTTCATGTCTTTATACAATTCTAGTTAATATTTTTAACACGTGTGCTGTCAAGCTTATTGTTCAAAAGTTTTCACATCTATCTGCACCTTTTTTTTATAGTGACTATGGTGTTACGTTTCAAATCTTGGGGTAATTCGCCTATCCCATACATATAACTTACAGTTGAAAGAGACGTTCTGTTACTGCTTGCCCAGAGGCTTTTAAAGTTTTTGCTTACATCTTATCTATACCTAGTGCCTTACTATTTTTCAGACTCTTTAAAGCTAATTCAAACTCATCTCTAAGGATTGGATATCCCGTCATATTTTTCAATGTCTGATTCCTGTTCTAATGCTCCTGCATATAAATTCCCTATATATTCTTACCATCTAACCACTTTCTTCACATTTTTGTAATGACGTTTCATTCCGTGCCTCATATTTTTGCTATACTGTTTTACATCTTTAAAATACATTATAATTAGTTTGTATGCTTTGTCTGTCTTTCCTATTTCCATCTTAGTGTGTACCTCTTTACACTTTTCATTAATCTGTTGTTCTTTAGCTTTCCTGCATTTGCGAATAATTTCCCATTTTATGGCTTTGAATCTCTGTTTTCCCGCTTGGTCTGCTCTGTTTTTGTATTTTCCCCTTGCTTCTATTAAATTTTAAATATCCTTTGTTACCCATGGCTTGTTATTTTCTTTTAGTTTATACTTCCAGAATATCTCTGGCCACCATATCGTGCTGGCTTTAATTTTATTCCATTTTGTTTTTACTTCCTTAGTATCAGAAAGTTTCCCGATGTCTTTCAGTAATTCGTTTGACTTTTCCCAAATTTTTTGATATCTTTATCTTTTAGTTTTTTTACAATCAAAGTGTCTGTTTGTGTTCCTTTTTTTTTCATATTTTTAAATTTAAGCACACTTTTTATAATTTCTACGTTGTGCTTATTGTCTGTATCTGCTTGGGTAGCTTCTAGTCTTTTACTTGATTTCTAAACCACTGTCGGACAAGAATGTAATCTATTTGATCTCTCCTTGTCTCCTGGCATCTTCCAAATGTATCGTCTTCTAGCAAGATGTGGAAATAATGTGTTTGTGAGGGTTAAATTGTTTTTGTCGCAAAATTCTATTTGCCTATTTCCCGTGTCGTTTCTCGTGCCTAAATCAAATAAACCTACCACTGCTCTTTCCCTACCCTCACCTAGCACTGCATTAAAATCTCCCATAATTATTAAATTTTAATTTCCTTTTATGCATCTTAGTATGTCTTCAATATCTTTGTGGATCGCTTCTACCTCCTTGTCACTGTAGCTAGAGGTGGGCATGTATACTTGTATTATTACTGTATTTATCGGTTTAGATGTTAATCTAACCGTGAGCACTCTTTCGTTCTTTTGTAAGTAGTTTTCTACACAGTATCCTATCTTTTTCTGCATAAATATCCCCACCGCCGAATTCCCTCCCTCTGATCCCCTATGAGTTTCCCTAAAGTCTCCGCTCCAAAAATCCCCCACCTCTGGTCACTGAACTTTGCTAATCCCTAGTACGTCTAATGGTAACCTATTTATTTTAATTTTCAGATTCTTTAGCTTGCTTCATGCTTCTGACATTCCATGCTCTGACTTACAAAATATTCCCTGCTCTTCCTTTAAACATGTTGATCACATCCTTCGAATTAGTCCCATCCCAGAGATCTGAATGAGGCACTATTTTAACTCTGAAATCTTTTCCGTCAGAGGATTTCATGTCATTATTTTAAAACATTTTCGGTACGCCATGTACTTGGAAGGCAATGAGGTGGTTTCCCGTTGGCTTCCAAATCGCAGTAGTGTATCTTAGACTGTCGTACTGACCCCACGAGGTCCCTTTCACTCTAAGTACCAAAAGAGCTGCAGCCCTCTTTCGGGGACCTGTCTTGGTCTGGTTCCTCACTAAAGACACCACTAATTTGGTTAGACCTATAGTTCTGCTCTTTAGCTCACTGAAACACGCAAGCCATTCTTCTTGTTCTAGTATTTTGGAACTTCTTTAAGCTGCAGGTCTGTTCACAATGGAGTATATGCTATCACACACATATTAAAATGATATATGTTAAAATTCAGAGAACTAGCATAATATACTAATCATCTATAATTGTAAGATCATAATCATAAATAATGGTACGGTTTTAAAGCGTGCTTTGCTAATTGATTTATTATCTCCGAAGGCCTTATCGAATTTAATTTCATTATGTAGACCGAAACCGTCCAAAGACTACACCTATGAGCAACTAATTAAAAAACTGAAAACGAATTGCAAAAAGATTACATTTAGAAGTACTGAAATATAAAAGTTTTCACGTACAAGCAAAGTTCTAGCCAAGTTTTACAAAACTTCCAATAAATTACAAGATTTAAGCATTGTAATTTTCCAGAATTTTTTTTAGATCAAGCGTTAATTAGAGCTTTTACAGTGGTATTGCAAAATATAGTCCTTGCAATTTTTAAATAGACCTGCGTCATCGATGTTTGTGACGTCACATACTGGCGACGTTGTCACTACCAAAAATTATTACCACGTGAATATAATAACGCTATCGGTGGCATAACGGCTGTTGAAAATATACTAAATAGTAGGTGAGAAATGTTAATTTAAGACTTTTTAGAACGATTTTCTATTGACAATATTGCAATTTAAACTTTTTAAATTAATTATGAATGTCATTAACCCGTGAATTTTTACTATTGAGCATATTTTAAATATGATTGCTAAATTCTATGGATCTTAATTTTATAGCCACATGCATATTTTACCAGTAATGGGACAATATCCACAGACATTCAAGAGGTTATGCTATTGAATTATAAATTGCTCTACTTATTAAATATGGATGTATATGATTATGATTTCACATATAAAATATTCTTCAAGAAGTAACAGAAGGGATTAAAAGCTTGTAACTTAGCATTAAAACATACGTAGGTATACTTGTTTATTATACATAAAATTAAAGATACATCAGTCATGTAAAAAGTTTCTTTAATTGGATTATCTTCAGCCATTTAAATACAATACTGTGCAAGACTGTATTCATGGACCACTACCATTAAAAAGCTCATCATGCTTTAAATTCTACCATCAAGCATGAACAGAAACATGATAAATCGAAAAATAGTTATAGTACAAGATCCCAACCTGCCCGACCTACCCTCATAGACATTCCAGGTGAAACAAATTTTTTATTAAAGGTAATGCCATAATAATCAAATTTTCAAACGGTTGCCGCTTAATATCCTGGCATGGCTACTGTTAATGAATATTTGTTTAATTAATTTTTTTTCACTACTTCCTGTCACCCATATTCCTAAATATCTTAGCTCCAATTGGAAGCAAAGTATATAGAGAGTATGACAAAGCTAGGTTGCCTACCTTTTTCCTGGCATAACTGTCGGGTAGCCAGGTATGAGCAGGTGAGGCTGTACATGTACTACACCCTCATCGACATTCTGAAAATTTTATAATGAAAAAAAATAGCAAATTTTATTGCGAATAACGTAGTATAGGGTTGCCTTAGCAAAGCTTGGCAATTGTTAGGGTTGTCGCGTTTTTAAAGTTATACAAGTCCGTGAGCGCGCGGGGCGAGAGAGAGACGCACTGCACGCGCTACTCCATGCGATAGAGAAGGAGACACGATATCGCACCTCGTTTACGCTTGTACACTGTTTGATGCCGTACATAAGAGCAGTAAACTCTTGAACCACGTCGATTTTTTGCTCAAGAAAAATGTCAGCTTCATCTGTCAATGACGAGAAAATCCTTTGAAAAGTCTTGTTTTTGTAGAAAATATTGAATGGTCTAACTTTTCCTTTATTGAAAAAAGCAGCTGTGTAATCGCAGCCTGTGAAGGCGTGAAAAGCTGGAATACTTGAGCATAATAAACTTCCCAACTTCGATGACAATTCTGTGCAATTGATGCAATTGATGCAGTTGAGATCCTCATTTTTTCTTGTCTTCATCGATGATCCCGCTAGCCAAACTTCCGATGACAGTTTATGCATATTGGCCAGCAAAATTATTAAAATATCTGTGTCAGAGGCTTTTACTAAGATTTTAGAATTTGGTGTTACGTTAGCAAGGTGGAACACTATTCGCGTATCTGCTTCTTCGTGTTGACATTGATAGTCAATTTCTTGACGTTTCACGACACGGTTGTTATTTACTTGGAAAGAATAGCATTCACTTCCTACTGTTATGAAGATTTTTTTATTTTCAATTATCGATGCCAAGTGTTTGACTCTCCCAGTAACTAGCCAAGAACCGTACTAAAGCCTCCTTGAAGCGATAATTTTCAGACTTGCAAAAAATTTGTGGGTCTAGTTTGTTGAGGTCCTGTAATCGTATATGGCATATCATAGCCTTGTCGGTTCTGTCTTTCCGAGTCTTTGATTGAGGGCGTCAAATAGCGATCAAATACAATATGTATTTCTTTAGCATTGGTGGAGCAAAGTTTTATGAGGATAGATTCAGCAATTTTATCAAAAGTTTGTGGCATTGAGGATCCGACAAGATGTAAAAAGTAAAACCATCGATTATTTCAACGTCGATCTGGGTTGGCGAACCATTTCTACTTGAGACTTTAGAGCCTTCGCTAATTTAGATTTATCTGTTTTAACATTTCACCAGTGCGAGAAAAGTGCAGGCGGCATTGGTGCTAGTGGGAAGGTCAAACAGTATTCTACGTTAATTTTTTCTCAATGCTGATTGCAAGCAGGCGACCAAAATGTCTCGTTCCATTTTCAATACCGCTACTTTACCAGTCTTGGCCTGAGGCTTCGATGCACATTGGGATGCAAAATTACAAATTTTGTTCGAGATATAGGCTTTTCAAATCTGCTGTTCGCTGAGTCACAATCACTAATGAAAGCTAACTTTTGCTCATGCCCTACTGTTTTAACAGTCAGCAAAAAATCTGAAACATCTGTGGACGCAGCTTTACCAGTGGAAATATTGAATAAAAAATTTTTATGGATGCTATCGTCAAATGGATTCATTGTATTTTTAAATCACTCCAATAATACTGTCGAGGTTTTTTTATCTTTTTATTCTGCTGTTTTGTAGAGAATGAGGACGTGTCGTCTTTTGCGACAGACCAACATTCTCCTTGACAGCAGACAATATTTTGTTCTCATGCTGTGACTGAGGCGCATCTTTGTCGGGCAGATATGGATTCTGCGGTAAGATTATTAGCTAATTGATTACTCGCATCAGCATTTATAGTTTGCTCTAGCGTCAAGTCCACTGGTGATCTAGCAAATTTAGCTTCTGTACATCTAATTCCAAACGCGCCACGTCGAAATTCTGCAACCAGTGGTGAGTTTTCATTATGCAATCTAATTAAATTACTTAGATACATTAGAGACCATCTTGCATAATTTGGTTGATTGAGTGCAAAAAATAAATCACTCATGTTGTAAATGGAGTTTAAGTAGAGTTCAAAGTTGCTGGTACGGATGCTTCTTGAAAACTGGAGGAATAAGTTGATTAGCTCACAGTATTGATAGTAGTACTGAGCCGTTTTTCCGTGTTCGCCTATCATAGTTTGTTTGCAGAACTCTTTATATCTGTTAATAATTTTGTTTAATGCATCAGGCAACTCAATGCGTTCGTTGACATTACAAATAGATTCATCGGATGTAAAGTTGACAACTGTTTGTGATAGTTCACCCAGCATCTCCGGTGAAACATTTGTTGTGGATAAATATTGCTCAAGATGAAGTATCTGTAGTGCAGCGGCGGTCAGAGGATGCAGCCGCTTACAGCGATTGAAGTGCTTGCTGTCCAAAAAACTGTTCATCGAGCCGCTTGCTAATACATCAGCCTGAATCAACACTTCAACTAATCCACTACTGTCTATAAATTTCCCAATAGCCTTGAAGAATGCCATCTGCGTGTGAAAAGCTCCCAAATTGACGAAAATATTGTCGAATGTTGGCTTGTTACTCTCTTGTATTTGCATTGCCATTGTTCGCTATGGCCAAATCATATGTTGCAATTATTATCTGCTGTTGACATTTCTCACTAATTTCCTTAGCCATGACAAGTGTCTGATTCACAACTGCATAAGACGTTGGAGATTGATTTATGGGTGGCAAATAGTCAACTTTTTGAATGTCACTATTGTCACTGAAAATTTTGCAGTTGAAGCCCAACCACATGGGAGTCGAAATATTATTTGATAAGGAAATTATCCATAAAAGATCTTTATCAATGGCAATCTCAATGGCACCTTTACATAGATCGATAAAACTGGTAAATGAATCAACAGGAAGCAGCTGCATACTTGTTTTCGGTTTTGAGTAATACGGTCGGATTCCTCGTGAAATTTCGGTAAACGCCGTCTTTTCGCACAGAAGGTCCATCTTCGTATCTGCTGTCATCAAGTGGAGCGTTTGAAGCGTGGTAGCATCAATGTCTTCAGGATTTTCATCTTCCCCGAGGAAACTGATAGATTATTTCGACAGTGTCGTGCATGGTATCTTTCCTGAAGTCGTGTCAGCGAAGCGATCGAAATTATCAAAAGCCACGTGAGTGCTAAGTCCTCCTACTCTGTCGATGCTCATTGGTATTAATTTACTCTGTTCCACTGCTGTATACGTCATTTCTGTTTCTAGCTCTTCAGCCAAGTTGTAATTGATTGTATGTCCATATCTGTTAAGAATGGTGATCACTTGTCGAGAATTTGTTAGAGACTTAATAGATAATCCAAGGGTTAAGTGTTTGCAGGTTTACATCTCCCTCTTGTAACAGCATAGATAATATCGCTACACAATGCGGTAACCACGAGAATTGTCGCTACCATTTTATTAGAAGCGTGGGGTCCAGCGACGAGATTCTGCATGAATGTAAATAGTATTTCGGGAATCACACACTCTCCACGAATTATATCATCTGCTGTCAGATGGCTTGGCAGCGGTTTGCAATCAATATTTTTCACGGAATTCCTCAAATGAAAAGCAATATCATCGAATTTATTGTCGTCTTTCGTTTCTAATAATTTTGTATTATTGGCCATTATCGATACGTCAATGTCGGTTTTGTAAACAATTTTTTGCAACGCGGTCCAATAGATGCTTCAATCGTTAGGCGATCACGAAAACTTTTCAAAATTTTTTCTCCAAATGCTCGGGTCGGTAATTAGCGATTTCTTGGACGTCTACTTGATTCTCTCGAACTCGAACAACAGCGCTTGATATCGAGAGAATAATTGCGTAAAATACAGCACTTTATCGTTTTCGATTATTTCTCTCATAATAAAATCTCCGAGGATTCAAAAACTAATCTGTGTACCTCCCTATTCTCATGCCAAGTCGACTGTACATGTTCCTCGGCATTCCACTTTTCTTGTAGCCGATATGACGATAAACAAGTCTTATGATAAGTTATAGTTTTTTTCAGCTTTGCCAGCATCTCTGAATCAGAAACTTTTCCGCTCATTTTAATTTTTCAATAGTTTCTTCAGACTGAAGCAGCATAACATTGTACCTGTTCTTTCCACTTCTTTTCTGAATGCAGCCACAAAACAGACATGGTATGTTTTTGAATGGCGTTGATGATTTTGATGGAGAAGCGGAGTGGATGATCCAGAATCCTCTGGCTGATCATCGGCTACAGATATACTTGAATTCATCTGAAAATTGAATGAAATGAAATAAATAAAGAATTCGAATGCTCCCGTTTTGGAAAATAAACATTTTTAAAATACTTTAAAAAATTTTGATTCGAGAATTCAGTAATTTATACTTCATAATTTCTGACGAATTCTTTATACTGTTCGTCACATTTTTTATGTAATACAGTCACTTTTTTATAACACGAGGAATGATAACCTACAGAGTGAAATGACTCCTCATGAAGCTCAACATCATGATATTTGAACGCTTTTCTTCACGAAATAATAATTTTAGTCTACAGTTTTAAATGTTTCATGTTCAAAATCAATCACAGAATCTGTCAAATCGCACAAAACACTTCTTCATTTTTAAAACAAAATGATTACTGCTCACAATTATATTTCCAGGTTAGTAAGAAAACGTGGTACGTTCGAGCACATAAGAGCACAGAATACACTGAGCATGCGCACTCCATTTATTACGGCAGCTGTCTCACGAGCAGCTGCTATATCGTGTCTCCTTCTCTATCGCATGGAGTAGCGCGTGCAGTCGTCTCTCTCGCCCAGCGCTCACGGACTTGTATAACTTTAAAAACGCGACAACCCTAACAATTGCCAAGCTTTGCTAAGGCAACCCTATACTACGTTATTCGCAATAAAATTTGCTATTTTTTCATTATAAAATTTTCAGAATGTCGATGAGGGTGTAGTACATGTACAGCCTCACCTGCTCATACCTGGCTACCCGACAGTTATGCCAGGAAAAAGGTAGGCAACCTAGCTTTGTCATACTCTCTATATACTTTGCTTCCAATTGGAGCTAAGATATTTAGGAATATGGGTGACAGGAAGTAGTGAAAAAAAATTAATTAAACAAATATTCATTAACAGTAGCCATGCCAGGATATTAAGCGGCAACCGTTTGAAAATTTGATTATTATGGCATTACCTTTAATAAGAAATTTGATTCACCTGGAATGTCTATGAGGGTAGGTCGGGCAGGTCGGGATCTTAGACTATTATATATTGCACTATAAACTTAACTGGAAAATGAATACTAACGTTCTTCATACACCTATAAAGATGATCAAACCAGCAACAAGTAGCTTAGTTCTTGACCTAAATGAATCTCACTCATCGTCTTCGGTGATTAAAGTTCAGTTTAATACTAATACGAGTTCTGAAAATAACTGTTTGAAGCAAAAAACAGCCAAATATCAAATGTATAAAAACAGAAAAATTCACGAGGTCGTTGACACCAACTAAACAACGAATGACATATAACCTATAACTTAAATGTCAACATTTAATATTTGGCTCTAAGATTATTGGCAACGTCGTACATTGGTACTATTCAAACCAAAACTGTAACGTAAATATTGTACGGTATTAAATTGACAAACATCTACATAAATAGTTAGTACTTGTGTGACTTTGCGGATGACGAGGTCTATTTAGAAATTGCGAGCACTATAGTAACATTTGTGTCTCCTTACTTCAAGAAAACAAAATTGAATGTGATCGAAAGGATGAACATGCAAAAACGTTAGTAGATCTTTATGCTACAAAAACTTCATTTTCTAGTGAAACGCAAAATGTGTCCAGTTTACTACAAATGAAATAGTCGAACGAAAAAGTAATTCGATTTGATCTAACATTTCAATTTCTTCAAAAGAACGTTACTTCGTGTTCATTTGTAGTAATTGGTTTCACAGTATTAAAAGGCGCTAGGAGATAAATGCGGTGTGCTATACAAAGCTAATTTTAAGACAGTTTGTAACGGTATTATACCTTCAGTTGTTACTGTACCTTTATCATTTCCTGACCTGCATGAAACAGCCCACAAATTGCAAATATTTTAATATCCTAGTCTTGGTTAGGATCGCCAGCTATTTGGATCTGACAAAAGTCTTTAACTTCAGGTAACAAATTAATGTTTCTTTGGTAACAATCTACTGAGAAATTTATCACTACAAAATAGTAAGTATAACGCAATCTGACTTGGTCGCCCTCGCTATATTCAATCTCAAAAATTACTTACGTACACCTTAAACAAGAAATTACGCAAAACAGTAACCGTTGCCCTTATATCATCGCTATATTGACTTTAAATTGTTAGTACAGAACAATAGTTTTAAAACAAAAGCATATACTTAAAAATTTACTTTTGCGTCTTTACTTATATAGAAAATTATTGCTATCATTTATTTACTACTCACATCTGAACAAACTATCAGAAATGCGCACATCAATATTATTTTATAAAAAACAAACACCCAAACAGGGTACTCACGTATTGCATAATCGCTGTCAGTGCAATGTTCATCTTCAGAGAACCACTTTTGTTTTCTTCGTAGCCGGCTGCTCTTCAAAACAATGCCGATTAAAAATATTAAATTTGTTTGAGCTTGCACACTTGCCGTTTTAAACAAATGCTAAAACGTTCTTCTGTGAGGATACATCATACTTCTCTCTCGATCATTTCCACACTCCCGTGCATCCACACGAACGATACATTCCTAGCTCTCCTCAGCCCTCTTAACCTGTTTTACGTTTTGTCAAGATGAACCATGCACTGTGCCATTACAAGTTTCTTCTGAAACTGATGTGAGTGCGAACACTACTGTTTCCAGCGGACCTTTATTACAGTTATATAATGAACGCTGTGGCCATCAAGACAAATGTTACATTGAGCAGAAGCTTGAAGGAGATCTCAGATGTAGATGAAGCTTGATGATAAAATTTGTGAGTCGTGTATTTATGGTAAAGCTCATCGGCTTCTATTTGGTATCAGAAAGAAGACATCAAAGCCTGATGAATTGATTTCTACAGATATTTGCGGTCCCTTTAAACCATCATTCCAGAAAAGAAGGTATCTGGTAATATTCAAAGACGAATTTTTAAAATTTCTCTATGGTTTCATTATCAAAGAGGTCTGAAGTCAAAATTGTTTTAAAACAGATGCTAGTGCATGCTGATAAACAAGGTTGTTGAATTAAAGAACTACTTACAGTATTTGTTACATTCCAAATTTGGAAATGTACATTTTTAAAGATGTGACTAAATTCCCGCCATTATTTTAAAATAAACTTGTTAACTTCCGTCATTCTGGACAGTTGCGTTGGCGCAAAAGAATGCGCAGGCGCGGAGTGAGTGGCGCAAGTACGCGGTGTGACACGACATTATTAGCCACGAGATGTCAAGCCGGTAACATCTACCTGTGTCGTCGTGGTGTCTTCCTTTTCTCCTGTTTTTAGGATGTAGGTTCCGGTATCTTATCTTACCTCTACCTGTATTCTTTCGCTCTACCTACGAACGACGAAAGAGGAGAGGCGGATGAATTTGGACTCAACAAAGGCGTGATGTAACCCACAATGAGATGGCCCTGAGATTTAACTGCAAGGCGCGTTTTAAGTGAGTACATTTCTTTATTTATATTTTAAATTAAGAATGGTATCATATTAAACATGTTTGGTATTTGATACATTTTGCAACGTAATTGTCATAATATACAATTATGCAATATTATGAAACGTGGACCGTATCAGTGGTGCCAAGCGTATCATATTTTACAGACTATAAGATGCACCTTAATTTTTAAGCGAACTTACCTTTAAAATGTCTGAAAATCATCATTTCAACTTTCTTCTTCTTCCTCCTCTTCATCGTCATCGTTATCCTTTTCATTTATAAGATGGTCTTCACTGCCATCGAGAGCGTTTCTTATACCGCACTTTTTGAAAGACGACATTTTCATATTAATTTCGAGTATGACGCACCTGCATTTTGGAGACAATTTTTTTAAGAAAAAGTGGGTCTTATATTCTGTAAAATACAGTAATGGAGGCGAATTTGATAATGCTGAAGTTCGAGAAATTCTTCAAAAGAAAGGTATTACTCGTAGGTTAACTGCACCTTGTACCTTTGAACAAATCTGTGGTTGCGAAAGAGAAAATTGCACTATAGTTGAAATGACCAGGATTTTCAAGTATTCGAATCGTGATAATTTTCTTGATGCTATTTAGACTGAACTAGTTACATCTGCAGTGTGCTAAACAGAACAGGAAAATCCTCAGAAGATGGTGTTGTGTTACTCCATACAAAATGTGGATGAAAAAGAACTTATTAAGCATCGCCAAATCGTAAGTTCAGCATGTTATTTTCAATTCCCAACTCAAAAAAGACTGAAGACGGACAAGAAAGTTCAAAAAGGCAAACTTATTGGCTATGATGGTGATGAACGATATCGAGTTTATATTCCTGAAGAAAAGCGTGTTATTTTATCCAGTGATGTTACATTTCAAGAAACACATGAAATGTGCAGAAAAAGTTGGGTGTTGTGTTAGAACGAGTTTTCAAGAGTAAATATGTTGGTAATGATTTAATATCAACTCAAAAGAAATCAATAATGAGAAACGTTATGATGGCTACAGAAGACACTCCTGAGACATCATGATTCTGTAAATAGTAAAAATAAGACTAAATGGCAAAAGGCTATGGGTAGTGAAATGTCCTCATCAAGAGCAAGCCATTTGGGCCCTTGTAACAGTACCCAAAGCATCAAAAACCATTTCTTGCAAATAGATTTATCAAGTTAAACGCAGATGTAAGTTTATCGAAATATAAAGCCAGGTTCGTTGCAAAAGGGTATGATCAATGCAAGGGGATAGACTATAGTGAATCATTTAGTCCAGCAGTCAAGTTGCAAACAATTTGTTTACTGCTTAGTACAGCTGCAGCTGAAAATATGTTTCTGGTGCAATTTGATGTATAGCTTTTTTTATATGGAAATGTAGATGAAACAACCAGGTGGTTACTGTAGGTGTGAGAAAACCGCCCTGTACATGTGTACTACCCTCTATACTAGATTGTACATTTTGTACTAGGTAATCTAACAACATATAAAAGTATCTTACAAACAAAAAGTTGTACCTTGTAAAATATAATAGCAAGTATTATACTTTTGTATAGATTTATTAGCCCAAATAAGTGTTATCTTTCTTTGTACGATGTCTGCACAAGTGGGGTATGCAACTTTTATTCACGAACATTTTTTTGTCTCTGTCAATTTGATGTCAAATGTTATAATTGAATTATGGTGATTTGTTCTATTGTTTGTGTATTTTGCATCCTTCTTCGGTTTTCTTTTTAACTCGTGCCTTCAAACCAGAATAGTTTCTGTCTTGTTTTTTATAGTTTTAATTTACTTTACACATTTGCTATGGAAACTGTGCAGCATTAATTTTGGGGCTGCAATTGTATTTATTACCATTTGTACATCTCATCAATACTTTGAGTGTGTTGTTTTTTTTTACATTATGCGCCTATTCATTCTTATAGTGAATTCACATGCACTAGTGTACACTTTGCTACACTGGCATCAGTAATCAGAGTAATGTTTGAGGTTATGTTTCATTGTTGTTTTCGTGAATTTTGTAGAAACTGAAACTATATAATATTGTATTCTATAATTTATTATCCGGGTAATTCTTATTATTGCTTAATGTCTACCAAATAGCAAAACAACACTACTAGAGATACTAAATAGTAGTTCTGGTAACGAATATGAAGAATCAAAGTATTATTTACTAAAATAAAAAAACAGAAAGCCTAAATTTAAAAATTATGGTAATCTTAAGCAGTATGCCGAAAAGAGGTATTTGAATGCAGAAATGTATATACATTTTAACTTCTCTTATTGTAGTACCAGAGAAATTTCATAATGTTATCTGCAACATGTATGTAGATATAACGTACTCACTCGTGTATCAAATCATATTCCGGAAAGCGACCATGAAGGTATCGTGTGCATGTCTGTATGTCTATAACTTCATGGTTCTGTGGAAATAAACCTTGTGCATGGATGGCGTATCATACTTAAAGGAACTGACTTTCAATAAAAGCCGTGTTATAAATAATATAACAATTATTTTTTCAAATGCATTTAATACAAAAATTTATAGCTGTAATTTTGATGTTTATTTATTTTGAAATATTTTCTCGTACAAGACCTACCCTTCCCTGGTGTCTTCTTTCTTTAGCTTTTTTTTCTTAATGAATGTGCAATAAAACACTGTCTGGATGCTCCTGTTTCGTATTCAAGTTTACCTCTCCTACGGCGAAATTTTTCTTCATTCTTCCCTATATTGTACAAACTTTAACAATTTTCCTACTTAGTCGTTCATTTCGGGATATTTAACTGCCCTTGTTTAATGTGGGCAATCTTTTTCTACATTTGCTTTTTAACTTTAAGCTGTTTTAAAGGTCATACACTGGCAACATATTTTTTGTACCTCCAGCAGTAGACTTTGTGGATCTGCAATCATTACCTATTAAAGAAGGTCACATCTTTTATCTAGTAAAAGTAATTACACCAGTTATATTTTCAAAGGTAACAATTTCATTTTCTTCACAACTCTTCATTGGGCTGTAACAAAAGATTATTTTTTAGTAAACATTTCCATAAAATACTTTTTCTGTCGATCCTGGCCTATAAATAAATACAATACTTTCTAAGCCAAGTTGATTACTAAAATTCTAATTACCTTCCACGTCTGTAACTTTACACAAAATATCTCCATGCTTATTTTCCTGCAATTGGCGATCTGCGCTGCAAACAATATTTTGAAATACCAAATTCGTCATGCTCAAGAATACAAACAAATACATAAACTATGGCTTAAATGCAACCGAGGTATTGCGTATCAAACATACTATTTGGATGAAAAGAGATTCGGTTCCATTTCAGGGGTGTTTACGATACAACTACAAGAATTAACGTTAAAAGCATGTTACATCATTGGAGAGCTTTACATCATCCACACTGAAACTGAACAAATTCACATGGAGTTAAGCGTACACTCAAACGAGCCCAGTTGAAATTGTTAATAGTTTTCGTGTTGTTTTTTTTTTAAGTATAGAAACGACATCCCTTTTGTGCACTTTTCACAACACCAAACTAAGCACCAACAATTTTGTTATTATGTTTTTGATTTTCAATTATTTTTAATGATGAATAAAAGGCTAGAGTCCTGAAATTATAATGACGATAATGTTATGTTCGTTCAAATTTCTGATATTTTATCATTTACTTTGTTACATTTTACCAGGTAAATACACGTACTAAAAGTATGTTTTTGCAGCGTTCGTACTCCTGGTGGACGATTGGTTTACCAGTACATGAAAAAACCAAAGAGGATACCAAAATGTGGACAATGCAAAGATAAACTGAGAGGTATTGTACCAGCACGGTCACAAGAAAGGTCGCGTATGTGCAGACGCAAAAAGATGGTTAAACGTGCATATGGTGGTGTACTATGCCACAAATGTGTTAAAGAAAAAATCATAAGAGCATTCCTCATCGAAGAACAAAAAATTGTTGTTAAAGTTCTTAAGGCACAACAAACTACCACTGTTAAAGCTAAGAAATAGATGACGTTAATAAATGATTAAAACCTGTATTTATTTCTTAATGTAACAATTTTGAATTAAATATTAAAGAAAATATTTAAATTTCATAGGAAATTCTAGTTGGTAAAAAAGCAGTTTATTATTTTAGTCAGTGAACCGAGTGTGATTTTAATAAAAAAAAATTGAGAAATTATTAGCGACTGGTTAATGAATTGTCTACTTTTGATTGTATTTGATAACATTAGCAGTTGGTTCTCATTGGCAGAGAAGTGTTACAAATGTCCTTGCACCCTTGTACAGTTTTATATCAACAGGGTAATAAAATTTCAATTGTTCACAAAGAACTTAACTTGAACAGTGGAATCTTTGAGACAAAATGTTTTATAGATGATATGCATACATTTCAAAAATGCAAATTAAGTAAACGTATTTATGTCGTGTAATTTCAATATGTATTTGTTAAATAAATAAAAATATACGAGGCTTGTTCAATTGAAACCCATCTTTGGTCAAGTTAGCCTTGGAAACAATTGTAATCACTCAACTGACATTTTGCAACGTTAATGTAATTTGTAAACTTCCCACTGGTCAGTTTCTCTCATATATTTGACAGTGATTTTAAATATTGTGACTTTGAAATGACGTTTGTTGTCAACAATCTGACCGAATGTGATCAGCGTGCGGTCATGTTGACATTTTTTTCTACCATGAAGGACCCTTGATAGAATTTACAGAACCTCTGGTGCATATCAACGCACGCCTGTATAATGAAACTTTGAACAAGCTCCATCAAGCTGTAAGACGGAAACATCCAGGGAAGCTTTTGCATGGTGTCATTCTGCTTCACGACAATGCTCGACCTCGTGTTGCTAATATAGCAAAAGAATTGGAGGATATTAGAGCATCCACCCTATAGTTCCGATTTATTGCCTTGCGATTTTCACATCTTGGGGCCACTGAAAAAAGCGTTAAGAGGTAACCGTTGTCAGGCGGACAAAGAAGTACAAAATGCCGTAAAAGAATTCGAGCAGCAGTAACAAGATTTCTTTTGGCAAAGTATACATAGGTTGACTAAACAATGGGATATGTGCCTTAATCGTAGTGGTAATTATTTGAAAATTTAGTTGTCAATAAATAATAATAAAACCAAACAGGTTTAATTGAACAAGCCATGTGTGTGTGTGTGTGTTTATATATATATATATATATATATATATATATATATATATATACACACACAAGGCCTGTTTGGTTCAGTAAAAATTTACTGACAACTAAATTTTCAAATAATTACCACTACGATTAAGGCACATATATTCCATTGTTTCGTCAACCTATGTATACTTTGCCTAAAGAAATCTTGTGGCTGCTGCTCGAAGAATTCTTTCACGACGTTTTGTACTTCTTTGTCCAACTAAAACGGTTACCTTTATTATTCACTTTATATATATATATATATATATATATATATATATATATATATATATATATATATAATAGTTATTAAGATGAAATGAAAACCCAACTTTGTATTTAAAGTTGAATTACCATTTCAAATCGAACTAGTAATTGAAAACCACTAAAAGAACGGCTACAGCAGGACTTGAACCTGCAACCTCTGATTTTCCGGATCAGTGCTCTAACCAATTGAACTATCTAGCCTAATTGTTTAGATGATGTTATACTTAATACTACTGAAGCTTGGCCCTTGTTAACGATTTTTCAATTACGTCTTGCATAAAATTCGAGCCCTACCGTTGAGCATCATAATTTGCAGTGTCTTTACCTGAAAAAAGCCTTAAAATCGAGCCCCAATGTTGGGTTGCATAAAAATGCAGTGTTTTCTAGATAGAAATCATGCTTCAGCAATTTGCACCTAAATAAAACTTTATTATAAATTTCGTGTTTTAATTATAATATGTTCTAGTTTGATATTTATAAAAATTGTTTCTCCAAGTTGATCTACCACGGCTAGCTCTGGGCACTCCCTCCAAAGATATACTTACCCCAACTACACAATCTTTCAACACCTTTACACAACAAAATACAGAAATCAAATAAAATCCTTGGACATACTCTTTTATTCATATGACATAAATGATTATTCAGCCAATTTCAATATTACATTGTCATATTTACAATAAAACATTTCACCCTTTTTTTCAATTTAAATT
Source organism: Platerodrilus igneus (assembly GCA_036346225.1). Lineage (NCBI taxonomy): Eukaryota > Metazoa > Arthropoda > Insecta > Coleoptera > Lycidae > Platerodrilus > Platerodrilus igneus. The sequence goes on along the minus strand of JARFIW010001719.1, from coordinate 1,684,608 downwards.
GTTTGTGAGTTATTACACTTCAACCTTTTTATTTTTCAAAGTAGGTGGGCCTATCGTGAAACCCTAAATTTATCTTTACTTGATCTATGGTGAGCTCAATATAAACCTTTTTCCTTGATATGCATAAAAATATTGCATGGTCAAATTACTCTAAGGACCCGTTTACTCTTTACATAGAAAATTTTACTCCTGTTTTTATTTACTCAAATAATAATGGAAAATTGTCTTTTATATACGGTAAACAAATAAATTTTCCGTTCATAAAATTTTCACCTCATAATTCTAAATATACCTAGCTTTATAACAATGCCAGCACCACAGTTCAACAATAAAACAAAATTCGTTACCTGGCGTGTTCTTCGGATGCACCTCCTCCTTGGATTTTCCCCCACGTTCTCACTCCTACATGGACAGCTACTCCATCTCAACTCGAAAATCCAGTTATTAGTGGATGCTTTCATACCACATCCATCCTAATTATCTCAATTTAATGTGCCACCAGCACTCTCGTTCAAGAAATACTTGGTTCGCTTACCTCAGTAGCATCTTGTGCTCGTACGATTATTTATAGTAATTTATTTTCAGCCCATTTAATCTGAACTCAGAATTCACTCCTTCCACCATGGCTTTAGCACAAAAAACTATCAGTTGCAACCGTCGACGCATACCCAGAAATTCATTCCTCTCCATATACTTTAACGGCCTGCAAAACACGCTCATAGTGCCTGCGTCTCTATTTTCCTTGCAGTCATGCGTTCATAACCACTATTTTCTGTCTCACTCGTGTTTTCCTACTTTCATCAAGTTCCTCCTATAACCGTCCTGTATACGGTTACGATTCTCTCGCTAAATGTGCGCTTTGAAAATCGATATCGTCGACAAACATCTAGCATCTTTGTTTCACCCATTTGTCTTTTAAAATATACTTGTCTGTCATGCTTGAAAACCCCTTGTACTTCTATCAACTGATGTATTCTCTGTCTCCCTTGATTGCTTACTAACGACCCTCCGCTCCTTAAAATTATTGATTTTTGCTTCACAAATAACATACTCGTTCGTTAACCTGACCTTTCCCGTTGTAAAATACCTTTAAATGTTATCGCCTCGTTTTATAGCTTTCAAAGAAATATCCATTTACTTGAAGCTCTCATTCTATGAACTCCACGACTGTTTGTTATGTTATTTTGTAGCCTTCTATGAATTAAGCTAGCGTACTTTTTAGTTTACGATGCTAAATAAACATCCGTTGCATCAATTATTGATTTTTATCTACTTCGAAGCTTTAATATCTGTCTGCAATCGTCAACCTTGTATTAAATTAACGTATACAAATTATTGATTTTCCCTTCCGCTAAGCTTTAGTATTCTCCATGGTTGTATGCACTTAACGTACAAATTATTGATTTTTCCCTACCTTGTCTTATACTAAAGTATTCAAACTTTTGTTTGAAGCGTAATAAATAATTTATTATTTTCCTATCTACAGGGTCATTATAAAAATACCTTCTGGGCTTATTTACACATGTTGACCTTTAACCTACACAGTAATATATATTCATCAAATGTAAAAAAGTTGTAAACTCTAACTAAACGTTTTCTTACATTGCACGTAGCATATCGTACATTCAAGAAGCTCATGCTTTACAGTAAGATACATTATTGTCCAAGCGCATGTCATTTTCATTGTTGGCATTAAAAACCATTAGTGCTCCACATCAACCTATGCTAGATAATAAAATGGCCCTAATGCAAAAGCTTGAACAATTGGAGCTATCTGTCAAAATCAAATTGGCATTAAACGAGCTGGTCGTAGGTATTAGTTTTCGATAATTACTTTTTTAAATCTATGGCATACTGTACATTGGACCTTCTTTGCTGGATATTTAATTGGATTTTTGGATCGATACTGTTCACGCGCGGGGGGTCTTATAAATTTATACATCGACTTACCTCCGCGGTGTTTTGTTGTTCTAAGCTGCAGTTCCTATTCTTTCAACCAAGTGGACTGTATGCGAATTGAGTCTATGTTACGTTACACTTGCACTGTGTTTTTTAGGGGTTTAACAACGAAAGTCTGCGGCACTTGACTAACTTACGGTACTGAACGAAGAAACCGACACGACCGTTCTGCTTCAATATCCATAAGAAAGTGTTTGTTTACTACTCGGTCCACCTTATTCACAAATGCACAAGGAATTTTTATGGCAGGGTATAAGGGAACAAGGGATGACAGTTTTACTACTAGATTTACGACTACAAATTTAAATAACTTAAAATTAACCACACGAACGTGCGACAAAGAGACCGAACAGATATGCTCTTAACAAAACACCTAACATGTTCGTGTTATGCAATAAGTAGCAGTGAAATCAATAACCATAATCTTTCTTACAAAATTCCCAAACCTATACGTAGTTGGATTGATACGATTTTAAAACTACATGAGATTATGTGATATAGCAAGTAATTTACTGCATTAAAATGTAAAACTATTTAGGCATAAATAGTTATTTATTATACAAGGGAAAAAATACTAGACGCGAAGCGGATGGAAACAAAACACCGCGAGTTAAAATCTTACATTTTTACCCGTGTATATTACACTATTTTTTTGTGACAGGCAAAACGATGATTTAATACTGAAAAAAGTATTACAATATATTAAAGTCAAAAAATCAATCGATGTCAAATTTGAAGTTTCAAACATGTAGGCTGTTGTACTTATAGGGACAGTTAGACTTGTGTTGCTAAGGAAACCTTTAAAGTAATCAAATATCTGTCAATTTAATTCTGCGAGTGATTTCAAAAATTGCTTACTGTAGTTGTTTATATCGGTTGTTTTGAATATTCAGAAATGTATAGTTTTGCACTTCATGCTTATGCAGGTGTTGCAGTTACGTGACGAGATTATGTTACACCCGAATGTTACAAGTGTGGACCCGGCTTAAATTAAATACCTTCGTGTTCTTACTTATTTGCACATACCTGGGGAAAGTAAATTCATAAAAAGTGACATTTTGTTACCTGACAAAAAACATTAAATGTCAAATTTTTTCCCTTCAGAAAAAATACATTTATTTTTTTCCTTTAAAAGTTCATGTAACTGATAACAAGCATGTGTAGTTTAACCCTCCCTTAAAGTAATCAGGCTTTTAAAGTTTGTCTCACAGTTGTGTAGTGCTCCGTTTATTTCAGTAAGTTTAATACCCTTTATAAAACTTATTGCTTAATGAATACTCAGTTAATCCGAATCTGCGGGTAGGCTTTCAGAGTGTCGTGCCCTGTTACTAGCTGCAATATTTTATGATCGCCTAAAAACACATCCTGTGCTTATCAAAACATAGTTGGCTATGTCGTTGCAAGGGTACAGTTTGCATACAAGTTAGCTTCCCTGGCTAAAACGGGCACAGTATTTGATTCAGAATTTCTGAGTATTCACAATTGAAAGATTTATATTGGTTATGAAAATTTGAGTTTTTCTTATTTTTCATTGATTGTTGCAGTAATTAATTATAGACTCATTTGTTTCTAAACGGATGCCATATTGAAATCAATAAGCCATCAATGATTAAACAGACAGGCATGTATACATCAATCGGCATGGAACTTACTCTATTATCTTACAAGGCGTGTGTGATAGTAAGAAGAAATTTCTTGATGTTTTTTGCAGTGAACCTGGCTCGATCCACGATGCCAGACTGTTAAAAAGTCATACTTATATGAACAAGGTATTGGTGTTTTTTTCGGTGACAAGGTATTATTGGGAGATAGTGCGTATCCGTGCCTGAACTGGTTAAGTTCACCTTTTAAAGACTATGGAATGCTCACCAAGCAGCAGTATACATTCAATAAACGACACTCAGGTATACGAGTCAAAATCGAAAATGCCTTTGGTCTATTAAAGGGTCATTGTAGACGATTATATCATTTTGACAATTTCGATATTTTATTTATTGTTAAGTGTGTACATTATGATGATGAAATAGACTATACTCCCGAAGCACTAAGCAACAACCCTAGCAATGTAATTAACCTAAATATTGTAAGAATAATTTTCAATGCAGAGATTATATGTTCAGACAGATGTTTAATATTAGCGAATGTAAATAGATATAACCATGTACATAACATGTAATAAAAGTAATCTCACTAGCATGTGTATCTTTTTAATTATAACATATTTCACTCATTGGGGTATTGTTAATGGGCTGACTAACACATGCATTTGTGGCAGTTCCTCAATAAGAATCTAAAGGTAACTATTTAATCTCACTGGAAGAATAAATAATAAAGAAGTTATCATTAGTGCAGTTCAAACATTAACAAATTTTATGTTGGGAGCTGAGATTGTGTGTATTGCTAAATGTTTAATACTACTTTTAGATAGATAGATAGATATATTAATGCATTAGAAATGTATACATTTTTTGCATAAATCAACAACAATAATACAATATTATATATAAAAATGGGTACATACATATAAACATATACATATAGTTTAGTTTAGATTAAAAGAAAAATGATAAATTATTTGCACAAGACGTTGTGGTAGTACAATGTTATCGGTATAGTCTAACAAAATTTTAAATATTATTTAAACAAGTAACGAATACAGTAAAAATACGTAAAATATTATTTTAGGTCAATCGTGAAATCGTAACCATAATATTCATTAAAGAGTAAAATGCTCGTTTTATTAAGAAATTTTTTAGTACCTTTTTAAACTTGTTAATGGTAGTAACTTTATGGTTTGTGGAAGATGGTTATAGAATTGTAAAGCATAATAGTTTAAAGAGTACCTAGATTTTTGAAGTCCTGTGAATGGAATTCTCAAGAGGTTGTTTGTTCTTATATTATGTGAATGTACTTGTGTATTATTTACATATATACTGCAGTTTTTGTGGACATGTAATAGACATTCTAGGATGTATATACATGGCAATGTTAAAATTCCTAGTGAACTGAAGTACGCTTTATAGGTTTCTCTATATCCAATCCCCGCTATTATTCTGATTATTTTACGTTGTAATGAGAATAAACGTTTTATATGTTTGGAATGACCTCATGCCAGTATTGCATATGATAAATGCTAGTGAAATAACGAACAATATATTAGCGTGATAATATTATCGAGAAACCCAATTTTTTAAGGAGTGGATGCAGTATATTGATTTATTTAATTTAATCACAATATCTTTCACTTGCTGATCCCATTTTAAATCACAGTCCATGTATAACCCCAGGAACTTGACAGACTCAGGATTTGAGAATGAATACTGTTTTAGTGAGAACAACATCTGTGCACTTTTTTTGGAGTTTAAACTTAATTTGTTTGATGCAAACCATGTACTTGCTGAAAAGTGACTAATCACATTTTTATTGAACAAGCCTACACAAGATAAAGAACTGGTTATTAAAGTAGTATCATCAGCAAAAATAACAGGTTTGGACTGTGTGATGTATGATGGCAAGTCGTTTATATAGATTAAGAACAAAATAGGTCCCAGAATAGAACCTTGGGGTACACCATTTTTTATAGTCCTCAGCTCAGATTTACTGCTGTTGTAGTATACAAACTGTTGCCTGTTTTTTAAATAAGATTGTATCAGCAGGCAACTGTTTTGGTCAAATTTATAATATTTTAATTTATTTAAAAGAATGTCATGAGATACAAAATCAAATAGGTCATGCAGAATTCTCCTTTTTCAAAACAGTCTGTTAGTTTCTGTATAAAAGATAGGATAGCGTCAGTTGTGGATTTATTTAGTCTAAAACCATATAGATTAGATGAGAAAATATTGTTTTTTAACATATATGTGCTTGTTTACTTGCTATAGTATCCAAACAAATAGTAATCGACCTAAACGTTTTGCATTGTTTTTTAGTAGAGTTAGGTCTGATTTATAGTACCAAAGGAGTATATGAAACATTCCATTTATCGAAAGCAATTATTTATAAAAATGAAGATAAATTTACAAACTTAAACCTATTTGAAACTTAATTACAAAATATATAGAAATAATGACTACATAATATATAATTACGAAAACATCAACTTAACACTGATAATAAACTACTTAAATAACGTTATCATGAAATTGACAATACTGCAATTAAAAACTATTCTATAATGTACATTACAACAAACCTAACTACTAATGATTCTTTTTTCTCTAGACATTTACATAAGTTCTCCAAAGCTTTTGTTCTCTGATCTTGAATCTCCAGCCATCTCTGGGTTTTGTGTTCAAGAATCTCAATTTTTTAACGTTTGAGAGAAATTTTGTCTTCATAAAATTTTTGTTTAATTTTCATATACGTCAATCTGCCTCGTTTTTGTTTATTAGTGACAATTTCGTCGGATATTGTTTTTGATTTACTCGTGGAAGGCTCTGGAAGAATAGCACCGGGGTCAGGAGTACTGGCTATTAAGTTGGTGGGACGTGCTGGTAGACAACCGACTAATTCAATAGAATGAGGACTTGCATTGTTAGGTTTTGTACCTAGCAATGCATCTAGACGTTCAAAAAACATAAATCGCGTCGTACCTCCTTGTCCAGTCCTTCTTTTGGTGTCTAGGATTATTTTATATGTCCGTGTTAAATTATATCATTTCTTTTTACATTGAATAGGTGACCACTGAAATAGGCAAAGTTATTTAATATTAAGGTACTTTTTACTTTGATGTACTTACAATAAATTTATTGCTTAGCATATCATTTGCGACATCGTCCCAAAAATGCTTCTTGTTTGTGGAATGGAACATGTCTTTGTATCTTGCCTCAATACTGTCTGTTAAGCATAGTGTGTTTACATAATCCCAAGTGCTCTTTGTAGTTTCATAAGGACTTTCAGAAGCCTCATAAACATGTTATTATCAGCATTATACTCTTCTGCACAGCTGTTCACTGCCCCAATACATTCATTTGTAGACTCCAGCCTCTGTATTTGTAGCTGTCCCAAATTATTTTCTTTATCAATATATGGGGCACGCTCGCTTCTTATAGCCCGTACCACTTAGTCGATTACAGTAGTATCATCTAGAAATACAAATATTTATTGAAATTTGTTCACACATATATATATATATATATATATATATATATATAAAAGGTTCTTGATAATTCTTGAGCGTAGTTAAATTAGAAAAGATTTTGTTTTTTGGTTCTTGGGATAAAGTCGCTCATAAATTAAACACAAAACATTAAATGTGTATCATTTGTATTAAATCGTACGTTTCGGTGATAATTTACACCTTAATCATCGATCTACATGAAAAAGTATATAAATAGGTAATTCATATAACAGGTAATATATGTTTAACACTTATTACTTGATAAAATTATTTTATGTATTCACCCATAATAAAAGTAACAGAAGGAAGCTTGTCATATTACTGATTAAGAATTAAAATTAATTTTGAATGAAATGTCAGTTCACTTATTTGACAAAAATGTAGGATCAAGGATGACATCAAACAACAAATTATGACACTATTTGATTATATTTTTATTTAAATAGTAGTATGTGGTTTATTTGTAAAAATTTTTGTATGGTGGGTTGCATAAAAATAGTTAGATTTTAAAATCATATATTTTTACAGGTGTAGTAAACAGGTTGACTTTTGACTTAAATTAAATAGAATTCTGTGTGTAAGCAATATCATTATAGTTAGTATATTTTTTGGATTAAAAGTGTATAGGTATGAGTAAACTGTATGTAAATTATTGATGTCTTCTTTATGATTGATGGAATTTTGTTCTTGGTTTATATGAAATAAATTTTTTTTGATTGCTATATAAAAGTTTACATTATCATAATTTTGTAATTGTATAAAAGGCTTTTCTATATTAAAATTTTGTATGTATCATAATTGCACTTTTGTAAGTTCTGTATTGCCAAACAAACTGTAATGATGAAAACACAAAAGTTTCTAATTTGATAACTTTTGTGTTGTTCTATGCATTTCATGAAAGCCACTAAACCAAAGTCATTATGATAATGCTAAATTTTAATATAGAAAGCAATTACATAAAAGACTTTTCTTAGAATCATTTCATATAAACCAAGAACAAAATTCCATCAATCACAAAGAAGACATCAATAATTTACATACAGTTTACTCATACCTATACACTTTAATTCAAAAAAATATACTAACTATAATGATATTGCTTACACACAGAATTCATTTAATTTAAGTCAAAAGTCAACCTGTTTACTACACCTGTAAAATATATGATTTTAAAATCTAACTATTTTATGCAACCCACCATACAAAAATTTTTACAAATAAACCACATACTACTATTTAAATAAAAAATATAATCAAATAGTGTCATAATTTGTTGTTTGATGTCATCCTGATCCTACATTTTGTCAAATAAGTGAACTGACATTTCATTCAAAATTAATTTTAATTTTAATCAGTAATATGACAAGCTTCCTTCTGTTACTTTTTATTATGGTGAATACATAAAATAATTTTATCAGTAATAAGTAAGTTAAACATATATTACCTGTTATATGAATTACCTATTTATATACTTTTCATGTAGATCGATGATAGGTGTAAATTATCACCGAAACGTACGATTTAATACAAATGATACATTTAATGTTTTGTGTTTAATTTATGAGCGACTTTATCCAAGAACCAAAACAAAATCTTTTTATATATATATATATATATATATATATATATATATATATATATATATATATAATATATATATTGTCGTGGAATTAGAGGTTAAATAGGTGTAGACAATAAAATTTTAAAAACTGTGTATATAGGAAATAGGAGAAAATTATTTACGCACCAAATTAATCAGTTTATATAGTGAAACTGGACGGTTATTAAGATATTTTTCTATTTTTAAATTGGAATGTTAAAATTGCATAAGGGAAGAAGCTTTTGAGTACATAAAAACTCAAGGATATGCATAAGTAATTATAATAATTTTAAATCAAACGCATGGAAGCAAAAAGGGAGCTTGCACATATACAAAATCAATAATTTTAAACGCAAATCATTCCATTTACATAAAAGCAAACGTTTGTTTACAAATACTAAGAATGGTTAAACTAGGAATTGTTATTTTAAACGGTCGGTGGTTTCGAACAACACCTGTTCGTTAAATGTCGGGTTTATGGAAACTAAAACGAACGTTAGCACAAAATTCTATAGAAGTTTGTTTGCAACGGTCAATGTATAAGCTGCTAAAATAAGAAGTGCCTTGAGGACTGAGTGAAATAAACGATCGATGATGTAAGACAAACAGAAGCGTATAAAGAAAGCGTTGGTTACAAGTCACGTCTAAATACACTTGAAAATATGAAGGCCAACACAATATCGATTTTCTGTAGTTTGAGAGGGGTTTCGAAATGAGACAATAAATATGAGTAGAACGGAGAAAGATAGCTGATAGGTGGAGCGTTGTGACGAGGGAAAACTATATCATTGGTTTAAGGCTAGGCAGTTTGGAGAAGCGCGCATCCGTTGAAAGATTAAACAAAATTCAGTGTAACAGTATAATGATCTCAGAATTTTTCAGACGTTACGTTCGGAATTAGTAGAAGTGTTTTTAAAAATAAGCTTTTCAGTGAAGAGAGATTTTTTGAGAGGTGTGAAAAGCATATAAATACTCGAACAAAGATATTGAGGCTCTTTCCTTTTAGATCTGAGGTTGTGCTTAGATCTGCAACGTAATAATAGTATATGCTCTTACGGGTATTAATTATTGTGTATTCGGTAAAGTTGCATAGAACATCCTGTTTGAAAATATGTAAAGCTGTAGTAACGTACCGCAAAAGTTGTAAAAGTGATATTGCACGAGTTGGTGCTAGTGTCTAGATAAAAGGTGCCGTTACCACAACGACTCCATTGAATGAAGGGATGGTGCTTGGGCAAGCGTAGCCTAAAGCTTTAATAGTATACATGAAGTATATTTGGTATGGAATGTTAATTTTGGGACAAGGCAAATATCTGGGTAGAAGAATAGAGGTGGTAGCAGAGATTTGGATCGTGGGGATCTGTTGGATCCAGGCATCATCGAAGTAGATGGACTCCACGACGAGGGTTTCTGGGACCCATCTTCAAAGGTGACGAGGAACGAAGACTGCTCCAGGTAAAGAAACTGAATTTCCTGGGTTTTTTTGTATAAACCTTTGTGTTGATATTTTTGTGTTTGAGTGTTTTGACTTATTGGGGGTGTATTTATTACCATTTAAACTCGTTTAAAGGGGTATATGTACAGGACAATTTATTTCGATTATTAAAAAAAAGGTTTATTGATGATATATAAAGGTTTATTCATGCTATAAAATGTTGTGTTCACGCGCGGGGGTCTTATAAATTTATATATCGACTTACCTCCGCGGTGTTTTGTTTTTCTAAGCTGCAGTTCCTCTTCCTTCAACCAAGTGGACTGTATGCGAATTGAGTTTATATGTTACGTTACACTTGCACTGTGTTTTTAGAGTTTAACAACGAAAGTCTGCTGCGGCACTTGACTAACTTAGGGTACTGAACGAAGAAACACGACCGTTCTGCTTCACTATCCATAAGAAAGTGTTTGTTCACTACTCTGTCCACTTATTCACACATGCCCAACGAATTTTTATGGCAGGATATAAGGGAACAAGGGATGACAGTTTTACTATTAGATTTACGACTACAAAATTTACGACTTAAAATTAAACACGCAAACGTGCGACAAAGAGACCGAACATCCCGCCCACCAAAATAAGTATGAACTAACTTATTTTATATTTAAAACTAATTAGAGCTATTAACTAAGAACCTAACCGACAAACTTATATAAGTGAATATACGTGTACATACCATTAAATATCAAGTACCTGGTAGTAAACATAGTTTCACTAGGGGGCGTTTAACTAACCCTTGGTATGTCTTGACTGTAGCTACCCGAACGATACCGTCTCTACCAGGGTGTAAATGTCTTTCATGGCAATCTAATATAATGAAGCGGGCTACTACTACCGCGTTTCTTTAATTTAAAACAAGTAATAACAAACGTCTTTATTACTTACTGTTCACAAGTCTAATTAACAGTATATGCCTTATTTATAGATGTTTTCAGTCCACTTAACAATGAAGCACTATTACACTAATGAATTTACAAGCACTAATATCTTCTTAAACTAACTTCTCTATCATAGGTCCATCAACCACTAACACAACTATTTGTTTATACACTTCTATTTATTTATGTATACTACAACAAGCTGCATGTACATTAGACACAGCATATCACGTTTATATATACTTCTAAAGCTCCAAACTACTATTACTTTACACGATATAATTTATATTAGACATTTAAGAATAGACTAACTCTTGCAATCATTAGCGGTCTTATATATACTCTGGATTACAAGGATGACTCATGCTCCCGTAATTTCTAGAAGGATTCTGGAATCATTGAGAATACGTTGTGCCTCGAGCGTTTGTATGTAATTGATTGCTAGAAGAATTCTCGTATCCTGAAAGGTATGCAGAGTCTACAGCGCTTGTGTGTTTGATGGGTTGCCTAGTAGTAGCTCGCAACACTGCCCCCTCTTTAAAACCGTTACGTCTCGTAACTGTAAATACATTTTGGCGCCAATTCGATGACTGATGACGGTATCGGCAGCTATCTCCTCTGGTGCATCCACCACGTCGTTGGAAATAACAGTCAACACTCTTTTCTTGGTCTTGGTAGGCAACCGGTTGAAAACAACAAACAAGGACCTGGACGTTGGTTCCTGGAAAACTACTTCTAGCATATTTCGGACTATCCTCCAATCTAAGTGATCCAGTCCACAGCCCAACTTGGGCACCGCTAGTCTCGTTACTCCATTTTCCATCATCTGCGCCTTAAGATTTAGCAAAGCCTTCCATAGATGTCCATAACTAGGTCTTTGCCATGAAGAATTTTTGGTGACCAGATAGTAAACATAACGATTGTTATCTTGAAGAACTAAAGCTTTTCCTACAGTTGGCTGCTGTTGTACTAATTCATCTACACATCCAAACTTTTCTTGAAAACAACAGCTATTCCCTTGACATTGCCAAATCTTGAGCTACGCAATGTGCAAGGGAATACTCTTCTGGTGCTCTAAACAGATCTTGCTGTTTTTCAACAACAATGCCAAATCTCGCTTTAGCGGAACCACCATACGCCGCCATAAAGCTCTCAAAATCTACATTTGGCTCATGATTAATAACTTGCCGAACACCATTATCATTATTCGAGTCTTCCTGGTTGTTGCCAGCGTAGGATGTTAAACGGTCAAAGTGTACCACTTTTGGTTTACCACGAGGGGATCTTCTGATCCGGTACACTACATCATTAATTCTTTTTAACACTTCGTACGGCCCTTCCCATTGTCTTTTTAGTTTTGGCGACAAACCACGTTTTCTTTGTGGATTGTACAACCACACTAAAACTCCAGGTTGATAACCACCTTCTTGTGCTCTCGTGTCATATTGTGATTTCATTCGATCGCTTGCTGCCTGGATATTCTTTCGGACGTTTTCGTGAATGCTATTTGATCTTTCACGAAGCTTACTAACGTAATCTTCACTTGCGATCTCTTCTCCAGGTTTGAATCCAAACAGAAGATCACATGGTAGCCGCAATTCACGTCCTAGCATTACGCAAGCGGGCGAGTACCCTGTGCTGTCATGTACCGAAGATCGGTACGCCAGTAGGAACAAATGTAGATATTGGTCCCAGTCTCGTTGATGTTCAGAGACAACTTTGGCCAGGTACTTCCCTAACGTCCTGTTCATTCTTTCAACCATTCCATCCGATTGGGGATGAAGTGGCGTGGTTCTAGTCTTCCTGATTCCAAGATGCTTGCAGACATTTTGAAACAATGCTGATTCGAAGTTCCGACCTTGATCGGAGTGTAATTCCAACGGAACTCCAAAGCGACAAAACAACTCCTTCAGTAGTACATCTGCAACCGTCTCGGCTTCTTGGTTAGGTATAGCATATGCCTCCGGTCATTTGGTAAAATAATCCATTGCAACCAAGATGTATTTATTCCCTTCTCTGATTCAGGAAACGGACCAGTTATATCAATGGCTACCCTCTCAAAAGGATTCCCCACGTTATACTGTCTCATTGGGGCTTTCCGTTTTGAGACCGGGCCATTTGCAGAGGCACACAATTCACATTTCCGGCACCACTCCTTCACATCTTCTTTGCAGTTCACCCAATAGAACCTTTCTCTCACTCTTTCGAGAGTTCTTTTCACGCCAAAGTGCCCTCCGGAAATACCGTCGTGCAAGCGCTGCAACACTTCCGGCACTCTGCTTTTCGGCACTATCAATTGAAGTCTCTCAGTGCCATCTTCAAATTCCAGGCGTCGCTTCAAGATTCTATTTTCCATCATCAAGGAGTCCCACTGTGCCCAGTATGCCTTCAGGCTCCTACTTAAAATACTAATTTCTTCCCAAGCTGGTCGTTGTCCTCTATTTTTCCACTCAATAATACGTCCCAATTCGGCGTCATTTTCCTGGTCTTCTCGCATTCTTTCGGGTTGCCAAGTATCATCGGTTACTGTCATTTTATGGATGACACTTATTTTCTCTTCCATCTTGGAGCAATGATTGCAGTCCACCGGACAAGGTCTCCTTGACAGAGCGTCTGCATTCCGATGGCTAGTTCCTACACGATGTTCCGTATCAAAATCATATTCCTGCAGCCGCTCTATCCACCTTGCCACTTGCCCTTCAGGATTTCGTAACTGCAATAACCATTTCAGTGCAGCATGGTCTGTTCTCAACAGGAATTTACGGCCGTATAAGTACTTATAAAAGTGCTCTACGGATTTGACGACGGCCAACAGCTCCTTCTTGTCACACAATAGTTCCTTTCTGGCCGCGACAAGACCTTGCTGAAATACCCAATAACTTTTCTTGTCCGTCCTGCACTTGAGAAAGAACGCCTCCTATAGCTGTGTTACTGGCATCGGTATCCAACACAAATTTCCCCTCCATCCGTGGATAACTCAAAATTGGTGCTGTAACTAGCAGCCGTTTCAGCTGTTCAAATGCACTGTGGCAGTCGTCATTCCAATCATATTCTTGTCCATCTTCGGTTAATTTCGTTAACGGTTTGGCAATGTTCGCAAACCCAAGTATAAACCGTCGGTAATATGTGCACAATCCTAGAAAACTGCGTAGTTGGTGTATATCTGCTGGTGTAGGCCATTCTTGTACCGTTTTTATTTTGTCAGGGTCAGCTCTTATTCCGGTCTCCGAAACGACATGTCCTAGGTATTTCACCTCTTTTCCAAACAGGTGACACTTCTTGGGGCTCAATGTAAGGTTTGCCCCCGTAATCTTTGGAATATCTCTTCTAGGTTCTTAAGGTGTTCTTCAAAGACCGGCCTAACACTATCACGTCGTCTAGGTACACCAGACAAGTCTTCCAAGACAGTCCACGCAGTATCGACTCCATCAATCGTTCAAAAGTAGCAGGGCATTGCATAATCCAAATGGCATGACCTTGAACTGCCATAATCCAGTTCCAATTGTAAACGCAGTCTTCTCTTTGTCGTTTGGCTCCAAGCCTACCTGCCAGTATCCACTTTTCAAGTCCAAGGTCGAAAACCATTTAGATCCGGATAGAGTATCTAAGGTGTCATCAATTCTGGGCAAAGGATAGCTGTCTTTCTTTGTCACATTATTAAGCCGCCGGTAGTCTACACAAAACCTTGTCGACCCGTCCTTTTTCTTGACAAGCACTACCGGGGATGCCCATGGACTATTCGAGGTTCAATCACTCCCTGTTCTTCCATATCGGTGATAATTTGCTCAGCTTCCTTACGTTTAGCCAAAGGAAGCCGCCTGGGGTGTTGTCTTATCGGTTGCGCATCTCCAGTATTGATCTTGTGTTGCACAACATTCGTCCTTCCTTTCTCACTATCATCTAGTGCAAACACACCTCGATATCGTCCGACCAGTTCTTTTACCTTGCCCAGTTGGTCGCCATTTAATCCTTGACACGAGGGTATCAACATATCCAGCAATTTCTGTGAGCAACCGTTGGTTGGTTTATTTTTCGTGTCGTCCACACAACGTTTAATATGACATACTGGAATGCAACTTCCCACAATCATGCCTTTCTTCAGGGTCACTGTATGGGGATTAATGTTCAGCACCCTTACTGGTACCATATTTCGAGACTTTACCAGCGTTCTTCCAATCAGTAGTCCCTCCTGACCCATTCCCGATTCAGTTGCTTCCATCATGCATACTTGTCCTTCTAGGAGCGTACCATCCGGGCGTCCCATTACTATCATTTCCGCCTTCTCGGGTATTTTCGTATCGCAAATCATTCGAACTTGCATCGTCTGGTTACTCCTACCTTGAAATGGAATCTCATCATCATCTATCCGAAGCACATTTTCTTTCATGTTTACATGAAACCCATATTCTCCCATGAGATCCATTCCCAAGATCACTTCTTCTGTAACTTCAGCTACCAACACTCGATGATTAATTAACTTGTCCCCAATTGTCAACATAACGGCAGTCTCTCCGTGAGTACCAATCTTCTCACCACTTGCCGTTCGGAGACACACCGATACAGGTAGCACTTTTCCACGACCAACCAAATCTGGTCTCACAATAGTTCTCGTCGCTCCTGTATCCACAAGTAATCGGACAACCCTACCATTAATTCTACCATCGATATAAATGCTTTCCAGACTTTCCACCGATGATGCAGCACGGA
The DNA here is from genome assembly GCA_036346225.1 of Platerodrilus igneus. Lineage (NCBI taxonomy): Eukaryota > Metazoa > Arthropoda > Insecta > Coleoptera > Lycidae > Platerodrilus > Platerodrilus igneus. Next base: position 1,668,850 of record JARFIW010001719.1, on the reverse strand, counting down.
TGATAATCTCCGGGGCACTACGCTGTGCTGTCGAAGTTTGCCCCCTTACATGGACCAGCTTTGGCACAACCGGTTGTTTCTTTGGTTGAGTACAGCGTCTCTGCATATGGCCAACTTCACCGCAGCTCCAGCATCGTAGACGCCATCTCCGCGGTCGTTGTCTTTTCAGCCTTTCCGCCTTTCGCTTTTCAAACACACGGTTGATTATTTCATCTATGCTGTTCTGGGCTTGATCAGGTTCCTCTAAGGCAGACCGAACTTTGTGACTCATTCTGTGTGATGTCTGCTTAGCTGCTTCAAATTCAAGCGCATGAGCCAGGGCGTCATCTAACATTTTGGCCGTGCTAATCTTAGCGCTTGCTGTATTTCGCCATCTTTAACGCCATCCACAAATGTTTGTACAGCCAGTTGTTCGAGGAAACTATCTGGTGCCGTTGGATATGCCAATCTAACTAATCTGGCGATGTCAGCTTCCAATTCTTGCAGGCTTTCACTTGTCTTTTGCGAGCGGTTCTTAACTTGTGCGTGGTAAACCTGTTGAAGGTGAGCATCTCCATATCTCATCTCAAGCTTTGATGTTAAGAGGCCGTAATCATTCTGCTGGTGATCGGGAATCGTTTGTAAGATGTTAAGAGCCTCCCCCCGTAGGGCCACTATTAAGGAAATAGCCTTCTCTTTGTTGCACCAACCGTTGGCTATTGCCGCAGCTTCAAATTGCTTCAAATATGTGGGCCAAGGTGTTTTACCATCGAATGTAGGTGGTTTTACTTTAAATTTAGACGGAATTGACTCGCTTCCTTCCATGGTTCTTATTTGTGGAATGTTCTGATTAACAACTTGGTTTGGTAATTCAAGTGGCCGCGTTGTTAGTGAAATCACTTGTTCTTGCAGCCTCATCACATCTTCTTCCATTTTTATCAATTTACTGTCCAACTTTTGCTCAACTGTTTTTACTTGTTCAGTGAAATCTCCTTTTAATGCAATGGAACTTTCCATTAATCTTTGTTCTAACGTGGCTGTACTTTCATTCAACTTTTCTTCCATTTTGGCAGTAGTTTCACTTAACCCTCCCATTTTCTCAGCGTTTTCAGTAAACTTTTCATCCATACCGGATTTAAAATCCTTGAGGAAGTTCATTAAAGTTTTTGCCTCCATTTTACTCTGATTTCTTGTAACTGGCATATATAAACTATTTAAATGTCTTTAGACTTGTGTTTTAAATTAATCACTATATACCCCACATCTGACACCAGTGAAGCGGGCTACTACTACCGCGTTTCTTTAATTTAAAACAAGTAATAACAAACGTCTTTATTACTTACTGTTCACAAGTCTAATTAACAGTATATGCCTTATTTATAGATGTTTTCAGTCCACTTAACAATGAAGCACTATTACACTAATGAATTTACAAGCACTAATATCTTCTTAAACTAACTTCTCTATCATAGGTCCATTAACCACTAACACAACTATTTGTTTATACACTTCTATTTATTTATGTATACTACAACAAGCTGCATGTACATTAGACACAGCATATCACGTTTATATATACTTCTAAAGCTCCAAACTACTATTACTTTACACGATATAATTTATATTAGACATTCAAGAATAGACTAACTCTTACAATCATTAGCGGTCTTATATATACTCTGGATTACAAGGATGACTCATGCTCCCGTAATTTCTAGAAGGATTCTGGAATCATTGAGAATACGTTGTGCCTCGAGCGTTTGTATGTAATTGATTGCTAGAAGAATTCTCGTATCCTGAAAGGTATGCAGAGTCTACAGCGCTTGTGTGTTTGATGGGTTGCCTAGTAGTAGCTCGCAACAATAATAATCTCAGTTAACCGATGCGACCGAGGAAGCAAAATTGGAAATTTTGCATCATGCGACAAGTCAGAATTACGTAGGCGACCGCCCACCCTCAACAAATCACGACTATCTAGAAACGGACTAAGGCTACGAAGTTGTTTACTAACAAGTCTTCCAGTTTTAATATTTGCAATGTCTTGAGCAAAACCATTTGTTTGAACTCTTTTAATCAATAAATGTATAGCCTCTTGCTGTTGAGCTAGAGACAAACTATCAGCATATTTTGAACGCAAATCTGGACATTGAACATTACGAATGAAATGACGAATACAGGTAATAATCCTACAAATTTTCTGCAGGTTTGAAAATTTATCCAACAACATATCTAAGAAATTGTCAGACATAACGACTGTTAACGACAGAGTACGATATTCGACGTCCATCTGAGATGAGTCGATAAGTTTTGGCAGCGATGTTACTGGCCATTCTTCATTACGACGCACTAACCAAGAAGGTCCTGTCCACCATAATGGATGATGAACCAACTCTGAAGCCAAAAGTCCACGTGAGGCACAATCCGCAGGGTTATCCTGGGACTTAACATGAAACCACGAAGATGGAGGAATACGTTCGTGAATCTACGAAATGCGATTGCTAACGAATGTCTTCTACTTATGCGAGGAAGACCGAATCCAAGACAAAACAACAGTAGAATCTGACCACGCGAAAATATTACTAAATGATAAAATATCTGTATAAGTATTTTTGACGAAATCTACTAAATCTGCCAAGAGTACGGCAGCACACAATTCGAGACGGGGCAATGAAACGCGATTAGTAGGAGCAACCTTCGATTTTGCGCATACTAATGAAATGGTAATATTACCTTCTAGATCGAACGAACGGAAATAGATGACAGATGCATACCCGGCTTCAGAAGCATCACAGAATCCATGCAACTCCACCTTTTTAAAATTATGACATACGATGTGACGCGAAATCTCAATATTCGAAACCGCTGGCAATTCACCCAACCAATGTTTCCATTTTTGTATGACTTCCAATGGAGGCTCTTGGTCCCACCCGAGACCTAAAAGCCAAAGATCTTGAACTAAACGTTTAGCGAACAGTACTACAGGTGCTATCAACCCGAGAGGATCAAAAATTTTTGCGATAGCCGACAAAATATTACGCTTAGTGCAAGTGCGCTCTTCAACGTCTAAGTTGTATAAAAATGCATCTGTAAGAGCACGCCACGAAAGGCCCAAAATTTTTATTGAACCACTATCTTTATCTTGAAAGGTAATTGCGTCCGAACTGGACAGGGACTCCCTCAAGTTGGACATCACTTCCGGGCAATTACTACTCCATTTTCTTAATTGAAAACCACCACTAGTGCAAATACTATTCAATTCACCAATTAATTGATTAGCAGCTTCAATCGAATTACATCCAGTGACAAGTCATCAACATAGGTATCGCTCGCCAATACCGATGACGCGAAAGAAAAATTAATTGATTCTAACCATGCCAATTCTTGAACAGTACGCAAGGCCAAAAAAGTCGACGACGAAACTCCATAAGTCACAGTATTTAACTTAAAGTCCATAATAGGATCTGACGGAGAAAATCTCCAGACGATACGTTGATAATCACGATGAGTATCTTTAACCAAAATCTGTCGATACATTTGTTTAATGTCAGCTGTAATTACGATAGGATGTACACGAAAGTGCAATAACAAAACTGCAATGTCCTTTTGCAAAGCAGGACCAATACCCAAGCTATCATTTAACGACTTTCCAGATTGATCCTGACACGAAGCATCGAAAACCACACGCAATTTGGTGGTAGTGCTATCCCGCTTATGTACAGCATGATGGGGAATGTAATACATTTTTTCATAACCCGACGAATTTTCAGGCGATTTCACTTGAACCATGTGACCGCTTGTCAAATAATCCTCCATAAATTTTTTATAATCTGAATACAATTCAGGATTTTTTAACAAACGACGTTCTAACGACAAAAATCTTTTAATACAAATTGATCTCATACCCACGAATGAGGGTTCCGAAATTTTAAAGGGCAAGGAGACTACAAAACGACCGTCCTAGTTACGACTATAACCTTCCACAAATTGATTTTCACACCTTTCTTCTTCAGGAGAAATGTGTTTTTTGAAGGGAATATTTTCTAATTCCCAAAATCGACGAATGTCACTGTCTAAGGGTTCAACGAAAGCACACAACGACGTAATAGAACTATTCGGGGAAACGACCTTTCCCGTTAAAACCCAACCAAAGGTTGTTTTAATAGCAACTGGCTCGTTAGCGACACCCCAACGAGACTCGTTCAACAAAACCTGAGCAAAGATTTCCGCTCCAAGTAGCATGTCAATTTTACCAGGAACATTAAAATTAGGATCAGCTAAGGCCAAACCTCGAGTATGCGACCATTCCTTGACCCCTATCGACGACGAAGGTAATTGATTACAAATGTTAGGTAAAATATAACAATCAATTCCATATGCTGGAGACCGTGCTCCCGAGGGGCTGACTACACACGATAGTGCACCAGACACCAACGACGAATTCAAGCCAAGTCCTTGAACAGTGACATTGGCTCTCCGTTTCCTTAAACCTAATTTCTGACGGCACCTTTCAGTCATAAAACTTTCCATGGATCCGTTATCTAATATTACACGAACAGATTGCAATGTTCCTGTATAATCAAGGACCGACACCATTGCCGTAGCTAACAGCGTGGTTGTGTGTTCTAATGACGTCGAAATCAACGAACTAGTGACAGGTTGTTCATGCACAACCGACGACGACAGATTGTCTTCACTAGGTCTACTAGTAGAAGTAAGTCTAGGCGCCGCTCTCCGAGGAGACGCTGACCTTTGACGATGGGTTTGTCGGCGTGGCGACACCGATTTTCTCGTTTATCGAAGTGAAGCAACGAATTGTGCGACTGATGACATTTTCTACACGACCAATCTAACGTACAATTTTTCATCGAATGTGAAGGATTTAAACATTTAATGCAAAGATTTTTAAGCTTTACCACCTCAAATCTTTCTTGAGGGTTTTATCGAGAAACTGCTTACATCTATAAATAGGATGCACAGCTTGACAGAAACTACAATTTTAACATCATTGGTGGTACCAACTAAAGAAGTTTTAGCCGAAGTGCTAACAAACCTTCTTTTTCTCTTTCTTTAACGGAATCTCGAGCCTTTAAGCATGTTCCTGAAGCAATGTCATTGATTTCCAACACTTTACATTGTTTTCAATGTACAACCTTAAATCTTTAAACGAAGGAATTTCGTCACTATTTCCTAATTCGAAACGCTTTAAAATGTTTGTATCTAATTTTTCGATAACAGATTAAACAACATGAAATCTAATAAATCTATTTCCATCTGCCTTAACGCGAATATATTTTCATCAAAACAACTAATTAATTGCCGGAGTTCCGCATGCGAGTCTGAGGAACTGACCTTAGGGCATTTTTCGAGAGCATTAAAATATGTTGAAAGTAATAACCTCTTGGACTGAAAACGATTAGTAATGATTTTATAGGCTTCCACGTATGCATAATCATTTAATGGCAAGTGTTTTATCAACGCACGCGACGACTCATCTAATGTATCAACGAGATGGCAAAATTTTTCAACGGGTGACAAACTGACATTATCATGAATCAACCGCTTATAGATTGCATTGAAACTCTCAAAATCTGATATGCGTCCGGAGAAGGGGGGGACTGAAAGATGTTTCAAGCGAATTCCACAGCTTGACGAAAAAGAATTATTCATATTTTCCACCTTTGGCTTATTTTCTACCCGATCTAATTCGCATTGTTCAGCGATAATACGAATATCTAATAGATAATCATCGATTTTCACCCTAAGAGCCAAAAATTCATCCAATTGTTCACTTTCTTCATCAAAGAAAATATCCTTGCAAAAGGATTTGAAAAGCGTTTCAATCTGTTCGACAGTTTTAATCGACGCTCTAATTAAAGCAATCGATACGTCTTCCGGTTGGTTTATCTTACTGTAAATGTGATCCAACCTTTTAACTACAAATTTAGCTTCAAGAATAGCTTTATCAATTGATATAACCATATTTGATTAATGATTAATGAACGACAATAAAAATTAATGTAAAAACAATGCGTAACTCGAATACGCTAAATTACTAATTCATCTACGAAATTAAATTATTAATAGAAAAATGCACCTAACTACAGTGCTTGCCCGACAAAGCTTTTAAGGTTTCAAATAAATACCAATAACCCCTTTGTTATACAAGTTGCATGAACCCGAATGGTTGCTCCAACTTGAAGTGACAAATAAGGTAAAGCTCTAGGATACAATAACCCTCATAAATAGTTTACATAAAAGGATACCGACGACGACCCTAATCTTTGCCACAAAGGATAAGGAATGTATTGTAAAATCTACTGTAAATGTGTAAGCAAGATGTTCTTTTCTGTGTAACACGTTTAACCATAATAAAAACTACGACAATTTTATAAATTTAAATATAACGAGCTTAAAGGATAGGAACTAATTATTTAATTAAAGATCCAGCGATGAAGGCCAATTTTGTTCACGCGCGGGGGGTCTTATAAATTTATATATCGACTTACCTCCGCGGTGTTTTGTTTTTCTAAGCTGCAGTTCCTCTTCCTTCAACCAAGTGGACTGTATGCGAATTGAGTTTATATGTTACGTTACACTTGCACTGTGTTTTTAGAGTTTAACAACGAAAGTCTGCTGCGGCACTTGACTAACTTAGGGTACTGAACGAAGAAACACGACCGTTCTGCTTCACTATCCATAAGAAAGTGTTTGTTCACTACTCTGTCCACTTATTCACACATGCCCAACGAATTTTTATGGCAGGATATAAGGGAACAAGGGATGACAGTTTTACTATTAGATTTACGACTACAAAATTTACGACTTAAAATTAAACACGCAAACGTGCGACAAAGAGACCGAACATGTTGTAAGGAGTAAACGGGTCTTTAAATTTGTTTTTAATAAAAAATGCAAGGTGTAAAAGCATTTAGAAGAACTAAATTATAATGAGCTCAACATAAACCAGAATAAAATCAAACTAGGGTGGCATGTGGGGCCCATCTACTCGTATTTAATAGAATTTGTTGAACTATATTAAATTCAAGGACTTTAAAGTATTTAATGATTGAGGAGGAAACAGTTTTAGCAAACTGTCTGTACTAAGATGTAAATATTTTATTAATAATGGAAACTTCTTAACATGTATAAATAAAAGGTTTTATGTTCTGCTGCATTATTTGAGTGGTAATTTCATTTGACTGTGTTTGTGAGAAAGTAAGGTGCTTAGGTATGCAAGAAAAAGCCCATTGCTGATCTAGCCAGGGTGAGCAGACAAAAGGAAGTGTAAGAAAAATTTTTTATTTTTTTTCAATTTTTTTTCAAAACTTTCACGACGCTCGATTTAAAAGCTTAATCCTCGATCCACGGCAATTTTATGACGCCCAATTCGTGGGGCTTGATTGGTTGTTAGGAACAAAACGAGAGTTCCTAACGATCCACGGCAATATATATATATATATATATATATATATATATATATATATATATTTAGATAATATTTAGCTAAAATAATAATGTGTACGTCTTATAATACGCTTTAACTTAAAGAAACGAACAAAGATAATATTTTAAATACATCAAGCTTCATCAAAATAAACACGTAATTGGGAAATATAAACAACCTGGCATTCTAGCTAATTAAGAATTTCATTAAAAATGTCAACGCATAATTAAGAAAACGCATTCAAATACAAAGTACGTGACTGGAATATCATATTTACATGAATATCCAACATATTTTAAATAACAAACAATAAACAACAGGCAGTCCACGATATGATAAAAGCTTGGACTATAATCGACAAACATGAAAGACGTGACAAAATTCCAATGGATATTTGGAAATTCTGAAAATATACGACGAAATTTTGAACACCTACGTGCGAGATTAAATGAAGGAACAACAATTAAAGCCAGCGAATTTTGAGAAATACCGGGTTCTACAGAGATAGGCGCAAAGTACAAGTCTTGATCAACGAACACGCCAATTAAAACGTTGGAAGGTGGGGCTTATAAATACCATAGGAAACTCGAAAATAAACAGTATATCTTCATCAAGGCACGAATCGCGTCGATTTAAAGTGGAAAATTACGTACCAGGAACAACTAGTGAAAAGTCAATAATTTATTAAAAGTGAAAAATTGAAAGTGCCAATATGTGCAACGAAGAATAGCCGTTCTACGCGTAAACGTAAGATAAACCATTAATTGAATTTTATTTTAATGTTTAACAAATTTAGGGCTCCGAATAAAGATCTAAATGTAGATCAAAAAGTATATCTAAAGATCTAAATGTATCTCTAGATGTATCTATAAATGAAAATCCAAAGATACTTCAAAAATAATTACAAGGAAATAAACGTAACGATACTAAATGTTACTCCAGAAATCCGAAGGGAGAAATACAAGCAACCATTAATCCATCATTCTGGCCAATAAGTGAAGCAAGTCAAACTGTAACAATCAAGGGGTGTTAACCATAGATACTCTGAGGCAATTCCAGTGACAAGCAAGGAAAACGCAGGTTAGAGATCTTAAATTTTTCATTAGTTAATTTTTAATATTTGCTATATATTATATATCTGTAAGGGTGAACAAAAAAGGTCATATTGAGCTTTGTCTGTTCATCAAACAAATTACAAACCAAACCTCTAATGTTATTAATAAAAATTTGAGGATTCACTCTGCTATCCCCATAGAATTTCATCTGTTGGTCCGGTGACATATTCCCTGTTACAAATCTGGGACCATCCCCCATCAAAGTCGATACATTTTGTTTAATTTCACTTACTTCTCTTTCTACCCTACCTAGTTGGTCCCTACATGAGTCTGTCACTTCAGTCATTTTAACATTAATTTCATCTTCACAGAAGATCCTCACCTCCGTCCGTAATTGTCCCATTTCCTGACTCAAGCCTCTTATATCGCGTTCATTTTCATCCATCCTATTTTCTACTTCCCCCACTTTTATCGTCAAGATATTTTTGAAATCCGAAAATTCTTTGGTTGTCTTATCTATTTTTTCGCTTAATGTTTCCCTCACTTCCGTTAATGTCTCATTCTTACGATCAAACTTCCTGTTCAACTCTCCTCTGCTTAATCTCATCTCCTCTAACATTCTCATCATCAATTCATTACCTTGTTCCTCTGATTCCGTCCTCGACTGATCACTACTTCCTCCGGCTTCTTCCATTTTTCCTGCTTTATCAAATAACGCACTGTCGTAACTTCCAATTTCAACTCTTTAGCTTCTTAACCACTCCTTTCTCTGCATACGTTTCAAATCACTCCCTCACACACTCAAAAATACTTCCAAATTTATACAAGACACTCTCTCTCTCTCAGTTCGCCAGTTTCCTGGAATAAAATGTTTAAATTTTATTTAGTACTCGAGCCTCACGTTCGGGTCGCCATAAAATTGCCGTGAACTCAGGAACTACGCTTTTAGCATCGAGCCCCAGCGTTGGGCCGTCATAAAATTGCCGTGGACTCTGGGACCTGTCTCTGGGAACACTCGAGCCTTCTCCTAAAAATCATTCAAGCCCTACGAATTGGGCGTGATAAAATTGCCGTGGTCCTTCAGTAAAATTCGTGCCCTTCCTTGGTCCAACATAAAATTTTCCAAAACAAATTTTAAATAAAAAAATTTCTTACCCTTTTATTAGGACGCCTTTGAATTTCTCTGCTCACGCTGGCTAGCTCAGCAATCGGCCTCTTCTTGAATACCTATTTTTACGTACATACCTCTCTCACACTCACACACCATCAAATAAAATTACCAAAATAATACAACAACCATACAACCTTTTATTTACACATATTAACAGATAAAATATTTACACATGAGTACCCACAGTTTGGTACCATTATTACCAGCTCAATTTATTAAGTGCCTTAAAGTACTTGATTTTAAAATGATTTTACACAAATTCGAGTAGATATGAGTAGATGGGCCCCACATGTAACCCTAATTTGACTTCATACTGGTGTATTGTGAGCTCATTATAACCCAGTTTTGTTTGTATATGCTTTTTAAATTTTGCATTGATGAAAACAAATTTACAGACGCGTTTATTCTTTACAGCCACAATTTATAGCTTGAATAAATTTTTATATATTCTCAATAACCCTTTTTCAACACTCAAAATTATTAAATTGTCCTGCACATGTATCTTTTTAAACAAGTTTTTAAAACAATAAATTTGCCACCAATAAGTCAACCACACAAACACAAAATATCCACAAATGTTTATATAAAAACAGAAATTTCAAATTTATTACCTGGAGACACCTTCCCTCTTCATCACCGCTGGAGATGGCTACCAGAAACCCCTCGTCGTTGTGTCCATCTACTACGCTGATTCCAGGATCCACCGATCTCCACCATCTAATATCTTCGCTACCACTATTGTTCTTTGCAAGATATTCGCTTCGTCTCACAGTAACATTCCATACTAGATGTTTCACGCATACAAACTTGCTTTCCAGTTCTGCTTACCCCAAATATCATCCATCCATATATAATTTTGTCGTAATAGCTAGACCTTTTATTTAAATAAGCACTAACTCGCGCAATCACTTAATAACTTGAGGTCCGCTACTAGAGCTTGTATAATTTCAAATAAGATGTTAAATGTAACTTTACTACACACACAAATTCTAACCGAAAGCTTTACTATTATGTAGGTCTGAACCCGTGTTCAGAACTCGATGGAAGGAAAAAGAGAGCTTTAATATATTTTCGCGTGTATTTATACTATTCTCCAATCCCCCTAGTGGACCCGTTTTATGAGAAAAGCTTGTTTTCAAAGCCGTTTCTTAAAAATTTTAACGTAACCGACTATAAATTCTGAAAAATTTTTCTCGTCCGTCGTTGTGTTATCTAGAATTTAGTTTTCTACCTTACTATATGCGCTTTTTTCGAAAACTGTTGGCTATCAACCAATGATATAATTTCCTGTCGTTCCAATGCTCTACCTATCCACTATTCATCTCTGTTCTATTCATGTTTGTTGTCTTTTTTTAAACCCCGCTTGAGTTACAGAAAATAGATATTGTCGACGTCTTTCACCAACTCCAAGTGTACATCTTACGTGACTTTCAATCTAACGCTTGGTTTATCTGCCTCTCTATCTGTTGTATATTATCGATTGTTTATTCTACTTCCTCCTTAAGATATTTGTTATTATAGCTGCTTATACAAATTGACAGTTGAAAACAATTTTTATGGAATTCTATGTTAACGTTCGTCTACTATTCTCTGAACGTAACACTTAACCAAAAGGTGTTTCTTAAAATTATCGACCGTTTGAAAATAACAATTCCTAGATTTTCTGCTTCGTAGTATCTGTGTAAATGAACGTTGCTTTTTTCTATATACACGGTTGCTAAAATTTTATTGTCTACACCTATTTACCCTTTAAATCCACAACAATATATATATATATATATATATATATATATATATATATATATATATATATATATATTTTAGGTAGTTTTACACAAGGTAAGTTGATAAATACTATAGTATTACAGTAAATAAGATGAAATAATAACTTAGACTTTTATGCAAAGCTCAAATGATCATTTCAAATCGAGCTAGTAATTGAAAGAAGGAAAATATAAGTACTTATTTTTTATGGTTTCCAAATTTTTATTATTATTTACCTGTTTTTAATCTATTGATTTCTTCTTTGCAATCCACCAAATCAATTTGTCTATTATTAATTAGTACTGTAATAGAGTCCATCTTATATTTAATGAAATCAAATCTTTTATTAGATCCATTTATTACCCTATAGTTGAAGTTATACAAAGGAGCAGTTTCAACTTAGTTTTAAAACAGAACAGAAACTAACCAATTTTTAGCAGGTAATTGACTTAACACACTGCAAACACAATTAAACACAACTCCAGAACAGACGGATTCAATTATGTGTAACAATAACGTAACCTAACCTAGTACATTTCCCAGTCCCTCACCATTCAATTGAGAACAAATTCTCATTTAGCACACCCTTCAGAGGATACTCAAGATCGTTAAAGGGGGAAGTGAGATTCTCAGTTGATCTCATTTTCAGAATTTAAAAAGTAAGGTTGGCATTTGTAGGTGAGAATAAAATAACTGAGATTCCATGAGACTGGGGGTAAAAAGTAAGCACTAAGCAAATCAAGCGCAAACAACAAATCATGGCAAATCACAGCAAATCAAATTAACCTTCCTTACGTCCTGCCGTATATAATTGTAAATTATGTGTTTACCTCAAAATCGTAATTAAGTTTGTAGTATTCTGGGATTATTTCTAGGTCTTCTTTCATTGGTCGACGATTATTTTATACGAAATTGGGTGCATTACTCTATATTCGAAGGCATTTGAGAACAGTGCAGTATCCGCTTGTTGGCTTCGGAACGCATCCTGAAGTGTCTTTTTGGACATCGTTTAGTTTTAGGGGCGAGGGAAAAGGAGGGGAGCTTGGTCCTTGTCAGAAGCGTTGTTGGCACTTTTTGTTTGGTCCTGCTCAAAAGTGTTGGAAAAATAGAGGTTAACTTCTTTAAGTTACAGGTAATGTTTATAAGTTTATAAAGTAGGGATTATTTAAGGTAATCTGATTACATCTTGTAATTCCAGCCTTGTTTTGAATGTGATGTTGGTACTTATTGTAAAACTGTTAGTTATTTAACCATTGAAGAAAATATTTTTATTATTACCTGTTGCTTTATTGAGATTGATGTATACAATGCTGCATTGTCGGTTGTTCTACTTGTGATGTTCAATATGTAATTTTAGGTAAATTTACGATTTTATTGAACCTTTCATGTATAAATGAGTGTGGTTTGGTTTAACTACCAAAACTAATACTTATTTTTCTGAATTGTTATTTAGTATCTAAATCAGAGTAAAACCAATATTTGTTTTTTGAAATAATGTTTATTTAGTATTTAATACAGAGTTTAAACTTACATTGCATTGCACTTATTGCAGAATCAATAATAAGTACACATTTACTGTGATTTTACGAGCAATTTATGAAACGTACCATCATTCCTTAGATATATTGAATCAAATTATTAGGCAAGTTGGAATATGAACAGTACTATATTTCTATGTTATATTTGTTTTGGATTTAAAAGTATGTTTTAACCGATGCAATCATAATGAATAATTTTTAACATTTGCTTACTAGATTTAATATATTTAACTAACATGCATTTATATAAAGATTTAACGCCTGAATCTGGACTTGTATTTATACTGTCGAATTTTGGGTATGTATTGACTGCCAACATATTTTATAATGTTTGATATTTGTGATTTATTTGACATTTTTATTATGTGTAATTGTTTTATTTTAGCATATTAACCACATATTCAACTGGTATGACCGACCATCTCGTGCCTTTGCGTTTGCATTTATGACTATGTTGGAGATAGTCTATTTAATAACCAGCGCCGTTTAACCATGCGCAATCATACCATAAGTTCATTTCAGCGATTCATGTCGTCTTGTCAATGTAGTTATAGTTGTACCATTTTGCAAATAATAGGAAGTTGGCTAGTTTTTGTGAAATAGTTTGTAACACGGGTTGGAAACTGTTAATGTATGTATGTGGGCGCGTGTGATCAAGCCTTGTTGAATATTACTAACATTTTATGTCCGTGCAGAGAGGAACATTGGTAGTCGAGGCAGATTTTACCTTCCTGGTCTTCTGCTTCTTTCAACTTTTGCTGGGTAGTATTGGCCTAGCTGACCTCAGTACCTACCAGAAAAGACTAGCTGGTCTACACTAACGTTTCTTCAGTTGTCATATGTGGTATGTCTGGGTAACAGTTGACATCTCGTTAAATTCAATGTTGGTGATCTGGGTACTTGCACGTCACCTGTCCTTGTCGAGATGTGTCAAATGCATTTCTAAGTGGGAGGGAGTTATGGGGTTTTCTCTGCCTTGCTCTTTCCCCAATCGCACAGGTTGAGTACGGCCTGTTTGCTTTAAATGTAATTATTCTATGCTTTCATGCGAATGACCTATTTATTGGTAATTATTTTGATTAAAAGTAAAGTTAAGTACATGCTGTAGTTTTATTTCAAACCTTCCCGCTTTAACGCCATCTTCCCAGTGTGAACTTGGGTCACATGATAACAACACAACGTAGAATACGTCGAGGAACTGCCACTCGATGTTAGATCACGGCGCCCGGTGTGCCGTTTATAGAGGGCGTTTGGGTCAGCCTTCTGATCGGTTACACTACAAGTTCAAAAATTTAAATACATAAGAGATAAATTATTTAATATAGGCTAGGATACGTTACCATGTTAGTAACCGTAGTTTTTGATTTAGTAATCTATCGTCTACGATTTACGTACTTATAAAAGTAAATAAAATTTACGTCCTGTTTCCTAGCCGATGTAGTAAATTCAACTTACAAAGGGCGTTTCAGTATCAAAAATGTCATTTACGCCTAGGTAGAAAAAATATTTTTAATTATTTTTAACAAAACATTGTTTGCCAAGTAAGTATATCGTATTAAAAACAAGTATTATATAAGTACACTTTTATGTTCAATTATTTTATACGTTTACTTACTATATATATTTATTGTATTTGTAATATAATTATTACGAATGCGTCGTCATATCATTTTTTTCAGCTGCAGTTTCAAGTTAATGTCTGGTCTTAAACAGAACAAACTATTCCAATGGCAATTGTATGCTATGAGGCGCCGTTTGTGTCTATAATAAATACTGAAATATATATATATTTTTTCTAATATATATGTAAAATAATTTGTAATATATATTTTTTTCAAATATATATATTTTATATATATATATATATATATATATATATATATATTTAAATATATATATATATATATATATATATATTTAAAAATATATATATTGAATTAAGTAACAATGAAATATATATATATATATATATATATATATATATATATATATATATATATATAATTTTGCATTGGACTACCGTCCGATAGGGGCGCTGTTTTATTCTGAACGCGTGCGTCTGTTGGAGATCGCACGTTTTCAGAGTTAAGCACCTTCTCGCTCTGGTCAGTACTTGGGTGGGTGACCGCTTGGGAACACCCCGCGTGTGGTTGTCCTTTTTTTTACGCTGAAATATCGTGGTTTTCCCTGATTTTATAATTTTTATTAAACTACCCAACCTATGTAACTGCAGCAGCGCTTTTTTTTTCAGGTATTAAGAGCTCCGAGAGGTCGTAGGACAAATTCGCGACTTTACACAATCCCGTACACGATGCTGTGTATAAAGTTTTCTGTCGAAGGTTGTGGCAGGCGATAAAAGTGTATGTTTATTGGTGGTGAGCCAAAACTTCCCTGAGTTGTAGGACATCTGCAGGAAACCTAATTGTGGTTGTTACAAAGTAAAGACACAGTAAAGTCCTGACCACAAGATTAAATATACAAAAAGATAAAGTGCGGTGAGGTAATTTCAAGAATATGACATTTGATAAGCATGATGCAAGTTTTCCTAGAACAAAGGATGTGCAGCTTACTGATTTTGTTTCAATGTAATATTTTAAAAGTAATCTCAAATAATGGTTTCGCTATATACAACAATATACCATACAAGTATAGAGGGGTATTCAGATGTCTTCGGTTGTCTTTGGAACTCTTCAGACAGCTTCGTGGTAGTGGTGCCTGAAGCCTAGTCGAGTGCGTCGCCGTTGAACCCTACGGGGGGTGTTGCGTCGGATGTAGAGTTGACAGACGCAATCACAATAACGACTTGTTGGTGAAGTATGGAACGGAGCTGAACGTCCATACGCAATTTATTAACTATTAATTGATGAATTGTAGTGATGTGCCCTAGGTACGGCGGCGGACAGCGTCACCGTTGGAGAATACGCAGGCTATGGAAAGCACGGCACGCTGAAGTATAGCAGGCTATGTAGAGCGCTGCTCGCTGAAGATTTTGCAGGCTATGGAGAGCATTGCAAGGTAATTCCTTAGGTTACTGTGAGCACTAACGAATGTCTTTCGAAGAATTTGCAATTATATTTATACACTTCCATTTCCTATGCTTCCTGTGTTGAAAAACGTTAATGATGTCTTTAACCAATGGAATCGTGTTTCAATTTTCGAGTGTATAAAAATCTCCAAATTTAGTTTGACCAATGAGCGTGCTGATTTTTGGGTACCACAAAAAATGAGATAGAATTTTTTGCAATTCTTAGTCTGTTCTGTGTCTAACTTGGTCGCGGTGATATAGTCAACGGCGGTGTCGGGCTTTACTATGATCGCCTACTGCTGCGTGGAATGATTGTCGTCGAAAGGGTACCTGTTTTTGAGACATCCATCCACAGGTATGCCTTTTTGGTTTTGCGCCTTGCACATAATTGGGTAGAACGACACGGGCTGCGTGGTTAGCTCGCCGTCTGCATGTTTTGGTGTCGAGTGATAATAGGCTGGTGTTGGCAATGGTAGTTGGTTCGGCTGACCTATCGATCACTGGTTGGATGTCTCGAAGGTTGCTGGGCAAGGATTCGTATTCAAATTGGTTAGTGCAGTTGGGGTTGGTAGGTCTGTTGGCGGTGACGGACGTCATTGTTGTGTGGCGGCGTTGGACCTTTCCATGGTCGTCTGCTGCTTGGTGGGATAGTCGTGATTGAAAGGGTACCTCTTCTTGGGACATCCGTCCACAGGTATGCCTTTCTGGTTGTGCGCCTTGCACATAATTGGACAGATCGACGGGGGCTACGTGGTTAACTCGTGGTCTGCATGTTTCTGTGTCCAGTGGTAATAGGCTGGTGCTAGCTGTGGTAGTTGGTTGTATTGGCCTATTGACTAATGGTTGGTATTCTTCCCGAAGATTACTGTGCAAGAATTCAACTGGAAGCTGGCGAGTGGTAGCTAACGTGTGTGCTCTGTTGACGGTAATGGGCGACACCGTTTTGTTCCAGTGGAACGTCTTACGGTTATGTGCTCCGAAATGTATGGAGCCTTGTCCGTAATTCATCGCAATTTTCTGGCGTTCAAACCAAGATTAACTCAGAATGATATTCTCAGCGAGGTTTGCTACTACCAAGAAAGTTTTGTGGTCCGTCATTTTTCCAAGGGCGAGTGACGTGCGGAACTTGCTTTTGATTGCCATTTCTGTCCCTGCTTTGGCTAGATAGGGGGAGGCATGATAGGGTTCTATCCGTGAACCTGTGGGTATACGATCTTCCCTATTCATGCTCGCTGAAGGTTTTGCAGGCCATAGGGAGTATTGCAAGGTGATCTCTTAGGCTATGGTGAGCACTAACGAATGTCTTTCGAAGAATTTGCAATTATATTTATACACTTTCATTTCCTATGTTTCCTGTGTTGAAAAACGTTAATGATGTCTTTAACCAATGAAATTGTGTGTTTCAATTTTCGAGTGTAAAAGCATCTCCAAAAATAATTTGACCAATGTGCATGTTGATTTCTGGGTACCATAAAAAATGAGTTGGAATTTCTCGCGATTCTTAGTTTGTTCTGTGTTTAGCTCGGGCACGGTGATAATAGTCATTATAATGTAATTAAGGGCCGCTATGCTTGCGGCCACGTTCCCAATGCTCCACCCGAAAGTACTACATTGGGTTGGTGATAATAGTCATTATAATGTAATTAAGGGTCGCTATGCTTGCGGCCACATCCCCAATGCTCCACCAGAAGGTACTACATTGGGTTTAAACGCGAAAAGTAAACGTGCTCCAAATTTAATCTAACTTCAGGTTAATCAATACTAAATAAAAATCTAACAAACTGAAACTAAAAATAGAATTTAAAGAATGGTATTCCTAGCGTTGATTTTGGAGTTAGCCCGATCCACAAGACACACGCTAAAATGAATGGGGAGGGATCCGCAATACCGGATAGCAGTTGCCAGCTCTGCTTACCGGTGCGACCTGAAGAGTCGTTTTAAAACTATTCAAATCTAGCTAGCTAACATTAAAATTGGATTCAAATTTTCTAAGCATTCGCCAAATGTTTAATAGTGAATCCAGCTATTTTGCCTGTTCTATATATTTACAAATTCGTCCTCCCTGGTCTAAGTATTTATTCAAATTTCATCTTAAATTTATCCCTAGCGTTCCCTATCATTCCCTAACTAACATATTACAAGTACAATCTTCTTTCCTATACATACTGCCACAAAAAACTGGCGGCAAAACGTCTAGCAAATAAAATCAATTCACAGAACAAAAATACAGGCAAAAATATAAATATAAAATAAGTATAAATATAATGTAAGTATATATAAATAAACATAAAATAAATATATAAATAAATTAATAAATATCTAAATAAGCAAAAGCATGCAACAGTGCATAAATTAGCAAAAGCATCGCCCAAATTATCAGTTGCATTCGCATAAGCATTATGAAGGCTAATGTCATTATGCACAAAACATGCTCGTTAGATTATTTCAAAATATCCTTATTAATACAAGTCAATGCTTATGCGAGTACAGTCGCCACAATTTTAATCCTACCTCGTATATAAATTTCCCAAGCATCCGAAGATCTGGTCGTCTTCATACGTCTATTGGTATGTTACTGCTAAGGGGAGATGATGCACAGTTAAAGTTCTGGTGGGTATGCACTAAACGTTCTAGGGGGATCACAATCACTATCACTTTTAAGTTCTGGCGGGGCGGGGGAGGCGGGGATGCACGGTTTCACTCTATTTTATTTTCTTTATTTATTTGCTGATTTAAGTTAATTAGGGATTACTGATTTATTTTGTTGTTATTTATTAGTTTTAGTATATTCCCGGTTCCGATTTTTCCTCGCGTATAAGGTGGGACAGTGATTGTTTTAGTGGTGTGGGGTTTGTCGTGCATATTAGATTTTGGTTATTGATTTTTGCTTTTGTTTTTGCTTTTCATTTTTTTTATTTATTTTTTTTAATAAATTTTTTTTATACAGATTTTGGTTATATCATGCTCATGTTCGTTTCTCATGCCAAGTCAAAATAAAAAATGTTCAATCCTGCCTTAACCCCTCCGATTTACGCGCGGTTAGCACCGTCTAATCTCGAGACCCTTCTCGAAAATTCTTTGAAGACTGTCCAGAACGCCTTCTGGTTAGCCACTTCCCTGACTTCGTCTAGGCTTTTTAGCCATGCTAGTCCTGCGATAGCTAATTTCACATCAGCTAACCATTGATTTGCCACCTTAAGTAGGCAGTCCAAGAGTACGTGCTCTGCGCTTTCTGTACCCTCGTCGCATTCGCAGCGGTCGTTGTCGGTTAAACCGAACCTTTGTAAATACGCTTTCAGGGCACCGTGCCTTGTTATCAGTTGCACCATTTTATGATCGAGTTTCACTTCGATCTTACCTCTAGCTTCTATGCTTGGTATGAATTTGTGGGTCAACCTGCCCGTGGCAGCGTTGTTCCACCTCTCTTCCCATTGTCGGATTGATTTTTCGAGCAGCTTTCTTTTAATTATAGACCTCGGTATCGACGAATGTGATATCCGAAAGTCGCCCGTCGCGGCCTGTTTAGCTAATTCATCAGCCCTATCGTTTCCTACGTTACGATCGTGCGACCTAACCCAACAGAACTTTAAATGCCGAAACTCGAGCGCCGTATGCGCTATCCTCTAGACATCTGCTTGGAGGTCTGTCGAGGTATTCAAATTTGTTAAAGCCGTCAGCGCCGATTTACTATCACTGATTATATAATATTTGTCTCTCGTATGGTTTATTACGTAATCGATAGCCTCTCGTATGGCTACCAATTCGCATTGAAAGATAGTGCTCCAGTTCGCGAGTTTGGTTTGAAACCGAAACACCTCCTGTTCCTGCTTAAAAAACGACAAACGCCGCGCCTGCTAGTCCGTCATCCATACGTGAACCGTCCGTGTAAATTCTGATACCCGTCGCGTCCCCATCACCTTCTACAAACTCGATTCCTCGGGTGCCCCAACTCTGATACAACGATCTTTCTCTCTACCTCCCTATTACTAAGATTAATATCTTCGATAATTTCGCGCCCATTCCCTATATTTATTAATCTTCTATTTCTAATCTCCCTAACGACATATTCGATAGGAAGAGTCCTACTGATCACCAGGACCGCCTCCGTGGAGGTGCGCATATCCATTAACAATCGCGATCTGACAATTAAAAGCGTATCATCCGCAAACCCAACGATTGAGCATCCTGTGGGCAACTTGACCCTAAAGATGCTCTCATACAACTTCCAAAATGTGGGACCAGAGCATGACCCCTGCGGACATCCTCTTTCCACCTCGCGCGACAAAACTTCACCCGGCATTTCAACCTGTGCCAATCGCCCCGAGAAATAACTCTTGACCAAGGACATCAAGTTTCGCGGACAATCCCTACAATCTAACTCGCAGACGATCAATGGCCACCAGGCAGCATCAAATGCTCCTGAAATGTCCAAAGCAACAACAACACAGTAGTCTTTAGCATCTCTCGCCTGTTTAATTTCCCCGACGAACTCTAATGCATCGATAGTCGACTTTCCCTCCATAAAACCGAACTATCGGTTATTAAAACCGCCGCTGTCACGCACTAAGTGCTCAACTCGGGTAGTCATAACGCGATCCAAAACTTTCCCTAGCACCGGTAGCAAGCTAATTGGACGATAGCTGCTCGGGTCTAACGCATCCATCTTTTTAGATTTAGGTATGAATTTCACGTTCTGGACCTTCCAGCAACGCGGAAAGACGCCCCTTTCTAGACAAAGATTAAACAACCTGACAAAGACACACGGGGCTAACAGGCACGCCTCCAGAGCTGCGTTTGAAGTGATTCCGTCATGCCCCGGTGCTTTCTTAGGGTTCATCCTCTTAAGAGCCGTGACGACCTCGTGAACTAGGATTGCCTTATCGGCACCTGTTCCTTGCACCTCTGTAGCTTCCAGACGTACTAAATTGTGCGACCTCTCATCCTCCTCGGGATTATCCGAAGGGAAGAATTTCTCTAATAAATATTCCGCCGTGGTTTTAAAACCTTCCGTATATTCGCCATTTGTCTTTCTTATGTTACCGAGTGCGATTTTCTGTTGTTAACCCCTTATTACGCGGTATGCGGTTTCCCAAGGTTTTTTCTGTGAGTTTCGCGTGCATAATTCTTTGAATTTATTTGTTCGCGTTTCTTCTATTAATATCTTATATTCGCGGTAACTTTGATTGTATTCTATTCTCCGTTGTTCTCTTATATCTCCCGAAGCGCGTTGATAGCGGCGCCGTAGGTTACGCGTTTCTGCCCGCTTGGTGGTTAGTTCCCAGGTCCATCCGGGTACGCTGTCTTTAAATGTTTTCTTTTGCGGCATGGAGTACGATAACGCGCCTACCACTGCGCCGTTTAAATTTTCCGCGAGTGTTTCTATTTCGTCTGCCTCTCGGCAGTTAAATAGCTCGTTTTCGAGCGCAGGGATACTTTCGCCAAATTTTTGTTCAAACCGTTCCGAATTTGTTTTTTTATTACAGAACCGCGGAAATATAGTTAGCTGCTCGTTTGCGCTTGTTTTGGTTTCAACGTCCCATCTTATTAATTTATGGTCAGAGAGCGTTTTCTCGTCCGACCTTAATTTTCTATCACAAATGATTTCTAACATCTCGTGCGAGGCTGCAGTAATATCAATAAAACTGCTGCTTCTATGCTCTTCAAACGTAGATGAATCATTAGTGTTTATCACACTAAGATTCCATTCCGTTAAAAGATCAGCAACCTGTGAACCCCTATTGTCTTCTATAGGGCTACCCCATAACAGTGACTTAGCATTGAAGTCTCCCCCAATTATTAGTTTTTTATTCCTTCTAAATTGGCGAAAAATACCTTCGATATGATTTATCAAGTCCTCGGTTTGAGGATCTTCCCGCCGGGAGTCGACCGGTGGAAGGTACGCGTAGAACGTGTTTGTCCCTGTTTTTATTTCTGCGGTGGTTATAAACTCGTTGGACAAATTGTTTAATATTATCCCGGCGCACGTTTCATTATTTATTATTATACCGCTGCGGGATCGTTCGCTATTCGCGTTTAAGACGGCAACCCCCTCCCAAAACCTGTTATTTTGTGGCTATACAGGAGCGGTTCCTGTATAAGACCGATGTCGATATTTTCTTCGCATAATAACTTTACAAAGTTATTTGTTGCCCCTTTGCCTTTTCCGAGATTTAGTTGCGCGAGTTTAATTTTCTTGCTTCTTTTAAATCTTTCTTTTTCTTCACGATCAATAATCGATGTTCCGTGTGATTGCGTTCTTCAGCCGTAGCATCGTGGGGCATCTACTCGACTTGGCGTCGTGGCGCGTATTGACTTTTGCGCCACCGCCAGTTCTGCCGTCTGCCTTTGCGCAAACTACACAGCAGGGGACTGCCTTCCGGTAATTCTTGAATTCGTGCCCGACCTCGGCACAGTTACCTCACCACTGTACCTTCTCAATGCACTCAATCGATCTATGACCGTACACGTAGCACCGGTAACACTGGGTCATCGAAAAATGGCCCCGGGCCCATACTCTTCGCCACCTGAGGTTGATAGCGTCAGCTAATATGCGCCTTCGAAGTGTGGGGATCACTTCGAAGACTACGTTGGCAAAGGGATCCCTAGGGCCCTTTCCGTCAAACCTGAACTCCTTTCTCAGGTGGTCTTCCAGCTTCAAATCGCCGAAGCGGGGATTCTGGCTCACGATCAACCGCGCCAGTTCTTCCGCCTTCATCTCCGCTTCGACCTCCGGAAGAACGACCCGTGGACGCTTCTTCTCGATGGTCTTCGCTACTAATTTTTCGCAGCGTCCGCCGATCTTCGACTGCAGTTTCTTGGCGTCGTCACGACCCGCGCACTCAACTACTACACCGCCCCTACGCGTTCTTCGAGCTCCGACTACAACAAACCCATCACGTGCTGGGTCGACCTTCTTCTTCAGGGTCGTCGTAACGTCGCTTTTTTGGCCTGATTTGGCGTCGACCCTAACGGCAAACGTAGGCTTCACACCTGCGGCAGCTGCTGCGTAGGAAGTGCGCGGCACCGACACTCCCTGACTCCGCGGATCCTGGACCCCTGAAACAACAAAATCTGCCGCATGACTTTCCCCGACAACACTAGTTCTCCCAGAGTTGTCTAAACAAAGACGCAGCGCCCTAACCACGCCTATTAGTTGATTCGTCACGTCGCGGATATCATCCACGGCGTGCGGAACCATCTTCCTATCCTCTACGACGATAGTGGCGGAGGTAGTCGGCACCTTCCGTAGACGGCCGCGTGCGCCTTCCTCACCCCAAACTTCAAGAGTCCCAGCTCATCGAGGTCGCTGACATCAACGCTGCCGTTGCTGCTAGTCGACATCTTACGACATCACAGCTAAAATAGGAAACAACTGCGAAACACCAAACCCAACAGAAGCAACAACAAAAAGAATAATGGAACCAAAGCAAGGAACCAACGACATTTCAACAGAACACCCACTTTACAGGATGTACCTGGAGCTGGACCTGTTCATAACTAATGAAATGGACACCGCCAACCGTCTAAAAGTAGGAATGAAGAAGGACTTGAAGGAACGTATTGCAAAATGGGCACTTTGCCAAGCAGAACTGATTGGGGAAAATAAACTATTACGAGAGCAAAACACGCAATTACAAAACCAAAACCAACATCTAAAATTACAGCACACACACGAAAACGCACAACACATCGAAACTATCACACCCAAGACAACATACGCGAACATTGCGGCATTAACAAGGCCTCAACCACCGAAACAAGACGCAATCACACGGGCAATGACAAATCAAACTGGTACAGTTTTCATCACTTCCGTACGTGGGGAATCCATTAAACAAATACAGGACACCTTCATGAAAACCATCAACCCCAAAACAGATGGCATTAAGATCAAAAACATTCGAAACACCAATAACACTCTAATAATAGACACGGATAATGAAAGCGAAGCAAGGAAACTACTTCAACATGGTAAACTTACAGAGGTATTAAAGGTAGAAAAACCCCGGAAAAGAAACCCATTGGTGATATTGTATGATGTCCCAACGTATCTAAAGGAATCAGAAGTCAAAACATTAATATACAAGCAGAACCTAGAAGAGAAGTTAAGTTGGAATGAATTCGACAAAGAATTCGTCCTCAGCTTCAAAACTGGACCAAAAGACAAACCCACGGTACATCATGTGGCAACCGTCAGCAATAAACTACGTAATATGCTCATAAATCTAAACAAGTTATACATAGAATACAGATGCATAACAGTAAAAGATCATCTCGTCGTCCCACGATGCATAAGATGTCAGGATCTAGGGCATATCTAAAAAAAACTGCCCACTTCAGACGGACACCTGTAGCCACTGTGGGGAACAAGATGCCAAACACAAAAAGCTAAACTGTCCAAAAAAGGGAAATGAAACCAGCTTGCATTCCATGCCAAAAAAGACACCGAAAATGTACCGATAACTCAAAAGACTGTCCGACGTATAAAATGCTACTAGACAGACTTATACACAAAACAATACAACACAATACACACACACACACACACACACAACCAACAATTATCGAGGAATCCAAACTAAGACATACCTACTGGAAACACGGACAGCTGAGATCGACGCTCAATCCCAAACAACAATACCGACCGCAAACACGAGAAACGGAAAAACAAAAAATTGAGACGCATAGGGAAACCACGATTAAAATTGGACAGCTAAACGCCATGCGTAGCGCCACCGTAACACAGGAAATCAGACACTTGGCCGAAACACAACGACTAGATATAATCTGCATACAAGAACCATACTGCAAAAACGGAAAATTATCGGGAATGCCAACGACAGCCAGACAGATATGTAAGGGAGACAGACCAATGGCAGCCACTATAATATTCAACCCTAACATACAAGCAACCACAATACAAAGATACACGAACGAACACAACGTCTGTCTAGAAATATCCGGACAAAACATACACAACTGGATACTGACCAACACATACTTCCAATTTCGGTTGGACTCCGATCCATACATCGCCAACATTAAAAACATTGCACGTACATACTCAAACCAGCCTGCACTTTTTATGGCAGATGTAAACGGAAAATCCCCAATGTGGCACTGTAGCAACACTGATGCGCGTGCGGAGAAGGTAGAGGACATGATCAACGAGCTACAGCTTGAAGTGATGAACTGTCCCTTCAATCCACCCACCCACAGAAACCATCGGGCAGGAGCAGAGAGTAACATTGACGTCACAATAGCAAACGGACTAGCGCACCCCCACATACAAAACTGGAAGGTACATGACAACTTAACAATAAGCGATCACAACCTCATAACTTTTGACATACACAAGGATAACATACCATTACATGCGGAAACTGGCAAAAAAAGACTAAAATACAATATTCAAAATGCCAACTGGCAAAGACTACTGGACAACTTCAATCCGCCCCCTGATATCCAACGCAACGACAACGTACACGCTTACGCCCAAGCCCTAACAAGAACAATTAAAGACACTATGAAACAAACATTAAAAACAATAAGACAAACTGCGCCACAAAAACCGCTAAAATGGACCACAGAGGTCCAGATACTGAAAAGCAAAGCTCGCAAGGCAAGGAGACGCTATCAAGCAGCCCTAACACCGGCAGAAAGGGCCTTCCAGCTGACCAACTACAGACAACGCAAGGCGACATACGAACAGGAACTATACAACATGAAACGAAAATCCTGGGACACTTTCGTCGAAAGACATTTGCAGACGGATGCTTGGGGGGTACCGCACAAGATAGTATCAGGGAAAATTGCACCACCGACAACGTGCTCGACTTTAACCAAACCCGACGGAACAGAAACCAAAGACTGGATTGAAACCGCGACATTACTACATACACTCCCCTGATGACAACTGGGAAGAGGACACACAAGAACAAATACGCAAACGACAAAGAGTCACCGAACAAAACGCGAATGGGAATACACCATGGAATAGAACACAGGACGACGTAACACCTTTCACTGAAGACGAGATTAGACACGCTATCCGTTCAAGTAAAAACAAAAAGCTCCTGGGCCAGACGGGATCCAGGCAGAAATTACAAAGGCACTAGACACCAAACTCACACCGAAACTTACTAAACTGTACAACGAATGTCTAAGACAAACAAAGTTTCCAAACTGCTGGAAGCAAGCAGACGTAATCATACTCTCTAAAACCGAGAAAAGACCCGAAAAATCCGGGTTCGTATCGCCCCATCTGCGTTCTAGACTCGCTCGGGAAAACTTTCGAGCGACTACTGTGTACGAGAATGCAAGAACATCGGAAGACGAAAGGCATGCACCCGGCGCAGTACGGATTTAGACAAGGACGATCAACCGAAGACGCCGTAAACAAAGCCATAAACTCTGCAACCACTTCAAATAAAAATACGTGGCCTAAATCATGATAGACATAGAAGGAGCCTTCAACAACTTATGGTGGCCAACACTGTTCCATAGGCTAATCGAAATACAATGTCCAAAACAACTACATCATACCTTCAGAAGCTATTGCCAGGATAGATTTGTAACATTGTCTGGTACTAAAAACATCACAAAATCAATCACCAAAGGATGCCCACAGGGGTCAGTCTGCGGTCCCATATTTTGGAACATTGCGACTGAGGAGCTTTTGGAGCAGCTGGAAACCGCAAATGAGGTGAGGTCCGTAGTAGCTTATGCGGACGACATCTTGTTGGTGGTGGAAGGAGGTTCCAGAAATGAACTACAGCACAATGCAAACACCACATTGAACAAAGCCCTAGAATGGTGCAACGCAAATAAGATGACGATAGCACATGACAAAACAACTTATATGATAGTTAAAGGTTCTCTAGAAAGAGACCCTATCATTAAACTGAACAGAGGCAGAATACGAAGAACACGGGAGGCCAAATACCTAGGGCTAACCCTTGATGAAAAACTGAACTATGAAAAACACATTGCCACAGTGACTGCAGGTGCCAGTAAAGCTATGCAATGCATAGCAACTCTTGCACAACGTACGTACAATATTCCCCTAAACTGTGTAAGATTATACTTATCCAGCGTACTTGCAGCAATAATAAGCCATGCAGCGAGCGCCTGGGCAACCAGATTACATCTAGTAAAACCCAAACAAAAAGTCAACAGTATCCAAAGGGGGGTACTAATAAGACTTACTGGAGTATACCGGACCGTATCACACGACGCCCTCTATGTGATATTAGGAGTCCTCCCTCTTGATCTGTATATCAGGAAGAGAGCGGCGACATACTGGTTAAAAAACAACGAACCAGAAAAAGTCCGGGAAATCCTAAAAGTAACATCAGAAATTCGGATAAAAAAGGAAATTCAGGACACAATACTAACCGAGTGGCAAGATAGATGGAACCAGAGCACAAATGGGAGGAGGGTATACGCACTAGTCCCAAACATCCGAGACAGACTAAACTGTCACCAGTTGGTCCCCTCACAAGGGCTCATTCATTTTCTCACAGGGCATGGCCCTTATCCAACCTACAGGAACCGCTTCGACTTCCAAGACAACAACAACTGCACATGTGGTGAGATGGGGACACCGGAACATCTGGTGTTCCACTGCACCGAACTGCAACAGGACCTATGAATGGGCAGGACAATCCTACGGGACATACCCTCTCGGACATGCTCTGGAACGAAAACATATTTCCTTACCTAAACAGAATCACTCACCAAACTACTACTATACTACACCAAAGGTACACAAACGGACTCTGACAGGACACACACAAACACCATACAAACCCCACACATCACAAATACCACAAACACAGATCACACGAAACACAGAATTTTGACGTAACGCATCGAACGTGCAATACATAAGCACAATCCACCCAACACACATGGGAACCGACAACACACAAGTGGCATTCTCCCAAGGACATACCAGGAACCACGTGTCTCCTGAAGATCTACCAGAAGGCTCGTGAATCCTAACGACCGGGAGTGATACCAGTGAAAACGAAGTGAAAATAGTGAAAACGGCAAAAGTACGGCAAACGTACCTCAAACACAAGTTTCCCCCAGAACACTTATTAGCATTAGAATACTAACACTAGTAGGATAAGGACTCAATACTAACCATCTAACCATCTAAAATAAAAAATCCAACTAACTAAAATAAACAAGAGACAATACTAACCAAATTTGTAATTGCTTTAAGAAATCTAATCCTAGCTTCAGTAACGTAATGTTTATATTTCCAATGTTGTAGCGCAACTAAAAATTACTACAGGGGAAATATTCTGACAACATAATTACAACACATCAGCACGACAAAATACACACAAGCACACACACACACACAACAGAGACTGTACGTGGTCTCCCTGGTTTTCGGCTGCCGACAGCCAGGACACGTACAGGAACGCGTACTTCTCGGTTTCTGATTTCCGGCTACCGGCGGTTGGAAACCGGGAGAAGAAAACAGTCCCAAGGACCTCACCACAGACATAAGCACACGCACACACAAACATGAAAACAATAAACACACACACCATTATAGCACACTGACGCGACAAAACACACACATACACACACCAAAACACACACAAACACGTACGTACACGTACCTGCACGCACACGCATACGACACAGATATATACGCACACGTGCACACATACACACCAGGGACTGTACGTGGTTCCCCTGGTTTCCGGCTCCCGACGGCCAGGACACGTACAGGAATGCGAACTTCTCGGTTTCTGATTTCCGGCTGCCGGCGGTCGGAAGCTGGGAAGGACAGCAGTCCCAAGGACAACATCACAGACAGAAACACACATACGCACCCTCACGCGCGCACAGACCCAAACACACACACACGCACACATACACACCAGGGATTGTACGTGGTCCCCCTGGTTTCCGGCTGCCGACGGCCAGGACACGTACAGGAATTGCGAACTTCTCGGTTTCTGATTTCCGGCTTCCGACGGTCGGAAGCTGGGAAGGAAAGCAGTCCCAAGGACATTACCACAGACAGAAACACACAAACACACACACACTCACGCACCCACAGACACAAACACACACACACACACACGAGTATTTCCAAACGCAAATAATATAAAACTAACTAATATAATTTAAGGTAGCAAATAATTCTGTTAGATTTCTTAGGAGTAACAGGTTTGCTGTAATTTTTAGGTAGCAGACTAAATGTAATGTTAGAATAAATAAAAAAAAAAATAAATCTTACGCTGGGACCTCGAAGTCGAGGGCAATTCAGGCGCCGCAACCACCACAAGAGGCCTCCGACTCCCCAGACACGACCGCCGCAGACACAGGCTCCTTTACTAGCTCCTCAACCTCCTCCGGTGTCCCTAACCTAACGTCCTTCAAAACGACCCTATGCCGTTTCCCCCCAACAGCGCCCTCAGTCTCCGACCTAGCTGACTCCGCGACCAATCGCCCCTCTTCTTCCTTGGCAAAGTCTCCTCAACCCGGTGGACCACCATGATAACAAAGCTAATGACAAAAGAATAACGAACGAGAACTCAACTCAAAAACAACAACCTGATCGTTACGACGATAAAAGAACACAAACGTTGGTCCAGTAACAGGTAATAATAGTCATTATAATTTGAATAAGGGCCGCTATACTTGCGGCCACGTCCCCAATGCTCCACCCGGAGGTGATAATAGTCATTACATGTGATTTTCCAATGCTCCACCCGAAGGTACTACATTGGCCAGGAAGCGAGTTTTTGTTACCTGGAAAATTTTGAATTTTGCCGAACCCTTGCTGTTCCAAGCAAGGTAGGGATCTTTAACGTGCGTGACAACACTCACACACGGGACCTCCATTTTACCTCGCATCCGAACGAGGGTGTATTTTTGTGAAAATGCTCGCCTAACATTTTTCAAGCGGACCGTGTCGGGATTCGAACCCGGGACCTTGGGCGTAGTAGTCACACACATACCACTACGCCACGGAGCCGCCCTGGTGATAATAGTCAACAGACGGAGTCTGAAGTATTTAAAAGCTTAGTGGACGTAGGTCCGTGAACCTAGTTTCTTGCATCTACTCCGTTATCGGAGTTGGAGCACGTGCACCTGATCCGCAAAGAAAGTGGATCATCCAATTGCCTACTGGTAAGAGTCAAATCAGAGTGATAATAGCTATAGTACAATTTCTGTAATCTCAATCAACGGTAACAACTACCAATAATAAGATACTTTTATCTGTGAGTATACAAGGCATCCCTTTTTTTTAGAGGTGGAGATGTGCGTGGTGTAATTTCTTCTAAGGTTACACTGCGTGTGCTGTAACTGTGTTGAAGACCCTTTGCTCTTATTCATAACTAAACAAACGATAACGGAGTCACTTGCAAAGTGAAACAAGTATTTAAAATGATATCGAATGAACCCACGTACTGTGTTGGAGACCCTTTGCTCTTAGTCATAACTAAACAAACGGTAAAGAAGTCAATAGAAGAGTAAAACAAGAATTTAAAATGATATCGAGTGAACCCATGTATTTGTTCATTATTTACCTATGCCACACCCTATAGAAACTACTGAAATTAATATTAAATAATATTCATAATATATTTTGACAATCAATACGTATTTTTTGAAATTTCCCAGTTTAAAAAATCTTTTAAGCAGTACTAAATACACATTCAACCTGCATCCAAGCGCAAGCTCCCTCTACTTTATTCTTATTCGAAATGGAGTAAATACCCATGGCTTTATGTTAGATATTTACCCATTGAATGCAACCTACATTATCGACGGGAGGGCGCAATTAATTGTCAATGTATGCAAATAATATTTACATATTAACTGCTTTTCGTAGTTCTGTTAAATTAGAGAATTATCAATGACAAAATTAATATACATCATCTAAAAATAAATCATTAAATGATGATCAGCTAGAGTACACAATTTTTAAACATATTACAAGATTATGTATATCAATGACAGAGGGCGCAATCGGCTATTATTTTTGCCGTAATTTAGTATTCAATAAGAACTAGATTGGGCAGCTTCTGCTTGTTTTTGTTGTGGAAAGTTCGTGTTAGTGAATCTGTTTAATTTAAGGGCGATTTCGTTAAAATGGTTGATTCTCGCGAATCGGGTGTGAAAAATATAATATCAACACATTTTGGATCCGCTGCAGGTTATATACATACACGTAAGTACTGCTATTTTATTAATACAACCAAAGATTCTTGTGGAATGCATAACCTAATATTTATAATTCACAAGGACAACTGTATCGTCTGGAAGCTTAGATTGTGTTTTTTATATTCGTACATTTTTAAGTAATTTGTTTACATTAATAATAGAATATTCATGACCTAAATTTCATAGTGGAGAGAAAAATCTTTCCTTGAATTATTTTCTTTTAGCCAGGAATTTGACATACCTGGTATTTATGAATGACCGCAGTGGCAGCGGGTATAATTTTTGCGCAGGGTTACTACGCTTTATAATTGTTTATGCATGCTGCGTGTATATTATTATTTTCAACGTTAAACTTTTCAATTATGTACAGACTGTTCAGTAGTTGTGGTCTGTGAAATTACATCTTCATATAACGCCTAATTAGACGGCGATCTCCATATACAAATAGTTGTTAAACCAGAAATCTTTAAACAGGTGAAAAAGTTTTTGATTGATTGGGAAGTGACTTTTTCTATGTAAGAGGCATAGTGTTTTCTTTCTGGGTCAAAAATGGATCTTAGTCTCTTATGTTTTTATAGGGAACAATGCCAAAATCTACTGTTAAGTAAAACAACACAAAGGCTCAAACTGTAAGCTGGGCGATGAATTATTTCCTGGGTATAAGGGTCTATATGAATTAAAATCGTTTTATTGAAAAACAACAGACGTTTTGGCCAATTACATAGGTCTTTTTCTTATGTTAATCACCTATGTTAGATGTTTCCACTGCAATAAATGAGAATTGCTTCCTCAATGAATCAATCATTAACCTTTGGATCGTTAATATTACTTGAGAAGTGTACTAAATAAAACTTTTGCTGCAGAAGTTTAGTAAAAAGCCTTTGCAATTAAGGCTTTAATCGACTTAATTTGTAAGCGTAGAAATATGTGTGGAAGATAGCAATGTACGGCTGTGAAACTTGGACAGTAAGAGAAGCGGACGGGAAAAAGATAGCAGCCTCTGAAATGTTGTAATGTATATTAAATCTAATCCACAATAAAATACTTAAATCGTGGTAGATTTTTACTTTACCTATCGAGAATTCTTATGTAACAGTAACAAGCCCAGTGTAAGGTTAGGATGGAAAATGGCTTTTAGTAAAAGAAAACTCTTAAGACTTTTTAGCTAACTGAGTTTTTACACACGGTCGAATGAGATTGGGTCAATGGGTTTATTAAAGTTGGAAAATAAAATAATGGACGCCACCTACATTTTTTTTAATGCAACTGACAGAATCAAATTGCAAGAAAAGGAAATTTGGAAACCTAGATTATCAATAACCACTTTAAATACAAATTTTGATAATCACAAACATGTTACTTACATCTGGTCGTCTTTTTCACTGAACTAACGATGTCTAGGGCGGCTCTGAAACATAAATACTACCAACATAGATACCCTTTATATCTTACGATCCAGTATAGTTTCGATTACTTTTCATTGTATCATGGTACACATTCGTTTAAGTTTAACCTTTCAATTACCTAAGAAACTTTGGAGAAGTTCAATAATTATAGAATAATGAACTGAAGTCAAAAATAATTCTATATTCTCTTTTAAGATAAGTAATGAATATTTTAAATTATAAGTGTACTTAATAAAAAAAATAAAATTCTTATAAATGTAGTTTTTTGAATTGGATATTTGACTTTTGGACATTATTTTTTATAATTAATAGTCTGGGGTAGCACTACTAAGACTTAAAAAATTTACTTAACTTGTGGCAAAATTATTAATTAATTAATTAATCTGAGTTTAAACTTCACTTTTCTGGACTTACGCCCTATTATATCAACATTTTGGTATTTTAAATTGTAGTAAACAAGATAACTATTAAACATGTAGCAAACAAGTCATGATTATTTGGCTGCACATTTTACTATTGTTTTATATACAACCGGTAAGTTACTATTTCCAAGGTTGAACATATTATTAATTACAAAAGATTGTTCTATGCATTGTAACTTTACATTTTAAAAGGATAAGCTTTTAGCAAATTAATTAACAAAATTATTCATGACGACCCATAATGAATTGTATACAACAGCATGAGGTAGTTACAAGCTTTCAAAAAAAAGGAATTCACTACATACATATATACGCAATGAACTTTGCAAAGGCAGCCTTATTTTAGAAAATTAAACCATATGGCGGCAATGACCTATAACCTTCAAATGACATGTTGTTCACCAACTAATCACGCCAGGTGTAGTTGCATAGCAGAAATCCAATATTTGTCCAACAAAATTGCTTACACATTTATATTTTAAACGAGTTTCATAAAATTTGCTTGAACCAAACCAAATTGAATATGATCAAGCACTGTAATAAATTTCATACTTAATTTTAAATTAATTACACATTCAAACAAACCGTCGCCAATATTTGTTTGTACACTACACACACACACACACACACACACACACACACACACACACACTATATATATATATATATATATATATATATATATATAAGTTGTCCTAGACAACTTTTAACTAACTGTGCCTTTATTGCGGCGTCTCTGCCAGGAAAACTTAATTTCCCGCACCATCTTGAGTGTTTTTTTAACACACCAAGTGACCTTTCTGTTCAACGAGGAAACGAAAAGTCACTATCAGTCACGAATCGTCGAAGCAATTTGAAAATTTTAGATATTACAAAGACGTAGGAGCACGCGAATAGGTTTGTATACATGTTATCAGTTGGGACGACGTAATACGTTGTAGGTTGTAATTCTAATTGAAATTGTAGTGTGCCTTGAAGTTTGTTGGGTTATTAAATATGCAAGATCTAATAGATCAATAATATAAACGTTGTTGAATATATACTAAAATAATAGATGCATAGCAGAAATGTTGACAAATAAATTTGCAGGAAAATTTAAATGTTACAATGTACTACTACAGACATATGATGAAGATATCATGGACAAGTTAAGAACAAAGAGCGTCTAGAAATGGTATGGGAAGGAAGAAATATGTATGCAAAAAAGGGTAAAAAAAATAGGAGAAAGAATCATAGGTCACATATTAAGGCATGCAGGAATAGTGCGGATATATTAGAAGTAGCGATAGGAAAAAGTGAGGCAGAGGTAGACCAAGATTAGACTATTGCAAACAGATATTGAAAGATATAGTTCGTGGGAATTTCAGGGAAATGTCTAGGTTAGCTCAGAATTGGAAACAATGGAGGTACGTGTCTAACCAGTTCCAGGTCGGAAAACCTAATGATAAAAAAGCAATTATACTTAAACTTGATGAATATTGTAAACAATTACATGTTGGTTTTGGATTATTCTCAATAAATGTTGATTGTTCGAAAGGAGTAATCGCTAATCTATTGATTTGACAAATGTCTAAGTGGAAGGATCTTGGTGGCCGTCAGGTTGCTTAACTCTCTTGGCGTACCACTGAATATTGGTGAAATAAGGTATATTTTTAGAAAACAATAGAAGGGGAAAAGTGCAAAAGATAAGAAAAAAGATTAGTACAAAGCCGTACTGTACTAACAAGAAAAATCAGCTTCTTCGTACGAAGGCAACAAACAGAAACAAGGAAAAAATTTGTTGAAAGAATGTGTGTGGATCATAGCATTGTACGGCTGTGAAACGTGAACAGAAGAAGAAGCAGACAGGAAAAAATAGAAGTCTTTGAAATGTAGTGCTACAGATGCATGATGATGATATCATGGACAGAGAAAGTTATGAACAAAGAGGTTCTAGAAATAGAAGAGGAAGAAAGATATTTTATTTATTTATTTGCATTCTATACATACATTATGTACATACATTATACATACATACATACCCATATATTACAACATATATAATTATTTGTTTTAATATATCTTATTATAGTTCTTGCAATTTCTAACTTTCGTCATCAATATTTGTGATATCATATATTGGCGCCTTTGCCACTATCAAAATAGCAATTCCTCTTAACTACATTGACATTAACGGTACAATATAGATTTTGCATTTATATAGTAATTGGTGACGGAATGTGGTTTGTTACTTTATAAAAGGTAACTTGTAAAATTGCAGTCTAAGTTGTTTAGCTTAATAATAAATATTTTAGTGGGGGGGGGGGGTCTTATAAATTGGTATATCGACTTACCTCCGCGTTGTTTTATTGTTCTAAGATGCAGTTCGTTATTCTTCAACTAAGTGCACTGTATTCGAGATTATAGTACGTGTTACTTTGCACTTTCACTGAGTTTAGGGGTTTATCAAATAAATTCGGTGGCACTATTGATTAACTCATTGAATGCACAACTGTTTCGTTCCGATATCGACGAGAGTGTTTTGTCACTACCCCTTTTCTACTTAATTTTCACATGCACAAGGGGGATTTACGACAGGATGTAACGGGATAAGAGATGACAGCTTTAGGATTTTATTTACAACTAAGAATTTAAAATAAATTTAACCACGACAACATGCGACAAAGAGACCGAACAATAAATGTAATAATGTGGGAATTTGTACTACTGGCCATATTTTAAATATTTATTTATTTATGCTTGGTAGTTCCCTACATTACTATAAAACTAAATTAATTTACATTAAATTTGATTAATATTCTTATATTCAGAATAATAACAGTGGTGTCGCTACTAAGCAATGTAATTGTCGCTAAAAGTTGTAGAGCAACTTGAGTGCGACATTCAGTAGTTTGGCACAAGGTTCAATCTTTGAAATGATCTACAATCATATTATATGTTTATCTGAATCTGTAGTCTATTTTATAAGGTTCATAGGTTTATATTTGGCTACATTTATTTTTATGTGGGTTTGCTATAGGTTATTCAGTAAATCATGATAAAACTTGCGAGGTTTAGATGATATCCATTTATACAGATAGCATTTAAAGTGTTTATAATTTAGTTCCTTTATAGTTCTCGGAAGAGTATTAAATAATCGAGTAGCAGAGTATGAGGTTGAGGTTTTAGTTAATTGTTTAGGAACCTTATTGGTTTTTTCATTTAAGTTTAGTTTTTGTCTAGTATTATGTAGATGATCAATTAGGTTTATACTGCAGTACTTCTTATAGTACAATAGTACTTTTAATATAAAGATTTGCCTTACATCCAACACGTCAGCTTCTATATATAAAAGATTTGAATTATAGATTCTCGGTTTTCTATACATTATTTTCATAAAGGACTTTTGAATTACTAAAAGTTTATTCATTATGGTTTTATAACATCCTCCCCAGGCTAAAATTCCATAACTAATGATTGAAAAGACATGGCCATTGTATACTATTCTAAGATTTTTGATCGAGAGTATATCTCGTAGCAATATAAAGTGTGTCATTAGGAGTCTTCGTTTTCCACAGAGATATTTTATATGTGCATTCCATTTTAGGTGGGCATCCACAATAACTCCTAAGTATTTAATTTGTAGTGTTTGCGCAATTTTATTTTTACAACTACATTAACCCTTACAAGCATCAGCATGTAGAATTATATCTGGCAATACTGGAATATTTTTTAAATATGATGTGAAGGGAATGTATTTAGTTTTTTCAGGATTTAGTGTCAATTTATTCTCATTTAACCAAAGGATAATCTTTTTTAGGCATATGTCACTTTTAGTGGTCACTTTCGACCATGTTTCTCCCTGCACTATGATGACTGTATCTTCCGTAAAGGAAAACATATGCCCTTCTTCGTTCTGCAAAACATTAAGAAAGTCATTGATATAAATCAAAAATAGCATTGGACCTAGCACTGTCCCATGAGGTATTCCACACTTTACAGGTAGATAATCGCTGAATTCATTTCCAATCTTGACACGCTGCTGTCTGCCTCTCAGATAGTTTGTCAGTATCCTGAGAACAATCCCACGCAGACCTATTGTTTCTAATTTAGCCAGCAGAATATCATGCGATACTGTATCAAAGGCTTTTTGGAGGTCTAAA
Source organism: Platerodrilus igneus (assembly GCA_036346225.1). Taxonomy (NCBI): domain Eukaryota; kingdom Metazoa; phylum Arthropoda; class Insecta; order Coleoptera; family Lycidae; genus Platerodrilus; species Platerodrilus igneus. The sequence continues at coordinate 1,631,703 of JARFIW010001719.1, read as the reverse complement.
AAATACCAATAACAGGTTTAGATTTATCAACAGCATTATAGATGCCTCCTGTTACCGCAGCCAATGCATTATTAGTTCCTAGATTTGTTCTAAATCCAAATTGGTTTTCTGACAGAAGTTTGTTTTTGTCTACAAATTTCATTATTCGTGATTGCAAAGCTTTTTCGAAAATTTTAGATAAATTAGATTTTAAAGATGTTGGTCTATAGTTATTAATTAACTCTTTAGCACCTTGTTTATGTATGGGTGTGATAATGGCAGTTTTAAACTGTTTAGGGCTTTCATCTTCCTGAAAGATTCTATTTATTAATATGTTTAGGGGATGTGAAATAGTGTTAGCTATAATTTTGATTATATTTGAGCATATATTGTCTTCCCTGGGTGATTTGTTATTCTCGAGTTTATCGATAATTTTTTTAATTTCAGTATGTGTAACTGGCTCTAAAAACATTGATTTACCATTCCTGTTTGATTTAAGGTTATATTTTTGTCAGGACAAAGGGGTGTGTATTTTTTTGGCTAAGTTTTCACCTACTGTAGCAAAAAAACTGTTAAACTGATTAGCAATTTCTGCGCTATTTGTAATGTCATCTTTTCCATTTTCAGCTTTAATACTACTTATCTGTATTTTTTGTTTATTTCTATGTAAAATGCTATTGGTAGTTTCCCATATTACTTTAGGACTAAAATTACCTCTTTCTATTTTCTCATCATAGTATTGACGTTTAACTTTTCTTATTAACGAGACTATTCTATTCCGATAAGTTTTATATTGTGTTTTTAGGTTGACATTAGATGGATCTTTTTGCAGTTGTTTATATAGAGTCCCGTACATTTATTGAAGTGATAATGCCATTTGTCAGCCATGTTTTCCGCTTCACATTTTTAGGTTTTATTATAATGGTGTTGCATTCAATATTGGTAATTATTTTATTTATGATAAACTGGCATGCATTATCAACTGTCCCTTCTTGAACTTCATTCCAGCTCTCCTTCTCCATATTTAGTTTTAGTTGGGTGTAGAGTATAATTTTTTTGATTTTATTGGTATTGTTTTGGCCTTTGTTACTAACCCCATTAAAACCCAGAATAACAGGATAATGATCCGATATTCTTGACTGCAGAATCATTCATGTAAACCTTTCATTAGGAATTTTTGTTTTAACCATGATATGATCCAAACATGTGTTGCTGTGATTTTCTTCTCTAGTATAGTTATTTATATAAGGTTTGTATCCTAATTCAGTGATAAGATTTAAATATTTCTGTGAAAGTATATTATCCGATTTTATGTCAATATTGAAGTCGCCTATTAATATTTCAGTAGATTTTATACACATTTCCTCCAAGTATTCAGCTAATACATTAATAAATTTATTTGTTTCATAACTTGGAGGTTTATACATTGCGTTAATAGCATCATCACCATTACCGTGCTTTAGAGTAATTCTTATAATATTCAGACTATTTGTAAAAATTATATTTACATTATGTTTGAGGGTATTTCTAATATATAGAATAACACCATCATTTTTATTAAGTGAACCTTCGTTATAGAGAGAGAATATTAGTGGTGGTGGGCATTGAAATGTTTCAGTCAGGACTATAACATCAAAAAAGTTTTTATATATTGAAATCAAAGCTTCTAATTGAGTAAAGTTTTTTAAAATGCTTCTGATATTAGTATGAAATATGGAGAATGATATTTGTTTTGCTTGTAATAATTTAGCACATTCATTATTATCTGATAATACATGTGTGTTAATTGCTGTATTATCTAAATTATTTATTATTTTATAAACCATTTGTAGGCTTGGTTTTTCTGTATCTTGGAACTATTTACTAAGATATATTTAAACTAGTTTACTAATATCATTTTCACACCTGATTGCAATAGATTTTGTATCTTCTGCTTTTCTAACATATATAATACCTTCTCTTGTCCATATGAACTTGTAGCCTTTATCCTGTCTAGCTTTTCGTGCTATATTAAAGATTGAACGATTTTGCATTGTTAGATTTTCGTTTATAAATATTCGACTTGGTGCTAATTTGTATGGCAGATTTAAATTACTTGCACATATTTGGATCTTCTTACGAGCCTCCATAAACTTATTTCTACTGCAAAGATGTTTAAATTTGACAATTATACCTGCATGTTGTGAATTTTGAGCTTTGGGGAGCCTGTGACACACACCGATTTCTTCCACTAATACTTCTGCTTTTATCGCTTCACTTACACTTAGAAATATTTGTGTAGGATCCTCATCCTTCATTATTGGAATATCTTGTATTTCTAGATTATACATTCGATTTCGCTGTTCAACATTATTAATCATTTACTTGGTGCTCCAGTTCTTCAACTTTATTTGTGTATGTGGAATTTTGCTGTAGGAGATTTTTAGTTTGCCATTTTCTTTTAGAAGCTGGTCAAATTTATCAGACATGTAAACAACAGATTGTTGAAGTTGTATAATTAATCCCATTAATTCCTTTATGGTTGGATTTTCTGGCATTAATAATTGTGTAATATCACTGATTTCTATCTGTTTAGATGTGCAAATATTGTTATCCTCTTTACTACTAGCTAATTTCTCTGTATTTGATATATTAACCTCATTTTTTTGCAAGCACATTTTACAAACTTTCTTATCTTCCATAACAAATAAACATTTGGCTTGGTTTGCACAACTGGGGTGATACTTATTACTACATAAACTACATGCCACTGAATTTACCACCTTTTTATTGCAATAATAACATTTTGTTAGAGCACTTAAATCAACCTTGTTTACACCTGCTTTCTTTGGATGTTTCTAATGTGTTATATATTCTTATTGAAATAGCCATATGCATGTTATACCTGGCACGGAATAATAGCCACCAATAATCAAGACTTCCAAAGGTTATGCTTATTAAACTAAAGTAAGAGGACGAACAGTTTCAAATGATGGCGGCAACATTGCAAAATTTGAAAACCGAGAAGGAAACTTTTTTCTGGAGTTAGAATAAGACAAGAATATCATCATCATAATTTTGTTTTCGACCTTACTTAAGGTCGGTTTGACGCAGCTCTAACTTCTTTTCTATTCTGTGCTAATCTAAAAAGTTCTACATACCCTTCACAACCTAAATTTCTAATAATTTGACTAATATAGTTTGGTCTAGGTTTTCCTATATCTTTCTATCTTTTTCCTATCCACCTGGCTCTACCTAGATATTAGCAACCTGATGGTTGTTAAAGAACTCTAACATGTTTACATGATTACCATTTATAAGGAAATGAAATATAACCTGGTTATCCGCTTCAAAAGGAAAAGTGTTAAATTATATGTTATGGTAAGGCTTAAGCAACGAATCCTTGCCAACATGCCAGACCGCTACCTAGAATATCATACGTAGTTAATATGGCATGACGTCATTTGTGACGAAAGTCGGTTTAGAAATTGCGAGAACTATATTTCTATTATTCTCACTGAAAGCAGTGCTTTTGCGTGAGTGGTTTAATTCTAATTTTAGCTTAATCTATCTTATTTTTTTATTATTTAATATTTAATAATATATGGGATAACCCCATTACATAAAACTATTACAATCTTATTGAACATAAAAATACTAACAACCTACAAATACGAAGTTACTTGTAAGCGCAATGACCTCTTGAAACTTGTAATGGAAGAATTAAAAAATTGTAGCTGTTCATTGAACATATTTCCGTGAATTAAAATTCTCGACAGAGCAGCGCATTTCCCATAATTTGTACGATGAAAGTCCACTGCAAATGTAGGTTTATGATGTCTATTAAAATTTCTACAATGAAGTTTTACCTCTGAAGTAAGTGCACTTGAATTAATTTGCCCTGATATAAGCTGATGTAAATATATCAAGTCTATGTGTTAACGTCTAGTTTCAAGAGTTTCGAGGTTTAAAACTGATAAAATTTCGAAGTAACTATAATCCTTTCTGCTTATATGCATTTTATGAGTACAGCATCTCACAAATTTCCTTTGAATTCTTTTAATGTTCCTAATATGTATCAAATAAAATGGGTACCAAATTATAGCACCATATTCAATCACTGGCCTAATTAATGAACAATAAAGAATCTTAAAGGTGTAAATAGAAAAATCCTTAGCGTATCTGTTAATAATTCCAAGCATTTGCATTGATTTATTTACAGTTCTATGTATGTGGTGATGAAATATAAACTTGCTGTCCATCCATACTCCTAAGTCATTTATAACCTCACCTCTAATCATAGGATTATTATTTAAAATGTAATTATACAAGATAGGCGAAGACGACTTTGAGAATGTTACAACAAAACATTTTTTAATATTCAGTGTTAATGCCTTTTAATAGTTTAATTTATTATACATATAACTTGCATATTAGTTGTAGAAATTATTAAGTACCGCCTTGACTTGTACATAAGTAACCCCCATCATTCACGGTCCAATACGAACCAATCCGAACTTTATTCCTTTTGGTTCCTGCCGTAACGTTATAAAAGAGTCGTTCTCGAACTTTGTGCGCAACACGTCGCGTGTTACAGACGACCATTCAAAACCTACATGAAGGTAACAATTCGCCCAAGTGCGTGTCGTTTTTCGTTGTGAACAATAGCTAGCATCGGCATTAAAACATTAGTGCTTATCAACATATCAACCTATAGATCTACAGTCCACATTCAAAAATCGAAGATATCAACAGCAGATCTTTAGAAGCATACCGGCGTGATCGTAAGTATTAACCAGTGTACGTTATTTCTTTTTAATCTGCACGGCATACTGTACATTTATTGATCCTTCGGGCGCCGGAAGTGTTATTAGTTTAATTGACATTTGTACACGTTGTTTTTTCGTTTCAACATTATCAATTATAGTTATCGGACATTTGAATATATAACATTAGCAAAACAGACAAGTTTCGTTTACGCGTGAATGTATATATCATTAAAAGCGTATTTACGGCAATTGGACGCTCATTCATTCATCATAAAATTCCATTCCTATAAGTTCTTAACAAAGAATTATAGTCAAGGTGGTACGATTTTCAAATTTACCTTAAAATTTCGTTTAGCAGACAAATAGTTTAGACATTAACATTCCTAAAGCTCAGCAAGCAGAAAAACCACTTTGGGTTCTTTTGTATTGGAAAGGCAAGCTATTAACTCAATACACCTGCAGGTTTAGGGTTTAATCCTGCAAACACACAAATTGTTAAGTACATCTCTCTCACACTCGCATATTGTAAAAATATTCGTTTATTTTCACATATAAAAGTGGGTTGGCTAGCCATATTTCTAGCAATGGTTGGATTGTTACAAAGGGTACAATTTCAAAGAAAAGGTCATTGAAATTGAGTTTAGTTTAAGGTGAATTCGGTTATACATTTCTGAGGTTCATTAGTTAAATATTAAACCATGTCTAAATTAAGCTTTGATAGACTTTTAATTGATGCAAGTTATGTTGCGAGAGGTTAGTTTCATATTGTAACACATTAACAAAGCTTGAAAAATCAGGAGAACATTTAATCACTGTTAAAATTATGTTAGAAAATGCAATCGAAATATCAAAGGAATTTAATAACAATTATAAGACTACACCGTTAGAGAAAAGAAGTGATGCTGAATTAGATCAATTGAATTCGTTTCGTTCAGACATAGATCAGCACTTAATAGCAATTAAAGTTATAAACGCGGATTTTCAAGCTCGTTTTGGAAACGCAAGTTTGTCTCAATCTAATGCCGCAATCGGTTTTCACGGTAATATTAAATTGCCAAAATTAATTTGCCTCGTTTTTCAGGGTGTATAAAAATTGGAGTAGTTTTGAAGTGTATTTGATAATCTGATTTATTCAAATTCAAGTTTAAATAATTGCGAAAAATTCATTTTCTTACTCGATTCGTTGGATGAAGATTCCAAAAATTGTATTAGACATTTATCTGTAACAAATGACACATTTGAGATAGCATATAACATTTTGATCGAAAGATATGAATCTCGTCGTCTTATCGTCAATAATTATTGGTCAGCCTTGGAGAATGCACCTAAGGCTAAAGCAAACTCGTCAGTAGAACTTAGGGATTTGGTCAATTGCTTTGTTGAAAATTTTGCAGGTTTACATCAAACAAACATAGATCTTTTAGATTTTGTGAAATTTAATTTGTTATCCAAAAAAATTAGATTCACAGTTTCTAAAAACATTTGAATTAGAAAATACGGAGGAAATTCCGACGTATGATCAATTGAAAGCTTACATCGAAAAGCATTTCAAGGCTTTAGAAGTGAGTAATATGGTTGTGTCGTCATCAGACAAACACGTTAAATTGGAACAAAAACTACCTAACAAAATAATTAGTAATAATTTGGAAAAGCGTCATCCTTTTTTACTCAAGCAGTCATACATCTCGTACATCATTAGTAACAACCGCACCTAGTGAAAAGTGTTTATTGTGTGATACTTCTCATGCATTATTTCAGTGTCAGAAATTTTTGGAAAGATCGCCGCAAGAGCGATATAAGGTTGTAAAGCAGAAAAATCTTTGCTTAAATTGTCTTCGTAATACACATTTGGCTAATAATTGTACATCAAGATCAGCTTGTCGTAAATGTAACAAACTTCATAACACATTGTTACATTTTGACAAACCTTTTGTTGAACAGAAAAAGTTGTATCGTCATCAGTAAATCAGTGTGCTACTACTTCTAGTACAAGTACTTTGTTTACATCTCGTACTTCTAATGCAGTTACTTTGTTGGCTACAGTACAAATAGCAGTGTGTGATGGGTTTGGCAAAGCGCAAATAGTTCGAGCATTATTAGATGGGGGAAGTATGGAAAGCTTCATCACAGAATCATGTCGTAAAAGACTTGCATTAAACAAATCAAAGGTTGCAATGAAAGTAGAAGGTTTAGGACTCTCATCGTCAGATATTTCTGGTGCATTATCGCAAAATCAGGCCTAAAGGCAAACTATACCCTCAATATGATGTAGATGTTTTCAGATTACCAGATATTTGTAATAAATTACCTTCATCACCTTTAAGATCAAACGATGGCCACATACAACAGATTTGGAATTGGCAGATTTTCATTTTGATAAACCTGGCCCTATTGACATGCTCTTGGGGGCAGACATTGTTGCTCATATTTTATTAAATGGAATTCGCAAGGGTCATAGAAATGAACCTGTTGCCATTAACACGACGTTTGGGTGGATTCTGACAGGAAAAGTCGTATCTCCTGTTGCTTCGTGCATATCATTATGTGCTGTTATCCAACCATTAGAATCAAATATTCGTAGATTTTGGGAGTTGGAAAACATCCCCGATTCAAACAAGTTGTCTCCGATGAAATAGCTTGTGAAAACATTTTATTGAAAACTATTCAAGAGATCAAGATGGTCGTTTTATTGTTTCATTGCCCTTCAAAGGTATCGAACCACATTTCGTTAATTCACGTGAAGTTGCACTGCAGATTTATGTCTTTGGAACGTCGTTTAGAAAAACACCCTAATTTATATGAGTTATATAGAACTTTTATGCACGATTATCTAGACAGTGCCCACATGACAGTCACTTCGCCTAAGGTTGTTGATTCGTCTGATTCATCCGTGTATTATATACCTCATCATTCTGTCGTCAAACCCGAGAGTATTACCACAAAACTCCGTGTTGTGTTTGATGCTTCAGCATCAACCCCTAGTGGAAATTCGTTAAATGAACATTTATTGGCTGGTTCTCCTCTTCAGAAGGATATTATGGCATTATTGCTACATTTTCGTTCGCACGCTGTAGTTTTGACAGCAGATATTAAACAAATGTACAGGCAAATATTACTCTCTCAAAATCATCGTGATTATCAGAGAATACTTTGGAGATTTCATTCATCAGAACCACTTTTGGATTATCGTTTAAATACAGTAACTTATGGAGTTACTTCAGCCCCGTTTTAGCACTGCGAGTTATCCAAGAACTTTCTCATTTGGAAAAATCTCGTTTTCCGCTCGCATCAAAAGTTTTATCGTCGGACACATACGTGGATGTTTTGCTTACTGGGTGTCAGTCTGTCGATGAAGCAAAACGTCTTATTGTCGAACTCAATCAACTTTGCAAATCTGGAGGTTTTGTTCTACGCAAATGGAATAGCAACATTGCTACAGTGTTGGAAGATTTACCAAAGGAATTGTGTTATCAGCAAGCATTTGCATTTGAAGACACTACTAACATTTCACAAAAAATTTTAGGCTTACAATGGCAACCCTCATTAGACGAATTTGATTTTTGTGTTAATGTCGTTGACCGTCCCTGCACAAAGAGGAACATGGTTTCAGAAATCGCACGTATTTTTGATCCACTTGGTTTATTATCGCTCGTGGTATTTTATGCAAAACATATTATTCAACATTTATGGATTTTAGGCATCGGGTGGGACGACAGTCCACCTATAAATATTGCTTCAAAATGGAACACTTACGTACAACAATTGCTTGAGTTGCCCAAAATAAAAATCCCTCGCTGGGTTGTAACAATTTTATTTTCGCATTAAAAATCTCTGCATTAAAGGTATAACGAATGTTAAAACACCTTTATTAACTAAAGTAATAATACGTGTAACAATCAAATTTTTGCATTAATACAGTATCTAGAGTCGTTAGTCTATTTGTTTCGGAGGTCGGTGTATTCCACTGCCACAGGCACGCGCGTGAGAGGATTGACAACCCCCCCGGGACCCTCCCACCATGCAAGAACGCGGCAGGGGCACTCGTCGATAGGTAAAAGCAGCGACAGCATGCATTCGAAGAGAATGGCGAGTGACCTCCGGGTCGCATTAATTGTGTAACACACTTCCTGAGTAACGGTTGGTATTGTATATTTGTTATCATAGTATCTAATTTAAAAATTTGTTTAGCGCAACTACGACTTACAAACTACGCAACGAAAATTATATTTATAACTAAGATTAGACCATGGAAGATTACGCTACAAAATTTATGCAACTTTGAATCAATGTAAGAAACCCACTTCGCTTCGACACCTGTATTTAAAGCATGGAAAGCAGGAATAATTAGCTGCAGACTCCGACGGCGATGCAGTTCCCAATCTAGCCAAGGACAGCAGCCTGGGGTTTGGTTCGTAATAGCTTTAAGATTTCCTCAGTGCTTCCTTCTAAAAGCACGTTATTTCGTTTTGTTTTATAGAAGCACAAATTTGTTATTCAGTTTATCTGTAGCTAAGCTGGTTTTCTCCAGTATCAAATTTAAATTTCACTTAGTTTCGTAGATATGTGACTACACGTGGCTTCAGCATAAATTAACAGCTGCTACGTTACTTGTTTGTTTGAAATATGCCGTCAACAATTGCACAATTGCAAGCAGATGTTTAGTATTACATTACTACCACCTTTGATAAAATTAGAGAATATCTTTGTGAATATTTTGACTTCAAATCGATTTTAATACTGTTAACTTAAAAGAAAGTTTTGTATATTAATTTGTAAATGACCTACACAGATCTGATTGGGTTAGAAAACCTTAGTATAACCAGTCACACTGGGTTGTAATATATTTGAGTAAGAATCAAGTTGATAAACTTTACAATAATTCTTCAAGTAATTCAAGTATTCATTTTATTTTATTGCATTAAATTTTGTTTACAGAAACAGAAAAATTCTTTCTAGTAAATTTATAATCCACGCTTAAAGTCTTTTTATTCTGATCTAGTTTGATCAGACCTGATAAACAAAAACAATAAGAGTTCAATTTTTATGGTACCCTTATGTAGGAAACATTCCTTTGCATTTTTAGATATATTTGAGGGACACAAATAGTGTTCCCATTTTTATGTGACTTAATTATTATTTTTCCTTACAGGAACAGCGTCTTATTCTGTTAAGACAGGTTTTTGTCAGCAGGCGATCTTTTTTCTTTGGGTCTCCACGTCCGCCCTTAGAAATTAGCCATGCCATTTACATGAATCAATCTGGACTTGGTGGCGCCTGTTTGTTTTAGTTTGAGTGTGACCCCCACAGATTTCGACTTACCCCCCATTGCTCATAGCTCTACCCAAGGAATAGACCCCTAGTTACGTCGGAAGACTTTGTTTTGCAGACACCTAACTTGGAGCATGGTGATTATAAAGTAGTGTCGGCCAGAAGTATAGAAAAGCGTTTCACTAGCGCCCATGCGTGAGGCTAGCGGAGCCAATTAGAGAGAGGAAAAAATCGTTACAGGGTTATTTCGTAGAAATATAATAAGTTACAGATACACGCATTTTGTGACGCCTCGGAAGCAGGTTATGCTGCTGCAATTTACTTTCGTTGTTCTGATGATCATGGCAATATTAAAGTATCATTGGTATGTGCAAAGTCCAAGGTTGCACCTACAAATCGCATATCGTTACCCAGATTGGAGCTAATTATGAAGGTCGTTTATCGTTTGATGACATTTTTGCATGGTCAGATTCCACAGTTACATTATCATGGATTCGCTCGTCATCCTACAACTGGAAAACTTTTGTGAGCAATCGCATCTCGCACATTCAAGAACGAGTTTCGCCTTCATCATGGTTTCACATTAAATCACAAGAAAATCCTGCGGATTGTGCATCGCGTGGACTTTTTGCTTCTGAATTGATTAATCATCGATTATGGTGGTCAGGTCCGCCATGGTTGAAACTCCCAGAAGATCACTGGCCATTGAACACCGAACCTATTCATATTAATTCGTCACATATAGAGATTGAAAGACGTACAATTTCGTTGAATGTCGCGTTTTAGACAATTTTTGGATTCGCTTTTAACAAAATTCTCAGATCTACAAAGATCCTGAGAATAATTACATATGTTTGTCACTTTATTCACAATTTGAAAGTTCCCAAGAAATCTCGTTTGAAATTGGCGGAAAATATATCAATATCTCAACAGCAGGACGCACTTCATTTGTTAATCAAAAGAATGCAAACAGAAACTTTTGATCAAGATATACAAAATATTCGTGCTGGTAAATTGTGTATTAAACAACTTCGTCGTCTCAGTTCTTTCCTTGACAGTCGCGGTTTGTTGAGGGTGGGCGGTCGACTGAGAAATTCCGATTTGCCTTACAATGCAAAATTTCCTATTTTGATTCCACGTTCACACCGTTTAACAGAACTTATCATTTTCGATTGTCATAAGAAATATTTCCACCCAGGTGTTCGGACTACACATTTTTTATTGGTTCAGAATTTTTGGATATTGTCTGCAAGGCGGGCTATTCAAAGTTGTTTAAAATCTTGCATTCGTTGTTTTCGCACAAAACCTGTGGCATTTACTCCCCTCATGGGTGACCACCCTGTTGCTAGAGTCACTCCTGGCAAGGCATTTTTACACACGGGTGTGGATTACGGTGGTCCATACTCCATCACAATGAGTCGTGTTAGAGGCTCAAGGTCATTAAAAGCTTACATATGTTTGTTCATTTGTTTTAGTACTAAGGCTATACATTTGGAATTAGCTTCCAGCTTGTCAAAAGAATCATTTATCGCAGCATTACGTCGCTTTCATCGCACGCAGAGGCAGATGCGCTAACTCCATAGCGATTGTGGCACCAATTTTGTTGGTGCGGCAAACGAATTATCGCAACTGATGCAGCAATCAGCAGAATCCGAAGGCATCAAGTTTGTTTTTAATCCTCCATCTTCTCCTCACTTTGGCGGCTTGTGGGAAGCTGGTATTAAGTCTGTAAAATCTCACTTGAAAAGGTCAATTGGAGATCAAATGTTGTCCTATGAGGAATTTCTTACAGTTTTAGTACAAATCGAATCAATTTTAAATTCTAGACCACTCTGTCAATCAAGTAGTGGCCCAACCGATTTTTCCTACTTGACTCCCAGTCACTTTCTCAACGTCGAACCGGTATCCGTCATACCGGACCCAAACCTCATTGATACCAAGTTGTCATATCTTAACCGTTGGCAACTTATCCAACGCCTACAGCAATCGTTTTGGAAAAAGTGGCACCTTGAGTATTTGCATACATTGCAACAAAAGGTGAAATGGTGTTCAACCAAGTCATTATCCAAAGTTGGAATGTTAGTTTTTATAAAAGATGATCAGGCGCCTCCATTATCTTGGCATTTAGGTCGAATCGAGGAACTGTACCCAGGTACTGACGGGGTTTCTCGTGTCGCTTTAGTAAGAACGGCTAGCGGTCTCATCAAGCGATCGCTAGTCAAACTTTGTCCTCTTCCTTTGGAAGACAATTCGTAATTTATTGTATTGGTTATATATAGTTTATTAGATAGTTACATAGTCATTTGATTTTGTTTATTGATAGAAAATAAGTGTTTTACTCTTATTTTGGTGGGCGGTATGTTAATGCCTTTTAATAGTTTAATTTATTATACATATAACTTGCATATTAGTTGTAGAAATTATTAAGTACCGCCTTGACTTGTACATAAGTAACCCCCATCATTCACGGTCCAATACGAACCAATCCGAACTTTATTCCCTTTGGTTCCTGCCGTAACGCTATAAAAGAGTCGTTCTCGAACTTTGTGCGCAACACGTCGCGTGTTACAGACGACCATTCAAAACCTACATGAAGGTAACAATTCGCCCAAGTGCGTGTCGTTTTTCGTTGTGAACAATAGCTAGCATCGGCATTAAAACATTAGTGCTTATCAACATATCAACCTATAGATCTACAGTCCACATTCAAAAATCGAAGATATCAACAGCAGATCTTTAGAAGCATACCGGCGTGATCGTAAGTATTAACCAGTGTACGTTATTTTTTTTTAATCTGCACGGCATACTGTACATTCAGTATCATCATATTTGCCTCGCACCAAGTACTAACTCTCAGGATATCGGACTGAAACAACTCTATATCCATAAGGGATATTATAGCCTTAAAAATTTTGACATCATCAGCATATAATAAAATTTTAAAAGCAGATACTGTTTCTAATATGTTATTAATAAATAAATTGAACAGAATTGGACCACAATGTGAGCCCCACGGAACACCTGAAGGAACAATGATCGGGGATGAAATGTAGTTATTTATCTTTACATATTGTAGACGATTACCAAGCCAACTTTCAATCCGTGTAATAGATTCTTCATTAAAGCCCATGGAACGAAGCTTACAGATTAGCCGAGGATGCACTACTCTATCGAATGCTTTACTTACATTCATATAAGCAGCATCAACTTGCAAACTTGATTCAAAACATGTTACTAACTCCTTTTGAAAAATCAAAAGATTAGTTACAGTTGAGCGTTCTTTACAGAAACCATGCTGTTCTTCGATTAATGTATTTTTAAACCACACGCTAACTGTTGGACTAGTAATGCATCCAGAAGTTTAGGAATAGTTGATTGAATACTAACTCCACGATAATTGGTGACCAACTCTTTATCTCCTGATATGAAAATAGGAGTTACAAAACTAGTTTGCCCAGTAATCCAGAAAAATTCCACTTTTTAAAGATAAATTAAAGATATGTAACAATGGAACAATAATTGTGCATACTGTGTTTTTCAAAAATATTGGAGGAACTCCATCTGGACCACTACTACAGCTATCTTTAAGGCTGGATGTAATATTGAATAATTGTACTGTATTTATTAACGAGAAGTTAAAATCAGTTGAACTGTTTGATCTCATTACGGGAAGTGTCCTATTCCCTGCCTGAACATATACTGTTGAGAAATATTTAGCAAAAATGTTAACTATATTCTGACCAAAATGAGCGGTTTTATCATCATATTTTAAATTGTTAGGACAGTTGTCAGTTTTTCTTTTGTTCCTAATAAATTTCCAGAATTCCCCCGAGTCAAGGGAAATATTATTTTTAACCTGAGATAGATAATCATGGTATAATTTATTAGACAGTATTTTATATTGTGATAGAAGCTTGCTAAATATAATATAATCAGCATAATTTCCAGAACATTTAAATTTCTTATGAGCAATTTTCTTTTGTAGTATAAATCACGTAATTCCTGATTTAACCATTTAGGACAATTGGAGATTTTACATTTTTTCAAAGGTATAAAGTTAAATCATTCATATAGTACGGAATACAACCACTGCACACAGAAATCCAAATCATTAGACAGAATTGATCCCCAGTCCACAAATGCTATGTATTGATTAATAGCATTATAATTCGCACTTTTAAAATCATAGTAGTACTCTACACAATATAAAGTATCAGGCTTAAAGTGGTACAAATTAGATTTCCATTCATTTTCATAAGCATAGTGATGCACACTAACTGGCATAACTGGGTCATTATTATATGTCATACATGCACTATCTATATTTGTAAAGGTCAAATCTAAAAATGTATCCCGACTATTAGGAAGGTTACACATCTGTAACAAATTGACATAGTTATAGGAAGAGCAAATTTGTATTGCCTTTGAATGCAAAGGACATTGCACATGGAGGTTATTACTATTAACCCATTTAGCTTCAGGTAGATTATAATCGCCATCATCATCATTAGGTCTTCAGTCCTGGAACTGGTTAGACGCGTACCCTCATTGTATCCTATTCTGAACTATCCTACACATTTCCCTGAAATTTGCACAGTCTGCATCTATCACTAATCTGATCTAGGTCTACATCTGCCTCCTTTTTCCTGCCTCTGCTTGTAATATATTCCATACTATTCCGTAAAAATGCTTTAGAACGTATTCTGTCCTTCTATTTCTCCTATTTTTTTCCACAGATATCCTTGTTCTCCTACTATTTCTATAACCTATTTGTTACTAACTTTGTCTGTTCATGCTATCATTTTCATACATCTGAAGCACAGCATTCCAAAATACTGCTACCGTTTTTCTGTCTGCTTTTCCTACTGCCCGTATTCCATAGGCATACTGTGCTGTGCTCCACACATATGCTTTCAACAATTTTCTTCTTGTTTCTATGTTTTTTGTCTTTCATCATATGTGCTGTTCTTTCTAGTTAGATGCAGTTCGGTCCGCTTCCATTGTTTTACAATTATATACCCTATTTCTCCGACATTCAGTGGGTTTGGGGGGCGGGGGCGGGGGGGAGCAGCCTGTGGCTGCCAAGTTTCCCAGCACTTGAACATTTGCCGATTTAATATTTTTTCCAATATATCTTTTCGCACAGTCACATTAGTTGCAGATATTTCACAACCAACACCTGTAGCTGTTTATAATTATCATCAGATTTGTCTGCGCTTATTTTTTCGTCATTAGGTTTTCCGTCTCAAAACTGGTTGGACATGCACCTACACTTATTTATATTCTGAGCTAGCCTACACAGTTCCCTGAAATTCTCACACAGCCTACATATAGCTTGGATCCCCTTCTACTGTTTTATAGTTTTATGCTCTATTTCACTGAGATTCAGTGAAGGGGGTTAAGCAGCCTGTGGCTGCCAAGATCCCCCAACATTTAGATATTTGCCGAATTAATAGTTTTCCAGTAAATTCTTTCACGCAATTAACATTATTCGAGGATATTTCCCAACCAATACTTGCAGTTGCTTATAATAATCATCATATTTAAGTACAGTTACTTTTTTTGTCATTGGTTTATCCATCTTGAGACTATTTGGATGCATCCTTCCATTAATTTCTATTCTGAGCTAGCCTACACATTTTCCTGAAATTCCTACAGGCTACATCTTTCACTACCTGTGTGCAGTAGTCTAACCTAAGTCTACCTCTTCCTCTCTTTTTTCCTATCTCTGCTTCTAATATATTCCTCACTATTCCCTCATGCCGTAGTATGTAGCCTATCATCCTATCTCTTCTATTGTTTAACGTTTTCCACATATTTCTTTCTTCCCCTACCATTTTTAGTACATCTTTGTTCTGAACTTTGTCTATCCACGATATCTTCATCATACGTCTGTGGCACCACATTTTAAAGGCTTCTACCTTTTTCTTGTCCGCTTCTTCTACTGCCCAGGCTTCACAATCGTACAGTGCTGTGCACATATGTTTTAAGCAATCTTTTCCTTGTTTCTATGTTTGTTGTCTTTGAACACAGTAGTTGCTTTTTTCATGTTAAATGTAGCATGACCTTGTGCTAATCTTTGTTTTATATCTTTTGCACTTTTCCCATTTTGCGTTATTTGGCTTCCTAGGTAGCAGAAATCTTTAACCTCATATAAGTTTTTGCTACCTATTTGTATTCTTGTTTTTGATTTATTTTTCCCTCCTTTGCATACTAGTACTTTAGTTTTAGTTTTGTTAATTTTCATACCGTATCTCTGTTAGAACTATTTCCATTTAATTAAGAGCAGCTTCTAACTTTTCCTTGCTAGATGCTAGTACCGCTATATCATCTGCAAATCTAAGCTTATCAATTTTTTGTCCCTGCATAGTAATTCCAAATGTCTTTCTGCATTTGACAGTATTCATTGTCTCTTCAATGTACAAGTTAAAAATTAATGGGGATAAAGGACATCGCTGTCTCACACCCTTCCTAATGTTTACTTCCCTACGTTCCTGCTCTAATTCTATTACTGCTGTTTGCTCTCTGTATAAGCTATGTACAATTCGTGTATCTCTATAACTTATTCCAATCTTTTTGTGTATTTCGAACATTTTTTTCCATTTTACATTGTCGAATGCTTTTTCCAGATCTATATTCACGCTTTCTCCCTTTTCTATTGTTTTCTTCATTATCACTCTCAGAACTAAAATAGCCTCTCGTGTTCCCTTGTTTCACCTAAACCCAAATTTATCTTTTCCTAGTATTTCTTCAGCTGGTTTTTCCATTCGTCTTTGTACAATTCTCGTTAATATTTTTGACACGTGTGCTGTCAAACTTATTGTTCGAAAATTTTCACATCTATCCGCGCCTTTCTTTTTTGGTATAGTTACTATGATGTTACGTTTGAAATCTTTGGGTATCTCGCCTGTTTCGTACATATATCTTACAAGTTGGAAGAGATCTTCTGTTACTGCTTGTCCAGCAGCTTTTAGAGTTTCTGCTTGCACCTTATCTGTACCCGGCACCTTACCATTTTTCAGACCTTTTAATGCTAATTCAAACTCATCTCTAAGTATAGGATACCCCAAGTCATCATTTTCAATGTCTGATTCTTATTCTAATGCTGTTAGTTCCATTCCTGCATATAAATTCCCTATATATTCTTACCATCTACCCACTTTCTCTACATTTTCTATAATGATGTTTCCTCCAGTGTCCTTTATATTTTTGCTATACGGTTTTATATCCCTAAAATTCATTCTAATTAGTTTGTATGCTTCATCTGTCTTTCTCATTTCCATCTTAGTTTGTACCCCTTTGCACTTTTCATCAATCCATTGTTCTTTAGCTTTCCTGCATTTGCGAATAATTTCCCATTTTATGGCGTTGTGTCTCTGTTTTCCTGTTTTGTGTGATTTATTTTTATATTTTCATCTTTCTTCTATTAAATTCAGGATATCCTTTGTTATCCAAAGTTCTTAGTTTCTTTTTGTGTATATCCCAGAATATCTTTGGCCACTATGTCTAGGCTGGATTTAATGTTATTCCATTCTGTTTCTACTTCCTTAGTATCAGATATTTTCTTGATATCTTTTAGCAATTCATTTGACTTTTTTTCGAATCTTTCTTGAATATCTTTATCTTTTAGTTTCTCAATGTCAAAGTGCCTTTTTCCATTTCTTTTTTTCAAACTTTTAAATTTAAGTGCGACCTTCATAATTACGATGTTATGATCAGTGTCTATATCTGCTTCTGGGTAACTTCTACAGTCCTTTAATTGATTCCTAAATCGTTGTCTAACAAGAATGTAATCTATTTGATATCTTCCTATATCTCCTGGCATCTTTCATATATATCGTCTTCTAGCATGATGTTGAAATAATGTATTTGTGATGATTAAATTGTTCTTGTCGCAAAATTCTACCAGCCTATTTCCTCTGTCGTTTCTCGTGCCTAAACCAAATAAACCTATTACCGCTCCTTCTCTACCCTCACCTACCACTGCATTAAAATCCCCCGAAATTATTAAATTTTCATGTCTTTTTACAAATCTTAATATGTCTTTGATATCTTTGTAGATGCATTTACCTCACCGTCACTGTGGGCATGTATACTTGTATTATACAGTGTTTACCAGTTTAGATTCTAATCTAACCATGAGTACTCTTTCGTTCTTTTGCTAGTAGTTTTCTACACGTCATCTTATCTTTTTTCGCAAAACTATTTCCAAACCCAAATTTCCTTCCTCGGCTCCTGTATGTATTACCCTGAAGTCTCCACTCCAAAAATCCCCCGCCTCTGGCCACCGAACTTCGCTGATCCCTACTATCTCTAGTGCTAACCTATTCATTTCAATTTTCAGGTTCTCTAGCTTATCTACTTGCTTCATACTTCTAACATTCCACGCTCGGACTCGCAGAATGTTCCCGACTCTTACTCTGCACTTTCCGATCACATCCTCCGAATGGTGGACTATTTTAACTCCGGAATCTTTTACCCCAGAGAATGCCATCATATTTATAACAATTTAAGTATGCCGTGTACTTGGGAGGTAATGTGGTGGTTTTCCGTTGCCTTCCACATCGCGGTAGCGTGTCTTAGACTGCCATACCGACCCCTACGGTCTCTGCCAATCTAAGTATCGAATGAACCGCTGCCCTCTTTCGGGGACTTGTCTTAGTCTGGTTCGTCACTAACGACCCTACTGCTTTGGTTGGACCTGTAGTTTGGCTCTTTAGCTCATTAGAACACGCAAGTCATTTCACCTGTTCTAGTGATCTAGAACTTCGGCAAGATGCAGGTCCATTCGAAATGGTTATAATTGCCACCACTCATTATTTTCAGATTAGGATATGAATCACATATATCCTCTACAGTTACACAATGTTGTTCATAGTTATCAATCTCACAATTAGGGGGAAAGTATACAGCTCTAATTATTATGGCACTAAACTCATTGCCTACCAAAACATACAACTGATCAAAATAGGATGAGAAAGCATGCACTAATCTTGATCTATTTTGTTTATTCACAGCTACAGGAACACCACCTCATCGTTCACACTTAGTGACTGCAGCATTCCTGTCACTTCTAAAAATGTTGTAATTCTCCAACCCCAATTGGATTGGAAAAAGTATTGTCCAACCAAGTTTCAATTAAAATTATATAGTCAAGTTGACAGTTTACGTAATTTAGATAATGCAATTTAGATCTTATAGTCGAAATCAGGAAAGAATGACTGCACGTCATAGGTTTCTGAATTAAAAAATGACATACTTTTAAAGGATCTATCGTAATATACTTAATACATAAGATTTGAAAGTATGTCGTTTTTTAATTCAGAAACCTATGACGTGCATTCATTTTTTCCTGATTTCGACTATATCCTCCTACATTTTGAAAGTAACATGTTGATGTATTTAATTTTTGATTGTGTAATTGAAAGGCTCCCTTTAATAAACTTTAATGAAAGCCCCCAATATTACTTTATATTACATTTTGTTATAACCCCGCGCCGCCGTATTCAGAGCCACTTCTGCAGTTGGCAACACTGATGTTATCCACGTTCACATTGTTGCATAACAAAGATATTATGACATATTTTCGTATCAAATTGTATCACATGCCAAATATGTTTACAATGATACAAGTTGCACCTTAAAAAGATAAAAGGTACTCACTTAAAAATGTGGAACGCTTCACGATTTTGCAGTCATCCTTGCGCAGGGGCCATGCTGATTTCCATGTATCTCGTTTGGGCGTTGTTTGGGGTGGGCTACGTCATGCCCTCGTGTAAACCAGATTTAATGTCTTCCCTCTTCTTCGTCCGTAGGCAGGACGAAGGAATAAGGTGAAGGCAACGATAGAAGGTAGAGATAAAGGGAAACCTACATTCAGAAAGAGAAAAAACAAAGGAACGACACAGGTAGACGTTACCGTTCGATGTCTCCTTGGCTAATAATGTTGTGTCACACATTGCGCACTTGCGCTATCACTCCGCGTATGCGCATTCCTTTTGCGCAAACGCAACTGTCCGAAATGACGGAAATGCACAAGTCTATTTGAAATAATGGCGGGAATTTACTCACAAATTTAAACTTAAACTAAATATGATAGAGCCGATTTTCGGCATGTAACAATTTCACTATACATATATTATTAGGCTACAGTGAAAGTATGTAATGTTTTTATGTTATTATATTGTGTTTTAGTCATTCTTATGTTAGGTGTTCATGTTCTTACTTTTTTGTACAATTATTTGATGTTGTTTTCTATGATCTATTTTTTGAGTTTATTTTTGAAACCATAGAGGCTTTTAATTTCTTTTATTTCTTTTGGTATTAAATTGTAAAGATGTGGCACTCGGATATATATGGACCTACTTTCTACCTTTTTTTTAATCTTTTTAGTTAATATTTTTCTGCAGTTTTTGTTCTTGTGTTGATGTTGTAGTGGATTTTCATAAGAAGTTTATTTTTATTTTTGTGTATTTCTATTATTATATTTTTAATATACAGTGAGTAGTATCCAATATTGCTGCTTCTTTATACAGCAAATCACTGTTAAACCTTTTATTTTTACTAAGCATGATTTTTAAGAAGGCCTCTTGCACTATATCAAGCTTTTTCATTTGTATTCTGTCAGGCGAGCTCCAGTCACAGATTCCGTACTGCATGACCGATTCCACTAGTGCGTACTATATTACCTTTAAATTGTTTATACTTAGTATTGGTTTTATAATTTTGTACCTGTACAGTATAATTCTAAGATTATTTGCTAAGTTATTTATATGATTAGTCCAACGTAAGTTATTATCAATGGTTATGCCTAAATATTTAATATTGTTTGTTGGAAAAATTTCTGTTATTTTTGTATTGGGTGTGCCTGCTGTTAGTTTATTGAAAGAGGGGGCATTCTTATTGTATAAGGTGTAGCACATGTATTTTGTTTTATGTGTATTCATTGTTAGTAACTTATAATCAAACCAATTTTTGATAGTATGTAGGTCCTTTTGAGCAGTTTCTTATAGTTTTGACCAATTATTGCCTTTGCAGAAAATTGCACTGTTGTCTGCATATGCTATAATTCTCCCGGTGGTGGTGGTATGGAATAAATTATATTGAATGGTAGTGGTCCCAAAACTGTTCCTTGAGGCACACCGTATATGACCGTCTGCCCTTCATTAATTTCATTTTCAATCTTGACATATTGTACTCTGTCTTTGAGATAACTTATGAGTAGCTGTAGTGGCAATCTTCTTATTCCTGCTTTGTCGGTAGTAGGAGGGTGTGGTCCACCGTATCAAACGCTTTGGCCATGTCAATAAATATGCATAGTGCTGGTTTGCTTTCTTCTAGTGCTTGTTGGATTTCTGATACTACTGCTAGTGCAGTATCTTTTGTGAATTTTCGTTCATAACCCATATTGATCTTGGGCCAATATCATTGATTTTTGCAGGAATTTAGAGATTCTTGTATTTAGAATTTTTCAAATATTTTCCAACGTTTGATATTAACGATATCGGTCGGAAGTTTTCAACTTTCTGTTTTGATCCTCCTTTGTATATTGGTTTTATTAGAACTATTTTAAATGCCTTTAGATAATATCCTGCTTGTATGGTGTTATTTATTAGTGTTGTTAGAGGTTTTGATATTTCATCTGAAATACAAATAAAATAAGAGAAGGGAATTTCAGGGAAATGTGCAAGTTAGCTTAGAATACGAAACAATGAAGGCACATGCCTAACCAGTTCCAGGACTGAATACCTAATGATGATATCTAGGATCAAAACCAGACAAGTCACAGTTACACAAATTTGAGAAAAGCCGAAAAACTCGTAGTTTATTTTGTATCTATCAAAACTTCAATTTCTGTATATTAAAATACGGTAAAAAATAGTAAGCCATACCGTTCTGCGATTTGTTCGAATTGGAGTATTTTAAATTTCAAATATCTCAAAAGAGGCACACTTAAAAAATGCTAAAAAATTTTTTTGCATAACATTGTTTAATTGCGTTGTAATAAGCTGTTAAAATTTCATCGCTGAGACTTGATTAGTGTTTGAGTTACTGATTTTTAAAGATGGCTGCAATTTCAAGGAGTGCTATAAAGTGCAGTCATTGCATTTTTGTAGTAAAATTATAAATAACACATTTTAGTGACATTGAGCATTTGTTTTAACTTATTTATAATTCCCAATCTTAACAAAAGATACTTATGTTATATACTGTCATTTCATAACTGTTCTTAACAAATCGTTGTAAAAAGTTGATTAATTGCTGTACACAGTTTTTCTCCCATATGGAAGCTACGACTTGTAGCAGTTGTGAATTCTGTGGGCGTCAGTTTTGCTAGGACCCTACTGATTGGCATCCACACTTTGTCATTATTAGAGGCTTGAAAAGAGATTCTTAGGTGGAAAAAGTGAATAAAAAGGTCATTGTTTTCCTTCGCTGTTTCCTTAATTCTTCTGATCCACCATTTATTGTCATAAATGCAGGCTACTGTTCTTGAATCAAAGCAATGGACTGTAACCTTGTCATTGATGGATGCTGGTGAAGCTGAAATTCAGATAATCACTTATAACTGTAAATGCAGGAAAAACTTGAACTAGAAACTGTTTAATAAAAATAATTTATTAAAGCTTTTATTGTATGTGACATCATGCATTGTGCTTCATGATGACGACGTGTTTCGAGTTTGTTACATGCCAAAATTTGGCAATGTACATTTTTAGAGTTAGTTTTAATTTGTAAATAAGTTCCCGCGAATATTTTTAAATTAAAAAATGTCAATTTCCGTTGTCCCCGAATCGCGCCTGCGCAGATTGAATGGCGGAG
Organism: Platerodrilus igneus; assembly: GCA_036346225.1. NCBI lineage: Eukaryota > Metazoa > Arthropoda > Insecta > Coleoptera > Lycidae > Platerodrilus > Platerodrilus igneus. The sequence continues at coordinate 1,608,886 of JARFIW010001719.1, read as the reverse complement.
TGCGCGTGGTGTTATAAGAGGCCATTAAGCCATGAGACTTCAAGCCAAGAACATCTATCTGTGTTTTGTGTGTTTTTTCTCTTTGTAGGTATGTAGGTTTCTTTATCTTTACCTTTGTGTACCTCTACCTGGTATTCCTTCATTCCTCTAGGAGCATAGAGTATTAGGATGGACAGATTGGCAATTTGAAATTCAGCAATATGGATCGTTTACTAGATCTCACGAAGCTTATGGCAACATATTTGAATAATAACCAATATGATATTTTACAAATCGTAAACCACAAACCCAAAGTTTTTATAACTTAAGCGATATAGCTAAGAGTTTTGTTGTTTAGATAAATGATAATTTTTTAACATCCACACGTGAAATAGTTACTAAATTGTGCATGCTGCAGACACATGTTTGGAGAAATGCAAACATGTATAAACTGTACAAGATTCATGTAATTCATACACAACAACCTGGTGATAGCATCAGATGGCTGGAATATTGCAATTGACTGTTATGAATGTTAAATGATGATAACGACTTTTTAAAAAAAATCATTTGGTCTGTTGAGTCAAAATTCATAAATCCTGGAATTTTTATTCTTGATACTGAACATCACTAGGCAGTAGAAAATCCGGGAACGAAGCCTGCGGTAAAGTTTTAGTGTTAATGTTTGGAGGGATATATTAAATAACCATTTAAATCAACCAGTTATGCATGACAAATCATTAAATGGCGAAAGATATTGATTATAGATCTCAATCTTGAACCTTATAGGTTTTTTTATAAATAACATTTGTTTTTAATAAGATGACTAATTGAATATAATTTTGAACCTTTTGTCTGGGGCCTGTCTTGTAATTATATTTAATCATAACATACAACTTGATCGTCATTTTAAATTTGCACAATGACCCTTTGTTTCTCTACTGTTATTTTCCTTTCTGTGGTCTGTATCTGTATGTTTGTTAATGACTGCGAAATACCCTGCCAGTGTAAAGAATCGTTTTTCCTCTTTCCTTATCTCTTTTCCTTTAATTTTGTCTAAATTCAATTTGCAAACTATTAAGTTTGGCTCGTCCTTTCACCTTTACTTGTTGCCAATAAAATTCCACAGCAACTATGTTTGTAATAATTGTATAGCAATCTATCATAAAAGTTGTATCAAAGTGAAAAAAGGATTTGTTAAGATCAGTGATCATATAATTAACTGCTGTTTCTGCAATAAATTTTTTATGGCAAGTGATTTATATAATGAACCTAAACTTACAATCAAAACCTACATTACGAAAAGGATAACCTTCTGACTGATCGCAACGACTTGCTCAAACAAGGCAACTGACTGACTAAATAAAAACCCACCTTAATGAAAGTCGAGATTTGGAAACTTACTGTTAAGGGAACAGCAGAATAACCAATTGTTACTTAGCGAAAAGAAGTTAGAGCTGCGTCAAATCGACCTTAAGTAAGGTCGAAAACAAAATTATGATGACTTGGAGAATATTATAATAAGATTATAATGCAGCAAAGTGAAATTGACACATTGATTAAAAAACTAGCTGAGTTTCTAACACGGATTAATTCACAAACGATTACCACTCTTAATACGATTGCTATCACTTGGCAGGAGGAGTCTGTGGACTCAACTAACGAGTGTCTAATTATTGGGCTTGATAACTATAACTACATTGATACTCTGACCCATGAACTTCGTATTAATTCGTTGACTGTTACTGAACAACCAATCAGTACTGAATCACCTATTCAGCTCATCAACAATATGCCCAAAAATAAACTTGAGACACCCTCCAAGAACGCTGGGACCATGAAAGCTATCATTAAGCCACAAACGGCCACTGACCCGATTGGCGAACATTCGCTAATCGATTTTGATTGGTATTTTAATACTATCGCCAATAATCATAATAACACCCTAACTACAGCTGAATACTTGATCAGCATGCAATCTCAAAATCAGATTATTAACAGTGCTCCAGCTAATAATGTGGTAGAGGTATCTTTGAATACCGAAGTGCTAAGTGAAACCCCTTTTTCTCTAATACTCGGGAACAACATCGTTAGTATTATTCGGCTGAGCACAAAAATTTATATCTTTGGTGCTAGCCACTTTAGGGTGTTTACTAATATTATTGCCCCACTACTTGACCATAACAACTTTTCCATTTAGGTTGAATGCAAACCAAATGCATCTAACAGAAGATGTAATCTCTAACTTAGTATTATATGTAGATTGTTTGAGAAAAAAAGGACTATGTAGTAATCCTGGTAGTTGCAAATGATACTCTTGAAGGTAAAAAGATAGCACTTTCCACTAAACAATTACTTTCAAAAACAGCAGCTGTCACTAACTTATTACTGATAACTACTCTCTTTTGGAAAGCTCGCAACATACTTTGTGGCATTATACACGGCAACAACTTGGATATCTACTTTTCATTTTCTTCAACAAACGCATGGTTTTTTTATTTGGATATTAACTGAATCTTTTGTGCATTCTCCTCTAATGCATGGGTTGCACCTAATCTCTAAAGGAAAAGAACAGCTAATGCAACACATTCCTTCAATCATGAATGGTTTCACAATTCCAGTATTAGAGTAGCTAAGTACTAGGAACGATATCCTTGTTTATATTGTAACAATTTTTGACGCTTATAAAAGCCTATAATTTTAAATATAAAATACACTGCATGGTTTATTCAAATAAACAATTAATTTCACGATGTTAATCAATGTTCAGATCAGTACCGTATAGCCCAATCACGAGTCATATATTAATTAATAATAATAATAATATAGGCTCTATTTGTAAACGTTGGTCATTTGAACTGCATTTCAAATGTCAGACGATTTTTGCACCTTGTGCGCATTCCGTCGACGGAAGGATCCGGTCTGTCTCGGCCATTTGCTGCAGTTAGAAGCACCATGGGTCTCAATATGATCCGGGCTAGCCATCTACGCGTCACCATAGACGTGGCAGCGTAATCAAGTGCTGAATACACTTGATTTTTGTTTGTTTCTGATAATGCGCTCACATGTTTACCAATTTTTAATCTCGCTAATTCACCGGATTACCAATTTTTAATTTTACTAATTCACAGTTAATAAGGTTACAAATTTACAAGTTCAGATATCACGTTGTAATTTCTCAGTTTACCATTAGATAATTTCGCTTTAAGATAAGTTAAAGAGAGTCGAAAATGATGCACATTCAATAGCTCGTTTATAGATTTATTTTATATTTCGATTTACTTTAATGGATTGCACAGCAAGTTCATGAAAATGGTTCCCTATAATGATCCAGTATTATACGCTGTTATGCTTTTAATTCGTCATTAGTTCAAAAGAAGAAGCTCGAGTTTACGCTTTCGTTACATGTAGGTGTGGATAGTTCGCTGACGTCACTTGTTTGTTCAAGAACTGCAAGCTAACAGATGTTGTCTCAACAGGGTATTGTTGTAATGAAGTTTCAAAGTACAACCCGTTATTAAGGTAAGCGTTAGCCTAAGGACATGACCTGACAACAGCTGTTCTGAATAACTTGACAACGAGGCGAATATTTGAAACTAAAATGGTAGCATTTTACTCAATTTGTTTTACAAGGAAGTTGAAAGAACTTTTATCATTTGGATTCCATTATACTATAAATTATTGCTTACATTAGACATTACTGCAAATAATTAAGTTTACTATTTCCTTATTTTATCCAAAAAAGTATTTCATTCAAGTTCAGTAACCATAAAGTAATTATGAGAACTAATTTATTTAGCATTGAATATATAACAAATATTTCTAAACCAAGGTAAACAGATCTGTGCATTTTGGGCATTTAAAAACTATACGGTTATATTTAATTCATTGTTGACGTTTTTTGATTCATAGTAGAAATTATCAAATTTCTCATATTTAAATATCTGAGTCTAAAAGATTAGACCACGTTTTTTTATTGTACATTGTTGTATATAAATTTTACACCAGAAAAGGGAAAATTTAATTAAAGAACCATGTTTGATTTAATTGAACAACTGTTTTATTTTGGACAAGTGCGTCCAAAGGTAGAAATAAATAAGTTAAAATAGAATATACCCCATTTTATAAAGAATAAGGTTGTTGGTTCTGATACAATAAAGAAGTACTAAACAGCGCTTTCAAGAGGCATGATATCTAAATTTTCTTTTGCTATTTATGTTTAAACTGTAGGTATTAATAACTACTCTTTTTCTTTATTGTATAAGGTAGCAAGAGTGTATCTCTTGCGTCCTTCGTTATTATAATAACATTGTTTTCTTTCAGATCCTGCATTTTGCAGTCCAAGCGATTTTTCCTCCTGAGGATTTTCAAGTTCTCCCTTAGGGTAAACTGTACTTTATCAATTCTAGGACTTGCTGGCGCCCCTTTTGCACCCCCTATTTTTATTTGAGAGTCAGTATACAACACAATATTTTTGTTGTGAAACCCACGACCACTCCTCATAAGCTCTACTCGAAGAATAGATCCCTAGCTTAGTCGGAAGACTGGCGATTTACCTTCACCATAAGGGTGAAGTCGTTTTACTGGCGCCCAACGCCCACAACCGTTATAATATAGTGGCACGTGTGACTAATAATACGTATGATACTATCAACACTGTAATATTTAGCAAGTCACAGGTGGCGGAACAGTCACCAAGGACTCTTCTTCTTCTTCTTTCTGAATGATCATCGAATTTGATCTTTCCCTGCTATTGTGTAATATGCAAAGTCTACTCAACAAGGTTAATGATCTTTGGATATTGTTAAATGAACAGGTTTCCCTTCTTGTTTGTATCACTGAACATTGGTTACATAAAACTGAATATATAGATTTGGATAGTTATAATCTCATAGTGATCTATTACCGTGTCGACAACATGGTGATACAGCTATTTATTGCACCTCCCATGTTAATGACTTTATATATTGCTCTGATATAAATTTCTATCAGAGGATTTTCATTTTGAAATTTCTCCCGTTTTCAGTAAAAAAAATACAACCTTTGTGTATTTTGCATCTACCTTCTTTGTTTCGCTGGTCATAGTTCTACATCGCATCTCGAGCATATGTAAATTAATCATTGATGGGGATTTTGATATAGACTTCAATAACAAAATCGACAAAAAAGTCGTTAAGCTTTTGCAAATATTTAACACATAATTTCACAATACAAGTTAATGATGACACTAGAATTACCTCTAGCTTGAGTAATAGGATTGATTATATTGTAACCAGACTAAATTTCACTGTCATTTCGAAAGAGATGTCGGACCATGAATTTGTGTACTTTAAATCATTCTTACACAAAAAGCAGACTGCACAACTAATATACATAAAAGGATATTTAATAACAATAATAAGTACACTTTTACTATCTTATGTTCGGATTTAATATTGCCAAAAGAAACCTAAATTTAGATCACAAGTATAAATAAATCCCCTGTCGATAATCTTATTTTTGTCTTCGATAAATCTTTTCCAGTAACTAAATTCAAACTTAATCACTGCTGAAAGTCTTGTTTTACATAAAGAGGAGAAATTTCTGCTAATAAGAAATTCCTCCACAGCTTATGTAAATGGCTATCTCGGGACAAGATATCCAAAAAACAAAATACTTTATGATTCCTAGTCTGCGGTGCTGGTTTCAAAATGCTTTAGAAACCACCATTTTCTAAAGGACCTTCTAAAAAGTACGATGGTTTATTGAAACCACAAATTGCAGATAATACTATACGGAATGACGAAATTGTTTGCTTAGAAGTGTTTCTCAAACCAGAAATGTGCAACAAGATCTCTCTTGAAAATGAGATGAATATTCAAATTTTACTGAAATTAAACAGGTACAGTAACAATTAAAGCCTATTGCAGTTATATTTCTATAGACTGCAAGCTGACAATCTTTGACACATTGGAAGAATGGCTAAATCTTCTACCTAATAAAGATTTAGATTCGTATACAACATTTTTAAATAATAGATTTAACAATTCTATTACTCATACACATATTGTAACATATAGGTTGTATCCAATTTAAAAGAAAAGAAAATTAACGTCTAAACAAAAAAAGAGTATAAGAATGTGAGTGTACACTGACGTACACTGAAGTAGTATTAACTTTTTTGTGGTAGTACAAAAAACGATTCTTTGAATTTTTTTAGCCATTGCATCATGAAATTATAAATCCAAGTTTTGTAAAATTTGTAACACATTTAGATGTGCTGCTTCATCTGCGTCCCTTAAGCATTTGGTTTCAAATCTCAATTTTATTCGTTCTTAAAGTACGAAAGAGATTGGGGAACAGAAACATGTAGAAAATTTGCTAATGTATTCAAAATGCTTAATCACGTTCATAAAAATAAATTATCAAGATGTAAATATGGTTATTAAGATTTAACGTATCTTTGACTTATATAATTCAAAAATAGGAATGGAAAATCAGATAAATTATTGAAAGGGTGACGAATGCTTCGTGTTTACTCGGGAGTATGTGGGCTGTTGTATAGAACAAAGTGATGTCAAAAGAAACAAAAATAACAGTGTTCAGGAGTGTGCTAGTTCCAACGTTATTGTATGGGTGTGAAACTTGGACATGCCAGAAAAGACATGAGCCAAATAAATACAATAAATATGAATTTTTTTTATTACAAATTATTGTTGCAACCATGTTCATTAGTTTGAGTTAGATTTCATTTGGTACTAGGTAACTGTTAAATTTCTAAATATTGTACATTTTACTATTGACATTAGAACAATTAACCATTTAATTGGAGCATGATATTAATTTTTTATACTTAATAAACTTTATTTCCTCTGGAACGGTTTAAACAACCTGGTCAAAACCATGCTTGTTTAAATTTGTTAAAGCTGATTCAGACAAAGTAGGTAGTATCTGTAATCCTTTACTCTTTTTCGTGGTTTCCCTTACACACCAATCTTTTGTATGGCATTGTTTGATCGACATGATATGGCGTATATTTCTTTTCATCATCTATGGGATAAATTAATTGACTTCAGCGAGGCTCTATACTAGAGAACTAAAGTCTTAAACAAAATTTGCCACCTCTTGTTTTTTAAAGATATATTCCATTTGTTTCGCAGTGGAGTATAGTTGTTTACGCTTGATTGTAGATGAGATGACCCAGCGTATAATTCATTGTATCTATTAATGTTATTTTTATTTTTGTGACATTTTAATTCTGCTAGGTGGACATTGTATTACCCTTCAAAAACCTAAAACAGAAAAAGATAAATTACTTATTGGGTCTTGTAATTTAAATAATTAATTTATTTTAAATTAATAAATAAATACATAATACATAAATCGTTCATACATTACTCATTTTTCAATAGTAGTTTAGATATTGCATTTGGAATGATAGGGTTGTATAACATTAGAAAAGGGTACTTTTTTTAGTGTTCAAGTTAATAGTAACAAGAGTAAGTGGCATTAACGAAAAAAAGCGATCTGTCAGTAGTAATACTACTGATACAAGTTTAACTGCTGAGGATTTCAATCATTTCTTTATTGATTCAGTTACCAATCTTACATTGGGGAAAGCTCAACAAATACATCATTTTTGAATGATAATTTTGCTTTTAAAGAGGTCTTGTGCGGACACACAAGGGATATAGTAATGGCTATGAAAAACAAAAATTCTAAAGATTATTATGGGCTAAATATTCTGCTGATCAAAAGTATTACTGATTTTATTTTAATACCGCTAACTAAGCTTATTAATTATGCAATTAGAGATTCAATTTTCCCAAATGCACTAAAGGTATCCAAAGTCGTTCCTATTCATAAAAGAGGCACACTCGATAATGTGAACAATTATCGGCCAATTTCTCTTGTGCCTATTTTTTCCAAAATTTTTGAATCTATTATGAAGACTCAAATAATTGATTTTCTTGATGATAATAACTTACTATGTCCGCAGCAATTTGGTTTTAAAAAAAAAGTCAACCTCTGATGCAATAATAACTCCGCTTGACCAGATTACGAGCACTTTTGATAAACGTGAGTTTATGTTGGTTAACTTGTACGATTTGACAAAAGCTTTTGATTGCGTAAATCACAATATTCTGGTTGAGAAGTTGGGGCTGTTGCATTTTGACCATTCTGGTATTAAATTAATTCAGTCGTATCTTTCTGAACGCTATCAATGTGTTTACTATAACAATAAAGTTTCCAACTTGCAGAATGTTCCTCATGGGGTCCCACAAGGCTCTGTGCTGGGGCCTCTGCTTTTCCTATGCTTTATTAACGATTTTCCTTCAACTTGTGGCTTGGAGAATGTGATACTTTATGCAGATGCCACCACTGTTTATTACCAACATAAAGACATGGAGCAGCTTCTGCAGAAGAACAATGTCTGTTCGAGCACCATCCAAAACTGGTTTATCCATAATAAATTAACTTTAAACAATGATAAATCTGAAAAGATTTTATTATCTTTAAAAAATACTATTGAATGAGAGAAGCACAGTGTTAAATATCTTGGGGTTCATTTTGATAACACCTTAAGTTTGGAGACACATTGTAATTTTCTTGCCAAAAAACTTTGTCATACTATTTTCTTCATTAAATCTTTAAAAAATGCAGTCTCATTAGATGTATTGAAAACAGTTTAATTTGCCTTTTTTCATTCCAGTGTTGCTTATGCGATCATTGCATGGGGTCATTCACCCCCAAGCAATCGAATTTTTGGTTTGCAACGCAAAGTTATTCGTGTTATAGCTAATATTGCTTACTGCGAGGATTGTCGTACTTATTTTATGAGGTACAACATTTTAATCGTGCCTTGCATCTACATATTAGAATGTTTACTGTATGTTAAGAAAAATGAAGCCCTCTATAATCGACACAAAGATATCCACTCATTTGATACCCGTAGTAAAATTAATCTAGTGGTGCCATATCAGCGAATTGAAAGAAGTAGGTCAGGAACAAATTACTTTGGGAGTATGTTATGTAACTCTTTGAGTGTGAATGTAAGAAATCTTCCAATATTAAAATTTAAAAAACATAAAAACTTGCTCTTAAAATATGCTTTTTATAGCATCAAGGAGTTTCTTGATCGAACTAAATCTATACAGGCTTACATAGATTCCTGAAATATAAATATAAATTCTGTTAATTTAAATTTTGTTAATTAAGCTCTAAATGGTTCTTAATTATAATTGTTATCTGAAAATATTTAAAATTGACAATATATAGGGTTATTACAAATGAAATAGACAGTTTGGATAGCCTTTAAAAAATCAGACTGGTGTATTTGAATATAGTAAGCGAGATAGGTTTATAGGGAATTTCTTAAAGTTTATGTTGGTACAACTGTTAGGTTGGTACTGCCGTTAAAACAACGACCAGTCTAGCAAAATGGCCGCTACTAAAGTGGAGAAAGCTTATTGTGTTCTTGAATTAACCAAAACAAAGTCTGTTACTGTCGTGCAGCGTTATTTCAGAACAAAATACGGTAAAACACCACCAACAAGGCAATCAATCTATGACTGGTATAAACGTTTCGAAAATAGTGGATGTCTGTGTAAAAGAAAGAGTACTGGAAGACCTCCTGTTACAAAAGAACAAATCGATAGTGTTCGTGATATTTATTTACGAAGTCCAAGACAACCGACTACATCAGCAAGTTTAGAATTGCAAATTCCTCAACCTACTGTGTGGAAAATTCTGCGGAAACGTTTGAAAATGAAACCGTATAAATTGCAGTTAGTACAAAGTTTAAATGCCGGTGATAAAGTCGTACGTAACAATTTTTGTCTGGAGATGCAACAATGTCTCAAAAATGATGACACATTCTTTAATCGCCTAATTTTCAGTAACGAATGTACCTTTCACATTAGTGGAAAAGTTAATAGACATAATGTAAGGATATGGGGCACAGAAAACCCAAGAGCGACTTTACAACATATACGCGATTCCCCTAAAGTTAACGCGTTTTGCGCTTTATCTCGTGAAAAGGTTTACGGGCCGTTCTTCTCTCACGAAGTGTCAATAACCGGAGTAATTTATCTGGACATGTTACACGAATGGTTAATGCCTCAACTACAGGAAGATAGTGATAACTTCGTTTTTGTACAAGATGGAGCTCCGCCTCACTGGCACTTACAGGTCAGAAAATATCTGGATGAACATCTTCCTAGACGATGGATCGGCCGTGCAAGTTAGCAAAACCTTGTGCTTAAGCCGTGGCCACCTAGTAGTCCAGATTTAACGCCCTGCGACTATTTCTTATGGGGTTATGTAAAAGACAAAGTTTTCATACCACCGCTTCCTGTTGATATCGACGAACTTAAACAACGTATCACAAATGCTCTTGCTACAGTTGACCGTTACATGCTTAATAGCGTGTGGCAAGAATTCGACTACCGTGTTGATATCTGTCGTGTTACCAAAGGTGCACACATTGAACATTTGTAAAAATTTTAAATAAAAACTTAATCATTTCTTCTTTATAATCATATAAGTAATAATCTTAACTTTTCAAAAATAAACTTTCTATAACCTATCCAAACTGTCTATTTCATTTGTAATAACCCTGTATGATTCACTGTTGTGACCTATGTATGTACATTTATAAATTAAAAAAAAAAAAAAAAAACCAAAAACATTAAATATTTTTAGTAGGTAGGATCTGGAATAGGAACATTTGAAGTGTGTGACAACAAATAGTTCAAAGAACATGCCAGTTTGTAATACAGGTATAATAGTGTTGATTAATAGAAAAATTACTGAATTAAATAGTACATGCCCTTCTTTACAACTCCATTATATTTGTGCAAAAGTTGTTAATTTGAAAAGTGTCATGGTATTGTAATATTGACTTAATTATATTCGCAAGAAAAATGTCTATCTTCAAAACTTTCAAGAATTGTTAAATGAAATGAATACAGAATATGAAGATATGTACTTTCGGATCACATCCCCCGAATTTTTTTACCCCAAAGGATGTCATCATCATTAATAACAATTTCTGTACGCGGTGTATTTGGGGGGTAATGTGGTAGTTTCCCGTTGCCTTCCACATCGCAGTAGTGTGTTTTAGAATGCCATACCGACTCCTATGGTCTATGCCACTCTAAGTACTGAAAAAGCTGCTGCCCTTTTTTGGGAACCTGTCTTAGTCTGGTTCCTCATTAAAGACCCCACTAATTTGATTAAACCGATAGTTCGGCTCTTTAGCTCTGAAACACACAAGCCATTCTACCTGTTGTAGTATTTTAGAACTTCTTCAAGATGCAGGTCCACTCAGAATGGAAAGTACATACAGTAAATAAAAATTGGCAAAATTCAATAGCAGTCTATTCTTAATACATTTAATCTTTATAATTAAATACCTTAATTACTTATTATTAAAAATTCACATTGTCCAAACCTTATCTTCATGTTTAAATGTATAACCTTTCAGGACCTGAATTCCATTGAACCAAGGAATGTCATCCTTCTGGTGCTTTAGTTCTAAAATATTCTGCTGGGAAGCAACTGTCCCAGCCTCCTCTGGTTTGAAGTTGATGCCGAACATCTATACTCACACATGTGGACCTTTAATTATTATTCCATACTAGGGTGTTTACGACACACCAAACCCCTACTTTCAGTCTAACTCCCTATCTGTTTGTGTTGAGGGCTTTGAAGGAATGGAATTCTTTTGTTCAAAATGGTTGTCTCGCGATGTCATTATCTTCACTTCTCTGTCTTAAAGGGGTATGCTATTAATATATATTTGACATGTGTAAAGTAGCCGACTGTCATAGTTTCTTTGTGTAACTGTGATATAAATGTATACATAAATGAATATAATGTATGGTTTGTAGTTTAATCTTCGTGTTTCATCTTGACGGGGTTTTTTCTTTGTGTGTTACTTTGTAAAACTTTATTCTTATTGTGTCTTACATACATTGTAACTACCTGAAATTATGTTATGCAGGAGTATTATTCAAGTGTTGGGGGATCTTGATAGCCACATGATGCTTAACCCCTTTCACATACCGTGCATTTATATTTCCAATGCTCCACCAGAAGGTACTACATTGGCCAGGAGGCGAGTATTTTGTTGCCTGGAAATTTAGAATTTTGCTGAACCCTTGCCGTTCCAGGCAAGGTAGGGATCTTTAACGTGCGTGACAACACTCACACATGGGACCTTCATTTAACCTCTCATCCGAACGAGGGCGTAATTTTTGTGAAAAATGCTCACCTGTCATTTTTCAAGCAGTCGGCCGTGTCGGGATTTGAACCCAGGACCTTGGGATCCGTAGTCTTACGCTTACTACATTGATCCACGGCGACGCCCCCTTTCACATACCACTGAATATCGGGGAAATAGGGTATATATTTGTAAACCAATAGAAGGGGAACCGAAGTGCATCTAACAAGAAAGAACAGCGGCTATGTTTGAAGACAATAAACATAGAAACAAGGAGAAAATTGCTGAAAGCATATGTGTGGAGCACAGCACAGTACGTCTATGAAATAAAGGCAATAGAGGAAGCAGACAGAAAAACGGTAGAAGCCTTTTGGAATGTTGTGCTAAAGATATATAAGGATGATAGCTCATGGACAGACAAAGTTAATAACAAAGAGGTATTACGTTCCAATTTTGCTTTAGAAATTTTTCTTGTTAATTTATAAGTCCGCTTTACGATAATTTTATTAAATCAACTACGTTGCTACTCTCACATCCATCAACTTAATTAATAATAAATACGCTGTCTAATACTTTTCAACTCAAATCCCTTTTGCTTTAATAACGACAAGTTTATGATAAAATTTAAATAAGTCAATATCCTGTTTAGGTATCCGTGAGCGCGTTATACCTTCCGATAACGTATAATTATGTTCTAATGGGTTTCCCTTCTAAAGATTTGTCGAAATAATATATCCTACTATTCTCCGGTAAAACCGTGTTTTCCAGTTTCAATCGCGTTTCGATAACGCGGATGTTTGCTTTTCGAGTTCGTGTTATCTTGAACTCTTTTTAAACTTTGATTCTTCAGCTTGTGCGTTGATGCACTTGTAAAACTACTCTTTCTGTTACTCCAAGAGCGATGCACGTTTCTTCTCTATCAAATGTGTAGATTTGGTGTGGATCGGTAAGCGCTCCTAATTTGTTAATACTAGTAAGATTTTTCTTTTTTTAGCTCTTAGCTGGAGGCTAAATTGCTTGTTGCGTAGCTCGATTATTTCTTGATGCAGATCAACTGCTCTTCATAGACCGCCGTTGCAATTAAGGTAGTAACATAGTTGTTGCTGACTATCGCGGCAATGCTGTGTCAATTCGCTGACAAGATAAGTATCCCGACACACATATGTGACTTGTTTTCCTTTTCTAACATACCCAGGGATAAACCCAATTTGAAATTAGATCCGCTGATGTTTGTTCTGGTAAAATCCTTACTAGAAAAGTTTCGAACTTTAATGCTTTTCCTTTTTGTACTTAACCCATCTGCTTATACGAAAGTATCAGCAGTATTCTTTTTTTTTTACTGATTAGAGTTATAACAAATGCTTCGTATGGTAAAATCCTTACTAGAAAGGTTTCTAAATTTAATGTTTTTTTAATTAACCCATCCGCTTGTACGAAAGTATCAGCGTTATTTTTTTGGTACTGATTAGATTTATTGCATGTTAGCTACGAATTGCGCACTTCGTGGAACAATTAGTGAATTTATCCATAGAGTAAAATTGTTTTATTAAATAATAACCTTAGTTAATTTTGTTTTGGTGTTTCGATAGAAATTTCTATATTTGTTTTTTTTTATTGTAAATAAAAAATCGTTGGCGATGTATTATTTTTTTGTTGCTAGGAATCCCTCCCCTCTTCGCATTGGTAGTTAGCCTGGTATATTTACGTTTTCTTCCGGCTACGGCATGGTACGTAGCAGAGGTTATAGAAATAGTAGGGGAATAAAGATATCCGTGGAAAACAAAAAAAAAAATAGGAGAAATAGAAGAGCAGGATAAATTCTAAAGCATTTTTGGGGAATAGTGCGGGATATATTACAAGCAGAGATAGGAAAATAAAAGAGGTAGATGTAGACCTAGATCAGACTATTGCACGCAGATAGTGAAAGATGCAGACTGGAAATTCCAGGGAAATGTGTAGGTTAGCTCAAAATAGGAAACAATGAGGGTGTGCGTCTAACCAGTTTCAGAACTGAAGACCTAATGATGATGAGGTGTATTATTAAATGGAATATTTTTAATGTATAAAAGCTTTCTTAATATGTTATAAGAAATGTATTGAATTTAATTTTTCTTTTTGGTGGCTTTTAAAATAATTAATGAATTGGAGTTTTATTTCAAATGTATTGTACACAAATAAAATACTGCTTTTGTGATTTCTAAATCTATGATTTTTATCGAACTCCTGTTTATTGCAATAGAAATACTGATATAGAAATCACAGAGAGTGCTTCAATAATAAGTTATCTGTTTGAAATTACTATCTCCCTTTCTCATATGATTTTTATTTCGCATAAGGCCCATACGATACACACTTTTTATATGGTTTTCTACCACAGTCTTTTCAAAGTAACTGAGAAGTTTTTGCTTTAAAACATGTATTGCAGGGCAATTTCTATAACCTATTTGTTATTAACTTCTTCCATCCTCATACATCTGAAGCACAACATTCCACAAGGCTACTATCGTTTTTCTGTCTTTTTTTCCTACTGCTCGTATTTCATTGGCATACTGTGCTGTGCTCTACACATATACTTTCAACAATTTTCTTCTTGTTTCTATGTTTGTTGTCTTTCATCATAGGAGCTGTCCTTTCTTGTTAGATGCAGTTTGATCCCTTTTTACAATTATATACCCTATTTCTTCAACATTCAGTGGTTGTGATGGGAGTCTCGACACGGTCCGCTTGAAAAATGTTAGGCTAGCATTTTTCACAAAAATACACCCTCGTTCATATGAGAGGTAAAATGGAGGTCCCGTGTATGAGTGTTGTCATGCACATTAAAGATCCCTACCATGCTTGGAACAGCAAGGGTTCGGCAAAATTCCAAATTTTCCAGGTAAAAAAGAAACTTGCTTCCTGGCCAATGTGGTATCTTCGGGTGGAGCATTGGAAAACCACATGCAATGTTGTGAAGGGGGGTGAGCAGTCTGTGGCTGCCAAGTTCCCCCAGCACTTGATAATTTGCAGATTTAATATTTTTTCCAATATATCTTTTTCGCACAGTCAACATTAGTTGCAGGTATTTCACACCCAACACCTGTAGTTGTTTATAATAATCATCAGATTTATCTGCGCTTATTTTTTCGTCATTAGGTTTTCATCTCAAAACTGGTTAGACACGTTCCTACATTTACTTATATTCTGAGCTAGCCTACGCAGTTCCTTTAAATTCTCACACAGCCAGTATACAGCTCGGTTCCTCTTCTATTGTTTTCAAATTTTATGCCCTATTTCACCGAGATTCGGTAATAGGGTTAGGCAGCCTGAGGCTGTCAAGATCCCCCAACACTTAGACATTTGCCGAATTACTAGTTTTCCAGTAAATCCTTTCACACAATTAACATTATTCGAGAATATTGCCCAACCAATACTTATAGTTGGTTTTAATAATCCTCATATTTAAGGTACTCTTTTCGTCGTTATTTTATCCATCTTGGAACTGGTTGGATGCGTACCTCCATTGATTTCTATTCTGAGCTAGCCTACACATTTCCCTGAAATTCCTACAGCCTACATCTTTCACTATCTGTATGCAGTAGTCTAACCTAGGTCTACCTCTACTTCTCTTTTTCCTATCTCTGCTTCTAATATATTCCGCACTATTCCCTCATGCCGTAGTATGTGGCATATCATCCTATCTCTCCTATTTTTTACCGTTTTCCACATATTTCTCTCTTCCCCTACCATTTTTAGTACCTCTTTGTTCTTAACTTTGTCTGTTCAGGATATCTTCATCATACTTCTGTAGCACCACATTTCAAATGCTTCTACCTTTTTCTTGTTTGCTTATCTTAGTGTCCAGGCTTCACCGCCATACAGTGCTGTGCTGCACACATATGTATTAAGCAGTTTTTCCTTGTTTCTATGATTGTTGTCTTTGAACACAGTAGTTGATTTTTCTTGTAAATGTAGCCCGACCTTGTGCTAATCATTGTTTTATATCTTTTGCGCTATTCTCATCTTGCATTATTTGGCTTCCTAGGTAGCAGAAATCCTTAACCTCTTGTAAGTTCTTGTTACATATTTGTATTCTTGTTTTTGATTTATTTTCCCCTCCTTTGCATACTAGTACTTTAGTTTTTAGTTTTGTTAATTTTCATACTGTATCTTTCTGTTAGAACCGTTTCCATTTTATTAAGAGCAGCTTCTAATTCTTCCTTGCTAGATGCTAATACCACTACATCATTTGCAAATACCGCTATATCATCTGCAAATCTAAGCATATCAATTTTTGTCACTGCATAGTAATTTCAAATGTCTTTCTGCATTTGACAGTATTCATTGCCTTTTATGTTACGTACATTGACGTAACCTATTAAAAAAAACAAGAAAGAGTGGGCGGGATTTTATACCTATAGATAAATTAAAAAGAAACCTGAAATAAATAGAGAGAAAATTTATATACACTCACTCATTCACACTCAGAACAAAACATACAAAGGAAAAAAGAACTTATAATTAAACAAAATATTTACAGAACACAGTATTCCTAAACTCAACCCAAAAAAGTCAATGTCCCCAATATACATATACATTATGAGAAACCCCCAAACATTCCAAAAAAATTATTCATGAAAATGGTGAACTGTAGTTTTTAGGTAATTACCCCCTGACATTAATTAGTAAAAAAAAAGAACCAACCGCAACCCTAAAAACCACAACTCTGGATCATCATAAATATAAACTTAACCTATATTTACAAATATAATGGCAACAACATTTTCAAATGTGCCAGCAAGTTCGTAAACCGTTTTTACATTAATAAGTAGTATATTTTTAGTTATTTATAAACAAATAGTAAAGCATTAATATAAGAGCAGTAAATACCAAAATAGTTCAATAATTTTCGTATATAAGAATTAAAGTTGGAAATGCCTGATATTTGAACGGTAAAATCCCAGGCGTTCTGGTTCCAAAATAAGTAGCGAATACAAAGAAAAACTCACCCTCGAGTTGCTGACGTCGAGGTTGTTTCAGTCGCTGGTCAACGTCAGCGAGTAGATAGGCCTACGCTCAGGAAGAACGCGTTTGGCCTTCCATTATCAGAAGAAACGACAGCTCAAGTGATTAACGTGTCCCCCGCAGGAAGCTAGAATAATTACGAACAAAGATTAATTTATTAAAACCGAAAAGTCACGTTTTATAAACCTTAAATACCCACCACGCTATAATACGTGCCAGCAATTCGCATAAAGAAAAACGGAACGAAGCAAAACAGGACGGATGTTTTCTTGTTGCTATTCGAACAGAAAGGGAATATTAAATTTCTTTAGCTAAAGCACCAAAGCTCACAGTAATCTTGTTAAGGAAATAAAACAGGAAAACCCGAATTTATTGAAATAATTCCGCCGAATTCTTTAAAAAGGTAAAACACACCAGCATTAATTATTGAATACTTGCAAAGACGCCTATCTAATTATGGCCTAAATTCCACGTTAAGGAATTCTTAGAAAGGATATTTATTTTTAATGAGCAGAAAGATTTATCAAGTAAAATATATAGGGTATTTATTATTAATTAAAATACCCCCTGATTCGCCTAAACCTAAATTGGTCTTCTCTTAGTATTTCTTCAGATCGTTTTTCCATTTCCTTTCTTTTTGGTATAGTTACTATGATGTTACGTTTGAAATCTTTGGGTATCTCGCCTGTCTCATACATATGCTTACAAGCTGGAAGAGATGTTCTGTTACTGCTTGTCCAGCGGCTTTTAGAGTTTCCGCTTGCACCTTATCTGTACCTGGCGCTTTACCATTTTTCAGACCCTTTAATGCTAATTCAAACTCATCTCTAAGTATAGGATATCCCAAATCGTCATTTTCAATATCTGATTCCTGTTCTAAAGCTGTTAGTTCCTTTCCTGCATATATTCTATATATTATTACCATCTACCCACTTTCTCTACATTTTCTATAATGATGTTTCTTCCCGCGTCCCTTATATTTTTGCTATACGGTTTTATATCTCTAAAATTGATTCTAATTAGTTTGTATGCTCCATCTGTCTTTCCTATTTACATCTTAGTTTGTACCTTTTTGCAATTTTCATCAATCCATTGTTCTATAGCTGTCCCGCATTTGCGAATAATTTCCCATTTTATGGCTTTTATCTCTGTTTTCCTGTTTCGTCTGATTTATTTTTAAATTTTCGTCTTTCTTCTATTAAATTCAAGATATCCTTTGTTATTTATGGTTTCTTATTTTCTTTTTGTGTATATCCCAGAATATCTCTGGCCGCCATGTCTAGGCTCGATCTAATGCTATTCCATTCTGTTTCCACTTCCTTAGTATCAGATATTTTCCTGATATCTTTCAGCAATTCATTTGACTTTTTTTCGAATCTTTCTTGAATATCTTTATCTTTTAGTTTCTCTAAGTCAAAATGCCTCTTTCCGTTTCTTTTTTTTTAATTTTTAAATTTAAATGCGGTCTTCATAATTACGATGTTGTGATCAGTGTCTATATCTGTTTCTAAGTAGTTTCTACGGTCTTTTACTTGATTCTTAAACCGTTCTCTAACAAGAATGTAATCTATTTGATATCTTCCTATATCTCCTGGCATCTTCCACGTATATCGACGTCTAGCATGATGTTGAAATATTGTGTTTGTGATGATTAAATAGTTCTTGTCGCAAAATTCTACCAGTCTATTTACCCTGTAGTTTCTCGTCCCTAAACCAAACAAACCTACTACTGCTCCTTCCCTACCCTCACCTACCACTGCATTAAAATCCCCCGTAATTATTAAATTTTCATGTTCTTTTAAGTATCTTAATATGTCTTCGATATCTTTGTAGATGCATTTACCTCTTCGTTACTGTAGCTAGAGGTGGGCATGTATACTTATATTATTACTATGTTTACCGGTTTAGATTCTAATCTAACCATGAGTACTCGTTCGTTCTTTTGTAAGTAATTTTCTACACAGTATCCTATCTTTTTCCGCATAACTATCCCCACACCCAAATTTCCTTCCTCTGCTTCTGTATGAATTACCCCGAAGCCCCGCTCCAAAAATCTCCTGCCTCTGGCCACCGAACTTCGCTGATTCCTACTATATCTAGTGCTTACCTACTTACTTCATGCTTCTAACATTCCACGCTCCGACTCGCAAAATGTTCCCGACTCTTATTCTTAACTTCCGATCGCATCCTCCGAAGTAGTCCCCTCCCGGAGATCCGAATGGGGGACTATTTTAACACCGGAATTTTTTATCACAGAGAATGTTATCATTTTATTACGATTTAGGTACGCTGTGTACTTGGGAGGTAATGTGGCGGTTTCCCGTTGCCTTCCACATCGTGGTAGTGTGTCTTAGACTGCCATACCGACCACTATAGTTTCTGCCAATCTAAGTACCGAAAGAACCGCTGCCTTCTTTCGGGGACCTGTCTTCGTCTGGTGCCTCACTAACGACCCTATTTCTTTGGTTGGACCTGTAGTTTGGCTCTTTAGCTCATTAGGACACGCAAGCCATTTCACCTGTTCTAGTAATCTAGAACTTCACCAAGGTGCAGGTCCATTCGAAATGGGAATTTAAATTATAAAATAAAAATTTAATTGCATAAGTTAAAGCACGTCTAATAAAAATAAGGAAAGAGTTATTTTGTATGTGTAGAAATAAAAGTATTGTATATTATGTAAGTAAAAACTAAAATTGAGATGTAATTAACTAATTAAAAGTTTTGCTAAAACCGGCTTTAATGGAAAAACCAAAAGATATTCGCAATAAGTCAAAGAGAGATTTACTATATAGATGACCTTGAAAAGTAGATGAGTAGATAAGCTAGGTAAGTAGGAGACAGTTACATGTAAAATTCCGCTGCCGTAGATAAGATGATAGGATGAACATGAGGTCCAGCTGCTCAATTCAGCCTAACTATTACTGTATTAGTTATTAGTTTTATTTTTATTATTATGTTATTAAAAAATCGCTTCTATAGATATTTCTTTTGAAAGTGACCCGTTTTCTTGAGAAGATTACCGACCCCTGGCCTAAATTATCGAAATGAATTGAATTAACAACGCAAATGACATCATTTTGGACACCATCTTGAACAATTTTTTTCTAGATGATCAATAGTAGGTGTTCTGATATATTTTCCACACTACATCGTAAACAAATGTGACAGTTTAATGTTAATAGCCTGTTATGCAGAATTCTTGTGCTAGGCTGTCAATTTAATAAGAGAACATATTTCTTGGAAAAATGCCCGGTTTATATCTTTAAGGGTGTGGTGTTTGGAAGTTCAACCCGGGATTTTGTACTAGGTGTCATATGCATACTGCATTGTCACTTAGAACTGCGGTAACAAAAGCATTTTCCAAATATGTCGCTGACTAAACCGAAAAGTAAATTAAACATTTCTTGCATATTTATGTAATTCAAATTGTACTGTAATTACTAGTGGGGTTTAGAGTCAATTCTATAGATTTGGGGTGGCGAAATTAGCACTATTTTTTAATTTCTATTCTTCAATTACTCATAAGTAGAAGCTATTCTCATTGAATGTAATGGCGGGATGGCCGAAAACACGGTGTGTTTGCTTGAGCTTGTTTCGTAGCACTATTCTGACCTGCTTGATAATACGAAGCTCTGACTGACAAAAGGAAATGACCGCTCCCGCTCGGAAATTGAATAATCGATCTTATTTCAAATCTAAAGAAAAAATTATTCACTTACAACTTTTATATTTCTGGTATAGAGAATAGGGATCATCAATCCCAGTTATCTCTCATTAGTCTAATTTATATACATTAGACTTGAAGCAGGAAGGAGTCAGTTTATTAATTAATTAGCTCGTTATTATCAATTAAACTAATAATATTAAAGAAAAATCCTTTTCATATAAATTCTATTTTAGTTACTACAGCAATTCAGTTTGATATGCTTTCCGGTTATTTTGTTTAATTTTAGTGCTATTCTGTAATTTCCGCCTTTTTATGCGAAGTTTAGAAATCGGAAGTAATAAACTTCTTACTAATGCATGGCGGGTTCTTAAAATAGGTAAAACGCTTGCTTGTAACCACAAGCATGAATTTTCGCCGTGCATTGAAAACACACCTAAGATAACATGTTGATAACGAGAGGTTTACATAAACAAAATACTTTGTAGCAGTTTTAACATACCACCATTTGCAAGTTGTTTATGATAATGTTAATTAGTTTTGAGATTTGTCAACTCATTCGCGTTACATTCTGAAGATTTGCTTACTCAAACTAATTATAAAGTGGTAAATTTTTTGAACGACCATTGATATCTAGAAAATCACAAATCGTAGAACATCGGTTAAATGGGCAAAAAGTGGGCGCATTTTTATTCTCTAGGATTTACCACCAAGAAATTCGACTACCTTGAATCATTCTGATTATGGCAAATGGTCCAAAAATGTCTTTTAAAATATTTTCGATCTCAAATCGCGCTTCAAAATTTTATGAAATTTCGTATTTTATATTTTTAACTGCTGCCAGTTCAATGGCGTCAACAGAAATTTTCTAAGCCAAAATATAGACTTGGAAAATTTCTGTTGACGCCATTGTACTGACAGCACTTAAAAATATAAAATACGAAATTTCATTAAATTTTGAAACGCGGTTTGAGATCAAAAATATTTTAAAAGACATGTTTGGGCCATTTGCCATAATCAGAATGATTCAAGGTAATCGAATTTCTTGGTGGTAAATCCTATAGCTGGAAAAATGGGGAAAATTAAAAACCGGCTTACAAAAACGTACATATGCACCCACGCATGCATGCAGACACGCTACCCACCATCACCGCCACACACATCAAACACCACCCGAATCAAACACACGCATACTCACACACAGGTGCGTGCACGCACAGACATCAACGCACCCATACACCATACACAAAACACATTTACCCAAGTCAAATTCGCGGATTTTTTTTTAATGTTTTTGTTCTTTTTGCTTTTTTTTTATAGGCATACCCACCTTAGTTCTACTTAGAAAGTAGTAATACTATGTTACATTACTAGTGTGGAATGTGACCCATTTCTCACGAATTTGAAATGACACTTTCGACACAAGTATTGAACACGATTTTTCCCACGACCACAACTAAAAAAAAAATTGGGAAAAATATTTTAAATATACGTACACTGTTGCTTTTTCTCTTAAATACCTTATTGATGCAAGGTCGTGCAGTCGTTTGTTGGTAATGTCGAACAAATTCTACATCGTGTTTTTGACATTGGACACGTCGAATCGTCTAGGTAATTAACGTGATAGTATCTCATCCGTCCATTCTACAGTTGAAAATTATTTCAACACTATAGTGATGTTTACTTTCGCACTATAGAGAGATATTTACTTTCGCATTCTAGAGTGATACACGTCACTTTCTAAATAAATATGTAGTGTGCAATCTGTTGTTTTCATACGTGGTCGTCGGAAAAATTTTATTACACTTCACCCCTAGACTCTTAATAAAATATTATGGTTCAGTCGTGCAAGTTTTGGGTACTTTCTAGCAAGTTATAAAATTAAAAGTTGCTACAGTCAAACTAGCGGGCCAGAAAAAAGGACGAGAGTCGGTCTAGAACGACTCTCCCCAATTACTGCAACAGAAGAAGATAGGGAGGTCAATAAAACGAAACCAATGAACCTACTTACAACCCGACAGTAAAGTATAGAAATAAAAAAAATAGATACCAAACCATAAGTGAGATATAAGTAACATACAAATAAAAAAAATATTATATTTATCTACATACATATATCTGCGATGGTCTTACCTAATCTATTTACTAAGACTACTGTACTAGTGACGAGTTCGTCTCACTGGTGTTATCGTTTGGGTGGGCGGCGTCTGAAAGCATGCAGGCTTGGCTTGATTATTTGTTTAATAATATTTCGTTTATAGTAAATAATTAAAGCTAAATTTTCATTTTACATTGAGTTTGTTGATTATTTTAAATTCCCCGCGGTATATTTAAATTTATTAAAGTGGAATTTCTTTGGTTTTACTTGAAGCACGCGTCAACCAGTGCCGTGAGTGATAAACGACTACTCCGCATGTGCAAATAGTGTAGTAGTGATTGGAAAATCCACGTTCTACATAAAGAGAGTCTCGCTTCGTCGTTCGAACAAACCGCATTGCTATTTTATACGTTCTACATAGTAGAGAATCGAGTCGTCTTTCGAACACACCACATCGCGTTGTACTCGTTCTACGTAGAACCAATTACGTATGAACCGCTTTGTTCAGAACCGCTATTGTAATAAATGTGCTTCGCTTCACCCGCCAAAGAAAGAGTCGTAGTTGTTACATCGTTTTTTTCGTCGGCACGGATGCATAATTAACAAGGTGAATGCTTTAAAGTAAACGCTTTGATTAACTGATTAAGAACGTTTAATTATTTGTTGTTGGTTACACTATCAATTAAATTTTATACAGACCACATCTCTCTACCAAATGAGCTATTCGAAATTTACACCGCAATTATTTTACAAATAAGTACAAATAAAAATAATTATAGGTTTCATAAATACATGAAATGCCCCTTCGTTGAGCTGTCATGAAAATGCAGTTGACTCTTTTGGAACGGCTCTGCTATTTCAGCGTCATAAAAATGCTTGCTACAAAAAAAAACTCTTAAGTTGAGCATCTTCTGAAAATGCTCTCCAAATTTCGATACCTCGGCAAGCTCTGCTCACTGCGTCCTCCTAGATACTCACCGCGGCTACTCATTCTTCCAACAATCTTTGTAGTTAATAAAAAAAATATTAAAAATATTTCGACAAAAACAAACAACTCTAGCAGACTATTGTTCTAAGCATGTTTCCGTGCTTACTGCACGCTCAAAACTGACAACTGCGCGGTGACGCGATCGACGAGCATACTCGAGACACTTGCGCAACACATGCGCACAACATTATATAATTTTCATTGTCGTTTTAATTTGGCGAACGATCAGACCTTGAAAAGGCACTGCGTTAGTTCCAGCTTTCTCATAAATGATTTTTATGTATTCATCTATTTACAATTAAAAATTTAAAGGTCTGCCTATACGGTGTAGGATACATCCACTGTTTGTTTTACAATGTCTTACAAAGTTAGAAAAATTACTAATCAGTCGCATATTTGAAGGCGCTTAGGACTTCAAAAATGCAATGAGTGTGAGTTCAGTTTTTCAAATACATTGAAGGCTCTACTAGAATATAAGAAAATTATATACAATTTAAATTCATGAAAAAATCCAGATATTGCTTCCTGGTTTCACCTATGAGGGTATTACATACAGAAAGAATATCTCTTCCCTCCTCTTTAAAGGTATGTATTAAAGATAGCAAATGACCTCAATACAACATGAAGACTTCCACGAAGCATGTCTGCTTGAAAACAACGTCTGATCAATCTGTTAGGCATATCTGCAACCTATATTCCAGAATAATATAGTTAAGTGTTTAATAGATGGCCTACATCCTGTATAAAACCAATAGAAATTTGCTATTTCGATTAATAATACGGCGAAAAGATAAGCAGGTGAACAATTTCCATTGTTCGCAATCTATGTCCGTAAACACCTGTTTGATAACGGAATACTACATTTTAACGTGATAATAGTGTATTTTCGAAGTAGCTGTATTGATAACCAACATTTCCCACTTTAAAGCAAACACATCTGGCAAGCATTTTTAACCTTTATTGATCCCAAACTCCAGTTTCATGCTAACACATTAAACGTATTTTCAATCCATATGTTCACAATTTATTTAGGAGATGCAAGTGTTTAAATTTATTTCAGCGAACCCATAATGCAAGAATTTTTAATCTTTAATAACCAAATTAAATTTTCTTACTTTGTTATAATAAAACCCTAGGTCTAGCACGTTATCAACATAGAATAGATTAAAAATATTTTACTTTGTAACTGAACACGTAATAAGATTTTACAGGATGCTTGAATAAGTAATCATTTCAATTTGAAAGGTATTTGATACTTGTTAATGAAAATTCATATGATGGTGAATACAATAAGAAATGCGAGATTTAATTAGGTAATGTGCGGTGCAGAAACTGCACGTAACACGTTACTCGAACCACGTGTTTCTTTCTAGTACGTGATAATTGCGCTCATAATATACAAATATGTATGTCCCGAATTGAACTATAAATCACTGACGTGCATTCATTCTTTCGTGATTTATACTATAAATATCTTTGTTGGTAAGAATATCAGGAACCTACGTAGTGAAAATGTTTTTCAAGTCACTCATATTATAAACTTCAAGTAAAAACTAAAACATTTTCCGTCCGAAACTGACATTAGTCGTAGAGCCCTACTCGAAATTCACAGACAAACTTGAGTTCTTGAGTAAGTAACATCAACCTTGGCAGTTTTTTAACTTCAGCTTCCGGATCCTCTTTGGGGGCTCGGGATTGGGATTTTAGCCCCGGCTGACCTTCGCAATTTTCTGGCCCTGCTAATCGTAAAAATGTATAAAAACTGTTTGAGCGAACTTCAAAATTCCGACGAACCTCTACTCGAAATTCATAAGCCGAAAGTTGGTTCTTGAGTGAGTAACTTCAGCAGTAACAACTTTTTTAGCCTCAGCTACCGGGTCCCCTTTGGGGTTCCGGGCCCGAGGTTCTGGTCCCGGCCGACCTTCCTATCTCGCTGGTCCTGCTAATCTTAAAAATGTATAAGAACTGTTTGAAAGAAAAAAACTTCAAAATTCCGACGGACCTCTACTCGGTCCGCATGAAAAATGCTAGGCAAGGATATTTCACAAAAACATGTCCTCGTTCGGATGAGAGGTAAAATGGACGTCCCGTGTGTGAGTGTTGTCACTTATTTCAGTTAGCAACAAAGACAACAATTTACTGTTATGGTTAGGGTTTTAAAAACTTACCGATGCGATCGATGCAACGTGCGTCGGCTAACCATGGAACATCTACTACGCGTGAGTAAGGAATATTCAAAACAGGTTTTCTATAGTAAAGAAGGATCGTCAACACTAGGTTCGTAAATTAGTAAGAGTCCGGTGGCAATTTTTAATAGAGCCTATCCACCAAAACCAAACGTAACGGAAAAGGGGATGTGCAACGTAGACACACAATTTTAACCAAGAGCGAAACCTAGACAACCAACTGAAAATAAAGTTCATATTAGGTATGCATTAAATTTAACCTCTGTTACCAATTTCACTAAGAAACCACCTAAGGAAGAAAGCGTGAAAATTACTGGTTTCAATTCATAACTTAAGAAGTTCGCACATTCGAGAACGTTGTACAGAGTGGAATGTGGAATCTGGTTTTAAAAATAAATTACTTCTATACCAAAAGTTACCTATCAAAATTTAGATAAGAAAATACTCACGGAAAATCTATTGCAAACCTTAGAAATGAATTCAAACCTTTTTACAACGCTAATAAATGATATCTATTTGACTATGCAAGGATAGATTAGAACCAATTTATAACAAAAGAAATAAAAATTACGCCTCTTATCTGTTTAAATTAAGATTATTAAAATTCAAGAAATTTGAATCTAACTAGCAACATTTAGGACAGCTCTAATTAATATAGATTATATGTGTAGATATGGAATAAGAATACAGATAAGCGAACTCGTGAATTTAATGAAGGACAAGCAAAGTTGGTTGCCTATCTACGCGGTGAGAACTTATATGAGTGTTTCAAACGTAAATTTAAATGATTGGGAATCCAATGGTTTTTAACGTAATGAGGCAGTAAATTTTAGATATGAAATAGGATGTAGTTACGTATATGGCTTTTTTAGTATTTTTTAAACTAATTTTTTCGGCAAGGTTTGGTCATTAATCGTTAAGAGTATATAATTTGAATTTCTTTCTGTTTAAAGAAAAATGACAATTGTGAAGCTAAGGAAACCTAGAATTTTGACTTGCATTATACTAATTTATAAACAAAATTGTTAAAATCGAACAGAATATACTACTTACGTGTCGTTAGACGGTGTGTGTTCAACTTAAATCACGTTATTTTCAAACGAGTTGGAATTAATTTTAAGACATTCTATTAGTTTTTGTTCTCGCCGCCATTTTTTTTAAATAATTGGAAGTGTGGCGCTTAGTTCTATGGCACTTTGTGTAATAGAAGGTAATTAAGTTAACCTGTTGCAAATAAGAAATTCCTAGTTATTTTTATTGGACTATCAGGTTTTATTGCCGGTTAATTAGCATAAAATTATGATTGTAAAGTTTACGAATTTTTGAATATTAAAAAGTTGATGAAATTACACATGCCGCATAGTTTTGATGTTTATTTATATATTTATGGGGAGCATTTTTCTTCAGTGTAATTTACATACGTTGTAAAACAAGTTTTTAATAAGATTGTGCCGATTACGGTTCGTTTAATTTTTCGGTAGTGGTGCTCGTTCGTATCTATGCACCTTCTAGTTTACGATATGCTAATTTAACAACGCATATATGTCATCTTACACTTAACAAATTATAATTCGTGTTCTTCTACGAATAGCAAGATATCAACGACTTTTTAATGTTTGTGATTCTTTTAAGACCTGTTTTTTCTTGTATCAAAACCCCTCAGATCAAACCGTCTGACACCTTACGCTTATACTTATTGGTCACGTCGGGACTGGGTAATAAACATACGGGCGTTACTAATCAAATTAACTCGACCACGATCCGACCAGAACGGACATCTTAAGGTCAGCGGTATGTTTTACATGTGTTATATTGGTTCTATTTGATTCACTAGCTTTATATAGGAAACAACAAATATAAAGCTGAAAATAGTGACTTGGTTTCAAATTATTAGTTGAAGTTTTAAAATTCTTCTTTAAACTTTCAAATAATGTAATTTGTGGTCAGAAAATGATTTTCGAAATCAGTTTGTATTTTGTAGCGTTTTACGAGCGAAGTACTGTACAAGGTGATTTTTTTAAAATTATACCATGGAGATCTCATAAAACCTTTTCCAAACAAGTCAGTTGCTTTAAAAACAAATTAACTACGAAATTATTCAATAGAAGATATTTGAATTTTTAAATTCGAGTAGTGTTATATTTTTTTAAATCAACTAGTGTTGATCTTGGAAGCCAAAATTCTGCTGTCATTTTTTTCAGTAGCCGTTTATAAACTGTCTCTACAAAACGAACTATAAATTGTTAAATGAATAGCCAAGAATAATGGTATGTATTACGCTCAAGAGCAGAGACTACAGTTACAAACGGAGTATGTATGCTAAAAAATATTAGCTAGGCGTAAATAGCGGGGTTGGAAAATTCGATTTTTAAAAAAATCAAAAATCACTGATTTTTTTTTAAAAATCATGATTTTTTAATTTTTTTTGTGTAACCGTAATTGGATGGAAATAAAACTATCCGGAAGTAAAAACCAGCTGAAATTATTACATTGAAATTTCATTATATTATGATTTAATTGCGTTCTTAAGTTTTCTACATTCAGAAGACCCTAATTGTATTGTTCGAAAAGTAAAACATACAAAATGCATGGCATCAGCATTCTGCAAGTTGCAAAATGCACAGCTACTAGCTAAACAGCAATATTTCAGTAATATGCTGTCCTGACTAATTATTGTAAATCGTTCAAAAGTACATCCATCAGCAAGTTGGAAAATACAGAGCTAGACTGTCACATTCTGTACAGACTTGCAGTGGCTGTAAGCCTATTAAATGTATGACTTCTGCTTCTACTTATTTGTCAATGCCAGTGTGATCTATATAATTCTACAATTTATTAATTTAAAAATCACCGCATTTAAGGCTTGGTAAAGATGTTCGGTCTCTTTGTCGCACGTTGTCGTGGTTAAATTTATTCAAATTCTTAGTTGTAAATCAACTCCTAAAACTGTCATCCCTTGTCCCGTTACATCCTGTCGTACAACCTCCTTTGTGCATGTGAAAATTAAGCAGATAAGGGGTAGTGACAAAACACTCTCTCATCGATATCGAAGCCGAACGTTCGGTTGTTTGTTCGGTAAAGTGAGTTAGTCAATAGTGCCGCTGAATTTATCGATAAACCCCGAAAAAACTCAGTGAAAGTGCAAATATAACACGTATTATAAATCGCATACAGTCCACTTAGTTGAAGAGTAAGGAACTACATCTTAGAACAATAAAACAACGCGGAGGTAAGTCGATATACGAATTTATAAGAACCCCCGTGCTTAAACATGGTCCTTCGAGCTGGATTACTAATTAATTAATTAGTTCCTATTCCTTTTCGCTCCTTATACTTTAATTTAACCATTGTCGTAGTTTTGATTATGTTTAATCGGGTTACAAGGAGACTGACTTTGCACATTTAATGGTAGAAACATTTGGTCGTAACGGTAGATTTTACAATATATCCCTTGTCCTTTGTCGCAAAGATTAGTGTCGGTCGTCGGTGTCTTTTAGGTCAACTAAATTTATAAGGGTTATTGTATTGTAAATCTTTACCTTATTTTTCGTCGTCAAGTTCGAGGAACCATGGGGTTCATCAGACTTAGTATATAACAAAGGGGTTGGAATTTATGGGAAACGTTAAACGCTTTGTCGGGCGAAATTAGTTGCATTTGTCCATTAATAATTTAATTTCGTAGATTAATTAGTTGTAGCGTATTTGAGTACGCATTGTTTTTACATTAATTTTTATTGTCGTTCATTAATCATTAATCAAATATGCTTATATCAATTGATAAAGCTATTCTTGAAGCTAGATTTGTAGTTAAAAGGTTGGATCATATACACAGTAAGATTAATCAACCGGAAAATGTATCGATTGCTTTAATTAGAGCATCGATTAAAAGTGTCGAGCAAATTGAAACTCATTTCAAGTCTTTTTGCAAGAATATTTTCTTTGATGAAGAGAGTGAACAATTGGATGAATTCTCGGCCCTTAGGGTGAAAATCGATGATTATCTATTAGATATTTGTATTATCGCTGAACAATGCGAATTAGATCGCGTAGACAATAAGCCGAAGGTGGAAAATATGAATAATTCTTTGTCGCTAAACAGTGGAGTTCGCTTGAAACATCTTTCTGTCCCGCGGTTCTCGGGACGCATTTCGAATTGTGAGAGTTATAATGCAATTTATAAGCGATTGATTCATGATAATGTCGGTTTGTCCCCTGTGGAAAAATTTTGCCATTTTGTAAATACACTAGATGAGTCGTCGCGTGCATTAATAAAACATTTTTGCCATTAAACCATTGTGCATACTATGAAGCCTATAAAATCATTACTAATCGTTTTCAGTCCAAGAGGTTATTACTTTCAACATATTTTAATGCTCTCGAAAAATGCTTTAAGGTAAGTTCCTCAGACTCGCATACGGAACTCCGACAATTAATTAGTTGTTTTGATGAAAATATATTCGCGTTAAAGCAGATGGAAATAGATTTATTAAATTTCATGTTGTTTAATCTGTTATCGAAAAAATTAGATACAAACATTTTAAAGAGTTTCGAATTAGAAAATAGTGACGAGATTCCTTCGTTCAAAGATTTAAGGTCGTACATTGAAAAACAATGTAAAGTGTTGGAAACAAATGACATTGCTTCAGGAACATGCTTTAAATCTCGAGATTCCGTTAGCACTTCGGCTAAAACTTCTTTAGTTAGTACCACCAATGATGGTAAAAATTGTAACTTGTGTCAAGCTGTGCATCCTATTTATAGATGTAAGCAGTTTCTCGATAAAACCCCTCAAGAAAGATTTGAAGTGGTAAAGCTTAAAAACCTTTGTATCAAATGTTTAAATACTTCACATTCGATGAAAAATTGTAAGTTAGATTGGTCGTGTAGAAAATGTCATCAGTCGCACAATTCGTTACTTCACTTCGATAAACGAGAAAAATCGGTGTCCCCACGCATACAAACTCATCGTCAAAGGTCAGCGTCTCCTCGGGGCGCGGCGCCTAGACTTACTTCTACTAGTAGACCCAGTGAAGACCATCTGTCGTCGGCGGTTGTGCATGAACAACCTGCCACTAGTTCGTTAATTTCGACGTCATTAGAACATACAACCACGCTGTTAGCTACAGCAATGATGTCGGTGCTTGATTATACAGGAAAATTGCCAACTGTTCGTGTAATTTTAGATAACGGATCCATGGAAAGTTTTATGACTGAAATGTGCCGTCAGAAATTAAGTTTAAAGAAACGGAGAGCCAATGTCACTGTTCAAGGACTTGGCTTGAATTGGTCGTTGGTGTCTAGTGCACTATCGTGTGTAGTCAGCCTCTCGGGAGCACGGTTTCCAGCATATGAAATTGAGTGTTATATTTTACCTAACATTTGTAATCAATTACCTTCGTCGTCGATAGGGGTCAAGGAATGGTCGCATACTCGACGTTTGACCTTAGCTGATCCTAATTTTAATATTCCTGGTAAAATTGACATGCTACTTGGAGCGGAAATCTTTGCTTAGGTTTTGTTGAACAAATCTCGTTGGGCGGGGTGTTGCTAACGAGCTAGTTGCCATTAAAACAACCCTTGGCTGGGTTTTAACGGGAAAGGTCGTTTCCCCGAATAATTCTATTACGTCGTTGTGTGCTAATAATCTTATGGAGAAAAATTCTTAGTGTTTTGTTAGTACTTCAAACCCCAATGCAACCACACTTACCGTTTCTGAAATATTTAATCTCTAAGTTGGCTACAACTTCTTTTGTTATGGAAGTACCAGTGCACTATTGTATCGGAATTGCAAAATCATTAGTGCTTGTTAGTGTTTCATTGTGTTTCAAACTCCAATACAGCCACACTTCGAGTTTCTAATATTAGCCCCTAAAATGAATAGGAAGTTGGCTACAATTTTTTTGTTGTAGACGCACTAGTTGTGTGAGGTAGCAAAAATCCTTAGTGCGTCAATTCTGAACCTGTTTTGGAAGTATACCAAGTTCATTGAAATCAGACAGTGTACCCTCATTAGAAATAGAACTAACCAAACGCAAATATGACTAGACCTCGTGTAGCACACTAATCAAAATCAATAGTGCGTTACGTATTTTTCCTGCAGAAAGTTTTCATTTTGATATAGGAATAGGGAATTCTTTTAATCCAAAAAGGGAAAGCTTTCTTGTCATCATTAATCAATTAGGTTACTTACGTGTAATATTTGTGTTTTCTGGATTCATGCGAACCGAGGTCGAGAACTCTTAATTTATCAATGTCTTCGTTTGAGCCCGCATTTTTTCAGACCAAGGAATGTGTGATTATCGCTTTTAGCTAATGAGAAACGTTTTATGGGTGGAACAACAACGAGTTCGTGCGAAAGACGCGTTTTGCACGGAACTTGACCGTCAACTACCGTACGATCTCGATGTATTAATCGTAAGTGCGCGTTAAGTGCATCGAAGTGTACATTTTGCACTCCTCTACTGTTCCTCCAATTATCTTAATAATACACTGTGTTCCCTAAATTTGCAGATTTTAATATTTCACTGTAAGAATCTGGAACAAACATAGAAAACGGATCCCCGCCTGTTCGGTCTCTGTCGCACGTTTGCGTGGTTAATTTTAAGTTATTTTTAAATTTGTAGCTGTAAATCAAATAGTAAAGCTGTCATCCCTTGTCCCGTTATATCCTGTCGTAAAATCTCCTTTGTGCACGTGTTAATTAAGTTGAAAAAGGGGTAGCGACAGAAAAACTCTCTCATGAAGATCGAAGCGGAACGGTCGTTGGTTCGATTCGGTTCGGTAAAGTGAATTAGTCAATAGTGCTGCCGAATGTGAATTTGTCGATAAACTCCTAAAAAACGCAGTGAAAGTGCAAACGTAACACGTACTATAATTCGCATACAGTCCGCTTAGTTGAAGAGTAGGAACTACACCTTAGAACAATAAAACAACGCGTAGGTAAGTCGATATACAAATTTATAGGACCCCCTGCGCATTAAACACCACGAAACCCTGATCTACCTGAAGATGTCAGATGTCGGCTGGAAACGACGAGTGAAGGGTGCTTTGGCTACTGCTATTAATCAAGGCGCCTTTTGCATATTTTATAATGTATAAATTTATAACCCTTTGACGGCAATAATTTGGGACCACATTAGGACGTAATAAATTACACCCGGGTTTAACGTAATAATCGAAGCCAACTGGAAACACAATAAGTGTTCATTCGCAATAACAAAAAAGTTGTACCGAATCTACGTTTGTAGTCAAACATTATCGCAAGAAAAAACTGGGAATGGGTTCTGCTTGGAACACAATAATAATCAACATGATCCTAAAGAAATTTTTTTTTAAGTTCAGCTTGTGCATCAATAACGAAAAGATGTAGCCAATTTCCCGATCTGTCATAGTCCAATCTTTCAGGATCCGCAAATGCGACGATTGGATTTGCGGCATTAAGAATTGAGGCGGCTCCGTCGCTTAGTTGGTTCGCGTGTGACTACTAAGCCCAAGGTCTCGGGTTCTATTCCCGACACAGACTGCTTGAATAATGGTAGGCGAGCATTTTTCACAAAAATACGTCCGCATTAGGTTGAGAGGTAAAATGTAGGTCACATGTTGAATGTTATCACGCTTGGAATGGCAAGGGTTAGGCAAAATTCAAAATTTCCAGTTAAAAAAACGCGCTTACTGGCCAATGTAGTACTTCGGGTGGCGTATTGGAAAATCCGATGTAGAGACATTAAGAATTTGCAGTCCCGTGGATCAGATAGGTTTGTGTATGTCTGCTGATCCTAAGAACCCGGGTTCGAATCCCAACACGGACGGCTTGAAAAAATGTTAGGCGAGCATTTTTCACAAAAACACGCATCATTCAGTTGAGAGGTAAAATGCAGGTCACGTGTGTAAGTTATCACGCTTGGAATGGCGAGGGTTGGTCGAAATTCAAAATTTCCAGTTAACAAAACTCGCTTCCTTGCCAATGTAGTACTTCGGGGGCGCATTGGAAAATCAGATGTACGGGCATTAAGAATTGACGGTTCCGTGGATCAGATAGGTTTGTGTATGACTGCTTTTCCCAAGAACCCGCACGCTTAGAATAGCAAGGGTTGGCAAAATAAAAAATTTCCTGTTAAAAAAGCTCGCTTCCTGGCCAATGTAGTACTTAGGGTGGCGTATTGGAAAATCCGATGTAGAGGCATTAAGAATTTGCAGTCCCGTGGATCAGGTTTGTGTATGACTGCTGATCCCAAGAACCCGGATTCGAATTCCGACACGGACGGCTTGAAAAAATGTTAGGCGAGCATTTTTCACAAAAATACGCCCTCATTCGGTTGAGAGGTAAAATACAGGTCACGAGTGTGAATGTTATCACGCTTAGAATGGCAAGGGTTGGGCAAAATTTAAAATTTCCTGTTAAAAAAGCTCGCTTCCTGGCCAATGTAGTACTTCGGGTGACGTATTGGAAACTCAGATGTAGGGGCATTAAGAAGTGACGGTTCCGTGGATCAAATAGGTTTGTGTATGACTGCTGATCCAAAGAACCCGGGTTCGAATCCCTACACGGACGGCTTGAAAAAATGTTGGGCGAGCATTTTTCACAAAAATACGCTCTCGTTCGGTTGAGAGGTAAAATGTAGGTCCAATGTTTGAGTGTTTTCACGCATGTTAGGGATACTTACTGCGCTTGGAATGGCCAGGGTTCGGAAAATTTAAAATTTCTGGGTAACAAATACTCACTTTCTGGCCAGTGTGGTACCTTCCGGTCAAGCATTGGAAAATCAAATGTAAGGACATTAAGAAGTGGCGATTCCGTGGATCAGATAGGTTTGCGTATGACATCTGATCCCAAGGTCCCGGGTTTCTAATCCTGCCACGGTCCTCTTGAAAAATGTTAGGCGAGCATTTTTCCCAAAAATACGTCATCATTCGGATGCGAGATAAAGTGTAGGTGTGTGTGATGTGATGTAGTGTGTGTTGTGTGTGTGTGTGCGTGTGCGTGAGTGCGTGCGTGCTTGCGTGCGTGCGTGCGTGTGCGTGTGTGGATAGTGAGTGTGGTGTGTGTGTGTGTCATGTGTGTGGCGTGTTTGTGCGCGTGCGTGCGTGCGTGCGCGTGTGTGTGTTGTCACGCACGTTAAAGATTCCTATCTTGTTTGGAATAGCAAGGGTTCGGCTAAATCAAAATTTCGCCGTAGAAAAAGTCGCTTTCTGGTTAATGTAGACATTCGGTTAGAGCATTGTAAAACTCTGGGGGCAATATTAAGAATTTTGCTACATGAAACCATTTATGTTTCTGAAATAAAAAATTAAAGCCAAATTCCGTAATTTGATATCTAATATTCCCGTAACCGAACATGCGACTGAGTTTAAAGGACAATAAAATACTATCGAAGCATTATCATTAAATCATTTTGCTTCTATAAAAAAGTTGTAAACAACTTACCAACGATTTTGCTACCTGAAATCATTAGTGCTTCTACCTACCAAAAAAATGTTGTAGTTAACTTCTTATCTTTTGACATCTAAAATTTCAGAAACCGGAAGTGCACATACCGACATTCATGTTTGAAACAGAAAGTACTAAATATTTTGCTACACCGGTTTATTTGTATTTATATAAAAAAAAGTCGTATCAACTTCCTATGCACTTTGAGACGTAATGTTTCAGAAACGGGAAGCATGGTTTGAGTTCAGGTGTGAAGCTAAATGAAGCCCAAGGAGTTTGCTACCTGAGATCATTAGTGTTTTTATAACCAAAAAGTTGTAATCAACTTTCAATTCTGCTTTTTTCGGTCCAATATTTTTGAACTTAGAATGCGGCTGGATTAAGATTTAAAGTACATTGAATCAGTTACAAAGTTCGATTTTGTTATAGGTTATGCTCGGCCAACTACGGGCTTCCGTCGAGTCGATTTTAAAAAATGCGTCCAATATTATGGTACGATTTGCGCCCTTGCATACTCATTTTTTATTCTATCTGATGCTCTACAGATGATATGAATAAAGAATATTTTCGTTACGCTGTTAAGGAACTGTACTGAAGTCTTATAAATCGTGAAGTATTTAATTTAACTCTATACGTTTTAAATTTAAGCGTTTGCAACCGGCACCATATCGATGTATATGCGATTAGAGTATTATAGTGTGAAAGTGATTGACACGATCTGTATAATTACAATCTCGATGTAAGAAATTTACAATAAGAGACCTGAGAAGCCCATGTTTCTTAATCGAAAACCATGCCTGCATAATATAACCAACAAAAGACCAGACGGAATTTAAACAAGTTTTCAAACAAGCACAATACACACCAGTACAAGAATATTTGTTACAGTCAAGATTTTTTTGGATAAGCTCACATTCGGTGAAAACGACTTTTTGTGATGCGCGAGGCATTAAATTTGACGCAATTTAAATTTAATGGATTCCACAAGAGTCGTCTTATCCTTTGTCACGTAAGAGCCGCGCCATGACAGCGAAGCGAATAAATAACAATTGGAGTTTAGATGGCTACGATCAGACTATTCTTATTTTTTAGTTGGATGGATGGCCCTAAGCTATTTTGTTTTATTGTTATGTTGCGTTAGGCTGATGTTCCGAGCATTTCAGTTGCAAGTAAAGAAAAACAAGTCGTCGGATTAATGAAGAAATTGGATATGTTGTATAACATTGTAATTTTATCCCGAAACATAGGAATTTACAGAAACTTTTAGTGACAGGTTTTAACTCTGTGACAGTTTGTCTATATGCTTATTCCTGTGGAAAAGATTTTGATGAAGGATAACGTTCTCTAGCATAACGTGAAATTTACAAATAGGCGAAGTTGTGCAATACTGATTGTTCTATACTTTGTAATTTTATCGGTAACTTCAACACGCTGTAAAAACTTTAAATAGATATGCAATGTATCTTTTATGAGAAACGTCAGTAGAGCGAATTTAATAGCTTTAGCTCATCCTCTCCGTACTTACCGCCACTTTTTACACCCCCCGCCATCACTTACCCTTCACTTCCCATCTGCCACCTCCCACGTCCCACGGTTTATTACCTACCGCTATCCTTTCACAAACCGGAGTTGTTAGTAAGATATTTATTACACTCGTTTACTAAATGACGTTCAAACTAATTAGTACTCAATTTGCAGGTAATTTCCAAACAATGCTAACAGCTCAATATTCTCTCATTGTAATTAAACAATCTTGTTTAATTAGATGAACGTGAAGCAATTATGCGTATGTACGAAAGAAAAATAAAACCAGCGAATTTATCTGTGAAGGAAAACGATTGATTTAGTTACTTTACCACAAGACACTGTTTGACTTGATTGAATGCGTGAGTACGCGTTCAAAAGTAACTTTTAAATTTTTTCGCTCACAGTACTTTAATAAACTTAGTTTCAATTAAAAACAATACAACATCAGTAAAAATTTTATTTAAAATAAAACATTTTTAACAGAACTACATTTTCCATTGCACTTTTCAAAAAATTATTTAAATGTAACACACAGTGAGTTGATTGATTGACGTTTTTTTTCCTAAAATCTTCATATAGGTAATAAATGGACGTTGCTGTGTTTCCCACAACCATGTTTCAACTAGCTTTCGAGATCATAGTATAAATATATCTTTAACTGTTACGTGAGCTCTATAAGTAATAAGCAACTTGTAACTTTAAATTTTATTTAGAGAATATAAAATACATTATATTGTAACAATTACGATTTTCTGCTATTTAAATCCCCCTTTCCCGACGCATGCTTGAATTGTTAACATTGCCTCGTGGTCAAGCCATTTTGATATCAGCATGTAATCCGTATAGAAGTGTTATCGAGGGCCTGCAGGTTTTTAATTAAACATGTCGTCCAAGCACGTAGTAAAGTGGAGTCAACGTATACCATGGGTTCAGTTTTAGTTGTGGCATCGACCTAAGATGGTTGTAAATATATTTCTACGTGCAAGTTTTAAAGTACCAAGTATTAAATATGAAGCAAGTTTTTTTAAAGTATGAAGTATTATGCCCGTGTTATGCAAGTTGCAAGTTTTAAGTATTAATTCCAAGTTTTAAAATATTAATTTCAAGTATTAAAGTAATGGAAATTATGTATTATATAAAACAATCGTTAACTATATGGCAAGTACGAGACTGAATTAAAGTAAGGACACGTTTTAAATTTTTTTGGAAATTGGTTGAGTTTTAGATGCAGTTTCAATTGTTGCTAGGCAAAAGACTAGAAACCCCCACATATGATTGGTTAGTATGAAGGTCAAATCCGGGCCCCTGCGTCAGACCCGGCCGCCCAGCAGATAGCCAGCGGTGAGTCGTCCTCCATTTTATACCTATATTCTTTTCAAGGAACATTCATTTAAGATGTACAAATAATTTTCGCAGTAGCTATATATGTTTATTTAAAGTTAATTCTCGAATTTTTGTGAAGGTTTTAAGATCAGTTAAATTGATTTACGTAAAATTTAGTATT
The DNA here is from genome assembly GCA_036346225.1 of Platerodrilus igneus. Classification (NCBI taxonomy): domain Eukaryota; kingdom Metazoa; phylum Arthropoda; class Insecta; order Coleoptera; family Lycidae; genus Platerodrilus; species Platerodrilus igneus. The sequence continues at coordinate 1,570,304 of JARFIW010001719.1, read as the reverse complement.
TGAATAATGCATAAATGACCTTATTATTTTCAAGGTATTTCTGTAAGATTATTTTTGAAGTTACACAGTTGTATTAAAATGTTTGCATAACTAAACATGTGATACGATAAGAATTGTTTGCCGAATTATTGTGTATAACACATTTTGACAGTACACCTGAAGTACAGCTTAATGCCCACAATAAGAATTTTTCTTTGACCTTTGATTCCATTAAAGATGTCTGTTAAAAATATAGCTTTATAATCTATAAAAACTTTTTTTGAGCATTTAATTTGTTTCTTGTAAACTGAACAGGATCCTATTCAGGTATCATGAATAAACTGTAGCATGAAAAATGACAATCATATATTTCTTATAGAGAATTAATGTAAATTATGCAATTAAAAAATATCCCATGAATATTCAGAGATTATTGTTAAATAGTAATAAAGAAACTGTTTTGAAAGTCCCCTTACAGTTAGCTTTATATAAACAATGTATATATATTTTTTTAAATTAATAGAAAAAATAATAAGTTGTAAAACTTTCTTTCTTTGAAGTCAGCAATAATTTTGGTATTGATGAAAGATGTTATTGGTGTTAAAGTTAAAAGTTTTTTTGAAAGTATAATTTTGACTAGTGGATCTATTTATAATTTTTTTGTGATAAAGTGACTAGGCTCTAACGAAGCCCTAGTTCGAGCATGTTTAGATGTGGTTAAATTTTCAGATAGCACGAGATCGTCGTTCCCAGTCCAGATTGCAGAGACAAAAGTAAGTATTTTTTTTTATGTTGCTCGTCTTAAGTGTTTTTCATTCGAAGATTTCCGTATCTGATCTTCGGATAGTTTCTTATCATAACACTCTTTAAGATACGGTGGCGTTCAATAAAATTTCTTTCGTTTTATCGTATACCATCCTACGACCCTAGCTCATAGCTCTGCCCTAAGTTGAAGAAACTTAGCTGGCTGGAAAATCTCTTTAGAGGGACCCTTTTCTCTCAAAGCCATTTAACATCCTTTTTATCCTGGGCTTAACCGTCAAACAGGAACTCCTCGTAATCTATCGAGGCTCTACCGCCTATATGGTAGAGCAGACATACTATTTACCTGTTGAGGAATTTAGTGTGCTACAATATAATAGATACACCATTTCTTTATTTTTATTTGGAGTTGTTTTTAATTTATCTAATTTAATTCTTATTTAGATCTACATCTTCTTCTTGTAATTCCTTTTGTAACTAATAATTGGATACATACAGCATGTAGTTGTATATTGTTGCTTCTAGTCTCTTAATACCATATTCTTTAGCTATAGTAGATCTTAATGTTTGCTTTAATCGAGTATCCGCACAATTGATAATATCTACTTTATGATTCCCTATATGCTTACTAATGCCTAGACTGATTACTTGACATATAAACTTGTTATATATCTTAACGCAATTAGAAGTCGCTTATTAATTATTTAGTCCTCGCAACAGTCAACGAGAGGTATACTTAAACGACAATCTTAAAAAGTAGTTGAAACATGGTAGTGGAAAACATATCGAATGTCCATTATTACCATATGAGGATTTTAATAAAAACAGCAATCGACCAAATTGTAACAATTAAACAATTTTTTAAATTGTGCAATGAAAAATGTGATTTTCTTAAAAATATTTTACTTAAAATAAAGTTTTTACCGATGATGCATTGTTTTTAATTAAAAATAAGTTTATTAAAGTATGTATTGTGAGCGGGATATCTACAAACAAATTATAAAGTTACTTCTGAACGTGTAGATTCACACGCTTAATCAAGCCAAAGTTGTCTTGTGGCAAAGTAACTGAACAACAATAGATCAATCACAGTTCTAAACTGTGATTTAAAATAAATATGCAAAATATTAAATTAGTGTACTTACACATAAACGTCAACGTTGAAAATTTAAAACACTTTAAACGCTTTTAAGACACACTGAACTAACGTTTTTCTTTACAGATAAATTCCCTGGTTTTAACTTTGTTTCGTATTTATACATACACTTTGAGAAAGTATAAATAATTGTTTTATGTTCAGCTAATCAAACAAGATTGTTTAATTACAATCAAGGAATATTGAGCTATTAACATTGTTTGAAAAATACTTTCAAAGTAAGTACTAATGGGTTGAAACATCATTTAGTAAATGAGTGTAATAAATACCTTATTGACAACTCCGGCTTATGAAAGGTTGTAGGTGAGAGGCGGGAATTGAAGATGAGAGATAGTGAAGGTGGAAAGTGGCTGATACGTGATGGAGGGTGGGCCGAGAATTGTTTAATTCCTTCTATCAACTTTCAGATTAAGAAAGTTGCTTTAGTAGTTTTCGTTGACATGGCAGGAGCTTTTAATAAAGCGCGAGCAAGTAGTCTCCAAAACTGGTGATATTCCAGGGTCAGTGATCAACTAGATGGAAATAAACCTAGGCGGTACCCTTGTGAAGGACGAAATTTTGGACGGAGCGCTACTATGCGCAGATAAACGGAGAGGATGGTCGCGAAAGTAGTGTGGGAAAGAAGCAGATAGGTAGTATGTTCATTAATAGAAAGACGATGCGAGTAAATTCACAAATGATTGGTACTGTTCATGAGAAGAATGAGTCACACTTTTATACGTAGAAGCTCTGGTTCTATAAACGGCGGCTAAATACTTGACTGTGATATTTGATAAGTTAAACTGAAGTAACATGGGAAAAGGTAATATAGAAGACTGTTGTTAAGGTCGGGGTCCAATATGACTCTATCGTGTGATGGCTTCGAATCCAACTTTTATTAGTCGCCGGCGATCTGTCTAGGCTTTAACTGGGCTGTTTAGCAATCTCAGGAGCGATGAAGACAACCTCAATCGTAGCACTAGAAATTCTGCTTGGACCCCAGCTCTTTTCATCTGGATCCAGAGGGAAGTTTTGACATCATATCTCATACTTTGAGACACGAGGAGATCGTAGAGCATGTTAAAATGGCTACCACAGAACCGCCCCATTTTACTATTTAAGTGAGACAAGCGGAGGACAATTCTTGATTATAAAGGCAATTAGTTTCACAATCGCCTCGTGATGCAGAAAGAAGTTACCTAGCTCAAGCACTCGGGGTGGTATACTATATATCGTGTTACGGGTAAAATGAGTTACGTTATTAATTTAGGTTTGCCCTGAAGAGACGGCGATCTCGTAACAATTTTAAGGATGCACCGGCAAACTACACTGGTGCGGAAGTAAGTTCCTAAGGAAGAAATAATAAAAATTAAAAAATAAGCAATTGTAATGACAGAACTATAAAGAAACTACGTTACAGCATTCACTTACCCTGAAAGGCTTTTTTTATTGTCACAGTTGAGGGGCACCAAACCGTCTTGTCTCTGCAATCTCTTTCGATATAGTCCCTACACGGAAGACGGTTATTCCAAATAGGTTTTCTTTGCTTTTGGTTTCTTAAATTTATTACATCCTGCATTACCTATTTCTACAATCTCTTAAAACACTCAATAAATTTTGGTCAAATTAAAGAAAAATGTAAAATAAAATGACTCTCCCAAATACGACTCCATCGCTGGAGGTAACTGGATAACCTTTCACAATTTTATCTATTTACCTAGTTTCTAAATAAGTTCAAATAAAATTCAATCTAAAGTTGGCTTCTATTAAGATTACACCATTGCAATATGAATACGAGTACATTCTCCTAAAAATACTTTATCATTGTTGACTAGGTATTACTAAAAGAAATCATAAAGAAAACATTAAATCCAATTCATCAATAACACCATCACTCCCAATTTTCCCGTTTTCCGTATTGAATTACATGACATTTTTAATCTTATTTTTGGAAATACCCTGAATAACAAACAGAAAATAGTTAAGTACCAACTTTTCCGCTTATCATTCCATTGTTCATTTAAAATATTAAAGTTTCGTACTTTAACTAACACTAAATTCCACCTATAAAACTTGCATTTAAAACAACGCGCACATATTTCTTAACATTTTCAAATGCTCCAACTTCCCTTCGCGATAATATCCTGCTGAAGTTTAACCAACGCTAGTTCTGTTGCAAAGTCATCGTTTAACAAAATAATTACTTTCAGTATTTCCTATTACAGAAATACGAAAATTTATCTTTCAATCCACATGTACATAATTAATAAGTATAAACATTATAGCTTGTATTTGCAGACGGTTTAATTCATCTTTTAAAAGGTGTCCTTTCTTCAAACAATAGCTCTCTTAACACAATCAAATCTCACTTATTTGAGCTATATCCGTAAGACAACACGGACTAACATTACTTGGCAAAAGTTTGCGCACCGCTTAATTTGTCCTTTCGGAGAAGTCAAACGTTACATCTTGAAGCTGTTTTACGTCTACCAACTTTTAATCTATCCTCACCGACCCCAACAGTGCGATTCTCCTGCCTTATTACATGCTCGTATGACTACGTTTCAACGTTTCCAATTACCTGCTAGCGAATAACTAATTCATTGTTTCCAGTCGGTCGCCTAGCCTCCATTACTTTCTCCCACTCATGTCTTTAAGGGGTATGGCATTATAAGGGTCTTAATATTGAGATTGTATTGAATCACGTAAAAAATATGTGTTTAATGCTATCATGTGTATTCCACAACCCTACCAATGGATACATTTTACATTTATCGTATGGCATTTAATTAATATGTTAAGTGAGATCATTCGTTGCATGATATTTATGTGTTTTACTAAATAAGCGTCTATATTTAACTGATTAACTACATTGTTAAGATAGACTATTATCTTGTCTCATGGTTACTTTGTATTATAACTACACAAATTTTTTGTGATGTTAATTTTACTCAATCCTACTAAAAATTATTGCTCTTTTATTTTTGGTACAATATAAAATGCATATTAATAATTTCATTGTTATTTACTTCTTTAATTATTCTAAAAGCTGTCTTAAAATGACATGACCACGCTATGAAAATTTACTACTGTAATTATCTTTTTACACAACTAACTGGGGTAATTTCTCATGCCTATATCGTTGCATACTACTTCGCAACACGTAATATTGAAATGTTTTCCTTTTTTGAGGTTTTTGAAATACTTTATTGACTTATGTTACGTTCAACTATGTATTACACAATAAATATGACTTGCGTTTTGTGGTTTTATGTGCATTGCCTGTATTCTCTTTATAGAACAAAAAAAAATTTATTGAAAGTCATGCTTGATGAACACTATTATTTATGAAATCATAATATATAGGATGCATTCGTATTTATTTTATCCGTTTAAGATAAATTTTCTTCTTTTTCATCTAGTTTCTATCTAACGTAACACAAACCCGTTACACGCCCCTTTTACAACCGAGATGTTTCCAAAAATCTACTATACTCTAACATCCTTGGAGTCATTTCAGTAGAAGTACTTTCTCCATTGTACGCCAATTCATAAAATAAAAAAATTAAAGTAGAAATTAAAAGTAGAAGGTAAAAATTAAAAACAAAAGTCCTTAAACCATAAAAGAAACAACATTGCATACGTTGTGTCTTGTAATATTAAAATGTTTTCGTTTACGGTTTTAAATTAAGTCATCGTCTTGGATTATTATGTTTACAATATATTTAGAAGAAATAATGTTGTACCTTACTATCTAAATTATTTTTATAAAAACAAATTTTGAAATATGCTTAATTAATATTTACTATTTGTGAAATTTACTATATTCAGGGTGCATGCGTATTTATTTTGTCTGTTGAAGATAAATTTTCTGTTCCATCTGGTTTCTGTCTAACGTATCGCAAATGCGTTACAACCGATGAGTACGAACAAATAATTTTGTGGGATAGGGGTATACCTAGAAGACAAGGGAGTTTACTGAAGTTATCCCCTAGGCAGATATACTGCGGCTCCTCCAAGCAGAGGGATATGTAATTCTGGAGATAGCTCAAAACCAGGAAACACGAAAGCATAAGCGGAGTATTGCTGTATACTTAAATAGTTAAACGCCATTCCAAGAAGTCCAAAATCTCACACTTTATAATTTAAAAAGTATCATTGTATTTAAGAAAATTGACTTGATAACAGCATCAAGAAAACTCAACCCCGGAAATAAAATTAATAAATTCACATTAAAAGACAAAACCTTACAATGAAAATCTGTCCATACTTCCCCAGGACATGTTTTTTTTTAATTGGTGCTTCGACGAATTTCTATATTATCAAGTGTAATAAGAATTTTTTGTTAAGCTAGTTAACTAAAATCGCAAAACTAATAATTGCAGTATCTATAAACATTCAAGAAAGCACTTTAAATCCTAAGTTAATTTCTAAGTAAAAAGATTTTGTAACAAATAAATTTTTTAGATATGTAATTTAGCATCATTCGGTATTTAGTTTAGAATAGCAAGTTGGATCATCAGAAATTGTAGAATTTACATCTTTGTACTAAATAAAATACACTTTACAAATATCAAATTTTACGTGATAATCTTACATACTTGCAAACTGAATTTGCTGGGTTTGTCCAGGTTGCTAGTCGATTAGAGTCGTGTAAATTGCACTTGCTTGTTTTGGTTCGTCGGCCTTATACGAATATGAACACTCCCAAGTGATTTGTTAAAGGTGTAGGATGGGTTGTGGTCAAAAATTTGCGTGGAAACGCCGTTATGTCAGACCTTGCGTGATGGCCAATAGATAGATACTTCATCCCAGGGTTTCAATGTGCAACAATTCAGGGTTTAACTAACCTACTATCACTTACAGTATTCCCTAAATTTATTGCATTTGAATTAACTCCAAATAAATTTAATAAATTTTGAGAATTAAAATGTGATGACTAAAGCGATATAATGGTTGGATTCTATGGAAAATAACAATACGTTGTTGCGAGATAACATTAGAAGAGTAAGCACATGGTTGTAGATTAGCATTGTTCCTAAGATTAACCATTCTAGAGCAGCAACAGTTGTTGCCGGTCGTCCACTTTTGAGTAGGTCGAATTCGCTCTATATTGAATGTATAAAAAGGGGTAAGCGATTTATTTCCTTTTGTGTTATCGGAAGTCATGAGGTTACACCTAGTTTCCTTGAGCTAAACATTTTAGTAAGGAGTAACTTCTTTTCTAACTCGCTGTCAATTTTTATAGAGTAAAAGAACCATTATTTTTAATTTTTGTTGTAAACTGAAAATATAAAATTTCTTGAGTTTGTGAACACCGAAATAAAAATTTTAATAACAAGAATTTAACTTTTAGTACTTGAAATGTTTTAATTTTTTTTAATTAAAACTATAATACGCTCTTAGGTTGTTAATATCGTTAATGTGAAGCCAATACGATCTGAATGGAATTAAACAATTTCCTAATATTAGATTTCATTAATACTGTCTGAGCGGTAACGTTAAAGTATTTACTGGAAAACTATTAATTCGGCAAATGTTTAAGTGTTGGGGGATTTTGGCAGCCCCAGGCTGCTTAATCCTCTTCACATACTACTGAATCTTGGTGAAATAGGCACTTAAATCTGTTGATTATTATAAACAACTACAGGTGTGAGTTTAATGTTGATTGTACGAAATGATATATTGGAAAAACCATTAATTCGACAAATGTTCAAGTTCTGGGGAACATGACAGCCACAGGCTGCTTACCCCCTTCACATACCGTTCATTTACATACCCAATGCTCCACCTGAAGGTACTACATTGGCCAGGAGGCGAGTTTTTTGTTGCCTGGAAATTTAGAATTTTGCCGAACCCTTGCCGTTCCAAGCAAGGTAGGGATCTTTAACGTGCGTGACAACACTCACACACGGGTCCTCCATTTAACCTCTCATCCGAACGAGGGCGTAATTTTTGTGAAAAATGCTCACCTGCCATTTTTCAAGCAGTCGGCCGTGTCGGTCCCCTTCACATACCACTGAATATCGGGGAAATAGGGTATATAACTGTAAAACAATAGGAGGTGACCGAACTGCATCTAACAAGAAAGAACAGCGGATATGTTCAAAGACAACAGACATAGAGATAAGAAGAAAATTGTTCAAAGCATATGTGTGGAGCACAGCACAGTACGTCTATGAAATAGGAGCAGTAGAAAAAGCAGACAGAAAGAGATAGAAGTCTTCTGGAATTTGTGCTTCAGATGTAGAAGGATGATAGCATGGACAGACAAAGGTAATAATAAATAGGTTATAGAATTAGTAGAGGAATAAAAATATCTGTGGAAAACAAAAAAAAATATTGGAGAAATAGAAGGGCAGTATACGTTCTAAGGCATTTTTGGGGAATAGTACGGGATATATTACCAGCAGACATAGGAAAAAAGAAGTAGACGTAGACCGAGATCAGACTTTTACACGCAGATAGTGATAGATGCAGACTTTGCAAATGTCAGGAAAATATGTAGGTTAGTTTGGAATAGGAAACAATGAGGGTACGCGTCTAACTAGTTCCAGGGCTGAAGACCTAATGATGATGATGAGCGCTAACTCAGTTTGATAATTTATAAACAAGAAATTTATGAAGAACTAGAGCTTTATATTTATACAGAGTGTTCCAAAATTGCTGAGTAATTAAGCTACCGCGTATTGTACACGTCGAAATAAGTCGATTGGGCCTGAGTTATCTATATACCAAAATGTAGCGTTTGTCAAATTCAGTTGGTCGCGAACACAAAGACAACATTTTTTTACAACAAGTGTTCAATGTGACCTCCATCTTCATTAATGCAGAGGTCAATTCGACGTATGAAATTGACATGCACTCATCTTAAAACACCATCGTTTTGTCGTAATGCGTTTACAGCATTTTGAATTCTGTTCCACAATTGTTCGGGATTATTAATTTGAGACTTGTACACTTGTGTTTTTAATGCTCCCCAGATGAAGAAGTCGAGAGGATTTAAGTCAGGAGAACGCGGAGGCCATTGAATGGGTGCTTCATGACCTCTACTAATCTATTTACGAGTAAATTGTTCATTAATATACTTTCTTACGGCGAATGAGGTGGTGCACTGTCGTGCATGAAGAACATGTTTTGACGAATATTAAGGTGCAAATCTTCTCTTAATTCTGGCAAATTTGAAGAAATCGAAGGTAACTAGCGCCTTCCAAACGATCAGGTAATTGGAATGACCCAACCATTAAATTGTCAATAACTCCGACCTAGACATTAATTTTAAATTCTTGTTGATAATGTCTACTTTTAGTAGCATGTGGATTTTCATCTGCATGCTATGTTCATGGTGCAGGTTCTCATCATGCCAGGACCGACTTACGCTGCTTTTTGGAATTCCAGTCTCTCGTTGCAATATTCTGGTACTGGTCTCAGTATTGTTATCAATCATCAACGTTCCTGTTTCTCGAAGACGTCTTTCGATTCGGGCAAAGGTTTTGTGATTTGGAATTCCCCGGCTTGGATACTTCTCTTGATACACTTTCGAGGCAGTTACCCTGACAGAATCCAAGAACTAATAGAATGTCCACCCGCTCATTAAAAGGGACTACATAATTTGCTAGCTGCAAAAATTATACAACAGTAATAGCAATTAAAGTAATAACGTTGATTGCGTTAAAGGAAACAGTACAAAAGCAAACTAAAGCGAACAAATTATTGTAACTTTTACTGTCAAAAGTGCCAAAAACTAAAGTGTTACGATTGTGTTTTATAATATTTATGTTTATGAATATCGTTTAGCAGTTTGAGAAAACATTTTTTTCCCTCGAAACTTACCGAAGTTTTCACAAGGGTCAAAAACTGAAGATGGTGGGTAAGTCTTTCTCTTAAAAAAGTCTTAGAACGGTATTACCACTTCTAAGAAAAATATAAGAAAAATTCCGAGGGGTAAAGGTGGTTTCAACCCTTCTACAATTTCTTTTGAATTTGTTTGAATACTGAAAGTAGGGTACTCCTCTAAAATGCACTTTTGACAAATTTCTATGAATTTGTTTCACACATTTCTGAACAGCGTACAAAAATGTGTTTTCTTAAGTAAACTTTGAAATCTTCTCGCACGGTACATTTTGGTATAGAGGTAAATTGGATCCAATCGACTTATTTTGACGTTTACAATACGTGGTAGCTTTATTTCCCAGCAATTTTGGGACATCCTGTATATTGTTAATTCCCAAAAAGCTTTATAGGGGATATTTGTCCGAACTTGCTTTGTGTTGCAAAACTGATTATGGTTCTTTTTATTAAACAGTTATCACTTTTTTGTAAATACGATAATTATTGAAATTTACCAATAGAGTTAAATATTTATTTAAAAAGAATTGCTTATTTCAGAGTGGTTTATGACCCTAAAGTTAATACTTCAAAGTTAGAGTATTGGTGGATCATTTACATTCCAGTAAATTGTTATTTTGTATTTATTTGTGTCTAGGTGTAGAACCACAAACGGTGGTCTTGGGTTTAATTAATTATATATTTTCTTTTCAGGGATAGAGTGTAAGGGTAGTCTGTATTATTTTTTGAGATTCATTTAAGAAGCGAGGTGTTTCTGCGTTTTCTCCAGGATTTTTGCTTTCGTCTTGTTATAGCATAAACGCCCCCCATGTTTTGAATAACGGAACAAAATCGGCCCACAACCCCGTTTCATGCCAGAGCAATGAACTAATGTTCAAAGTAAGCCGTTTACCTATGTAGGAGTTTCTCTTTTCAATTAGTCACTTACCAACCAACCTCATCTTGGAATATCGTCATATTCAGGTAACCTTCGTACAATAGCGATTACCATCATACAAAAATATTACACGTAGCATCAACAACGTGGGCGTACGAAAAAGCAATATAAAAACATTACACTGCCGCCGCTAACGTGGGGTTACAGATCAGAAGAAATTTCGTTTCAATTTATGTAGAAACATAAATAATCTATAAAAAAATTGTTACATAATATTAAAAATAAATTATTGACCGGAAACATCATTTTAAAAATAAAAGGATACGAGGTAGTTACTCTTTATATCTATTTATTTTTAATAGTTTTAATAAACCAAATGCAATACAAGATAAAAAGTAATAAGCAACAACCAACAATTTTCCTTAACATGATTGGAACTTGAAAGTTACTAATGATATATACTAAATTAAATTAAGGAAATACTAAAAACTTTGAACTATAAATCACTAGACTAATTCCATCTATTGCAAAAACCAACAGAATTTAAGGCCAACATGAAGTAAAGGAAATTAATTCAAATAAAACCAGTTAAACGAAAATTAATTGAAAAATCTATATTAAGGCAACAAAAATACAAATTCAAACCAAAAAATCAGAAACACGTATATTAAAACCGCGAAAAATTGGTGAACCACTTAATTTAATTTCAGAAATAATTTATTATTATTAACTTCTGTAACTTCTTTAATACAATTTTGTTTTTTTTTTCTACAATAGATTTCAATCATTTCTCGAAAATAAGATTCTAAACGTTCATTTTTCACGTGGAAAATCTCAAAATCAATCGTAGAGTAATGCAAATCCTGACTTAATACGAGTTTCTTTGTCTTTACAAACGACCGTATATTAGAATTATTTTTCTTCTGGTGAAGCATTCGAAAGTCAAATGTTGGACTTGTTTGTAAAGGGCGACTTCGGGGATTACATAGGTTCTCGTATAACTACTAATCCCGACCCGGATACGATTCCCGACATGGGCTGCTTGAAAAATATCATGCGGGCATTTTTCAGAAAAATACGCCCTTGTTCGAATAAAAGGTAAAATGTAGGTCGCGCGGGCGCTCGGGGGGGGGGGCGTGCGTGCGTGTGATGTGTGTGTGTGTGTGTGTTGTCACGCACATTAAGATTTCTACAGTACAGTGTCTGGAATGGCAAGTATTTGGCTGAATTCTAAATTTGCAGGTAAAGAAAACTCGCTTCGTGACCAATGGAGTACTTTTAGGTGGAGTTTTAGAAAAAAAGTTCAAATATACGGCCGTTTATAAAGACAAAGTGGCCATCGTACAAGTGGGGGTTTGCTTTATTCTACGATTAATTTTAAGATTTTCCACAGGAGAAATAAAAGTTTAGAACTTAAGTTTCGAGAAATGATCGAATACTATTGTAGAAAAAACAAAATTGTATTTAACAAGTTAGAATATATAATAATGATAAATTATTCCTGAAACTAAATTAACTGGTTCGCCATTTTATTGCTATTTTTATATAGGTGTTTCTGTTTTTTTAGTTTGTATTTTCCTTGCCTTAATGTAGGTTTTTCACTTAATTTTGATGTAACTGGTTATATTTGAATTAATTTTCTTTAAGTGCGTGACAATACTCACGCACGTTTTACCTCTCATCCGTCTAACATTTTTCAAACAGCCCGTGTCGGAATCGAACTTGAACCCCAGGAACAGCAGTCGTATGTCCCTTTCACAGAGCCTACCCTTTACAAACGCCCCTACATTTAATTTTCCAAGGCTTTAACCGAAGATATTACATTGGCCAGTAACTGGTGTTTTCTTTTCACCTGGAATCTTTGAATTTTGCAGAACGCTTTCTATTCTAATCAAGGTTTGGGTCTTTACCGTGCGTACAACACTCGCACACACGGGACCTGTTCGGAACGACCGCCTATTTTTGAGAAGAATGCTCGTCTAACATTTTTCAAGCGATCCATGTCGGGAATCGAACCCGGGATCTTGGGATCAGCAGTCATACGAACCTGTCTGAACCGCGGAGCTGTCCATTTACAAACGACTCCTACATTTGACTTTCACCTGAATGCAGTATATTGGCTAGGAAGCGAATTTTTTAACTGGAAATTTTGAATGATGTCGAACCCTTGCTATTCTAAGCCCAGTAAGTGTCTTTAACTTGCGTGACAACACTTACACACAGTACCTACATTTTACTTCTCATTCGAATGAGAGTGTATGTTTCTGAAAAATGCTCGCATAACATTTTTATATCGGTCTGTGTCGGGATTCGAACCTGGAACCTTGGGATCAGCAGTCATATGCCAATCTATCTGATCCGCATAGCCGCCCCTATACAAACAATTCTTACATTTGACTCTCCGTGTTCCACCCGAAGGTAGTTCATTGGCCAGCAAGCGAGTTTTTTAGCTGGAAATTTTTTATGTTGCCGAACCCTTGCTATTCCAGGCAAGGTACGGATCTGTAACGAGCGTGACAACACTCGCGCACGGGTCCTATATTGACAGTACTCACAGACGGGACCTCCATTTTACCTCTCATCCGAACGAGGGCGTATTTTTGTGAAAAATGCTCGCCTAACAATGTTCAAGAAGAGCGTGTCGGGAAACGAACCCGAGATCTTGAAATCAGCAGTCATACGCGAACTAGTCTGATTCACATAGCCGCCATTTACAAACGACCCCTACATTTGACTTTCCAATGTTCCAGTTTTGAATTTTGCCAAACCCTTACAATTCCAAGCAAGGAAGACAGCTTTAACGTTTTTGACAACACTCACACACGGAACCTACATTTTATCTTTCTTGCGAAAGAAGACGTATATTCGTGTGAAAAATGAGGACCGTGTCGGGAATTGAACTCGAGAGCAGTCATACACGAACCTGTCTGATCTCGGAGCCGCTTTTTACAACCGACTCTACATTTGGTTTTTCAATGCTCCACTCAGAGATACTACATTGGCCAGGAAGCGAGGTTCTTTACCTGGAAACTTTGAATTTTGCCGAACTTTTGCTGTTCCAAGCAACGTATGGATCTTTAACGTACATGACAACACGTACGCACGGTAACTACATTTTACCTATCATTCGAATGAGAACGTATTTTTCTGAAAAATGCTCGTCTAACATTTTTCAAGAGGTTCGTGTCGGGAATCGAACCAGGGCCCTTGAGATCAGCAGTCACCTATCTGATACACGGAGCAGCAGATACTACATTAGCCAGGAGGCGCGTTTTTTGTACTGTAAATTTTTTTTGCCGAGTCTTTGCTATTCCAATTAATGTAGGGTTCTTCGACGTGCGTAACAATACTCGCATATGGGATCTATCTTTTACCTCTCATCCGCACGAGGGCGTATTTTTGTTAAAAATGTTAGCATAAAATTTTTCAAGCGGTCTCTGTCGGGATTCGAACCCGGGACCTTGGGATCAGCACATACGCGAACATATCTGATCCACAAAGCCGCCCAGAAAGATCACCCCTAAATTTGATTTTTTTAATTATCCTCCCTAAGATAACTACATTTAACGTACATGACAACACACACACACGGTACCTACATTTTACCTTTCATCCGATCCAGGACGTATTTTTGTGAAAAATGTTTGCATAACATTTTTCAAGTGATCCGTGTCTGGATTGGGCCCCGGGACTTTGGGACAGCAGTCATCTGCTAACCTGTCTGATCTACGGAGCCGCATCTTTACAAACGATCCCTAAATTTTTCTTTTCAGTGCTCCACCCGAAGGCATTACATTGGCCAGGAAGCGAATTTTTTATTAACTGGAACTTTTACCCCTCCTCCGAACGAGGGTGTATTTTTGTGAAAAATGTGCGCCCAACATTGTTCAAGTCATCTGTGTCGGAAATTGAATTCGGGTTACTGGGACCACCAGTCGTACGAGAACCTGTCTGATCCCCGGAACAAATAAGACGCTACATTAGAATTTTTAATGCTGCACCCGAAGGTACAATTTTGGCCAGGGATCGCGTTGTTTTACCTGGAAATTTTGAATTTTACCGAACCCTTGCTATCCTAAGCAACGTGGAGATCTCTAATTTGTGTGATAACATGAACACGGACCTACATTTTACATCTCATCCGAACGAGGGTGTACTTTTTTTGTAAAAAATGCTCTCGTAACATTTTTTAAGCGATCCGTGTCAGTAATCAAATCTGACACTTTGGGATTAGCAGTCATAATCGAACCGACCTTATCCACGGAGCCGCCCCTTTTCCAAACAATCTTACATTTGATTTTCCAATGCTTGGCCACAAAGCGAGTTTCGTTTTACCTGGAAATTTTGAATTTGGCCGAACCCTTGCTATTCCAAGCAAGATAGGGTTATTTAACGTGCGTGACAACATTCACACACTGGAACTACATTTAACCGCTCACCCAAACGAGGGCGTATTTTTGTGAAAATGCTTGCTTAACTTTTTTCAAGCGGTCCGTGTCGGGAATTGTAGCCAGAACATTGGGCTTAATAGTTACATGTGAACTAACTAAACCACAGAACCTTTTTTTTTAGAAACGATCTCTGTATGGCGCTATTGAGATGTGTTGTTATTATTTTCGTAAAATTTGACATTTGTTAGTGTGCAAAACAGTGACATTTTAGAATTTAGCAGGGAGTTCGCTTACAAGCGGTACTTAAATAAAGAAATTTTCCGAAAAATGGAATTTTCGCGTGAACGTTTCGTTTATTATTTTTTACAGTTTTAGTAAACCCCTAACTCGACAAAAACGTATAGAATCGCTTCTTTCAACTTTTGATAATGATGCACCATAGGAAATGACTGTTTACAATTGGTTTGGAGAATTTCGTAAAGGTCGGCAAAATTGATTTTATTCTAAAGGTCAGATGCTGTGCGCAATATGATTGAAGAAGATTGGTATGCAACTGGCAGTGGAGAGACATCGCTAGGTATATCGACGACCGCAATTTATTAGATTTTTCACGAACATGGCCTGGAGTCGCGTTAGCAAGAAAGTTGATTAACGAATACCTTCGTGTCTTGATGTGCTTCCTGACTACTTTTGGTGAAGATTTTATTTTGTATTCCACCATCGGTAACGTTAGTTGATTCCTGCAGATGCGAAGAATATTGAGTATTCCATCTTTAAAACAGTTGGTATAAATAATTTGTTAAAATTTATTAATTCGTTTTCCGTAGTGCTATACTACAGATATAAAGATTTAGTTTAAAATTTAGAAAACATGAAAATTGTTGGTCATATGTAACGAAGATTTTATTTGGTTGGATAATATTTTGTTCTGGTCTTTGAAAATTCCAGCGAAAAATTCAGCATAATGGTATGTTATTCATAGAGCGTGCATCGCAGATGTGCTTAGATTTGTCGACATCTGATGTTGTTTTTTGATTGAACTGTACTTCAAGCACATGAGTGATATTTAACCTTAATTTAATTTGTATTTATTTAAATGTCTTACGTATGATCAAAGGTTGATATTCTACTTAGATTTAGTTATTTTGAAATTCATTTTGTAAGAAACATCCAGTTTTATTCTCGTAACTTTACAAAATTTTAAAGATGGCTCCATAGTTGCCTATTATATTTGTTCCACAAGCAGACAGTTTTAGCTTCACTAAAAAAATTGTTATTGACATTTGATGTCAAGAATATCTAGTTAATCAATATAATTACCACATGCTATTCTATGTTACATTAATAATATCTTTGATTATTTTGAGGTCATGCAATTTAATTTTAAGACATGATACATTTTTGAAGGATATAAAGTTAAAGCTTATTTTTTGTTTGAATGCTACATTTTAGAATCACGTAAAATATTCTTGTTTCTCACTTGTAAAGTCGACTGTAGTACTACTGAAGGCTATAATTAAAATTTGAGATTTAAATTATTAAGAAAGCAAATACCTTACAGTAAAGATATGTTAAAATATTGAGTTTACAGATGTTCGTGTTTTTGAAGATAGAACAATACTAGTTTCTTTTCATGTAAGTTTTTATTGTAAATATTAATGTTGAAACAAGTTAAACCAATTTAATTAAATAGAATTTTTTTCTCGTAATTCTTTTATTATTAAAAATTCAAAGGAAATTTCTTGGTTCTTAATAAGCAAAAGATTAACTCTGTCTAATGATAACAAATACCCTGAGTCCCTGAGTGTATATATTTTTGGAACTTAAAACCAAATATGTTATTTATTGGTGAATATTTTTAAGGACACAAACGGTGTCCCTGTTGTGCATTTGTTTGTTCACAGGATATGCAGAGACATCTGTAATACATCTGGCAAGTATCATTTTGGTAAGTACTTTGCAAGGTTGATATTTAGGTTTTGTGGCTACATAAGCGGTGTAGACTTCAGATTTCCGCATTCCCCTAATACACAAGTACATGTATCTTCGTATGTTGTTGTATTGAAAAATACGGTGGCTCTTTTTAGCTATATTTTTGGTCATTTGTCAACCCATGACCTAAGCTCATGATCTACCCAGAGCTAACACTCGACTAGCCGCTTATCTCTACTGAGTTTTTCTTTTCCTCAATCCATTTTCCATCCAATTTTACCTTGGGCTTTCTTCATTAATAAGAAATTCCCGACCTTGTGATATCAGGTAAGGTAGGCGTTTATGGTATATGGAGGTTAAATTTGCTATCTGATATTCACGAGGGAAATTTTTAGTTTTCAAGGCCAAAGTAAACGTTGGCGGAATCAAACTAGTATGCGGAAAAGAGGATAAATTAAATTTGATGGATGAACACAAAAAATATAGAAACTCTAAAGAAGCGCTGAAATAGGAATTATAGAACAATCAAGGAAGAATAGGTAGTGAAAAGCGTTCGGAAGTTGAAAGACAAATGTTTTAATAAAAACAAGACATATACTAATAATTTATTAAGCAAGGATGGAAAACATTTGTATAGGAGTAAAGAGAATGTAATCTGGTGGACAAAATATATATAGGTAAGGAATTAAAGGGGAACGTATTAGAAAAGGAAAAGGACTTTGAGATGGATGGAAAAGGAAATTGAATTCTAACCACGGAAGCCGAGGAGCGGCATTAAAAGATATAAGTATCGATAAACCAGTAGTATCAAGTGACATACTTGCGCAATTACCAAAACTTTTTGTAGAGATAGTAAAAGAGACGCTTCGGACTTTTTGTATGGTATATAAAATTGAAGAAATACCGTTAGATTTTACGAAAAGTGCTCTTGTATGGATGCCAAATGAAGTAAATGGGAATTATTTGCGTACTCGTGAATGAATATGAATAATATAGGAAAATGGTCAGGGTGTAAATATTTATTGGAGGAGAGCGCTTTCGACTATAGATTAATCATCTTCATCGCGTCTATAGTCCAAGGCGCTCTGCTTTAATAAATATTTACACGTTGTTCATTATTATATATCTTCTTAGTTTATTTATAAAAGGAAATAAAAGCAGAGAACTGTGAAGATTGCAGAACAATCAGTTTGACATTGTATTAATCAGATTTTTATCTCTTATTCTTTGCAGAAGAATGGAAAGAATAGTAGAAGACTAGTTAGACGAAGATCAATTTGAAAAATTAAGATACACAAAACACCGGTTCTATGATTTAATACATACAAAGTAAATTAAGGAGTAATCGTGCAACGCAAAAATAATGCTAAAACTTGGTGATAAGGTAGTACTCTTAACCCTATCTAGTAAAAAGTTGTTAAGAACATTTGAATGGAATGTAGGATAGTATGGTTATGAAACTTAACTATGGAACAACAAAGAGAAGAATGATTAAAACTCTTGAAATGTTGTGCTGTAGGAAAATGTTAAAAATTAACTGGGATTAAAGGGTAATAATTAAGATAAAACGAATTGGTGAATACCACATATGAGTGAAAATAGCGGAGAGAAGAAATCGACGATCATTTATGACATCCAGGACTGGTATTTTTGAGGTAATATAGAATATGTGACTGGAAAGTTGTGCTAACTTTACTTCCATTCGTTCTGTTTTAATATGTATTTTTATTAATCAAAACTTATCATTTACTGAAAGTGCCAAGTACTAGTACGATACGAAGTATGTTTTGTGTAATGTTGGGCGTTGTTGAAACCGTACCGAATACTCTTTTGTTTATAAAATAAATTCTATAGAAAATGTTAAAATAATTAGAAATTACGACTTACTGGTGCTAATTTCGCTTAATGTTTTACGACTTACTTTGCACCAAATTCCATTATCCAAAACACCTCTTTTTATTTTATGTTTTCTTTATCACATATAAATGTACTGGATATCAATTAAATTTTGTTCTCGATTAGTTTTTGTAAAAATGTAACATTTGTTGTGCTCAACAGTTGCCCACTTTCTCATAAAGATTAATTAATCATTCCGTTTGCACAGAACATCTTTCTATATAAGTAATTGTTATGGGGCAATAAATAGCGGTTCGAAGCCATGGTTCTAACGCACATTGTCATAAATTTACAATCTGTCGTTTCGTTCTTGCACTTTTTAGGGAAACTATGAACGGGATATTGTGCGTGTAGGCAACTACGTTCATTAATAAACGAGGTGGATGTCATTTAATTATGATTGGCAACAAATCAGGATTATGCATTAATTAAAAGTAGAAACCACCAGATGGTCAAATGGAACGTGGGCCATTCATGAGTGCCTGCCTACCCACGTTCTTTTGTAATGTGTATGTGGGCACGTGTTGAGAGAATCTTCCTTGTTTTATTAAATTTTACCGTTAGCTATAATAAAATATAAAAAACCAATATTGGAGATATGAATTATATGTTAGTCGTCACTTTTATACTCTTCCATTAAAGTTTCCTTTACATTATTCGGTTATAATTGCTGGTACTATTAGTACCAATACTGGATGGTTTTAGCTATTACTTTAATTAACCAATAATTATTTGTAAATGGGACATTTGATTATTAAAACGAGCCATTCTTTATCGATTTCCACCGACAGGTAGGCCGGATTTACATAATTATTATATCTTGTGTAATTTGGAGTCTCAATCACCTAAACTAGTACGAAAGTAACTAAATTAACATTGTGTTTTGGAGTTTAAACAATGAAAATGTGATAGTATTAGAGTAGTGGAACATGTGAATGTAGCATTAAAGTATTAAATTTGGAATGGCCCACAAAAGGTGGGAATCCCGTAACAAATTAAGGGGGCGTCGGCTAACTAAAGTGGTACAGGAGTGGGTCTCTATAGAAACAATGAAAAAAATTGAACAAAAATCGAAAAATGTAACAATTGACTAGGTGCAATATCAAGCTACGTTACCAATAACACTTACTTTTAAAAGCTTTCAACACTATCAAATTTAGGAGCGTCAACTGGTCTAGTGATAATCCTCTGGACGACGAGTAATCCTTGAGGATTTTAATTACGTTGACCTGGTGGAATGGAGTTTCTGCTACAATCAATCGATATATATAATTTAAAAAAAATACAGCCTTACTACATTACCTAAATCTATTTTTAAAGTTACTTAAATAAATTTTAAGATTAGTCGCATAACAATGGTCATGCTAGTCTTCCTAGCGAGCGTATCGATTGATACTCGTGAAAGATGCGTGATATCATATGGTTTATTTATACTGATTTCACGTGCTCGTCTTCAACAATAGAAATGAGTACAATGCATTGTATGATATGATTGAATTGTGTTATCTGATATTTGTGAGTTTCACTAACTAAGTGTTTGTTTTTTAAGCAATTGCTACTTGTGATAATATGCTTATGATATTGTCTAAGTTTTACTTTGTATTGTAGCTATCTGTTTTTTCATGTGTCATTAATTTTCTCAATCCTACTACGAATTATAAAAAGCACTCCTGTAGTTAGAATAATTATGATATGGAACACGCATGTTATTGTAACAAGAACTATTTGCACAAAGAACAGTACTTTATTTTCAAACTGATTTTGTTTATTTAAGATTAATTTTTTCCTTTTCCATTCGGTTTTTATTTAATGTAACGCCAACGCGTTACAGTGGACAAAGGTAAAATATCGTAATAGAAATTTAGAAATATGTGGAATATTCTCGAAAGGACGCTTATTCAGTTTTAGCAAAAGCGGCCCCGTGTCTGTCCTCTGATAACTAAGAATGATTGACAGGTATCTCAATACAATAGGGTGTTCTCGAAGGGTTTGATGACGGACATTTTAGATGTTTCTCCACCACTTAACTAGAATAACGAATTATCCTATATAAGTATTAAACCCTTTGGGACAGTTTTGTTATAGTTAGAATTCAGTGTAAATAAACGTCATGCCCATTATCCATTTGGATGGTTTAGAGTCACGCATATTTGCATATTGTGTCGGCATTTTTATTAACAGAAACGTTTACGCATGTTGGGAATTTTGAACTTTCTTTACCCCAACATTTGAAAATACTTTTGTTTTGTTAGGAATATAAGTTAGGAATGCAAGTTATTGTCCCTCATTTCTTTGTGTAAAACCACCCTCTTGATATAAGGTTATTGGGTATTGAACTTCTAGTATTTTTTGTTAATACCGTTATTTGAAAACACATTTGTTTCAACATGATAACAATAGAAAGGTTATCGTTTCAAGGAAATGCCGTCTTAGAAAGGCTAACAACATTACAACAAACACTCAGTGTGTTAGATCAAACAAGCGATAATTTCGCAGAAATTGAGGCACAATTGTCCTCAGAAATCATTTCAGATTTCAACACCCTTTATTTGAAATGTCTTTTGGAAGAAGATAGTATAGGAGGAATTTCTCGCATACGCATTGATTTAGATAAAAATTCTTTTTAAATTAAGACACGATTCGTGCAAATGCAAAGACAGTTTGCCACTCACACCGCAGGAGGTTGAGACAACCAGCGACATGTAACATAAGACTTATCACCGATACAAGTAGTTAAATTTACCGGAAAACTTGGAAGATTTTTTATAATATTTTAATTCTTTTTGTACTTTGATTCGGAAATACCAACCTTTGAAGAATTGAAGATTTTTTTAATCACTTGTGTAAAGCGTTAGACATGAACGATTTCGTGTCTCAAAATACATTGAAAACCGTCAATTATGCTACCAAGGATCAAACTGATGCTTCGTACAGACAAAATTCAGCTCGCACGGGTTTTGTATCTATAACGTCTTCAAAAGAAAAATGCTTAGTGTGTAATGGCTCGCCCTTAATTTATTCCTGCAATGAGTTCCTGTGTAAATCCATGCAAGGATGTTTTGATTTCGTTAAAAAGAACTATCTTTGTTTGAATTATTTGTTTAGTTCACACTAGGGTGACCAAAAGTATATCAGGGGAAGGTGCAACAAAATTTAAGTAAACTCTTGTCAGAGGCGACATATAATACGTAACGTCCCTGAAGTACACCGGGGTTTTCTGAATAGCAAATATTGCAAACAATTCCAACACAGGAGTCGAAGACAAAAACTGAGACTTACTCCAGTCACAGCAACATGTTAAAAGATTTCCTTTTGAGAAATATACGCTTGGTCATGAAATAATTCTTTTGATCCTAATAACGACAGCGAGCAAATCTTGGTCTTCGAATAACAGTCAAAGCATGTGTTGTAAATTCAAGAACAGCAAAGATAATGGCCTCGAATACTTTATTATAGTTACTTGAATCCAAATTTCCGTATAGTGGAATGCAGCTCATTTTAGCAGAAAGTAATCCAGTCTACTTTTGTGTATCAAATTTACCGTAACATTTAGCTTGTTCATAAAACTTAGGTTGAACATTGAGGATAGCTTAACGCAAACAGGAGAACCAGGCCACCGCCATAATTAAACTAACGTGAGGAGTTTCTTCCACTCAACACGTCGATTATTATCAAATAACATCTTGTTTATAAACATCGTGACGTGATATTTAGGATCGCATGCGCACAACTAAAACAATCACCTCTAATACCCAACAAGTGACCGCAATAATACGACATTCGGACGTATGATATGATGCTAAATATCCATTTACGTCTCCCTCGGTCAAATCTTTTAACCATTATGATCATAACTAATTGTCACGTTAAAAATTTACATTGTGACAATCGCACTACCCACTTACTACTACAACGTTTTTGAATTTTGTCTGCTATGAGAGCCATAAGACAGTGCCTATGGTCATGTAATTCTTGTTTTAAGGCTGGTCCTATTTCAGTGGTGCCTTCTATGGGAGATGTGCCCATTCCGAGGGTTACTCCTGGAAAAGCATTTCGTCATACTGGTGTCGATATTGTCGGTTCTTTTTTTATAATTATGAGTCGTGTAAAAGGGGCAAAACCTTCAAAGGCATATCTTTGCGTATTCGTTTGTTTTGGCACTGAGGCTGTGCAGCTAGGAATAGTTTTAGATTTGTCGGCGGAAGCATTTTTAGCAGCTTTCCGTCGATTTATTTTTCGACGTGAAAGATGTACATACATGTACAGCGTTTGTAATACAAACTTTGTTAGTACTACTTCCAGAATTCGTGAACTTTTACAACAGTCGGCAGACGCAGAAACCATTGAATGGTCGTTTAACACACACACGTACGCACGCACGCACACGCGCGCGCACACGCACACGCGCGCGCACACACACACACACACACACACACACACCGCTTCTGCTCCACAGTTCGATGGACTTTGGGAAGCAGGAATCATATCCGTCAAAACGCATTTGTCTCATGTCGTTAGTGAGCACGTTTGACTGAATACCATTATAGTACAAATCAAAACACTTTTGAACTTTCGTTCGTTAGCACCGCTTAATACGAATCCTAACGATTTATCGTGTTTAACCTCTGAACCTCGGTCCATAATTCCAGACACAGAGTTTCCATTAATCGATTGCATTGCTGTCAATTGATCCAGCTGTTACAGCAAAGTTTTTGGAAGCGTTGGCAATCGGAGTGATTACCTCCAAACGCTTCAGAAAAATTTCAAATCGCTAATACTTAATAGTTGGTTTTAATAAAAGATGATAATGATCCACCTCTTCGTTGGAGGTTGGGTAGGACCATCCACCTGGATGCTTGCAAGGACAACGTCGTGCGCGTTGCCACTGTTAGGACAGCACACGGCACCTTTAAAAGATCTGTGACTAAACTCTGCCCTTTACCCACAGACTAGTAATTTTTATTTATATATGTATCGTATATATCATATATGTATCGTAAGCTCGTAGCATTAAAGTGCATAAGCAATTTACTATAGTTACTTATAATTTGTTCGTTTTGGTTGTGCATATTAGTTTTTTTCGTTTTCATTGATTAAAATTAATTTATGTTTATTTTGGTGGGCGGAATATTTGAGCAACATGTACCCCCTTCCTTACTCCTTATCGATCCTCTCCTAATTCATGCAGACTCAAAAGCATCACCGAAAAAAGGTGTTGTCATGATGGGATTAGAAACTATTAATAACTTTACCATTGTTCGTGAGTGTTAAGTATAATTACCATAGTGTTCAATGTCGCTATACAGTTAAAGCAAGTTACAGTCCAGTATCAAAGATGGATTTAAAGTAAGTGTATATGAATGATTTCTCCCTTTACCTCTATCGTCCATAGTGTTTAATTCGTCGTATTTAGAAGATTAAATTAGTACCTGCAAATAGTGGTTACGTCGGTGCTATTGTAAATAAGACGAAATATTTGTGATTGTGAAAAATAATAAAGGACAACAATTAGAGAATCCCAGTTAAATATGACCAACAAATAAAAATTTTGCAAATCATTTTTAAGAATTGATGATATAGATGTTAACGACAATGTGTGGAAACCGTTAATGTCCACATTACCTAGGTAGTGTGCATATTACCTTGACCACTCAGTTAAAGTGCGAA
Source organism: Platerodrilus igneus (assembly GCA_036346225.1). Lineage (NCBI taxonomy): Eukaryota > Metazoa > Arthropoda > Insecta > Coleoptera > Lycidae > Platerodrilus > Platerodrilus igneus. The sequence continues at coordinate 1,545,817 of JARFIW010001719.1, read as the reverse complement.
ATCTCCTACATAATCACACTCTTCTCCACATTACCTAGGTAATGTGTACAATAACGGCTTGTCGTCAGATAAACTGCGAAATTATAATTATATAGTTAGCGCGAGATTCAAAATGGAGCTTCCTGTTCGCCGTTGCATCCCACGTCTCACCTTTACGTACGGCTTTGTGCCGTCAGTTCCGCGGCGTGCTCATCTAGGTCCTCAGTATTTGTTTGCATTGCATTCTAGTACATCGCGTTGGCGTAGCGTTCGATTTTTTTTTCTTTTGTAACATTGACTATTAGCTTGGCATTCCTGTTCGTTATCAGTGCGCTAAAACATTACAGTCACAATGCAAGCAACTAGTCGAGAGCAGGTAAGCTTGAGAGACAAATTCAACGCGTTACTTCTGAGTAAAGATTCGAAATATAACAGTGTTTTACTAACGAAGCATAGCTATTGCGCAATAATGGAAGATGTGAAGCGTACTAAAACTACAGAAAAGAAAGAATCGTCCGGGATTACCGGATCATCGAACGGTACGACCTACTGACTTTACAAGGTTGTGATAAACTTATCGAACCTTTAACTGAAAATCGAAAAGTCGTTAAGCTGTTTGTCCACACTGATGAGTTGTTTGATATATTATATTCAACACATTTATCAATCGGTCATGGCGGAAGGGACAGGATGGTAAAGGAAATAAATAAGCGTTACAAAAATATAACCCAGGCCCATATAAAATTGTATCTAAGTTTATGCGAGTCTTGTCAAAAAAAAACATAAAAGCGAAAAAAGGGAATTGTTGTAAAACCAATGAATCCCCTCACTTTAACAGCAAATGCCAAATCGATTTAATAGACTATCAATCCCAGCCCGACGGAAAACTTAAATTTGTCCTTGTATACCAAGACCACTTGACAAAATTTGTGGTTTTGAAATCCTTGACATCTAAGCGTGCCGCCGAAGTAGCATACAATGTACTAGACATTTTTCTTCTCCTGTGGGCTCCATGTATTTTACAATCTGACAATGGTCCCGAGTTTTGCAATCAGGTATTGGAAAGTCTAAAAGAAATGTGGCCAGAACTAAAAATAATTTATGGCAAGCCGATACATAGCCAAAGCCAGGGCAGTGTCGAACGAGCAAACCAAGATATCGAGAATATGATCACTACCTGGATGACTGACAACAAGACTGATAAATGGAGCGAGGGAATAAAATTTGTACAATTCATGAAGAATAGGGCTTACCATTCTGGAATTAAACGTAGTCCTTATGAAGCGATGTTTGGCTGCCCTGCTAAAGTTGGCTTCTCCTCATCATTTATACCGTTCATTTACATTTCCAATGCTCCACCCCGAAGGTACTACATTGGCCAAGAGGCGAGTTTTTTGTTGCCTGGAAGTTTAGAATTTTGCCGAACCCTTGCCGTTCCGGGCAAGGTAGCGATCTTTAACGTGCCTGACAACACTCACACACGGGACCTCCATTTAACCTCTCATCCGAACGAGGGCGTAATTTTTGTGAAAAATGCTCACCTGCCATTTTTCAAGCAGTCGACCGTGTCGGGATTTGAACCCAGGACCTTGGGATCCGTAGTCTTACGCTTACTACATTGATCCACGGCGACGCCTTCATCATTTATACCGCAAGATGTACTTCACACTATGCAGAGTGAAGAGGATCTGGAGGAACTCAGTGCTCTACAACAAGTGGCAGCAACAGTGCGCTTTGACAATACATCCACTTGTATCCCTAGATCACAGATTCAGGAAGGACATAGAACTGACCCTCCTCAAGACCATCCAACGGCAGATGAAACTCTACTTTGCAGTGTTTGCTTTAAAATAACATCAGGCGCACATAGTTGCTATAAATACAGCATGTCTCTGCATGCCATCTGTGGCGAAACCGATGGCTTGGAAGAAGGTTTAAGCAAGAACTTACTGTGCAGAATCTGTAAAAATCATCTTGATCAAAACATACAACGAATAAAAGCCAAAGAAGGCTTGGAAATACAAGCGAAAAAAATGCTAGCAGTGTCTGACGCCAATCACCTAGCTGCTAAGGACGGTGACACCGTAAGAGTAAAGGTTCCAGATGTGGATCGAGCAGAAACTGATGCCCGTTCAGTCCTAGCTGTAGTTCTTAGTAAAACAAACGACGGATTCTACAAACTTGGCACTAGAACTGGTGTTCTAAAACAATTGTACACTAGATCCCAATTCAGTGTTTGTAAAGAACAATTTATTTCAAAAGATGACTTTCCTAACGTCGAAGTGTCTTTGCGCACTACTGCAACAAGCCAGTCTCTTGGTTCTGGTCAAGGTTTTAAGAAGTGTGGGTGTAAAACTAAATGCGCTACAAAGAAGTGCATGTGTCGTAATAGCAAACTACTGTGTAATTCAAAGTGTCACCAGTCCTTAGATTGCACAAATAAATAATTTCTGTTTTAGGGTTTTAAACTTTATCGTAATTAGCTTTCTTAAAAATTTTACCTAATTAATTATGTAACATTTTTTCTCACTCTATTTCATGTTCCGATATGTTACAAAACAATCTGCCGTACGTATGTTGCAATTAGATACCACATACTTTGTAACTCGAAGTGTTATCAGTGCTTATGGATATAGATTGCATTATTACAGTACACTACAAACAGTAACTAATTACCTATTTTTTATGTTACGTCAATTTGTAGCAAATTCTTTTTCAGATGTTTGTTATGACCAGCTTTCTAAAATTGTGCTTAAATAAATAAATATCAAATGTAGAATATTTCTGTTTTGTTTAACCACGCCTATTATTATTATAGCGCGGTGGGCCTATTTTATTACATTTTCGCACATTAACCAGAGATCGGCGGGTAATCTGTAGACTACCTAGGTAATCTACAGATTGCCTAGGTAATGTGGAAACAAAGCAACAGTTTTGCACTTTAACGTATCTGCTCAGGTAATCTGCGGATTACCTAGTTGATTCGACGATTAACTGATTTTCGCACATTATCGGTAACATAGATATAACAGGGTACAATTTTATGGTAAAGATTAAGACAGAACAAGGAGAACTTGTTTAGTTATTATCTCAAAATTTATTTATTTACGCGGACGTTTTTCATTTGTTTTGAAAGGAAGAAAATTATAGTTTATTTAAATTTAATGAGTTTATCGAATCTATTTGTTCGGAGAACAATTATAAATATCTAAGCGAAAAATATATGATGTGTTCACGATATGACTTGTCGAACAATTTAGTTTAAACGTTAAATGCATACATTGATCAGGCAGGTGTATGCACTACAAAATCTTAAAAATGTCGACTCCTGCAAAACATTATTTGAAACAAAATATTCGAAATTAAAAATAGTACTCATATTAGGAACAAGTTTCAATTTATTAATAAAAGTTTTTAAGATACGAACAACAAATTTAAGCGAAGATATATTTGAAACGATAACTCTCACAACAAACTACTGAAAGCAAACATTTACAATTTAATCCAGGAACTTCAAAACGTGAATATTTGTTTACACTGGTGTACTCACGATTTTTATTATTATAAGACTTGCCTCTTTCAGTTCGTACTTCGAACGGAGTTGAAAAGTAAGAATAAATGAGAAAACCGTAGCACACAGTTTGTCGGCCCTGGTTTTTTCCGAACCAACTTCCTCGTGCAGTATGAATCCTGGAATTTTGACTGCTTTGTCGGTGTCTTCGGGAATCTTATTGAAGTGACTAATAATAGTGGCTGGAGTGTAATTGTTAGGATCTTCATTTACAAGGTGCGTTCCAAAGTAAACAGGATCTTTCAAAATAGCACATTCTAGTGGAGTCACCTTTTGATGGCTGCCAAATTGGAAGGGTACATCCTTCACGAACATTCTCAAACGCGCATGACAGTTGGACAGGTAGAAACTTACATTGTAAGTGATAGTGTGTTTGTTGCGTCCGTGCAAAAATGAATATCGATCAAAGGGAACATTAACTTCTGTGTTAAACTTGGTAAAACTTTTACCGAAACGCTTCAATTCATGATACAAGTTCATAGTGATAAGCATTTACCCCCTTGCAGAGTCCACGAGTGATGTACGAGCTTTAATGATAGTCGCAAAAACTAAATGATAACCAACATATTGGACAATCGAAATTTGTGCTAATCGAAGGTGCCATCAAACGGTGGATGAATTAATCAAAGATTTGCTAAAATCTTCATTGCAAGCAATGGAAATGGAATTGAATATCTCAAACACATCTATTTATCGCATTTTGATCGAACATTTGGGCCTCCAAAAGGTGTGTTCGCCCATTGTTTCGCACTAATCGACTATTGACTAAAAATTGGGCAGATTTCAACATTCGAAAGATATTTTTCAATAAGTCAAAAAAGGACTGAAACTTCTTGTACAACATTGTGACTGGTGAGGAAATGTTTTGTTTTCAATACGTTCTATAAACTTAGCGCCAAAGCGCAGAAGAAAAGCATCCAGATGAACCTAATGCGAAAAAAAACAGTTTGGAGAAGTCAAAAATGAAAACAATACTGATTTGTTCCTACGATTAGAAGGAAATAATTCATAAGAATTCGTTCCAGTTGGCCAGACACTTTATGCTGTTTTATCTTGGTGTTTTGCAGGATTTGGTGCGGCATATTGATTGTGTTCGACCAGAATATCGTGAAGAAGGAAGTTTGCGCTTGTTATATGATGCGCATCGTCGATTGACAGTTGGAACTAATTTTTTGAACAAAAATCGCATTTTAAACATGAACCACTCGCTGTATCTGCGTGATTTAGCATCATGTGATTTCTGCCTATTCGGAAAAATACATTTGCCGATAAAAGGAAAGTGTTATGCTGACTTGAAATCCATCCAAAAGACTTTACCAACATTCTCAAGGATACCTCTACAGACGATCTAAAACACTCGTTCGCGTGTTTCTTGACCGTGATTCTTGTATAGTCTCAAGTAGACTATTGTGAATGATGGAAATGAGTTTCAACAAATAATAAGTCTTTGTTCTCCTTTTGAAAAGTCTTGTTTACTTTGAAACGCGCCTTGTATTTTTTACTTGTTATAACTTAAAAGAAATATTTTGATCATAAGAATAACTTTGAAGTGTGGCATATTAAATTATTGCTACTTTCGTAAACCCCACACTAAAGCCTTAAAGTAATGACTGCTTATAATAGTACTACGTCCAACATTTACTTGTCTTCCACCTACCGATATACTTTGAAATAATTTTTGTTGTTTGTTTTATATTTAAATGATCATAAAATTTTAGATTGTGATAAAAAAATTTGTATCCAGTAATTTTGTTTGTTTGTAGATTTCTGGTTTTCTTTTATTCTGCTGCAATCAATAATTCATACTTACAAACTTGCTGTATGATTGTGCTAGTTATTAGTATTGATGATCAGTGTATATGTTATCATAAATAAAATAATGGCAAAGTTCAATATATGAATTAAAACTCTGACATACAACTAGATTTTATAGAAGAATAAAATAAAAGCTGAACTAGCATTATATCAGCAACGTTAATTTCTTACCATGTTACAGGTTATTTTTGGCGTTAAGAAAATCATTTCAAACAATACAATTATTTAAATTAGTAATTTAATGCAAAGTCCTTGATGTTATCACTGGTTGATAAGTCGAAGAATACAATCAATTTCGTGCTTTATTTGTTGGTAATCGTGAATGAAATTGGAGGCCATTCCTTAAAAATGTTGCCTAGTGTATTTTTGTTTTGAGTGGTGTATTCCATATAATCGTGATTGTTATTGGATTTGAGCGATCTGACTAGAGCGTGTTAATTCTTAATTGGTCATTTTTGAATGTTCTAATTCGTGTTTCGGTAATCAGCCAACCTGGTGCGATCGTGGATGGTCGGTGGGACATTTGAAAGTTCGTTGTTGGACAAGAAGGTCGCAGTAGAAACGTGGTTTCAGGTATTTTTGAAAGCTGTGTTTGAGCTTTTCCAATTTGGGATTTTTATACTTGCAACTTTTACACGAGTTTCCGTTTGGTGTATGAAGACATCGTCTGGCTTGTGGTTTAGCCGTTGGAAACTTGGACCACCCGTTTATTGGGGATTTTACGAATCTACTTTGACCGCCATTGTTGGCAGCGACTAGAGGCCGTTATAAGAAACCTTTTCTGCAGAATTATTATAACGCTCACACTTCTCTGATCATTGCTTCAATCCAGAAAAGGTAAATAAATCAAAATAATTAATTAATTTATTAATCACGAAATTTTCAAATACAGTGTTTACCTTCCTAATAATTAATTTGTGTAAGTTGCATTACAGAACTATGGCTGTTGACTTTTTTATATATGTTTTTTATTAACAACAAAAATTTTTAATAATAACACAAAAGGGTGTTGCACCCAAACTTAGTCAGTTGTTTTAGCAAATTGTTTTCGTAGGTTTCGACCTTCGGGAAAAGATTTCAAGTTATAAGATCGCAATTAAAAGTAACCTTGCAATTGGAGTCTGTGCGTGCAGCCTGGTGGTGACTACAAAAATTCAACGCTCTCGTTATATATTGATTGCTTGCAATTCCATTCTGTGCATCCGTATCCACCGAAGTAGATTCAGGTCGCCAAGCTGAGCAGATCCTTTAGGCAAAGTAAGGTATATTATGTAATTATAAATAGTCTTGGACCATCTTGATAAGATTGTTTTACTGTGTAGCATTTTACAATATGTATAAATGCGTATATTGAATGTAAATTCTGTAGGTACTTATAAGAAACAAGTTCAGGCGTACACCAGCTGGTTATTAGTAGATAAGGTAAGAATCGAACAAATTTGTTTTCTCCTAATGTTATACTGATTAAATATATTCGTTAAACCTGTAAGTGTTGTAAAACTTTTCTTGCGTCAACCCACTAACTTACCCCCCTTTTGTGTAGAGTTTTGTGCGGCCTCATATGAGCTAGTCGAGGGCACGATTTGGCACAATTTATAAGGGTAACTACCAAGATTATACCCTCCCAGTTATTATTACATTGAAGGCAACTTATAAATCAAAAGTAGCCGTAACAACCATATAAAATTGTAAGAAGTGAGATTTTATTCATCATCATTAGGTCTTCAGTTCTAGAACTGGTTGACCGCGTACCTATATTGTTTGCTATTCCGAATTAGCTTACACATTTCCCTGTAAGTTCCACAGCCTACATCTTTCACTATTTGTGTGTAATAGTTTAATCTAGGTGTACCTCTACCTCTCTTTTTTCTCTTCCCTGCTTCTAACATACGCCGCGCTGTTCCCTCTTGTCTTAGTATGTGTCTTATCATTCTATCTCTTCGATATTTTACTGTTTTCCACCTTTTTATTTTATTATTAAATTTTAATTTGTTAATTGTGATATTTTAAACTTAATTAGATATTTTAAACGTGCATTTGACGGTTAACAAGTATAAATCTTGCGACGTTGCACAATATTTGAAGTACAAAATCAAGGGGAGAGAAAATGACCAATTAACATAATGTAATAAGTATACTATTGCAGGAAAATTCTCCTTTACGATTTTTAATCCAACTTCTTCAAAACAATCTTCATAGGGACGTTCCTGAATATTTAAATCCGCTGTGCATTCTGCACGAAGTTCTCCGAATTAAAGTACTCAGATTTCATTATAAACATTTTTAACTCAAAATTAATATCACAGAGAACACTTTGTTACTTTTCCATCTATCATGATATTTAACAGTAAAATTATGTGTAAAGAAAACCGCCAACTTAACGAATTGTGTTCTTTTATTTGTAAAAACCATAAGTATTGTAACGGATTTTCTAGTTGTCGTTTTTGGCATTTATTTGCAATAAATAGAAGTCTAATAATTATTCTTCCCATTCACAAATATTTACAAATTCTGCTTACATTAGCATCTGCTTTATCACTATTTGTAGGCACTAATTTAATCTTTCAAATACGATGAATTAAATATTATTGTAGCACTAAACTTACTGATAATTTGTATATTTAACACATTTATATTGCGTAAACGAACTTATCTTCACATTAATTTCTGTACTTCGAACGTATATTAGGACGGAATTCAAACTACAACTGATCTAACGCAACAGGGTCGCACTTATATGTACAACAATCCAATATTCTAGAAAAATACAGAGAAATCTAGATTGTGAGTCATCAACTTTACGAGAGCAACCTTATTGTATTACAACTTTTAATCACCATTCTTATCGATATCTTACAGATATGATTGTAGTACGATACCTATGAATTATCCTTTCTTATCGCTAAACAGATATGAGACCGTTTCCGTAAAAACCGAATAAGCGTAATTTCCAGTGTTCTATATATTTCTTAATTACTGTTACAGTATGAAATTGAACATTCATGAATATAGAAAATGATTGCACAACTTGCATTTTAATCTTATAGACAAAGGAAACAATAAGTCGAAGAAGAAGACTGCAGTTCATATAGGTGACGGGAGATACACAAATTTCTATCTTGTTGGAAACCTACTTAGCCGCAACGTTTTACAACAACAAATCTTGTTATTTCCGTTGGCTGACAACCCCAACACTATGCTTGCTTGTGAATACCTTTCCATTCACTCACTTTAGCAAAAATTTGAACGTCTTTCCGTATTTTTTGTTCGTAAAGGCTAGATAGTTACAGTGTAAGTTTTTCTCTTCCTTATTACTTTTCCTGGTTAGGCGACGCCTACTCTCTTGAAATATAACCAACCCTATCTCCCACCTCCCGCGCTAATACTTTCGTGGACCTCATTCCAGCTAGACATATTCTCTCCAAGAGGTTTTCTAAATTGCCTTGACCTTTATTTCCACTTTTAATAGAAAAATCTCCCGTTAACATCTTTTGATACTTTTTGGCAAGACAAACTACTTTGAAAACGTTGTACCTATCAGTACTTTTAAAAAAAGTCGCCACAGTTTGTTTGTATTTTTTGACGGAAAATATAAAGGTTATGGATTTACAATTTGCAAAATTTAGAAAGTAATCGAAAACATTAAAAATTATTATTAAAGACTACGAATGATGCGTAGGGCCTAGTTGGCTGTGGAGTGTTTGTTGTTCCAAATTAATTGAAGATATTTTCTTGCGTTAAAAATGAAAACGAATATGCTGTTGAAAGTCCATATTTATTAAAAGGCTGCTTTAATTTCTTATTCACTGACATTGATGAGCTGATTTCAACAAACTAGGGAAACTTCAATCTTGCACGAAACATTTATCCTTTTAGTTTCTACAACTTCTTCAAAGTTTATATACTTCTAACAATAAAGAATTTTTATTGTATTAGCCTCAATAAATCTGACAGTTTTAGCTTTTTAAATTTCAAGCCTTTTGACCTAAAACGAATTAAAGAACGAGTATTTCGTTCTAGCAGAAGAGGAAGTGACGCATGAGGAAGTTGTAGAAGCCACACACGTTTGTTTCTACTATTGCTTTCCATTTGAAACTATATACATATTTACATACTATCAAAATATTATGGGCGTCTTTAACAGCTCAATAAAAAAAGGATTTTGTTTGATTATTTTTACTAAATGTTAGAACGCGCCACGCTGTCCCAGATAAATTATAATTAAACGGGTTACAGCGTAGCATCGCGTACAACTTCGTTTTGTACTAATCTTAGCCTCATCACGTGTCGTCTAGAACTATGAAATGTGTCGCATTTCCAGACAATTTCGAAATAAATGCCCTCATGTCAAACTATATTTGAACTCAAACATATTTAAAATAATCTTACGAAACATGAATAAAAAACAAAACAAAGTTTCGCAGTTTTCTAAATTTCACTTTCTAAAAGAGCAGATACACAAACGGGTAATGCTTTCTGTAATTTAGTTGTCTTCGTCAGAAGCAAAACCATGCAAGCAGTATAATAATTTTAGTTTTGCGTGAAATTTATTGGTTTCTCTAAATTTTTTTGAACTTATAGGAGTACATTCTTCGTACGTTTCTTTTTCTTCGGTCACATCAAATGCCTCTTTGTTTTTGAACTACTGTATTTCTTCTAAGGCTTTTAACCGAAAATTATCATTATCATCCGTTCGGTTAACCGTCTTAAACTGATTTTCTTTCTTTAACTTTTCTAATGCTTACTTTTCAAATTCGTGCTAGCCCAGACCGAACAGAAAATAAATGAAAAGAAATAAAGAAACACAAACAAATGTGGCATGAAGATCAAGGAGAAGAACACAAATGGAATGGTTATTGAAAGAAGAAAGTTGCAAAGTCACGATAGCAGAAAGAAACACTAATACCGCTACAAAATCCTTGGATAAAGGAGAGTGATAGTAAAAGCACGATACCTTTAGTGCGGTATAGAAAATATTTTCCAATCACTTAATAAACAACTATCTAAAAAAATAGAAAAAGAGTATACACCAACAAAGAAATTGACAAAAAAAATTGTAGATCTTTAGGGTTGGATTTAGGTTTTCATGAATGTAAAACTTTGACTCTGAAAAAAACGTTATAATGGCTAGATGCATTTGAAGCAAGTACTGGAAACAATTGCAAATGATAAGCAGGAAAGAAAGTTTTAAAAACGATTAGACGTATGAAAAATACAAGAAGAAGAAATGATCTTGAAATGCATTAAAAAAAGAATGAGCAAAATAAGACACCACTTGGGCACACAACCTAACTTGTCAAACCTTTAACAAACATATTTAGTGATTAAAAATGCGACCATTCTTGTCTAAGGTCAAATTAAAATGGCGTGAAACAACTGGAGTAACGTTTACAAATTTCTGTGTATGCGTCAAAAACGCAACCTGTTTCAAACAAAAGATAATGGCAAAATGGCATATAATTTTTAGTAACGTTTCTAAATTTCTGCGCCTGTATTAAAAACGCAATTGGTCTTAATAAAAGAAACTTTTTGCGACAGGCCTGTAACTTTTTAAGAGACTGTTTCGTGACAAAACGCAGGCACATATTCGAGACGATTTCCAGTCGAAATATGTATACAATTTGTTTTACTACAACGAAATCGAGTCTCAGAATATTGTGCGGATGGTTGATGATGTTTGTTTTTAACCCATTGCCTATCAGGGGTTGAAATATTAAAAATTTATTGATTGGTCTGAATATTAATGATTAATACTTTAATTCTAAAAACATTTAGAAAATTCTGTCGAAAGTAAATTAAAATCTATTTAAAAGAATTGTGCGTTTTTGATACTTTGGCAAAATATATGGTATGTGACAACTACACAAGAAAATAAACATATTTTAAGAATAAATTTTCACTTGCTATTACTTTTGACGAAAATTCTCGAAATAATTCGTGTGTACATGTATATCACATTTTTTTTACACATGTAGGGTTGACAGGGACACCACTTTGAACATTTTTATAAATATTGGCCTGCAATTTAAAATGTTCACCAGTTAACCCTGTTTTTTGACTGCAGAGACATGCTATCACATCCCGACCAGCAGTGTTGCATTACAAAGATATAATATTTCCAAAAATGATATATTTTTCTTTAATTTTTAAAAAAAATTTTTAATTCTGTTCAAAGGTGCCCGATATGAATCGCATTTCAACATTACTTGGGATGAATTTGAACGTAGGTAATGAATTGTTTTGTTTATATAAAGTTACATTTTAATAAAAATGAATTAAATTATCTAAAATTAGATTTTAAACGATATTTATTTTGTGTTTTTTCTGTGCCTTTGATGTTTGGAGGGGAAGGCAATTTTTGAATTACATCTTCGTATTCCACCGTAGAAATGTCCCCTAAGCTTTTGTCCCTTATTTCTTAAAAACGGAACATGAAACTCGCTTGTGTGTTTTTGTTTAATTTAACTAACAGTCGACCATAGTCTTTTTTGCCGAAAATCGGACAATAATATAATCGTTTAGTACCAAATTTTCATGATTTAGTTCATAATAGGATCTTTCATCTTCAGACTCTTCAGATAACGTCAAAATCATCGTGAGTTGAAAAATAAACACTTTTACTAGAAGTGTCATTTGTGTCAAAATCTTTTTTAGTGACTTTTTTGCTTTTGTTTTTCTATTATCTGCTGCTCTAGTGCTTGCTTTTCCTGGTGTTTCAGTAAAAATTTTAAATCTATACTTTTTTCTCTCACGATAGTTTTCACTTCTAGATAGAATGCTGTGAAAGAGTAGTACAGTCTCAACGAGAAATAAAAATTTAGAATTGGGGTGACACAGAAACAACTATCGATTGGACTAACATTGAACTACATAAAGAATTTGATTGATGGAAGTTGTTCTTTCGACATAGATAATGGTGACGACACGAGAGCTGTTACAGAAAGATCAACTATATTAAGTCTATCTGTGATACTTACTGCTTCAAAATCTTCATTTGAGAAAGCGTTTCTAACTAAAGGATATATTCCTAGTTTTTGTAAACCAGCAGTAACGTTTTTCATTGTAAAAGCATTTTGAAATGCTTTTCCTGCCAAATCGACAATATTATGAATTGTAATCGTTTTACCTGGATGTAGCAGCATCCAATCATTCTGAGCTACTTTATATTTGGTCTTTAAAGGTCCCATAACTGATACATCCAATAGGTGTAATCGGCAGGGCAGTGAGGTCGAAAGGAAACCCTTACAATGTCGTTTTCTTTATCTTAAGCGTCCACTGAACAACGACTCTCTTGATTATCTATGAGGAGTAAAGTGGGATCTTCTTTACTGCATTTTGTGTGAAAAACTAAATGCTCAAACGTTCTTATGAAAAGCGCAGTGGTCATCTATCCACTGTTAAAACTGTTTACTGGATCTAAGCTTCCTGATGGCGCACCAATCATGAAAGTTACGTGAAATCTCGCCAGAGGGAAGGCACTGTATGTTCCGATGCACTAACAATTGCTACCATGGTTACAAGATTTCCACGCTTTCCTGAAACAGTTTGCCCAACCTGCTTTCTATTTTTCGCACTTATCAGAAGAATCATCTTTTCACTATTACTTGTATGGATACAACTGAATTGTCAGGCCACTTTACAGTGAAAACTTAAGTTATTTTCGAAGGCAAAATCAAAATTTCATTATCTCTACCTAAGTTTTTACTGCTTTGTAGTAGGCAGTTTGACAATATTTTCTCTTATTGTGCCAGCGGTAAATACATTTTTTTAAATTGTTCGAAAGTTACTTGAAAAAAAATCAAAATTAATTTTGTGGTTTAGTCGATTATGTAGAGCATTGATTAGATTTAAAAATTAGGTACCTATAAGGTTCTGGAATTTTTGACCTTGTAGACTGGCATCTATCTGGTTAAGGAATGAATTGATATAGATATCCCTCTGACGGCTCAGTTTAAATCCAAATGTCATTTAGTTTCCTTTGATTAATATTTTGCGGAATGACGACCGAAGTATGACGCTGTTTGTTCATTAATCAAAAGATTCTGAGTGAAAACTTGCTACATACAGCTTTGGCCCCAGAAAATCGAAACAGTAATCAACGGAAAAATTCTGTGAAGCACTCCACTAAAAATTCTGTTTCAGTAAAGTACTGAAAACCTCAACCGCAAAAATAGTTGCCGACTAGCCAGTGGGACGGGTGGGGTGTGTTTGAAGAGGGTCCCGGAATGTTATCGTGTGTGAAATATGTTGTAAGCGGAAAGTATTTTAGATGCCACCTAATCTCGCAGGGTTGCTAGGGAAAAGCCCTAGAAAGAATAACAAGAGGGGTGCCAAAACCTGAGAGCAGGAGAGTGATTCTGGCTAAAATTCACATGAGAAATTATTAGGTGTACTATTATTAAAGTAAACATAAAACAAACGTTAATCGAACACTGATATATCTATTTAAAACGGTCAGATGAATGAAAGCTTTGTAAAATCTAATGTTAACTGTTATGAATTTTAATCACGTCTGTAGGTAATAGCAAAATAATTTATTATAACAAAACTGGAACTATTACTGATAAGTGATTTTTGCTTGCAGATCACTCGGCCACAACTAAATGCCTTTATCTTTTGTCACTGCGAAACTAGTTGTTCTCAATATGCTTATGTCCAACATAAAGTTGTCCATTCGGGAACCAAAGTGCCCCTAATATTAGAAACAATCAACTTGGTAGAATATTATTCGAACATTATAGACTAGTCAGTTCGATAACGTAGATAAGCTAACCTACTCAAGTTACATGTTAATTGTTTAGATGGAAATACAAAATGCACTATAAAAAGTTAATCTTCTCTGCATCAAATGATTCGAGACATCTTAGCAAACTTCGGGCAAATGAATTGAAGTTACTTGTGTTGTTTTCTTTATATATAATTCTAAAATTAACTTACGGAAAAGTTAACTAGAGCCCGAGAAAGCTATATTTCTTTATTTCTTACCAGCACAATTTGTATGTAAACTTTCGTTAATGCCCGTACGATGAGGTCATAGGCTCCAATATGATACATTATTAATCAATACAAATAACTTATAAAACTGTAATACTTTGAGTACAAAATTACGATGATGAATCATTGCTAACCTTTTACAATCGCCATAATTAATTTAACAACCTTTGAGTATGAACAATATAAGATATAAAAATAATGCTTCCTTAGATCAAAAATATATGTTAACCCAAAAATTATATTTCTTAAAGGTAATAACCTAATCTTATTGTTGGCATTTACTAATACAGAAACTATTAAAATGAAATATGATTATAAGCATTTCAAAGGAACGTTACAAACTCGAAATTGCATATGCTTCTTGTTCATTAGGTCAAATAACGAACGGAGTTTAGAGAATTGTCCAGTGATTACGGGATTGCCATTATCCACTTGCTGGATGTTTTTCTTTTTGATCTAAATGCATTTCTGCTCATGATTTTTGTATTTTTACATTCACATTTTCTGTCTATAGACCAATACATATCATGTGCTTTGTTATGGGTGTTTGAAGCCTTAAGTTTTTAAATTTGTAAGTGCCCAATAGGGGCGAGAATCCCGTAACAAATTAAGGATGTATCTGTCAATTACAGTGGTGCGGAAGTGAGTTCTTGTAGTACTGAATGGCTGAAAATTACACAAATTGCCGTTTAAATTTAAACACTTGTACCGTTTCACCAATTTTGCTATGCCTTCTTCATACTCAGTTGCCGCCAAGTTGTTTAACCACTTACTAACACCCTAAGTTCGTCGTCACTTCCATAGTGGTTTCCGTCCAAAAAGCCTTTCAGTTTCGGAAAGATATGGAAATCACTGTGAGCCAAGTCTGGGCTATAGGGCGGATGATCAAACATCTCCCATCGAAACTGTTGCAGCAAGTCCTTCGTCAATGCAGCAGAATGTGGTCGTGCGTTATTGTGCATTAGCACAACGCCGTTATTCAACAATCTGCGTCGTTTGTTTTGAATGGCGCGGCGGAGTCGATGAAGCGTTTGACAGTAGGCCGCTGCATTTATGGCTTCCCCTCTGGGCATGTAATCGATGAGTAGAACACCCTTTCAATCCGAGAAAAACTGTACGTATAACTTTTCCGGGGGCTCGAAATTTGTTTTGTTTTTTTCGGAGTTGGAGAACAGGACCGATGCCATTCCACCGACTGGCTTTTTGTTTCTGGAGTGATATGCGAAACCCGTCTCGTCACCAGTAACAATATGATTCAAAATATCATTGTCATTTTTGACATACCGACCGAGAAAAGTTAGTGCAACTCCCATTCGTTTCTTTGTGTTCTTCCGTTAAAAATCGTGGGACCCACCTTGCACACACATTTTGTAGCCCAATTCAGTACTAGCAATTTCATAAAGGACAGTTCGTGAAATTTCAGGAAGGAACGAACTTAGTTCATCTATCGTGAAACGTTTTTTTTTTCAATCCTTGATTTGAGTTCGTCAGTCACAACTGAAGTTCAGCCCGAGCACTCTTCATTATGCATATTTGTCCGTTCGCCTTTGAACATAATGCACCATTTCCATACTGAAGCTTCGTTCATCACATCACTATAAGCATCCATTATTTGTCTATAAATTTGGATAGGTCACACGCTTTTCGCATTCAAAACCGTGTTATACTACGAACCTTGCATTTGGCGGGATCGTTGATTCTGTTACACATTTTAAATACATACAAACAATCAATATATGGCTAAATCGGCTCGCGGATACCACCAGACTAATCCAAGGTGAGTGAAAGGTGCAACACTCGGTGGCAGAGTTAGTGGTAAAACTGTGCGGCTTGTCACATGAAAACGTTCTTTAGTTTTCGAATGACCCTCATATTAAATTTACGATTTCTAACCTAATTCTTTTGGCTGTTGTGTTGTTTACGAATTTAGACCTCTGGCTACCATCCCCAAGTTTGGTAGTTCTTGCACAAACGGTTATAGAGATAAGGAAATATTCCTATTTTAAGATTTTATGAACATAAATCCATTATTTGATTTTTTTTTTGGTTGATCGATAAAGTATAGAATTCATCAAGAGTTAGCAGAGCTCTTTGATTATTTGCCCAAGTAATTTTGTTTTATGCGTGTTAAGTTTCTTGAGAGAGTAAATGTGCTTATCTGTTTGGTTTATCAGGTTCAAAAAGGTAAAAATTGATATATTGTGAGTATGTATTTCACCTAAAACTTTTGGCAAACAGAGTTTAGTAATTTCCATCTAGTTTCCTCTTTTATTCGAAGAGGACCTACCAACCCCCCGCCCCCCAAGCTGGTTATTAGTGGCGCACACCCTGCCCCCTCCCCCATTTCCGCCCATGTCTTCGTAATTCTAATACCGGTTAGCCAATTTCTCGAGCTCAGTTGTCAAAGAAAAAACTCCCTATTAACATCTTGACAGCATTCTTGGGCTAAACTTCACAATTTAAACGTTTTGCTACGTCTCAAGGTCAAGCTACAGAATAATACACTAAAATCAAAAAATTCTTTGTTTTTTAAATTATGCTGTGTATCTGGTCAAAGTATCATTAACAAACCATTATTTACAATAGGGTAGAAATTTTGACAGAAGCAATGTTTAGTAAACATCTTTATATAGTCATGTTCAACAACTAACCATAAATAAATATTTTTTAACAATCAGCCTTTAAAATTTCCATGAAATGTTTTTAGAGCATTAATAAAGTTGAGAAAAATAACCAAACTTAAAAAATTTCTTATACGAGGGATGTCCTTTATATTTTGCATACTGGTACTAAAAATTAACCTCCCTCGTTAGTTAAACTAAATTTCAAGTTTCAGTGAGATATAGTGTTGTAGCTATAACGAACTATCGAAGTTAACAAGATAATCGAAAAATAAAATCGAAATGGAATTTGCGCAATAATTTTTTATAGTTTTCGAAGACAATTATCTTAACAATTTCTCGTTGGTATGGAGAATTCAAACTTCGACGAATTAGTCTTAGTGGCGATCCAAGGGCAGGAGCATCAAAAACGGCAGTCACTCAGGAAAAAGTCGATGCTGTGCGCAAGCTCATCAACGAAGATCGACATGTCACATATCACGAAATTGAGGCATCATTGGGTATTTCAAAGACTTCAATTCAAAAAAATTAATTTCAGGTTGTATATCGCATCTGTTGACCGAAGAACAGAAAGCAGCTAGGGTGAATTGGTGTCAAAAAGCTGTAGACCGTTTCAGCTCGGGAAACACTAAAAACGTGTACAACATCGAGAGTGGTGATGAATCTTGAATTTACTTATACGAGCCATAATATAAATCCAGTCGACTGTTTGGGCGTTACAAGGTGAAGAAATGCCGATAAAAGACATCCATTCTCAAAGCGTTTCCAAAAAGATGGTCTCAACATTTGTCTCGAAAGCTGATCATGTAGTAACAATTCTTATACAAGATAAAAGAACTTTTACTGCCGATTGGTATACGATCATTTGTTTGCTGCAAGTCATCGTAGAGCTTCGAAAAACAAACCCCAAACGTCAAATAATCTTCCATCAAGACAACACAAGTTTGCACACAGCTTGCAAAACAATTGAATTTTTCACGCAACGAAACTTCGAATTGTTAGACCGTCTTGCGTACAGTTTCAACCAAAATCCTAACGATTTCTATACCTTCAAAAATGCAATTTTGACAGTACTAACAACCTAGTGGAATAACTGCTTCCAGAGGTGGTTCGAGCGTTTGCAAAAGTGCATGAATCTTCGTGGAGAAGACTTCGAAAAACCCTAAATTTTTTAAAAGGTCTCTACTGCTTTATTCCAGCTCTATATGCAAAACTTAAAAGACAACCCTCGTAACCGCCATGCAATGTGGCAATCAGTTTATACATATTGTAAAACAAACTCTTCAACCAAATTACAAAACATAATCTAAATTGTAGAGTATACAAATACAATTATAAACAAAACGATCCGTATACGATACGTTCGTCGTAAATGCATTCTAGCAAGCACATAATTCGTATCAAATGAAACTTTACGGGCAAGATTTGTTCCAGTTGTTGGAAAAAAGTTTTGGCTTGGAATCACCTCTTCTTATTCTGCCCTAACATACTAACATTTTTATTAATTGTTCTGACTGTTTGACTATTTTTTTAAACGCTTCTTTCTCGCCTCCAATGGATGTTTAAACAGCTGCATAATATTTTTAATTTTTATATTGTTTAACAATTTATAAATAGTTTTAAAATATTTGTATTCTGATAATTTATTATCAATATTAAAATAGTTTCTTAATTCAGCACATTTTCGCTCATTTTTTTCGTATCGAGTTGTATCATTAAAACAAATCACCAAAACATTAGAAATATATAAATGTCATGAATTTGTACAGTAAACCGTAGTTGTATCCTATAAGACTCTTGATTTTCCAATGTTCCACCCGAAGCACATTTTACCTCTCAACCGAACGAGGGCGTATTTTTGTGAAAAATGCACGCCTAACATTTTTCAAGCGGACCGTGTCGGGATTCTAACCCAGAACCTTGGGATCAGCAAACTTACGCAAACCTGCCCGATCCACGGAGTCGTCTATCTTGGTGGCTCCGTGGTGTAGTTGGTATGCGTGTGACTATTATTCCCAAGTCCCTGGTTCATATCTCGATACGGTCCGCTTGAAAAATGTTAGATAAGCCTGTTTCACAAAAATACGCCCTCGTTCGAATGAGAGGTAAAATGGAGGTCCCGTGTGTGAGTGTTGTCACGCACGTTAAAGATCTCTACCTTGCTTGCAACAGCAAAGGTTAAGCAAAATTTAAAATTTCCAGGTAAAAAAAAATCCCTTCCTGGCCAATGCAGTACCTTCTGGTGGAGCAATAAAAATTTAAATAGTTGCGTATGGAGTTTGATCTAATTAAAACAAAACCACCAAGGATTTACTATGATAAATTGATAATATATTAATATGAATATAGTAATTTCTAAAATCCAACACGTTTGTGAAACAAGATGTCGATACCTAATCCAATTACTTAACCAATACGAAAACAAGCGTATTACAGGTAGGTGTTATTGAGAAGCTACATTCAAAATGTTACAAAATAGAATTAATTTAAACATGTGTGCTGGCGGCTGCTTGAATGAACGACACAGATATCGACTAGATTATTTCCTTGACCGAAGATGTAGGTGGAACATTTACAGGTTGAATGAAACTAAATGCTATAAAGTGACAATGCAAATCAGCTAAAAAGTTGAATACTCTTCAAATTAACGTGTAAAAAAGGACAACACTCGCACGTACGGTTTCGATTGAAATATGATACCCTGAAATTGGGCATAAAATTAAATTGACAATTTGAAACTTGGTTAATGGCATGAATGTTATTTCAAATGGAAACTGTTTCCTAAACTACGATAATTGGTTCCGAATACCCACGTTCTTTTCGCCTTGTTAATTTCAGTTCCTTTCTTAATTAGATATTCGGTTGTAGATATCGTATATATTTCGTAAGCTATCTTGTCTTTAATCATTGAGAAATAGATGTGCATTGGAGATATTAGAGATACCGAATCGATAGTATTTCTTAATATTAGAAATTGTTCTAGTCAAGAGATGAGATTTCACTTGTGACTTGTATTAGATAGTATGTACAATTTAAGAAGTAGTAGGCACATGGTGATTTTGAAACCTGTAGGAGAAACAATCTTGGTTAAATGGGGCGAAAGTAGCGCAATAATAAGGATGTTTCGGTTTTCAAATTTCAAAAATTTTTCATAGGTATAGGTAAAATTTTCAAAATTGCCGATTCCTTTATTTGCTCGTAGCTAGGTTGCTAATCAAAATAGAATGCTCAAATTTTGTACATCATGGTAATTCATCATTGTGTTACGCATTGTGAACTTAGATTTTATCTAAGACACATAGATATTACTGGACGATGTTCAACTTTTTATTTTCTAATACGCCATATTGGACATTTACATTTTTGAAATGCCGACAGATATCCTTTCCAAAGACGTATAATATGGTTATGTTTAATGAAATCAAAACATTAAAAATCACGAAACTTTGTTTTGGTCGTAGTGGACTTAAATTACCATTACGACAAAAACAAACAACTGCTCTAAAAACTTTAATCTCAGTTTCCAGTGGTAATGAAAAAAGCGTATATGCAAAATCTGAATAATCTTTTATATATGAAAAAACTTAAATTGTTTGCAACCTTTAATGTAATTAGGATATAGTAAAAATTTAAAAAAAGAATTTAATCACTTTGCTAGCAAGAAGTGTTATTTATAAAATAAATTGTTTAAAGTGTGATCTTTGATACATAGGTCAAACTTCACAAAATTCAAATCAAAGGGTCACACATAAAGGTGACATAAAAAGAAAACTCTAAGCCTGTGCTTTGGCAACTTATGCTCTTGATAACCACCATAGTTTTGATTTTAAAAATCCAAAAATTATAGAAATTGAAATAAACGATTTAAAAAGATCTTTTATTGAAATGTGCCATATTTACAAAAACTCAAAATCTATTAATAAAAAGAAGCGATATAGGTAATTTTAGCTGTATATACACATATTTGTTAAATTTTAAAGCAACTTATAAAACCAAAGTTAAAATAAAACAAAAAAATTTGATAAGTATCAAAGAGGAATACCAAGTTCTACATTCCCTCAAACATAGCAAATATAAAAATAAGTCATAGCTTTTATATTATGTGGAAACAGTGATGAACGTATACACAACCATATGCACATGTATACTACTACTACACAAATATTATACACATCCTACAATAACCAATGAAACAAGATAGTGAAGAATGACACATTAATCCAGAAATGACACCTGTCAAATCAATATTTTGCCTATAAATCTAAACATATTTTCAAATTTTTATTTTAATATCATGTACTACTAAATATATATCATGTACCACTGAATATCGGGGAAATATATATATATATATATATATATATATATATATATATTGCCGTGGAACTCGGGTAAAACCTTACCGACCATAAATACTTCGAAAATTTTATTAAATTTTCAAATTCGAAAATAGAAAAATTTCCAAAAATTAAATAAGTCAAAAAAATATCTCTTATCCGTTTTCCTCTCTTCCTCGGTTGAATGGCCTTCTTCAACTGCTTCCGGCTAGCTCATTAGGACCTCCTTTTGGATAGCTATATTCATTCATAAATCCTATCATTCACGCACACTCCCAATAAAACCACAAAATACAACAAACATACAATCTTTTATTTATTCGTATTTACAAATGCAATTCATTATTATTTTATTGTTCACATTACACTTCAGTAAATTTATTTTGTAATGTCCTGTATTTAATTTTAATATCATCAAACACATAAAATGTACTCGGAGTAAATAGACCTTGAATAATACCTTCTCTAAAATTCCTTCATTATAATTTATTTTAATACTCTAAGTAAACTGTGGGGTATGGTGAGCTCATAATAACCCAACTAATGTATGCCCTTCTACTTTGCATACTTTACAACTAAACAAAAACAAAGCCATGCACTCTTCACAAAATTTCACGTTCTGGGGGAACGTTTAAAAGCTTTCTAGACACCTTCGATTTCTAGTTGAATACCGTAATAAAGTTATTTACACATATTCAGTTCAATACGTGAATAATTCACACTACCTTGAAAAACACTCTCATTCGCCACCCCAATATTTACAGTTTATAGGAATCACAAATTTAAATCGTTAACTGGAATTTCTAGACGATCTTCGCTCTGTATATGATGCCATGTAAATTTCTATCTGGTCAGCAGGTCGTTTCTCGCAATTACTAGACGAACTCCATCTAAATAGATCTGCCAACGCCGCCTTCTCGGTGTAACCAAATTCCAAATCTCATTCCAATTATACTTCTTTCACAGTAATCTACGTTATTTAATGTCCCGACACGAGTTGATAAAAATTATAGGTGATACCTCAAATTAAAATAAGTAATTTCGGCACACTAACCGCGTTTTAATTAATTTAGAGGCTACCACTAAGCAATACACTTTAAATTATTTGTTAATACTCACAACTCGTGTTAACTTTCATACGTGCTTTTGGGACGATCGAAATAATAAGGCACGAAGTTAAAAGACAAGAGAGCGAGTGCTAGCTCTCTAGAGTATATATATCTTTCGACTGTAACCTCTCCAGGCCCCCAGTTATCCGAAATCCCGCAACACATTCTCACAATTTTGCACTCAACCCCAATTTCAAATCTGCGAATTTTCGTACCTTGTTATAAAATTTTAAGAAAATCACGCTACACTATCCTCGTGTCTATATCAAGTCGAACTAACAAACGTAGACTTAATGACGTTTCTCAAATCCCTCCTATACTATTGTGGTCGCATGCTTATACGTTTTCTACGTCTCATTCTAACCTTGTTTGAGTGGTTGAAAAATCGATATCCTTGTTTGTGCGCTGTCTACACACGCGGACTGCCTACGTGATTTAAATAACCCCTTGATTAGTATTTCTATAGAACGCATGCGACGGTTTTACAATATACGTAGAATCTTTGTTTGTTATCTACAGAAATTATTGGAACGTGACATTTAAAAATACGCAGGTGTTCAATCGTAACATTTTAAATAACACTTCTACGATTTGGATTTTCCACGTATTTCAACTTTCCTGATATATTTGTACGTTAGCAACGCGAGTTAAAGTTCGGGCCTTTGGAGCTGGGTTTTTAAAAACACTTCGATACTTTAACAAAAAATTGTAATAGTTTATACAGAAATGAAATGAAATTTAGAATAGCTGGTTCACAATAACTTTAATAAAAAATATTTATTTGTACAGGTGAGTAGCTTGAACAACGAAGTATGGAGTTCGAAGACTGACTGCCGGGCATTGAGCTCCCGGGCCTTTTATAATAACCTGCCCCTCACACGGCTGTGAGAACCTGCAGATCTCATGTCTGTGTTTCTCTTTAATTGTACACTTTATTACAATGTAACAACTTAATTCTAAGTAATTGCGGTCTGTTGACCGCCTGTGACCTGCCACCTGCAGTATCACTGCCCTCACGGATGCAAAGTTGCATGTCCGTTCACATGAACTGTCGATAACCTCTCTGGGTTATCCTTGTGTTACAATGTTGCATTGAACTTATACTTTTACTTAACAATTTCTAATAATTCCTATTAGATTCAATATATCAATATATATAAGTAATTGGGGGATACATAACTCGTCCCACCGTAAATGAAAAATTAAGGTTTTTCTTAATTTTTAAATACACAAAATACATTATTAAATTTCATTTAAAATTTATTATTTCTAAAGGTATACTTATTGTTTCCTTTTTTCTCTTTGTTTCCTTAAATCTAGAACTGTTTCCTTCATTCTTATATCTAAGGTACATTTTGTAAAATACATATATGATTACAAAAATTATAATAATGATTAATACAATTGTCCAAACACTTATATTATTATAATGTAACTTTGGCGTTTTGAGTTCATATAATTGTTCTTTATAACTTTCCACTAATTTCACGGCGTGGTTGAGATCGTCTAAGTCTAGATGCTCTAGCTTCATAGGTTTCTTGATTATTTCTTCGTCTTCTTGTTGTATCTTGAATTGTAGTTCCGGTAGGTTTGCTAGTTTCTTTGTGGTTATGGGATCTTGATAAACTCTGATTACTTCTTCTTTCAATTTCACATAACAGTCTTCTTTGAGGGTAATTAGTTTGCTTCCGATTAATGCTTGATTATTTTCATCTTGGTTGCAGTGGATGGTTGCTATTACTTCTGTTGGGAAAATGGCTATCCATTTGTTATCTGTAACCTTTTGAATTTTCATGTTAGTTATTTGCACTTGTTTGGTTTCACAGTTTTCGTAATGGTTTGAGAATTTTAATAGTTGTACTTCACAAGGGCTGTCTTCTTTAATGGTTGTTGTCGTCATCGATTGACATAAATATTGGTTAGGTGTTACTTCAGTACATTTTTCGTTTGTATAACCATATCTCAGTTCATTTAGGGATAGGAATTTGGTTTTGGGTATGATTACTTGGTATGTGCTAGTAACTTTTGTAAATAAATGATAATAATTATAATTGTTACTTTCTACTATCGGGATTTCTATTAAAAATATTATTTCGTTATTCTTAATGTAGCCTTTTACTATAGCTATCTTTTCAAATATTAGAATGTTCGATTCTGTTACATCAAAAGGTAATTTATTGTTAATTATAAATGATCTAATTCTTATTAATTCGTTTAATAAATCGGTTGGTTCAATAATACTAGAGTGTAGGGTATTTAATTTTTGAAAATGTTATTTGGGTTTTGCATACTGCCTAATTTAATTGGTAGTATACCGGGGTTGTTTAATTTTTATATTATTACTTGGTTGTCCGTTCTACCTGGGTGGAGGTTGACGGTAAGGGTGATGATTGTCCATCTGAAATTACAGGGTGTCTTAGGTTTTTTCAAATGAATGTACTTTGTTATTTTACCGTTGTCTACTACTGCTATATTTTTATCTGATATTTTCTTAACTTTAAATGGTCCTAAATTTCTGGGTGCTGTTTTATGTCGCTTGCTTTGAAAGTTTTTCTCATACACGGTTTGTCCTATTGAAAATTTATTTGAGTCGGTATTTTTGTTTCGGGTTGTGGTGATACGTTCTTTATCGTTCTCTAGTTTATCTTTTACTTTGTCATAAGTTATTTTTAGTTTTTGTTTGTGGTCTTTCGCATATTGTTGATATACTTCTTTGTTGTAGTGTATGTCATAGGGATTTCGTGAATCTGAATGTCCTAATGTTAATTCTAAGGGTGTAAAATTTGTTGATGAGTGAATAGTGTTATTATAGGCGATTAGTGCGTATGACATTAAATTGCTTATATGTTCCTTTTTATAATTTATTCTTAATAATCGAATTTGTTCTAACAGGGTTAAATGTAATCGTTCGATTAGTCCGTTTGATTCAGGGTGGTTTTCCGTTATGAAATGAATTTTTATTTTGTGGAGTTCTAAAGTGTTTTGTATTGTCTCATTTTTGAATTCGCTACCATTGTCTAGAGTTATTGATTCGGGTGTTTCGTATAATGTGAAATATTGTAAAAATCCTTGGGTCACGTCAATGCTATTTTTGGATGTGATTGGTATTGCTTGGCCTATTTTTGTAAATGCGTCTACAATTGTTAGATAGTTTTGCGCTTCTACTACTAGAGTATCGGCATGTAGTTTTTTAAATGGTTTGTCGGGTGTTTTGGTTAACATTAAAGGTATCTTTGGGGGTTTCCTATCGTATTTCGCTCTGTCACATAGTTCGCATTGGTTAATAAAATCTGTGGTCAAGTCCTTCATGTCTTTAAAATAATAACGTCTTACAAGTTGCTTTATAGTTTCGTTAATTCCACGATGGTTGGCTTTTCCTTCGTGTTGATTTCTAATTACATCGTTTATTTCGTCAGGGTCGTCTAGTGTTATTAGTTTTCTAGTACATCTGATGAGTTCAGGTCCAGAGTTATTGAATAGTTTAATATATAGTTCTGAAAATCTTTGGTATAAATGTTCGGTATTGAAATAAAAATAAAATCGTTTTTTCTCGGGGGTGTATTCTTTTAAAATTTTAATTATTTGTTCCTCGTTGTCATCTTTAGTTACTTGAATTTGATATATCTTTTTGTTATCTACTTTTGTATATTTTACTGGATTGGGATTATTTAAAACTACTGTTATTATAAATTGGTTAGGTTTCATATCGATTGCTTCGTTTAAGATTTTAATCGCGTTTTTTGGTTCTTCGTTTTGTGCCGAATGTATTGTGTCGATCTCGTCTGGATCTTCCCTTATTTCTGCTTCGTCTACGTTTCCTATAATGGATTCCGTTTCTAATGCATTGAGTTGGATTCTACTTAAAGCGTCTGCGTTGTTGTTATAAATTCCCTTTTTATATATAATTTCGTAATCGTACTCTTCGAGTCTGATTCTCCATCTTTGTAATTTTGAATTCGGTTCTTTCAGTTTGCATAACCATACTAGTGGTCTATGATCGGTATATATGTAAAATTTTCTTCCGTATAAGTAAGGTCTAAAATATTTTGTTGCCCAAATTATGGCTAATAATTCTTTTTCTATGGTACTATATTTTTGTTCGGTTTCATTCAGGGTTCTGGATGCGTAGCTGATGGGTTTATCGCTACCTACTTTTCCTTGGCTCAATACTGCGCCTAATGCTACATTCGATGCGTCTGTCGTCAGTATAAATGGTTTTGTAAAGTCTGGGTATTCTAATACAGGGTGATTCGTTAATATGATTTTAATTTTGTCTACGGCTTTAATAAATTCCGGGTGTGTTCAATTTTGTTTCCTTTTTAAACAGTTTGTCAGGGTTTGGTTATCTGAGCGTAACCTTTAATGAATTTGCGGTAGTAACCACTAAGTCCTAGAAATCCTTTAATTTCTTTGGTTGTTTTTGGTAATGGGTAATTTAGAACTGCATTTGTTTTGTCTGGATTTGGCATTACTCCTTGGGGTGTTATTACATGTCCTAAAAATGATACTTCTTTTTGTAAAAATTCACTTTTGTCTAATTGTACTTTAAAATGTGCTTGTCTAAGTCTTTCGAATACTTCTTTCAATCTTTCTATGTGTTCTACCAATGATGTGGAATAAACTATGATGTCGTCAAGGTATACAAGGCATTTCTCATTGTGTATTCCTCGTAGTATATTGTCCATGACTCTCTGGAAAGTAGCGGGTGCGTTCTTTAGTCCAAATGGCATTCGTTTGTATTCGTAATGTCCTCTAGGTGTGCTGAAGGCTGTTTTTGATATATCTCTTTCTTCCATCTCTACCTGATGGTATCCTGATGCTAGGTCTAATGTTGTAAAATATTGGCATTTGCCTAATTTATCTAAAATTTCGGTTATATTTGGTAGTGGGTATTTGTCATCTACCGTTTTTTCATTTAACTTTCTATAATCTATTACCATTCTGTACTTTCTCTTTCCGGTTGTGTCTAATTTCTTAGGTACTATTAACACGGGGCTGCTCCATGGTGAATTGGAGTGCTGAATTATGTCTTGGTCTAATAAGTCTGCTACTTGTCTGTCAGCTTCTTCTTGGCTTGCATGAGGTAGTCTATATGCTTTTGTAAAGATTGGTTTATTGTCTGTTAACTCGATGTTATGTTTTACTGTGTTGGTGAATGTTAATGGTATTCCTTCGCAATGGAATATGTCGCGGTATTCGAAACATAAGTTTTTAATTGCGCTTTCTTCTTCTTGATTGATGTCGGTGTTAAAGCGGATGTTAGTTAAATTTTCTCTTAACATTTCGTCATGTTCTATTGGGTTGTAATCGTTTTCTAAATTTTCGTCTATTTCCATTTCGTTAGAATTTAGTTCTTCTACGTTAATTGGGTCGGTCAATGATAATTCTACGGGATAGTCGTTTGAATTTAATATTGTTGTGGTTGCATAATTATCTTCTATTTGAACTAAGGCAGTTGGGGTTTCTACTCCTTGTTGAAATGTCATATGATTTATTATTCCTAAATTTTTGTTAGATTTTACTGGGATTTTTATTTTTCTTTCCGTTCGGGGTTCTATAGTGTATTTTTGTTCAACTTGTGTGTTTTGAAATTTAATTGGGATTTTTCCGTATTTTGTCCTTAATAAGCGATTTTTAATGTCAATGTTGGCTCCTAATTTTCTTAGAAGGTCCATTCCGATTAATCCATCATATTTATCGTTAAATTCGAATACACAAAATTTATGTTTCATTTTAACATTAAATGTTCTTGGTAAAGGTATATTGGCTACGAATTGGTGTAGTGTCGTTTGATGAGCTGTTTTAATTTTAAATGGTTCTCTTTCTACATAATCTAAATAGTGTTTTTGTACGGTTCTGGGGCTAATTAATGTTTTTGATGATCCGGTGTCAATTAATAGTTTGAATTCGGCATGGGGTATTTCTATGTATGGTAATACTAAGTGATTTATGTTGTTTAAGTTTATTAAGTTTGGTCGGTTATGAATTGGTCCATTTGAAAATTTGAGTTTGAGTTTTCTTCGTCGTACTCCTCGTAAGTTTCGTATTGTTCGTCACGTTCATAAGTTTCTGTATGATTTGATTCATTGTTCGTAGGTGTCTCAATGTAATTATTCTGGTCAGTGTCAAATTTTTCTATTTCTTGATGGAATAGTTGTTCTGATGTAAAATTACGTTTCTGATGAGGGTTTGGTTGGATATGTGTTATTTTTGTGTTTTGTCTGGTGTTACCAGATGAGGTATCCATTGGTGTTGGTTTGTAATAATTGTTAGGGTTGTTATGAGTATTAGTCATTGGTGTATTTCTATTGGGGTTTGCGTTGAATACTGGTCTTTGTTGGTTTAAGTTTTGATTAAATCTTGGTTGGAATGCTGGTTTCGTAAAAGTTGGGTTAAATGTTGGTTTTAAAAAATGTTTAAATTGATTATTAAAATTTGTATTGTTAAAACTTGGGTTATTACTTCGCGGTTGATTTGTTTGTGCGTTAAAGGGTGTGAATTTTTGTTGAGGGATTGTTTGTCTTGTGGCTTGTATGGTTTTTATTGGTGAATAACTTTTATTCGCGTTTGGGTTGTATAGTCTGTTGCGGTAATACATTACATTTTCTTCTTCTATTACTAGGCTCATAGCTTCTTCTAGATTTTGGGGTCGTTGGAATCTGATTTTATCCGATAGTCGTTCGGGTAAAGCGTTTATGTATGTGTCTAGTGCCATTTCGTCATACATTTTTGTTTTTAAATGTCTAACGTTTTGATCGGGTTCTTCGATTTTTAATTTGGTTAAAATTAAACTTCTCACGTCTTGGCATTTCATTCCGAATTGGTAAGGGGATTGATTGTGTTCCATTCTAAGGTTTATTAGGTCTCGTACCAGGCATTTTATATTACGTTGGTCTCCAAAATATGCAATTAGTAGCTGTTTAAACTCCTGCCATTCCTGTAAATTGTCCCTACTGGCGATTAAGGTTAGTGCCCTTCCGGTTAGTTTACTTATTACCAAGCGTATAAGCAATGAATTTCTTGCGTCATCTCCGGGTTTGTAGAAGGTTTTTAGGAACATTTCGCATGCTCCAATGAAATTTGAGAGATGGGCCTGCGTGCCATCAAATGTCTGTATTGTCTCTAAATAGAGACGCAAGTCTGTGTTACTCATGTTGGTTAAGGGTTGTTTTCGATTTTTGGGAAATTTAAAAAAAATTTTTTTTTTTTTTATTATTTTTTTTTTTAATTAAGGTTTATTTCGCTATTTGTATTGTTACTTTTGCTTCGGATTTATTAATTTTCCGTTTGGGTTGTAAATTTTCAAATTTTGTAAAAATTGGGGTTGGTTTGCTATTTGTGACGTTAATTATGCTTGGGATGTATTAATTTTTCTTTTGGATTAAATAATTTCGAATTTTGTAAAAATTGGGGTTGGTTTTGCTATTTGTGATGTTAACTTTGCTTTGGTTTTATTAATTTTCCTTTTAGATTGAGTAAATAAAAATTTGGTAAAAATTTGAGATTAATTTCGTACTTGTAGTATTAATTTTGGTTTTGATTTATTAATTTTTTGTTTAGACTGTGGAAATAAAAATTTGGTTATTTTTAGAATCGTAGTCGCTGTTATTTATTTTAGTTACACAGTGCGGTGATGTACTCGTAAGATTTGTATTTAATAATTAATTACCGTAGTCTCGGATTTGCTTGTTTTTATGCAGTTTTTAATTTGTCTTGAGTTTTTGCTTCTTAAGGAATCTGAACTGGATGGGTTTATTCTCGTTTAGCGTTGTTTTAGTTAAATGCTGTTACTTGTAATTAATACTCTTTCCGTGGGTTTTACTGAGTTGCGTAAACGTACAGTTCGTCTGTCTTGTGTTCTAATTATGACTTGAGGTTAATTACTCCTGCACTTTATTGTTGAAATTGAATACTTAAGTTGTAATCTTTGTTATTTAGTCACGTACGTTGAGGTAATTGCACTTACAGGTGTTAATTTCAATTTTATAGGAATTACTAATTTACTTGCTAATGCTTTGCATAAAGTGTTACGTCTAGTTCTATTCTTAAATATCTCGGTGTTCACGACTTGTAATTGAATTCTTCGTTACGTGCGTTTTCAGGTTTACAATTATGAGCGTTTAGCGTTATTCTATTTTCGTATTGAAATAATGCACTTTATAATGCTGGTTAATTAGTTGAAAGACGTTTAGATTTTATACCGTGTTTGTACTGCAAATTATTTATAGAGTGTTGTGGTGTAATTTTTATGCGCTTCTATAATTCCGTGATGGATTTAATTACTTATAATGCTGCTTTTATGGATTGATTACTTGTGGGTATTAAATGCAGAAACTGCGTTGCTTTATTATGTCGTGATGAGTTTATTACTTATGATGCGAATTGTTGTTGAAAGTTAAACTTTAGTTCTGAAAGCGATTTCTCTGAAGTTCTATTTGTATAATAAGGATGCTTTCTTCGCGTATTTTGCTTATCTTCGGATGGCGTTTTAGATTACAGCGGTTTTAGGTTACCGTAGTCTTTAGTTAATGCAGAATGCTCTTGCTGTGGTTCACACAGTTTTATAGAGGTCAATGTTTTAAATAATCGTTTGTGATTGCTTTAAAGGATTAGCTTTAGCTTTGAAATTAAGTTTGCGTTAGTTTACCGGTTTATAGCGTGCGTTGAATCGCGGTGGTTGATGTTTCTTATTTTGGTGTTAGTGAATGTGCGCCTGTTTATTTTTGGATTATGTTGAGTTTGTTTTTAATAATTGTGGTAAGAATTTCTTTTAAATTCAATTCTTATTTGTTTTAAGAAAATCTCTTTGTAAATAATCAAGTCTCTTTTTGCTTTTTTAAGAAAATCTCTTTTTTTAAAAATTCAAGTCTCATTTGCTTTTTAAAGAAAAAATATCTCTTTAACATTCGTCTCATAGATTAATAAGGTCTCGTTTTTTTTTTGAAATAATTCACTTTGTAATTATTTTCAAAACAATATTTATAAAATAAATTCATAAAACAATAATAATCAATAAAATAATAATAATACTAGCATATATCAATTATAGTTTTTGGTTTAAAAAAAAAGGTATGGAAATGAACTTACATTAATTTCATCTGTTTCTTTGGTGGGTTCGATCGATGCTGTAATTTGTCCACCTTGGTTTGTTTGTTGGCTTTAGACGATTCTTGTTCTTTGTCCAACTTGGTTTGTTGCTGGATTTAGACGATTTGTGTTCTGCCTCCAACTTGGTTTGGGTTCTGCCAAAATTTCGAATTAAAATTCTTGGTCACCAATCTTCCGATTTTTGGATTCTCAGTGCCCTTTTGACATCCGTTACGACTGCGCCAGTTAAAGTTCGAGCCTTTGGAGCTGGGTTTATAAAAACACTTCGATACTTTAACAAAAAATTTTAATAGTTTATACAGAAATTACAATGAAATTTAGAATAGCTGGTTCACAATAACTTTAATAAAAAATATTTATTTGTACAGGTGAGTAGCTTGAACAACGAAGTATGGAGTTCGAAGACTGACTGCCGGGCATTGAGCTCCCGGGCCTTTTATAATAACCTGCCCCTCACACGGCTGTGAGAACCTGCAGATCTCATGTCTGCGTTTCTCTTTAATTGTACACTTTATTACAATGTAACAACTTAATTCTAAGTAATTGCGGTCTGTTGACCGCCTGTGACCTGCCACCTGCAGTATCACTGCCCTCACGGATGCAAAGTTGCATGTCCGTTCACATGAACTGTCGATAACCTCTCTGGGTTATCCTTGTGTTACAATGTTGCATTGAACTTATACTTTTACTTAACAATTTCTAATAATTCCTATTAGATTCAATATATCAATATATATAAGTAATTGGGGGATACATAACTCGCGTCTCATCTTTGGTATTATTGGGTTTTTAAACGCTTTTATGCATATTATACATCAATAATCGTTCAATTAAATTCAAATTAATTAATAAATTAATGGCATTGGCTTTTACTATTTAATTTCTTTGCAAACCTACTTAAATTTTATCAATTATTTATAAATTTTGTTAATACCTGATGCTTAAAAATGAATTAACTAATATAATTTTCGCACGTACTTTCTGGTTGTTCCTTTATACAGGGTGTTTTGAAATTGCTTTATTTATATTTATTTTTGATCTTTTAAAACCACTATAATATATATATATATATATATATTATAGTGGTTTTAAAAGATCAAAAATAAATATAAACGAAGCAATTTCAAAACACCCTGTATAAAGGAACAACCAGAATTTACGGGTAAAATTTATTCCAGTTAGTTCATTTTTAAGTAACAGGTATTAACAAAATTTTACTTAAAATAATGAATAAAATTCAGTAGGTTTGCAAAAGAAATAAAATGTTAGAAGCCAATGCCATTAATTTATTAATTTAATTGAATTTAATTGAACGGTTATTTACGTATAATATGCATAAAAGCGTGTAAAAATCAATAATACCAAGGTGACACGCGTTGCTAACAAACAAATATATCGGTGGGGTTGAAATACGCTGAAATCCAACTCGTAGAAGTGTTATTTAAAACGCTCGTTAAGATTAAACACCTGCAGAATTTTAAATGTCAAGTTCCAATTATTTTTGTAGATAAAGCTACAAGTTTCAAAGAATATCTGTAAACTGTCGCATGTGTTCGCAGTAAATACTAACGAGGGGTGATTTAAAGCACGTAACAGTCCGCGTGGGGTAGATAGCAGATGGTCCGGAATATCGATTTTTTACCACTCACACCAGGTTAGAAAGAGACGTAGAAAACGCATAAGCAAGGGACAGCGTGAGATAGGCGAGACTTGTAGGACGTCAGTGAATATACGATTGGGTGGTATTGTTAGTTGGACGCGACACAAATACGAGCATAGTGTATATGAATTTTCAGAAAAATATCGTAACGACGTGCTGAAATTCGCGGACTTGGAAATCGGTTGAGCTCGAAATTTTAAGAACGTGTTGTTGTAGATGGGGATTTCGGACGAAAGGCGGCCAGGAGGTGGCGGCCTAAGTTCTATAAAAGCTTTTCGAAAACATGACGAAGGCCCTTAATATTTCGATCGCTTCAGACGACGTATGCAAGTTATCACGAGTTGTAAGTAGAATAAAATTATTTTTAATTATATTGCATGGTGAATTGCTCATAATTTGTACGCGGTTTATGTGCCGAGATTACATTTTTTAATTGAGGTATCACCTATAATTTTCTAACAAGCTCGTGTCGTGTCGTTAAGTAACGTGGATTAAAGTAAATAATTGTGAAAGACGTATAAGTAATTGGGATTTGGAAATTGGAGACAACGTGAAGGCAGCGCTAGCTGCTCACTTACATGGGGTTCTGCTACTAATAGCCAGAAGCGGCCTGCAAAGCAGAGAATAAAACAAATACCATTGTCCACGGCGAGGAGATCTTCTAGAAATTCCAGGTAACGCTTTGAAATTGTGTTGTTATAAACTATGATACGATGAATATTGAGTGACGTATGAGAGTGATGTTGAAGGTATTGTGCATTATTTTGTGTATTGAACATAATACGTATAACTAACTTTATTATGGTATGTAAATAGAAATCTGAAGGTGTATATAAAGCTTATTAACGTTCCATTAGGAAGTTACAATTTGTGAAGAATTCATGGGTGTTTTTTTTGTTTGTTGTAAGAGTATGCAAAGTATAAGGGCATGCATTATTTATAATTAACTGGGTTATTATGAGCTCACCATACTCCAGAGTTTACTTAGATTTAAAATAAATTATATAAAAGGAATGAGAAATAAAATATTATTCAGGGCCCATTTACTCCGGGTACATTTTATGTGTTTTATAATTTAAATTAAAAATACAGGACATTACAAAATAGGATTTATCGAGGTGTAACTTGATCACGGAAATGTGGATAAAATTTAATTTTATTTGTAAATAGTGAAAAATAAAAGATTGTATGTTTGTTGTATTTTGTGGTTTTATTGGGAGTGTGCGTGAATGATAGAATATGAGAGTGAATCTAGATATCCAAGAGGAGGTCCAACTGAGCTAGCCGGAAGCAGTTGAAGAACGCAATTTAACCGAGGAAGAGAGGAAAACGGGTAAGAAATTATGTTTTTTGAATTATTTAATCTTTGAGTAATTTTCTATTATAAACAATTTTCGAGTTATGAAAATTTAATAAAATTTTTGAACATCTTTTTATTGGTGAGGATTTTACCCGAGTTCCACGGCAATATATATATATATATATATATATATATATATATATATTGCTGTGAAACGCCCCTACGTTGATTGTTTTATAAATTGATGTGACTCTTTTGCCTTTCAAGCCCCAATGTTGGGCGTCATATAAATTGCTGTGAATACCCCTAGTTGGCTGTTACATAAATTGCCGTGAATTACCCCAAGTTGGTGTGTCATATAAATTGCTGTGAATTCCCCTACGTTTGGTCGTTCTATAAATTTGCTGTGATATACCCTTACGT
The DNA here is from genome assembly GCA_036346225.1 of Platerodrilus igneus. NCBI lineage: Eukaryota > Metazoa > Arthropoda > Insecta > Coleoptera > Lycidae > Platerodrilus > Platerodrilus igneus. The sequence continues at coordinate 1,510,900 of JARFIW010001719.1, read as the reverse complement.
TTCGACAATAAAGATTGTTTAACCACCTTTCTTTCTATTACCTTTCTGTTAAAGTAATGTAAATGAAAATGAAGCAATCCAAAACCCCCTCTATATCTACTTCACCCTCAAATTGATTAATATTCAAACAGCCACCTTGGACTTCGATGCTTTCTTCATTATCCCATCCAATACATTCCCCCTTAACATCTACTTCTTTTCCTTCGGCATTTATCCTTAATCCCAACTTATCAATAATGTCCATACCAAATATCGTATCTATCCTTAATCCCGGTACCACTATAAATTCGTTTTCAAATCTCATCTTTCTCACTTCACATTCCAGAATTACTATTTTATCAACACTTGCAAATCTCTTGCTATTCGGTGCTATCAAATTACACTTCCTAACAGGCATCGTCTTCTCCATTAATCTTCCCCGTTTAAGAAAATCTTCAGACACAAGCGATGCTTCTGCTCCCGTATCAATGAGTATCTTACTTCTATTATTTTCCACCTTTAATTCAATTATCGGTAATAAGTTTTTATTTAAATCGTTTTCCACTTCACGTTTTATATATTCGCGCTGGTGTTCGTATCCATTAATTCTTAAGGGCTTACATGGTTTGTCTTCATTCAAAAATCCTGATTCGACGTAACTGGTCTCGTAATTTCTGTGTAGGCGCGGTTTGTTCTCCTTGATTGTGACGTTTGTTCCACATGTTGTCGTTGGTGCGCATTTAGATTTATATTCCTGTCATGGTTGGTTTGCTCAGTTTCCCTCCTTGGCGTGTTTCCTGTATTCCAATTACGTCTAAAATTATTATTGTAGTTATTATTGTTTCTGTAGAAATTTCCCCTATAATTGGCATTGTTTTGTTGATAATTCGGTCTATTATTTTCTGTTCTTCTTTGCATTCTAGCTGCATCCACTTATTGCTTTTGCATTCTATTTTCCACTATACGACTTTATCCCAACTCATCACAACGTTGTAAATATTCCAGGAATATATCTCTATCTACTATATTTTGAATCGTAATATAAAGTGTTACCTCATTTCCAAAATGTCCGGCTAAGTACTTTATAATTTGTCTTTCTTCCAATGGAGGATCTAGTTGCTTTGCTACACTAAATTTTTATATAGCATATAATTCTCGGGTCATTCCTAAATTTTGCGTGTATTTTCTCATAATTAAATTATCTCTTGCCTTGTATTGCTGATTGTCCCCCCAAAAGTGTCTTAAAAATTTACCTTCAAATTCCTGAAATGTTCCTATTTCATTTTTTATCAAGTCAAACCAAATTTCAGTGCCTCCTTTTAGCATTGACCTAACTAAGTTTAAATTTCATCCGTTGATCCTTGTATTAATGTTTTGATATTGTTTAAGCATATTTTTGGATTCATCTTGTTGTCTCCGTAAAATTTCGAATATTGCTCAACTGATATTTCCGGTCGATTTAGTCTAACAAGTTCCCTAATGTACTGCCCCTTATTCCTACCAAAATTTTCTGATTTTAAAATACCTATTTACATCTTTAAATCCTATCTTACTGTAACGATTTTTTTTTTTAATTATGTGTTGCACCACGTTGTGTGCCAGTGAAACGATTTTTTTTTATTCATCTGGCCCTAGACGTTGGGCGTGAGTGCAACTGTTTTTCTCTAGACACCTGCCCCACTCATGGGCGCTAGTGAGACGAAGTCTTCCGACTAACTAGGGGTCTATTCCTTGGGTAGAGCTATGAGAAATGGGGGGGTAAGTCGAAATCTGTTTGTAGGTCAAACTTAATCTCAGACAAATAGGCGCCACTAAGTCCGGACTTATTCAGGATAATAGCATGGCATATTTCTAAGGTCGGACGTGGAGACCCAAAGAAAAAAAGATCGCCTTCGATGGCAAAAACCTGTCTTAATAAAATAAGACGCTGCTCCTGTAAGAAATTATAATAGTTAGGCTAATAAAAAAGTGGAACACTATTTGTGTCCCGCAAATATACATAAGGAAGTATTAAAAAGATATTTTCTATATAAAGTTGGCATCAAAAATTTATTCTTAAAGATGTTAGCTTTCAGTGGTTAGGTTTGATCATATTTGATCAAAATAAAAAACTTTAATCTTGAATCAATTATTTACTAAAAAGAATCTCTTTTAAAATAAAATGAATTGCAACAAAATTTAATTAATAACTGAATTACTTCATGAATTTTAATTTCAGGTTTATCTAAATTATTCATAATCAAACATTCTACAGTATAGTGTAAATTTGTTACACAAAAAAACTCCGACCCGTGCAGATCTGTTCAGGCAGGTTACATTTAAAATTGTTACTACTCAAACTTTTCCTTTTTAAGTTACATGTACTAGTTTTAGTTTCTAAAAAAGCGGATCAGAAAAATATTCTTGTTTACTTAACTTGTGCTAACGCTGTTCGAAGCATTTGCTTTCAAGAACACATCTGTCAGCAGTATACTACAGAAAAATAAGTGACGTCAGTAGCACCTGTTGTTGTTACTAACGATTCATAATGAACCACGCGTGTTGTTTCTCAAAACATCAAATTAGTGAATTTTAATTTCGACACTGAGCTCAGCAATAGTTGTAACTTTTATAATATTCATGCTTTTACACATAAGAATAAATTAGCGTGTTTCTAATGTGAAACACCAAACAAAGTACTTAAAGCTAACTACGAACCAAAAGCTGCTTTTCTCGCCTTGATGAGGTACTTGTTATATCATGCGAAGTTTATTGCGTGTAGTGTGAACCAAGCTCGTACTAAACAGCTTCTACCAAATGGAGTGGTTCCAGGTGTAGAAATACATTCGGCATCTGCTGCAATCTGGATGTTGAATCACATCGCCTCACCAAAGTAGCATCTTTACGCTGTATAACAAAGTGATCTTCTCCTAATTGGTTAAACTTTCTATTATCAAAGTTGCATTCTTCACGTCGTATAACAAAGTGATCTTCTTAATAAAGTTGGTTAAACTTTCTATCTTCTAAGTTGCATTTTTAATAGTTGCTTTCATTACATCGTACGCGCTAAATAAATTATCTCAAATTAAAACAAGTTAATAACCTTCATACTATACCAACCGCTATTCAAAGATGTATCCCGACCTTCATACTATACCAACCGCTATTCAAAGATGTATCCCGACTCCTCAAAGTGGATACGCAAATTGCCGGCCTGCAGTCTTTGGTACATCTTATCTCTTCTTCCACGTATGGCCGACTGATCACCAAACTAGCTCGGGCGACCGGAGCGTCCGAGGGGGGATGTCAAACCGAAACACGCCTGCGAATAGCTGTAGAAGACACAGATATTCAACCTCAAATAGAATACCAAAGTACGATGCTGCTTTAACGTATTACCTTAGTTATTAAATGTATTTTACTATTATTTTAATAAAAGTGTTTTATTATTCTCGCACTTTGATGAAGGGATTTATTAATCAAAAATAAAATTGTTACATTACAGTTTTCTGCATCTTTATACCTAAGACCGTAATCCTATCATTCGTTTCCTTTTCGCAAGTTTTTGATTGAATTTAACTTTTCAAACCTCGTCCCTAACTTTATCGATATCGTCCATAATTCTTATGACTTTATTTTGAAATTGTTCCTGCATTTCCGAGATGGTTTGATTCGTTTCTTTTAAACCATACTCAAAATTTTTATTTCGGAACATAACCTTTCTCCATTTTCGTTAATCCGCATTCTTATACCTTTCCTGGCCTCTTCGTTTGTGTCCATTTTCCTATTTAACGCTAATAAAATTGCCATTATTTCAGCTTGAATTACTTTTCCCATGCCAATGGGCTTTTCTTTTTGCAAAATAACCAACAATTTATATTGATTTTCGTTTTCTATACTCGAATTACTTTTCCCATGCCAATGGGCTTTTCTTTTTGCAAAATAACTAATAATTTATATTGATTTTCGTTTTCTATGCTCGAAATAGTTTCCCCATGCACAAGGCCTTTTCTTTTTGCAAAATAACCAACAATTTATATTGATTTTCGTTTTCTATGCTCGATTTACTTTCCCCATGCGAACGGGCTTTACTTTTTGCAAAATAACCAACAATTTATATTGATTTTAGTTTTCTATGCTCGAATTACTTTCCCCATGCCAGGCAAAATTATTCATTATCAAGTAGCTAGAAACGTATTAGTTCCATTAGGCCAACATCCTCAATTAGCATTGGGTGTACCTTTTTAGAGGGTCCTCCAATGTTAAGTAGGAATTCGACCATTTGTTTATTTATAATAGAAGGGGAACCGAACTGCATCTAACAAGAAAGAGCAACGGTTATGTTCGAAGACAACAAACATAGAAACAAGAAGAAAATTGTTGAAAGCATGTTTGAAGCACAGCACAGTACTTCTATGAAATAGGGGAAGTAGCAGAAGCAAATAGAAAACCTGTAGAAACCTTTTGGAATGTTGTGCTTAAGATGTATGAGGATGATAGCATGGACAGACAAAGATAATAACAAATAGGTTATAGAAATAGCAAGGGAATAAAGATATCTGTGGAAAACAAAAAAAAATAGAAAAATAGAAGGGCAGGGTACGTTCTAAGGCATATTTGAGGAATCTTTCATTTTTTCTATATCTGCTTGTAATATAGCCCGCATTTCCCCCCAAAAAATGCCTTAGCACGTATCCTGTCCTGCTATTTCTCTATTTTGTTTTGTTTTCCTCCGATATCTTTATTCCCCTACTATTTCTAGAACCTCTTAGAAGTACTATTGATAAATTTTAAAATAATGGTGTTGTTAAATCCCTTTATGTGCAGGGTGTAACCTCATACAGACACTTCTCTACATTAAATATTACATTGAATAATGAATTGATTTTCCATCAAATAAATAGTAATGAATTTAATTATTGAAATTCTCTTAATACAGAAACTGTTGAAATTAAATTTGGAGTTTTATATAAAACCTTGAAGCAATATTGACAAAATTTAAATCATTTTTTCTAGTACGATCACTTATGTACAAGGTTCAACATCATCCCTGAACTTTCACATGTTATATAATATCTTTACTAATGAATATTTTTTCAAAACTAGATAAATATTTGGAGTTCTCTCTTACCAATGCATAAAATATTAATTGAAATTAGAGGTTGCGTTTAACATTTTTAAAGGAATGTTACAAAATTGCGGTTAGTAATTTCAAGTATGTGATGGAACGTGATCAGATACGTATACAGATTTTTTTTATTATACCACGAGAGATTATTAATAGCAATTACCTTGTTTTCTCTACTAGTGTCTATGGATCACGCCCAGTTTTTGTACCGAATTTTTAAAATCTATGTTTAGTGGAATGCCGTAGTATGATCCATTCTCGTGTACGACCTTATGCAAACTCCCAAATAAGTTAGTTCCATTACTGCTTTACTATAAAAGCAGTTAAAAATTGTCCTTTCATTACACCAAACCTTATGGAAAAACCTTTACTGACTTAATTATAAAATTTGAATCGAAGATTTTTCTTTTTTAGATTAAATTACAACGGCTTTACTTTTCCTTTAATGAAACATAAATTTCCTTGTTACTTTGCATACATGTTTGAAAGGTCATGTGTATTCAAAACAACACGAACAAACGAGTAATTCTTTATAATAGCCCCACAACACTGTATTTTGATACTGGAATAGGTGACACGTTCGGCCCAATTATTTTCAGTCTGTTATGTTGTTTAACATAAGATGTGTCGGTTTATCTAAAATCACCTCGTTTAATTTTGTATTTCGTGCTCGTTAGTGGCGAGATAGTTAAACCCGACGACTTGCCATGCTGCTCTTTTTAATTTTATTAAATGTTTTGTCGTCCTGTGTGGTTATGATTTTTTTAACGTTTAGGATGATTGTGGCTGGCGGACGATCACTAATAATTGTATTTCGGAATAACTAACTTTCGAAAACAATCGAATCAAAAGTTTTTGTTGCTTTCAGAAAATATGTATCTTTAAAGTTTAGGATAGTTATCTATATCTATGAAAAGGTTCGGTGAATTTTAAATGCAAGTTCGAAATTTAATGAGAACAATGTATCATGTTATAAATTTTAGGACCTCGTAACAAATTAAGGGTGCTTCAGTTAACTACAGTGGTATATGAGTGGGTTCGGAAGAAATAGTAAAAATAAAGAAATAAAACTAATAATAAAATGGTTAAAATACAAACACACTACGTTTCAATATTCACTCTCCCCAAAAGACTTTTCCTTTTGTCAAAATTAAGGAACGCCACACTGTCTGTCTCAGCAATCCTTCGATATTATCCCTACACGGAGGATGATTATTTCGTATAGGTCTCCATTGCTTCGGGTTTCCTAAATTCTATTACATTATACGTTACCTTTCTCTAAAATACCATAAACCACTCGCTCATTAAATTTCTGTCATAATTAAAGAAATTTTCAAAGTAAACTGCCTCTCGCAGATACGACTCCATCACCAACATTAATTTCATTAACAAACTTACTTTTAAAATCAGGTTACACTAATTCCATTGCTAATTTCGTCCAACAATATAATTACTTTCACTTTGGTTAATTTCCTATAACTTAATTACAAATATTGACAATTTCAGTCCTCAAGTGTCAAATTAATAAATCTAAACACACAAGCTTAATCTACTCGCCGTTAAAGTTCAGGATGCCCACCAACCGTTAGTATTTTCCATCTTTGATTCTTTAGCTAACACGTCTTCTTTTCCAAATAATAGTTTCTGTAATTCAACATAACACAACGTTTCAAATTAATGTAGAGGTGATAACTCCAGGTAGTTACGTCATTATATCCACGCGTCTCGTGTGTATGAACCTATCCCTCACTTGCAAGCGTATTTCGACTTCATATCGCCCATGGCGTTTTTCTCTGCGGAAAATCTAATTACATTTTCTTTTTGAAACTGTTTCGTTCACTTTTAACTTACCGCACCGTCTTTACTACTCAAACGTATTATTACATTTTGGCGTTTTCTAATTAACTGCTCGTAGATAATTAATTAATTTTTGTCCGTCGGGTCTAACTACTCTTATTTTTCTCACTGCGAAAGCTCACTAATTGCTGTTGGCATCCGGCACTACACTGTATTAATTTTTAAGAAATCTAATCATATTTTTTTTGTAGCTGTGTTTCGTTCACTTTCAGCTTTCCGCCCCACGACCTTTACTACTCGCTTGTATTATTACATTTTGACGTTTTCTAATTAACCGTTCGGGGGTAATTAAGTTATTCTTTCATCGGGTCTAACTACTCTTATTTCTTCCACTATAAAATCCTATTATTGTCAGAATCCGTTACTACGATATCAATTTTAATCAACGCTGAATAAAGGTTATTGTTACGTTTACTATGTATGGAATTCGTATTGTTGTTGCAATATGATAATATTTTCACGTCCTTGGTGGTCGAGACGGAGGATGTTTGTCTATTGTAAATTATCTTGTTCATGGGAAATGCATACAAGCAGTGTTTTGTCATATTGAAATATGTTTTCATGTACGGTTAATTAAGTCATCGTTTTGGATGTTTACAGCGTATTTAAAGAAATCATTTTACACTTTATTTGCCGAACGACTTTGCCGATACAAAATCTGAAATATCCTCTTTTATTAAGATTAACTATTCGTGAAATCTATCATCTATATTTAATTTGTCCATTTAAATTTACTAAACTTTCCTTATCCATTTAATTTGTAGCTAACGTAACGCAATGCGTTACAAACGAATACTAATATGAACAATAAAGGTGCAACAAAGAGCAGTTGCTTCAATTACGCCTTACTACCATTTTGACCAGCGCCAGTTTCTCTTGAGTGGGATCAACATTTCTCTCATTTCTTCCAAAACCCCTTAAACATTAAAATTCCTATAATTATTTAAAACGCGATCGATTTACACAACGAAAGAAGAAGTTCAAATTTTAAAATGGTTTATTCAAAACAAGGCAATAAAAGATTCGATAAATTTATTTATAAATACTCCCTGTATGTTTGTTGTGGTTTGTTTAGCATTTTTCTTAATCTTCTTTGGGAATGAAACCACTCATAGTTTTTAAAATCTATTTTATTTACGTTTCGATCCATGACCTAGGATCGTTGTCAAAATAATAAAAACTTCAAGTTTGACGTTTATGACATAAATTGAAGGTTACTTTGATTTATTGATGTTTGAAATATTTGGTTTGAGTACACTAAGCAAAAATTTTTAAAGTTTAAAAGAATGATTGCTGATTAATTTTTATTGGTGAATTTTATATAAATTCAATAATTTGGGAACATTTTTTAACATGTTTCTATTTATACAATTGAGAGATTTCTGATTTTGTCTTTTTTACCGAGATTCAGTGAAGGGGGTTAAGCAACCTGTGGCTACCAAGATCCCCCAACATTTATAATTTGCCGAAATAATGGTTTTCTAGTTAATATGCTTATTGTTATGTAATTAGTTATTGTATGTATAAATAGAAATCATGTATGTAGGCTGTATTTCAAGTTAATATCGCAAGGAAAACCCAGGAAAAACTTGCAATGCTACCTAGATATTGTGGGCATTTGATCTTCATTTGTTATTTCTTTTAGTAATGGAATCCATTGTTTACTGAAAGTCACGGATTCGTTTGCAACGCAGTTATTTTTATGTAGGGTTATATAGGCAGCTTCTTTGATTTTGCGTTTTTGGTGGTTTTCTTCTTTGTCGATAATTTTTGCATCTTCCCATTTTATTTTACGACTGGAGTCCCATGCATGTTGGCAAATCATGGATTTTTCAAATTTTCTATTTTTTATATATGATTTATGTTCTCTTAATCGAACTTCAAATGGTCTGGAAGTTTCTCCTATATAAAACTTATTACATTCGCACGGTATTTTGTAGATAGTTTTTTGAATTTTGTATTGCGTTTTTGGGTTTTGTTTTTGTTAATTGTGCTCTTAGTGTATTGTTGGTTGTAAATACTGTTTTAATTCTAAATTTGTTTCCTATTCTTTGAATTTTTTCGGAGAATCCTTTTATGTATGGTATTGAGAGCATTTTGTGGTGTGTATCGTTGTTTTTGTTTTCTTTTTCTTTATTTTTAGGGTTTTTATTCATTTCTTTCTCTATTATTCTTTTAGGATATTTGTTTTCTATTAGTGTACATCTGATTAGGTCTTTCTCTTTCTTTAAAATTTCTTCGTTTGATGATATTAATTTTGCTCTATCATACATGGTTTTGATAATTCCTCGTTTGACACATTGTGGGTGGTTTGAATCGAAGTTTAAGTATCTGTTTGTGTGCGTTGGTTTTCTATATACCGATGTATTAATTGTTGTATCGTTTTTGCTAACTAGAATATCTAAAACGGAAGTTTTCCATGTTGTTCTAATTCATATGTGAATTTAATAGTTGGTTCTATTTCGTTAATTGACTGTATAAAGTTTTAATTAATTCTATATTATGAGGCCAAATAGCATAAACATCATCAACGTATCTCCACCAGATCAATGGTTTCAATTCTTGTGTGAATATCACATCTTTTCGAATTCCTCCATGAATATATTACTGAAGATTGGGGATAGTGGACTTCCCATTGCCATTCCGAAGCTTTGTTTGTAAAATTGATCATTTATTTGAAAATATGTGGTATTTACGCATAAACCAAGTAATTCCATAATCGATGATATACTTAGTTTTGTTCTTTCTTTAAGATTGCCATCTTTTTCGAGTTTGTTTTTTATAATATTAAGCGTTTTGTTTATAGGGACATTTGTAAAGAGATTTACTACATCAAAGCTTACCATTGTGTGTGTATTTTCAATTTTTATGTTTGATAGTTTTTCTAAAAGTGTTGGTTGTTTTAATGAAAGAATCCGTTTTGCCTGCTAATGGATTTTTAATTTTTAGTAGAAATTTTGCTAAATTATGGCATGGTGAATCTATTGAGCTTACAATAGGTCTTAGAGGAATGTCTTTTTTATGAATTTTTGGTAGACCGTAAAAGTGGGATGGTTTACTGTAATGTGGGACTAGTTTACTTCTTTCTTTGTCTTCGAATTCATTTTTAAATTTAAATAGAGTTTTGTATATTTTATTTTCAATTGATTTTGTTGGGTCCGTTTCTAAACTGGTGTAATTCTCAGTGTTCAATAGTTCGTTGACTTTTGTGTTGTAATCGTTTTTATTCATTATTACTGTTGCATTGGATCGAAACGTAAATAAAATAGATTTTAAAAACTATGAGTGGTTTCATTCCCAAAGAAGATTAAGAAAAATTTATTTATTACCGCATTTAAAAATTGATCTATTCCGAACTCTTTGACAGTCTTAAGATTTATTACAACTTTTAAGAATCTGTATGTGTTAAAGACTACTAAAAATACAAATAAAAATTATGAACTATTCACGCAACAAAGAACAATTAATGAAGAATATGAATTTCGACAACTGGGTGTGTGTAGTAGTAGCTAAAATCAGTTTTTTTTTTAATTTCTGTTTGTTATTATTTATAATAAATTTATTTCTTTATGTCTGATCCTGATGGATGTTTGTTATGTGTTTTGGTTGCTAAAACCGAATCTGCACTCAGCATTCTTGTATCACTCTCCGGTATTAAGATATACGTAAAAGACTGTTTATATTGTATAATATATTGTAACCAACGTTTTCCTGCCATTGATTCATCATTGGAATGTAAACAGCGTCATCATGTGTGGCGTAGGTTATAGAACTCGATGGAAAGGCCTGCTTAAAGATACGTTCTATTGCGTATGTGGCGAGTTTACGATTAATTCTCACGAAAATACAGTAACTACGTTAATCAAAAAAGCTCGAGCTTTATTTTGGATGCATACTGATCAGGATAAATTTTGGGCACCGCATATCATTTGCGCAACGTGTGCTGTGAATTTAAGGCGATGGCTCAACGGCACCCATAAGTCAATACTTTTTGCAGTGCTTATGGTGTGGAGAGAGTCTGAAGATCATGTTACATATTGCTATTTTTGCTTGAAGAATCTATCTGGAATTTCATTGAAGTACAAGTACCCAAACCAGCAATCAGCTTGCATACTAGTTCTTCACAGCCAGAATTTACCTGTCCCCAAACATCCAGAATTATATACACTTGACGATGATATGAATGCTGCTGAAGATAATATTGGTGAACCTATGGAAGAATACACGGATCCTGATTTCCAACCATTTGAAATATGTACTCCACATTTACTTTCACAACCTTAGCTTAACCACTTAGTACGGGATTTAAAGTTGTCAAAAACCCCAGCCAAACTGATGTGATCTCAGTTACAAGGTTGGAATCTATTACGCAGTGGTACGCATATTTCCACATATCGGATACGTGAACGAGATTTTTTCATTTTTTTTTTGCATTGTGTGATCAGGTTGGGGTATTGTGTAGATGTTCCCGGGCTAATGGATGCATTAGGATATAAATATAAAACTAATCAGTGGTTTGTATGTATTGATTCATCTACTCTATAAGCTCGAGGGAATTTTCCTCCACAATGGAAATTCGTACTCCTTTCTATTACTATCGCATTACGTATGAAGGAAAACTGTGATAATATGAAAACTTCGTTTGACTAAAATTAAGTGTACAGAACATGGGTGAAGTATATTAGGTGATTTCAAATTCATAGCATTTTTGTTAGGAATGCAATTGGGTTGCACCAATTACTGCCGTTTTCGCTGCGAATGGCACAGCAGAGCAACGGATACACTACTTTGTAGAAGACTGAAAGGTGGGAGAAAACCTTGTTGCTGGAGAAAAAGTATTACAAATCGTACTGTGATTGATACACAGGAAGTTTTGCTACCACATCTGCACATAAAACTGGGCCTGATGAAAAACTTTGTTCAAGCTTCAAATATAGATATCGAAGGATTCTAATATCTGAGAGAGAAGTTTTCCTGACTAACTGAGGCAAAAATAGAAGAAGGAACTTTGATGGGGCAGCAAATTCGTGACATTATATAGGACAGAGTATTCGATTCGAAACTGACCGAGAATGAAGCTGCTGCGTGGGTATTATTTAAAGAGGTGTGTTCCAATTTATTGGGAAATACAAGGACAAAAAATTGACAAATTGTGAATCTTTTAATTTCCACATACAGAGATATGTGTTGCGGCATGTTTCTGAAATTCACTTTCTGCACTGGCATTTGAACTTTTTCCCACATATCTAAGGTGCGTGACTGACGAACATGATAAAAGATTACACCAAGACATTATGTTTTGTGAAAACCGAGACCAAAGGAAGTAGTGGCCCACAATATTTGCAGATTATTATTTTTGGAATATGTAATCTGGGATGCTTAAGTGGTACTGTATAAACGAAAATCACTTCCAAAAAAAATTTTGTGATTTGGTAATGACGTAGTATGCAGAACTTGTATTATAACAATGTAACATTATATAATAAACCGTTTCAATGTAAAAATATGAATAACTTTTCACTGGATTGTGATAAAAAATTTTGTTAACAGTTGGTAATCCCATTTCATATGGACCTGCACCTTGCCGAAGTTCTAAATTACTAGAACAGGTGAAATGGCTTGCGTGTTCTAATGAGCTAAAGAGCCAAACTACAGGTCCAACCAAAGTAGTAGGGTCGTTAGTGAGGAACCAGACTAAGACAGGTCCCCGAAAGAGGGCAGCGGCTCTTTCGGTACTTAGATTGGCAGAGACCATAGGGGTCGGTATGGCAGTCTAAGACACACTACCGCGATGTGGAAGGCAACGGGAAACCACCACATTATCTCCCAAGTACCTATATTATAATAAAATGATGGCATTCTCTGGGGTAAAAGATTCCGGAGTTAAAATAGTCCCCCATTCGGATCTCCGGGAGGGGACTACTTCGGAGGATGCGATCGGAAAGTTAAAAATAAGAGTCGGGAACATTCTGCGAGTCGGAGCGTGGAATGTTAGAAGTATGAAGCAAGTAGGTAAGCTAGAGAACCTAAAAATCGAAATGAATAGGTTATCACTAGACATAGTAGGGATCAGCGAAGTTCGGTGGCCAGAGGCGGGGATTTTGGAGTGGAGACTTCAGGGTAATTCATACAGGAGCAGAGGACGGAAATTTGGGTGTGGGGATAGTTATGCGGAAAAAGATAGGATACTGTGTAGAAAATTACTTACAAAAGAACGAAAGAGTACTCATGGTTAGATTAGAATCTAAACCGGTAAACACAGTAATAATACAAGTATACATGCCCACCTCTAGCTACAGTGACGAAGAGGTAGAAGCCATCTACAAAGATATCGAAGACATATTAAGATACGTAAAAGGACATGAAAATTTATTAATTACGGGGATTTTAATGCTGTGGTAGGTGAGGGTAGGGAAGGAGCGGTAGTAGGTTTATTTGGTATAGGCACGCGAAACGACAGGGAAATAGGCTGGTAGAATTTTGCGACAAGAACAATTTAATCATCACAAACACATTATTTCAACATCATGCTAGAAGACGATATACGTGGAAGATGCCAGGAGATATAGGACGATATCAAATAGATTACATTCTTGTTAGACAACGGTTTAGGAATCAAGTAAAAGACTGTAGAAGCTACCCAGAAGCAGATATAGATACTGACCACAACATCGTAATTATGAAGGCCGCACTTAAATTTAAAAATCTGAAAAAAGGGAACGGAAAAAGGTACTTGGACTTAGAGAAACCAAAAGATAAAGATATTCAAGTAAGATTCGAAAAAAAGTCAAATGAATTGCTGAATGATATCGGGAAAATATCTGAAACTAAGGAAGTAGAAACAGAATGGAATAACATTAAATCCAGCCTAGACATGGCGGCCAGAGATATTTTGGGGTATACACAAAAAGAAAATAAGAAACCATAGATAACAAAGGATATTGTGAATTTAATAGAAGAAAGACCAAAATACAAAAATAAATCAGACGAAACAGGAAAACAGATACAAAGCCATAAAATGGGAAATTATTCGAAAATGCAGGAAAGTTAAAGAACAATGGATTGATGAAAAGTGCAAAGAAGTACAAACTAAGATGGAAATAGGAAAGACAGACGAAGCATACAAATTAATTAGAATGAATTTTAGGGATATAAAACCGTATAGCAAAAATATAAGGGACGCACAAGGAAACGTCATTATAGAAAACGTAGAGAACGTGGTTAGATGGCAAGAATGTACAAGAAATTTATATGCAGGATAGGAACTGACAGCATTAGAACAGGAGTCAAACATTGAAAATGATGACTTGGGATATCCTATACTTCGAGACGAGTTTGAATTAGCATTAAAGAGTCTGAAAAATGGTAAGGCGCCGGGTACAGATAAGGTGCAAGCAGAAACTCTAAAAGCCGCTGGACAAGCAGTAACAGAGCGTCTCTTCCAACTTGTAAGCTATATGTATGAAACAGACGAGATACCCAAAGATTTCAAACGTAACATCATAGTGACTATACCAAAAAAGAAAGGCGCGGATAGATGTGAAAATTTTCGAACAATAAGTTTGACAGCACACGTGTCAAAAATATTAACTAGAATTGTACAAAGACGAATGGAAAACGAACTGAAAAAATACTAGGAGAAGACCAATTTGGGTTTAGGCGAAACAGGGGAACACGGGAGGCTATTTTAGCTCTGAGAGTGATAATGGAGAAAACAACAGAAAAAGGGAAAGCATGTATATAGGGTTTGTAGATCTGGAAAAGCATTCGACAATGTAAATCGGAAAAAAATGTTTGAAATACTCAAAAGGATTGGAATGAGTTATAGGGATAGACGAATAGTACATAGCTTATACAAAGAGCAAACAGCAGTAATAGAATTAGAGCAGGAACGTAGAGAAGTAAACATTAGGAAAGGGTGAGACAGGGATGTGCCCTATCCCATTGATTTTAACTTGTACATAGAAGAGGCAATGAATACTGTCAAATGCAGAAAGACATTTGGAATTACTATGCAGGGACAAAAAATTGATATGCTTAGATTTGCAGATGATATAGCGGTATTAGCGTCTAGCAAGGAAGAGTTAGTAGCGGCTCTTAATGAAATGGAAACGGTTCTAACAGAGAGATACGGTATGAAAATTAACAAAACTAAAACTAAAGTTCTAGTTTGCAAAGGTGGGGAAAATAAATCAAAAACAAGAATACAAGTATTTAACAGGAACTTACAAGAGGTTAAGGATTTCTGCTACCTAGGAAGCCAAATAACGCAAGATGGGAAAAGCACAAAAGATATAAAACAAAGATTAGCACAAGGTCGTGCTACATTTAACAAGAAAAGCAACTATTGTGCTCAAAGACCACAAACATAGAAACAAGGAAAAGATTGCTTAAAACATATGTGTGGAGCACAGCACTGTACGGCTGTGAAGCCTGGACAGTAGGAGAAGCGGACAAGAAAAAGGTAGAAGCCTTTGAAATGTGGTGTTACAGGCGTATGATGAAGATATCATGGACAGACAAAGTTAAGAACGAAGAGGTACTAAAAATGGTAGGGGAAGAAAGAAATATGTGGAAAACGGTAAAAAATAGGAGAGATAGGATGATAGGCCACATACTACGGCATGAGGGAATAGTGCGGAATATATTAGAAGCAGAGATAGGAAAAAAGAGAAGAAGAGGCAGACCTAGATTAGACTACTGCACACAGATAGTAAAAGATGTAGGCTGTAGAGGTTTCAGGGAGATGTGTAGGCTAGCCCAGAATACAAATCAATGGAGGTATGCATCCAACCAATCCCAAGATGGATAAACTAATGACGAAAAGATAACTGTGCTTAAACATGATGATTATTATAAGTAACTTCAAGAATTGGTTGGGCAATATTCTCGAATAATGTTAAGTGTGTGAAAGGATTTACTAGAAAACCATTATTTCGGCAAATGTCTAAGTGTTGGGTGATCTTGGTAGCCACAGGTTGCTTAACCTCCTTCACTGAATCTCGGTAAAATAGGGTATAAAATTAGAAAACAATAGAAAGGGAACGAGCTGAATACACATACTCCCTGAAAAGAAGAAAAAGAAGAAAACCACCAAAAACGCAAAATCAAAGAAGCTGCCTATATAACCCTACATAAAAATAACTGCGTTGCAAACGAATCCGTGACTTTCAGTAAACAATGGAATCCATTACTAAAAGAAATGAAAACCAAATGCCCACAATATCTAGGTAGCATTGCAAGTTTTCCCTCTCAAAATAAATATAAAAAAAAATAACTACTTAAGCCTTTCAATAATGCAATCGCACACTTCTTTAATAACCATCCTCTCAATTGTATAGATTGAAACATGTTAAAAAATGTTGGCTGAAATGCAGACACAAAAACGGTAGCAGTCTTTTGAAATGCTCCAGATGTATGAGGACGATAGCATGGACAGACAAAGATAATAACAAATAAGTTACAGAAATAGTATGGGAACAAGGATATCTGGGGAAAAAGATAAATAGTAGGGCGGAATACGTTCTAAGGCATTTTTGGGGAATAGTATGTGATATATTACAAGCAGAGATAGGAAAAAAGAGGTAGATGTAGACCTAGATCAGACAGTTTTAGATGCAAACTGTGCATATTTCAGGGAAATCTGTAGGTTAGTTCAGAATAGGGAACAATGATGGTACGCGTCTAACCAGTTCTAGGACTGAAGACCTAATGATGATGAGTTGGTAATCAGCGGCAAAAATTCTATCAGAAACACTTTGCAAATTAGGAAACAAAAAAAAGTACAATTTGTTCAGTGTTATTTTATTAGCAGACTAAAGTCAGACTAATCTCGTAATCACAGAAATAGAACTACTGGTAAAACAGTAGATATTGCAATTCTTTTCAGGTGTACTCTGTATTTCGTTGGTTTCCGTAGTAATTTCTATTTGGGATCCCTTGTGACCTTCCTTTGAAATGTTTATAATCTTATTTCATGTTAATGTTACTGTATTAGTTAATCTTTTCAATAAGGTTAAGTTGTTTTCTTTAAGATATATATTTTTAGATTGCATGCGTTCTTGATCTAAGGAAGGGGAAGAATTGTTTCTATATCATATATTGTTTATACTTAAAGGTCGTCAAATTCATCATGGCGTACTTTGTATTCTAAATTATTACAGTATTATGGGTTTATTTGTTTTGATTAATAATGTATACTGTTGACGTCGATGACGTCATCGTCTAGACTTGAAGAATTTTCATAGGAAAAATTGTGCTGACTTAAACAAAGAAAAATCTCGGTTGCTGATAGTTAATCTTTTGCGTAGGCTATTTTTTATATAATTAGGTGAAGAAAACTACACTAGGTATTTTCCATCTGCAGTCTTAATTCCTCTGTCTTAAGTTTGCCGAAGAAGTCTCGAATTATTTTATGGATTATGGATCCATTTATTGTAGAGTACTTCGTATTTACCATCCCAACAATCAACATGTAACTTGAGTAGGTTAGCTACCTTGAAGAATAGGTTATCAAATAGACTGAAAGTAGTCAATAATGTTCGTATAATACCGTAGCAAGTTAGTTGCTTCTAATTTTAGGCACTCTTGTTCCCGAATCGACAATTTTATGTTTGGACTTAAGCATGTTGGGAAAAACTACTTTCGAAGTTGAAATAGATAAAGGCATTTAATGGTGTCCGCATTAGCTACAGGCAACAAGCACTCCTCAGATATTTGCGAAAACTTCAGAAACTATACCCTAGAAAATTTGTAAATAAATGAACATTCTGAATTCATTGCATGAATTGATACAACGTACCTGCAGTACGTCTGTGTGAGTATGTTAAGAATTTAGTTAAGTAATTTGTGATATATTTGATTTTTAGTATTTGCTTAATAGTGCCATCATGTATTGGTAATGAAAACGTAAGTATGTAATATAATTGAAAACACGGTATTTTGGAGCTTCAAAGGAACTTAAAAACGTTTACGCGTACGAAATGGAACTATAAAATACTGCTGTCCCTCGGCTAACCTGGTCATTACCCCAAGGGAGAGTACGAGATGGGTAGTGTTGAAATATTCTTTGTTAAACCGGAAACAAAATAAAGTTAATTTGGACGCCGCAGTATCTGGCAGGTATTAAAAAAAATATTAAGGTAGATACGGAAACCCTATCGGAGTAGATAATTTTAAAATTTCTAATCTAACCTTTTTCAAAATTGACCATTTGAAAATCGCAATGTTTCTATTCTATAATAAATAATTTGTATCCAGTAGCATTATTTAATAAAAGAAATAAATTATTTCATTATTTAGTATTTAGATGAGCATCAGATCTGATAATCACGTACAAATTTATTCAAAAACTGTAATTCAAGTAATCTTCGAATATAACAAACTTAGAGCAAATATTATTTTCAAGAGAATATATGTTCGTAGTAAAAAATATTAAATAATCAACAAAAATGGAGGTTTTCGCGACTCGAAACTTAGCCGTTTGAGGAAAAGGGGTTGTGAAGTAAATCCGTAGTGGAATTCAGCAAAATAACTGAGTCTTAACCTCTGGTCGCTGACTACTACCTTAAGATTGGTTGGACCTAGGTTCCAGCTGGTTGCTTGCAGTGACAAAGACAATGTCCCCATACTGATGTCATAGTGTGTGATGGGTGAGCTCGAGGATGATGGTCGGCTCAAAGATGTTTGTACATCAACGATGCTAGTTGTCTTAAGGTTAGAAGGTATTTATTGGCTCGATGGTATTTATTGGCTTTAAAGAATTTTGTTGCCCTACGAAATTTTTTAGACTTTAAAGATTTTTGTTGGCCCTTCGTAGGTTTTACGGAATTTTGTTGGCCTTTCGGCATTTGCGCTAAAATAAAGACAGATTAAGGCACTTAACCATTCTGAACGGACCTGCACCTTGACGAAGTTCTAAAATACTAGAACGGGTAGAATGACTTGCGTGTTTCAATGAACTAAAGAGCCGAAATATAGGTTTAACCAAATTAGTGGGGTCTTTAGTAAGGAACCAGACTAAGACAGATCCCCGAAAAAGGGCAGCATCTTTTTCGGTACTTAGAGTGGAAGTGACCATAGGGGTCGGTATGACATTCTAAGACACACTACTGCGATGAGGAAGGCAACGGGAAACCACTACATTACTTCCCAAGTACACTGCGTACAGAAATTGTTAGTAAAGATGATGGCATTCTCGGGTAAAAAGTTCCGTAGGTAAAATAGTTTCCCATTCGGATCTCCGGGAGGGGTCTACTTCGGGGGATGTGATTCGAAAGTATAAAAAAATATCCGCGAACATTCTGCGAGTCCGAGCGTGTAATGTCAGAAGTATGAAGCAAGTAGATAATCTAGAGAACATGAAAATCAAAATGGATAGGTTAGCACTAGACATCAGCGAAGTTCGCTGGCCAGAGGCAGGGAATTTTTGGAGTGGAGACTTCAGGGTAATTCATACAGGATCAGAGGAAGGAAATTCGGGTGTGGGGATAGGTATGCGAAAAAAGATAGGACACTGTATAGAAAACTATTTGCAAAAGAACGAAAAAGTACTCATGGTTAGATTAGAATCTAAACCGGTAAATACAGTAATAATACAAGTACACATGCCCACCTCTAACTACATTGAGGAAGAGGCAGATTTACAAAGATATCGAATACATACTAAGATACGTAAAAGGACATGAAAATTTAATAATTACTAGGGAATTTAATTGCAGTGGTAGGTGAGGGCAGGGAAGAAGCGGTCGTTAGGATTATTTGGTTTAGGCACGAGAAATGACAGGGGAAATAGCCTGGTAGAATTTTGCGACAAGAACAATTTAACCATCACAAATACATTATTTCAACATCATGCTAGAAGACGATACACGTGGAAGATGCCAGGAGATATAGGAAGATATTATAATTAAATTAAGGACCTCTATGCTTGCGGCCACGCCCCCAATGCTCCACCCGAAAGTACTACATTGGAGATATAGGAAGATATTAAATAGATTGTATTATTGTCAGGCAACGGTTTAGGAATCCAAGTAAAAGACTGTAGAGCTACCCGGAAGCAGATATAGACACTGACCACAACATCGTAATTATGAAGGCCGCTCTTAACTTTAAAAAATTTGAAAAAAAGAAACGGTAAAAGGCACTTTGACTTTGAGAAGCTAAAAGATAAAGATATTCACGAAAGATTTGAAAAAAAGCCAAATGAATTGCTGAAGGATGTCGCGAAAATTTCTGATACTAAGGAAGTAGAAACAGAATGGAATAACATTAAATCCAGCTTATACATGGCCGCCAAAGAAATTCTGGGGTATACACAAAAAGACAATAAGAAACCATGGACAACAAAGGATATCCTGCATTTAATAGAAGACGAAATTACAAAAATAGATCAGACGAAACAGGAAAACCGAGATACAAAGCCATAAAATGGGAAATTATTCGCAAATGCAGGAAAGCTAAAGAACAATGGATTGATGAAAAGTGCAAAGAGGTATAAACTAAGACGGAAATAGGAAATACGGACGAAGCATACAAATTAATTTATATGCAGGCGAGGAACTAACAGCAATAGAACAGGAACCAGACATTGAAAATGATGACTTGGGATATCGTATAAGAGATGAGTTTGAATTAGCATTAAAGGGTCTGAAAAATTGTAAGGCGCCGGGTACAGATAAGGTGTAAGCAGAAACTTTAAAAACCGCTGGGCAAGCAGTAACAGAACGTCTATTCCAACTTGTAAGCCATATGTATGAGACAGGCGAGATACCCAAAGATTTCAAACGTAACATCATAGAAACTATTCAAAAAAAAAGGCGGGTATAGATGTGAAAATTTTCGAACAATAAGTTTGACCGCGCACGTTTCAAAAATATTAACTAGAATTGTACAAAAACGAATGGAAAAACGAGCTGAATAAGTAGTAGGAGAAGATCAATTTGGGTTTATGCGAAACAGGGGAACACGGGAGGCTATTTTAGCTCTGAGGTGATAATGGAGAAAACAATAGAAAAGGGGGAAAGCGTGTATATAGGGTTAATAGATCTGGAAAAAGCATTCGACAATGTAAAATGGAAAAAAATGTTCGAAATACTCAAAAAGATTCGAGTAAGTTTTAGGGATAGACCGATAGTACATTGCTTATACAAAGAGCGAACAGCGGTAATAGAATTAGAGCAGGAAAGTAGAGAAGTAAATATTAGGGAAGGGGTGAGGCAGGGATGTGCCTTATCCCCATTAGGTCTTAACTTTTACATTGAAGAGGCAAATGCAGGAAGACATTTGGAATTACTATGCAGGGACAAAAGATTGAAATTCTTAGATTTGCAGATGATTAGCATCTAGCAAAGAAGAGTTAGAAGCTGCTCTTCATGAAATGGAAACAGTTCTAACTGAGAGATAACGTATGAAAATTAACAAAAATATAAGTTTTAGTATGCGAGGGGGGGGGGCATAAATCAAAAGCAAGAATACAAATAGGTCACGAGAAGTTACAAGAAGTTAAGGATTTTTGCTACCTAGGAAACCAAATAACGAAATATGGGAAAGCACAAAAGATATAAAACAAAGATTAGCACAAGGTAGTGCTAGATTTAACAAGAAAAAGCAACTACTGTGTTCAAAGACTACAAACATAGAAACAAGGAAAAGATTGCTTAAACCATATGTGTGGAGCACAGCACTGTATGACTGTGAAGCCTGGACAGTATGAGAAGCAGACAATAAAAAGGTAGAAGCCTTTGAAATGTGGTGTTACATATGTATGATGAAGATATCGTGGACAGGCAAAGTTAAGAAAAAAGAGGTATTAGAAATGGTAGGGGAAGAAAGAAATATGTGGAAAACAGTAAAAAATAGGAGAGATGGGATGATAGGTCACATACTAAGACATGAGGGAATAGTGCCTAATATATTAGAAACAGAGATAGAAAAACGAGAAGTAGAGGTAGACTTAGGTTAGACTATTGCACACAGATAGTGAAAGATGTAGAATGTGCGAATTTCAGGGAAATTTGTAGGCTAGATCAGAATAGAAGTCAATGGAGGTATGCATCCAACCAGCTCCAAGATGCAAAAATTAATGACGAAAAAAAGATAACTATACTTAAACATGATTATTATTATAAACAACTACTGCAAAGATAAATCAATAAAACAAACGTAGCAAGACATTCATTGAATTTTAAGTATATAATTTGTCAGGAAAAATAAATTACACAAGTTGTCGCAGGAAAACGATTTTGCGATTTTGCACAGACCCAGTCCAATCGATTGGAGGTTAAATATAACGCTCTGTGTTTTGCAAATTTTTTTTTGAAAAATCGATAATGAACATCCCTCTGCTGCAGATATCATCGAAAAGAGTAAATAAAAGTCGTTGTGCTCAAGTACCACCGATTGTTGTCGTCATTTAAAAAAAAAACAATCTTTTATTCACTCAAAGATGCCCAAAACCATTTAAAATCAAATAGGTTATCTTATTTTCGATTTTAAAATTGTGTAAACAACATGTAACTTTTTATCCTATTTATACCAATAAATAACGGAAAAAAACAAAAAACTTAAAAATTTCATAAAGCTTTTGTTTCGCTATATATGTTAATTATCTCTCTATAGCTGAACTAGGCGTTAACAGATGCACTCACCTCCTATTTAACCATTTCTCTAATGTTACATCTAACAGTAACCTACCGATTCAGGGTACAAGAAATATTTATGCAGGTTTAAACATGAATGGAATGTCACCACTACGTGCTATGGCTTGTCTGCAATATGGCACGGAGGGGTTCATGGTTATGTTATTGCTGAATGGATAGGTCCATGGACTTAGTAATCTTGGAAACCACTGTTAGTATCATTCGTTCTCGCTCTAACGCAATTTAAACAATCGTTCTTCATTGCTTTCATTAAATTATGGACATGCATTAAAAATATGCCTAATCTGCATAGTTTTCTGTCGCTTTTAACTAAACCAAATTGATAATTCGTATCCAATAGTAATATTTTATAATAGCCTTCTTTAATATAGCAATCAACTGTACGGATCTTAGCTGAGCAAAGTTTTCCCAGGCATTATAATAAAGTGGCAAGTAAATGTGCACTTGGGTATTGAATAAAATGACTATTAAGGTACAAGTCTCTTGTATTAATATTAACTCAACTCGTTGATTGCCAACTTCCGGATAAAGACTATAAAACAAATCTAGGGTGTAACATAATAAATTGATTGTAAGTGAAGTTTAACTGATGGTACTTGTTAATACACTACTAAATTAAATACAATAAAATTTTACTAGTTAATTTATTTGATTTATAGGTGAATATGTGGGCTTCCTAAATGCTTTATATAGGGTTTAATTTGAATAACATTAATGGGTTTTTTATTAATAAATAGGGTATAGGCTGTTACATACGTACTATTAGGAAACATCGTAACAAGTGACAATCATTCCTTTGATCGCACTGCTTCGTGGTATGAAGGAATATTGAAAACCTGCTCACTTGTATGTGAAGCATTTCTGGCTTCAGTCAAGCCTATTATGGGATTTATATTGGTATCACGATATCGGCGGCTCTGCGACTTAGTTTTGGTTTGTGTATGACTACTAAGCCCATGATGCTGGGTTCAGTTCCTGACATGAACCACTTGAAAAATATTAGACGAGCATTTTTCACAAAAATAAGCCTTTATTTGTATGAGAGGTAAAATGTAGGTCCCATGCGTGAATGTTGCACGCACGTTAAAGGTCTCTGCTTCACTTAGAACAGCAAGAGTTCGGCAAAATTCGATTTCCAGAAAAAAACTCGCTTACTGGCCGATATAGTACCTTCGGGCGGAACATTGAAAAATCAAATTTATATATGACGATATCACACATTTTTTTGACACTATTTTTAAATAAAGATATTAGGTGGTTCTGTTTTATTTATATCATATGTTTTTACGATACCTTTGCCTATTTCCCGCAAATAGAAAGTATCAGCTGTGGCATTGCGAATACAATATGTTATTCCGCTTAGATTATCCATTCCGAATGCCTAATCTTCAAAAAGAAGAAAATGCTTTGTAAGATTATACCACCGTGTATGTGCCACAAGATATCCTTGTATACGCTGAAGGTGTTCTTGGGACGGTTTTCGTGATTGTTTCAATGCTTAATAATGTCTCTACGCTGTTTCAGATTCCTTGTAGGATAGGGGTTTTTTTGGGTGCAAATTTAGTGTTTTCAACGCAATTGTTGAATAATCTACTGTTTATAAGCGTCTTGCTTCATTAAAGCAATTTCGATACGTGTGTCGATATCGACTGTAATTATTCAGGTATTAAGCCACAATGCAGCTTGGTGTAAGACACACGATCCTATTGAAGTGGTAGTTTTATCGTTTCGGGAAGTATTCAGAAGACTGAAGAGCGTTTTGTGTCAATTACACCGGTGTAAAGGTACTATAATTCACCGCGTGCCGTACAGGGGAGGAAGCGTGATCGGTTTTACAAGAATTTACAATAAGTATTATTTTGCTTTACAAATAAACCATGTAAAATTACTAAGCTAGACTTAAGCTTACCTTGGGTTTTTCTAGAGAATTAAGCTAGAGCCAATTAAATACTTAATTACGGCGTTAACCGCTAAAATTCTACTACGTATTGTTCGTCTGCATAAATATGACCGCAGGTTCAAGTCATGTTCTATATGCAAATTGTTTTAGCGATGTTCATTACCTACAACATTTAAAGGAACGCGATAAGGATAAAGGGCAATGGATAGGGTAGGAATAGACGGAGGAACTTCACACACAAAGGTGCTACTGTACCATATCTTTCAGGTAACATAGTTCAGTGTAGTTGCCATATCGTGGCGGCTGTTCGTTTTTCAACTCCCAACAGCTATCCACCACTCTTTGAGCGTAACGCGTTATTATTGGTTGAAGATAATTATTAAAATAAAATCGTAGTGCATCCAAATGAGAGGTAATACACCTGGCACCTATATCTGTAGTGAGGTGTTCCTAATAGATAAAATAATGTAGGTAAGGGAAGTTATCGAATTGTATGAGGGCCAATCAAATGAAAACGATACACATTAGAAAAAAGTAAATAAACTATTTATTATTTCAAAGTAATCGCCATAACTGTTAATACATTTATTCCACGGTGAGAAAAGACGGTCAATGCCTTCATGGATAAATGTTTGCCTATGGTATCATGATTATACTCAGGTGTGCACCTCTTCGTTCAAAGCAAATAGACGGCCACGAATGTCTTTTTTCAGGGCTCCAAAAATTTCAAGACAGCGTTTACCGCAGCAATGACAGAAGGGGTAATGACACCATGAGCCTGCCCTGGCCTTATTGAGTTTGCATAGATTATCGTCAGTTAAATTGTCACGATTAAAGATGCATACCCTTTGCCTTATATGTCTAGCATATTAGATCAACTTAGAGATACTCGCTACTTAAGTGCCTTCAATATCAAGAGTGCTTATTTTCAAGTACCAGTGAGCGAAGCCTCAAACGATTATACAGCTTTCACTGTTCCAGGTCGCGGTCTCTATCGAATCAACCGACTTCCGTTTGGCTTGACTAATGCTCCCGCTACATTTCAGCGCTTGATTGACAACACGCTAGGTGCCGATCTTCAGCCCCACGTATTTCAATATTTGGATGACGTGATGATCATTTCTCAAGACTTTGATATACATTTGGAAATCCTAGGAAGAGTTTTTGATCGTTTAATCGAAGCTGGTTTAGTCCTTAGCTTGGATAAGTGCAAGTTTTGCTTGCCTCAACTTCGTTATCTTGGCTATATGGTGGACCAACATGGTTTAAGTCCCGATCCTGAAAAGATGAGTGCCATATTAGATATCCCTTCTCCAAAATCTGTTCATGAACTTCGTAGATTCTTGGGAATTTCATCGTGGTATCGCCGTTTTGTCAAAAATTTTGTCAATATTGTCCAACCTCTTACCGCCCTAATTAAAAAGAATTCAGTCTGGAAATGGTCTGAAGAATGTGAATCAGCATTCCATCATATTAAAGAACTATTGGTATTTGCTCCTATATTGACTTGTCCTGGTCCCTCTAAGTCTTTTGTCCTGCACACCAATGCTAGTGCGTATGGTATTGGATCGGTACTGTCTCAATCTACTGATGTCGGGGATAACGTCATCTGTTATATATCCCGTTCGTTGAGTTCACAAGAGCGCAAGTACTCCACCACCGAACGCGAATGCCTCAGCGTGATTTGGTCAGTGGAAAAGCTTAGGCATTATTTCACGGTGATCACTGATCACCGCTCGTTACTGTGGCTTCACAACTTGCATGACCCGCAAGGTCGTCTTGCTTGATGAGCCTTGCGCCTGCAACCGTATAACTTCACTATCATCCACCGAAAGGGGAAAGAGAATATCGTCTCCGATTTTCTCTCTCGATTTGTTCCAGTTGCCATTGACATTTTGGATGCCGATGTTGACTTTGACTCTACTACCGATCGATTGTATAAACAAGTGCTAAATAATGTTGTTAAGGATTCGCTTAAGTATCCTCAGTAGCGTATCGAATCTAATAAACTCTATAAACATGTCGAACCGAGGTTACGTAAATAATCTACTGAATCGGATAATTGGAAACTAGTTATACCGAAAGATCAGCATAAAATAATTTTGTCAGATTGCCATGACGACCCCACCTCTGATCACACTGGTATTCTTAAAACTTATTTAAGAATTCGCACGCGTTATTACTGGTCTCAAATGAAAAGTGATGTTGCCAGGTATGTAAACCGCTGCACGGTTTGCCAACAGCAAATACCGGAACAGAAATTACCCGCTGGGTTGATGGGTGAACGACGCAATGGAGGTACGCGTCTAACCGAAAACCTAATGATGAAAAAGTAATTGTAGTTAAACCTGATAGTTATTGTAAACAACTACAGGTATTGGTTTGCAATATTCTCAACAAATGTTGATTGTGCGAAAGGAGTAATTGGAAAAGCTATTGATGCGGCAGGTGTCTAAGTGGTGGAGGATCTTGGTAGCCGTCAGGTTTCTTCACCCCTTCGCGTACTATTTAATATCGGTAAATTGGGTATTTTTTGGAAAACATTAGAAGGGGAAAATGCAAAAGATAATAAAAAAAAGAAAGATTATCACTAAGTCATGCTGTATTTAACAAGAAAAACAAATGCTATCTTCGGGGACAACACGCAGAAACAATGAAAAGAATCCTGAAAGCATATGCGTGAGTATAGCACTGTACGACTCTGAACCGTCGACAGTAGAAGAAGCGGAGAGGAAAAAGATAGAAACCTTCGAAAAGTGGTGCTACAGAGGTATGATGAAAATATCATGAACAGACAACGTTAAGAACAGAGATTTTAGAAATAGTAGGGGGAAGAAGGACATCTGTGAAAAACGGTAAAAATAGGATGATAGAGCACATACTAAAGCATTAGGGAATGACGCGACAAATATTAGAAGCAGAGAGAGAAAAAGAGAGGTAGAGGTAGACATAGATTAGAGTATTGCACACACATAGTGAGAGATGTAGACTGTGGGAATTTCAGGGAAATTGTGTAGGTTAGCTCAGAATAAAAACAACGAAGGTGCGTGTCCAACCAGTTTTAGGACCGAAGCCTTAATGATGATAATGTTTTTGTTGAGATGCAGTTTTCTACTCGATCTTTCTGTAAGAGATTGTAATAAATGTTACAAAAATGATCATAATCTGCTTTAGAAGCTTTAATCAGCTCGTAGAGCTAACAGCAAGGACTGGATTCACATGGCTCTTCCATGCAAATGCATATTATTTTTCCCCAGCATAGAAAATCTACCGATGCATTGGTGATTGATGGTGATTAAGGAGGTTGATATAAATGTGTGATAAAAATATGCAAATTATAATGAAGGACCAATTGCTTTTATAGCAATAACGATAATGGTGGAGCGGTTATGTAATAACAAACAAAAAAACTACATCAAACTACTTAGTAAAAGGGTATAAATACCTTAAGTCCTGCGCCGCTGGGCGCAATAGACACTTTCACGCACAAAAGCTTTTACGGAGAACCAGAAACACGCACGAAAATGGTGTCGGTCTCGCTTTCAAAGCTCTAACACAACCGTCCTTTTCAAGGGTTCGAAGGCGACTTGCTTCTTTAAAGGCTCGAGTACGACTGTCACTTTATGCACTGTTATTGCCGGTATATAAAATGTTTCACTCAAACTGTAGGATGCACGCACAAAGTATTTATTGTCACAAAATACCGAATTGTTCGATGACGACGTAACATACCGCCCACCAAATTCATAGAATTTTGAAAAGGAGGGAAGTAGGTTGGGTGAAGGAAATCACATGGGATTTGACCTTGCTAGGAAAGGAGGTAACGAAAGATAGGGTGGTGCACTACAGCGAGCGATATTACCAACTATGCAAAGAATAAAAATATATATGTAAATAAGCAAATATGTAAAAATAATATACTACTATACATGTAAAAAATGTGTATATACATCTAAACATAAAATAAAGTTAAAATACCGGTAGCGGCGCTAGTTTGACCAAAGGTCGTTTTAATGTGCCATGTGCAGTTTTGATCTGGGTAATACGTGCTGCCGGTAGGTCTCCCATAGGAGGAGTTACCAGGACCGGTTTGGTACGAAAACATCTATGACAGGATGATAAATAATTTCTGATTGAATGTTTAATAGAAAGGATCCAGAAATTCTGTTGGATAAGATACGCTGTGGTATTAACACCGGGATGGCAATACCTTTCATGAGTTGACAGAATGATAAGTTCGGTTAATCGGTGCCGCTGAGGCAATAACGCAGGAAACTTTTCGGAATAGGAAAGCGAAGAATGTGTCAAGCGCCCACCTACTCTTAAGATGTTTTGTGGATCAACAAATGGAGAAAGTTTTCGCAAGCTTTTAGGTAACTTACGGTTTGCCTTGATCGAAGCTATTTCCTTTGAAAATGTAACATTTTGTACATGCCGAACGATAATCATGAGAGCATTGTGTAGTTCAATGTCTGTTAAGGGACCCGTATGACGTTGAGCCATGAGTTTAGAAAATCTATAAATGTAAGCCACGATGCCTTGGTTTTATATAACGATGAAAAGCGGCTTAGTAAAATGTCAATGACGTTTGGATCTGTTTGAGCGACAAATGTTAGGATCTTCTTTTCCGTAGTTACCTCAGCAATTGAGGTTGACAATGTTGGTTGAGGCGGCCACGAGTCACTAGGGTAGTGAAGCCATTCAGGCCCCGCCCACCATAGCGAACATGAAATAACCGCGCTTGGCATTAATCCCCGAGACGCAGGATCAGCCGGATTATACGAAGATTTAATATAAAACCATCGGCTAGGTGCAATGATTTCTTGAATGTGGCTAACACGGTTTGCCACAAAAGTTTTCAACGAAAAGGTGGAGAACGTATCCAAGTGAGAGCGACCGTAGAATCACTCCACGCTGAAACATCGGAGATGTCAATCAAGCCTTGATAAGACCGAATGGTAAAAGAAAGTAAATCGGTTAATAAAACGGCGGCACATAATTCCAAACGTGGAATTGAAATGCGCTTAATTGGAGCTACTTTTGTTTTAGCGGTTACAAATTGTACAGTTATTTCTCCAGTAGTTTGATTTATGAACTGAAAATACACTACCGCTGCATACCCTACCTCGCTAGCATCGCAAAACCCATGCAAATGACAAGTAAAAGGATCCGAAGGGGGTAAACAACGTGGTAACTTTAATGACGATAATAACGGCAACTCTTCTTGGTATTGCTGCCATTGAGACGAAATGTCTGCTGGTGGGATGTCATCCCAATTTAAACCTAACATCCACAGATGCTGGATTAGGCGTTTTGCAAAAAGTGTTAGTGGGGCTAAAAATCCTAATGGATCATATATTCTGGCAACTTGTGAAAGTATGTTGCGCTTTGTACATATTTGGTTTAATGGTTTAACCCGAAACGAGAAAATATCTTCTGTAGGTGACCATTGAAGACCTAATATTTTTATTGATTCGTCCGAATCGAAATCGAGAGAAGTATATTGGCAAAAATCTGACGGAATGCCTTCCAAAATAGAAACTGAATTAGAACTCCATTTTCGAAGTTCAAAACCAGCCAAATGTAAAAGTCGAATAAGTTGATCTTTAATTTCGAGGGCCGATTGTATAGAATCTCCACCGGCGACGAAATCATCAATATATAGATTTGACCGTATAGCGTCAGCGGCTAACGGAAACCTTTGCCTTCGTCAATGGCTAATTGCTGAAGAGTTTTTAATGCTAGATAAGGCGATGACTTAATACCGTAGGTCACTGTATTAAGCTGATATGTCTGGATGGGTTCTTCTGCGGAGAACCGCCAAACAATTAATTGAAACTTTCGATGTTCTTCGGTAACCAAAATTTGTCGATACATTTGGCGAACATCACAAGTAAAAACGAAACGATGAGTACGAAATTTCAGTAAGATTGACGAAATGTCGTTTTGGAGACTAGGTCCAGCCAGTTGAGTGTCATTAAGTGACACGTTGTTTTAGCCTTTGCAGAGGCGTCAAAACCACACGAATTTTAGAAGTATGACCTTCCTCTTTAAACACAGGGTGATGGGGTAAAAATAATTATCGTTCCCAACGGGCGGAGAATCGAGTAATGCCATATGACCCGCATCAAGATAGTCCTGCATGAAATTGTTGTATTGGGCGCGTAGCTCCGGTTGAGCATGCAATTTGCGCTCCAACGAAAATAGTCTTTTTTTAGCCATCTCAAAGCAATTATCAAAAACGGGCAAAGTATCGTTGAACGGTAACGCAACAATAAAACGACCGCTAGGGTCACGAGAAAACGTGTTTTCAAAATCAAATCTGCCTTTTCTTCTTCTGGAGAAGTATAAGGCTTGATGGTAATTCTTCTATCTCCCAAAACCGCCTTAGGGTCTGGTCGATAGGATCTTCTACAGAAGTAAAAATGCTTGGACAGTATCAGACTGCAAGCTTTTGTGGGACCAATAATAGTCCAACCAAAAATTGTATTTATGGCGGCAGGCTGAAGAAATTTGCCATGTATAACACCGCCATTGATGATGAACGGATAAACATCTGCTCCAAGGAGCATGTCAATAGTTCCTGGAGAGTTCCAGGTCGGGTCTGCAAAGTGCAGGCCGCATAAGTGTTCCCAATTATTAGGAACTTCAACGCTAGGTAATTTGCCAGATATTGACGAAAGCACAAAAGTTGTGACTTCTAGAGATTTTCAGAGTCTAACATAGAGCGAATGGTGCAGCTGACGGCACCCCTATTGACTGCTGAAGTTGTCTGCCCAAGTCCATAAATCGGAACTTGAGAACGTATGCGTGGAAGCCAAAGTTTGCTCACGCAATCGTCTCGAATAAAGCTAGCTTGGGAACCAGGATCTAAGAGTACCCTGATCGGTTTGTATCTACCAGAACGATCTTGAACTTCCACAACAGCAGTGGAGAGTAAGACAGTAACCCCAAGATTTGAATTCGTCTGTGAAGACAAAACATTTGCCGGAATAGGAGAGGCTGACTGCGTCCTATTGGCATTTTTATGCATGTGTGTAGCGGTCGGTTCAGCTGAACGGCTAGAAGCAGGTTGCGATTCAAAATGTAGCAAGGTATGATGCGGCTTGGCGCAAGTTCGACAGGAATTATAAGATTTGCATTGCATGGACGCATGGTCTGTTCGTAAGCAATTTAAACAAAGGCGTAAGCGTTTGACAATGTCGAAACGTTCTGTCGGAGTTTTCTTTAGAAACGATTGACATCTGTAAATTAAGTGATTGCCCTTGCAGGAAGGACAATGGTGCGAAAATGAATTATTTGAGTCACTGGAGCTACTTGGTGTGTCCAGTGAAACTACGTTAGAAGAAACCTTTGGTTTAAATTGAAACGCTGAGGATTTCTTAGGCACCGATGTGTGCGATGTATGGACAGTCGTCGAATAAGAAACAGGTGCGGTTGAAGAAAAGGTTTCCAACGCTGCACATTGTTGAGTTAAAAAATATCTCAAATCCTCGAAATTAGGTATTTGCTTCGGATCCGATTGGAGTTCGAAGCGTTTTCTAGTGAACGGATCAAGTTTTCTAAAAGCAAATCGACCAGAATAAAGTTCCAATGTTCAGTGGGAAACTTTAAGTTAGTTAGAACAGCAAGGTTCTCCGAAAACAATCAATAAGTGCCCTAAGTTTCTTAGGGTCTTCTGATTTTAAAGGTAGAAAGTCTTTCATTGCTTTCCAATGCAAAGTTGCCAATAAACGCGGATTGCTAAATCTCTCACGCAAGGCGTTATAGGAAATAATAAAATTATCCCCGAAATGGGTACAGATTTAACGATTCTTAAAGACTCCCCGGTACAACAACTGATAAGATAATTTAATTTTTCGATATTGGACAGCGACGCGTTATTATAGACCAGGCTGTCAAATAAATCGATGAAAGATGAAAATTCAGTTACCTCATTATTAAAAATTTGGAGCTTTAACGGTAACAATTTTGATACCGTGCTGCTTGGAGCATTTTCTGTAATTTGTGGTGCTTTCATTTCTTGCATCGTATCGAGATGCAGCAGTATGAAAAATAAGCGGAATCTACTTCCTTCCGTACAGCGTTGTAAGTTAATGAGTCTACCTCGTCACATGAGGCCAAGACAGCGACTAAAATTGTATTGAAATTTGCATAAAGGTCATGTATTCCCTTGTTTGAATAAGGAACAATGCCTTTAAACTTGGGTCACTTTGTATAGAATTACAAAGCTCAAATATTTCTAAAATCCGTGTTTTCAGTAATTGGAGTTCTACCACATGTGCTTTCTTTGGAGCCATTCTCAAAGATTCTGAAAGGACTACAATAAACTGTTGTAAAACGGTAAAGCTAAATGTGCACTGAGAAATATTAAAATATTATGAGTTGTTCAAAGCACGAAAAATGTAAAATAGGGTATAACCAATAAATCACGTTTTATGACTAACGGTTCGTCAAACAAAAGCGTGAATATAAGATGTACCGCTTAACAACCCGAGCGGCTTACCATCAAAAGCTCACAGAAACGTTTAAAACATGTGGCTTAACATATTTGCCGAAAGATGCAACTTTACAACCTTATTCCTCTGCAGATATTTTCAATATTGTAATACAAAACGTGCAATAGCTTTTAAATACAAAGCAAATCCCTTTACCTTTCTTGTTTAAGAAGTATAAAGCGATTTATAGTTTTCAGGTTGCTTTCTGTTTTATGCCGCTAAAATGAATTTAAAAACTGAAAACTGACAAATTTTATATTATGAATTTCTTTGTAATTAAAACGCTTGCTGGTTTCAATTACGGCGAAATCGCTTAATTTAATCTAAAGACAGTATAAATAATGTTTACACATTTTAACCCGCTAAATATGGGCTTTAAGCACAAATTTAAAACTGAAATATTAATTAATTAAAAACTCGCTAAAATGCACAATAATATTTAATTTAGGACATGTGTAACCACAGGACTAATGAATCCGGATCGACTTATAGGGCCAATGATTGATGGTGATTAAGGAGGTTGATATAAATGTGTGATAAAAATATGCAAATTATAATGAAGGACCAATTGCTTTTATAGCAATAACGATAATGGTGGAGCGGTTATGTAATAACAAACAAAAACTACATCAAACTACTTAGTAAAAGGGTATAAATACCTTAAGTCCTGCGCCGCTGGGGCAATAGACACTTTCACGCACAAAAGCTTTTACGGAGAACCAGAAACACGCACGAAAATGGTGTCGGTCTCGCTTTCAAAGCTCTAACACAACCGTCCTTTTCAAGGGTTCGAAGGCGACTTGCTTCTTTAAAGGCTCGAGTACGACTGTCACTTTATGCACTGTTATTGCCGGTATATAAAATGTTTCACTCGAACTGTAGGATGCACGCACAAAGTATTTATTGTCACAAAATACCGAATTGTTCGATGACGACGTAACAATTGGCTTAGACTGATCTTTCGTATGTTCTACAATATTGTTCGCTGGAGCATTATCAAAATTACACAAGATCGCAACTCTAGTTCATTGTCAGAAAAATGGCCGCCTGGATTCCTCAACGATCTGTCGATTAATCCATTATTTTTCCCATTCGTAATAGTTACCATTGCTAACTACCAATTTCTGAAAAGTGCGTGTTTCAAACGGTTGAAAGAACGTACTGTAATTGATATCTCACATCTTGTTAAGAGTGTAATTGCTAAAATTATATTTATTTTATTTGTTGAGATTGTTAAAGCTGTAAACGTAGACGGAATAGCCTGTAATTCAATTGCGTCTCGTAATTATACGACTGATTGACACCAGTGCGATCAAGTATTAAGTAATTGAATTAATTCACTAAAGATGCTTCGAACACTCCGGAACCGTCTGACTGACTTTTTCCTCTCTAAGGAAGTCTAGTCTACATTATAAAAATTATTAAAGTAGCCGACTGGTTTACTTGTATGATTATTCTTGTTAGACGTATATACTATAATTATTTATTCTCACGATACGTACAGGTTCTTTATAAAGTTATCGTTGAACTTGATATAATAATCATTCATTACCGGATATTAAGATTCAGTAGCTATTAGTTTTCTTCATACTGACGCTCTGGTTCTGATCAGGTTCTGCTTTAAATTTTAAAAATGTTAACTAGTTCAACTTCTAGCTGCATCACACTTGCTTTTATGTTTTGTGATTACATAGCAACGTTACATTTCTGAAACTCATGTAACGTTCAAATCAGCTGTTTGTCCCGAAAAAACAAAATGCGTTCAATCAAAAACATCAAATATCTTTGTTCTCTAGAAGATTAATGTTTTGAAAAATTTAGGGCTTAGATACTGTCACGTTTCAATACATTAGATAATATCTCACATTTATTAAATGTTGTAACTTCCATAAAGTTTTAAGAATTTATCATAATTTTATAATAAATCCTGGTGAAAATTTTAAATGATCTATAAATCTTAATTTTCATTAGTTACATCCTTCCTTAATAAAGTTTGTATAGATAAGATCGTATTTTTTGTAAACACTTTGGAATATGTGTTTACTGTTTTCTTATTTTACAAGAGATGAGTAATAAGTGTAGACTGTTTAGAGTATTTTAGTTATATGTTCGACGAAGCATTTTAGATCTTTTCACTTAGGGCAAATTATTGTATTTTAAAAATTCAACTTTTTTCATGTATTTTTTTTAAATTTAATGTCCAATGATATGTATATGTATAATATATATATGAGGCGGAAGTGATAGTATAGGGAAACCACGCACTCGACAAGGATTCCTCCCAGTTACAATACATGGGGATTTACTCTATATGGACAGATAGACATACCACATAAACATTTATTTAATTACCTTTCCCGGACTGTACTTTTCAACTCACTTGGCCTACGTATCATTACAAAATACTTAGAAAATTTACAAAATTATTTGTGTATTACCCTTCCAAGTCGTTTTTACAATTTATTCCCTGCTAATATGAGCTATTTGGTACACTTAAAAATACGTAAATAGTTATGTACAAACAATACGAGGCATACGTCTATTTGTTTACTATAAACGTTTATTAATAGTTCGACATTAAATATCTTAATACAGTTTGTGTACCCCAGACCCAATTATCGAGAGGAGAAGCGCTTAGTATTTTTTAATTAAGAGTGCTTTAAATTACTTTGCAACAATTTACCAACCAATTAAACGATCCATACACTGTGCTTATCTATGCCACACTACGTTGTTTCATTACCATCTCGCTTAACTTCTTTAAATTACATGTACCTTACTGAATGTAGTATTATTTACCAATACTACAGGTGGATGGATGTGGCTGTGTACGCGCACGCGTGCGTGTGCGTGGATACGTGCATGCGTCCACGTGCGTGCGCGTTTGTGTGTGTGTGTATACACACAAAAGGCGTACACATGCACGAAGATTTAGAGATAAGTACTCTTGTTATAAGATAGGATAATAACGAAAACTTTAAATCTGGTGAGTGCGCAAAGCTGTCATTTATCGTTTCGGCAAGTGCACGTTTTATACAAACTATGTATATTATCATACTGCTGCTGTATCTTTGTTTTTTATTCTCTTTTCCGAGATTAGTCTACTATCTTTAGGTATGTACGAATAATTCAACATCTACACATTTATATTGCATTTCTTCTTCTAAGCAAATTGGGTTAAACACCTGATATTTTATACATAATACGAGGGTCGTTCAATAAGTTCTTAGAAAAAAGTTGAAAAAAAATTTTTTGGTAGATTTTTTTTTATTTTTCAACATAATCTCCCTTCAGCTCTATACATTTTTCTAAGCGTTTTTCCAAATTTTTTAAACCGTTCAAAAACAGAATTTCGGAAGCTCCTCAAAATAGGTATTTGTTTGGGCGATCATCTCCTCGTTAGACGTAAACCATTGCCCGCCAAGCCATTTCTTCATGTTATGAAATAAGAAAAAGTCACTAGGGACCAAATCCGGTGAATACGGTGGATGTTGTAATAATTGGAACTTTAGTTCCATAATCTTGGCCATCGCAACTGCGCAGATGTGCACCCGTGTATTGTCTCGATGAAAGAGGATCTTTTTCCGTTTCCAATGAGGACGTTTTTCCTCGATTTCGTCGCTCAGCCGGTCCAGTGACAACGCATAATACTCTCCTGTTATCGTTTTTCCCTTTTCCAAGTAATCGATATAAATGATTCCGCGTGCATCCCAAATGACCGTGACCAGAACCTTGCCGGCCCATTTCACCGTCTTCGCCTTCTTCGGAGCCCGTTCGTCTTACAAAATCCACTGTTTTGACTGTTCTTTTGTCTCTGGAGTGTGGTGATGTATCTATGTTTCGTCGACAATTATCTATCGACGCAGAAAATTCTCAGAATTGCGACGGAAAAGCGCCAAAACGGCCTCAGAATCGACCACACGATTGCGTTTATTCTCCATTGTGAGCAAACGCGGCACCCATCTTGCCGAGATTTTTTCGCAGGTAATTTTTCATGCAAAATTGAAGCGACTGTGCCTTGCAATATGCTTGTGGCCTCAACTATTTCGCGCACTTCTATTCGTCGTGCATTTAAAATCATATCGTGGATTTTGTTAATCATTTCGGGATAGACACTTCCACAGCACGTCCGGAACGATGTTCATCTTTTGTGGATGTACGGCCACATTTAAACTCATTTACCCAATTGTAAACAGTTCCAAACACAGGAGCACATGTGCCATGAACTTCATTCAACTCAGCTTTGATTTCTTTCGCCGCTAACCCTTTTAAATACAAATGTTTTATCACTGCTCGAAACTTACTTTTATCCATTGTTATAATCAAATGAAAGTTTTTACAGTATTGCCCGAAATAAACAGTACTGAAACTAAGTTGGCGGTGTTTTTATGCGTGCGCTGTCGCACTCAAGTTAGCTAGTATAGACCTGTCAAGTAAACCTCAAACAAGTAATTAGTAGGGCCTAATTGTTAAAAATGGTGTTAAGTACAGAGGAGAAAGTGTTTCTGGTAGAGCATTATTTTCGTTCATACGGAATCGGCCGACGTAATGGTGCAAGTTTGCTATACGTGTCTGATCAATTCACACAAAGGTTTAATAAACGTTCTCCAAGTAATGCTGTAATTTTGAAGGTTATTGAAAAGTTTAGAAATACAGGTAGTGTATTGTGCCAACGAAAAGGAAACTCGGGGCGTCCCAGGACAGTTAACAACAACAATAACCATGAACGTGTTTTTGAGCAAATCTTAGAAAATCCGAAAGTGAGCCAGGCAAGGACAACGTTACAACTTGATTTAAAAAGAACTTCCTTTCAAAGAATCCTGAAGGAGCTGGGTACATTTTCGTATGTGATTCAGGTACATCAACAACTACATCCTCGGGATTATCGCAGTAGAGTGGAATATTGCGCCAGAATTCTCGCGTTACAGTATGAAAATCCTGAATTTTGAAAATGTTTGGTTTTCAGACGAAGCACATTTTCACTTGTCAGGCTATGTGAATCGTCGCACAAATCGATTTCTGGGCTTTGCCAGACCCGATGAGGTTCAAGAGGTTCCTTTACATAGTGAAAAAGTGAGTGTCTGGTGTGCTGTTTCCGGACACGGAATCATTGGTCCGTACTTTATCGAAGAGAATGGTAGGCAAGTCACACTTAATCAACAGAGGTACAGACAAATTTTAACACGATTTATCCCTGATCTACGTCAATTCTGTCGTGCACGTAACTTGGCATTTCGAAACCAATTTTTCAGCAGGACAGGGCAACTTGCCATACTGCTGCCGCAATTCGTCAATTTCTTCAAGAACATTTTCCAAGCAAATTCATATCACGATTTACTGACTTCCCTTATCCTTCACATTCTCCAGACCTCACACCTCCAGACGCATACATTTGGGGCATGGCTAAAAATGCCGTTTTCAAACGGGCACCACAAACCATCGATGAATTAAAGGATGCCGTTAGAGTCTTCTTCGCAGCCCTGAGACAACCCTTATTCAATAACATGACCAGAAACTTAGAACATCGTTATGAAGTCTGTCTCGAACGAGGAGGTGCACATTTAGA
The DNA here is from genome assembly GCA_036346225.1 of Platerodrilus igneus. Classification (NCBI taxonomy): domain Eukaryota; kingdom Metazoa; phylum Arthropoda; class Insecta; order Coleoptera; family Lycidae; genus Platerodrilus; species Platerodrilus igneus. The sequence continues at coordinate 1,472,334 of JARFIW010001719.1, read as the reverse complement.
ACATATAATAAAGTGTCAATAATATGTATTTTTTAAATATACAAAACAATTACAATTTCAGTACTGTTTATTTCGGGCAATACTGTACTTCAATCAACAACAAAAATGAAACTACGTGATGGATACCGCTGAAACTGTAACAGCTGACTAGTTAGGAGTGCTACCTACTCCAAAAAATTTATTTTCGGTACTACGAGTTCCATTTCTTGAATTTTCTAAGGACTTATTGAACGACCCTTGTATAATCTTACCCATGCTTACTGTAAATAAATCAATTTTCTTGTGATATAATCTAAGATTTTACCAAGATAAGCCTATTTTCAATATTAATAAACGCATTCGAGTTCTTTGGTAGACAAAGTTGTTCCTTCGTATTGCATAGCTTAATGAGCTTGTAAAATCTTCTAACAAAAAATTAGGCATCGCGTTTTTAATGCTTTTTAATGTTTTCTAATCCGACTTGGCAAGTAACTCATTTAAAAAATTTATTTATATGCCGAAAGGTTTGCTAACTGATCGTTTTGACCTTCGATATGACTGTTTTCCCTTCAATTGTTTATGATCCACGAATCGCTTATGGTCCATGGACTGTGATAGTTCGCTTACGATCCAAGGACTGCAGCTTTGCTAAACATAGCAGCAAAATGTCTAAAATTTTAGTTTTTAATCAATGTCTAACACGTGGTGTTATTCAGAATACCACCCATTGCTCAAACTGACTGTCCATGGCCAAAACTTGCAAGCCATGACGTATACACGCGTTGTTTTTGTGGGAAGCATTATAGATAATATTCAAAGTATTGCAAATACTACATGTAGTTGCGCTTTTGGCTGCATCAAATTTAATTTTAATATTAGAATTAGGAGATTTTTGGCTCCAGCAAGGGAAAGCTTTTTTCCTGTCCTTAAATTAAGTCACTGCCTGTAAAGTTTTACGGTTATATTCTCACGAACTAGAGGACAATAACTTCTGATTTATGGCATGTAATCCTCATAAGCATGGATTTCCCAAGTTAAAGGAATGTGATGTGGTTAAGCGGTCAGCCATGAGAAGAGTAGAGTGTGTGGGATACGAACAGGCTCATGTGAACGACGCATTTTAAAGCAAGGGACGTGACTATCGCTTATCGAAGAAGTCGAACGCGGCTGCGCGCTAGTTCCGGCCACGTGATTTCCTTCCTATTCCCGTACATTTTCCTCTTACCTAAGAAACTATTTGGTACTCCTCAAACTTGTAGGTGGATTCACTTCGCCGTCAAAATTTGACCATTTAATTGCATTGTCTATGCAGATTATTCTGAAGGCCAAGCCTTCTGTACCATGGATAATGGATAATATTAGGATGCTAACGAAATAGCGTGATCATGCTAAGGCAATGTATAGACATCCCTCAAATTTAATCCACTGGGAATATTATAAATTGCTGAGAAATAATACTGATTATGCTATAAAAAAAGAAAAACAGAAACGTATGCAACTACTACTGTTTCTACTTGTATGCTGTGGAAAAAATTCTGCTCACTGGGTGTAGGAGCAGGCAAAAAATTCCGCATTCCAGACGATATAGCCGAACCAGATGCAATAAATCAGCATTTTCTAAATAGTAACTTAAAGTTTGCAATTCTTACTTATTAAGTACAATATGCGATTGTACCATAATTTAGATGTACATATCGAACAAAATGCCCACTTTCACTTCAAAACCGTTCTCGTAAGTTATATTACTAAATTATTTCAGACACTACATTCAAGATCTCACGGATGCCACGGAATTAATATAGGATTGCTACAAATTTGCTAACCCTACGTATGCAATTCTTGTGTTGTCATATCCGCATTTCCTGTGCTGTGGAAAATTGCTTTGTGTCCTTTACTAAAAATTAATCGTCCTTTGAATTATATAGTGACCTACGTCATAAGTATTCTTTAAACCATGTCAAAAACTTTAGAAAAATAATTATATTACAAATTCACGAATGCTTTACTACTAATCAAATTTATTGCCGTTGCTGCAGTCCCTATTTCGTCGTGAGCACAGTTTCGCAACAGCGTTATTACAAATATCGGAGAATATTGTAAGAATCACGGTTCGAGGACATGCAATAGTTTTAGTACTCTAGACTATAACAACGCCTTTATATCATTCATCACGGTGTTTTGTATGCTATATTGCTTCATATTGGTTTTACTGAAAAAAACTCAGATACGATTCGCAGTTAATTACATAACGGGAATCACAACACCTATCGGGTCTGGAGTGCACCGAGGTTCAATCTTGGGACCACTTCTATTCGTAGTTTATACTTGTCTATTAACGAAGTCTGTAAGACATTGTAATGTACGTATGTACACATACGGTATTCGACTTTGCATATTTTTCGCACCAAGAAACTTCAAATACAATATTGATTGTATGAACAGTGACATCGAAAGAATATCTTCCCTGTCAACTGTACATTCACTTTTTCTCAATCTCACTAAATCAAAAGTGTTTGTATTTGGAGGTAATTTGTAAAAGATTCCGTATTGGAGTACATCATAATAAAATTGAATAACATAACGATATCCCTGTTGTTTTCAATGCAAACATTCCGTTTCAGAACCGAAATAAATAGACGAATCGGAGTTGTGTATTTAAATTAGAAGCTCTTTTCCCGCACTGAAAATACTTTAATGTTAAAACTAAAACAGTATTTTCTGGCTGGTATGTACTTTCACAGTTTACCTATTGCGCTTCTCTGAATTAATATATCTAGATTGTATTTCCTAAGCGCGAATATAAAAAGTATAAAACCCTTGTCTGCGATTTATATTTTGAATTCCCAGGTTTAAACGCATTTCACACAAAATTAAAGCTACAAACGGCTTAAACTTGAAATCGATGTGCATTTTTCAAAGCGCGTGTTTGTACTTTAAAAATATTGTTTCTCGAACACTACCCTACTTTTTTAATAAAATCACGTATAGGACTGACATCCATCATTCAAACCTAAGGCACCGGAGTCTCTTATCAACGCCTGCGCATAGGTCGAGTCATTTCTAAGCTTGTTTAGTTATATAGAAAAACGATGAATACCTTACATAGGAGTCTAAGCACTTTATAACCAACTTAAACATCAACTTAAAAAAGTGTTGGGTTGGGTTTTTGCTATATAGTGTCAAATATAGTATCAATACATGCTGATTTGTGTTTTTGTGATATATTTTATGTAATTTACTTATAAGAATTCTCGGTCATCGTGTTACTTGTCAATTAGACAGGTATGAGGATAATATAATTCATCGTGTTACCGTATAGAGGGCGTAATAATATTGCACAAATTTTACAATACAAAATGAATAATTAACTCAATGAATAAATCCTTTATCTATGTAGATAGATAGTTAAGTTGAGGTAAAGCCAATTACTGAACCGTTGTATTACGGCAATTGCCGCGTGAGAAATGCTACTGCATAATTTTCTTTAACTACGTATGCTTGGATCGTATGGGTTTACGTGACCTCTCTTCATAAGAACGCGGAGTTCATTGATAACCTACAACATTAAGGCGGAACAACCAAGTATTCTACGCAAGGGATGACAATGATTATACAGGTAACTTCACTGCATTACAACGCATTACTTGTCACTCGTCTTTTTGGTACGCTAACTCAGTGCAGTGTCCCATTATGGCGGCTGGCTTGTTTTCTTATTTAAATCACCGCCCTTCCTTGTTATGCGTTCTGATTGGTTGAAGACAATGACGTACATTTGCGAAGCGGTGGATACGTCTTAATTCACATTCCATTCCCACGAAATACATAATAAACATTAAAGTCCTGAACAGTGTTCGGAACTCAAAATGCGTCACAACCTACTTAATTCTAGAACAAAAAGTCTCCTAGGATAATTATTAAAATAAAGTCGTCGTAAAGTCAAATGAGACGCATACAATCGGGCCAAATTTTCAAAAAGAAAAAAAAGAAAAAGTCCCCTTGTACGAGAGTTTATATTACAAGGAAAACTTATGTTTTAAGTAGTGTTTTTAGGCGCCACCTGATTTTTTAAACCGCAGATATCGTTGTGATATAGGAAGCGGAAATAAGTAATCACACTCTCATCAGACTACATAATTTGATCGCGCATGGCGCCATCTCGACCGCATCAAATTAGTCGGAGAGTATGAGACTTGAATACTTAAAATTAACACTTAAATGCACCATAGAACTAAATATAAAATTTGTTTTCCTCACATTGCATATAGATGCATACAAATTTTCAAATACCTATTCGGGATTCTTTTAACTCTAAACAAATTAAAACACTGGCTTACTAGCAAGATAAAAAATAAAAATATGTTGCAGCAACAAGAACTTTTCGTTAACAAATTAGCCAGTGACACGGCATTACCGACATATAAATTTATTAATCCTGCAGTACCAAAATACAAAGCTAAGAGGCAGGTTAGTTCTTTTCATTAACACAATGAAGCCTACCTTTGATCATAAACACTAAAGGTTTGGAACATCAAATAGATAACATGAATTCTCAAAGGTATTTTCAAAGAGTGAGATATAAATAATTATTGCTTTACAGCAAACAGTTGGGTAAGATAGAATCTCAAAGTAATTTGTTACGTTCCTCCCCTGTAATTAAATAATTTGGCGTATAGCTTCCACGGTTATTTTGCGTATATTAGCAAGTCCGACTCTTTCGCAATTTTAAACAATTATTTGCCTAACATCCTGTAGAATCTTATTAAATATTCAGTTATAAAATTTAAGGTACTTGTTGGCCGTATAATCTGCGATTATTATTATCGTTAACAAAGTTACATATTTTAGATCTATTCTATTTTGATAACGTGCTAAACCTCGGTTTCTATTATTACAAAGTATGGAAATTTATTTTGGTTATCAAAGGTTAAATATACATATTTCTTTAATAGGTTTTAGTAGTACATGCAATTATAATTTTAATATAAGCAAATTTAATTTTTCAATATAATATGAAAATCTGGTATTATAATTCGTTCAAGAACGTGGTTTTCGATTGTTAAAGCATTTTTTTCAGAAGTATGACATTCATTAATCACGTGTTTCATCAAGTGGGTTTTCCGTTTTCAGTTGTTGCTGACTTTTGAGTTTCTATTCTGGGTTATTCGATGTATTTGTTGTAAAAATGTTATTTTAGATAGTACATGCAAGTATAATTTTAGTATAATCAAATTTAATTTTTCAATATAATATGAAAATCTGGTATTATAATACGTTCAAGAACGTGATTTTGGATTATTAAAGCATTTGTTTCAGAAATATGACATTCATTAATCACGTGTTTCATCAAGTGGGTTTTCCGTAGTTGTTGCTGACTTTTGAGTTTCTATTCTGGGTTATTCGATCTATTCGTTGTAAAAATGTTATTATAGATCGATTTAATGACTATAACGATCCAAATTAAGAGATATTCCGGTGAAAATTCACTGATGGATTTATAAGATGGAATTCTGAAATTTGTTTGTACTAAGCGGTTACTTTGAGATAGTAATTTCCCCAATAACGAATTTATGTACAGCGATTGGTACTACATTACTTTTAACTACTTCGACCCATCTCTACGTAATATGTATAGACTTATTTCCTGGGTCAGATAATGATTTGCTACTAGCTACCAGTCAAAAGAAGTGAAGAGTTACTCCGCTCAGTGTTGCTTCTTCTGAATTTGATTAACTTGGTTTTCCAGGAAAAGTTTTTGGTATGCTGTGTCATGTGATCCTGCAGTTGTCGACGGTAACCAATGTGGAGCCGTATCCGAACGTCCAACCAATCTGTAAGCATTCTTATTTCTTGTCTGCGTCGCTTTGATGACAAACATCAGGAGGAATTGTGTCTGGGTTTTTGATTAAGCTTTTTCGGTTGTTCATCGCACAAATTGAGGTATCACGGTGTTGAAATTATACATACTTCACTCAAACTGACGGAATATACTAATGAAGACAGTTTTTTCTTGTTTGGGTATCAATTTTAAGATATAATTTTCCAACTATATTCAAATTTAGAATACATTATGTAAAGTGTGATGTTTGCTAATATTTTTTTTAGCCACGAGGAAAAATGCATGTCGACTTGTAGCGTAGCTAATGATTGTAATTTACCCCTACTATTTTTTTTTTAATTACTTGACAAGCGTTATGTGTAAGTATAGGATTGGGTAAGACTTTTTAATTTCTCTTTTATACAAATACTAGGATTAAGATAACAATTTAGGTTGCACTATGTAAATCCTCCGGGATAGTTTTGACAAATGTTTTGTGCATTAATTCTTTGAATTGTCCTTGTTTTTGCTGCGGTACTCTGTGCGGGCTTACTTTACTTTGCTTACTGTACTTTACTTTGCTTTTGTCTGCGCGGATTACCGTAACAAATTTCAAAGAGAAAGATAGATACATAACCATTTTTGGTTTAAAATATTAATTAGATTTGGTCGCACATTAAAGATAATTTTAGAGAGAAAGATAAATAAGTATGTGTTTCCGCGGCCTCTCTTCATCAGATTTGAGTGGAGTTTTTTGATAACCTACAACATTAAGACGAAATAACCAGGTATTCTAAGTAAGGGACAGCAGGGATTACACAGGTAACTTTATTGCATTATAACGCACTACTTGTCACCAGTCTTTTCGGTACAGCAGCCCAGTGCAATCCCCCATCATGGCGGCTGACTTGTTGCCTTGTCCAAGCCACCACCCTTCCTTGTTATGCGTTCTGATTTGTCGAAGACAACGACGTACAGGTTTGCGAAGCGTGAGAAACATCCTATGTAATTAACATTCCATTCACAGGAAATATATAATAAACATTAAAATTATTTCTGAAACTTAAATACAGTGCTGGGAACTCGAAACTGCATTTATATAATTTGTGATAACTTAATTAATTCGATAAAAAAAAGTCTCCTAGGATTAATATTAAAATAAAATCATTGCGGAGCCAAATGAGATAGAACAATCGTCCATCGCAGTTTTACTTTCCTTTTTAGCAGTAGGTTACTAGCTGTAGGTAAATATGTATAACTGACTTTATGTCGACTGAATTAAGGTTTATGTGATAGAATAGGTCTAGTATTACTAAGAACTTCACCTGAGGGTTTCCATTATTGACTCTTTCTTTGTTAATAATGTATTGTATTAGTAGAAATAAAGTTTTCTGCTGCTCTACTACTACTACTACTACTACTACTATTGCGGTAGAGTGTGTAACAGTACACTAATTTGATAAATGAAATGCATTTTGTAACGAGGCGTCAAATAGTCTATATTTTAGCAAGGCACCAAGAAGTCTAGCCCTTCCGAACAGTACATTCGACATCATGGGGCGTCTTTATACACAATAACGATTGACATTTACAAGAGGGTGCACTTAGGCTGTTATAAGCCTAGAAGAACAGTATTCTCGTAGCTAGTTTGAATAATTCGGGAGGCTTCTGATTTGTATTTAGAATTCGCTAGAATAACCAAATATATTAAGGACGCGCACTAGCATTATTAATCAGTTCCATTCGAAGTCGTGATATGAAATAAATTAGTGTTAAAATAAATACCTCTAAGTGATATAAATTATTGGAAGTAAGTGATTAAGATAGATTAACAGTTAGTAATAAATAAATAATGCTTTCGTCGTTAATTATAAATGCATCAAGTAGTAATAAGACGATAATATAGTCGTTTTAAGGAAGTTAGTACTGTTAGTGATTAGTTCAAAATAAATTGTCGTGAGTACATTAGAATTTCATTGTACCTACGAGTAAGAAGGCGTGTGTCATCAGTTAATAATAAAGAACTGTTGGTTTAAATTATTTGTTTGAGACAAAGCTCACGTGTGTTCACCTAGACAACGATATTACTGTAAAACGCAAAACAGGCTATTTCATGGTGTTACAATTTTTTGTGTATTTAAATTAACTTATTCAGTTAATAATAGCGTTGAGCAATATTAATCTGTTTCTAAAATGTATATTATATCAAATATAATGGTTTGTTGCTATCTCCAAAAAATAATGAGAAATTTATTTAATTGAGAGTAATGTGTTAAAGATTTTCTAGTTGTTTTCTACAATTTGGGAATTAATCAATTTCTAAACACAAATTAACGATATACGAAAGTAATATTTTCCACAAGCTAGCTTGCAAATTGTTAGCATTGAGCTATAACACCAACTATGCTTCTAGATTTATTGCTTTGAAAAGCGTCAACAAAAAGTTGTTATTAAAATTCGTTGCTATGTATTTAAATGCTACCTGAAAGTATAGAATATTATTTTTCATGAAGACAATAAATAAGTAGTCTCTGATTTTATGAGAGCTACTGAAATAAGCAGTTATTTTATTAATATTTTTGTTAGAAGTTTTATATTGTTAAGAGATGTATAAAATTGAGAAATTCTGGTAGTTTCTAGCGGTTGCAAATAGGCAGCTTTCTCGTTTCGTACGATACTTCAGAAAAATCGTGCAATTGTAATCACACCACCCATTTCTGTCCACTTTCTTTAAATTTCTGTAAAACTTTATCTCTTGCTTTTATAACACAGACCAACGCGATTTTTGTTTCCTGATATCTGATGGGCGTCTTTTGTGTATTCTTTTCGCTGAAACCGAATCCGTACTCAGAATTTTCTATCACCCTCAAGTACTAAGATATTCGTGAAAGACGGATTACATTGTATAACATATCGTAAAGAACGTAATCAGGCGGGTGACATCATTGGAATATAAACAGCTTTATAATGCTTGGGGAAGATTCTAGAAATCAAAAAGTGGGCTTAAGATATATAAGCTCCGTGGACAGGATGGGCAACAGTTGATATCGTAAACACGTCTACAAATAAATAAAAAGCACAAATAAAGAAATAATATTTTATTGTACAGTGTATGTTGCTGGCAGACTTTATAGAATGTCGTGAAAGTGTAAATCAACGGAATACGTTTTGTCACGTATGCGGCGAGTTTACGATTAAATCTCACAAAAGACAATAGCTACGTTTAATCAAAAAAGCTTACGAGTTTCATATTGGGTGCAAACTTGGCGTTCAGGTCCTGAGCACCGCATATCATTTGTACTACGTGTGTGGTGAATTTAGGAGGATGGCTCAATGGTACCTCTAAGTCTATGCTTTTTGCAGTATCTAAAGATCTACCTTCGGGTGGAGCATTGGAAAATAACATGTAAAGTATCTAAAGATCATGTTAGAGATTGCTATTTTTGCTTGACGAATCTATCGTAATTTTATTGAAATGGAAGCTTACTGTACACTACCCAAATCTGCAATCAGCTCTCAGACTAGTTCTTTACAACCAGAATTTACGTGTTCCCAAACATTCCGAATCATATACACTTGGCGATGATATGATTGCTGCTGAAGATAATATTGGTGAACCTGTGGAAGAAAACGCAGATCCTGATTTCCAACCATTTAATATTGGTATTCCACGTTTACTTGGTACGGGATTTAAATTTGTCAAAAGCGCAATCCCAATGTTGGAATCCAGTTTGCAATGTTGGAATCTATTACAGAGTGGTATGCATATTTCCACATATCGGAGACGTGAACACGATTTTCTTCATTTTTTACATAGTGTGATCAGTTGGTATACTGTGTAGATGTTTCTGTATTAACGGATGCATTGGGTACTAGGATGTAAGTACATTACTAATGAGTGGAGACTATTTATTGATTTATTTGCTCTAAGCTTGAAGGGAGTTCTTCTCTACAATGGAAATTCGTACCCCCGTGTTCCCATTGGCCACTCAGTACTTATGTAGGAAACCTATGACAATATAAAACGAAAATTTTACTTGAAAAAATTAAATATACATAACATGGGCGGAGTATATCTGGTAATTTAATGGCATAGCACTTTTCTTAATCTTCTTTGGGGACTAAACCACTCATAGTTTTTAAAATTATCTTTATTAACGTTTCGATTCATGACCTAGGATCGTTTTCAAAATAAAAAAAACTTCAGGTTTGACATTTATGACATAAATTGAAGGTGACTTTGATTTATTGATGTTCGAAATATTTGGTTTGAGTACACTAAGCAAAAAATTTTTTAAAGTTTAAATGCATGATTGCCTTCAATTTGTGTTACGGCCTGGGACCGACTTTTTTTAGGTAGCCAATACGCTTAACGTGAAATCAGCTGATTAATTTTTATTGGTGAATTTTATATAAATTCAATAACTTGGAAAACATTTTTTAACATGTTTCTATTTGTACAATTGAGAGGATGGTTATTAAAGAAGTGTGCGATTGCATTATTAAAAGGTTTAAGTAGTCGTTTTTTTATATTTATTTTGAAAGGGAAAATCATTATGATTTAGGCTACCTCTTTGGTAGATTTTAACATGGTTCTAAGGCGACCCTATGGCGGGTTTACACTTGTCAGATACCAATGTTGTTCTATGAAGGTTGTATGTGGATCTGAGGCGACCCTATAGCGGGTTTACACTTGTCAGATACCAATACTGTTTACCGGAGATTGTATATGGTTGTGAGGTAACCCTATTGCGGGTTTACACTTGTCAGATACCAATGCTGTTTTACAGGGGTTGTTAATATGCTTCATCATCAAATCTTCATCTCAAAACTGGTTGGACACGTACCTGCACTTATTTATATTCTGAGCTAGTCTACACAGGAAGTGCCTACACAGCCTATATACAGCTCGGTTCCCCTTCTATTGTTTTCTAATGACAAGTGTAAACCCGCCATAGGGTCTCCTCAGATCCATATACAACCTTCATAGAACAACATTGGTATCTGACAAGTGTAAACCCGCCATAGGGTCGCCTCAGAACCATGTTAAAATCTACCAAATAATGCAATCGCACACTTCTTTAATAACCATCCTCTCAATTGTATAAATAGAAACATGTTAAAAAATGTTTTCCAAGTTATTGAATTTATATAAAATTCACCAATAAAAATTAATCAGCTGATTTCACGTTAAGCGTATTGGCTACCTAAAAAAAGTCGGTCCCAGGCCGTAACACAAATTGAAGGCAATCATGCATTTAAACTTTAAAAAAATTTTTGCTTAGTGTACTCAAACCAAATATTTCGAACATCAATAAATCAAAGTCACCTTCAATTTATGTCATAAATGTCAAACTTGAAGTTTTTATTATTTTGAAAACGATCCTAGGTCATGGATCGAAACGTTAATAAAGATAATTTTAAAAACTATGAGTGGTTTAGTCCCCAAAGAAGATTAAAAAGAATACTAAACAAACCACAACAAACATACAGGGAGTATTTGCTTAGTACTTTGTTAGGAATGCAATTTGCTTACACCAAGTACTGCTGCTTTTCCTGCGAATCGGATAGTAGAGCAAAGGATAATCACTAGTTTGTAAAAGACTGGAAAATACAAGAAAATCTGGTGCTGGTCCTCCTCCCGTTGTAGCACAGAAAGTTTTGCTAAACCTCTGCACATAAAACTGGAAGTGATGAAAAAAACTTTATCAAAACTTTCAATAAAGATTGCGAATGATTCCAATATATGAGAGAGAAGTTTCCCAGATTAAGTGACGCAAAAGTAAAAGAAAAGAAAAATTTTGTTCGTAAATTCGTCATATCATAAAGGATAGTATATTTTATTCAAAACTGACCGAGATTGAAGCTGCTGCATGGGTACCATTTAAAGAGCGTGTTCTAATTTGGGAAATACGAAGACTAAAAATTACTAACAAATTGTGACTCTTTTGATTGCCACATATAGCTGTATGGGTTGCAACATGTCTTTGTAGATTCATTTTCTCCACTGGCATTTGAACTTTTCCCCTGCATATCTAAGATCTGCGAGTTACGAACATGGTGAAAGGTTTCACCAAGACAATATGTATTGAAAAAATACGATACCAAGGGAGTCCCACAATGCTCGCAAGTTATTGTTGTAACCTAACCAGGGATGCTCCAGAGGTGCCCTATAAACGAAAATCAAATGCAAAAAAAATTTGAGATTTGGTAATGACGTGGTATGTATAATTTGTATTATAACAATTGTAAGTATTATATAATAAAATGTTCCACTATAACAATATGAATAACTTTTGACTAGAGGTGATAGAAAGTTTCTGTTGAGAGACTCTTACTCGGCGGGAAAAATTCTACAAGAAACGCCCATCGCACATTCCGGAACAAAAAAGTTTACATGTGTAATTACCGTTAAGTTCGCGCTAGTCATGGTACTTTTATTTTACCAACTAGTTATGGCTAATTAAAACGAATTTGAAAAGCTAACTGTTTTTAGTTTTCTTAAGATGGAAATAATGAATTTATTGCATATAAATTAATAAAATGGCCAAGTCAATTTATTGCACTGAACATTACACAATTTACAATCCGAGATTTTAAGTATTGTTTCAGACAGATACGTATAATACTTGAATGTAAACTAGTTTTTCGTTCCTTATCAAGTCATCAACTTTGAAAGTAGAAACTGAAATAATGTTGAATTCTACCTTGTACTGCAACATTACCCCATGAAACATGCCCGTGACTGTATATACCATTTTTGTCGTTTCTTTTAGTACGACTCGAGAAACTTGTTTATAATATAATGTTATATTACCATTTGTGTATTGTACCAGATGGTCAGGTAAGATGCATATTGTTAGTACAAGGAATGGAATGTTGATGGGCCTAGGATTTGTATGACAAATTGCTATTACAATTTACGGGAAAGTGTAAGTTGTTTTTTAAGTTTTAAGCACGTCAAGATAAAGGACGACATGAATAACGGTCCATAACTCCCATTTTAATGTTCTATACGTACCATATTGTGTATAACCTTTGTCTTCGCGTTATTCTACGTTCTTAATTTCCTTCAAATATTTCGTGCTTTATAAAATGTTGAATGCGTTTTCGCATAATTAATTATTTTTGTTTTAATGTATAATACAGTTAGCAATTAATTTCCGAAAGTCGTGAAATAATTGAAATATTCGAAGGAGAATTTTACGATGACGAGAAATATTTGAACGAATGAAACCTAGTAAATAGTTGGTCACGGTTCGAATAAGATTCGACTAAGTTTCGAATTCCGTTGAATTTTAAAAATAACTTAAAAATTCTCGGTTTCAATGTCATTTAAATCGTTAAACACTGATGATTATCGCTGAAGAGCAAGTAAAGATATGGGCATTTGCTCAAAGCTGAAGGTCATATTTAAATTATTGAATTTGTATGTTCTACAAAATTGATTTAGTATTACAAGCTTTCAGGTTATCAGCTCTCTAGAGTAATCATAAAAGTGCCCTTGTCGGTGGTTTTATAAAAATTGGAAGTCGTTTCATAGCGGGTCCGTTTTCGTTATGGAATGAATATTGGTTCTAACATCATTATTGAAAGTACTTATTTTCCTTTATTGTCAGTGGAATATTGTTTTCTGTTATACAGGGTTATTCAAAATTAAACTTCGTTCAGCGTGCTCATCGTCCCAAAACACGAAAAAATAATGCATATTATCTTATTCCCAAATGCTTCCTTACAGATATAGAGGACGTAGGAATTGAAAAGAATTGTGGTTTTAGTTTTAATTACAAATAGCAGCTTTCGAATTAATCAATTGAATAGCGTTTAAAATTGTGTGGTGTTCGTTTAACATGCTTCAAACATGTATAACTGAGGCATCAGGATACAGACAGCTATTTGCGTGCCTAAAAGTGTATTTGTAAGTGATAGCAAACACTAAAAGTTTATACAGTACGAAGACTTTAATGCATTTTCATTATAACGTGGCTTACGATAGTCTTAGCGTAACAGAAATAATGTACGAGGTCTGATCAATAAGTATCACGAATTTTGAATATTCGATTTTCGATTTTTTTTTTTGGTGGCGTTATGTTGGTACACATGTCTCTCACTTATGCTGACAATGTCGGCCATTTTGAATGTTTAGTTAATTGTTGACAGCTATTTTGGTTGGACGTGTTTTGGCTTGTCTTCGATTTTTGCCTATTCCAAAAAATGGATCAAATAATCTGTATCAAATTGTGTGTGGAAAACAAAATTAAATGCGCGGACGCATTCCGAATGTTGACTGTGGCTTATAGTCAAGCTACCTTGGACCAAAGCAACGTTTATCGGTAGTACAAAAAGTTCGCAGAGGGCCGAAAAGCATGTCGTACACTAGAGCACAACAACAGACGAAAACATTGATGAAGTTAAGAAAATAATATTGGTCAATCGTCGAATCACCGTATAGAGAAGCTGTTGAGGACCTAAACCAATGATTTGGGCATGAGACGGGTCGCAGCGGAATTTGTGTCAAAATTGCTCACTTTCGAACAAAAACAGTGTCGCGTTAACATTGCTAAGGAGCTGTTGGACTCGGTCCGCGACGACCCAAATTTGCTCAGAGGACCATAACTGGTGACGAATCATGGTTTTATGGTTATGACGTGGAAGCCAAAGCTCAATCATCGCAATGGAAGCGTCAGAGACGACATCGAAGGAAGAGCTGAACAAGATCACAAAAAGTTATTTTTGTAAGTGCTTCGTGGATTGGGAAAAACTTTGGCATAAATGTATTATCTATTTCGAATGGACCTGCACCTTGCCAAAGTTCTAGATTACTAGAACAGGTGAAATGGCTTGAGTGTTTTAATGAGCTAAAGAGCCAAACTACAGGTCCAACCTAAGTAGTAGGGTCGTTAACGAGGAACCAGACTAAGACAGGTCCCCGAAAGAAGACATCGGCTCTTTCGGTACATCGATTGGCAGATACGATAGGGATCAGTATGGCAGTCTAAGACACACTACCGCGATGTGGAAGGCAACGGGAAACCACCACATTACCTCCCAAGTACACAGCGTACCTAAATTATAATAAAATGATGGCATTCTCTGGGGTAAAAGATTCCGGAGTTAAAATAGTCCCCCATTCAGATCTCCGGGAGGGGACTACTTCGGAGGATGCGATCGAAAAGTTAAGAATAAGAGTCAGGAACATTTTGCGACTCGGAGCGTGGAATGTTAGAAGTATGAAGCAAGTAGGTAAGCTAGAGAACCTAAAAATCGAAATGAATAGGTTATCACTAGACATAGGATCAGCGAAATTCGGTGGCCAGAGGCGGGGGATGTTTGGAATGAAGACTTCAGGGTAATTCATACAGGAGCAGAGGAAGGAAATTTGGGTGTGGGGATAGCTATGCGAAAAAAGATAGGATACTGTCTAGAAAATTACTTACAAAAAACCAAAGAGTACTCATGGTTAGATTAGAATCTAAACCGGTAAACACAGTAATAATTCAAGTATACATGCCCCACCTCTAGCTACAGTGACGAAGAGGTAGAAGCGATCTACAAAGATATCGAAGACATATTAAGATACGTAAAAGGACATGAAAATTTAATAATTACGGCGGATTTTAATGCAGTGGTAGGTGAGGGTATGGAAGGAGCGGTAGTAGGTTTATTTGGTTTAGGCACGAGAAACGACAGAGGAAATAGGCTGGTAGAATTTTGCGACAAGAACAATGAAATCATCACAAACATATTATTTCAACATCACGTTGGAAGACGATATACGTGGAAGATGCCAAGAGATATAGGAAAATATCAAATAGATTACATTCTTGTTAGACAACGGTTTGGGAATCAATTAAAAGACTGTAGAAGCTAGCCAGAAGCAGATATAGACACTGACCACATCGTAATTATGAAGGCCGCACTTAAATTTAAAAATTTGAAAAAAAGAAACGGAAAAAGGCACCTTGATTTAGAAAAACTAAAAGATAAAGATATTCAAAAAAGATTTAAAAAAAAGTCAAATGAATTGCTCAAAGATATCGGGAAAATATCTTATACTAAGGACGTAGAAACAGAATGGAATAACATTATATCCAGTCTAGACACGGCGGCCAGAGATATTCTGGGGTATACACAAAAGGAAAATAAGAAACCATGGGTAACAACGGATATCCTGAATTTAATAGAAGAATGACGAAAATACAAAAATAAATCAGACGAAACGGGAAAAAAAAACGATACAAAGCCATAAAATGGGAAATTATTCGCAAATGCAGGAAAGCTAAAGAACAATGTATTGATAAAAAGTACAAAGAGGTACAAACTAAGATGGAAGTAGAAAAGACAGATAAAGCATACAAACTAATTAGAATCAATTTTAGGCATATAAAACCGTATAACAAAAATATAAGGAACACGGGAGGAAACGTCATTATAGAAAATGTAGAGAAAGTGGATAGATGGCAGGAATATATAGGGAATTTATATGCAGGAGAGGAACTAACAGTATTAGAACAGGAATCAAACATTGAAGATGATGACCTTGGCTATCTTATACTTACAGATAAGTTTGATTAAAGGGTCTGAAAAATGGAAAGGCACCGGGTACAGATAGGGTGCGAGCAGAAACTCTAAAAGCTGCTGGACAAGCAGTAACAGAACGTCTCTTCCAACTTGTAAACTATATGTATGAGACAGGCGAGATACCCAAAGATTTCAAACGTAACATCATAGTAACTTTACAAAAAAAGAAAGGCGTGAATAGATGTGAAAATTTTCGAACAATAATTTTGACAGCACACGTGTCAAACATATTAATCTAGAATTGTACAAAGACGAATGGAAAAACGAACTGAAGAAATACTAGCAGAAGATCAATTTGGGTTTAGGCGAAACAGGGGAACACAGGAGGCTATTTTAGCTCTGAGAGTGATAATGGAGAAAACAATAGAAAAAGCGGAAAAAAGTATATAGGGTTTGTAGATCTGGAAAAAGCATTCGACAATGTAAAATGGAAAAAAATGTTCGAAATACTCAAAAAGATTGGAATGAGTGATAGGGACAGACGAATAGTACATAGCTTATACAAAGAGCAAACAGCAGTAATAGAATTAGAGCAGTAACGTAGAGAAGTAAACATTAGGAAAGGGGCGAGACAGGGATGTGTCCTATCCCCATTAATTTTTAACTTGTACATTGAAGAGGTAATGAATACTGTCAAATGCAGGAAGACATTTGGAATTACTTTGTAAAGACAAAAAATTGATATGCTTAGATTTGCAGATAATATAGCGGTATTAGCGTCTAGCAAGGAAGAGTTAGAAGTTACTCTTAATGAAATGAAAACGGTTCTAACAGAGAGAGATACGGTATGAAAATTAACAAAAGTAAAACTAAAGTACTAGTATGCAAAGGAGGGGAAAATAAATCCAAAACAAGTATACAAATATGTAACACGAACTTAGAAGTTAAGGATTTCTGCTTCCTACGAAGCCAAATAACGCAAGATGGGAAAAGCACAAAAGATGTAAAACAAAAGTTAGCACAAGGTCGTGCTACATTTAACAAGAAAAAGCTACTACTATGTTCAAAGACAACAAACCTAGAAACCAGGAAAAGATTGCTTAAAACATATGTGTGGAGCACAGCACTGTACGGATGTGAAGCCTGGACAGTAGGAGAAGCGGACAAGAAAAAGGTAGAATGTGGTGCTACAGACGTATGATGAAGATATCGCGGACAGACAAAGTTAAGAACGAAGAGGTACTAAAAATGGTAGGTGAAGAAAGAAATATGTGGAAAACGGTAAAAAATATGAGAAGATGATAGGCCACATACTACGGCATGAGGAAATAGTGCGGAATATATTAGAAGCAGATATAGGAAAAAAGAGAAGAAGAGGTAGACCTACGTTAAACTATTGCACACACATAGTGAAAGATGTAGGCTGTAGGAGTTTCAATGTAGGTACGCATCCAACCAGTCGCAAGAGGGATAAATTAATGACGAAAAAAGTAACTGTACCAAAACATGATGATTATTATAAACAACTACAAGTATTGGTTGAGCAATATTCTCGAATAATGTTAATTGTGTGAAAGGATTTACTGAAAAACTGAATCTCGGTGAAATAGGGCATAAAATTAGAAAACAATAGAAGGGGAAGCGGGAACCGAACTGTATACATGCTGTGTGAGAAAAAATGAGCGCAGATAAATCTGATTATTATAAACAACTACAGGTGTTGGTTGTGAAATATCTGCAACTAATGTTGACTGTGCGAAAAGATATATTGGAAAAAATATTAAATCGGTAAATGTTTATGTGCTGAGGGAACTTGGCAGCCACAAGCTGCTTACCCCCCTTCGCAACTACTAAATGTCTGAGAAATTGGGTATATAATTGTAAAACAATAGAAGGGGACCGAATTGTATCTAACAAAAAAGAACGGCGCCTATGGTCAAAGACAACAAACATAGAAACAAGAAAAAAATTGTTGAAAGCATATGTCTGGAGCACAGCACAGTATGTCTATGAAGTACGGGCAGCCCGAAAAGCAGACAGAAAAACGGTAGCAGCCTTTTTTGAAGTGCTGTGCTTCAGATGTATGAGAATGATAGCATGGACAGACAAAGTTAATAACAAATAGGATATAGAAATAGTAGGGGAACAAGGATGTCTGTGGAAAAAAAGTAGGAAAAATTGTGAATACGTTCAAATGCATTTTTGGGAGAATAGTATGGGATATATTACAAGCAGAGATAGGAAAAAAGAGGTAGATGTAGATCTAGATCAGATAGTGATAGATGCAGACTGCAAATTTCAGGGAAATCTGTAGTTTAGTTCAGAATAGGAAACAATGATGGTACGCGTCTAACCAGTTCCAGGACTGAAGACCTAATGATGATGACGAAATATATTATATCCGAGAGGCATTGCTTTGAAGGGTACAAAATAGATATTAATAAATAAATAAATACTTTTTGAAAAAACACAAAATTCGCATACTTTTTGAACAGACCTCGTATATACTTCGTGATTGCAATGTACTTGATGTAGTTGTCGTCTAGGATCATTTTAGAAGACGGCGTGCAGCATATAAAGTTGTCTATATGGAAACGGTTTGTGTTTTCGAGGAGTGGTTGTTTGGGTGTACTTTCATACTTCTTCATCACCATCTTAAAAATTATACAAAGACTAACAAGTGTAACACAAAGAAACATCTTTCTCTTGCTGTTTGCAGTTGATCGTGTCGGGAGTGTTTAACTGTAATAGTTTCATTATTAATTGCACTATGCAGTTTATGATACCTACAGTCCACGCAGCTATAGAAGAAAGGAACCGAAAGTGATTATTTATTACACGATTCGCACTTTCAATCAAACATTGAGCCTTCGAGCCGAATCTAATTCGTTTTAAATTGTATTTTATATCCCACGCCCTTTCTGTTTTATTTTTTATAAGGAGTGTGTTTTAAATCCATTTGTGTGTAAGCTGTATAGACATTTGCTTACACGTATTTAAAATAACTGCATTATTTTAATATCCTTACAATATAAATGCATGTTGATTTGTTTCATTTTGTTATTTTCAATTGATTATTATAGACGTTACATCTTAATACTGCCAAACGGTTTGAAATCCATCATGCGGCTGAAGTACCAATGTTTGTAAAATTAAATGCATTTCTAGATCAATCGTTGAATGCTTTAGAGATGATCAATCTTAGATCTCGAAAAAGCACCAATAACCAATGAATGGCGAGTATTCGTATTTGAATAAGCAAATTTCATCCAGCGTGTCATATATCTACAAAGTCCCAAAAAAAATGCTAGGTGTGTGATGGATCATATTTGATTTATTGCTGCATGGAGTTCCTTGGAGAATCAGAAGAATTGTTTGTTCTGCTCGCACTGTTTCGGAAATTGTTACTCAATAGCTGTTGTTAAACAATATCGGAAATCACACTATACATTGTTCTAATTTGATGATGTATAAACAGCTGCTAATATACTCGCTAAAATGTTATTCAAAGAAATGAAGCTATTGAAGTTTATTGTGCACCGAATTAGAGGACTAGAGTTAGTTTATTATTTTCACGTTATATTGTTAATGCAACAACTTTGTTTACTACTGCACAAGAATCGACTGTAGAGGGTTTTTGAAAACTGCAAACTGTGAGGACACTTATATAATGAGAGAATATTGAATTTCATTACATGAAAGGAATATATAGCAGACATTAACTAGAACTTTAATGAAATATGAAATACGAATCAGTTCGTTTGTAAGATAAAAATAGGAAATATTTTATGAAACAATTTATTGATCTTTTGTAAAATATTCAACATCAATTAAATGGATTAAAATAAAAATAGCTAATTAAAATATGGAAAATATGGAAAATTTCTTGAAAAGATCAAATTTGGTTCAATTTTAACTCATGTGACATCATATTAAATTTTTTCAAATACATCATTACAAGTTACAGAAAATTTAGATAAATAACAACAAAACTAAATACGTTTATATTTTATGAAAATTGTCATTTTACTTTTATAATTAATCAGAGATAAAAAAGAAAGGAAAATTAAATTAAATTTGAAATATATTATTACAAATTTCAGAAAGTTTGAGTAAATAATACAACTTCTAAACTGATTCTACTTATTGCAATTGAAAAAATAGTATATTTATCAATACAGCTGCAGCACAATAAACTTTTTAGGCTGCAGTTTCGCGGAGTCGTTTAGCAAACGCACCCGCCAAGGCAGTAGTTTTAGTAGGTATGCCTTAAAAGTGAGTCCCAGACATCGGTTCTAAAGAGTTCCACTTCACCGGACTTGGATAACTATCATAAAAAGATACAGCTAAGACTTTGATGTGCATATATTTTCCTTGCGACAATTACGTTTTTGTATCGAATTTCTGCTTTATACACAAATTTTACCTTGTCCATGTCCAACCGAATGCGCAATAACCGTAGGTGTCAAAGAAATAAAAGTATCTGTTGACCCAGTTGGAATATGGCTGTCTTTTAAAATACCATAAATTTTTTCTTCGTGGGTATAATGTAATATGTTTTTGTTTGCATTTCTCAATAAAATCTCTAACTTTCGAATAATTTTTCATCTTCCAATTAATTTCATAGACATAATAAATCGCCCTTCAAAACACAAAAGATTCTGTTAGAAGTACAAAGTATCCTTCGGTATAATAAATTTTTAAAGGTAACATTTAATTGATCATCCCTAGTAGCTTTGTAAACCCTATAAAAAAATTAATAGTTTAATGAAAAATATAAATTTACTTACTTGACCGTAAACACATCTTTCTATTAAATTAGTGGGTCGCCTGCGTCTTTTCTAACCGGAACTATCATTCCTTGAATATAAGGGTTATTATCAAACCCAGAGACTTGTGTCTGATTGATTAAAATTATTTCTTTTCTATTCCTATAAACCGAAAGCAACACGCTGCTATGTTTTAATGGGGAAATTAATTCCTCTGGCACGTTTGAATTTAAAATATAAAAATATTCTAAATAATTTTTTTTCAGCACTTGAAAGTCGATGTGTGTAAAGTTAGCCTCGCACTTTTCGAATATTGTATTTTTGTTGATTGTGCCACATTGTGCTCCGTTTGTGCCGTAAACCACAACTCTGTAACTCAATGCGTATTCGAGATAAACACAAAAAACAATTTTTTTGTAGCTCTGCACTTTTTGAATTCTTAGTTTTATTTCATTGTGATTTCTTGTGCTATAGTTGTGCTGCCTTGTGCCGCAAGTCCGAGATCGGTAACTCTACTAACAGTGAAGAAATTAAATAAAACTAAAATTACACCAGTCCCGCACTTTTGGTCAAATAAATGCGTGAAAATATTTTTCAAACTCTACATGTGTAGAAATATTCTATTTTAAGAGGTGGGAGTATAAAAAATTTAACATTTTTGAATTTATGAAAATTGTGCTAGTTGTGCTAACGAAATGCAACATTTTTCCCAATGACCTAATGCGGTTAGACTGATAGATAGACTGCAGCACACATAATGAAACGGAACAGATTTTAGTGTAGGAATGAAAATCTTCAAACACCTATGATTTCGGAACCGTGACAAATATTTAAGTTGTTCAGAGTTTTGTTAACTCAATACAATATTGCGTACAAGCATATTTTAAAAGTGAAAAACGTGTACTCAATATACTCATTAAGTAATTTAAACTTTTTTGTGCATTGTATTTATATTGTTTTGTATTTGTTTAGTTTAATAAATTCTTGTAATTTGTGTTTTATTTATTTTAAAACTATAATAGCAAAATACAATACGTGATAACTATTACTTAAAGCTATAACTAAGAACTAAACTCGCTAAACTAAACTAGATAGAAGGCAACTAAACTATATGGAAAAATCTAAGTTGAATCGCTTGTTATGTATATTAATAGATGTGTATCTATTTTTAACTTATTTGTTTTCTGTTTTATATATTTTACTAGGTCATCAAATTCGACCCATTCGTGACCTTGGTAAGAATAACCGACGTAATGTCTCCAAGACCTCCATATCTTGTTATTACCCTGGTTAGTTTGAAAGTATTTGTCGCAAGCTGGATATTTGTGGCAACCTGTCGAGAGTATGCAATTCTTGGTATTGTGTTTACCATGTCACATTCTATAAAAATTTGTGCACCATAATGTCGACTTTTGTTCATTATTTGGTTGCAAAAAAATTGAAATGTTGTATGGAATAGCATCTAAGATGGCTTCAGATATTTGATCAAAACCTTTTTTATAATGTCGACGTTAATTGGGACGATCACAGAATTTTCCTCGATAGTCTTTGAACATGCGTTGCATTTTCTAATCTTGGTATAACTAGGATTACTATTGAAGATATATATCTATCATGGTTCCGAAATTATGGGCGTGTGAAAATTTTTATTCCTAAAATTAGTTCGGTTTCGTTACCTGTGCTACAGTATCTATTAGTCTGATGGCATTTTGTGATTGGGAAAAAAATGCTGCATTCACAATTTTTAAAATTAAAAAAATGTTGAATTGTTTGTTTACTCCCACTCCTTTAATTAAAGTATTTTCTCACCAATGTGATTTTTGAAAATATTTGTACGCAAAATAAGTGTATTCGGCTATCACAGCTCAACACAACTGGCAGAATTTAAAAATCTGTTACGGTTACGAAATTATAGGCGTGTGAATATTTTCATTCCTAAAATTGGTTCCGTTTCATTATTTGTGCTGCTGTATCTCTGGCGGCATTTTGCTATTAGGAAAAATGTTGCATTTCGTTAGCATAATATAGAACACTTCTTATAAATTCTAAAATGTTAATTTTTTTTTACCCCCACCTCTTAAAATAGAATATATTTCTACATATGTGGAATTTGAAAAATATTTTCACATATTCTTTGTGTTTTCGAGTAGCACAACTGAGCACAATTCGCAGAATTTGAAAATCTGTTACGGTTCCGAAAATATAGGCGTGTGAATATTCTCATTCCTAATCTTATCTGCGCTGCTGTATCTATCAGTCTGACGGCATTTTGACATTAGGAAAAATGCCGCATATCGTTAGCAATAAGTCACAATTTTTAAAATTCAAAAACCGTTGAAATGTCTGTTTACTCCCACTTCCTCTATTAAAGTATTTTCTCATCCTGTGATTTTTGAAAAATATTTGTACGCAAAATAAGTGTATTCGGCTATCACAGCTCAGCACAACTGGCAGAATTTAAAAATCTGTTACGGTTACAAAATTATAGGCGTGTGAATATTTTCATTACTAAAATTGGTTCCGTTTCATTATTTGTGCTGCTGTATCTCTGGCGGCATTTTGCTATTAGGAAAAATGTTGCATTTCGTTAGCATAATATAGAACACTTTTTATAAATTCTAAAATGTTAATTTTTTTTTACCCCCACCTCTTAAAATAGAATATATTTCTACATATGTGGAATTTGAAAAATATTTTCACATATTCTTTGTGTTTTCGAGTAGCACAACTGAGCACAATTCGCAGAATTTGAAAATCTGTTACGGTTCCGAAAATATAGGCGTGTGAATATTCTCATTCCTAATCTTATCTGCGCTGCTGTATCTATCAGTCTGACGGCATTTTGACATTAGGAAAAATGCCGCATCTCGTTAGCAATAAGTCACAATTTTTAAAATTCAAAAAACGTTGAAATGTCTGTTTACTCCCACTTCCTCTATTAAAGTATTTTCTCATCCATGTGATTTTTGAAAAATATTTGTACGCAAAATAAGTGTATTCGACTATCACAGCTCAGCACAACTGGCAGAATTTAAAAATCTGTTACGGTTACGAAATTATAGGCGCGTGAATATTTTCATTCCTAAAATTGGTTCCGTTTCATTATCTGTGCTGCTTGTACCTATTAATCTGGCGGCATTTTGCTATTAGGAAAAATGTTGCATTTCGTTAGCACGAAATAGCACAATTTTTATAAATTCAAAAATTGTTACCTCCACGTCTTAAAAGAAAATATATTTCTACACATGTGGAGTTTGAAAACTATTTTCACACATTATTTGTGTTTTCGAGTAGCACAACTCGGCACAATACGCAGAAGTTTTGTAAATATATTACAGAAAAACTTATTTGATATTTTATCTTTCAATTTCTATATTTTGTTTTTACTATACGGAAGCAGATATCGAGCTTCTTTCAGCGCTACAATGTAACAGAACTTAGTACCAATTATTCAACAACAGATGGATTTATTTGGTTTAAAGTGCGGGGCTGGTGAAATTTTATTTTTATTTTATTTCTTCGTTGTTATTAGAATTACCTATCTCGGACTTGCGGCGCAGCACAACTATAGCACAATAGATCACATAGAAATAAAACTGAGAATTCAAAAATGCGGGACTACAAAAAACTTTTTTGTATTTATCACGAATACGCATTGAGTTACAGAGTTGTGGCTTATGGCACAATACGGCACAAACGGAGCACAATGTGGCACAATCAACAAAAATACAAAATTCTAAAAGTGCGGGCTAACTTCACACGCAATGTAAGCTAGCTGGCCCGATTCCAAGTTTATTAATCTAAAATCAGTAAATAATAGTAGTACAGAACTTGTTCGAGTAGCTCTTGTTGCATATAAAGAGTAGCTTATTTGCATCTTTGTCTATACCCGGTTTGTCGTAAGCTCAGTTAGAGTATAGGATTCCAGTTTCTTCACTGCTGAAAAACTACTATCGCATTTGTGTGTTCGCGATTAATTTTCAAAGCTTTCTCGTGTTCCTGGGTGAACAAATCATTCTAAAGTTAAGCTAAACGGCAAACGTTCGCGTTCTAGTAAAAGTATGATTTTGATGTTTTGCTTCTAGTACCCAGTTTGTTAAAATTATTTCTCGTTTCATTACTAAATGAATTTTTAACAGAATAAGAGTGAACTTGGCGTAGAAAATTATTGTAATCTTTGTACTTTTCCGTATGTATTTTTGACCGCATTAACGTTGCATCCTTTGCTCTCTGGCATATATTGCCCTATGTAACTAGCTGTATATGTTCTAATAAAAAAACTTCTACCTTATTTACACGGCTAGTTTACGGTGTTTTTCCTAGGTTTTTTTTCTGCAGTTCCAGTCCACTGATCCATAGGAGGCGTACGTCGAAGGCGTGTCTTCACTTTCAACAATTTTTCCTCTCCACTGAGCATGTTCATCCACTATTTGCATGTTTCAAAGGAACAATGAATGGTTTTTTCGCGATCATTTCATTTCTTTTATTTTTAGTACAAGTTGCTATACTTCACAAAAGACAATGCGCTGTAAGGAAAACTCTGTAATAACAACAATTCTTTATTTTCAAACTGGGTTATACAAGCCTTCTCAACAACTCGTATTTACAATATAATTTGTCAAAGCTCTCACAACGCTTTAGTTTCGAACCAATCATTAACAGTACAAACATTATCTTCTTAATACTACAATTACGATCTTTTAAATTACTATCGAAGCACCGTGATTAGCTTATATTAATTTATATGGTCACTACAATATTTTATATCAGCTCATAATTTATATCGACAGTACACAGAAATTTATATCACATCATTCAAACCTTTAAACTAGGGTATATCCTAATAAAGGCTTAATCAGAAGTGAACTCTAATTAGAACTGAACTTAGAAACGTCGTAACGGCTATTTATACTTATTAAGTTGTACTAGTTATTTCACGAACATTCACGAGGTTATGCAAATAAACGTTCTCCAGATTTCTTATTGTAATCTTTAAATGCTAAGTTTTGTACCTATCAACCAAGAGATCTCGCACCGCAAGACCCGTCCATCATCTTTTGTTTTCAAACCATTCGTTTGCGTTCTAATGTCATTATTCAGGTCACAGACAAACCGATGGACGCTACACCACTTTGATCGTTAGACATTTTATTTTTTAATATTAAAGTAATAGTATAACATATTTTTCGATTTTATAGTGGAGTATGAATAATTAGTTGGAGTGATCATATTAAATAGGGTTTAATAGCCTAGAAAAATAAAAATGAAATGTTAAATATTCAATCAACCAACTTAAGTGTAATCAATTTACCTTATGTATTTTTGTAATTTAACAAATTTCTTTTCTCAATAATAGCACCACTTGTTACATTAATAAATTTAGGTTATCTGTATTTTTAGACATAAGCATGCGCGTCGCAAGTAAATCTTCCTGTATGTTTGTTGTGGTTTGTTTAGCATTCTTCTTACTCTTCTTTGGGAATTAAACCACTCATAGTTTTTAAAATCATCTATATTTACGTTTCGATCCATGACCTAGGATCGTTGTCAAAATAATAAAAACTTCAAGTTTGACATTTATGACATAAATTGAAGGTTACTTTGATTTATTGATGTTTGAAATATTTGGTTTGAGTACACTAAGCAAAAATTTTTAAAGTTTAAAAGAATAATTGCCTTCAATTTGTGTTGCGACCTGGGATCGACTTTTCTTAGGTAGCCAATACGCTTAACGTGAAATCAGCTTATTAATTTTTATTGGTGAATTGGTGAAATTCAATAATTTGGGAATTGGAAAACATTTTTTTACATGTTTCTATTTATACAATTGAGAGATTTTTAATTTTATGTCTTATTTTACCGAGATTCAGTGAAGGGGGTTAAGCAACCTGTGGCTCCCAAGATCCCCCAACATTTAGAATTTGCCGAAATAATGGTTTTCTAGCTAATATGCTTATTGTTATGTAATTAGTTATTGTATGTATAAATAGAAATCATGTATGTAGGCTGTATTTCATGTTAATACCGCAAGGAAAGCCCAGGAAAAACTTGCAATGCTACCTAGATATTGTGGGCATTTGATCTTCATTTGTTATTTCTTTTAGTAATGGAATCCATTGTTTACTGAAAGGCACGGATTCGTTTGCAACGCAGTTATTTTTATGTAGGGTTATATAAGCAGGTTCTTTGATTTTGCGTTTTTGGTGGTTTTCTTCTTTGTCGATAATTTTTGCGTCTTCCCATTTTATTTTATGACTGGAGTCCCATGCATGTTGGCAAATCATGGATTTTTCAAATTTTCTATTTTTTATATATGATTTATGTTCTCTTAATCGAACTTCAAATGGTCTGGAACTTTCCCCTATATAAAACTTATTACATTCGCAGGGTATTTTGTAGATACAGTTTTTTGAACTTTGTATTGCGTTTTTGGGTTTTGTTTTTGTTAATTGTGCTCTTAGTGTATTGTTGGTTCTAAATAATAAATTATTAAATAAAAATATAATAAATAAATATTCTAAAAAATATTCTAAATAAATAATTAATAATAAATAAATAATTCTAAATTCTAAATAATTCTAAATAATCTGGGTAAAATAAGACATAAAATTAGAAATCTCTCAATTGTATAAATAGAAACATGTTAAAAAATGTTTTCCAATTCCCAAATTATTGAATTTATATAAAATTCACCAATAAAAATTAATCAGCTGATTTCACGTTAAGCGTATTGGCTACCTAAGAAAAGTCGATCCCAGGTCGCAACACAAATTGAAGGCAATCATTCTTTTAAACTTTAAAAATTTTTGCTTAGTGTACTCAAACCAAATATTTCAAACATCAATAAATCAAAGTAACCTTCAATTTATGTCATAAATGTCAAACTTGAAGTTTTTATTATTATTTTGACAACGATCTTAGGTCATGGATCGAAACGTAAATATAGATGATTTTAAAAACTATGAGTGGTTTAATTCCCAAAGAAGAGTAAGAAGAATGCAAGTAAATCTTGTTTCCCATTACTGGTGACTATTTTTCCTTGGCATTCTAGACAAAATATAAGTAAATTCTTGCGGTAATTGCTGCTGTTGCAAAACCCCCTATGTGTAAAAAGATAAATTGTTTAGGAGGAAAAAAACCTCGACATACATCGACAAAAATACAATTCCGTTTTTGTGTTTTAGATATTATAACTTTCTGACATAATGCAACCACATTTTTATGATTAATAACATTGAATAACAAAAAATTATAAATTTTTATTCGTTTCCTAACGTGGAATGGGCGTTTCTTATAAGATTTTTCCCGCTGATTAGGAATCTGTTGACAGAATTTTTATATCACCCTCCAGTCAAAAGATTCATATTTATATAGTGGAACGTTTTATCATGTAATGTTTGCATTCACTACCTTTGGAGCATCCTTGATTAGGTTTTAACAATAATCTGCGAGCACTGTGGGGCTTCGCTTCCTTTGGCATCGGTTTTCACAATACATTATGTCTTGGTGAAACCTTTTACCGTGTTCGTTACTCACAGATCCGAGATTTGCGGGGGAAAAGTTCAAATGTAAGCAGAGAGAATGAATTTTCAAAGACTTGTTGCAGCCCATATCGCTGTTAGTGGAATACAAGATTCACAATCCGGTCGTAATTTTTTATCCCAAGAAAATGGAACAAACCTCTTTAAATGATACTCATGCAGCAGCCTTATTCTCGGTCAGTTTTAAATCGAATACTGTCCTTTATGATGTGACGAATTTGCAACCCAATAAAAATGTCTTCTTTTAGTTTTATCTCACTTAGTCTGGGGAACTTCTCTCTCCGATATTGGAATTCTTCACCATTCTTTATTTAGAGTTTTGACAGAATTTTTCATCAGTTTCAGTTGTATGGCAGATGTGGTAGTAAATTCTTTGTGTCAACTAGAGGAGGATTTGTACTTTTTTTTTAATCTAGCAACAACGTTTTCTCGCATTTTCCAGTCTTTTACAAAGTAGTGTTTATCATTAGCTCTACTGTTCCGTTAAAGGAAATAGCAGCTCTTGGTGTACCCAGTGGTATTCATAACTAAAGTGCTATAACTTTTGAATCACCACATATGCTCCACCCATGTTCTGTATACTTAATTTTTTTAAGTAAAGTTTTCATATTGTCATAGTGTTCTTTCATATGTACTGAGTGGGTAATAGGGACAAAGTGCTACGAATTTCCATTGTGGCGGAGAACTCCCTTCAAGCGTCGAGTAGATGAATCGATAAATAATTTTCCTTCATTAGCTTTGTATTTACACACAAATGCATCCATTAGTCCAGAAACATCTACACCGTAGACCAACTGATCACATGATGTAAAAAATTGAAAAAATTTGTACGTGTGCCCCATATGTAGAAATATGCGTAACACTCTGTAATAGATACCAACCTTGCAACCTGCATCCCAACAGTTTAGCTTGGGCTTTTGACGAATTTAAATCGTGTACTGTCTTTAAGTTCATCTTGGGAAAGTAAATGCGGTATAGCTATATAAAATGGTTGGGAATCAGGATACGTGTTTTCTTTCATAGGTTTAACAATATTGTTTTCAGCAGCATTCATATCGTCGTCAAACGTGTATATGACTCTGGGCATTTTTGGCAGGTATATTCTGTCTGTCAAGAACTGATCTGAGAACTGATTGCAGTTTGGGTACTCTACAGTATGCTTTGACTTCAGTGAAATTCCAGATATATTCGTCGAACAGAAATGGTAATCTGTAACATGATCTTTAGGTTCTCTCCACACCATAGCGCTGCAAAAGTCATAGACATACGGGTATCGTTGAGCCATCCTCTTAAATTCACAGCACACGTTTCGGAAATGATATGCGATACCCAAGGTTTATTTTGATTTCTTAGTTTGCATACAATATAAAGTAGTTTTTGTCATTTTGTGAGATTTAATCGTCAACTCACCACACACGTAACAAAACGTATCCATTTGATTTGTACACTTTCGCGACATTCTATACAGCAGCATATGCTGTACAGTAAAATTTTATTTCCGTATTTATATTTTATATCTATGTATAGATGCGTTTAGGATATCACCTGCTGCTCATCCTATCCGCGACGCTTATATATCTTAAGCTGGCTTTTCCAGCGATTTGTAGATCCTTCGCCAGGCATTATCACGCCGTTTACATCCCAATGATGAGCCGCCTGCCGGATTTCGTTCGTTACGATATCTTATACAATGTAAAACGTATTTAACGAATATCTTAATACTTGAGGGTGATACGAAAATTCTGAGTGCAGATTCGGTTTCAGCGACCAAAAATACATAAAAGGTAACCCATCAGACATCGGTAAACCAAAATCCTGTTGGTCTGTGTAACACTCGTTTTTATTAAAATTAATATTTCAATGTACATATTGTACATAGCAGGTAATGACATCTGGAAACCACACATAAAACTTTTGCAAACCGATAAAGCAAAAGAAGTAATGTTAAAGTTAAATATAATGTAATTTAAATTGTTAAATTATGCACATAATAAAAACTTGTTTTAATTAGAAATTCAAAGTTCTTTGTCAAAATACAATTATTTTAAAGTAAGGCTGAATTCCTTGTGTGCCTGCATAATTCATGCAGGTACCACTGAATTATTGTTATTTCTAATATAGACAAAGAACGGAAAATAATTTAAATACTAATTTAATATTGTTGATACAAAATGTAAATCCGCTGTGTAGCTGTTCCTAACATGTTAGTTAGTAAATAATTTAACAAGTTTATAAAACACAGTTCATCAAACACCTAAGTAAATTAATATTTTGTACATTTTTTGGCCATTTTGAATGGACCTGCACCGTGCCGAAGTTCTAGATTACTAGAACAGGTGAAATGGTTTGCGTGTTCTAATGAGCTAAAGAGTCAAACTACAGGTCCAACCAAAGTAGTAGGGTCGTTAGTGAGGAACCAGACTAAGACAGGTCCCCGAAAGAGGGCTGCGGCACATACTATAGGGGTCGACACACACTACCGCGATGTGGAAGGCAACGGGAAACCACCACATTACCTCCCAAGTACACAGCGTACCTAAATTATAAAAGCATATGTGTGGAGCACAGCACTGTCGGCTGTGAAGCCTGGACAGTAGGAGAAGCGGACAAGAAAAAGGCAAAAGCCTTCGAAATGTGGTGCTACAGACATATGATGAAGATATCATGGACAGACAAAGTTAAGAACGAAGAGGTACTAAAAATGGTAGGGGAAGAAAGGAATATGTGGAAAACGGTAAAAAATAGTAGAGATGGAATGATAGGTCACATACTACGGCATGAGGGAATAGTGCGGAATATATTAGAAACAGAGATAGGAAAAAAGAGAAGAAGAGGTAGACCTATGTTAGACTACTGTACACAGATAGTGAAAGATGTAGACTGTAGAAGTTTCAGGTTGATGTGTAGGCTAGCTCAGAATAGAAATCAATGGAGGTAGGCATCCAACCAGTCCCAAAATGTATAAATTAATGACGAAGAAAGTAACTGTACTTAAACATGATGGTTATTATAAGCAACTACAAGTATTGGTTGGGGAATATTCTCGAATAATGTTAATTGTGTGAAAGGATTTACTGGAAAACTTTTATTTTGGCAAATGTCTAAGTGTTGGGGGATCTTGGCAGCCACAGGCTGCTTTACCCCTTTCACTGAATCTCGGTGAAATAGGGCAAAAAATTAGAAAACAATATAAGGGAACCGAGCTGCATAGATGCTGTGTGAGAATTTCAAGAAACTGTGTACGCTAGCTCAGAATATAAGTAAGTACAGGTACGTGTCCAACCAGTTTTGAGACGGAAAACCTAATGACGAACAAATAAGCGAGCATAAATCTGATGATTATTATAAACAACTACAGGTGTTGGTTGTGAAATACCTGCAACTAATGTTGACTGTGCGAAAAGATATATTGGAAAAATATTAATCGGTAAATGGTTAAGTACTGGGGGAACTTGGCAGCCACAGGCTGCTTACCCCTTTTCACAACCACTGAATGTCGGAGAAATAGGATATATAATTGTAAAACAATAAAAGGGGTCCGAACTGCATCTAACAAGAAAGAACAGCGCCTATTATGAAAGACAACAAACATAGAACAAGAAGAAAATTGTTGAAAGCATGTGCGGAGCACAGCACAGTATGCCTATGAAATACGGACGGTATGAAAAGAAGACAGAAAAACGGTAGCAGCCTTTTGAAATGCTGTGTTTCAGATGTATGAGGATGATAGCATGGACAGACAAAGTTAATAACAAATAGGTTATAGAAAAAGTAGGGGAACAAGGATATCTATGGAAAAAAATTAGGAGAAATAGAAGGGCAGAATACGTTCTAAAGTATGGGATATATTACAGGCAGAGATAGGAAAAAAGAGATAGGTGTAGACCTAGATCAGATAGTGATAGATGCAGACTGTGCAAATTTCAGGGAAATCTGTAGGTTAGTTCAGAATAAGAAACAATGATGGTACGCGTCTAACCAGCTCCAGGACTGAAGACCCAATGAAGATGATGACGTTCTTTGAAGAAGGCGAACTATAAAGATCGCGTTTCAAAATAATAAATAGAATATTATAAAAAGTTGTAATGTAATTTAAAAATGATTAATCAAAGGTGTACCGTATATAAAATATTGTCGTAAAAGAAGTGATGCTATTTCTCAATTACTTGAAGTTCTTCTGCATTTCCATTTAGATTATTATATCGGAATAGGTTGCCTATACAACGTCTATATTGAATTGTAACATTAACCTTATTCTTTGTGGTTGAAATCCTTCTGTGTGTCTGGGTTGGTACATTATTTTACATGTAAGACAATAAACACAATGCTCAAATATTAATAACCGAAAAGTCTCCGACGTTTTCTCAAGCGCTTATAAAACCAACTTGGTTGAAATATTAAAATTCTTGAAAAAGGAATAATTAACAATATGCGCGCCATCTGATTGTTGGTTTAGTAAGCTTTGTCTGTGCCACTTTGTCACTAGGAGTGTTTAACGAAAAGAATGAAAAGTTTCACTATTGTGGCATATTCCATCTTCGTATGACATGGTTCTAAGTAAAACTGTTCAACAGTGACAAAATGACATACTGCTAAATAACTTAGTGCAGTGGCCAAAACTCGGTTCCTATTCTGATAGCAGCAATCATCCGAAATATGAGTTACTTTCTTGTAAGTATTATAGAGGTTAGAGAAGAAATCTGTAATACAAGAATTCATTCTTTGAAACACCTCCATTGACTGCATGCCAGATATAAAGTGACAGGTTTGTTACTTAATACATAAATAGTGAAGTGTAACTGAAGTTTATGTTTATAATACATCTTAGGTGCTTCAGTTCTAGGACACAGCAAAACACTTTGCAGGTCCATAGTCAAGACCAAATGTGTGTTATCATCTGCACTTTTCTCTTGCCTTATTTTTTGTATATTTGGCTATGTATTATTTTGTTATCTGTTCATTGTCCAAATAATTTAAAATCGATACTTGCATTTTTCTTAATAATTTAAAATGATAACATTATGCTTAAATTTAATTAACACTAAAAGGTTATATAAAAGCTGACATTACTCACTGTTTAATTGCAGGATTTCCGACCACATTATTTGGGTTAGCCACTTAACACAGCTTTTTCAACTCAACGCGTCACAAAAATTCCAAATTTATGAAGGGTTGAACTATCCAAGTCCTAACCTCTTTTTGACCTGTCACACCACCATAATTCCGCGAAAAGGTGAATGGAAACCCTTTACCGTGTTCATGCAAACGTAAGTTCAAATAAATTTAGGCGCACATGCAGTTTTTCCTTACGGGAAATCTATATTCTCATCTTAAAACTTTTTCTTTTCATCCTTTGAACCCCCTGCCCCCCTCACTAATATTCGTGCTTATGGCAGCATTTGAACGTTTTTTTGATTAACTGATGTCGAATAATTAATTCGTTTTCCGTCGAATCTAATTACTGTCATTTTACACCCCCTTCCTCTCATATTTCATCCTGGGATTTTTGTCATGGCGATCTTCCTATTGGGTTTATGGAACTATTCGCGGAGAAAGTACTTGTGGTATCTTATGATTTATTTAGGTTTGTGTTTCCTTCTCTGCAGCAACATAAAACGAATAGATTATAACATATTGTATGAAACGAATAAATCATCTGTAATATGATATCCATGAATTTTACTATTCGGCGTCTAGGTTTTTATATTGCATTGCAACTGTGTGTTGAAACTATGTAACATTCAATTTAATTTATTCAACTAAAATTTGTAATAAAGCTGTCATATATTTGAGATGTATTGTAATGAATTTAGTGTTGGTTACTTCATAATTCTAAGGTTTTTTGAAAACTGACATGATTGCGCTATGAAAATTTACTGAAATAAATGTTTTGTTCACCCTTTTGAAGTTTAAATTAATTTATGAATACACACGTTCCATTCCAATATGTATTTAACTTAGAAGTAACGATGCTTTTGTGGTATTTAAGTGTACGAGTTTGTTAGAACGCACAATTTTATCGTATATCTTGCTTATTGAACACTACTATACATGAAATCAGAATTATATAGGGTGCTTCAATATTAAATTGTATGTTTTGAATTAATTTTACTTCTTATTGTCTCTGGTTTTTCTAACGTAAGGCCAAAGCGTTACACCTTTTTTACCAACGAGATTTTTTCCAAAAATCTACTACCTTAGTATTCCTTTAGTCAATTCCAGTGCAAGTAATAAGTCAAAAGTCCTTTGTCAATTAATCATGTCATTATATGATGTACTTGCGCCCTGGGTTAGATGTTTTGAAATTATTCGTGATTGTTGTCCGTCTGAAGCGGAACTCGTAGATGCTAGCGGCGAAAGCCCAATTTCTTCCGTACGCTGTTCTTGATCTTGTGTTACGAACTCTATAGAAGTAAAGAAGGAACATATTTTGGCATCTTGCTCTTTGATTCTTCTAATAGTTCTCTTTTTCTTTTATTTTTGCAGCACCGCGTGTGGAGCTCATTGTTTGGGATAATATTATTTCCTGTAATTTTTAATCAAATTAGTTCAAGGGAATTAAATAAGTAATTATTATTTAATAACTTTTTGAAATTACAAAACACATATACATACAATGCTTTAATTAGAAAACATAAATAAATTTAAATTAAACGCTTAAAGGTTTATTTTTATGTACTGCTTTACAGGAATTAACTTATGGTCAAATCAATAGCAGTTTAATAAAAAGCAGTTATATAAATACTTACGTTTCAATATGAAAGACCTCCTAGAACACCAACACCGCAATTTCGACCAAAACGCACTGGAATGCTTTCAGAATTTTTTTCGGTTGTAGAGTGCAGATTATGCAATCAGCTGACTAGACTCATCATCATCATCATTAAATCTTCAATCCTGGAACTGGTTAGACGCGTACGTCCATTGTTTGCTATTCTAATCTAACTTACACATTTCCCTGAAATTCTTAGTCTGCAAAAATGTCCTGGAACATATCCTATCCTTCTATTTCTTCTATTTTTTTTTGTTTTCCAGAGATATCTGTATTCCCCTACTATTTCTATAACCTCTTTGTTATTAACTTTATCTGTTCATGCTATCATCATCATCATACATCTGAAGCATAACTTTCCAAAAGGTTTTTCCTTTTCCTGTCTGCTTCTCCTACTGTCCCTATTCCAATAAGTGTACAGTGCTTTGCTCCGCACACATGCTTCCGACACTTTTGTCCTTGTTTCTATGTTTGTTCTAACTAGACTAGCAACCTGCAAATGAATTGCTCTCTACTGTTAATACTTTTAGAAAGCGAAGCTTAGTAAGCTACCTGTGGTACCTGTACAGACAATAGCCATTTAATTCTTGTTTTAAAATTGCGGTAAACCCAACTAACCCTATAGGTCGTTTAATAACGCTTTACCACTTTATGCAATTTATCACCTAAAAATAATAGACACTTTTGTTATTAAAGGTGTACAATCTTTTTCTTGCGGTTTATTAACCCTTAGAAAATAAAACAGGACAGTTAAGAAGAGAATAACCAGGGTGCAGGTGGTGCTCATTGTTCATTGTTTATTTTACTTATTCCTTGTCTTCGTATTTCAGTAGTTCTTAGTAATAATATCAGGAAAATAGTTCGTTAACCTGACTCTTGAGTTATTTGCAACTTTTTTCTTGAGCATTTCTTGCCCGCGAAATTTGGACGGTTGAAGTTGTATAAATTGATCTTCTTATCGTTTGCACCTGCTTACACTTGGGCACCTACGCATTGCGGGGGCTGGAGGTGGTGTAGTAACACCACTGAACTAAGTATTTTGTATAATGCGGTTTTTCTAGTCTGCGGTTAACATGCTTGTATGTATCTGCTCGCCGTTAGGTGATGTTTTTACACTTGCTTGACAAAAATTTTCAATTCACTTTTTTAATTTATACTTTCATATTGGTGACTTAATTTTTCCTATCCCACAATTAAAAAAATTACTTTTAGTTGTTCAATGAGCATTCTTCACTTTTAGAAAAGTATTTAAAGTCAGATGTAGGACGGATTAAGGTATAAAATAAGGATGGATAAGAATGAATGTAAATTTTTCTGTAGCTATGTCATACAGCGGTTTTGAATTCAAACAAATATGACATTAATCATAGTAATATTTAAAAAAATGAGTTAAAGTCTAATGTCTACTTGCCACGTTAGTAAATTTCAGAATTTCTTAGTAATTTCCTTATAGTATATTCACACCTCGTATGCTTTACACAAAGACCTGCCTTTTCGGACAGGACATCCAACACCTGCTTTTACTAGTTTTATATTATAAACCATCCGTCCTCCATCCCTAACGTTCAGAGATGGTAAATCCAGCAAACCATGCATCAGATTACAAAAGCACGGCTGTTGTTGAAATGAACACCTGTGTCACACTTGCCGAACTCTCTTTGTATCCGTTTGAATAGGTTTCAGGGCATTTCAGCTTATTTATTTTGTACAGGTTGGGTCGTCTTTCATTCTGGAGAATTTCTTTTGGCTTTATTATTCTTACTGATCCTTAAGGCGGTGTAGTAATCTTTGGAAGAATAACATTCCAAGCAGTTGGTGCGTCAACGTTTGCGGTTAATAATAATATTATTTTAAATTAGAATAAATTGCCTTGAGGCAGGGGAGGTTCATGGGTATGCAGAATACAATTAACTCTTTGTAGTAATAATGGTGTACTTTTATTCTTCATATTTTTATGTTAGCATATGTGATTCGTTATGGAACGTGAATTGTATCTATAGTTAACAGTAAGCTTGGTTTCTTTTTGAAGTGCTTATATCTTTAGGAAACATATTCAACGGAACGAGTAGGGGCTATCTATAACACGTTGTATAGAACATTTATTTGCAGCATATGGATTATTTACGCGGTGATAAGTGCATCGTTCAACAATTCCACTAGCTCAAGGCTATTCTTACAGCTTTTTCCTTAAAATTCTACAAATTTCACCACAGAAACTTTTTTTGGAACAACACCTGGCCAAACTTCAAGATATTCTTTTTCAATTTAACCTTTTACTTGGTGACGTTTCTTTAAAGATACACAGTTTTTATTGTAACGTATTTTGTTAAAAGCAAAATAAGTTGTGGTGTATTTCGTATTGTGTCAAATGCACATTGGAATTTGAAACGTGCTGTGATCTTTAGGGTAGTTATTAAAGTTATATCTGACAGCAGAACAGAATAGGGTACAGTGTCAGTGCGTTTATCTATCAGTGCGGTCATCTATGTTTGCTCCAATTTCTTTACTGTGACTGCTTCTGAGTAAAACTCTGTAAGGATCGCTTTAGGTATGCAATTTACATAATATTCATATAAATATGCAATGAGAAATAATATGAAATCAGCAACCACTAGATAAAAACTTTGGCTTTAAAGATACATTGCCAGGCTGTCGTAAGCTATATTTTTTGTTTATAAGTATCTTTAATCCTTCGTAGGTCGCGCAATGAGCATTTTGCCCACATTATTTTTCTAGGTATTGTGAAAGTACATTATAATTTGAATAAGGGCCGCTATGTTTGCGACCACGTCTCCAATGCTCCACCTGAGGGTACTACATTTGGTTTAAACTTCAAATTAATCCATCCAAATAAAAATCTACAAACAGAAACTATCACTGAAAATAGGGTTTAAATAATGGTATCCCTAGCGTTGATATTGGAGTGGTTCCGGTCAACAAGACACAAGCAAAATGAAAAGGGGGAGGGATCCGTAATACTGAATAGCAGCTGCCAGCTCTGCTCACCGGAGTGACCTGAAGGGTCGTCTTAAAACTATCCAAATCTAGCTAACTAATTTAAAAAAAGAAAAAAGGATGGATTCAAATTTCTAAGCATTTGCCAAATATTTTAATAGTGAATCCGGCTATTTTGCCTGCTCTATAAATTTACAGAGTCGTGCCTCTGATCTAAATATCGTATCCTGAGTCAATCCTATATTCGTCTTTAACGTTTCCTAACTGCTTTGTATTATAATATCTGTTCGGTCTCTTTGTCGCACGTCCGCGTGGTTAATTTTAAGTTATTTTAAATTTGTAGTTGTAAATCAAATAGTAAACTGTCATCCCTTGTTCCCTTATATCCTGTCGTAAAAATTCCTTGTGCATGTGTAAATAAGTGGGACTAAAAGTATTAGTGAACAAACACTCTCTCATCGATATCGAAGCAGAACAGTCGGTTTTTCGTTCGATACGTGAGTTTGTCAAGGGCCGCCGACTTTATCGAAAAAAACCCTAAAAAACACAGTGCAAGTGCAACGGAACACGTACTATAATCTCCAATACAGTCCACTTAGTTGAGGAGCAAGGAACTGCAGCTTTGAACAATAAAAGTGCGCGGAGGTAAGTCCATATATAAAATTATAAGACCCCCCGCGTTGAACAATAACAATCTTCCTTCCTATAGATACTGCAACCAAAAGTAGGCGGCAGAACGTCAGACAAAACAAATCAAGCGGCAAAATAATAAAGCATATGCAGAAATATAAACATAAAATAAATACAAATATATAAATAAACAAACATCTAAATATGCATAAGCATATGTAACAGTGCATAAATTAGCAAAAGCATCACTCAAATTATCAGTTGCATTCGCATAAGCATTATGACGGTTAGCGCCATTGCACACAAAACGTGCTCGTTAAATTATTACAAAATCTTCTTATTAATGCAAATCAATGCTTATGCGAGTACAGCCGCCACAATTTTATTCTTACCTCGTGTATAAATTTCTCTAGCATTCGAAGATCTGGTCGCCTGCGTACATCTAATGGGAAAGGAATATGCAATATTAAAGTCCTGGTGGCTATGCATTAAACGTCGGGGGGTGTCACAATCACTATCATTTTTACGTCCGCCCCCATAGGATGCCCAGGACGCTCCCTCATGCGCGGCTTTATTCTATTTTATTTTCTTTGTTTACTTAATTGATTTAATTTATTTAGGGTTTTTATTTATTTGTCAGCGTCAGCGCTGATTTACTATCGCTGATGATGCAATACACGTTTCTACCCGTGTGATTTATCACAATCGATAGGTTCCAGTATAGCAACCAATTCGCACTGGAAGATAGTGCTCCAGTTCTCAAGTTTAGACTGAAATCAAAATTGTGAAAATACAGCTCGTTGAACATACAACTACCTATTTCTATGTAGCTGAGTTCTACCCTTCCCCTGCCTGCTCTTCGAAAACAGTGGACGAGTAGACTAACTCGCCCTATCAAGCTAAACGTTACTATTCTCTTAGGCATATAATATGATCTAAAGAATAGAAAAAGTAAATAACTAAAGCACTGTTATTTACAAACTGAGTAGTTAGTTGAAAACACATTAAATAACAGCGAGACTTTTCAGGTTCATGCCTTACATTTGATTTTTCCAATGCTCCACCCGAAGGTACTACATTGGCCAGGAAGCGAGTTTTTTTTTACCTGGAAATTTTGAATTTTGCCGAACCCTTACTCTCCCAAAAATAGGTAGTGATCTTTAACGTGCGTGACAATACTCACAGACGGGACCTCCATTTTACCTCTCATCCGAACGAGGGCGTATTTTTTGAAAAATGCTCGCCTAACATTTTTCAAGGGACAATGTCGGGATTTGAACTCGGGACCTAGGGCATAGTAGACTCAGATTCATGTCACACGTGTATTCAACCTCGTGTGACTGATATTTGAGCGTGAAAACCAGCACACAAAATGGACCCGAACGCATTTTTCCACTCGGAGTACCCAACACGAAAACAAGATACAAATGGCCTACTTCGTTCTTTTTGAAGAGATGCATAATTTTTAGCATGTCTTCACGCCGAATTTTATGCCCAAAGTCTCCTTATTTAGATATATGTAACTCTTGATTGTTTGATAACGATCACTCAAAATGCTGATGTTGTGATATAATTCAGTTAAAATGTCCAATGAGGTTCAATTTTTAAAAGATTACAGGCAATATTAATAATTTGAATTTAAACTGACTATGTTGAATAGTGGTAGCGAGTTACGTTTCGGGCTTTGGGAGATGCCTTTTTAAAAAGTCTTCTTTCAAAACTTCTTGTAACAAATTTATTTATTAAACAGAAATTACAATTGGAATTTTGACAAACTTGATAAAATTATACTAAGTCGAAATTTACTATTAATGGAATTTAAATAAGGGCGAGTAGCCTAAGCAAACAACAATGTAAAAGCTGAAATACTTAAGACTGACTGTATCTGGGGCTCCCGGGGTATTTATGTTGTCCTTGCTCCTCGCATGTCTGTAGGAACTTGCAGAGCTCATGTCTGCTTATTTCTTTATTCTATTCATTATACAATGTAACAATCTTAATTTCTAATAATTGCGGTTTCTTAACCGTATGTGACCTGTACCTGCAGTATCACTTACGTCTGGAATACAATATATTCACATCCATTCTCACAACTTGCTTGTGCATTTCAATAACCTTTTCTTATTTATCCTTGAATTTACAATGTTGCATCTAACTTAAGTTTCTTAAAAATTTCCTAATAATTTCTATTTAATTGTACATATATGGATTGGGGGATACGTAACTAGCGTGACTTGATAACTGTCAAAACTCTATTACTTTAAAAGCTAACACGTTTTTCTCTGTATCTAATGAAATTGAATTAAAATTTTACTCATAGGTAATTTTTATTGGCACAACTAAATAGTAATAATTGTATGATTGTTAGATTTGTGTTTAATTATTCTTCTGAAGCTAATAATTTGGCTGCGGTTGAGATAGACAGAAACCGTTAAATAATATATTCATTATCAATAGGTCTTTTCAATCCTAAAACTGGTTGGAATCGTACCTCCATTGCTTCTCATTCTGAGCTAACCTACACATTTCCCTGAAATTCTCACAGTCTACATCTTTCACTGTCTGTGTGCAATAGTCTAATC
Source organism: Platerodrilus igneus (assembly GCA_036346225.1). NCBI lineage: Eukaryota > Metazoa > Arthropoda > Insecta > Coleoptera > Lycidae > Platerodrilus > Platerodrilus igneus. The sequence continues at coordinate 1,430,770 of JARFIW010001719.1, read as the reverse complement.
TAGGTCTACCTCTATCTCTACCTCCCTTTTTCGTACTTCTGCTTCTAATATATTACGCACTATTCCCTCATGCCTTAGTATGCATCCTATCTCTGTTTTCCACATATTTCTTTCTTCCTCTATCATTTCGAGAACCTCCTTGTTCGTAACTGTGTATGTCCATGATATCTTCAACATACGTTTGTAGCACCATATTTCAAAAGCTTCTACCTTTTTCCTGTTCACTTCTCCCACTGTCTACGTTTCACAGCCGTATAGTGCTGTGCTCCACACATAAATCTTTTCCTAGTTTCAATGTTTGTTGTTTTTGAGCATAGTAGCTTCTTTTTCTTGTTAAATGCAACACGGCCTTGCACTAATCTTTTGTTTTATATCTTTTGTACTCTTCCCATCTTGTGTGTACAAGTACTTTAATTTTATTTTTGTTAATTTTCATACCATATCTTTCTGTTGGAACTGTTTACATTTTATTAAGAGCTGCTTCTAACTTTTCTTTGCTCGATACTAATACCGCTATATCATCTGCAAATCTAAGTATTTCATTCGTTTGTCCCTGAATAGTAATTCCAAATGCCTTTCTGCATTTGATAGTATTCATTGCTTCTTCGATATATAAGTTGAAAATTAATGAGGTCAGGGCACATCCCTGTCTCACTTTTTTCCTAATATTTATTTATCAACATTCTTGTTCTAATTATATTACCGCTGTTTGCTCTGCTATGTACTGTTCGTCTATTCCTATAACTTATTCCCATTTTTTTCTCCCATTTCACATTGTCGATTGCTTTAAACCTACAAATCCTGTATACACGCTTTCTGTTTTTTCTATTGTTTTCTCCATCAACACCCCTAAAGCTAAAATAGCCTCCCGTGTTCCCCTGTTTCGCCTAAACCCAAATTGATTTTCTCCTAGTATTTCTTCAGCCCGTTTTTCCATTCGTCTTTGTAAAATTCTAGTAAGTATTTTTAACACGCGTGCTGTCAACCTTATTGTTCGAAATTTTTCACATCTATCCGCACCTCTCTTTTTTGGTATGGTGACTATGGTGTTACGTTTGAAATCTTTAAGTATGTCGCCTGTCTTATACATATAACTTACAACTTGAAAGAGACATTCTGTTAATGCTTGTCCAGCGGATTTTAGAGTTTCTGCTTGCACCTTATCTAGACCAGGTACCTTTTTATTTTACAAACTCTTTAATGCTAATTCTAACTCATTTCTAGGTGTAGAATATCCCAAGTAGTCCTTTTCGATGTCTGATTCCTGTTCTAGTGCTTCTAGTTCTTGTTCTGCATATAAATTCCCTATATATTCTTGACATCTATCCACTTTCTCTACATTTTCTATAATGACGTTTCCTCTCGCGCTCTCTATATTTTTGCTATACGGTTTTATATCCCTAAAATTCATTCTAATTAATTTGTATGCTATTTCCATTTTAGTTTGTACCTCTTTACACTTTTTATCAATCCATTCTTTAGCTTTCTTGCATTTGCGAATAATTTTCCATTTTATTGCTTTATACCTTTCTTGCTTCGTCTAGTCTGTTTTTGATTTTTTCGCCTTTCTTCTATTGAATTCAGAATATCCTTTGTTACCCATGGCTTCCTGTTCTCTTTTTGTTTGCACCCCAGAATAGAATATCTGTCTGCCATATCTAAGGTAGGTGTACATATAATGTTATTCCATTATATTTTTACTTCCTTAGCATCAGAAATTTTTTCGAAGTCTTTCAGTAATTCGTTTGATTTTTTCACAGATTTTTTGTGGATATCTTTATCTTTTAGTTTCTCAAAAATATTTTAGCAATATAAAGATTGACTAATTTTAACTGCATTTCAGAATGCTCAAAATTATGGCCAGGGGTAGTTATGAAATAGAAAAGTTTTATATTAATTTAATGCTAATCAACATACTTTTAAAAGCCATGGCCCCTTTGTCCAAGATAATTTTGAATATAGTAGTATTAAATCCGAAAAACTTAATTCCGTAATATGTGCGTGCCCCAGTAGAAGTTTGGTAAACATTTTCTAAACGAATCACTTAAAGATTAAATTAGTTCGCTTTGTTTTAAAACAATTTTGAGTTTGGTCTTCATATTTATTCAGCCGAAGTCGTCAATAACCTGTGATATTATTCATTCTACGTAGTTTGAGTGTTAATTTACTTAGTGGACTTGTTAAAATTAGGTGTTAAAAGCAACATCAAATTAGTTTATTTAATAAGTAAATAGATGGTATTGGAGCCCCGAAAAGAAAATTTACCTACAACATTTTAGGATGAATACGTTATTGAATATTGGTAAGGCATGTTCCCTTAAAACAACACAAGTTAAATATTTCCAGAGGTAATGTTTATTCAAGTTAGATAATAATACATACTTAAATAGGCGAGGCAATGACAGTTTAACAAGAAGAGTCATAGCAAATATTTATATATGTATAGTATGCAAAACAGGATATGAAACACCCACACTAAATTTTTGCAGTATTTTTATGTTCTATTGAAGTGATCAATGACTAAAGGGCAGGTTGAATTGTTTATAAGTGTTGGAAATTGGCAATTGGTTCGGCACTGTTGATTTCTTTCGGGCTGTTCATTATAATCTGCATATAAAAATTACTCTCTGAAAATATTTTGGGATTACAGGATGATATAGGAGAAATGCATATAAGCGCACGTGCTAGCAAGACGCAGGATAATTTTTGCAATTCTCCTAAAATTAACATTACATAATAGGAATCGAATGGTACTTTGCTCCTGCAGTGGTAAACTCAATAACAAAGTACTATGATATGTGCATTTGCTTTTCCAGATCACTTCTAGCGTTACATACATTCAATTATTTAACGGAATCGAAAAATAGGCACAGCAATTACTAATTATTACTGATTTTTTCTCTGTTTATATTTCATACTTTAACTAAAACCCTATTTGCAATAAAAACAGTTCTTTATTTTCAAACTAATTATACTAACCTTTTTAGCAACTCGTAGTTAGAATAAAATTTCCAAAAACTCTCCTAACAATTTATTTTCAGGACTAACATCTAACAGTACAAGTTTTATCTTCTTAAACCTCGATGCTATCTTATATATTAATTACTTACTAACGAAGCGCTACATTTAACTATCCGATCATTACTAATTTATATAATCACTGCAGTAATGTATATAAACAGTTATTTATATCACATATGTACGACTATCACACTTTTAGTTAGAACGTAACTTCAGAACTGACTTCCAATGTCCATGATCGCAATTTATGTACTTATTCAAAGACTTCTAGATTATTCTAAAACATACCAGAAATTATGCATATCTCTCGAGTGTATCTATTTTAATCTAAATAACTTAAATGCCAACCCTTGTATCCGTCAATCAAATTCATCCGAAAGGTGTCACGCCGCAGGAGGCCATCATTTATTCCAAGTGCACAAACGCCTCGCTTACGTTCTAATGTAATTATTCTGGTCATAGGCAGACCATTCGGCAGTGCAGTTCTAAAATGACCACAAAATTAATAGTTAGGCTTCGACTAAAACGTTTCACCTCTAGCTCGCAATCACTAACCCATCACTATGACAGACACTGGTCCTTATTTGGGGTATGGACTATAGGGAAATTTCCAACACGGATGTTTGTTTCTAATTTTGCTTTACCCGCCTATACAGCTCTGTGTGAAGCGTGACCTTATGTGAGTTTTGAATACAGTCCCTGAGTAGATTTTAGTGAGTATTTGCATTAGTGTCTACAATGGCCGCTTCATAGAGCTTTAAATGTGAAATTTACTACAAGGTTGGAGTAAACAAAATCACTGTTGCGAATGTGCAAAAACTCTGTGCTTGACATACGTAACAACATAAATACAACGCCAAAAAGGATTAGGATTTTTTTATCAAATTTGGCAGCAACGTAACTTAGGGGTACTACTGGATTCAAACTTCCAAAAGAGAAAACTAATTAAATAGCAACATAAGGTTTAGTAACAGTGACTTGAATGCATCTATTAGCTACTGACTCTACTGCTCATCATGGCATCAATTTCATCAGGTGGTGCATATCCTGGGGTATTGCGTCTCAAGCAGCTTATAATTCATTCCTAAAAGCTTCTAGCTTTCGTGGAAGATTTGTAAATTTATGCCCTATACAAGATGATAGATAGGTCGGGAGATCTTCATGGCCTTACCTTTCCAAAACGGTTATAGAAGTTCGTACGATATGAGGGTGGTCATTATCCTACTAGAAAAGGGGCCGTTTAGCTATGGAGATATAGAAGTATGTGGCGTCTGACAACATCATTGGCATAACGCTGGACATTCATAATTGCTTAGAAGGAACACCAACTGGACCTTAGTCCCATCTTCTATAATGTTCGATATCATAGTTGAAACAGTTCTCTTCAGATCAGCAGAAAAGTCATCATTGCTTCGTTTCCTACTTTTTTGTCTGACATTTATGTGACCATGGTATACTACCAAACAGAACCCAAGCTGGTCACTAAAGATCATCCTAAGCTACTCTAAACTTCAATGAACTGTCAACCTACACCAATTCAAATGTTGCTGTCATAGTGTTGAACCGTCAGAGGTAGTATAAATGCGGTTGATAAGATTGCAAACAGAAAGTTCTAATTTGACGATAAACCACAATACGTTCTTTATTATGTCATTAGCTCATTAAGTCGTGTTCGTCTTTCAGTTTCTTTTTATGCTGTTGATTCTCCTATGCATTCTCGATAATATCTCATACTGCTGTATGGGTTTTAGCTGAGAGGATTAGCCAGTTCCCTAAAAGAAAACCTCTTTCGCGCAAGTCAACGATTCGCCTTCCTTCATATTCGCACGCTGTCATTTTTCAGACATAATCACCCTCCCAAAGCAAGTGAAAAAAGACCACTAAGCAAAACACAACGAAATTAACAATAACTCGCAAGGAAGGTACCTGATAATAATGTACGAATAACTGAAACGTATACTTACGTGATATAAGATAATACGCGATACTGGATTAGCTCTGAATTTAATTTCATACGGAATCTACTTCAAAATCTTACTTCAGTGTAGCAATAAACTTTCAAAGTCGTATGTACGACGTATTAGACTAGCATCGTGACGTTTAAAACGTGTATTAAACACTGACTAGTGACCGCCTCTTTTAATGGGCTATATATTATCGAGCTCTGTTACGTCATAAACTTAGAAAAATCTGGGTGTTATTCCTTTGTACTCATTGGTTTAAAATAGAGGTTCGTACGCTTACATAAGCATCTTGAATCGTCTGTATGATGTAATTTTAGAAATGTGGCATCGAATCACCCTGAGCTATCATTAGTTAATACGTTCAGCATCGCGTTATCTAATCGTCATGATTTATCGCTGTCATTCTCTAATTTATCGACCTTTTTCGCTTAGTTATGGTTTTCGTTAATTGTTCTATCTCATATTGTGACTTCGTTCATCTACCTTCATTATCAATGGAATGTTTTCGAGGTTTTAATGGATCACGTTCTTACCTTCAAGTTAAAATACATTTTCTTTTTTGTTTGAATATTAATAAGCAAACGCAATTGAATAGTATAAACACTTTTAATATGCTTGTTATGAAATAAAATGAAATTTCATTGGCCACAGTTTTCCTACAAACCGAAATTCTTTTAGAACGCGTTTTGTTTATGGGGTTTCCTAACCTTTTGTAATAGTCGCATTTGCTCCTTGAGTACTTTTTTTTTGTTTGAAGCTCTTAGAAGACAACTTCCTTTTACACGCGGAATATACTTTATTCTTATCTAAAAACATAATTAAGTTACATAATAGGAATGAAGCTTGTTCAATCACACGATTTATGCATTTATAGTACAATATACTGTGCGTTCTAATAAATACTGAGTACTTCAACAAATACACTACTATGAAAATGAGTATTTACAAAATTCGAGCTTCTTTTAAGATTTCATTATTTTGCTCAGATTTGAAGTGTTGTATGTTCACGTATAAAGTCAGTTAGTGCAAAATACAATGCGAATAACGGAATTAACACGAAGGCGTGTTAATATGTACAATTCAGAACAAACGGTCATATAACAAGCACATTAAGTCAGTTATTGCAAAATACATTGTGAATAACAGAATTATCACCAGTGCGTGTTAATAAGTACAAACAGGAATAAACGTTACTATGCAAATCACTCCACACGATTAAAAGCAAACAGGAAATAGAATTGTGATTCTTTCGCATCAGGTATATATATATATATATATATATATATATATATATATATATATACGCACGCGTACACCCACACACACACACGCACGCACCCACCCACACAAGCCCGCACGCACCCACACACTTAATCTAATAAAATGTTATTACGGAACTAAGAAATAACTTAATCCTAGTAAAACAAACCTAGGAAATAGCTGTCGGTGGCCGAGCTAGAGCTTCTACGGATTATTGAATTCATGTTGGCACGGCATGGATCCGCTGGCAAGACCTGGCCGGAATTGATGGGCTCGTAAAAGTGGCGCTCTGGCATGTCCAGGTGTAAGCGAGTAATGGATATTAGTCAGAATAACAATCACTGACTGTATAATGATAGAGTAATTGTGTTCTCGTCAGGATGACAATCACCGATCGTGTAAGATTAGAATAGCGGTGTGTTAGTCAAGACAACAATCGCCGACTGTGTGTGTTAACAATCACTGACTGTGTGACATACGATTAAACTTAGCATAGCTTGTACTGAGCGTAATATTAGACGACTCTTTAATAACAATCACAAGAGTATTAATAGTCGCTAGTCCTCGAATAGCAATTACAAGGAGTTATATTGGTACTGATGCGTGGATTACAATCGATAAGGTTCGACTTTCAGGTACACTTTGAGTTGCTTATATACGGTTTTCCCTTTTGATTGAAGGCGTGGCTATTGTAACAAAGGCAAAAGGAATGAAGTTTTGAGCAACTTTTGTACGTGCTTCTCATATAACAAAATGAATTAAGTTTGTTAGAGGTTTGTTGTCTGGGAACACTTTCTTCAATTCTTAAACGACATATTACTACCTGAACGCATTCGCACCAAGGTATGTCGATAGCTTTTGGTTTGCGGCGGTTGTTATGACAAGAAAACCATTGACCACAACTAAACAATTATAAATTTGCAACAGATGCGTTTTGATAACCGCTGTAATACTGTACATACTGTTAAATAATTGTATTTATTATCCTGTTACATGGTGTATATTTAAAATTGGAAAAATAACAAGTCCTTGAATTATTTTTTTGAAAACGATTCGAATTTGTTTAACTTTTCCTGATTTGGAACTTGCTATCTTGTTTATTGTGTAGTGGCGTGATATGTTTTCGAGCTTCGGTTGTTTGCAAAATGTTTCTTATGGCTTTGTAGGTGGTTCCTTGGTGATCAATTTGGGCAATTAAAATTGTTAGAACTGATCAGAACACATTAATTCTCGACGGCGAAAGCAGTGCCTAATAGACGCTGATTGGCCGTGGTGGTCTTTTGTATTAAGGTATCAGTTAGTTTCGTTAAATGTACGGTCAGCGGTAAGTTTTTAATTAACTATAAAATTTGTAATTCTTTAAGGTAACAGTCTGAATTTCAGCATAGCTGGTCACGTACGATTTTTTTGTTGGACGCTCGATTGTAAAAATTTATTTGTGGAATTGTCTTTGTGTTTTGTCGTATGATAGCTTGTTACGCCTCATTTGGCTTCACGACGATTTTATTTTAATTATTAATCATTGACAATAAAATACAGTGCCGCTAATTTCTCGCTATACAGTTGATGCCATTACAGTCCATTTAATTATTGAAGAAGGAATTCAGTGTTTATGCTAATGCATGATACGTCTTTAGAACGCACAGTTACTGTATTCTATTTTGGTTCAAAAATTCAATCAATCGGTTTTTTAAATTGGGAGTAATTAGAGGATTTGTTTTCGATAAAGTCACTTGTTACGTTTCATTTCGTACTTGTAGGTTTTATTACCTTCTTGATTTAAAGATCATTTCAATTTCTATTTATTTAAATACAGGTTCGCTACATTTTTATTTCAGATAATTATAGAATAATTACAACTTCTTCAACTAATGGACAGGCATGCGTAGTAATAGTGTTAGGTAAAAGATTAGGGCATAAAGTTAAAGAGTACTTACAATTTAGTGATAGAATAATTATGGTTAGATTGAGTAAAAAACCCACAGACACTGTTTTAGTACAGGTTTACATGCCAACAACTCAGTACAATGATGAGGAAGTAGAAAAAGTATACGAGGATATAAATAGTATAGTGAGAAAAGTAAAAGGAGATGAGAATCTAATAGTTATGGGCGATTTTAATGCGTCAGAGGGAGAAGGTAGTGAGGGAAAAATGGTAGGGAAATTTGGGTATGGCAGACGAAATGATAGAGGAGAAACATTAGTTGAGTTTTGTCAGGAACATAGATTAGTAACTGTAAACACCCTATTCGAACAACATGTTAGGAGAAGATATACATGGAAAGCGCCAGGTGATAGGGCTAGATACCAAATAGATTATATTTTAGTTAAACAAAGATTTAGAAACCAAGTTAAAAACGGTCGTAGTTATCCAGGGGCTGACATAGATAGCGATCATAACTTAGTTAAAATGAAGTGTAAACTAAAATTCAAAAAATTGAGAAAGGTTAAAAGAGAGGGATGGGATCTAGGTAAGTTTAATGATAGTAGGGTAAAAGAGGAATATAAACAAGAATTAGATAATAAGAGCAAAGAGATAGCTGTAGGAGGGAACGTAGAAAATAAATGGAAAGAAATAAAACTGACTGTACATGATACAGCAACACAGACTATAGGTAAGAAAAAAATAAAAGCGAGAAAACCCTGGGTAACAAAGGAGATATTAGATTTAATAGAGAATAGAAGAAAGCTTAAACCTTTCAGAAAAGTGGATAGTGAAAGTAAGCAAACATATAATACAGTTAGAAATAAGATAGTACATGAGTGTAGAAAAGCTAGAAATAAATGGATGGAGGAAAATTGTAAGGGAATACAAGATGATTTGAGAGTAGGTAAGACAGACAGGGCTTACAGGGCAGTTAAAAAGTTTTTTGGGGAAGATAGGAAAAAATATAATGGTATTAGAGACGAGAATAATGAGCTTCTAATAAATAAAGTTGAGGTAGCAGATAGATGGAAAAGATATTTAGAAGATTTATATAAGGGAATGTAGAAATAGGGTTCTCAATATTAAGAGAGGAATTTGATAGAGCTGTTCGGAATCTTAAACTAAATAAAGCGCCAGGGATAGATAGATATTCCCACAGAATTAATAAAATATGCAAGTCAGAAAACTTTAGATAGATTATATGAACTAGTAAAAGTAATATATGACACAGGTGAGGTTCCAATAGATTTCGAAAAAAATATTATTATCCATATCCCAAAAAAGTCAGGAGCTGATAGGTGTGAGAATTTTAGAACGGTTGGTTAGTTTAACTTCTCATGCTTCCAAAATACTAACAATAATAATTAAAAATAGAATAGAACCAATATGGTTTTCGTAAAGACAGAGGGACTAGAGAACCGATACTAATGATTAGGGTAATTATCGAAAAAAGGAAACAAAAAAAAAGACTCATTTCGCGTTTGTAGATTTAGAAAAAGCATTTGATAGGGCTAATTGGATTGTTATGTTCAGGGTTTTGCAAAAAATAGGAATCTCTCATAGGGATAGAAAAATTATTTACAGTCTATATAAAAACCAAAGCGTAGTAATTAGATTTGATGAAATAGAAAAGGAAGCTAAGATTAGAAATGGTGTTAAACAGGGTTGTATACTGTCTCCCTTGATTCTTAATGTTTATATTGAGGAAGCTTTAAACTTAGCTAGAGAGAGAAAAGAGATAGGTATTAGTGTACAGGGACAGAAAATAGACATGTTACGTTTTGCAGATGATATAGCCATTATAGCAGAGTCTAGAAAAGAGTTAGGAGAGTTTTTAAATATTTTAGATGAGATACTACAGAGTAACTATAGTATGAGAATTAACTCAGTAAAGACAAAGATAATGACAAGTGAGTTACAGTCTAGTTCTAAACCAAAATTAAAAATAGGTAATACCGAGTTAGAGGAGGTAGATGAATTTTGCTATTTAGGTATTATAATTACAAAGGATGGACGTAGCAGAAGTGATATAGTAGCTAGAATAGCTCAAGCTAGAAAAATGTTTTTAAAAAAGAAAAACTTACTAATAGCTAATAGTATTAGTTTAGATAATAGAAAAAGTTTCTTAAAGTCGTACGTATGGAGCGTTCTACTATACGGTAGTGAGACTTGGACAATTAAAGAAGTAGATAAGAAAAAGATAGAAGCTTTTGAAACTTGGTGTTATAGGAGAATGTTAAAGATTAGTTGGACGGATAGAGTAACAAGCGAGGAAGTTTATAGAAGGATAGGTGAGGATCCCTGTATGTGGAAACAATTGAAGGTCAGGAGAGATAGAATGATAGGGCACCAGTTAAGACATGAGGGACTATTTAGTAAAGTCTTAGATTATAGACTACCAAATAAAAATAGAGTAGGGAGACCTAGACAAAGCTATATTAGGCAAATTATTAGAGATTTAGGTTGTGAAGGGTATGTAGACCTTTTTAGACTAGCTCAGTATAGAAAAGAATTTAGAGCTGTGTCAAACCGACTTTAAGTAAGTTCGAAAACAAAACAAAAAGAAAAATAAAAATCAGTTTACTAAATGTCACCAGGACATAACTCACAATTAGTTAGCGGTCTGGCATGTTGGAGCGTTTCGTTGCTTAAGCCTTACCATAACATATAATTTAATAAACGTCACCATGACATAACTCACAATTAGGTTGCGGTCTGGCATGTTGGTAGCGTTTCTTGCTTAAGCCTTACCATAACATAATTTAATAAACGTCACCATGACATAACTCACAATTAGGTAGCGGTCTGGCATGTTGGTAGCGTTTCGTTGCTTAAGCCTTACCATAACATACAATTCCATAAACGTCACCATGGCATAACTCACAATTAGGTAGCGGTCTGGCATGTTGGCAGCGATTCGTTGCTTAAGCCTTACCATAACATATAATTTAACACTTTTCCTTTTTGAAGCGGATAACCAGGTTATATTTTATTTCCTTATAAATGGTAATCATGTAAACATGTTTGAGTTCTTTAACAACCATCAGGTTGCTAATATCTATGTAGAGCCAGCTGGATAGGAAAAAGATAGAAGGATATAGGAAGACCTAGACCAAACTAAATTAGTCAAATTATTAGAAATTTAGGTTGTGAAGGGTATGTAGAGCTTTTTAGATTAGCACAGAATAGAAAAGAAGTTAGAGCTGCGTCAAACCGACCTTAAATAAGGTCGAAAACAAAATGATGATGACATTTTCATTATTTCAACTTTGTAAGCGCTTAGTTAGTCAACCAACTTTTGTAGTCCCTTTATATAATTTATGAATTCGCATTTGATATGTTATACTTTCGGGTTCTTTATCTAGGTATGTTATTGATAGTCAAGAATTCTCTGAATGTTGCTATTTTACATAAAATTGAAAATCACTTTGTATCTTACTAAATTTTCGTGGTGGTTTGCATGGGTTCTTCTGCGATAGTAATATAAACCCAATCGGGCAGTTACAAAATCGTTATAGTGAAGAAGCGTGTTTTTTACGTGACTCGGTAATATTGCCTACATTTGATTATCCAATGCTCCACCCTAAGCTACTATATTAGCCAGAAAGCTAGTTTTTTTTAACCTGGAAATTTTTTATTTTACTCAACTCTTGCTATTCCAAGCAAGGTAGGGATCTTTAGCGTGCGTGACAACACTCACACACGGGACATCCATTTTACCTCTCATCCGAACGAGGGTGTATTTTTATGAAAAATGCTCGCCTAACATTTTTCAAGCGGTCCGTTTCGGGAATCGAACCCGGGATATTGGTCTTTACATGTGATTTTCCAATGCTCCACCCGAAGATACTACATTGGCCAGGAAGCGAGTTTTTTTTTACCTGGAAAATTTGGAATTTTGCCGAACCCTTGCTGTTTCAAGCAAGTAGGGATCTTTAATGTGCGTGACAACACTCACACACGGGACCTCCATTGTACCTGTTATCCGAACGAGGGTGTATTTTACTGAAAAATTGCTCGCTTAACATTTTCAAGCGGACCGTGTCGGGATTCGAACCCGGGACCTTGGGCGTAGTGGTCACACACATTGTCAATAATTGCATCTCCCTTTTAACTGCAGGCTTCTTTAGTCTATAAGGAAAATCTCCCGCTAACACCTTACGGCACTTTTGATGTAGACTCGCCCTTTAAAACAGTCTGGCTACTACACGCTCAGAAAAAAAGTTTGCCCGCAAAATAAAGAATAAATGTCACCATTTACTATTTGTATTTGGAGCAATTCCAAACGCTACAAAACAACAAGTTCAAATATGCACTTACCACTTGATTAAGTTTAACCAAACGTTAATCAATTCGTGAGTAGTTAAATGTTTCTCCTAAATTTGATTAAAAGACCCTGGTCCTTATTGATTTTGCAATTTTCATGTCACCGAGAATACACCACAGTAGTCAGTTGTAACCTTCAAATTTTTTATATGCTTATTATACGAATATTTTTTCTTTTATTTCTACTATTCATGTTTATTTTGTTATATTTATCAGTTTCTGCATTTAATTGATGATTAAAACATTGTGGAAACATTATTGCCCGAATAAAAAGGTATAGTTAACGCCTTAACGTTACCTGAATGCTTTGATTACTAAATTTCTTAAAACGTAAACATTACGCCAAGTGATTTGATAAAGGATTTTGCAGGACGAAAGTCGCAATAATTTTAATGTAATAAAAACGCATTGTTGATATTTATTTGTATATTTGTATTTTTTATTTTTGATGTTTTTGATTTATAATCATCTCAATGTACACATAGTTTTCTATATTTGTTGAGTGTCATCGGAATGTTATCATTGTAATTAAGAAACACTTAGATGTAATGTAGGTTTTCTAAAAAACAAAATATTTGTAAAATATTGTTTGTTAACAAAATGCCGTCATATACAGGGTGTTTTTTTAAAGTGAGAAGTCGCCTGTAGATGAAAGGCCAATGTTAGAAGAAATCTTAAAATCTGCGCTAGGGGTTATCGAAGGTGCTCTACACGTCTAAAATAGTTTTGATACACTAGCATTCCAGTTATACCGGAAGCCCGCGCTATCATCGTTATTTTTAATAGAACGCCCTATATATTTATGCATTTTTGAATTCCTTGTCGAATTGTATGATAACTTTTGTAATATAACTGTATCTATCTAATGCCGATTTCAAAATTTTTTGAGTTTTTGTAAAATTTTGACATTTGCAAGCAGTCACCTAAATTAGAATATCTAGAAGCTGAACTAACTTATAAAATCTTTTTTTTTTCTAAAACATAAACAAAATTTGATATTATTTGAACGTAAGAAAATAATCTGATTGTAATGTACAAAGTGCTAGAAAATACTTTCTGTAATTTGACTAATAAAATATCAAAAATTGCGATTTTTTAATTGGGCCCTACCATTTTTGTTATATTAATCGAATCTATACGAAATAATACCTCAAGGATATAATTACTACCATCCATTTATTGTAAGCCGTTTTCGAGTTATTTGCACTAGTTCAGTATCATAAAAACATTTGCTGCTATCAAGTAGCTTTTGGCCGCTACATTAACAAAAGAGTATTTGATTATTGTTACGAAACGTCAAATGTAGATACTTTTACGCAGGTTGCAAGTTCTGTACTGTTGTTATTTGTAATGGCTAATCGAAACTTTACAAATCAAGTTTATCACGAAATAATACTTATTTATGGTAAACGTAACAGAATTCTTCAAAGAACTCGTGATGTGTTTCATCAAAAATTTCCCGAAAAGCCAGCCCTAAATGATAGACTTCTTAAAACTATTCTTGGAAACTGTACTAATAGGTTTAAGTACAATTATTTTTTTCGTCCTTAGGTTTTTAGTCTTAGAACTGGTTCGACGCGTACCTCAATTGATTTTTATTCTGAGGTAGCCTACATATTTCTCTGAAATTCCCACAGGTTACATCTTTGTCTATCCGTTTAGAATAGTCTAACCTAGGTCTACCTCTCATTTTTTATCTCTGCTCTAATATATTTCGCAGTATTCTATCACGCCTTAGTATGTGACCTATCATCCTATTTCTCCTATTTTTTACCGTTTTCTACTTATTTTTTTCTTCCTCTACCATTTCTAGAACCTCTTTGTTCTTAACGTTCTCTGTCCATGAAATCTGTAGCACCAAATTTTTCCTATCTGCTTCTCCTACTGCCAAAGTTTCACAGCCTATATCATAGCTGTTTGGTGCTGTACTCCACATATGTATATGCTTTAAGCAATCTTTCCATGTTTCTATGTTTGTTGTCTATGAACATAGTAGTTGCTTTTTCTTATTAAATGCAGCACGGTCTCGTGCTATTCTTTGTTTTATATCGTTTGCACTTTTCCTATCTTGCGATATTTGGCTCCTATGTAGCAGAAATCCTTAACCTCTTTTATGTTTTCATTTTCTATTTGTATTCTAATTTTTGATTTATGTTTCTCTCCTTTACTTACTGTTACTTTAGTTTTATTTTTGTTGATTTTCATACCGTATCTCTCTGTTAGAAGTGTTTCCATTTAATTAGTAACTGCTCCTAACTTTTTCTTGCTGGATGCTAATACCGCTGTATCATCTGTAAATCTGAGAATATCAATCTTTTGTCCCTGTATAATACATCCAAATGTGTTCCTGCATTTGACAGTATTCATTGCCTCTTGGATGTACAACTTAAGAATTAACGGGGATGACGCTCATCCTTGTCTCACCCTTTCCTAATATTTACTTTTCTAGGTTCGTGCTCTAATTCTATTACCGCTGTTTGCTCTTTGTTTAAGCTATGTATCCGTCTATCCCTAAAACTCATTCCAATCTTTTTGAGTACTTTGATCATTTTTTTTTTCATTTTTTACATTGTCGAAAGCGTTTTCCAGATCTACAAACCCTATACAACGCTTTCTTCTTTTTCTATTGTCTTCGCTATTCACCCTCAGAGCTAAAATAGTCTCCCGATTTCTTGGATTCCAGCGGCTTTTAGAGTTTTTGCTTGCACCTTATCTATACCCGGTGCCTTACCATTTTTCAGACCCCTTAATGTTAATTCAAATTCATCCCTAAATAGGATATTCCAAGTAATCCTTTTCAATGTCCGATTTCTGTTCTAATGCTGCTAGCTCCGTCATGCATATAAATTCCCTATATATTATTGCCATCTAACCACTTTCTCTACATTTTCCATGATGATGTCTCCTTCCGCACCCATACGGTTTTATATCTCTAAAATTCAGTCTAATTAGTTTGTATGGTTCGTCTGTCTTTCGTATGTCCATATTAGTTAATAGCTTTTTGCACTTTTCACCAATCCATTGTTCTTTAACTTTCCTGCATAGGCGAATGATTTCCTATTTTATGGCTTTGTCACCTCCTTCATCTGATCTGTTTTTGTATTTTCGTCTTTCTTCTATTAAATTCAGGATATCTTTTGTAATCCACGATTTCTTATTTTCTTTTTGTGTATATCCCAGAATATTTGTCGCCGTCTAAGCTGGATTTAATGTTATTCCATTCTGTTTCTACCTCCTTAGTATTAGAAATTTTCCAGACGTTTTTCGGCAACTCATGTGACTTTTTTCACATCTTTCGTGGATATCTTTATCTTTTAGTTTCTCAAATACAAAGTGCCCTTTTCTGTTTCTTTTTTCAAATTTTTAAATTTAAGAACGGCCTTCATAATTACGATGTTGCGGTGAGTGTCTGAGCTTCTGGGTAGCTTCTACAGTCTTTTATTTGATTCCTAAACCGTTGTCTAACAAGAATTTAATCTGTTTGATATCTCTTTATATCTCCTGGCATCTTCCACGTATATCGTCTTCTAACATGATGATGGTGAAATAATGTTTTTGTTATGGTTAAATTGCTTTTGTCGCAAAATTCTACAAGCCGACTTCCCCTGTTGTTTCTCGTGCTTAAACCAAAAAAAAACCTACTACCGCTCCTTCTTTATCCTCACCTACCATGAATTAAAATCCCCCGGATTATTAAATTTCCATTATCTTATACGCATCTTAGTATGTTTTTGATATCTTTGTAGATCGCTTCTATCTCTTCTTCACTGTGGCTGGAAGTAAGCATGAATACTTGTATTATTACTGTATTTACCGGTTTAGATTCTATCTAACTATGGGTACTCTTCCGTTATTTTGTAAGTAGTTTTCTACACAGTGTTCTATCTTTTTTCGTATAACTATCTCCACACCTCAATTTCCTTCCTCTGATCCTGTATGAATTGCCCTAAAGTCCCCGCTCCAAAAATTCACCTCCCCTGGTCACCGAACTTCACTAATCCCTACTATATCAAATGCTAACCTATACGTTTCAATTTTCAAGTTCTCTAGCTTAACTACTTGCTTCATACTTTTGACATACGAGGGTAAGGTGAATAGTCCTCGGCTTACAAAGAAAGACTGCAATTTTCAGTAAAAAAAAAGATTTTATTTTTCGACATAATCCTCCTTAACTTCAACACACTTTCTCCAGCGTTTCTCCAACATCAGTATTCCTTCCCGGAAGTGAGAGTCTGGAAGGCCGTGAAAATGTTCGTTTACGTACCTCTCAACTTCTTCATAGGACATAAAGCGCTTCCCAGAAACAAATTTCTTCAAGTTTGGGAACAGATAGAAATCAGAGGGCGCCAAATCAGGGGAATAGGTGGATGGCCGAGCAAGTCGTACCCCAAATCCGTCAATTTTTCCATCGCCAACGCACCCTTGTGTTGTCTTGGTGAAAGATGATTTGTTTCTTCTTTAAGCTAGGCCTCTTCTCGCGAATTTTGGCATCCAGCTGGTCAAGAAGGGTGGAGTAATATTGGCCTGTAATTGTTCTGCATTTTTCAAGGTAATCTATTAACAGGATTCCTTTCGCATTCCCAAAGCACGCTGGCCATCACCTTTCCCGCAGCTGCGATCGACTTCGCTTTCTTTGGCGCTGAACAACCGGCTTCCACCTACTGCTTTGACTGCTATTTCGTTTCTGGCGTGTAATGGGGGACCCATGTCTCATCCATAGTGACAAATCGCCGCACAAAATCGCTCGGATCCTTATTGAACCGGGTCAAACATTGCTGCGAAAATCGTTTTCGCATTTGCTCTTGATCGGCATTCAGCAAATGCGGCACCCATCTTGCGCAGAGCTTTCGCATCCCTAACTCTTTGTGTAAGATGTTTCGCACCCTTTCGTTCGATATCCCTACAGCCTCAGCTACCTCCTTCACTTTCACTCGCCTATCGCCCAACACGATATCATGCACTTTTTCGATTGTTTCCGGTGTGGTCGCGGTTTTTGGTCGTCCTTCACGTGGGTCATCTTCGAGAGACGTGCGATCAGGTTTAAATTCAGGTGCCCACTATTTAACGGTTGACAGGGAAGGGGCAGAGTCTCCGTAAACTTTTGTCAACTTCGGATGAATTTCCTGAGAGGTTAATCCGTCCAAAACGAAGAATTTTATGACCGCATGATATTCAAGTTTATCCATCTTAAGGAAACACGCATAAGACGTCTGCTTGAAAAAATTCGTGTAAACAAACTACTTGAGATAGCAAGTTGAAACTTGTCATACAAACTAATGACATGTGCACGCAGGCGGGAAGCACAAATTTTTGCTGATTGCAACGCCATCTTTGTGTCAGACCGAGAACTTTTTATCATACCCTCGTACTACGCTCCGACTCGCAGAATGTTCCTGGTTCTTCTTTTAAGCTTTCATCCTTTTATTTGTTTTTATTTATTTCTTTTTAGGTAAGATATCATTAGATGAAATACATAGTTTTTGTAATTTATAAACAATATTTTTTAATTTTTTTTCTATAGAATCGATTAATATAACAAAATATGGTAGGTTTTATTTAAAAAGTCGTCATTTTTGACATTGTAGTCGTCATTTTGTAAGTTCATTCAGTTCCCAAATATTCCAATTTATTAAAAAATCTCGAAAACGGAAACCGGAAGTCTTATCGTAGGTATCGAAACTATTTTAGCCGATAACAACCCCCTAGTTCAAATTTTCAGATACCTTCTTAACATTGATCTTTCATATACAGGTGATCGCCCACTTAAAAGAACACCCTGTATAAGTACGTTGCAAATGTGAATGTACAGTTTTACCATTTCCTGTAGTTAGTTATCAATCGTAAGATCAATACCCTCTGTATCTTTAACTGGTACGAAATATTTGGATATGAGTGTTTAGTTTTGAACTTTTAGTTATCAACCTAATCTATAGGCACATATAACTGGGAAACTTATTTATTTATCTACCTGCTAGAGGAAGAGATAGTGCTAACAGGCAAGGGTATTGTACTCATATACCATAAAAATATTATAGTCAATGAATGATTGCTTACTCTTGATAAAATTGTAAAATAAACAATCAACAGAAACTATTTCACAAGTAATGACATACACGTTATCCATTTTTCAAGTAGAACTCTTGCAACGAAGGATTTTGTAATATTGATTATTCAATCCGGTATTTAATCTAACTTCAAATTGACCCTGAGAAAAGGATGGCAAAACAACACCTTTTTCGATAACTTAAAGTATCAAAACAATTGTTATCAGTTTGTTTTAAACAAATATTTTGTCAATATTATGTTCATTGTACGGAAAGATTTTTGCTATATGTATAATTTTATTGAATTGTGTTATAATTGTTTACAATATAGCAAGAGATTGGTTTGTGAATTTTCCCCAAATTACTACAAAGATTTATTGGCTTGTTCTTAATGATATCTCGAAAAAATTGTAAAAATTGATAATCGATTTTTAAAAATAAAACAAGGATACTGTTATCTAAGCGTGTTTGTTCTACGGCGGCCGTTGCAATTAAGAATTCAATATTGGGTTATAGGATGTAGTGTTGGTAACCTGTTTAGGCTTCACTGCACTAGACATATGCACTTTTGCGACAGGCGTCGAATTGCAGTTGGCGTTATTAGACTGGATGCTAAAACATTTTTTTTGCTTTAGGAAAGCAAAGAAATGTTACTGTTTTTGTATGTATCATCATTAACTCTTTTAATAATCTTGAACAGATTTCCCGACAAGGCCTGTTGATGAATGATACAATGTTAGACTAATGGTTTTGAACCATCCTCATTTTCTACAGACTTTGACATAAGAGCAACCACTCCTTTTTTTACCACACGTGTTTTTCCCTCCATCAGTAGTAATACATTTCAAATTTTTCCATCGAAGGTTCTTTTTATTAATGACATTTTCAACTTCCTTAAAAATATCTTGTCAAGTAATCGTGCCGTGAATACTATCCATATCAAGAAATTCTTCATCCGCTTCATACTTTTTATCTACCCTCGAATAAAAATCAACACCTGAGAAGTATCTGACACATCCGTTGACTCATCCAAGGTCAGAGAAAACCACTCAAGATGTCCATTTTTTCAGACAGTTGAGACGATACATAGTTTCTGTGATATCTTCTACCCTCCTAGTCACGGTGTTTGCTGACAAACTGACAGTTTTAATTAAATATACCTTTTCGGGGCACATTTTTTCGGTTACTGCAATTACGCATTTTTTGATCATTTCTCTATCGGTGAATGGTTTTGGTGTACCACGTTATGCGATTTCAAGAGTCACATGAAAACTGGCACGAGTTGCAAGCCTTTTGTTCAGTATTGAGTTTTATAAATAAAGATTGCATCGATTTCAATCCGCTTCAAATTTTTGTCCCCAAACTTCCTTATATTTTGCGTAATTTTGAAAACGTTTCGTTTCATAATGATGCTTAATGCTATATTCTTTGAGAACGACTATGGTTTCTTTGCAAATCAACTTAGTACCTTCCTACTGGACTCAATTACCAAATATTGAAAGTTCTTTGACTGTTCTGCATTCACTGTTTATTTTTCGCTTTTTACCATCTAGTAAATTACACACAAAAATAACAAGTCAAATCAAAACACTGTTACGAAGATGTCTTTTAGACACGCATAAACACGTTTTAAGGAGTTACGCACTACGTTATTTCACAATAGACAGTTTCGCTTTTTTTCGCCTTCCCTAAGCGAACTGATTTGCGGTCGCGCCACTTTCGTTTTTATACTCCAATTACTGTCATCTAGAAGTAAGTAAAATACACCATAACTTTTCGAAACAACGAGATTATTCGAAAGTACTATTAGCGCTATCTGTTAGTGATAGAATACAGTTAGTACACAATAGTAATTGAACTTACGAATATAGCAAGCGTAACCCCGCTCACACGTACTCGGCGACTGGTCTAGAAATTATAGAATGGCAGTAAAATTAAAACGGTTTTGACCCTTGGAACTTACTCGAGTAATCAGTATCGCTCTAAGACTGGAAAGTTTGCAGACTCCTGCTATAGAAGATAGCCATTGACCATTTCCTTGTAGCTCTCGCCCGTTATAACTTGCACGAACTTTATTAACCAAGTCAGCGCCACCTTTAGTTTATTATAGAATGAAATTATTTCAGGTTTTCCACTTTCGGCATCAGTAGTATCATCGAAGTGAATTTTGGAAATTAGAAGCACAGTTTTTCTTTTTATCGGGATATGAAATACCAAGGTACAATGTTCTTGGTAACCAAATATATTTGAGTTTACAGGTCTAGTTTTCCCTTTCATAAGTTTGGGAGGAAACTGTTTTTTATTTTTCAAATCATTCCCACTAATGTTAACTTATGGTCTTTTCGAAATGCTTCTGTTAATTCAATGCTGGTAAACCCGTAATCTGTGGTCACATTCCTGCTCATCCTAGAAATTGGCTCGCATACACTTTGTACGATTGAGGAAGCAGAATTGTCAAGAGCGTATGGTTGATCGGGTTGTTTACCTACATACGCTTCCAAAATGCTAGTATATACGTTTTGCGATCAACCAAGGCAGAAATCTTTAAACCATATTTATTAGGTTTATTAGGTATATATTGCCTAAATCCACATCCACCACAGAATGCTTCTAAGTTTTCATCGATGGTGGCATACGACGACGATATAACGTTGTTTACAATTTGAAAGAAAGATGTTAAATAAATTTCTAATTGAAGCAAGTTTATAAATTTTAACTCGATCTTGTCGAGTGTCTTTGTAGTCAAAACCAATGTGCTTTAGCAAAAACTTAAACTTGGCTTGAGACATGGCCAATCTGAATATTTGGATAGACATTGCATTGGTTTTAAAAAGATTTTGAGGTTTTATTTTTTACCACCAACGTGTATAATAAACCTAAAGGCGCATCGATTTCAAGAATATTAGTAGACCTTGCATTTCGAGATTGAGTCTATTTGTCGAATACTTTATCAACAGATTTATTGGCGTTTGTTAGAATAATATTTAGCATTTGGTCATCAAAAAAAGAGCTTCATGAGTCGATACGAAAAGTTATAACTCTTGCGGCACCCCGTACCCCAAGACGTTAATGTAACCAAATTTACCCTGCGTGCTCTGAAGTTTTGACAGGTGTATGTTTTTTCCATTTACTTTGTTGATCTTTTTCCAAATAATATGCGTTTCTCATCAATTTTGCTCGTTTCAAGATATTTTCATTATCTTAATGTTTTTCTACCTCCTCCTCACTATCGAGTTCTTGTTCGGTTTTGCGTGATCGTCGTCCGAATTATCTGCTTCATCATCGTGTTTGATGTCTGTCAGTAGTTCAAGCAATCGCAATAAGCGTTCCTGTTTTTTCGTAATCCATATCTTGAAAAAAAATTGAGTAAATACACACGAGTAAAGTTAAGTAGATAAAGAATTGGATTGAATATTGTTATTAACTTCGACATCATTATTGTTACGTATGAGCTCATTTTAATCATATTTCAGATACATCGAAATAAATTACAAACTTTTAAAACAAGATTGGTGGCGTCGGTGTACGGGCCGAAATTAACTAAATAGCGCAAAACAGTGATCTGATCGCGTAGTCGTTGCATACTGAGTTGAATCGGAGTGTTGCTTGAAGGTACTGAAGCGCTCGCGCATGCCGATACAATCCTTTTTAAAATTTCAAAAAAAAAACTGTACTGTCAGTCGGAGGGACAGGATGCCGCCAAAGAAAGATTTAACAACTATTTCTGGTTACTTTCATCTTCGCTTCTTCACACATAAACATGTATACGAAAGGTTTTAAGTTTCATATCCATCGCTGTTGGGTTGAATGTTAGGTCTTGGTATTGGCTCTCGCCGAGTAAAAAATGAACTTACTGTTCCTGATTGTACAAGCATAACGTATCGTCGTCAGCTATGTTAGTGATCTTAGGCACATGCATATCTTTCATATGTATTTGTTGAGAGCCTATTTGTATCTGTCTCATGTGGTACATTCACTTACGAGCGACAAGCTTTAAAATTTTACAGCTGTTGCTGTTAATGTAAATGTTGCCTTTTCTTATTCCATAGTTGGACAGAATAGCACGTTGCTATTATTGGATGTACAATATACAAGAATGGCATATCGTTGTCGGCTGGGTTAGCAATGTGCGTTTGCATTTGTCTCATCAAGTGAAAGCACTTTTGCGATTAACTTAATTTCATAACTGTCGTTGTTAGAATGCCTTTGTCTTTGTCACTGGCTAGGCAAAGAAGATATGTTTGGCAAACTTGGACCGATGAATTAGGACTGCAAATTGAAGTTACTTTATGTTGTTTTTATCTATCTAACATATATGCGAAATTAACTTACCGAAAGGATAACTAGAGCCAGAAAAAGGAACTTTTTTATATTCTGTATCGGTACAAATTACATGTGATCTTTTTTTAATGCCCAGAGGATGAGGTCGTAGGTGACAGCCTAATACATTATTTATCAGAACAATTTAATGATAAAACTGTAATAATTTTGAATACAAGGTATGTTGATGATATTATTTCTAACCTTTAAAAACCGCCATAATTAATTTGACAACCTTTGAATATGAACAATATAATATACCAAAATAATTCTTCCTTAGTTCAAGAATGCATGTAACCTAAAAGGCAAAGAAATATGTTCCGGTTTTTGAATATACAAAAACAACGTATCGGAATAATTTGTGCTGCCTACCTCGGCTACACACATATTTATTTCTAGCAATTATTAATTGCAGCCTTTTCGGCTTTGTCTCGTCATGCATAAGCACTTATGCGTCAAGCTTTTAAATTTACAGTTTTCACTGTTGTACTAGGTATTGTCATGTTTATCCCTCATTGAGCTGTTTTTGAATGTATAAGAACAAGGTATCGTTACTGACTGTGTTATCAATCTCGAACACACATTAGCTCTAGAAAATGTTGAGTGGTAGTCTTAGTCGATGTTTCTTTACCAGACAAGCATATATGCGACAAACCTTGACTTCTCAGTTGGACGGAATATTAAGTTTTTATTATAACTCGGCTCAGCAAAGAACTACGTTGCTGTTTTGATAATCCAACCCAATAGCCATAGTTGCGAAACTTGTAAGCTTGTAGCATTAAGTTAAATGCATGATAAACTGAAGCTGAGACAGGTTATCTCCCTGATAGTTATAAAAGCAAGTGTGTCCAAGGTCGGCAATACAGCCTACGACGTTATTGTTTTTAAGATTAACAATATACTTCGTTATTCAGTTTGGGAAAACGAAAAAGACTTTATGAGTATGTATTGTTAGGTATTTTTTTTAGTATAGTTCATTAATTTATATAGGTTGAGTAATTTTGGATCGGAACTTTAAAACCACAAGTACCGATTTTAATGGCTGTAAACATCGCTTAATTTTAAAACTTTGTTTACCTCTCTTTCTATTTTTAAACTATGTCATGTATACTATTCAAGATAATTTCTAAGCTGTATCTACTTTGAGATTAGGCTTATCTAAAGTCGATTGAATAATATAATCCATTACTTTTTTCTATATTATAAATTCGACTGTATTATAAATTAGTTGGCTATAAAACTGTTTGGTCTGTATAATTAATTAGGTATTCTTTTGGACTAACTCCATAAAAGAACTGAGCACTACCAACTTATCACTAAAATATTTTCAAGAATATATCTATGTCAATATTTTATATTTTGCAATTACGCATTTTTAAGTTGTCATTCATTCATACTTTTTAATATCTAAAATACGTCATTATTTAGTTTTGGGAAATGTCACATTTGGTAATTTTTAATTATTGGTCACTTTATTTGTTGTCAATGATACGATACGTTCTTATAGCCGCATGGTTAGAATTGAGTATCAAGACAAATTATTTATAAGTGAAGAAAGTAAGCGGTTTGAAGTGCAGAGGCTCCCACCTCCACCTATACACGCCACTCCCACCTCCACACACGACCTCCACTAACCACATACAACCTCCACATACCATCTCTATTGCCATCCCCACCTCCGCCGCAATCTCAACACACCACCTCAAGTGGGTTTTGTGCCAATGAGATATTTATTACACTTTTTACTAAACGCGTTTGTACTAATTAGTGCTCAATTTGAAGATATTTTTCCAAACAATGTTCACGGTTTAATACTCCCTGCACCTTCACTTTCGTCACTAACCTAACCTAACTTAATCTCAACCTTTAACGAGGACTTCACCACACACAACCTCCACACATGACCTCTACATACACCAACATCTCTACACACTACTTACATCTCCACCAGATTTGGTTAATCAGATATTTATCACTCGTTTACTAAATGGCGTTTAAACTAATTAATGCTCAATTTGAAGGTATTTTTCCAAACAATGTTAATATGTCCTCTTCACCCCCGCTTACGTTATTATCCTAACCCACTCAATCTCAATTTTTAATGAGAACTACAACCTTAAACCTAAGAATAGAAAAACAATAAAAAATTTAAAAAATTATTAAATGATATATGTACACCTGTTACAGCTATTAAACCTATTATATACATATCGTCTTAACTAGAATCCACTGTGAGAACTGGAATCATTTGATTCGGGTATATTCAATCTTCTAAATAATTGCGTGAACGATTTTCCAACGTCTCCTATATATTGATTGGGATGACATAATTATTTCCAGAATAGTTAAGTATTCCGTATTGTTGCTGTCATTAAACAAATAATTGCTCGCACGACTCTCACTTTCTAATATCATTTGAACCCCATTCTTCATCTGTCGTATTTCCACTTACATTTGTTATAACACCTACAATTTTTTCGTAAGTCCGGGAAAACGCTTCTACATTTTAAATTTCCCATTTTATAACATTAATTCACGCATGTTTAATAGCTCGAAGCACCCATACTCATTTACAACAATAACATTTCAATCTTTTTCCATCTACATGTTAAATGAATTCTCTTCTTGAAATTTATTTACCACCCAAACACTTCTGTTAGATGTATCGATATACAGCTTCAATTTGAATTCATGATCCAGTTATTTTAAATTCTGTTCGAAAATTGCTTTCCATTCAAAGTAACACATTTTTATAGCATACTTTTGACACATTCTACTGTTGCGAATAAGTTGTACGACTACCATATAAATCAAACCCAACTTTCACGTTATAATGATGAGAATTTGGTTTAAAATTATTTAACGCATAGGTGGTCTTACCTGCTAGTTTGTAGAGATCTAATTGCGGTACTCTTACATCATTTGGTACGTCAACATCGGTGGAGGTGAGGAACCCTGCGCCCCCGACATGACCAGGCGCGTGTCCCGGCGCAGACTGCAGGTGTCGCAGCGCAGCCTGCAGCTGTCTCGGTGTATGCCGTATAAAAAAATTGAATTTTCACTTAGGTTAGTTTAATTGGAAAGCTTAAAAGATGTACAGCATGGAATCTTTAGTGAAAGCGACGTGAACTCCGGCGGCGTGTAAGTGTTTGTTTTGCAACCAGATTGTATGCTATACCCTGAAGAACGTTAAGTTGACGCTTATCTGTCAGTTTGGTATTAATATTGTACAGACATGAGTAAGAAATTCATCGTAAATGAGTTATACAGCGCGACACGCAAAAATTTTCTGTACCGGCATTTGGTGCTTAATCCTGTAAAATGGATCTATTGCAATTTGACTTGGGCCGAATTTCAACCGTACGTTAGCATGAACAATGAATAAGATACATATCAATTAGACCGGACTGCTTTATAAAATGTGCTTTCGCTCGAGCGTTAGGAAATACAACCAGGCTAAAAGTAACTAATGCAATGACGAGTATATTGAAGAACGTGCTGCCGGGTAAAATGGACAGTGCAACACAAATCAATTTGCAAACGGATTTTTGGAAAGAATTCTATAACAGCTGATTTAAGAAACTCTTGAAGAAATATAAGACAAACCATTATTCTACATATTCTGCGATCAATACCAGTATGGCTGAAAGATTGATAAAAACAAGGAAGTTATAGATGGGTCGAAATTTTACAACATGCAATTGGTGAATACAACAACAGCAATCATCGTTCAATAGGAATGATACATGAGGAACCAGAACAACGTCCAGAAATAATAAAACGTTTAACCGTCAACAGCAATACTACAAACCGAAGAAGTTACTGCACGGAGATTTAGATCGCATTTCCCAATATAATGTGGTTTTTGATAAAGGCTACTACTCCAACGGGAGTACAGAATTATTCAAATTTATAAAAATGCAAACACATCCAATTACTTATTTACTAGAAGATTTGAATGGTAATCCGATTTTGGGGTCCTTTTACGGTGAAGAAATGCCGTCGTACAACTGCTTCAATTATATATTCAGTAAAAGAAATTATAAAAAAGAGGAAAAATGGTCAGGAAGTTTTAGTGCAATGGTAGAATGATAGCAAATGCTGGGTTCCGTCAACAGATATACTTTAGTGGAGATTTTGTCATTTACGGTTCAGTTCTTGAAAAGGAAACAGCATATATTTTAGATTTCAAGACTTCCAGTACAATTAGTCACGTAAATTTTTTACTAAAGAAATAGCAGTACTGGATGCGCAAGTTGGTGTATTATGACACGAGATTTTGGATATGCTCTCGACTAATCCGAATTGCGCGGTGAATTCCAGAAACAGAACAATTTTTGCACACACACCACCGACGCGAGTTAGAATGGAACATTTCTTCTACTAGCGGAATATATGTAGTATATTTAGGCCTGTTTTTAAAAGTGATATATCTTCGAACGCCAGCGCTTATGTGAAGGTATTTCAGAAACAACGAATTATTTCGAAGTACTTACTAGCAAATATTGTTGCGAGTATGGAAGAACTAGGAATTGTAAATTTGAAGATTTTAAGAAAAACCTCAATCGATCAAACCACTGTGTGGCTACATTTAAACAATTCTTTAAATTGTATAATGAAAAATTTTCAGTGACAAAATGCTTTGTTTTAAATAAAGTTTTTTAGTGATGCATAATTTTTAATTAAAAATAGGTTTATTAACGTACGTTTTGAGAGCGGGTATAAAAAGAAAACAACAGTTGCTTCTGAAGTTGCAGATTCTCACATTCAATCAAGCCAAAAAGTATTAAAGTAACTGAATAACAATTGAACAATTACAATTTTAAACATGCAAGTTTTAAAATAAATATGCAAAATATTAAATTATTGTACGTACATAAGATTCAACGTTGAAAATTTGAAAAACATTTTAAACACTTTTGAGAGACTAAATTAAAATTTTTTTTTTCCAGATAAATTTGCTGATTTTAAGTTTCTTTCATATTTATACATACGCAGAAAGTATAATTATTTGTTTTTATGATCACCTAATTAAACAAAATTAGTTATACAATCCGGGAATATTCTTTGAAAGGTACCTTCAAATTGAGCACTAATTAGTTTAAACGCCATTTAGTGAATGAATGTAATAAATATCTTATTAACACAAATCCAGTGAAAGTGGTGGTAATATGAAGAGGTAGAGACGGAAGTGAGGTGTGGAGGCAGAGGTATAACTTCTTCTTGTCAAGACTTGCATATTACACCAGTTAATATAATAAGAAATTGCGAATGCGTGACCACCAGCATATAAGACAAGGTAGCCATTTCCGGAGCCTTAGTTATCGAAATATCGTCGATTACAAGTTAAAAATGGATTTTTCCTGTGTTAACGTCACAAGTGATGTAAGAGTATCACAATTAAATTTTAACAAACAAGTAGGTAAGACTACATATGCGCTGGGTTATTTTATACCAAGTTCTTACAACCATAACGTAAAAGTTAGTTTTATTTGTGTGGTTGTTTACAACCTGTCATACAAATTGTTTACTGCAGTGGTATTTGCAGAAAGTATTCTATAAAGATGGCTTACCTTGAATGGAAAGATTTCTGCAATTTTCGAATGGAACACGTCAGATTGAATGGTTTAGCTGGTGGAGCAGATAATGTAGAAGTATAAGTGGATCGTGATACATCTAATAGTAGTGGATGTGTGGTAAATAAATTTGAAAAAGAATTAATTTAATATGAAAATTGAGAAAGATCAAAATGTTATTGTTGGTGCTTTAAGCTATTAAACATACGGGAATTAATATGTTATAGAATGGAAGAGTTCAATTGTAGAAACTTTCCAGAGTTATAAAAAATTTGTAGTTGTTTTAATAAATGTAAGTGAAAAATATGACATATGAAGAACGTGTTCAAATGTTAGAAAGTTTTAGTCGTGCGAGCAATTATTTGTTTAATGATAGCAGCAATACGAATTATTTGACCATTTTGGAAGTCTTATGTCATCCCAATCAATATATGTTGGAAAATCGCTAACGCTGTTATTTAGAAAATTGAATATACCTAATTCAAATAATACAAAATTATTACAGTGGAGTATAGTTAAGAAGACATGCATATAATAGATTTAATAGTTGTAACAGATATACATATACATTTAATATATTTTTAATTATTTATAGTTTTTTATTCTTAGGTTTAAGGGGGTGGTCTTCATTAAAGGTTGAGAGTAGGTAGGGTTAGGCTAGTGACTTGAAGGGGTATTAAGTTGTTAGCAGTGTTTGAAAAAATACCTTTAAATTAAGCACTAATTAATTTAAACGCCATTTAGTAAACGAGGGATAAATATCTCGTTAACGCAAATCTTTGGAGGTGGAGGTGGCTGTGGCATGTGAGATGGAGGTGGTATGTGAAGGTGGCGTGGGGAGGTGGAGGAGAGTACATCTGCGCCTCAACCCGCTAACTTTCTCTGCTGTTATAATTATCTGTCTTATCTTGACTGATGTATATATTACCAAAATTCGTAGACACTAAAAGTAATACTACGATTGATCTTAAGATTATAACTTTCCAAACTACGAAATATTGAAAACGTATCAAATCGTTGGTGATTATGCAGTCACTTCGCTCATACACAGACTACCACATGTTTGTAGTTGCATAAATGACTCTTATAAATTCAGAACAAATGTGCGATCTTAATTCCATGTAGTCGACTTCTAAGATCATTTCAGAAAAAGTGGACAGTATCGAGACTATTTGTGTGTTCGGATGGTGGAGTTGTAGCTTTTTTTAATGCAGTCCAAGTACACCCGTTGAGGGTTACTGCAACATTCTGTGGGAAGCTGTTCGTAGATGCGACGAATGCTGGAAGCCAATTTGAAGAAAAATCCTCTTGGGAAACTCGGTCCATACACATTGTTATCGTAGTAGATTTCTACGTCGTCCACTTTGCTGCGCTGCATAAAGCGGGCATCTCTGCCATGGAATAAGGCAACGCACAATTCACGCATACCCTTTATTGTGCCTGTTCCCCACGATGGTGTTTTCGCGACGAAAAATGATAGCAAGATTACAATCCATTCGGTCTAACCGACGCTATAGGCGGCCATGACCCTAGACGTTTAGTATTTTTCTTCCTTTTTATTCAGTATTGAAAAGTTTTAAACGGGATTCAAATTTTTGTAATGTTTCTTAACGAATTATACATTTAAGCACTTTGCTTATTCGATATTTTCGTGTAATAAACTGAATTTGGTTTGTTGTCAAACAGTTGTTACTAGGGATGGTTCCGGGCCGGGCCGGACCGAGTTTTTGAAAATCCCGTTCATGCTTTGCATTCTTCAACACCAAGCCCAGCCCACTAAAAAATGATTAACCCGGCCCGAATTTGCCGGATTTCGGGCCAGGCCGGACCGAGTCCGAGGCTATTCATTTCAGTTACATTAGGTTTATTTAAGCGTCCAATATTTAATAGTGTCTGCACAATCCCTACCACTAAAGCAAAGTTATTGTAACTAACTATATTACCTTTCTTATTACGATTATGAAGCTGGAAGTGCATGCGTGGGATAGGGCGAGAATAGCATACGTATATCATTGGAATTACGTCCTGGCCGAGAAGTTTCTTTACATGTTATTGGCATAGAGCAGTTAGACATTTAGATAAACTGCGATGTCACGTTCACGTCGGTAATGATAGTGGAGGAAGGAAAAGCGTCAGTAGATGAAATTGTATTATGGCGCATACAAGTGTTTTCAGTGTCGAGGAGCTCTTGGTGACTTCTGCATGGGTTTACGAACTTCAGAATACGAAAAAGACGATGGGAGACATTTTGATGGACTTCGCGTGCGTTTTGGAAAACCGCCGCCATCACGATCAACGTTATTCGCATGGGAGAAGAAAAACTTCGCAACAGAAGTACTCGTGATGTACCACGTAGCGGGACGGTAAGACTGGCATCGAAACTTGTGCTGTTGTGGCGAAATCAATTGCACGATCGCCTATAAAGTCAACTCGTAATCGGTCTGCACAATTAGGCATATGGCGATCGACTAAGCAAGATCATATACGGTAAGGTTTGCACATTTCATGTTTTCAACCATCCTCAGTGAATGAATTGAGCGATTTTGAATTGGAGTAACGTGTGAATGTATGTGAAATATGTTATGCTCTCGAAAGAGCGTGCAATTTATCGCAGCTCGCGAAATCGTAACATCTTTTTTTGAACAAAAGAGAATCCGCACTTTTATGAGGATATCGACTGCAACCCGCCACATGTTATGATTGGGGCAGGGATGACATCAGACCATCTGCTTGGACCATATTCTTTTGATGGTTCTGTGAACCAGCATAGTTAGCTGCACGTAATTAATACGTAGTTGCTTCCGGAACTAACAGCCAGAGGAATAGCCGACATCATTACGCTTGTGAGTGTGTGTATGCGGCTGAATGAACTGTTTTCAAACTGCGCATTTACATTTGTAATGTTCCACCCGAAGGTACTACATTGGTCAGGATGCGAGTTTTTTGTTACCTGGAAATTTAGAATTTTGCCGAACCCGTGCCATTCCAGGCAAGGTAGGGATCTTTAACGTGCGTAACAACACTTACACACGAGACCTCCATTTAACCTCTCACCCGATCGAGGACGTAATTTTTGTGAAAAATGCTCACCTGCCATTTTTTAAGCAGTCGGCCGTGTCGGGATTCGAACCCAGGACTTTGAGATCCGTAGTCTTACGCTTACTACATCGATCGACTGCGACGCCAGTGTTTTCAAACCTTACATGTGATTTTCCAATGCTCCACCTGAAGGTACTACATTGGCCAGGAAGCGAGTTTGTTACCTGGAAAATTTGGAATTTTGCCGAACCCTTGCTGTTCCAAGCAAGGTAGGGATCTTTAACGTGCGTGACAACACTCACACGCGAGACCTCCATTTTACCTCTCATCCGAACGAGGGTGTATTTTTGTGAAAAATGCTCGCCTAACATTTTTCAAGCGGACCGTGTCGGGATTTGAACCCGGTACCTTGGGCGTAGTAGTCACACACATACCACTACGCCACGTAGCCGCCGAAGTGTTTTCAAACCGCTAGATTGGACGTGGATCACCAGACCTTCCTGCACCTTTGTTCATGGCTTCCACAAAACCCGAACCTCACCACAATGCACTCTGGGGCGTACTAAAATAAGAGATCTGTAAACAACGATACGTGAACGACTGAAAGACGGAGTTCGCATATCATTCCAAAATACTCTCGTTATGCTGTAGCGAATGAACACAAGACCGTGGTGACGCATCAACCTTTACATTGAACATAGAGGAATGCACACACACGTTGTTGATAAATGAACTTTGAGCCTTTTTGGGTACAGTGGTGAAATGGTATCTATAACAAATGTTAGTGTAACGAATTTTTTAATTGTTTTGGCCTTTACTTCCAATAAATACAAGTCTGATAATTATTCTTCACAACTACAAGTTTTCACAGTCTTGTTTATATTAACACTAGCTTAAGCACTATTTGTAGGCACTAATTTAAACTAAGTACGACGAATTAGACACTACTATAACACTAATCTTACCGATAACTTATTTATCTAACACATTTATATCACGTAACCGAATTTATATTTACGCCACAAAAGCGAATTTATGTACATCAAACGTTTATTGGGACCGAGTTCAAAGTAATACCGATCTATCGCAACGACCCTCGCGCTTATATATAATAATAATCCTCTATTCTAGTTAAATCGAGAAAACATCTAGAATTTGCGTCATCAAGCCTATTGTATTAAGATACTTATTAATCATCCTTCGTATCACAAGACATATATGATTGTAATACGATACATATAAATCATCCTTTCTTATCGCTAAACAGATATGAGGCCGCTGTAGTTAAAACCGAATAAGCGTAATATACAATATATATATATATATATATATATATATATATATATATTGATATGATAACGCCGTACTCGTTGTCAATGGCGTTTTCTTACTTAACTCCACCTCTCTGTGTTTTCCTATCAAATTTCACTCCCACTAACTTTATTATTCTGCCACGGGTAGCTTTTATTATTCTACACAGAGTGCACAACCATACGATGATCAATTTTTCTCTCTTTTACCCCTTTATGATTACCTCTTTGTTTGAATTATAAAATGAAGTTAATTAATTCCATATAATGAAAAGAAATATTATGTACAGGTTTTGAAAATTATTAAAATACACTCTTCAATCAATCAATATCATAAGTCTTATTTATCTCAAAATTCATATGCTTTGCAATCAATCTAAGGTCATCAAAAACTTTACTCTTTTTATCAAAGAAACCTGGAACGTTCAAAACCCATTTATTATATTACGTACTTTTAACGTATGCAGAGTTCGTTGCTGACTATGTTACACAGGTTTATATTAATTAAGCAAATTCAATATTCAAATTCAAATAGAAAAAATGTCTTAAAACTAATAAGATCTAACCTGCTCTGCTTACTTCGTGCTTCTTTATTGATTCTGGCAACTTAAAATTGTACCAAAATTATCGACGTATCCATTATCAACCAACATCAATTCAGAATTATTGTCATCAACATATTTGAAATATTATCAACCAACTAAGATTATCCATACACTCGGATTTATTATACATTTCGGAATTATTATCATCAGCCTCAAATTATTGGCGTCACCCTCGAATTATTATTGTCACCCTCGAATTATTATACACCCATTTGAATCATTAACATCGTATTCGAAATTATTCTCCACCAATTCGGAATTATTATACACCCATTTGAAATTTTATCTATCCTCTTGAATTTATTCTATCTACTCGAATCAGGATAATCATACCCTCTGGAGCCGTTAATCGGCAATAGAAATTTTCATATTCGTATCACTATACATTTTCACTATTAAAATATTAATACGCGTGACTCTTAGGTTTAGAGTAACACAGCTTGGCCTTGTTGAGTTAAAACTGAGCTCCGTTATCATTGCTCGCTGTTAATATATGGGTTGATCCCCCTTGAATGTGGGTTTGGCTTACAAGTCCTTCGCTAATCTTTACCAATGAGGTCTTTGTATTTCCTACACTTGAAGTGGTTTTCTGATGTAACAAATTCGTTTCCCAGGTAATGGTTGTTTGCTTGTAGATACCTCGTTATCAGACCATACGGTGTTTTGAGTAAATAATCGCTTTTCCATATTATACAAAAATACCTGATGCAATTTGAATTTCGATTTTCATGTATGTTTATTTATTTACGCATTCTTAATTACATTTACTATCCAAAAAAATGTTGATTGTTTCTACGCACTTACACAAGGCTTTGTTAAGTTTTATCTCTTATCTCCGTATTATATCATAACTAATTAGAGTCCTTTTGAATGCATGCTTAATTACATGAACTATGCTTACTTCTAAATACGCGTGCTTCTACTGAAAAATATCGTTATTTGCATTACTTAAAATTAATGAAGCTCATACCGGGTGTTAAATTTTTGTTATTCACCTAATGCATGAATTACCTATTTCTATGCTAAATATGCGTCCTATTATTGTAAGATGTGTTTATTTGCGTCGCTTAAAACTAATTATGCTCTATATACAGCGTGTCAAATGCTTACTATTTACATAATATAAGAATTATTTAATTTTCTCCTAAATAAATGCAGTTTTCTGCTTCCTATCGTAATTTATGATTTCTGCACGACCCTTGCTATACAATACACCCTTAAACAACCCCTTACCACAGCATTATATATATATGATAATAGGGTATATAAGGTCATAAGGGAGGAGTACTTCATGTAAATATTATAAAAACCACGAAGACCAAACGTTTAAAACATGAAATGTAAATAATTCGTTCATTATGCAAAAAGCAAATACAAATTACCCTGTATAAAATCAATAATAAGCTACAGTTAATTAAAGGAAGCACATTTAGTAATATCCTAACCACATTCACTGAGATAAATAATTGTGGACGCAATTCAATCAAATTTAAAACATCTTAACCTCAAAATAAATACAAATTCGGCATATTTAAAGCAAACTAAACGTAAAATGAAATTTCTTTCAACCTAGATGCGTTTGCGTAAGAAATATGTCAATAAAACGCATATAATTTATACCAGTTTGTATAAGTAAACATTTAAAAGTGGCCATATATCATAAAGTATAAAGAATTGAGGTGAAAGCGTGGGTGCCGTTTGAAATGTATGAGTTGCCACATTCAATAAAACCCAATATAGGTAAACAAAATATGGACATTAAAAATTACGACTACGTGCAGTTTCAAGCATATATGATATACCAGTTGTTAGAAAATTTCAGTACAAAGCTTTGATGTACGTGAAAATTGAAACGTATAAAGGATGCATATCGAATAAAACCCAACAGGTTGAAGATAAGCACATAATTGCAACGCCTGTGCCATGGTCTAATAACAAGATAGCGAACGATCGACCAATACCAGCACGTGGAACGAATTTGTCTATAAAACCGACCGGAGCCGATAAGTGAAGCATTCTATATTTGACGCGCGAACTGTAATATTTGAAACCAAATTATTACGTAAATTTCAATTTGGTCAAAGTGACAAGTAATAGAAATTAAGAATTGCAAATGAAGTAAATAATAAAAGTGCGCATTGAAATACGAGTGTATAACTCTGCCGTCAATATAAAACGTAAGTCTAGATTTAATTAATATAAACCAAATCTTTACAATTTATTTAGGGCTCTAACTAAGGAAACAACTATTAATCGACTCTAAGTAAGGAAACTAAAATGGAAGCTAAATCGACTCTAAGTAATGACGTTCAACTAAATCGAGATTAAATCGACTCTAAGTATGGGAAATTAAAATCGGCTCTAATTAAGGACACAACTATAAATCGACTGTAAGTAAGGACACAACTAAATCAAAACTAAATCGACTCTAAGTAAGGAAAACTACATAATAACGTTCAACTAAATCGAGATTAAATCGACTTTAAAAATGGGAAACTAAAATCGAGACTAAATCGACTCGAAGTACGGGTATTGGGGAGCACGCCAAGCTAAGGGTTAACCACTGAACAAGTAACCGATTTGGACCAGGAAGCTCTAATAAGAAACAGCAGGAGGAGTATCAGGTCAGAATTATCTTTTCAATTCATTGTACGTTACATTGATTATTTTAAATATTTGATGAATTTAGAACTTGCATGCAATTTAAATATTTGTGTAAAAGGTCAACAAAATTTTGGTTGGTACGCAAAGTATTTTTTAAAAAGTGAATAGTTCTTTGAACGTTCAACGAAACATTCATGGTAAATTACAATTCTTTTTGCTGGCTTTAATTTACATAAAAAGGTGTAAAAAGGGGGTTATGATCTTCGTAATGAACAAATTTGATACGAATATTTATTTTGATTTAAAAGTTCTGTAAATAGTAAAGTTTAAATTTTCTTCGCTTATTATACGAATTTTGGTGAGTTTTGCTTGCATTATTCAGGTATATGGAGTGTTAGACGGGAGTGGGTAAAAATTTTCTGTTATCATATCGTCGTTCACTCCGTGCGGAGTATCACTGAGCTAGTCGGGGCATAAAATTAATTGTGTTAAATTTAAATTATTTTAAAGGCACAGAGAGGTGACTATCAGCAGGCAATTGGTCGTTATACATTTGGCGAGCGGCGATATCGTAGCAATATACTGGGTGCTTCAAAAAAATGTATACACACTTTAAACTATTGTAGTTTTCCCGCACTACAAGGCTAATGTTATATTTCTTCGCCAGGTGCCAGCATAATCGTCCCTCTATGTTATATTATCAGTTGGAATTTGTAATATCAACATGGCGGACGTACGTTTGAGTTTTGAAGAACGAAAGCAGGTTATTAAGTGGTACTGGAAGTTTGAGAATGTAAATGAAGTTCAAAGACAGTGGAGAAGGGAGTATGATACAGAACCACCTTCAAGATTAACAATTACACGCATACGAGACAAATTCGAAGTTCATGGAACAGTGTGTGATGTGCATAAAGGTCATTCAGGTCGGCCTCGAACAGCTACAAGTGATGAGTCATCAACGACAGTCTTGGAACTGTTTCAACGCTCTCCTAACAAATCTTCAAGGCAAGGGCACGTGAAAGTGATGTAAGTGCTAGCAGCGTGCTACGCATTCTGAAGAGAGGCAAGTATCGTGTTTACATTCCAAGGCTGGTGCAACAGCTAAATGACGACGATCCAGATCGAAGGTTGCAATTTTGTGAATGGATTCAGGAGATGGTGATACGTGAACCGGGATTTATGGGTAGCATCATTTGGTCGGATGAAGCCCAATTCAAACTTAATGGAACTGTCAATAGGCACAATTGTGTTTACTGGTGTGAAGAAAATCCTCACATTACAATTGAAAAAGCTGTAAATTTGCCTGGTGTAAATGTGTGGTGCGGTTTGTCTTCAAGGGGACTCATTGGACCTTTTCGATTTGAAGGCACTGTAACTGGTATTAATTACCTAACAATGCTTGCTGATTCCATATTTCCTGCCATTCGTGCATTATACGGTAATGATGATATTTATTTTCAACAAGATGGTGCTCCGCCGCACTATCACAGGGACGTACGAACTTACCTGGATCAAAATTTGTCGGGCCAGTGGATAGGACGCAGGGGGCCAATCGAGTTTCCAGCACGCTCTCCAGACCTTACACCACTGGATTTCTTCTTGTGGGGCACAGTAAAAGATGAGGTGTACAAACGTAAACCACGTAACCTAGACATTCTTTGGAATGAGATTCAAGCAGTGTGTAGAGAAATCTCATTGGACGTTTTGATACGATGTACAGAATCTGTGGTGACTCGTACTCAGAATTGTATTGATGCTGCAGGTCACCAATTTGAACAGTATTAACATTTGTTATTTATGTTTCATTTACATTGGACTTTCAGCTTTCTATTTTCCTGAAATTTAACTTTGTAGAACGGTAAATAAATTTTCTATGGAAGTTCAAAGTGTGTATACATTTTTCTGAAGCACCCAGTATATATATATATATATATATATATATATATATATATATATATAGCTTTTTAATTACTATTACATTAACATTGACTCGTAAAATATTTTTTTCATTCATAACACTTTATGTACATGTCTAGCTGTCCTATGCTAATAACATCTAAAGAGATATCTTGGTCCTCCTGTTACATAATGAATTATTATAGTCCATAAAATAGTCCATGGCCATAGTGTCAAGCAGAGGTCCCATACAGTGTACTTATGTACTTATATTCAACACTGGTCGCTGGATCACAGGTTGCTGCATCAGTTAATATTATTTTCTGAAACTTTTAAGAGGAACCTTTGTAATAATTGTTGTCACATCACAGTCCATCTGTCCTCAAACTGCAAACACGGAGCAGGTCAGGTTTTTTGAGGTGAACTTATAAAGAAAGCCCGGTCAGGCCCGATTACATAAAAAGCACGACCCGGCCTTGTTTAAGAGTTCTACATTATGTACATGCGACATAACAGTAGAATGAAAATAAAACCACGGAAATCGACTTTCTTTTTTGTATGGCCATAATTTTACAAAACAATATATATGTTGTTGAGTTTTATTGTAGCTTATCACAGATGCAGTTATTTTGGGTCCTATACTGAAATTTCTTTTATAAATCAGACATCTGGATACGGGCATGAATTGCCTTGTATATATTTTCACAATCTAAGGTTGCCATAATCGCAGAGTTGTTTAAATCGTTATTGTCAACTTGCGAACGTATGTTTTGTTGCGCTAACGACATTGTGTATTTATTCAAATGGTTAATTATGGAGGTTCTTGTTTTCAACTTCTATTTAAGTATAATATACATTTAAGGATATTGAGAAGAGGAAATTCTTCGTTTGGTACGGTCGTAAATACGTATAGCCTTTATATAGACGAATAACGACCGCAATGGAATTTAAAATGAACATGACTGTGTATTCGCAAGGCGTTCGATGTAAAATAATACGTTTCCATAAAAAGAAATAATGAACAAAAGAGCTTATAATACCTATTAAACCATGAAATATCTGTGATTGCTCAAGATGAATGGTATATTTTTCATTACATAGTTTGTATCTTCTGGTTGTAACGCCAACATGACATATTTTACTAGCAGTTACATTAAGCTAATTTTACTAATATAAATGTTTGTAATCTACGAAGTTGGTGTTTATATTCGGAACACAGTGTTGTCAAAAGAATTACTTAAAAAACTATCTGTCATAGTACACTTGACACTACAAGCGTATCCTATCGAGAAACTTAGGTTTGTTTCCTCGTGGAACTTGAGGTTTTAGGCCTATATCATTTTAATTGAAAAGCAACAGCGTGTTAAATATTTTCCAGAAAAACTTCAATTCCTTTTTCTCTAACTTACCTTGACAATTTAATACAGGGGTATGTGACCGCGTAGATAAGAAACTTGACTAAGAAATGTCTATAAATATGTTTGCAATGCGTGAACCGTTAATTTTTCAGTTTTGAAAACACATAAGAAACTAGAAGTTTATGAAACTGAATGTTTATTAAATAAATAGAGACAAACGTGAAAAATCATTTCATAAAAATTACGTCATTTGAATATTCACCATTCCTCGAATCCAGCACAAAGATTTGATAAATTTTGTCGTACAAAGCACGTGGGATGCTAGTTATCTTGTTAGAGTAAAATGTGCTTTAAATCGCTAAATTTTGATATGCCCTTAAAGGCTGGGGACCCCATAACAATACAGGTGTGCGTCGGGTAACTGCAGCGATGCTGGAGTGGGTTCCTAAGGAAAAATTAAAAAAAATAGCAAAATTTGAAATAAAAATAATAACGAAATGAAATAATAGATAAAATGCCTGAAATGAAAACCGCTACGTTACAAAATCACTTACCCTGAAAGATGTTTCTATTGTCATAATTGAGGGGAACCAATCTGTCACAGCAATCCCTTTTGATATCCTCCTTACGTTACCTTCCTTTCACATATCTCAAAATACTTATTAAGGTTTTGTCAAATTAAATAAAATTGAAATATAAAATGCCTTTTCCAAATAAGATT
This sequence comes from Platerodrilus igneus, assembly GCA_036346225.1. Classification (NCBI taxonomy): domain Eukaryota; kingdom Metazoa; phylum Arthropoda; class Insecta; order Coleoptera; family Lycidae; genus Platerodrilus; species Platerodrilus igneus. The sequence continues at coordinate 1,390,799 of JARFIW010001719.1, read as the reverse complement.
CCATTACTAGGATAGCTGAATATCCTTTACAAATGTGCCTGTTTACCTAGTTTAAATACATTCAAATAAAATTCAAGCTTAACTCTATTAACATTAAATAATTTCAATTTAAAAAAATACAAATGTACTTTCCTTAAAAGAAAAACCTAAATTTCCTAACCATCCTCTGACCAGGTATTGCTAAAAGAAAAATCTTAAAGATACCTTAAATCTAATCCATCCACAAAGCTATCATCACTCCAAATTTCCTGTTTCCAACATTAAAATACATGACATTTGTAAATCCCAATATGTGGAAATGTCGGTAATAACAAACATCGAAACCGTCAAACACCAACATTTTGTTGTATCATTTCATTGTTCGTTGCAAAATACGTTATATCAATACCTACATATTTTTAACATTTTAAAATGATAACGTTTTGTTTTAATCAACCCTCATTCTGTACGTAAATGATTAACAACAGAATAATCTCTCCCATTTTTGTTAATTTCTCATTTTTAATTTAGCCGTAAATTATAAAGATGTACAAACATAAAAGCATACAATATTACTCACTCAGTGTTCCAATTTCAGCTAGCTTTTTTCCAACGCTGTAAGCAAAGTTCCGCCAAAGTCTGGGCACCGTTTTAAAATTTCCCTCGAGAAGACAACGTTACATGCTTGAAGTTGGTTTAGTTCAACGTTCAACTTTCCTTTAACTTGTCCTTATACCACCATCCAACAACCTAGCGCGGTCACGTCTCTTTTATTACTTTTTTTGTATGATCACATTTCGGTTCGGGAAAAATGAATTCTCATTTTCTATCTGATGTAATTATTGTCATTTAATTTCTCTTCTACTTTCTTATGTTGTCGGGGGTTTCTGTCATGGTACAGTTTTCCTACTGGGTTTATGGAATGTATGCTAGAAAAAGTACTTGTATCTGGCGATTTACTGAGGGTTAATATTTGTGCTTCCTTATGTTTTTGCACTATAAACTTAATGCATTGTAACATATTGTATGAAATGATTAAATCATCTACAATCTGCTATTCGTGGATTTTTCCCTACTCTTTTTCTTACATTGTATTAAAGCTTTACCAAGCCAATGCCAATATGTTTATCTTCTACTTATCTAAATTCCACGATGTGTAGATTGAAAATTTTTCTGAAAACGTTTATCTTCCATACAAATACCGACTGAAATTGCTAAGTATCTAGATCCTTGTTTAAAACGAAGCATTTTTTCGCATTACATAAATCCCAACGTGCTTCCTAATATATACTTAAATATTCTAATGAACTTCTTAAAGCTTGATCCTTACGTTGTGCTAAAATACTAAATTAATAATTCTCAAATTAAATACCTGAATTAGCATTGATAAAACTGATTCTTTTAAGCCTTGACTACATGACAGAGCAACCCAACTAAGACTACTTCTGCAGTGCGATTCGCCATTTTCATCTGGACAGCGAGTTACGCATCTTGACGCCACGGGCAACAAACGAGAATGCTCGGTTTCCCGCTTTAACAAACGAAATCAGCTCTTGGATTACCGCAACGCGGCGGTGTCTACAACACCAACCAATACGAACGTTTGATTAACGCAATTTATATACTGAACATCTACGATACGTTATACGGGGTCGAATAATAAATAACTAAAACACTTTATATTAACTCTGATGCAGTGATATATATATATATATATATATATATATATATATATATATATATAATAAATGATCCCAGATATGTAGGGATTATGAAATTGATAATAGAGAGCGATGCGACAATATTCCTGTTTCAAAGTGAATGCCAATATTTCGTTTTTGACAGATTTTTAAACTTTTTGTTTGTGGTGGTAGCGTGATAGGCATTTTTTCTGTCGTACTGGATATTGCAACATGAAAAACAAGTAGGTCTCTAGAAGAATCTATAGACGTTTTATGAGTTGGAAATGGATTACAACATATAAATCGTATTATTGTCAAACAAGGTGTAAACAAAAAATATTTTCCTTCGTGAATATCAGATAACAAATTGCACCCTTATATTTCCTAAACCCTTACCTGATATCACAAGGTCGAGAATTTCTTATTAACAATGACAGCCCAATGTAAAGTTGGATGGAAAACGGCTTGAGGAAAAGAAAAACTCTTTTGACATAAACGGCTAGTAGAGTGTTAGATCTGTGTATATCATGAGCTTGGGTCATGGGTTGTCAAATGACCAAAAATATAAATAATAAGCGCCACCGTATTTTTCAATACAACCTTAAAAATTATCTGTGCTTGTATTAGGAGAATGCGGAAACCTTATATCAACACCACTAATATAGCCATAAAACCTGAATTTCACTTTTTTAAAACACTTACCAAAATTTCAATTACCAGATGTCATACAGATGTTTCGACTTAACCTGGGAACAAACAAATGCACAACATGGACACTGTTTGTGTCCTTAAAAATATTTACCAAAAATAATATAATAGAATTTAAGTTCCAAAAATATACACCCACGGAATTTGTTATCATTATACACAATGTCTGATCATGAATGACCTGTAAGTTTTATTTGTATTTTGAATAATAAAAGAGTAATGCAAAAATGGATTCTATTTGATTAAATTCCTTGATTTGTTTTAATATAATCTTTTTCAACTAAAAATTTTTTTTATAGAACAGAAATACAATAAGGTTTTGTATTCAAAAAACAAAAATCTCTAAATTGAATATTTCATAATAAATTTTCTAAAAAGTTTGAGCTCTCTTAATAATTCATATTACATATTTTAATCTTTAGCCATCAGTAGTACTACGTTGACTTAACAATCAAATTTAATTACTTAAGTTCTGATAAAATCGCATGTTTCAACATAGAGTTAGTTTTACTTAATATGTATAAAAAGAATTCATCACGTTGATTAAGAATCAAAGTACATGACCTCAAAATTATTAAATATATTTTTAAATTAGCGTAACATAACATGTGACATTTAAATTGGACAGCTGAATATTTTTTGACATTATATGCCACTAACAACTTTTTCAGTTTAGTTAACGTTATCTGTTTGTGAAATAATTATGATAAGCAAACAGCATAGCCATCTTTAAAATTTATGCAAGGTTACAAATTTATTACGGAATTCTTTCTTTCACTAAATAATTTTTAAGTTACTTTAATCTAGGTAAAGCTTCAACTTTGTATTTTTCGTATTACGATTACATAATTATAAATGTGATTAAATGCTAAATGTCACTCACGTGTGGAAGTACAGCACGACCAAAAGAAATCGAACCATGACCTCAGCTGTGGGATATTCCATTAACATCTGTGTTCTGCGATGCACAAACAGGAAACACATGAATACGGGCGAATTTATCGCTGGAACTATGAGAATTCTTCTGAATAAAACATTATTTAACGAAACCAATTCCTTCTTAATTACAGCCTATAAAATTTAGTATTCCAAATCCCAAACTAAATTTTCTTTTCAGCATTAAATACTCTTCCGAAATTAACTGCATGATATTAACTGTATCCGACATATTTTCTAGATATTACTTCCGAGATATTGCATGTTTTAATGATGAGGGGGAGCTTCTATCTCCTTTGGCCTGCAGGAATCAACTGAACTGCTCTAGGTGGAACACAAAAATGAAAACCATTACGCTAAAGCCGCTAGGAACTACCTTCATACACGAAGATTCAATCAGTTCTATTTTTCTTTTGAACTGTATTACAGGCCACGTGCCTGGATACGACCATCTTGACGTTTCTATGCCGCTGCTAACAGCTTACCTGTTCAGACGCCGATAGAAAAGTGACACGAAATGACAACTCGACGAAGCTTATTAACGAAACTTAGACCTCAAAAGTAAAGGAGTCTATATGCTATTATAAACTTTATGAATTATTTTAATTGTACGGAAATTTACAAATTATATTTTTATATTATTGCTGTATTATTTTAGATTAATAAGCGAAGTGTAACTACGTAAAAAAATACGTTACAAAGGTTTATCATTATGCTTGGGGGGCATGTAGCGAAATGTTCTTATTTCGTATTTTATTAATATATAGCGAATATAAAGAATTGTTAATTCCATTTTCTCGTGATGGTTATTTAACTAATATATTGGTGTATTTTAACTGAGAACTCCATAATTCGTCATAATTTGATAATGTAAGTTTAATAATAAAAATGTAATATGGTGAATTTTTAGCTTTATTTGTTCTTACCTTATTATTTTTTAATCAATGTATGCGAATACTTCGTATGAGAACACAACGGTTGATTATACGTAGATAATGTATGTCATGGGATTTTTTTTATAAAAGATTATTAAGGAAAACAGAATGAATGATTTACGCTGCCACTTTTTCGTAAAATAGCATTATGAGCAAGTACCAATTTTGAATCCGTTTAACGTATAATTTATATACAACCATTTATTTACTATATTCCCATAAATTAAATAAGTAGTTATAATTGCTGAACTCTCTGAGACAAATCGTTAGCCGCTATATTTTTAAATACCTATAAGTTATCATATTTTTTTAAAGAAAAACCACGAATAATTTCAAACCTTTTATATAATACGGGTATGAACTGTACGTTAATCGCGTAAGCGTATTTTTTAGAGGAGAATTTTTTTCACAGGCTGGATAGAAAATACAGTACTGAAAAACACTCCAAATCATTTTTCAAACTACATAATTCTGGATCAAATTGCTACCTATTAAAAGTATTTGGGAAGCACACTTTAGAGCAGCGTCACTAATTATACGAATGAGTTATATTTTTAAATAGACAAATGGTTTTTCCATTGTTAAAAAAAAAAACAAAAGGTCCACATTCGTAAAAGGCTATTAGTTTTTATAATTTTGAAGCATTTTATATATTTTCTTCCCCTCGTTATTAAAATTTCTCTACAAAACAAGAAACTTTTATCAGGATTATTTATATCGAAAATTGTTTATTTATGTAGTATTCTTAACAATAATTATGTTTCATAATTCAAAGTTACGTTCGACGTCTTAAAATGAATTATAAATTAATCTTTACTCAAAAGTTTACATGTTCGATGTCGTAAAAGGAAAGAATCTTACTGAATCTAATTCAATTGCTGTTTATATACTAAAACAAAATCAATACGTCATCTTCTCGATTCTTCTAGTTTATGTTCCCGAGGATTAGTCACGGATGATGTAAAATTTACGCCGATTTCAGGTTTTAATGAGCTAATTAAGTGCCGTTATATAATTTATAACTATCTTAAAATGTCTTTCATTCTTTGTTGATACATTAAAGCACAGCTGTTAGTTTCTCTCTCTTAGCTATTAAGCGTACCTATTTTATTTTATGGCCAGTAGCGTTTCTTCGAATTGAAGCATTTATTCATCGATACAAAATAATCAGCTTATTTAATGACTTTTAGAACACTTCTATTAAAATGACACCTACGACTTATGACTTCGCATTCTCTCGAAAGAAACGTCGTATTCTCTTATTAAATAACGTAAACCTTTGAAAATTCGGAAATTAATTCGAAACTAATTTCTTAGTAAGAAAGATACGTGTTATTGAAAACTCATAAAGTGGCATTTTTAACGAGAATGAATATTTTTTTTGTTTTAAATGATATATCTACACACGGAAAATATCTTGTATATTAAAAGTACATGATTGATTAGCGTTTTCAGTCTGTAATAAATGTCTATACTCGGATTTTAATTACATAATTATTTACGCAAGGTTTAAAGTCGGGCTTCTTCCTAAATGGTATAACAATACCATATGTGTCCTTAAAGAGTGTTATATTACATATAATTTTATTTTCTATGCTAATTGTATACGTTTACGTTTCATACAGGGTGGAAAAAATTAAATATTGGGAAATTTTAATTTTTCTCGCTTTTCTTCTCTTTGGATGGCAATTTTTCATATAATTTGGTGTTCAATGACCTCTCATGACCTCATTATTACATCATTTTCCCCCAAATTAAAATATAAAATTCGAAATCAATCCCGCTGAGTGTACGTGGAGCGCCATATTTCTGTATTGATGAGTATTTTTATTATTTTCATTTCTAACTACATACTATATCCAACTATTTCTATAAGACATAATACACACATATACACACACACAAACACACACACAATCACACGCGCACACACGCACACACACAAGCACACACATGCAAACGCACGCACACGCGCACATACTCACACACACAAACACAAATATGCACACACAGACACGCAAATGCACACACCCGAGTATACGCAAATAATATAAGACTAACAAATATAACTTAAGATAGCGTATAATCTCGTTAGATTTCTAAGAAGTAACAGGTTTGCTGTTTGAAGGCTTGAAGTTTTAAAAGGCAATCCTTTCAATAAATTTTGCATTCTTGTGAGAAAAGAAATGTTCTCGCATAAATAAACTTTCGATTCCTTAAATTTCAACCCATACAACCCTATCAATATGAACCCTTTATGCCTAAATTATATGGCTTACCATAGATACATCAAACTTCCATACCGATTCGTCCAGTTTGTTCCTTCATTAACTCACTTTGTTCTAAACTTACTCAATGACTATTAAATTGTTTTAAATTTCATTTGACTTTCACTAGCAGTAGATCCGTTAAAAACTCTATAGAATTTGTACAGTTTATTTATCCAAAACAGTCTTATGTTATCTTTAGATGTCAAAAACTTTTTCTCTAGCGTCCCGGCCAAAGAATGTGTTGATCTCATTACGTTATTAAACCTTTCTGATCTGAATGACGAACAATGCTTCTGTTTGTTAAATTGTTTAAATATTTGTTTACAACAAAAACTTTTCATTTTTGATGGTGCTATTTATTCACAAAATTGCGGTTTAGCTAGGATTCTTGTTTGTCCCCTTTATTAGCCGAAATTTTTATAGACAATTTAGAACTAAAGATTTTCCAAAATGTGTTGTTCTCAACTAAGGTAGTTTATTGGAAGAGATACGTTGACGATATTTTCGTTATTTTTAATGGAAATAAGGAAGAAATTTTAGATCATCTAAAATGGTTGAATTCACTTCACTAAAAAATCAAATTCACAATAGAATTTGAATATAACAACTCTCTTCCTTTTTTGGACATACTCGTCATAAAGAACAATAATTCCGTAACATTTAGTATTTATAAAAAACCAACGACCACTGATATTGTTATTCCTTTTGATAATTTTCATTCTTTCTGCCAAAAACTTACTGCTTTCCATTTTTTGTTTAACAGACTGTTTAGTATTCCTCTGGAAAACTAGATTTCAATTACGAGCTCAACATTATTCAACAAATTGCCAAAAATAATAATTTCCCTTGTCACCATAAAAAAAAACCTTCATAATAAGATTAAACTCAAACATTCTGTACCTAGTATGTACTACCACTTAAGAAAGAACCACCTGTTTTCTAAGCTTGTTACGTTCATTTTCGGCATAAATTAAAGTACACCGTTTTCCTTTTTAATTCATTACCCATTCAAATAGATTCCGTTTCTAGTCTTAAATCCTTCAACAACATCCTGTACATTTTACCTGTTTATAATAAATACGCTTTCTAATAATTTTCAACTCATCTATTTGCTTTAGAACAAAAGTTTATGCTATAAATTAAATAGTTTACATCCTGTTTTCGTTATCCGTGTTTCGAGTTTTCCAATCACCTGTTGGTATGGTATGATAACGGGAGGATTGCATTGAATTCTTGTTATTTAAACGAGTTAATTTTTACTCGATTCCTTCTGTATGAATACGACAATAATGACTCGTCGTTAATTTTACTTTTCGTTACCTTTTGCGTTGTCTTCAAAATTTCGTGCACACATTGTGTGGTGAGTATATTATTTAAAAAAAATTACTTTTCTTTGGTAAGGGGGTTTAATCGTTTGCGGTTTGTTATAGCTACACCCGGTGGACTGGAAAGATCTGGTTGAACCGTCGCTCCTGTTGGTACGGGAGGACACGCGCATGGCGTGATCCCGAGAACATCTGTGTCGCGCTGTCATTGGAGACGGTGTGACTAGCCTACACCTTGGACATGCTGGTGAGCGTTTCTTCCATGTTTACGTTGAAACCATATCTATTTGAACTTTACATTTTAAACTCTGGCATTCCCAACATTAATTTGCATATCCGCAAATTACGGAACTATTTTGCTATTTATTGCCCTGCTAGAAATGCAGTACTATTTGTTTTAAATAACTAAAAAGAAATTATACTACTTATTAATGTTTAAATGGTTTAAAATGATCACCTTTAGGGGAGAGGATGTTTGTCAAAATATTGTATTTATTCTGATAGTTCTATGTACTGAATTTGGTATTTACACTGATACTGTAGGGCTGTGGTTTTTAGAGCTGTAATTGGGTAATTTTACTTTGCGTAATTCATATGAGAAGGTACCTAAAAACTACAGCTCGCCATTTGTAAGAAGTAATTTTTTTGTGTATTGTGGTTATTGATTTTGTTTCTTGCTTTTGTTGTATACTACGCTGCTATTTCTAACCAGAATGTTATTTAGAATAATTATAAGTACTAATAAGTGTTTAATTTTTATTTCAGGCTTTAATTTTCTTTTCTTGTATTTGTGCGACCCCGCCTACTCTACTAACTGAGCCCGGTCAGTTTCTCTCCCTGGTTATTTTTGTTTTTTTTACAACGTCGCTGCACATAGCATAAATTTTGACGCCCTGGCGTGGGGCTCAGATTTTTTTTTATTAACTTTGTTCCGAGTTTGTTTTAGTTAATTTTTGGCTCCGATTTTTTTTTATTAACTTTGGCCCCGATTTTGCCTTGGGTAATGTATGCTATGATTTGGTTTCGCTTAATTTCTGGCCCAATTTTTGTTTTGCTTTTGGACTGTTTTTTTTTGTACTGCCCAAGTTACTACGTTATCCGTTTTCTCGGCCTGATACTACTTATGTTTTCTTGCCTTACGCTCGAACTTGTATTTATTTCTTTTCTTTATTTCTTGTGTGAATTCGATCTTCTTAAATTTTAGTTGTGGTTTCTTTTTTGATCGCTTAATATTATTGGTTGGTTAGTTTCAGATTATTGGACTTGTGTTTTCGCCAATAATACTAGACCCTTTGAAAACTCTGGTGCCCTATTTCTGAGTTTAGTGACTTTATTTTTCTCTTACGTTGAGTACTCTTTTTTTTTAATTTAATCCGTTTGTTACTTCGGTATTGGATAGAATCGTTGAGATTCACTTTTGATATTTTATAGTTTATTCGATTGAGGTTGGTGATTTCGCATTACTGTGATATACAGTGTGTATTTCTTTGGTCACAATGGTTACGTGGGGGTTGGATGTAAATAAGCTATTAAAACCCGAGCTCCAATATGAGTTATCTTCTCGAGGATTTGACTCTGGCATTAAAGTCGAGGGGTTGCGTAAAGCCGTCCGCAACGCGATTCAAGTGAAAATGATTCAGTCTTTTACTCCTAGTCCTTATACAATTACGTTTACAGAGGATCATGAGGCTATTAAACGCGCGCTTACTGAATTTGGACCGTCTTCTGACGACTTTACTGGGGATGTTACTGATAGTAAGTTTGCCTGTTTTCGCTCCTTTTGGGTACACATTCAGAGACGTTGTGAATTGATATTGGCTAGCTCTAAGGAGGAAGCCCTTACGAAAAATAAATTATTATTCGATTTACATGCCATTCGTTCTGATGTTGAGGCGGCTGTTAGAAAATTCAAGCGTGTTACTTTTGCTGATTTTAGTCAACAGCCTTCTTTCAGTCCACAAACCCTTAACGTAGCTACTACCACCGTTACCGGAGAAGTTCCTTATCTTTCGTCTGATTCCGAGGAAGAATTGGATACTTTTACTACTGTCAATACTATGACCCCTACTAAAGGATACCCGCTCGCTAAATTGAATCTTTCTTTTTCAGGTGAAGGTTCCCTACCGGAATTATTGTTTCGTATTAAGGAATTCAGTGTTTCGCGTTTTCTGCTCAGCAACTTTTTTTTACTCTGGAATTACTTACCGGAAAGGCTTTACTTCTTTTCCGAGCACATCAGCGTTTCCTCAGATGTTGGGACGACGTTGTTACTTTATTAAACTCAGAATTCCTACCCCTGGATTTTGCTTATAAGTCTGCTACTATTGAGGAAAATACTTTTACTTCACATGACCTAGTTGTTAAGATTTCTGCTACGCCTACGGGTAGATCAGATACTTCCTCCGTACTTTCTACTGTTTTTCCTTCTAGTTCTACTTTTACTCGTCAGGTCGTATGCTTTAATTGCGACAAACCTGGTCATGTTTCGACCCGTTGTACTTGTCCTAAAGTACTCTACTGTTATGGTTGCGGATATAAGGGCGTTACTCTCCACAACTGTCCACACTGTAATCCTACTCCTAATAGGTTTTCGAATAATCCTTCAAATTTTTCCCTCACCTCTAGATGCCTAATTTCTTTTACTCCTCCCTCTACGTTCTCTCCTATACCTCATTCGGGTCATCCTGCTACTATTATCAAAACATACTCTTTTTCGGCAAATATAGCTTCGAACAAAATTTCTTCCGTCTCTAGTTCTACCTCCTATTCTACTCCTCCTTCTGCTCACCCATACTTCGTGTCTGCAAGCACACATGTCACTGAAGTGACGATAATTTCTAATTGAGTCAGCGAAAGTCCTCTTGAAGTTCATGAACCTGTATCTTTATGTTGGTGACCTGTCATTAAAAGTTAGAAACTTGTTTAAAAGTTTAGGGGTGAATATTGTTTTTTTCAACTAATAATAATTTAAAAATAATTGATCGCCGAAACAAAGATCCCGTACATCTCATTGACAAAAGTGGCGTCTATAAACTAATTTGTAATACATGTAACGAGGTTTACATTGGCCGAATTCAAACGAGCACCATATATAGATTACAAATTTAAATTACATTTTGCTAAACACATTACATTGTTCATAAAATTCAGGATTTTAACCAGTCCCAAAATGTACAGCTATTACATTTTTTAAAATTAAAAGTCTACAACTAAATTACTTTGAATGGTTGGAAATACATAGACACAAAACTTCAAGTTAAAATATTATCAACGAAGTGACCGAATTTGATCCGAACCTTATTTTTATAAAAACCTCATCATGTTTATGAAACCATCACCATATTTTTTACAAATCTATTTGGAGTGGGCGACATTCAATATATATATAACTTGTCTTTTTGACAAGTTACACTTTTAATTTATTTTTAACTGTCACTTCATTTATGTATTTCTTAAAATTGAATTAGTTTTTATTGTATTTATGTGACATGTAGATAGTTTGTTTAAGGTCAGTATTTCTTTACCATTTTAATTTTGTTCAATATGTTTTCTATTTTTTGGCGTATTTGAGAATGATTCCATTGGTATTTGAATTCAATGTACTTCAAAACCTTACTGCTGTACATTTCAAATATTTTTCCGTCACTATGTATGAACTTCCACCATTAAAACTTTGTAGTGTTGATTTTCTCACCTTTCAACAGTTAATACTTTTGCATGGCAGAACGCATCTTTAGTAAATGCTCTGTGTATAGATGTTCCTTTTGTATATAAATTTATATTAATTTGGGTTGACAAGCATTTGTCTGTTATCAGTTTAATTCTTGAAGTTAATTGGTTGCTATTCAAAGAGTGATACACGTTTTAAGTCCTACTCTTTGCCATTACCGGCTACACCAAACGACTTGATTATTGATCGTTAACAATATAAGTTGAAATACCTACGCCATTTTTGCAAGGTGCTACGGAATATTGGATTTGGCATAGCAGCCGTATAAGTTATAATCCTACAGCTTTGGTGAATCTCCGTACACTTTTGCCACGGTGAAAATATTTATTGTTTGGACTGGTGCGGTGCATAAGTTTTCACTGTTAAACAGATATTTATTTGATTTGGATTGATAAAAATTTAGCAATTTGATTTTGCTGTAATTTTGAATGAAGCTGATTGTCGTGTTATTTATTAGTAAACACCAATCGTAAGTAAGCGTAGTTAATTCATTTATTAGCTTTTATTCCTTTAGAGCTTCTTGATTAAATTTAGTTTATGTTTGACAGATGTTTTTGGGATTTCAGGTTGTGTTAATTAAAGCGTGTATTATCACAGATTGGTTATCGTATGAGCGATTATACTGAAAACTTCAACTTTTAATTTGGATGTATGAATCACACTCAGGTTATAAATGTTGTGGAATTTGATGGTTCTTTGGGGTTATCCGTGCAGGTACTTTAATTTACAAGAAATTTGTATTTTATATCTGTTATAAATATTAACTTGAAGGTACTAAGTTATGCAAATACTTTATTTTGCAGTTTTGTAACAGTCCGTTAATTGTATTCTGCAAGCGAATACAATATCAAATTTATAGCAAGTTCGTGCAGTATAGAATTTATTTAGAGCGCAAAGCAATCTTTTTTTTTCGTAAGAGGTTTAATATTGGAGCATATATCAGGCGGTTGCGTATTTAGAAAGATATAATCAAATCACTGAAAGTTTGGTTTGTCTCTCAAACAAATATATAACTTTGGTGTGGTACATAGATTACATGAGTAATTGTCATACCGAAGGTACGCGATAATGTCAGGTTCTAAAATTGATGTCTTATGATGGGTAAGTATTTTCGGAATCAAATTTAAAACATTTTAAACCAATATTACATTTGAATGATATTTCCATTAACCTTTTTTTATAAATTTTAGATTAAAATGATAGGTTAGTTGAATTTTGACCACTATGGAGGAAGTATTGTCAGCTCACGTTCGATTTGTTATAAAAATAGACGGAATCGGGATTCATAATTACTTCTCATTAATAGTCTTTAAATTGTACGACATGTACAAGCGCCTTTCTTGAATAATAACTAGTAGGCATTCCATTAATTAATGGATCGATAATATGTCTTCTAAAGTAAATCTTAATATCATTATGGAATTTTTCTGTAATGAAAAAACAGGAAGAAATAGTGCGCCTGTCGGCTGGCGTAAGTACTTTTTAAGTACTGGTAATAGAAAAATAGAATACAGCGGCGCGACGGCGTTAACATCATAATAATAAAAGCTTGCAAGACACTGCCTTCTTGTGCGTGTGAACTTCAAGCAGGTATACTTTATTCTGCGTAATGATTATATTCATGCAGGCTGCTTTTAGTATTGGCAAAAAGTGGCTGCTGCCGACTACATTTGCTGCATTACTTACTAAGTTATTATAACGAATTCTTTGACTATGCGAAAATCTGTGAGAATATTTTTACAACGAATACAGGAATAACGACGACAACTTTAGATGGTGTTTAATGGAATGCTTTTTATCAACAACGTTCAAAAGTTTGTTACACCAATCGCTAAACCCATTCGTGTTCTAAAAATTTTTGAATTTTAAAATTTTAACTTGCCGGTCATACAGATGTCCTCGATGCATGAAAAAAGTTCAATGGGCACACGACGATTAAATCATCGCTTGGGGGGATCAAAATGGTGTTCGAGGAGTGACATTGGCATGCACCTGAAAGTACGAATGAAAAATTTTCTATTTATAGTTTAGTTACTTTATATAAAATACCGATGGTGAGAAGTTTACTTTTTAAAAATTACACCCTCTTAAAGGTTGACTTTTGACTCTTTTTCAAATCACTCAGGTGCAATTTCCCTGTCGGTGGGGACCAGATTAAAATCTGCAAATTGCGCACAGTAAAGTCTCTATGGTATCAACCTTCTGTATAAATCACAACTTTGAGATTCAGCTCAAAATAAAAAATTGTAAATTTAAACAAAAAATGCTAATTTCCACATGCCGTAGAAGTGAGCATAATAGTATAATCAATTCAATTATTTAAACATAGCAAACAAGATAAACTATTTTAATAACTATTCAGGATATGTATTAAATTATGTGTGGTAAATCTGCTTTAAGTATGATTTAAAAAAAAAAATCAAGTAAAATGTAATAAATTGTTTTCCTGAACTACTCACATTGAATTAACAACTATTATTAAACTGACAACTATAATGTTTCATGTCCAATTACTTTTTACTTTTGTTGATGTAAGAGCTGAGAGATTTCTTCATAAAGTTTAGGTCTGATGTTAAAAGTGCGCCCAATAACTATTATTCATTTTTAGTGGAGTCAACTTCGTTTTGATTGGTATCCAAACTTGGTCTTTTCGTTATTTTGGAATGAAGCTTTTGGTCCTGCTGGATGATAAGGTGCACACCTTTGTTTCGATCGCTATGTTGTTCACTTCTGCGCTCCATTACTGACTGTCATAAATACATACAATTGTATATTTATTTGGAAGTGTCAATGACACAACCCTTACTACTTGATTAAGTTGTCAGATGTTGATGATGTGCATTGACACTTTTAGATTGTGATATAAAACAATGAAATGATCTAGTGCCGTTATTTTTCTGGCAAATGTGGTCTCTTTCCTCTAAGGTGTCGGAACAGAATTTTTGAATTTGCTTAGTTTTCACAAAAAATTACGTAATCCCCTTACAGTTTTTTTGTAGAATTTAAACATTTTCCGCGATGTCAAAATTTTCTCCTTAAACTAACTTTTGTGACTGATAGCTTTATAATATCCCCTATGCCATCACAGGCATTTTTCCTATGACACGATGCAAAAAGATACCAGTCTATGTCAAGTCCAAAATCTACTTTGTGATGGAACATATTTTAAAAATTTTTTTTATTTTTATATTAGTTTGCAGCCCTGTCCGAGAAATAGTTTAATTTTTTATAGAAGGATGGTGATCCTTAATGTAGTTTTCTACGCACATAGACGTATCCGTAAGAAAAGTAAATACCAGACTAACTATCAAACGCGTGGAGTGGGTGGATTCACCTACACACCAAAAAAACAAAAAAAAAAAAACACGTCGCCCACGATTATCTATTAACAAATAAAAATAAATAAAGGATTCTGTACAAACAAGCAAAAGAAATAAATTAAGCGTATTTTACACAAAATAAAATTAATCAGAAGTAAATAAACCTGTGAGAGCTTTTGCCAAGCGTTTTAAAAATTGCACTTAATACTTTTTGAAAAATAAACTAATCAGTAGGAAAGAATTAACGGGTGAGAGCTTTTGTCAAACATTCTTTTTAAATTGTACATATTACCGTTTGTAAAATAAACCAATCAGTAGAAAAGAATTAGCGTGTGTCTGTCAAACATTTTTAACAATGGTACATCACACCTGTAGAGCGATAATATCGATTCGCAGCGACAAACAATAGTTCTACAGTGTCACGTTTCTTATCACGTAACTACACCAAACACTGATACAGAATATGCCCTTGATATACACAAAAGAAAACAAGTTGTATACCTGTATGTGTCTGGATACTTAGCTTGCACGCCCTCGGAAGTGAATTAGCACCGCATCGCCACGGTCGTCGGGGTCCATTTACCCTGTTACCATAACGGCACTAGCAATCTACAGGCAACGGCAGTTGGTCTGTGGCACAGAACAGTTGAGCCTACATAAAAAGAAAGAACCATTTTGGCCTCCATCTAAAAGCTAAAAAAGAATCGGATTAGAATGGGTAAGCGCGGGAAAACTCACCAATGTACGCAGATACCTCCTACTTGTCGAACAAAAAGACGTGCATTGTTTTTGAAGTACTGTGACGAATGATGTAGAAAATATTTCAACACACAAGTTGCAGAATCAAATTCAAAATGGGTTCAAATAACACGAATTCGAACTACAATCCTCGCGTTATCGAAGCATCATTAGCAAAATTGGAAAACATGCTATCAAATAATAGTAGGATCTATCATTTCGGATAATCATTAAATGGGAAACACCAGAGAAAGCAATTATACGTTATCGGAAGGTTTAACAAATTAACAGATACCTAAAATAAGGTATTGACTATTTAATTTATCGAATAAATTTTCCTTTTAAAAGCAAAGTGGATTTGAGTTAAAATCATGTTAAGCGGACTTATACTGAACAGGTACACTATATAGGGTATTTAATTTATGTAGAAAATAAACGTAACAAGTTTGTTGAGTGAAGTTGAAATGTATGAACTGTTGTAGTATCATGATTACTTAACGCACAAAAGCTATTGTTCTTTACTTTCTCTTAATCTTTATAATAACATACAAATGAATGAACTGTAACCTGTTCGCCCTGTTGTGTCCTTGTGCTTCGTTTTGTACAACAAAGGAATAATTTTCTGAAAAGTCAGGCAGAACAATGCATTTATCATCTGACAAGATTAATTTTTTATAAATTTTCTTTGTGATTTTCAAGTTTAACAATCAATATTTCGAGAATTCTTGTGGTTTTACAATTGTTATCATTTCGCTTCTGTTTTGTGTCACCCATTGTTTGTATTCTATATTGTCTGGTATTGAGTATTCTTCAGACTCTTCAAACATATCGGCCAAGATCTGTTTGCTAGGACATTGTTGATATTTTTCCATCATACAATCTAAAGTACGTTTTTGCATAGCAGAATATCCAAAAGATCTTTATAATCAACTTTAAGATTGGCATCATCAATCATCAACTTTATATTCTGGTGATATAAACAGACACAAACATTATGATTACCAGATGCTCCCGCTTCAACACACAATTTTGGACTTAACTCATAGAATTTCGATCTTTCAATTTTAATGTCACCATGCCTCTTTTTAAACTCAGAAAATAGTTCATTTAAATTACAGAGCACTAACCGTTTTTGTCTTTAGACCTTAGTATTATCTTCAATGAAACACAATCCTTTTTGCCACGCATCAAACGACTATCTTCATCATCTTCATAAAAACTTCTAACTATAAGTATTGCGTCTCCATTTCTAATATTTGACGCTCTCTTTTGTAATTCAGGTAAAATACCTTGTTCTTTTACTAGCTTATTTGTTAATTTAACTATACGATCTGAAACCTTAAATTCCATTACTAACTTTTGCGCGGCTTCTATAACAAATATAAATTCTATTGAATTCTTCTTTTGAAGCCACTTCTATTTGTTACAGCTCTGTGGTATCTGATCCTTTTTATTTCGCATAATAATATCAGAAGAAACAATTTCATATTAAAAATGCAAGATATTGCTATTTAATTCGCTTTGGATTTATCATAAGAAAACATTCAATAGTAACAAATACTTTAAAATTGTTTCAAGGACAGAGCATCTTAAAAATACATAATAAACAAGTTACTTCTGTTGCCTAATTCGTAGGCGGTCTACACCCACTTTTAAGAATTACTAAGTTATCATAGCGCTTGTGCAGAGTGCCACGAGGTGACGCTTCAGACAAATCACCTGTTTTTTAAATTGAGAGTATCAAAAGGAAACTCGGTCATTTTGCTCTAGGACAGCGGTAGCAAGAGGAGATGAAGATGTTGGCACTCTTACGTGCCAGCTGGTGCCTAGGAATTGCCCTCTAGGTCAGCAAAAGGTTCACGGTCATTTTAGAGGGGGGCCGGGATGTACAAGTTTCCCCGGACTTCGTCAAGGCGACCTGAATATTGTGTGAAGTGACAACGTGGTTACCTGTCCTTGGTATCCATTAACGCGCATCGGTGGATTAGGAAAATATCTTCGTAATGGAAAGAATTTGAGGTTGTTCATAGAGTTTTTTTGTAGAAAAGAATGACGTAATGATGTCAATCGTATATTTCGGGATTCCCACTGGCAAGATTTTATTACCCAGATGAAGCCCTAAACTTGTGGATTGAAAATTTTTATTGAAGCTGTACTTTCTTTACATGTGTGAAAACCAGGTATTTAAAACCCTCGGTGATATAGGAGTCAATTCCTGGCGAGTGTTTGAATTTTTGTGCTAGTTATGGTTGAAGCTTTATAACAACGTTTATAAACTTTTGAAAACGCCCGTAGAGTTGTTAATGATATTAAATATTACGAGAGGATTAATTTTGCATTTAAGATTTAGCATAAAAGTTCGTAGAAATAACAATGCTCTAATAATCATATATCAGATTCTTTTTTTGTTTAGTGTTGAAATTTAAAAGAAAGGGAAACCTTGCCCTTTTGAAGTAACTCAAAGCTATTTTGTAAAACATGTGAGATACGTATGTGACCACATAAAAAGTTTGTAAAGTTCACTTTCACTTAAAGAAGTTCATCCATAGCGTGCTTGATGATTAGTAGATTAACTATTATTCCTGAACCATGTCAATTAAAAAAAAATTTAATTTATATAATTCATATGGTATTTAAATTTTTGTAACAAATATTACGTGCAAGGTTAATTTGAAGCTTATGTGAACCAATCTAGCAGATCTGTCAATTGGGGTTATTAAAATTTTGTTTTTGAAAATAGTATCAAATGCTAAAATTTCATTATGTAAAAAGAAAATTTATGATTCTTTAAAGTTCAATTTTACTTTTAAATACTATGCCTGTAATTTTATTTATATATATTGGAAGGAAACAAATTACTTCAAATTATATTTTTGGTTCAAAACTCTTAGTTTTTTATTTATGAGTAATTAAATTTAATGACATCACAATTTGAGAAAATAAATTTAGAGTAATGAAACTAGAAGAATACTGAAGCAGAATAAGGTTATAGAAATGGCGTACGTGACTTCTCTTTGATATTCATTTTTAGGTACAACACTTTTATGGTGATAGTTTTATGATGATTAATTTATAAGTATTGTAGTGCCCTTTAGTGTGAGACACAAACTGTGTCTTTTAATTAAAATTTAATGTGTGACGTTTTTTCAGGATCATCGTAGTAGGAGTTGAAATATATACATTCGAGAGGTTTGCAGAGGTGTTGTTTTTTGATAATCATTCTAGCCTGTGGGTTTCTACATCTTCTCATAGGATACTTTTGTTTTTTATTGCCCATAAAGATGCGGTGGCGCTCAATTCCCCCCTTGTTCATTCTTTTTTATAGTTGAGTTTACTTTGCATCCACGCCCATTCTCATTACTCACCCTTGGGGTAATTCCCAGACTGAACCGCCAATATCGTGAAGTTTGTGAGTTTATTGGAAGTGATAACTTTAAGAATAAATTCTTGTCAGATAATAAAAATAAAAATCGCTTCACTGACGCCAAACGTCAAAATAGTTGCACTGGTGTGACCGACTCACCACTCAAAAACAAAAAAATGTATCAATTCAAGAATTCGAAATTAAACTGATAATTTTAACTTTATTCTCTTTGTTAGAAATGAAATATTTAATTTTGAGTTTTTCTATTAGATCATCACATTTAGTTTGTAAATTTTGAAGATATTCATGTGGATCAGAAGTAGGAATTTGTTTTTGAAATGAAACTTCCAATATTTTTTTTAGTAAGTGTTAGTAATTTTTTAAACTTTGTTTTCAAGGAGGCGATAAATCTAGAATAGCACAAGTGGAATCTGCCTTTTCTATAGTTTCTGATGAGTTATGATAACCTTTATCTGAAGTTTCACTATCTCCTTTTTCATCTAAAACAAATATTTTGGAGTAACATGTTGGACCCAATGATTTTCCTGGTATAAGATTAACAGGAACATTCATATTCTTAGAATAGCGGTCCAAAGTTACTTCTTTAAGCCTTTTGTTATAGGCTTTTTATGTTTTGTAAAAGGATCTGAGACTAGCCATAGAGAGGATGAAAGTTTTTAAAGTATTTCATTTCATAATACAAACTGAAGTGACTTCAAGGTTCATTCTTAAAGAAAACAACACTTTTTCTTCTTCAGTATAATCTTTAATTCGTTTAACGTCTTTAAAAAAAATTCTGTATAAAGTTTTATACCACGCTTCATTAATAAAAACACCTATAGAACATTTATACTCCATTGTAAATGGTCACACAACTGTACACATTAAGAGCAGAAAGTAAAATGGAGCAAGTATTGGTGGCCAGAGGGAATACAACGGTGAGTATGTAAAATCTTAAATCTATCTGAAGACAATTGTGACTTATTAGCACCATTTTACTATCAAATAACTAAAATACATGCTCATTTATAATAAGGTACTTCATTTTTTCTAAGAAATGTGGTTTTCTTAGTTGAAAATTGGTTTAGAAATAGTAGAATAGTTCTTTATGCACTCTTCTCCCGGATATGGAAATTAGCATTTTTTGTTTAAATTCACGATGTTTTAAAATTCATGTTGAGCTGAATCTCTAGTTGAAATTTACACTAAAGCTTGATACCATAGAGACTTTTACTGCGTGGAATTTTCAGATTTTTAACTACTCCACCAACAGAGATATTGCAGTTGACAAATTTCAAAAGAGTCAAAAATCAATTTCTAAGAATGTAATTTTTAAAAAGTAAGCTTCACACCATTGATAATATAAACACAGAAAAAATTGATGCTGAGAAACCGCCCTTTCTTTGATAAATTACCTTTCGAAAATTGAATTTTGATCATTCGCGTGCAATAGCTTTGACTATAAAGATTATATAAACAAAAACATATTAGACGTGTAAATAGGGCTTTGATTTTTAGGTCATAGAATGCTAAATACAATACATTTTATTTGGAAAGCCCCAGATTATTCATTGCTGAATAATTTAGAAAAGGACAATGTGGCAAACGAAAAAAACAGCATACAGCCTAAAACAGAAATGACCGCCATTTTTTGCCCGAACAAGATAAAAATTCCAAAATTTTGTGTGTAACTGCTTAAACGTAAGGGAACGAGTTACATATCCCCATAATTAATATATAGGTATAATTAAATGGAACTATTGAATCCAAAGAATAGATTGTTACAATGGATAATTGAAGGACATATTACAAAAGGTTAATGGAAGTTCATAAACCAGACGTGAGAACGGATGCAACTACTTTGTATTCTAGACGTAACATGACACTGCAGGTGCAGGTCACAAGAGATAATAAGAAACTTATTGTTAGAATTAAAATTACTAAGAAGTAATACTTTGTATTGAATAAAGAAACAGCAGACATGAGATCTGCGTTTCCCACAAGTGATGTAAGAGCAGGGATAGCAGAAATATCCTGAGAACCTCAGGAGGGTCAGTCAGTCTCGAGCTTCACAACTTTAACATTGCTGGTTGTTCAAGCTACTCACCCTAATTTTAGTTAAATTAAATAATGATTGACAAATTAGAACATTTTGATTTCAACATGTTACATAACGTACCTGTTCTTAAATTCATATTGTAATTTCTGTATTTGAGACAAGTTTGATAAAAATCAGAAGCGATTTTCTTTATATATTCTTCGTCAGCATCACCTTTTTCTTATAACCCGGCTAATAAAATTTCTAACAAGGTGTGAAAGAAATTATGTCCTGAATTTTAAAATTAAATTTTGTTTTAATTGATCTATTTATTTTGCAACTTCAGAAGCAGAAATATTCTGAGCCTCGATTTTAAGAATAGCATGATTAAATGTAGCTGCTTGTACGTGAATAAAATAAAGAAATAATTCGGACTTTGGGTCTTTGAAAAATGTTTGTAAAATACTGGGGCACTTATTAATACTCAAAAAAAACCTTTAATGGTTTAAACATGTTTAGAAACAGTGCAGGCAAAAGCGCAAGTCATTTATTTTGCTATATTCTAATAACTAACGGTTTAAATATTAAAAAAAAGAATAGAAAAGTCTCTCACTCAACTCGCACTCAGCCAAGCCAAAACATTTCCCTCATCGTAGGTCTATCGTCCAGATATGTTATTCTCGTCTAACTCATATTTACTGTCTTTGTTAACATCCCACTATAGCAACTTAAAATCGATATTGTTGTCAGCCTCTACAAATTATCGCGTGCTTTAAATGGCTGTTTTATCGCGTGTTCTAAATGGCTGTTTTATAGCGTGTTATAAATGCCTGTTTTATACAACATCTGTTATTTTTCATCCTCTTTTACCTTATGCATTTTATATTCCGTCTGCTTTGTTTTCAATCCACCTGCTATTTCTCAACCTTCGCTTCGGTCGTTAGTTCAAATTTCTAAAGAATTATGTTTCAACGTACATTACGATTTCTTGAATTGTTTATTTGTATGAAAGTCCTTTCTATGAACTGTTTGCCAGTTTGAAATTGTATTTTCCCAAGTTGTTTAACCTGTAGATTTCCTAGGATTTGTTTTTAACGAACGCTTTGTTAGTTAAATGAATATATGCGTTTGCATTATCGATTTTATATACAAAAGCTTTCCCTTATTATTTGATGTGCTCGATTTACAACCTTACAATATTAAAGCTAATTGTCTTCGCATTCTCCTTGAGTTTTTATGCCCTACCAAGCTTCCACACTATGCAACATTAAAATTACGATTTATTAATACAAATGTATGCTATTATCCGTTTGTTTTAAGGTCAAAACTAATTAATTTGAAGTGTAAATAATATATTCTTGTTTTCTGTATACAAGGTCCTTACAAAATTATTCTCTCGACTTATCTATCCCTCTTTACATATAACTTACACGATAATATATATATATATATATATATATATATATATATATATATATTAAAGTGTCAGTAAGAAAAAGGGTATAAAGGTTATTTGTATGAAGGTAGTGTATGTCAAATAAAGCTAAATATCAGATCCCGTAACTGAAAATTTTATGTTTGCCGTACTTTACAAATGTTAAAGTATTTGAAAAATATTAGTCAAAGTATAAGTGCCAAGACGTAAAACAATGACTTGATGACGTGAGAAAGCACAGTATTCAAGGATTTACACTGAGTTGTATGTTAATGAGCCATAGAATGTACATTTGCTAATCGAAAAACCGGATGCGTCTGTAGAAATTCCACTATTCACCACACAGATCCAGGTTTATACGTGAAACATTTCGGCACTTAATTTAGTAGAATCAACCTTTGGACAAATGTGTAATATCAAAATTATAAGTAAAAGTATTGTCAAATATGATTGAAGGGTGACGCAGTATTAGGGACCAATGATTGAACATTTAGATATAAAATAGGAAAGTGTAAAAGAAGGATTATAAGGTATTAGTGACACGAACTTGTTGGGACGATTTTATTGGATGGAAAATGTATAAAATGTATTAAAGAGTAGGCATATTTTAATTATTATAATCACCTAGGATAAAGTAAATAAAGAGTCGATTTATAAATATTTTGGTAGTAAGACGTGTTTGTATACTGCGCTAAAGTTTTGAATATTATAAAGTAAAAATAAATGATTTTGAAAAGTTTAAGAGTTTAATTTATATAAAGAAGAGTACTGATAAGCGAGAGGAATAAATATTAATAATAGTAACGACGAGTAAAAAGTGTAAGAGTGGATTAGAGCGACAGTGAACAGGCGGAATAAATAGTTGGATATTGGAACGAGTTGATTAAAGGCAGAAAGGTATTGGATATGATTTATGAGACTGACGGAGATATTACTGGAATTGATTTGGATATAGTATTATGGATAGAATGGTATTGAGTGGAAATTAGAAGAAAGCAGTGATTTGGAAAGAGCAGATAAAGGAAAAGAAAGTGTTGATTTGGAACGAGCGGAATTAAGATTTGAAAAAAAGAAAGCATTGGAGCAGGAGGATTAGTACGAGTAAAGAAGAAATAACATCAGGAAAATTAGCGCAGGGGAAGTAAAATTAAAAGGTAGTCAAAATTCTAAATTTGGTCATATTTATTTTAGATTCGGGGATATCAAAATTAATTTAAAGAAACCTGGAGTCTGGACAGCAGAATATTCGTAGTGATAGTGCCACGCATTGTAAAGACGCATACGGCGAGTGAGATTTTTGAGCCAGTTTTCATAGAGGCCGACAGCGACGTTTTAAATCAGGTGAGTACTGTGTGTTTTGAACGTCAAAGTCTAAATTGGTAATGTTAATTGATTTGGCACAAGGCTACGTGGATCTGTTATAAAATTTTGGCATACAAGTAAAAGATTACAGGTACAAAAAATAAAGGTAGTGCAGTTTGGTTGGTGCATTGCACATCTACTTACCACTGAACCCACGGTAAGTAGGTGGATACCCTGGGAAGGCGAGTTTCATTAGTCGAGGCATATTAATACAGTTTTGTTTTGATAGACCAACCAAACGCAGATAAAGCACGAAATGTAAAGTAAATATTTTCATATCATATATAAAATTAAATAAATAAAAAGCGGGGGTGGAGCATAAGAAGGTGGCAAACCCAACGTGGGGCTAGACAGAAGTAGTAGTATAATAAGGGACACCGAGGTTAGGTGGGGCCCGTAGTTAAAAAAAAAAAATTCAGGAAAGAAGAGTTCGAAAAAGGCAGCAGAGATGACGGACGCGGACACCAGACGGATAACGAGGTCAGGAAGGATGTACGGAATTGACGCGGAATTTATAACACAAGACGAGGAGCTAGATGCAGGGGGAGATGTCCAGGAAACGGAGGTGAGGCAGGTAGATCCGGAGGTAATAAACATAGAAACGGACCAGGCGACGGTACAGGAGGGCAAGGTAGCTGAAATCGCCGGAAGCCAGGATATTATGCGATTCCTGATGAGTTTGAAAGACGATTTGAAGACTTCATATACGGAACTAAAAACAATTAAAACAGCACAAACGGAATTAACAAACCAAATTGCAGAGTCGCGGACAGATTTTAAGACATCACACACGGAACTAAAAACGGAATTAACTAACAAAATTGCAGAGTCACATACGGAATTAACAAACAAAATCGAAGAGTCGCGGACAGATTTTAAGACGTCACACACGGATCTGAGAAATGAATTTAGAACGGCGCACGCCGAACTGACGGCAAAATTAGACTACACCCAGGACTATCTACTCACTTCGATACAAAAGGTAAAGGACGAACTCAAGATTGAGTTACAAGAAAAGGTAGACCGCGTAGACGACAAGATTGAACATACACGGGTACAATTTCAGGGAGAGTTGAACGCAACAAGGACGGACATACGAGCAGAAGTTAAGACACGTGTGGAGGCAGTCGAGGAGACTATGATTAGCGGATTTACGAATTTGAACGGGGAGATACAAACATGTGACAAAAAGCATTCGACCAATTACAGGAATTTAGGACAGACGCTGGAAACACTACAACACGAAAATGTTAACGCTAGGACACAACTGGACGCAAAATTTAAAGACAACGTGACAATATTAGAGAACAGGGTCGGCAACGAAGTTAGACAGATACAAGACAAGTTAGACGACCTAGAAAGGAGACGCGGAGGACTAGACTACGGACAGCAGATTAAATTAAACCGAGACGCGCTACCGAAATTTGAAGGACGACGGACTGAACAACCTATGGGGTTTTTGGACAGATTGGATGAAATTGTGGAGACAGAAAACGAACGGACGAAACTACAGATAGTTGGGGCGACTTTGACGGGCAACGCGGAAAAATGGCACAACATCATACGAAAACAGTACGACACATACGCGGAATTCAGACGACTGTTCATTGAACAATTTTGGAGTAACACGCACCAGACGAACATAAGGACGAACTTAATCACGGGACATTACAGTAAAATAAACGGGTCACGCGAAGAATACGCTATAGACAAATATAACCAGGCACAACATCTGACACCGAAATTGGGCGAGGACGACATAGTATTACTACTTGCGGGACATATGGAACCGGAGGTGACAAAGGTGGTTGTGGTACAGAACATAAAAACCCTGCGAGAATTTTTAGGAGTAATGAGGAATTTTGACTTGGCTACGGCACTGGAGGCAAAGACGCGTGGAGCTTACTGGGAGCAGAATCGGGGTTATAAGGACGAAAACCGACGACATGTATACCACAACGAGCACAGACCTAGCTACAGACATTACATTTGATTTTCCAATGCTCCACCCGAAGGTACTACATTGGCCAGGAAGCGAGTTTTTTTTTACCTGGAAAATTTGGAATTTTGCCGAACCCTTGTTGTTCCAAGCAAGGTAGGGATTTTTAACGTGCGTAACAACACTCACACACGGGACCTCCATTTTACCTCTCATCCGAACGAGGGTGTATTTTTGTGAAAAATGCTCGCCTAACATTTTTCAAGCGGACCGTGTCGGGATTCGAACCCGGGACCTTGGGCGTAGTAGTCACACACATACCACTACGCCACGGAGCCGCCTCCTAGCTACAGACAGGAAGGTTTCAGCAACGGACAGCGTAATCATTGGGGACACGACGGAAACAGACGACAGCATTTCAATAGAGAATACCGGGGAAACGAGTACAAAGAACAAAATAGGTACCAGCACGGCGACAACGCGGATGACGGCCGTATGACGGGAGGCGGAACGCGAGACGGATATAGCCGGACTGACAGGGACATAAACGTCCAACATATAACGACCAGCGCTGCGATAAAGGACACGGACAAGATCGAGGTGGTACAAGTGCACGAGGCACCAACGAGTCAAAAAAAAAAAAACTTCAATTTTTCGGAAGACAGAGTTGTTAGGTTTAGATATAGATTTATGTTATAGTTTAAGTGATTTGTTGTTGAATAATTATACCGTTAATAAAAAGAATTTGTTGTTTATTAATATTAGATTAAGAGATTGTTTATATGTTGCTTTAGTTGATAGTGGTTCACAGTTGTCGCTGGTTAATGAAAATATTGTGATAAAACATGCAGAATTATTAAAAGGACGAATGGAAACTATTGATGGGGTTAATTTATGGTCGGCTATGAATAAGAAGTTAACGACGATTTATAAGGTAGTCCGTGTACCGATATTTGTAGGGAATAAAAAGGCAGGAGAGGCTGAGTTCTTGATAACAAAGGAGTTACAGTTAGATTTTATATTAGGAATGGATTTTATAGAGGATTTTGGATTGAAAATAGATGGAAATGATAGGTCGATTCGTATAATAGATAAAGATAAGTTATGGGTGGTGCCTACGGTTAGTTCGGAATATAGGGATGGTAATGATATGGATAAGTCAGGATTAGGAGTGAAAAGGGCAAGTAATTATAGACAGGTTGAAGTGAGATTATGTAATATGTTTGCGAGAATAATTGATGATGGACAGATAGGAAAAGTGAGTATTGATATTAAAGAGAAGCTGGGGGAATTATTTAATAGATTTATAGGGTTATTTAATGAAGAGCCGAGATTTGCGAAGCGATATACGCACAAGTTAGAGGTCACGGAAGACAGCGGATTTTGTACCAAGGTGTATCCAATTCCGTTTGCAGTTAGAAATAGGGTAAAAGCCGAGATTAGTAAAATGTTAAAAGAGGGAATCATCGAACCAGCGAAGACTCCATATGTGAACCCGATAGTTATTGTACCTAAACCTAATAAAATAGATGAGAGTTCATGCGACGGAAAGTTTAAATTTGTTTTATTCTATGGTGGAAGTTAGTATATAGCGTAGTTAGACAGACGTGAGAGAAAAATGAAATCAGGGTTGAGTAATAATTAATATGTAGAAATGCGTGGAGTGGTTTTAAATAAAACTAGAAATTATGCACACCAAGAAAAGAGTATGAAAACAGACGAAATTTCCACTTTTATTCAAAACCAGTGGGGCCAATAAAGTGTCAGTAAGAAAAAGGGTATAAAGGTTATTTGTATGAAGGTAGTGTATGTCAAATAAAGCTAAATATCAGATCCCGTAACTGAAAATTTTATGTTTGCCGTACTTTACAAATGTTAAAGTATTTGAATAATATTAGTCAAAGTATAAGTGCCAAGACTTAAAACAATGACTTGATGACGTGAGAAAGCACAGTATTCAAGGATTTACACTGAGTTGTATGTTAATGAGCCATAGAATGTACATTTGCTAATCGAGAAACCGGATGCGTCTGTAGAAATTCCACTATTCACCACACAGATCCAGGTTTATACGTGAAACATTTCGGCACTTAATTTAGTAGAATCAACCTTTGGACAAATGTGTAATATCAAAATTATAAGTAAAAGTATTGTCAAATATGATTGAAGGGTGACGCAGTATTAGGGACCAATGATTGAACATTTAGATATAAAATAGGAAAGTGTAAAAGAAGGATTATAAGGTATTAGTGACACGAACTTGGGACGATTTTATTGGATGGAAAATGTATAAAATGTATTAAAGAGTAGGCATATTTTAATTATTATAATCACCTAGGATAAAGTAAATAAAGAGTCGATTTATAAATATTTTGGTAGTAAGACGTGTTTGTATACTGCGCTAAAGTTTTGAATATTATAAAGTAAAAATAAATGATTTTGAAAAGTTTAAGAGTTTAATTTATATAAAGAAGAGTACTGATAAGCGAGAGGAATAAATATTAATAATAGTAACGACGAGTAAAAAGTGTAAGAGTGGATTAGAGCGACAGTGAACAGGCGGAATAAATAGTTGGATATTGGAACGAGTTGATTAAAGGCAGAAAGGTATTGGATATGATTTATGAGACTGACGGAGATATTACTGGAATTGATTTGGATATAGTATTATGGATAGAATGGTATTGAGTGGAAATTAGAAGAAAGCAGTGATTTGGAAAGAGCAGATAAAGGAAAAAGAAAGTGTTGATTTGGAACGAGCGGAATTAAGATTTGAAAAAAAGAAAGCATTGGAGCAGGAGGATTAGTACGAATAAAGAAGAAATAACATCAGGAAAATTAGCGCAGGGGAAGTAAAATTAAAAGGTAGTCAAAATTCTAAATTTGGTCATATTTATTTTAGATTCGGGGATATCAAAATTAATTTAAAGAAACCTGGAGTCTGGACAGCAGAATATTCGTAGTGATAGTGCCACGCATTGTAAAGACGCATACGGCGAGTGAGATTTTTGAGCCAGTTTTCATAGAGGCCGACAGCGACGTTTTAAATCAGGTGAGTACTGTGTGTTTTGAACGTCAAAGTCTAAATTGGTAATATTAATTGATTTGGCACAAGGCTACGTGGATCTGTTATAAAATTTTGGCATACAAGTAAAAGATTACAGGTACAAAAAATAAAGGTAGTGCAGTTTGGTTGGTGCATTGCACATCTACTTACCACTTAACCCACGGTAAGTAGGTGGATACCCTGGGAAGGCGAGTTTCATTAGTCGAGGCATATTAATACAGTTTTGTTTTGATAGACCAACCAAACGCAGATAAAGCACGAAATATAAAGTAAATATATTCATATCATATACAAAATTAAATAAATAAAAAGCGGGGGTGGAGCATAAGAATATATATATATATATATATATATATATATATATTCCAATGAGTTAGGTAACGGGTTTATAGGTCTGTGTTACGTTATAGATTTTTTAACAAAAAAACTCATTTTCAACACAGTCCACAACAAAAAGCTTACCTCGAATATAACACCATCTACGGATGTTACTTACAAGAAACTTCCTATGGTAAAAAACTTAACTTTTAAATTAATAAATGTCCTACAGAATAACTCTGTCATAATTGCTAGATATAATCCTTTCACAATCAACCATTTATTTTCTGTTATCAAAGACATAACTCCTATGCTCAACAATTCCAATATCATTTATTCCATTCCTTGTAAGGACTGCGATAAGATCTATATTGGACAGTCTTCTCAATGGTTACGGTCCAGAATTGTTCAACATAGGAGTGACTGTAAAATAGGGAAAGATTCGTGTGCCTTAGCCTATCATTCAAAAAAATATAATCACCAACCCGACTTTAATAAGGTTAATATTTTAGATACTGAAGTTAACTACAAAGGGAGACTTTTTCTTGAAATGACACATATCATAAACAACAATAATACCTTAAATTATAAATCAGATACAGACAATTTAAGTGCAATATATTCGTGTATTTTAAAACTAGGTAACATACATAAAAACAATTGTAGAATAAGAACACCAAATTAAACTGTATATTTTTATCACCTTAGCTTGTATTTTAACTTATAGTAACATCTGTCGCCATTCAGTCATATAAACTTCAAAAAACTGTGACGATATACTTTTAGGTTTAACATGTTAGTTTACGTTTGTGTTTTGTGATTTATATTTATATATTTTTGTTACATTTCTGCTTTTATACTTACACCAATACTCCAGTTTTTGTAAGTCATTTTATCTATTATAATTTTAATGATGTTATAAATTGCAGCACCCTGATGAAGATTTTAATTAAAATCGAAAGCTTGGTTAAAGACAAAGAGTTTTAATCTATAACGTAACACATACCTATAAACCCGTTACCTAACTCATTGGAATATAAATTAAAGGTCGTTATTTTTGACATATATATATATATATATATATATATATATATATATATATACAGTGTGTCCAAATTTCGAGTCTCTACATTGTGATTTCAGTTATTATAAGAGATAGAAATTAGGTTAAATGGGGAAAGATTTGGAGGAATCCAGGCCAGTTTTGTATCCGTTTACAAAATTGGTGTAAGTTGTCTGGTTTTCGAGATATTCGAAGAAAACTAAAAATGGCGGATTTTGTTTTTTGATAATAAAACATGAATCATAAGTCGCACCATCACAAGACTTGCACATTATTAAGACACTTTTCTAAAAGGAGTATTTTAGCATAAACAGAATCATTCGACTGTCTTTTGTTTTCGAGGAAACGCCCACAACTTTTGTTTTTCTTATGGCCGCCATTTTGAATATTAAGTGAATATTATGCGCCTTAAAATTACCTTTTCAAAAATATGCCACATGTCTATAAAAAAATGCAAAACTATCCTAAATTTTAAAAATAACTAAATTTGTATGTTCTATAACGTTTGGTAATCCCAACAGGGCAAAATTTGATTTCTACTTTCCAAACAGTAGTAGTAGTAGTAGTAGTAGTACCACATACATTTTGTTAAGTAGAACTCGTAAAGTATTGGATATAAATCTTAAAATTAACTTAAGCATAAAACTGTAGCCTATCTTATCTAATTTAGGGAACAAAATTTAAATGTGACCGAAACAGCAAACTATCATCTAAATTCCTTCCCGTAGATGCTGAAAATGCTGTCCGTTTGCATCACGGCACATTCAACAATTAATTAAAACTTTCCGTACAACTCTGCTTAACGTGCGCCTATTTATAAAGTTAAGAATGTCACGGACTCTTTCCTGCAGTTCGTTTATATTATGAGGCGGTTCAAACTCATATACCTCATTTTTAGCAAAACCCCATAAATAAAAATCAAGTGGTGTAAGATCTGGTGATCTTGCCGGCCACATAATTGGTCCACTATTGCATATAATATTTTGGCCAAAATGTTCAGCTAAAAGGGCGCTAACTTCTCGGGAATTGTGAGCTGGACAACCATCTTGCTGAAACCATAGTTTTCGAAAATATTCATCATTTGGTACAAGTCCTCAAATAGCCGGAATTATTTGGTCTCTTAACAATTCCGTATATCTGGCGCCATTGAGGTTATTGACAAAATAAAAGGATCCAATC
Source organism: Platerodrilus igneus (assembly GCA_036346225.1). Lineage (NCBI taxonomy): Eukaryota > Metazoa > Arthropoda > Insecta > Coleoptera > Lycidae > Platerodrilus > Platerodrilus igneus. The sequence goes on along the minus strand of JARFIW010001719.1, from coordinate 1,359,411 downwards.
AAATTATTACCTATAAAAGTATTAATTACATTGGTTAATTTACTAAAATATTTATATCATAATTAACTACCTAAGATACCACACCAAACGTTAAATCCATATCTCGTTTGAAATTTGCGTTGCGCCGTCAGATGATGATTTTCAGTGCTCCAGTGATGCGTGTTATGTTTATTGAACACCCGCAATTGGTAAACCGCGTTTCGTCTGTCCATATTATCAATTCTGGAAAGTGCGGTTCTTCCTCGCATTTTGGATGTACCAATTACAAAAACGCATTCGTCTGGCGAAATCTTCTCTTTTGAGGCCTTGGACAATAGTAGGTTTATAAGGATGAAACTTTTCCTTTTTTAAAATATTATGCACAGTTCATTTTGGAATATTAAGTTCACGGCTTACAGATCTTACGGATGTGGATGGATTTCGTGTTACCGCCTCCGTAATGCTTAGAACACGTTCCCTATTGTTTAAGTCGTATTGTTCCCTAGTCTGTTCAAAAGCACCATAATTCAGTAAATTCATTACAATTTTTCTGAAGTATGTTTTATGCGGTTGTCGTCTTTCTGGATACAATTCCAAATATCTGGCGGATGCCGTATCAGTGTTCCGAAACGATTGTAAATAAGTTTTTAGCATATCAAACTTTTCCTCATTCGAAAACTTGTAGACATGTGCCATTTTTTAAATTAAAAATGCAGCACCACCGGCACCAAAACTTACAATACACACAAGTTTATCTAAATTTTAGAATTTGTTTGACATATAACTGTAATTCAATTGTTTGGTTTTGTCACATACCACCGCCTACTATTATAAAACGATATCATTTTAACTCTAGTACCACCATAATTAATAATTTCTGACAAATGCTGTTTGTGTACATTATAAAATGTGTATTGTACTTTTCATAAAGTAGAAATCAAATTTTTGCCCTGTTGGGATTACCAAACGTTAAATAACATACAAATTTAGTTATTTTTAAAATTTAGGATAGTTTTGCATTTTTTTTATAGACATGTGGCATATTTTTGAAAAGGTAATTTTAAGGCGCATAATATTCACTTAATATTCAAAATGGCGGCCATAAGAAAAACAAAAGTTGTGGGCGTTTCCTCGAAAACAAAAGACAGTCGAATGATTCTGTTTATGCTAAAATACTCCTTTTAGAAAAGTGTCTTAATAATGTGCAAGTCTTGTGATGGTGCGACTTATGATTCATGTTTTATTATCAAGAAACAAAATCCGCCATTTTTAGTTTTCTTCGAATATCTCCAAAACCAGACAACTTACAACAATTTTGTAAACGGATACAAAACTGGCCTGGATTCCTCCAAATCTTTCCCCATTTAACCCAATTTCTATCTCTTATAATAACTGAAATCACAATGTAGAGACTCGAAATTTGGACACACTGTATATAATTCAAGCAGTTTTGACTTCAGATTCATGTCGTCGGAAAAAAATTCATTCAACTTTGGTGATTTAAATTATAACAAAAATTGCCATTGGTCAAAATAATTAATTCGAGGAATGTCAGCGAAGAATAGGTTTGATACTTGGACTATATAAATTTTAAAAATTGTTTTTTGTTAGTTTTCTTAAATTTAAATAAAGATTCCGGTTCACACAGCTGGACTTTTTATTGAATTTTCAAAAGTAAAAACCAATAACCCACCGTGTTTATCGTCCTACAATATTTGTATCCAGATCGGATGGGCGTTCGATTAAGATTTTGAATTTTATAATTTGAAATACTTTCCTGTATTCATTTAAATTATTCTGTTTCAATATTTAGACTTAATATTAGTGGACTTTCTGTAACTAATTGTCTCTATTGATAGAAATTAAGGAATGATAATAAACAGCTTAAATTTTACACCGTATATTTTCTTTTTGTTGATCTTCTACTTTTGAAAATGTTTTCATCTATTACTTTAAAAGTAACGCCGTGGCGACAGAATATGCTTCAAGGGCATGTCCGTTCAATTAAGAATTCTTACAATACACGATTCAAATTCTCTTCAATTCTATTTCGTTCTTCATTGTCTGTTGATCACTCGAACACCACACAAAAGAGTTTGGAATTAAGAATCCCAAAGCTATATGTCATATAAATGAGTTTTATTATTATTGGTACCAGTCATCCTTAAGAAGATTAATGTGCAGTAATTTTACTTCTTTCTTTACAGGCCTACAACATGTCAAAAGAATATTAAAATTCTTAAAATTAAGCTGCTATAGTGTCCACTACTAAAACCACCATCAAATCAACAATAACAACGTTCGATAAATAATGGCATTACCCTAACCAATGTCAAAGAGTGAATAAATTATTTCCAACTTGCATTTTTTTTAGTTACAATGAAAAGGTATAAAAAAGAACAAGCGTACATCCCACATCACACCTTTACAAAGCGGTCGGACGTGGAATTTTCGACCTTAAGGAACATACCTGATGGTTCAAGTTAATCAAAACCTGATCTTGTAACTACTAACACTTTTGTTACCGGCGACCGGGTGAGTGTCGACCCAACTGAGAAAAGCCATAACTTATTGGAAGGTCGAAGCTTGTGATAATCATATTAATTTACATATCAGATTAATATTTTATAGTATAGCCCGCGTTTACTAGTGTTAAATTTGTGTTATTTATAGTGGATATTAATTGTAATTATATAAACTATTGGTATTTTTGTTTGTTTCGTAGAATTTTCTATTAAATGGTACTCCGAATTAATTGTGAGTGAAGGGGTTTAATTAAAACGTGGCGCCATACCTGAGGTGTAGTGGGCACAAAAAATAACTTGCCAGAATCTCTCCAGTTACTTATACCATTTGGAGATGTATAGTATTCAAAACTTAATATTTAGGCATACTATATTACATATGATATACCGAAGAAGCATATTATGAAGTATACAATTACATAAGCCACTCCATGACTATTTTAATTTCCATTAGGTTGATTATGTGAGACATGCGCTACATGAATAAAATAGAGAATTATTATTTTATACATATTTGTAATGGAGAATCATATCAATATATGCGCATTAAAATTATCATAAGCTTAATATAAAATTTCTATAATTTCTAGAAAATGAAAATTCGCATACGATTTAAAAGAACTAATTTCTTGAAATTTCCACTCTGACCTTCGGTATTCATTACTTATAAGCTTTTTTTTCTGTGTGCATGCGTATGTGAGCGCGTGCGCGTACATTCGCGTTCGTGTGAGGACGTGCGTGTGTGTGCATGTGCGCGCATCCGTGTCCGTGAATGTGCTTGTATGTATCTTTACATAGAATTTAAGTTCCGTACCATAACAAAGTTTAGCACAAGGTCGTGCTACATTTAACAAGAAAAAGCAACTACAGTGTTCAAAGACAACAAACATAGAAACAAGGAAAAGATTACTTAAAACATATGTATGGAGCACAGCACTGTATGGCTGTGAAACCTGGACAGTAGGAAAAGCGGACAACAAAAAGGTAGAAGCCTTTGAAATGTGGTGCTACAGACGTATGATGAAGATATCATGGACAGACGAAGAGGTACTAAAAATGGTAGGGGAATAAACAAATATGTGGAAAAGGATAAAAAATAGGAGGGATATGATGATAGGCCACATACTACGGCATGAAGGAATAGTGCGGAATATATTAGAATCAGAGATAGAAAAAAAGATAAGTAGAGCTAGACCTAGTTTAGACTACTGCACACAGATGGTGAAAAACGTGGGCTGTAGGAATTTCAGGGAAATGTGTAGGCTAGCTCAGAATAGAAATCAATGGAGGTACGGATCCAACCAGTTCCAAGATGGATAAACTTATGACGAAAAAAGTAACTGTACTTAAACATGATGATTATTATAAGCAACTACAAGTATTGGTTGGACAATATTCTCGAATAATGCTAATTGTGTGAAAGGATCTACTGCAAAACTATTAATTCGGCAAATGTCTAAGTGTTGGAGGATCTTGGCAGTCACAGGCTGCTTAACCCCCTTCACTGAATCTCGGTGAAATAGGGCATAAATTTATAAAACAATAGAAGGAATCGAGCTGTATATAGGCTGTGTGAGAATTTCAGGGGACTGTGTAAATAAGTGCAGGTACGTATCCAACCAGTTTTGAGACGGAAAACCTGATGACGAAAAAATAAGCGCAGATAAATCTGATGATTATTATAAACAACTACAGGTGTTGATGTGAAATATCTGCAACTAATGTTAACTGTGTGAAAAGATATTTTGGAAAAAATGTTCAAGTGTTGGGGGAATTTGGCAGCCAAAGGCTGCTTACCCCCCTTCATAACCACAGAATGTCGGAGAAATAGGGTATATAATTGTAAAACAATAGAAGGGGATCGAACTGCATCTAACAAGAAAGAACAGCGCCGATGATAAAAGACAACAAACACAGAAACAAGAAGAAAATTGTTGAAAGCATAGGTGTGAGCACAGCACAGTATGCATATGAAATACGGGCAGTAGGAAAAGCAAACAGAAAAACGGTGGCGGCCTTTTGGAATGCTGTGTTTCAGATGTATGAGGATGATTGCATAGACAGACAAAGTTAATAACAAATAGGTTATAGAAATAGTAGGGGAACAACATTTTTTAACAGGGACAAACTAACATTATCATGAATCAATCGCTTATAAATTGCATGATAACTTTCAAAGCCGGAAATACTACCTGAGAACCGCGGGACTGATAGGTGTTCCAAGTGAATATCACTATTTATCGACAAAGGATTATTCAAATTTTCCACCTGCGGCTTATTTTCGACGAGATCTAATTCACATTGTTCAGCGATAATACGAATATCTAATAGATAATCATCGATTTTCACTCTAAGAGCCGAGAATTCGTCCAATTGTTTGAGACACTTGTTAACCTATTTTTGTTAACTATAAATTCTTCTTAAAGAATATAGTATGTCCGCTCTACCATATAGGCGGCAGAGCCTCGATAGATCATGAGGGGGTCCTGTTTGACGGTCAAGTCCAGGGTAAAAAGGATGTTGAATGGCTTTCAGAAAAAAGGGTCCCTCTAAAGAGATCTTCCAGCCAGCTAAGCTTCTTCAGCTTAGGGCAGAGCTATGAGCTAGGGTCGTAGGATGGTATACGATAAAACAAAAGAAATTTTATTGGACGCCACCGTAACTTAATGAATGTTATAATACGAAACTATTCGAAGATCAGATACGGAAATCTTCGGAAAAAGAAAAAAATTTACGAGCAACGTAAACAAAAATACTTACTTTAATCTCTGCAGCCCGGGATGGGAACGACGATCTCGTGCTATCTGCAAATTTAACCACACCTAAACATGTTCAAACTAGGACTTCGTTAGAGCCTAGTCACTTTATCACAAAAGATTATAAAAAAAAATCCACTAGTCAAAATTATTGTTCAAAAAAACTTTTAACTTTAACACCAATAATACTTTTCTTCAATACTACAATTTCATATTGCTAAACTGTTTGCTTCTGTAGGACAATTACTGTTGACTTTAAAGAGAGAAAATTTTACAACTTAAAATTTTCTATTGATTTCTTAAAAGAAATCTATGTACATCGTTTATGTAAACTTATCTGTATGGAGTTTTGTTATTACAGTTTAATAGAAATCTCTAAACATTCGTGGAATGATTTTTTTTTATTTATTATTTAGTTACATACATTACTTCAGTTCTCCATAAGAACTATATGATTTTCATTTTATATTACAGTGAGTTCATGCTACTAGAATAGGATCATGCTCAGTGTACAAGAAACAAATTACATATTAAAAAACAATTCGCAGGTTATGGCTCTATAGTTTTAATAGTTATCTCTAATAAACTCAAAGGTCTAAGAAAAATACTTATGACCGACATTGAACTATACTTCAGGTGTACTAACACAATGGGTTTTACCCAATGCTTCGGCAAACAATTCTTATCATATCATATGTTTAGTAAAGCAAACCTTTTACTACAACTTTGTAACTTCAAACATAATCTTACAAAAATACTTTGAAAATATTAAGGTCAAATATGTCTTATCCAAATACTAAATCAAACTAAATTTTATTTGAAGCAAATTAAGTGAGCTATGAACTTTTGCAAAAATATCAAGAATTAATTTTAAATAAACTTGTGTATAGCTACTTCGAAAATTTGTGTTTTTTTAAATGAAAGTTCTTTCGAAATAGTATAGGTATAAAAGTGGATGATGATTCACCGCTGGCTATCCGTTTGTCTGCCGGTTTTCTTTCTTTTAAAGATCTTTTTTAAACATCTGCGTCCCTACTCTTACCGTTGAACGTGGCTGACGCAGGGGTCCGGATTTGACCTTCATTCAAACCAATCCCATATGGGGGTTTCCACTTTCTTGCCTAGCAACAAATGAAGCGGCCTTCCAATTTTTTGCTTGCCTTAGGATTAACGATTGTTTTTTCTTATAATACATAATTTCCATTGTTTAATAACGTGTTACTTGAATTTAACATTTTAGAACTTTGAATTAAATTGTCTCCATATTCCATAATTAATATTTTAATTCTTAAAACTCTAAACTAATAAAAAAAAACTTGCGTTGAAATCAAACGAGAGAATAGAATAGAATTTGTTGACTCCACTTGACCCTTCTTTGGAGCGGCATGTTTAATTAAAAACCTGCAGGCCATGGATAATACTGGTTTTCGGACTGCATCTCATATCAAAATGGCTTTCTCCACGAGGCGATGTTAGCTATTCCAGCATGCGCCGAGAGATACAGGCAAATAGAAGCTCACTTAAAGTTTACTTGGGCTATTCTAATGTAGATGGCGTACTGTGTATGAATTCATAATAAAAGGTTTCAATAGAAATTTGATATTTATTGACAAGGTGTATTGAATAAAATTGTATATTTGAATAACAGAAAATCGTAATTGTTACACACTTTTCATCGATGCTCTAATTATAGCAATCGATACATTTTCCGGTTTATTAATCTTACTGTATATATGATCCAATCGTTTTACTTCAAACTTAGATTCAAGAATTGCTTTATCAATTGCTATAACCATATTTGAATAATGAACGACAATAAAAATTAACGTAAAAACAATGCGTCCCTCAATACGCTACGACCACTAATTAATCTACGAAATTAAATTATTAATCGACAAATGCAACTAATTACAATTCTTGCTCGACAAACCGATTAATGTTTCAAAATAAATGCCAAAAAATAACCCCTTTGTTATACTATCCAATAAGTTGGATGACCCGAATGGTGCATCAAACTTTGGTCGAAACATAAGGTAAGAATTTAAAATACAACCCTAATAAATATAGTAAATATCCGAAATTTCTACAAAGTTTACATAAAGTACACCGACCGACCATTAATTCTTGCGACAAAGAAAAAGGGATGTTTATAAATCTACCGTTATACCCAAATGTTTCTACTATTAAATATGCAAACAAGATGTTAGCCTGTTTGCAACACGCCCAACATATCAAAACTACGACAATTATTAAATTAAAAGTATTAATGAGGAACGACAGGAAACAGGAATAGGACCTAATTAATTAATCAAATAATCCGGCCATTTTGTTTAACGCGAGGGGCCTTATAGTTTTATATATCGACTTATCTCAGGCGTAATCTATTGTTCTATAAGTGTCGTTTCTACTCTTCAACGAAGTCGACTGTATAGCTATTTCTTGGACGTGTTACGTACGCACTATCACTGTGTTTTTTATGAGTCTATCGATAAAATCACATTCGGAGACATTAATGACAACTCACTTTACCGAACCAACAGCCGCTTCTTTTCGATGTCTATGATCAAGTGCCTATCATTACCCCTTAGTCCCACTTAATTTCCACTGGCACAAAGGAGGTTTATGACAGGATATAACGGGACAATGGATGGTAGCTTTACTATTTGATTTACAGCTACGAATTTACAACGACTTAAAATTAACCACGAAAACTTGCGACAAAGAGACCAAACATACACTATTCGGATTAGCTGAGTACGTTTACTGTTACCACCAAACAAGAAACTGCGAACCTACAATTATTTTTCGGTGAAAATAATTAAAAACTCTGATATTGTGTGATGATCTGGACTTTTTTCGTGAATTTATTCATTTCTATAGACTGTCAGCGTAAACGTAGATCTTATAAACTATTTATTTCATCATTTCAATATAAATTACAAATATACTTTCCTTAAAAAACTAACTTCTTAACTTCAAATCTGACCAGGTATTACTAAAAGAGTATTATCTTAAAAACACCTTAAATCTAATCCGTTGACAAAACTATTTGCCACTTTAAATTTTACCTGCTTTCATATTTAATTTTAAGACATACATAAATCCTAATGATTGAAAATGTCGTTTATAATAAACAAGAAAGCAGTTAAATACCAACTTGTTGCTGTATTCTTTCATTGTCCGTTCCATAATATTTTGGTATCAACACCTACATATTTTCTAATATTTTAAACTAATAACATTATGTTTAAATTTAATCATCACTCATTCCGCTGGTAAACCATTTATCAATCAATAAAAAAAATCTGTGCTATTATAAGGTTATAAGGTTGAGAATGTCCAGACCATACCTGTATTTCATTTTGTTATTAATAAATTCTTGTTTCCATCTTTCGAACGACAGCTACCATTGACGTAATACAACCCAAAGTTCCAAATTAATGACGGGGCGAACTATTTAAATTCTCCCTTTAAACAGTCACAACGACAATAATTCCACCCTCAGGGGCATTGAAAATACCTCGCCTCCTGCGATGTCTGCTTTGGGTTTAATAATGTAATCGTCTTTCTTTCTTGCCATAAAATGTATTTAAAAGAGTAATTTTGAACTTTATTATTTGAATTATTTTTATAGAAACAAAGAATGATTATTTACGAAATGTTTTATACATGGCGCATCCGTACATATTGTACCTTCAAATTTAAATTTTCTTGTTTCACATCTTATTTGTTATTAGCGTAACGCAACACGTTATAGGTTATTTTCTTTAAGAAATTTAATTTTTAAGTCATATGCATTATTGATGTAAGGACGGATTATTTTTGTAATCTTATATTGTTCATACTCAAAGGTTGCCAAATTCATTATGGAAATGGTTAGAAATGTATTATTACTTTGTACTTTAAATTATGACAGGTTTATGATTCATTTGTTTTGATTAAAAATGTATAACGCCTATCACATCATTGTCTTGGAACGAAGAAGTTCGCACGCCAAATCAGTGTGGCAAGAAATGGTAGAGCCTCTTTCTCTGGTTCGAATTAGTGTTTCAGTAAAATAGTTTTACGCGCGTTAGATAGAGAAAAATAACAAAATTAATTTCAATTTGCAGTCTTAATTCATTTTTCCAAATTCTGCCAAAAATAATCTCAAATCGTTTTATAGAGGGACATTTTTTTTGTAAAGCACTTTAAGACTATTTAATGGCACAATATGCAAACTTGAGTAGGTACAGTTAATCATTGATAATTAATGTGATTAGTCAATAGAGTTCGGAATTATATTGTACCAGGTTTGTGAATTTTACTTATAAGAAAATTTGTTTTCTTCAGTATACAATTTCATGTTAGAGAGGCAATTTAAGAGCATCTGATTTTTTAATGAAGTTTCAGAAGCTCCAGTAGATCTAGTTACAATGAATTGAATCTAGGAGATATTTGGTGTCAGTGTTTTCAAAAGGTATCTACAGCCAAATCACTCATCAGGTACTTATGATAAATCTTCTGACACTATTATCCACGGTAGCCGTATATTAATGAACATTTTTTAACTGTATAAATTTATAAACGTACGTGTAGTACGTTCTTGGTATTAGTAATTTTGTTCATCGAAAACGTTTTTCATTAAGATAGGTAATTTTAATATATTTGTATTTTGTTTAAGAATATTTATTTGAACTTGTGTTAAAGCGTAATTAGAGTGAAGAATTTCATACACTGACGTTTTCACAATGTAAAGATAATAGTTTCCAACTTTGATATAATAAAAGATATAGCAATTACCTACAGGCGTGATAAATACATAGTTAAGTTATCATTTGATTTTGGGAACCTTTCTTTTCTTTCAACTAGCAGCTTTATATGGTTCTAATTAGTGCCCTTATCATTACGTTTATTTTTGGTATGTTTTAAATTTAGTGTATTCGACTATTCCTCGTGTGAATTTTAGGGCAGAATCACTTTCCTGATCTCAGGTTTTGGCATCCTTTTGTTATTCCCTCTGGGTTTTTTTTCTAGGGACTCCCGTATTTCGAGATTAGGTGGCGTCCATTTCCGATTAAGACGGGTACATCCTACACGATAATATTCCAGCACCCTCTTTAAACATTTACACCAACCACCATTCCCACTCAGTTAGTCGGCAACCATTCTTGTTGATACAGTCGTGATTTTCTATACTTTTTCCAAGTACATAGTTTTAGTGTGATACTTTGTTACGATTCCCGCGTTTCATAATATTGCGCAATCGTTTGATATGACATGATTACGCGACAAATTACGCGACATTTGTATCAAATACCAAACACGTTAAAAGTGATACAATTCTCAATTTACAATATAAATAAAGCAATGTACTCACTTAAATCGCACCTTAGTTATATCCCAGGGCCATCTCCTTGTGGGTCCATCACGCCCTCGTTGAGCCAGATTTATTCGTCCCTCCTCTTTCGTTCGTTCGTAGGTAGGGCTGGAAGGATACAGGTAGAGGTACGATAAGGCAAGGTAAGAGAGAGGAAACCTACATCCTAAAAAAAGAGAAAAGACACCACGACACAGGTAGCTGTTTTCGGCTTCAGGCCTCGTAGTCTAATCGCTAATGGCGTCGTATTACACACCGCGTACTTGCGCCATTCACACCGCGCTTGCGCATTCTTTTGCGCAAACGCAACTGTCCGGAATGACGGATATTGACAAGTTTATCTGAAAATATTCGCGGAATCTACCGTATAATTTATATTAATCTAAAGATGATACATAGCCCATTTTTGGCATGTAACAATCGCGACAACGCCATAAAAGAAAAAATATTAAAAAAAGAAAAAGATTTTTAGCACGGCAAAAACTTAAATCTAAAGCATAACTAACTTACATATAACCTAACTTACATTCTAATAAATGTTTATTTTAGGCACCATCTGGTTTTTCAACCGATAACGCGTCTTACGAGAACCAGGAAACGGAATGTGTAGCCCCATTGTTTTTGAACTACATGTATAAATGCACACACGAGTGTTTGATGTGGCGCAATTATAATCGACAGCACAAATTTGTCGGAGAGCACGAAACACAACTATAACTAAAAAAAATGCGCAAGTCGTCTAACATATATACAATAACTAAAGCTAACATTGCAGTTTTTTAAGTGCACACGCACATAAGCATTGCATTTAAACTGTTTTTTCTTGGCAAGAAAATGCCCAAATTTCAAAATGCCCAAGAGAGCAAGTTACTATACATTTTAGCAAATTTTTATGTATTAGTACTCTGGCTTAATAAACAATACACATCAAAACTTTTTAATGACATGGTTGTGAATCAACAAATTTACCAACAGTACCATCTTACTAATTTCTTACGTTACTAACCTAACAAATTACATTGCTGCCATCAGGTTAGCTTCTTCACTCAATACTAAAAAAAAATTCCTATGTCTGATCATACATACCAAACGCCAGGAAAACAAAAGAAAGTAAGACAAAGTCTCAAGTTATTATCAAAGATAATAGCTAAGATAAAGATATTAAGATAAAACTAGATAACAATAGATGGATCCGAAACGTCCGAGCACGCTAAGACACGCTACGACTATATACATTAAAGATATAGCGTAGAATTCCCCAGCTCGCCAAACCGTTTTGTCATCCATCACAAAGATACAAGAGAGAGCTGCTCCTTGAAGTCGTTATACCGGTAAGTTAAGACACATAATAAGTTAAAATATTACTAGATAGCACCCCACCACGAAGTTCAATAAAAAACAACAAAAAAATTTTTATATGTTCTGATGACTTAGTAGAAGAAAAAAACAAGTAATGATATAGGATAAAGTGAGCGACATAAATCTTTAAACTGAGATAAAGAAGAGATGTGTTATAAAGCTAAACGTTCTGAAAAATATGAGTTTAAATTTCTAAGAAGTTGATCTATAATTTCTGGTTTTGGTGGTTTTTTTTATCTAATCTGCTATATAAAGCTTCCATTGACGTGATAAATGGATTACGTTTTCATTAGGTTCCTGGGTACGATTTTTTATTTCATTCCAGAGTTCGGTGATATAGCCATGGGGTAAGAAATCGCGTTTTAAACACGTAACTAATTCTTTCCAGGTAGAAATCTGGTTTCGTATATTTCTATACCAAATCAAGGCAGAATCGGAAAATAATTCGCCCGCAGAGACAAATAAATCTTCGTCTGTACAGTTAGGAGAAATTTTAAAATCATTTACTTTATCTAGGAATGACATTAACGAGATTTGGGAATCGAAGTTCTGCAAAGTTACACCCCACTTGTATACTGGTATCGATTTCGCAGATGATGTAGAAGGTTGGGAAATTGTTAAATTAGAAAGAACTGTAGGTAAATTTACATCTAAATCTAAGTTAAGTTTTTCGAGGACGATTCCTTCAAGTAAGAGAACGTCAAAAAAGTTTGTTTGGTTTCGTTAGCTTGTTCATCGTTAAATAACGACAATAAATCTATTCGTTGTTTTAAATGGGTTATACGCGATCTAATGCGTTTAAGCTCAATCTTTGTGGGTCCGGGATCAGTTGTATGAAGTATATTGTTAATTTCGTCTAGAGATTGTTTAATTTCAAAGCTATTTTGAGGTAGATTAGTTACTATTACACGAGGAATTGATTGACTGTTAGCTTCTTGAGCTAATATAGCTTTTAACTGCAATCGCCTATCATTTTGGTTTGATGCCGTTTGAATATTACTTGTCCCCAACTCAAAGATCGTTTTAAAAACTTTAAGGTGTACCGGATTCATTGTACTATTGTGTTTGAGAAAGTAGATATACTTAGATAACATTTCAGCGGATTACGATAATTGTGTTTAGTGACAAAATTTTCTTAAGAAAGAATTCGTAAATTATAGTTAATTATATAGATTATAAGAAAACGGTTTAAAATCATGGCAAACAAAGATAGTATGATAGTTAACTGAAATTTAAACTAAAAACAGCTTTCAAAAACCTAACCAAAATTGGTTAAAACAGGTATATAATCAAATTTAATATGATATTCAAAATTTTTTCATACGGGTTAGCAAATAAACAATGAAGTTAACTATATACAGAGGTACTTACAAAAGGTATTATTTAATCCAAAAAGCACATTTTTGTTCACTCAGAAGTGAGGTTAAGATAATTAGTAAACACATCAAAGGTATATATATATATATATATATATATATATATATATATATATATATATATATATATATATATATATATATATATATATATATATATATATATATTTAATCCCAAATTACGTTAGGTAAGTATTCAACAGAAATGCCAATACCAATTAACTCAGTTTAAAATAATATACATAAAAAGCAAACAAACATCATCAAAAATGGCAGTCTTGATCATATAAATTGACATTCCTAGCTCCATCAAATGTCACCACGACATAAAATAAAAAGCTACTAAATGCGATGATGCCAAATTGTATTTATTCTACTCAAAAGCCACTAAACATTTTAAAAAATTATTTTTTATTATATTACTTGAACGAAAAACCTAATTTTCCTACAAGGATATAAATGTATTGAAAACTAACATCTTACAAGATAAATTGAAGGTTAAGGCGAACTTAATTTTCAACCCGTGTACGTATTCAGCGCCACTGTTACGGTTCCCGCGTTTCATAATATTGTGCAATCGTTTAATATGACATGATTACGTGGCAAATTACGCGACATTTGTATCAAATACCAAACACGTTAAAAGTGATACAATTCTCAATTTACAATATAAATAAAGCAATGTACTCACTTAAATCGCACCTTAATTATATCCCAGAGTCATCTCGTTGTGGGCCTATCACGCCGTCGTCGAGCCAGATGTATTCGTCCCTCCTCTTTCGTTCGTTCGTAGGTAGGGCTGGAAGGATACAGGTAGAGGTACGATAAGGCAAGATAAGATAGAGGAACCTACAACCATTAAAAATGAGAAAAGACACACCACGACACAGGTAGCTGTTTTCGGCTTCAGGCCTTGTAGTCTAATCTCTATTGGCGTCGTATCACACACCGCGTATTTGCGCCATTCACTCCGCGCCTGCGCATTCTTTTGCGCAAACGCAACTGTCCGGAATGACGGAAATTGACAAGTTTATTTGAAAATATTCGCGGGAACTACCTTATAATTTATACTTAATCTAAAGGTGATACATAGCTGATTTTTGGCATGTAACAACTTCACGCCTTTCTTTGTAGATTTCCGTCTAGGCCTCGGGGTCCAAACTGTACGTAATAAGTTTTATTTGTTTAATAAATAAGACAGCATATTTGGTCAAGTAAAATAGTCTTAAAACACCTGCACCATATGATGTTAAATTTTTTATCTTTGATAAAAATGACAGTACTTCAAATATTTTTTAATATTAAAAATGGAAAAGTGTGCCCTTCGTGAGAATATTAATACGATATTGGCGGAAGACATGCATTAGGTGGTTAATTTTACAAATACCCTGTACGCGCACGTATGTGAGCAACTGAAAATACAGACTAATTTGTAATGGTAGAATGTGGAAAAAATGTACGATTAATAGATTTGTGTAACTTTCTTTGTGGGGTCGTTTTTAAAATATTGGCCGAAAACAGAGTTGGTGATTCTACTCTCCTTACATAGCATGTGTTCGGAAATGGCACTCAATAAATTTATACAGAATCTGACCCAACAGCGAACGACAAAAAAAATTTGTCGCTTTTTTAAAGTCACGCTGAAGTTGTAAGCTTCTGTCACCATCTGGAATTTCAAACGTGATATTTCTTGTTACGAAATCTGATGTCGTTTTTCACCCCGTGTTTGGAAGGATGTGTGGGCATTTTAGGTTATAATAATTATCCGTGTATTAAGGAACGTACAATTTGCTAATCTCGATTAAATTTCGACATTTTAGATTATATCAAGTGGGCGTCCAAGTATTACTCTGTTTTGGTAGATTTATGGGCTTGCATAATTAAATGGCAGGTACATACAATTTGATTACCAATAAAATTTAATTGCCGGATGCTATAATTCATTCACAACCAAAATAATTCCTTGGTAGAAAAATTAGAAACTTGTGAACTATAAAGCTACAACGTAAACTTTTTTTAACATGGGTGAACAACATTTCAGCATTACAATTCGTATTTATGTCCATCTCGTTCTTATGCGATGCATATTTGCAGACCATGCAGTCTCGGTTTTCATTTCAGTTCTTCGACGCGCTCCAGCTTCGTAACAGCCGAGATGAAATAACAATAGTCTACTCCCCACTACGCCACACGAAGCTTGACGCTGTTCATCGCTTGTTTTTTCACAGCCCTGCTATAACAACCTGTAATCTGTGGGTCGAGTTTAGTTTCGCCGACGCTTGAGTAGAGTGTGATGGTGTGAGATAGTTTATCCGGTAACCGGCAATGTTCTCAATACGCCCACTAATATCGTTTTCATTAGTGAATATTCATCGTACCATTGACTGTGGCTAACGGTTTATCCCATATTTCGCTCCATTCAGAAAGCATTGATCTTGCGATGTAATTCATAGTAATAATATACACACTTTTTCCCATTAAATCTGTGATAAATAATTATAGCTAGTAAGTGATTAGAAAAATAGTACAAATTCGGTTTTAGAAACTTGTGTGATTCTCCTAGGATATTCTTCTCAAATGCCGAAAAGGAAAGGCAAAAACATGCGAGCTAAAAAACTCAATGGTATGTTTTAGTACTTTGTTTATGCGTAGAAAGAGTTTTGGGGTGTTTTAATCATGCGCAGTTGTATTATGATTAAGAAAGCTAAACCTACATAGCGGTGTATTTAAAGTTATTTATAATATATCACCAAAAAACATAGAAAATATCATTAATTATCTCTATAAACAAGCTTTCATTAATGCATTTGTACCCAACAAAATTTGTCTCTGAATTTATTCTTTGTCAGCTTCAACTCGAATGCATGTCTAAGAGTAGAATGGAAACGTGAGGTGAAATAAATAATCCCGAAGTGTTATGAGCGTGCATAAACCTCTCATATTAATGCGGTTTGAAGAAACATATCTAATAATTTAGTTCAAAATATTTTTGTGTATGTCTGTAATATTAACCCTGCAAACACAAAGTTATATAAATGTACTATGCTTGGACTAATTTACAAAGTTTGAAAAAGTAGGGGTTTTTAATTATGTTATTTATATGATAAGAATGAAAAAAATAAGCCTTGATATTATACTTGTTAAGTCACGGGATGTGTCGTATGTGCACTTTTTAATTGTTTACAAAAAAACTAAAAATCAGTATTTCAAAATATAATTTTCTACTAAAAATGTTTAAAAATAAAATATGCATTAATAAAATGAAATAAATAACAAAGCAAAGCAATGCAGCACAAGCTATTTGGGAAGTTTTATTGTCATGTACTGCAACTTGCTATGCATGTTGCATCCAGAACTATTTTTTTTAAAATGGCGTTTGATTTTCTAACTGCTAGTGTTTGCAAGGCACTTCTACAGCGAGCTGATAACGCTGTCTTCTTAATAGGAGAAATAGTTACTTTTATCGTAATCTCATCTACTGAGAAAATTCCTAATGTTTTTTTGGAATAACCTCCTAGAACTGACTATTCTTTTACATATTTATTGCTTCTATAAACGGCAAAACTTTTATTGCAATTCAGTGGAAGAGGTTAAACAGTACTCAACGTATTATACGTCTTTCAACATTATAAAGAGTAGGTAATCTTTCAGCCAGTATCTCCCCCCTCCCGTTTTTGTTTCTTTTTAAAAAGTTTTCGCGTTTTGGATGATCACTAAGTCTTATCCATGCTGTCATCTTGATGCTTATTAGATACAACCAACACATTCGTGTTTTTTTCTTTCGTTTTGGTACATGGGTAACAGCGGTAGTTATCACCCTCATTTGCAAATATAGAATTTATTATCATATTTCAGATTGAAGCTCCTTGTTATTTGATTTGATAGTGCAGACCAGTTAATCGATGGTCTTTTGTTTATAACTACTCGAGGACCAGTAAATCAACGCTCAATAGTAAGCTTTGTACCAGAACTTGTTAGATGTGCACACATTCCTTTGTGACGTCAACTGCAGCATTGTTTACTCCAAATCGCCCATCAGTCTGCCACAACAAATTTCCATTTGGTGTGAGCATAATATATGTTCTTCAGTAATTTAAAATATATTTATCCTATATTTATCGAGTGTATTCGGTATAAAATTTTGAAAAACAACATCTAACCCTAAATGCCAAAACATTTCGTCAACGGTTCTGTTACTTAGACGTTAAGCATTTTTGGCAAAAACATTACAAATTCCTTCACACACCGTATCTTTCCGGTTGTACAGTCGAAATGATCACACTTCATAGGGAATTTTGTTCTTTGAGGCATTGTGTCACGAATATTGTACATCTCACGTCACCCTTGGCTGAAATTGCTGCAAATCTTTACTAAACCCATACAAATAGTATAAACGCTTTTGTTTTTAATTAAAAGACTTGTTACACTTCATATTGTATCGATTCGCCATTTCTAGAGTTTATACAAATTTCTGTTATCACAGTTATATTTTTAAATAAAACATCCTTGTTAGCAACCTGCTTCAATACTCCCGGGAAATGACAATACTCTCCGTTGTCGAAATACACCGTTTTCTTCACTTGATAGTGTTCCCAAAATAATAAAGGGCGTCCCCATTAACGCCGATTATTTTAAATTATGTATTAAAAAATCTTTTGTGAAAGCGATTTTATTATTATTTTGATGTAAAGTAGTAGCAAATACGACCACCTCACTTTTGTCTACAAACCGCGCCAGCCTTAGCTGGTGCGATATTTTGAAAAACGCCTTCTGCGCCTTGTAAACATCACAACAAATTTAATATGAGAGCAAAGTTTAGCTTTATTGATTATATTGTAACAAAGGCGCTAAAAAGTGTAGAATCCAAAGGGACGAAGCCATTAAACCGGCAATGAATTGATTGACACCCACAAGGGTGCATTTAAAGAACCAATATATAGCATAGATTCTAGAAAGGTCTCGAAAGCTGCACAATTCGGCAAAATTTTCACTTTTAGGCGTAGTATGAATTTGCAAGTAGTATTGATATCAATTATTGCATAAATTGTTAAAATAAATACGTTTAATGTGTATATAAATTGAATGTTTGTTTAGATAAATTACATTGTAATAAATACAGTTAATCATCGTGTTAAGAGAACATTTAGAGTTAATAACCGCTGTAGTAATCATTATCAGTAATATTTGTAGCAACATCTAAGTACATTAAGGTTTCCCTGTATTTATGAACAATGAATAATTAAAGAAATCGTTAGTAAAGTTAAAGGTTTGGTATTGATTAACCGCTGAAAAAATCAGTTATTGCCAGACCAATAGAAATATCCGAAACCAATATTTTTATTTAAAATTCTACACAAAGATTTGTGATTAACCAAGTGTCAGTAGGATGGATTTTCAAGCTGTACAGTCGCGTACAAAAACTGTGTAAAACAAACAAAGTTGCGAAGAAAATATGACTGTTTTATCCCATGGTAAAAAATTCCTGTATGGAAATGTAACTAGGAATGAGATTTACGTATACCACTGAGAGCCTCCCACAAAACAAGGGTCCTGGCAAAAGCCAAGTGAAACCCGATTTTCCGCGGGAACACAGTGTACTTTTCTGGAAGGTGGGGAATTTTCTTAATTGTGATTATGTCAAAAGGAACTACAATAATACAAAATATCTACAAAGACACAAATTAAGAACTTGAAAGCTACTATACGTGAAAGAATACCTTTAGAAAACTGCACCTTATAGATACGCAAGGTTCATAAAACACCTTTGGTGAATTACAACATTCACTGTATAACTCTCGACCTCTCCTCCGTTACTTATCTTTTTCTAAAACTCAAAAGACTTTTGCGATAACGACTGGGAAAATGTTGCGCAGTTGATTTGTACTGAATCGCCAAGAAATTTTTTTTCAAAGGGCATCGTTATTAGAAAACGACGGAATAAATGTACTAGTGTTAATTGTTCTTACGTTGAAAATAAAATTTTGTTTGTTCCTTAATTTGTTATTTTCATAGCTAGGTATATTATATAGAACGACTCTCATATCTGCGATTTTTATTCTACGGCTGGAACTTAATACATCGGCAAGAAATAGATGTGCAAAAATGTAGTATTCCGTTGTAAAAGAATGAAAAAGCCACTAAAAGTGATTCCCCTCCCTCTATATAATTGTAAACTAGTGGTGTTGAAAATTCTTTTTGAGATTCTTTTTTCTTTTCCTTAAATGGATTATTTGTAAGTTCTTAAGTTCTCTTGACTGCATAGGGGTTCCCTATTTTTGTTTTAAACAAAAATAGCGTCTATTTGATATATACTTCTGTCTCTACGACCAGATTTAACTTTGTTGCAATTTTTTTTATTCTTAAGTTTATTTATAGTTGCAAATTTAGCCTCGAGTGTATTTAGAATAATTAATTATTATTACGATTAATGATAACTGTACCGGATTTGGATCATATTATATTAGATACTAATAAGTCAAGGTTCCACCCATTTTCATAAAGCCATCATTAGGGCAGGACACTACTACTTGCGAACGTGCAGATTCATTCGCCTAATTAAGCCGAAGAATATCTTGAATCAAAATAGTGGTTGCAAAGAAAGTTACCTCTGTTATCAACAGACTTCACACCCAATCAAACCAAAAAAATTTTTTTTGTAACAAAATAACTTTGTTACGACCTCCTTTAGCTTGATTGGACATGAGTGTAGCTTTTTTTGCAACTACATGTTTGCTTCAAAACATATTTTGGCTTAATTGAGCGCGTGAATTTGCATGTTCAGAAGGGGTGAGCACATTTGGGAATATTGCAGCTGGAGTCGAAAGTATGCGACTCAATCCAGGAACATCAACTCGCCACAGATCGCAGGAATTCAACATTAGTCGTACCCGCCCGAGGAGAATTATGCACAAAGATCTCGAATTGTTCACTTACAAGGTTCAATTGACTCAGGAATTGAAGGCTAATGATCATCCACTTCGATGGCTTCTCCGTTTCGGCCATACAACACCTCCAAATCGACGACGAATTTGCTCGCAAAATAATCCTTTCAGACGAGGCCCATCTCTGTCTCGGCGGCTATGTAAAAAAGCAAAATTACCGAATTTGAGGTTTGGGAAACTCATACGTAATCGTAAAGAAGCCAATGAATCCTCAGTGAGCACCACTTTGGTGTCATTTGTGGAGTGATTGCATTATTGGCCCATTTTTCTTTGAAAATTATGCTGGCAACATCGTTACAGTCAACGTAGAGGGCTACAGAGCGATGATAACCGATTTTTTGTGACTAGAAATTGAAGTCGTGAATTAGCACAACTTCTGATTTCAGCAGGAGGACGCGTATGCCACACCACGTTCAAACAATCAGTCTTTTGCACACTAAATTCGATAATCGTGTAATCAGTCGTTTTGGTGATGTCAATTGATCTTTGCGCAGCTGCGGATTGACCCCGATAGACTTCTTCTTGTGAGGTGTCGTAAAAGATCAATGTTATGCGGACAATCTGCAAACGATGCAGACTTTTATGCACAACATTGCTGGACTTATTCGCGAAATAAACAGCCCAAAACCGTCGTAAATGTACTGAAAACATTGGATTGACAGGATGTGCTACTGTCAAGCTATCTGGAATAGCCACGTGAATAAAGTTGTCTTCCATCAAAAATCGGAAGGATTGCTGCTGCCAATGAAGTAATAACATTTGGAAAATATTGATTCGTGTTTATATTATTGCAGTTTTATAGAGAACCGCTAATTGCTCCACCCTTACTTCTTACGTCCTTTGATTTTGTATCATCATCATTAGGTATTCAGTCCCGGAACTGCTTACGCACGTATCTCCATTGTATCCTAACCTGTGCATTTTCCTGAAATTCCCACAGCCTACACCTTTCGCTATTTGTGTGCAATAGTCTAATGTAGGTCTACCTATACATCTTTTTCTGATATATCCCGCATTATTCCCCCATGCGTTAGAACGCGTCTTACCATTCTATCTTTCCTATTTTCCACAGATTTCGTTTTTGCCTTACTATTTCTAGAACCTCTTTGTTCTTAACTTTGTCTATCCATAGTATCTTAATCATACGTCTGTAGCACCGCATTTCAAATGCTTATTATTCTGTCCGTTTCTCCTACTGTCTAAATTTCACAGCCGTACAGTGTTTTGCTCCACAGTTATGCGTTCAGCAATCTTTTCCTGGTTTCTATGTTTGTTGTCTTTTAACATAGTAGTTGTTTTTCTATCTTTTGCACTTTTCCCAGCTTGCGTAATTTCGCTTCCTTAACCTCTTGTAAGATCTCGTTTTCCATTTGTATTTTGATTTTTGACTTATTTCCCTCCTTTACATACTAGAACGTTAGTTTTATTTAGTTATTTATTTTATTTTATTTTATTTTATTTATGTATTATTCTTGCCACTTAACCATTTTATCTACATTTTCCATGATGATGCCTCCTTCCTTGCCCCTTATATTTTTGCTATACAGTTTTGTATCTCTACAATTTATTCTGATTAGTTTGTATACTTCGTCGTATTTCTATCTTAGTTTGTACCTCTTTGCAATATCAATCCATTATTCTTTAGCTTTTTTGCATTGGCGAATAATTTCCCATTTTATGACTTGGTATGTCTGTTTTCCTGCTTCGTGTGGTTTGTTTTTGTGTTTTCACCTTTCTTTTATTTATGTCGGAATATCCTTTGTTAGCCATGGTTCCTTATTTTTTTTTGTCTTAGAATGACATAGTAATCCCTTATTGTCTCTACCACTCTAAATACCGAAAGAGCTGCTGCCCTCTTTCGGGACCTGTTTCAGTCTGGTTCTTCAGTAAAGACCCCACTAATTTTGTTAAACCTATAGTTCAGATTTTTAGCTCACTTAAACAACAAGCAAGCCACTTCAACCGTTGTAGTATTCTAGAACTCCCTCAAGGTGCAGGTCCATTCAAGGGATTCTAATACCGGAATAAGTTTTTTAATTAAAATGGTTATATTATACAGTTTCAAGTGAGCGTTACAACTTGTTTTCTAACTAATTTAAAACTTCTATTAATTACAAATTAATTTGCGACCGCATAAAAGTTGTAGCGTGCTAGTATAATTATATACATACTAATGCGTAATTGGTAATTATTATTTTTTATTTAATGTGATATTAGTAGCATTCATTAGCTAATTGAACATTACTTATTGAATTTACGGTGGTTTACTTGTTCTCTTTCCTGTTTCTCTATTTTTTTCAATCTTTCGAATCGTAGGTCACGTTTCTAAGAGGAACGAGAAATGTACTTGGTCATTTTCAAATCGCTGTAAGCGGGGTATATTCTTTTTCTGTTTAAACCTATTTGATTATCGGTTATTGCTCTAAACAAATAAAAAACAGGTTTATTATTTTGTATAACTTTCCAAATTGAGACGCACGACTCGGACAAAAAACCTATATTTTCAAACTTTGAGTTGTGTTGGACTGCAGGATTTTTCTCTGCGACTACGGCGTTTGATTAAAACGCCTTTGTCATTGCTCTAGTTATTGACATGTCAGCTAGTAGTCATTTGCTTTTAGTAGTTGGTTTTTTTATCTGTAACGTTTTTGGAACTTGATCCATTGACAATATTTGGTTTCTGAAGATAAATTACATTCACTTGTAAAGGTGATCTGTACATATCTTCTATTTAAGAATCGTATTCATTTTAGCTCGTTCTCCCATGGACGCAAGCTATTGTTTTCCTACTTTACGTGAGAGTCGGTTAGTTAGTCAGATAGTTAGTGAGTATGTATTCTTGAGTTGCGATTTTGTTTTACAATCACTATGACTTATATCTAACCTCAAAAATATTTTTGAAAATTTTATTCATGTTTACAGGATTTTTCGGAGTTAAATAAACTTTGATCAATTAGGATATCTCCGGAACGAATGAAGACGAACAATTTATATTTAACAGGATTAATTAGCAATATATATTGGATATTTAGACATCATTAAAAGATCTTCCAGTTCAGAGATTCAGGTATCTTTGGTTATTCAAGTTTTTGAATTTTTGACTGAATGACAGTTGTGTACCGAAGTTCGGAAAACTATTTATCCAATGGGATGAAATCGATTTTGCTTGGGGTATGCAATCGTTTAGACTGTATAGGTCAACTGCCAATAGGTAAAAATCCTAACCCGAAAAGATGAATTCTATGTTTGAGAATTTTGAGCTCTGAAAAGTAACTTTTATGCGTGTTGGGTTCGTAGAATCTTATGGCTACGTCGGTTTTTCCTAAAATGATCGGATGACGAGTTGCCGACTCAAAAGACGTCCAAAACACCAATATAGCCGGTTTTGTTTTAATGACGTGAAATCTATTTACGACGCCCGTTAAAGATTTGGAAAAAGTGAAATGTTATGGATTATAACAGTGGGAGAATCAATTGTTTTCCATTCATATTGTCTTATAATGCATGGGTGACGAGAGAGGATCTCCAAAAAGCGAAAATCTGTTTTTACCAAATGATAATAACAAAATTACAGTATGCTCTATAGTGGACCATACACCTAGAAAAGAAATGGTGGTGTTTTTATTCATTTCAGACTAATAAAACACCGTTTTGAACAAAGGAGTATGACCGAATTATTCTGGTGACTTCTATCAGCTTTAGTAATTCAAATGCTGTTACACCGTAAATGTTTAAAATTTTAAGAAGCATAGTTTCACAATTGTTTTAAATTAGCTGAGGCCTTCGCATAAAAATTTGAAATTCTCTTCTGGACTCTTTAAAAGTCGCCCTTTGTTTACGTTGTCTCTCGAATTTCTATTTGAATACATTGGATAAGATTAGGTTCCAGGTATATGTGAGCTTATGATAAAAACCTTTCATGTGTGGAGTAGATTCATATAATTCGAGGAAGCTTATCATGGCAAGCCCTACATAAACACATTTGTTAAACTAGTTATTTCTCGATGGAATAGACTTGCTCATATATTTTTACTGTGTACAAAACTATGTCAATAACTAAATTAGAACCAAGTTTGATGGTAAACACTTTATTTTCAAGGAAGTCTATTAAATATTTTTAGGTGTCGTATGGTTCATAGAGTTTTACACAATTACAGAAAATTTTTAATCTTATCATTTATTGCTCGCAATTAGGATTAAACCATAACACGGTTACACTTATTTTTCCTGCCACATATACAATTTGCTTACTTAATTTTAATGGAATTATTTCGATATTTACAAAGCAATAGCGGGAATACAGAAATAATACAAATAGACCAAAGTACTTTTCTGGTATGTGAAGACTATCTGGATGTGTATGATAGACTGAAAATGCAAAATGTAAAGTACACGAAGGATATAATGGAAACCTCATTTTTGCAGATATACATAATCAACCTTGTCGAAGTTGAAAAGGAAAAGTAATTAAACACATACGTTTTTAATATAGTGCCCTTTATTGCGACACATTTGTAAGTTCTTAGAATTACTATTACAAAACTTCTATTAAAAAATGTGTTTTTTTGGAGTATCCTGAACTAGCTATATGGGAATTGTGGTTAAATTCGTTCCTTTCTGTCCTAGAAGACTCTTCGAATATATATAAGTAGCAATACAAATAAACCGATCGTCAGGAACAACAGTTCGCAGTTTTGATGAAGACATATTGTTTTTGCCTTACTAGCAATTTAGTACATTACTGTTGGGAACAACAATAATTGAACGTTTTAATGGAATTTGACATATTTGTTTCTACAGACTTTAGGTACCTATAGCGTTATCAGCGTAATTGTAATAAATAAAAGCATGGCATCGTTTTAGCGTATTCTCACGAATCATAGTTTCTCTTTTTTAAACAAACGAATGTTGCCTTGAAATGGCAAGTATGTAGAACCTCTTTCTCACGTATTACACCCAAGCTCGTACAAAAGTTTTATTATTTTTTCCAATTTGGTCTTAAATTGCTGTTTTATTTATTTTTTTCGACTTTATTGTTTCTAGGTCATGGAAGCGAGATTTCTTTCTTACACCTAACTTGCAGCCTAGATAAGATAAAAAAAATTATACATTAACATAAAACGAAAATACCAAAAGATGAAAAACATAATAATTACTTGTAAATGAAAATAAACAATAAACTTAAAAGGAAATATATATTACTGTGAGGTTTTCCCTGTTAAAATAGTGCCTGGAATCATGCATCAAGTTGGGCGCCATAATATTGTGAAGTTAGCTCCGGAACGTGCCTGGAGTCATGCCCCATCGTTGGGCTGTCCATAATACTATGAAGTTTTAGCTCGAATCTTGCCCTCGGCTGCTCCTAATAATTCCTCGGCTGCTTCTTACCTAATTTCATAATAATATTAACACCTACCTGTTACATCCAAAAACTTCCTCGCAATATCCTCATGCTGAAACCTAAATAGACATTCACACCAATCACACACTCAAAAATAACTCAATTGACCAAATATATCACACTCTATTTAAATTAGATCCATAATACATTTTAAAACACCATTCCATTAGGTACATCCATAAAGTTCAATAATTTTATAATAATAATCATGCAAATTGATAACCTTTTAAAAGCACATATTTTTATTTAAAGTAAGAGGGCGTTCCTCATACTTACGTTACTCTTTTGTCTTAGCATGAGCTCATAATAAAACTCTACAACAGTGCATATACATTTCCTGCACTACCAAACATCAATAAGCCCTCTATACATCTTTACAACATTTGGTTATCTGTAAATTCATTAATTATTTTCAAAGATCAATTTTCTTTTAAAGTCCCATAAATGACTGTTCATAAAATATCAAATAATAATAAAACACATCAAACTCAAATCCAAATAATCACAAACACCATAAAAATATTAACCACTCAATGTTCTATTCTATCGCCTACCTGGTTTTTATCTTCTAAGTGTGCTCTGCCATCTAGCTCCTTGAAGATGCTGCCGTCTAGTAGATACCCAGTGCATCAGCTAACTCCCTGGTCCAGTTACCATATCCGCCATGCATACCGCTGCTTACAATTTCCACTCCAAAAATTCCAATCTCCAAACTTAACTTTTTTTTTTTATTCAAACATCGCTTTTTTTGGATCATCCAAACACTTTCAAACTTTAAAATTTTCGTGCATTCCAATACCAACTTAACAAGCTTTGTACTTACGTACCACTTTAACGTTTTACCACAAAGATGCTTTATTAGCTTCTACATAAAATGTTATTAACTTGCACTAGTTCACTTGGAAGTAACTATTATCACCAATGCTGGATGAAATCAGAACGAAAGAGAAAGAGAAAAAGAGCGATACCCTTCTCGGTCAGTGATTATATAAGTAGAATTCGCCCCCCCCCCCTTTTTTAATTGGCACGTACACTTGTATACCCGTTTCTATATTTCTCGAAAAAATTTTCTAACCGCTTGTTGTTTCAGCGAAAAATTCCTAACGAATCTCAGATTCTTGTGAATTTTTAGAACGAACATAACAATACTCGGTAAATCGCTTCAAACTGTCACTCCGTTGTTCGAATTTAGCCTCTACATCTTTATTTGCCAACGCCTCCATCTTGAACAAACATCTCTCATTTCCATTGTACCTATAGCTTTATCTCACACATACGCTTCGACCAGCTGGATCTCTGCTCTTCTTTTACAATTCACACCAATCACCTTGCTTGGCTCCATTCTCCCACTTTTTAAACAGACTCGTGTGTGCTTTTAAATATCCTTGAAATTATCGATTTTATTTAGGTCTCCCAACTATGCTATCTTCTGAATTATGTATACCCATCCCTCTTGCACTCAATACACTTTTATTCTGTCTTGGTCTTTTGTTGGGCTCTTCACTATACTACCTCCAAGATTGAAATCAATATTTTAACCACAAAACCGCGTCTACATTAATCCCAACGGCTGTTCTTTTCCAATAACCCATTAAAGTTTATTTGTTGCCAAGCTTACCGAGAATTATTATCTCCCCTCGTTGTTTTGTTTAAACGTGTCGGATTTATGTTTGCAAACAGAAATGTTATTTTAACACCTATTCCACGCTTTCAGATTTTCGTATAATCACTTTACTACAAATTTAAATACGTTAGAAAGATTATACCCCAATTATTATTTATTCTGCCCTATGTTTACATAAATATTATGTTACATTATCCTTGGCTAATTACATTGATCTTACATTACTATACACTGCTTAAGCTAAAAAAAAATAATTTGTTAAAAATATTCCAACTCCCTAATTAAATAAATTTGTCTTCCCTTATTCAGAAGCTCTCAACCCATGAGTTCACTTGTGCCCTTATATATCCCAGTGACCTCTTAATTACACGATAATATATATATATATATATATATATATATATATGTAAAAGTTTTTCAGATTGGATGTAGAGTAAAAATCAATAATTTAAGCAAGGTACATTTCTTAAACGTAGCATAAGTTAAAACATTCTTGGAATTTTACAAGGTTTAGTATTCGAAAACAAGCTAAAACGGTCAAGAATTTCACGGAACAGACGTGCTATAGATAAACCATCTCTATAAAAGCTTTTATACGTCGAGAATATAGTTCTAGGTAAAATTTGTTAACTGAAAACACAAGGCTAAAAGCAGCGGTCGTCTACTTGTTGAAAACAGATCGTTAAAATCAGGCGCGAGACAATAATTAGCATGAGACAGAAACAGATGGAAGATACCATTTGGATAAGTGATAATGACTCTCAAACGTCTGTAAGACGAATATATTTTAAAAGCCAATAAGCGGGACGAAGATTCAAAATGTTTGCAGAAGATATAGATTTTTCAAGGCGCACAATATAGTAATGGAAGAACTATAATAAAGATAGAAAACATGGGGTAGACAAAGATACCAGAAATGTAGAAATAACATAGACAATTTAGGTAAGGTATGAAACAAGGCTAGAGGGTGTTATTATGAGAACATAAGTGCAATAATAGTATGTACGCGCACATGGTAGGCGTGATTGTAGTTGTTTGGGGGTAACAGGAGAGTGTGGATTTCAAAGAAAATTAAAACGGTTGGCAAGCTTAAGGAGTCATTCGCGGTTATGCAGTGTTTGCGCTCAAAATTTAATTATTCTTTATATACTGGCAAAACCTCGCCGAAGGCAATTACCAGACAAATCATCGACTTGTACATACATTTTTCTCACACTCATGCAATGGATTTGCAATAATTTTTTGTTCAAGAAAAGTACAGAGAAATTTAGAATGTGAGTCGTCAAGGTTTCGAGAACAATATTGTGATGTTGTTTGCTCGACCTGTGATTACATTAGAACGAAATGAAGCATTTGAATACAAAGGATGATTGGCAGTCACCCGCGGCGTGCACTTTTCGGATAAATTTTGATTGACATGTACAAGTTTTTGCATTTAAAGATCAAAATAGGTACATTCGAGATGTTCTTTAGAGTTTTAGTAGGAAATCTCCAGGGGGCGTTTTGAATAATTCTTGTAGCTGCTAGTCTTCGAGAACAATTAAAAAGTATATAAATTTGCGGGCCAGGTTGTCGGAAGTCCGTTCTGATTGCTTCCTTGATCATAATGTTAGTTCTGAAAAGTTAAGTTCGAATGTAAAGCTTTTATTACGATATTCTATAGTTAAAGCTTTGATACTCGTGCATATGTGATAAATGTTCATAAACATAACTGTTTATATAAATTACTGTAGTGTTTATATAAATCAATCAGTCTGCGCTTGAGTTTTGGTATCAGAAGATTTCTAAGAATTTCGCATAAGTTAAAAGAAATCAGTTGGTTAGTCATGAAACAACGGCGATGTTTACATGCTGCCGAATTTTATCATAAAATTTTACTTACTCTGGTTCCATTATACTTCTATAGAAAAATTCAATTTAGGTCTGATTTACACAATATCAGCGTGCATTTTAAAGGCATCGTTACGCTTCCTATTCACAAAACCGTATTTTTTAAACATTACTTCTGGTATTACATTTGCTCCGTGTACAATAGTATTAATAATAACTTAAAGCATTAAGTCCTTTGAAATTTAAAAACAAGTATGTTCAAGTTTTAAAGAGTAAAATAAAATAAATAACAATTACTAGTATGGGATGTAATGACCCTACATAAACCTACGTATATATAGCGACCACATATACGTACAGGCATATATATGTAATTACTCTCTAATTTTTGTTTGTTTGTATTTTATCGCTTGCACATTGTACCATAATTATTCAGGGTTTGGGTGGTAGAACAGGAGCTACTTTCTATTAGCTACTGAACCCCGCTCTAGGATTTTTGTATTACCTTATATTAATAACATTTTTTATATGTATGTAAATATTGTTTGAATAAAGACCGAATAATAATAATAATATACTTAAATTAATGATTAGAAATCCCCCAACATAAATATTTACAAAAATAATGTTACGTGCTTTTTAACGTGTAACATAGTACGACTGGAAACGCTTTCTACCGATAGTAGAAAGCTTGTATGAGCCATAATAGTATCCTGTCCACGTGCTCTGCTCTTACTGAGGCTCATCTGGATAATAGTAGCAAATACATGTACTTTATGCGGAGTACAGAATCACCTAGCTAACATTTTGTATCGCTGTATTGTATCTGGACTTCCCATGAAGTATCTGAAATTGATCAATATCCGTTTGCTACCCTTACTTCTTTACTGATGAACCCCAATAACAAGGAAACGCGCAAATTGCTTTCTTATATTTTTTGCATAGTATAAATCTCCGAGTAATTTCTTTAGCCCAGGGCCCACCAAGATTAAATATTGGTTTAAGCACTAACCGATTGATCGTCTACAGAATTCTGTTTATTCACAATAACTTCCTTGATGGAGGGCGAAAGACGTGCTACTAATAAACCAAAAGAAGGATGGAAATATTTGAGAAATGGAAAAATCGTGAGGGTTAAACTCGTGCATTTCTAGTTTTCATTCTGATTTAGTGTCATTTCGTTTCATATATAAGTTCCATATTAAAAATAGAAATGTCTAGAGTTTCTGTATGAGAAATCCACAACCAACACAAGTATAGCATTAATTCAAACTTTGTTATTTACTTGTATATATTTCATTAGACTAAAATCGTTCTAAATGATCCTACCTAAGCGTAATATACACGTTTATTAATATTTAAAGAAATGACAATAATCAAAATTAAATTTAAAACTTCATGACAAAAATAACTTTCATATTCTGCTTTAAGAATATCATTGTCCTATTTCCACTTTTGTATCCAGCTGCTGCTGCACGGTTTGATTGTTCCGAAGGGTATATGGCGGTAAAATCAATACTGTTGCCGGAAGTTTTTGTAGTTGCAAACTTCCATTTCAAGCTTTTTTCAGCTAAACCCGTAAATATTAAGCCAAAG
Organism: Platerodrilus igneus; assembly: GCA_036346225.1. NCBI lineage: Eukaryota > Metazoa > Arthropoda > Insecta > Coleoptera > Lycidae > Platerodrilus > Platerodrilus igneus. Next base: position 1,328,665 of record JARFIW010001719.1, on the reverse strand, counting down.
AAGGATTTCAGCAGCAAAGTTTCAAATGCTTGTTTTTTTTTTGGTTGCTGGTTTTACTTTTTTGTATGTGCTTCAATTCAGACATTCGGAAACATCCAAATTTGCTGTACACTGTAAGCAGAAGTTTGCTGAACTTTCCGAGTATGAAAATTAGACGTGCTACTTAGCATTTTGATCACTTTTTATCTCGAATGGGATTTCTATATTACAGTTAAAATAACCAATTAAAAATTTTTATGTTCCCTGAACAGTGTTGGCATATTCAGAATCAATATTTAAACTATCCCCTAGCTGTACTCACGCTTTACCACTTTTTAAATATATATTACTATAGTTAACTTTTTATTCATTAAATTTTTTCTGAGTGGTATTTTATCACTTCACACTCTTTATTGTTTTTTATTGCGTTATTATAAAATTTTCTTTTACTTCAAAGTCCCCAAGTCGTTTTGGATTAAAGGTTGAATTTGTTCTCTAGAAATGAAACTTAGTTTGCTTTCTATCGGTATAACCTAAAAATTATTTTTGTAACTGTTAATTTACGATGCTCATACACTCGAAGCAATGAAAAACATCACTGGATTAATCCGTATATTACGCTAAAAATAAATGTCGCATAGTATGCGAGTTCTGCATTCAAAGGGAGAAGTGATTATCTGAAACAAAAAAGTATTAAAAATATCAAAAATTCTAACTTTTACCGAAAGCACAGTATTTTCTTACCAGTGGTTATTTACGTAGTCGGCATATAAATTTTGAAACTTTCAAAATGATAAAAATTAACCAAAACACGTTTTCTAAAAATTTTAACTCATTTTGTGACGTGTGATCACATCGGTTGTGGTATAAATGCTTAATGTTTCTGATATCGCTTCTTACTATTAAACATGTTTCAATATTTTCAGAAATAGAATTTACTGATGTAGTATACATATAAGTTTAAGTATTCACTGTTTGAAAACGACCTGCAATAATTTTATTGCAAAAAATCTGTATTGTTTATTAGTGATTTCTTTTACAGTGATAACGATGTATTTTACTTATATCGTTTTGCAAATGTCTATTCTTCTTGGATATCAGCAAAGATTTAACGGCGTAAGCCGCCGGTTTATTAAATTCCTTGCGATGGTTTGTTACGGTCCCGCGTTTCATATTATTGCGCAATCGTTTATTATAACATGATTACGCGGCAAATGTATCAAATACAAAACACGTTTAAAAGTGATACAATGATCAGATTTACTTTTAAAATAGAAATAAAAGCAGTGTACTCACTTAAATCGCACCTTACAGTTATATCCCAGGGCCATCTCGTTGTGGGTCCTTCACGCCATTTGCTGAGTCCAAATTTATCCGTCCATCCTCTATTGCTCGTACGTAGGTAGGACGAGAAGGATACAGGTAAAGGTACTATAAGGCAAGATAAGATGCAGGACCCTACATCCTAAAAAGAGAAAAGACAGACACAGGTAGATGTTCTCCGCTTCAGGTCTCATAGTCTAATGGCGTCATATCATACCGCACGCACTTGTGCCATTCTCTCCGCGTAGGCGCGACTCGGGGACAACGGAAATTAGCCAGTTTATTTAGAAATACTTGCAGGAACTTATTCACATATTCAACAATGCACATTGCCAATTTTGGCATGTAACAGGTTTAGCCAACAATATGTTAAAGCCTTTCCATCCTAGGGTCTTCCGGTCTATTTCACAATTTTATGGGTCTTTGTTGTCTACATTTACCATTTACTCGTTTTAATTGCAGATCTTTTACTCTTTTTGGTCTTAAGTCTACTCTCTTTCGGTCCAGTTTTTCGATTATCCAAGTAATATATTCATTAATAAAGGTTATGAATATGAAAAATCAATTTAAATATTAGAAATACTTTTAAAATGACAACTATAATCGCATTAAAATTTAAAAAAAAACTAAATCTTATTTGGTGTAAGATTATTCATAACACGATGCATCAGATATTTAGGGTATATGGGTTTAAATATAAAAGAAGAAAATGTTAGTCGGCATTACAATTACTCAGAGTGACCATTTGACCGAAGATATCTCTTGCACAAAGTTCCCTTGGTCTTTAAAGAAGATAAAATTATCAAGATTCTGTACATTTTTTCTTTGGTTGAGGTTATAATCGTGAGTTTTGTTGTTTGACAGGTTCTATTATGAACTGTGCTTAGAATCTTCCAGAAAAATTTCGTGTCGTCACTTTTTGCCATTATACCTACTACTATATTTTTTCTAAAACAGTACTAACATTTATTAATCAAGGTAGTTCTAAAAAAACTAATATATGCAATAATTTCTAAACGAATAATTCCTTTTTTAATTTTGGTGTATTTTCAATTTATTGTATACTATACACTCATTCGTTTTAGGCTATTAGCTAAAAAATTATAACCATCTCCATCTGGCTACCAGTCAATTAGCACTTTTTCAACTCTATCAGAATAAAATATTTTACGTTTGAACAAATCAGAATTTCAACATTAGAGTGAGTATTCATCACTACAATCATCATTCTAACTTTTGTCCAAATTAGATTACATGCACGATGCTGTTTCCCTAGACAATTTATTCATTACCATCAAATAACAATTTTATTGCTATTAGATATCAGTATTGCACACTTTTCGTATTCGGTTGTCGGAACGCTTTTTATTTTTTCAGTTTTTAGCTTCCATGAATCTCTTCGAGGTAGTCGTTGCGTGTTAAAAACTCTTAACGTATTATTTTTGTAAATAATTCTGTTAGGGGATTTCTGATGATTAATATAAGTATATTACACATAGTTGTGTAAAGTAGTTTTAGAATCTAGGGTATGTACGCATTTTAATGTAGTCTGAGTTCCCAGCAATGTTTATAGGAAATAGCCCCTTATTACTATGTAAATTTGTGGTGTAGACGCTTTTCACAGTCGCGAAAGAGACATATTGATTTCACGACCAATCTGAACGAGCTACGTATAAGCCAGTGTGTTTACAAATTGGAAGGAACGAGTGCCATGATTGATTCTAAACATGACTACCCTACTTTGAAAACCGGTGCAGTGCTTGACAAACGGTGTGGTGGAGTTTACCCATTGATTTCCCTATCTAAGTTCTGTGTCGTACCTTTTATTTCTCTGTTTAATGTTGTAGGTAAATAACGAACTCCGCCAACGACTCTGGCGTAGATAAGGATTTAGACCCACGTTCTGTATTATATAGCCAAACAATAATTATCGTTTATCCGCCTGGTCAAAACGCAGCAATCCAAAGGATTCCTTAAATGGCTTTACTTTAGAATGTATACATTTAAGTTATAAGGTGAGCAGAGTTATAATTAATTTACATGTTCATTTGGTAAAGTGAATTAAATAATTCGTGTATAATTTCTGTGAACCCTATTACGCCCTCTAGGCGAGCCGCGATCAACCACTGTACATTGATATTGTAATATAGTTTAGCATGTACATTCAAGATATATAAATTTGCCTGGAGTTTTTGTGTATATCATTACTATGCTGACTATATTCAACTTTGTGCTACTCTAAATGTACATCTGCTCGGGTAGTATTAATTTATTTTGAAATCCTACTACGTTACTTGCATGCAGAGTGCATAACTATATTATAAATATTTTACACGAACTAAAGTACGAGATTTCGACTAGCAACTAACTCATTCTATTCTCTCAAAGTATATTACGCTTATTTAAAAATTGAACAACATTGCTAGTGTCCAGAACTTTTGGATAAGCGAGGACAACAAATTTCAGCTATCGTCTCACACTCGCGCTGTGCCTACCACCAGAGGCGGAAGATGAGCGTATGTGGTCTAGCCATGAACTTCACTTCAGCGCAGAGTAATGAGGTGGTGGGGGGTGTATATGATTTACTGTAAAAGACGGTAAAGACGCCACTGTACTTTTGGATTAGGGAAGGTATAGAAACCTAAAAAATTACACAAAAACCCGACAGTTATACTACCGATGTTATACATCACAAGAGTGTCTGATACAAGACAATATTATGTATGCCCAAGAGACGGCCGTTTGCGTCTCAACAAGAATAAATATATAGAAAATAATGCGATAACGTGTAAAACCTAGTGTACTGAGAACTTATAGCAAGCCTTTTTCTTTTACTTCATCACGTTGCGCCAGTCGATTCGTTGAGTTTCCCAATGAAAAAAACTTTATTAGTCACTAAATTCCTCAACTCAAATCTAAAATAATACTAGGAGGGAAATGAAAGGTTAAAGTCAAGTTAACATATATACGTAAATCATTATGTAATATTTTAGACAATCACGAAAGACTAATAATCAAATAAACAATTTTTCACAAAAGTATTCGTACGAAATATCAAGTCCTTCGGCTTTTATAAACGCAAAGTTCGTATACTTTCATTGTCGGATCAGAGAGGCTCACACTTAAAAAACATCTAATAATTGCGACACACAAAGCTACTTAAACACAAATGTTTATATCAAATAAAATCGAGTTTGATCTATGGAACCAATGTTTATACAAATCTAATTTCTGCAGTAAGTTATAATTTTCTAATAATATGTTAACAAAACCACTACAATAACCTGCGCCGTTCAAATTTCTCTGCTTGTCAGTATTAAGCAAAATGTAAACGAACCACATCACTTTTGAGTGGATTTTCATTTTCCTAAAATTCGTTTGCCGTATGTTGACGCCGCAATAAACACGAATGGAAGATTGAAATATTACTTACCGCCATCTGGATGTACTTTAAATGCGACAAAGAGGTAACCTACAAGCAGCCCGCATACGATCCACCTGCTAACTAGCATCTTGACTTCTATATTTGCCTCATCAATCCATATCGTTTTGTGCATGAAGCATTTAAATATAAAGGTGAACAAACTACACCAGTACCGTATAAGTATTAACAAAAAAGCAACACTACGGCACGTGTGTTAATCGTCCATGCCCTTGCAGTAAACGATTATGTTAAAATAATAAATGTCCTCTACTAGAAGTTGATCGCGCATTGTTAACGATGAAATAACAATTAACTATCTCCAGACGTTTTTCAAAGTTATTCCCAGACGCACACTCATTGTAAACTAAGCAAGGCCCGAGGATCGAATGCGCAGGAAGTTTATGCTAGCGCTCCCGAGATCTTCTCACATACAATCAATCGTAAGGACAGAGGCCTAAAACGGCAACTAATAATACTCGAAGCTTAAATTGTAATGCGGGTATTCAACAATCAGGGACTTGGCGTTTATAAACTGCGGTAATGAATTAGGTTTAATGTGCAAACAATGATAGGTTTTTAAGAACGTTACACTCTTTTTAAGAACGACGCCCTCAGGCAAATATTATGTATTTAAAATTCGTACTACGTTGCTACTCCCCAGAACTTTTATAAAATGCTTTAATGTGTTACGAGCTATACCAGAAATATTGCAGATTAATAGATTAATGGGAACTACGACATTTTGGCTAGCGGCTCGATTTCTTAAAGTATATGCGTCTAGGTAGTATTAATTTTTAAAAATCGGAATTGTTTGGAAAATTTTCTTTATACTCGTAACATTTTGAGAATTCTTTTGAAAAGTCTACTCTCAGATTTTGATGTCGTCTCAAGTCTGTTCCCTGAATTACGATATCAGCGCTAAAATTGTTTTAATTATAATAATTTGTTTTTGTTTTTATGAGACAGAACTTTATAGTATTATTATATTTGCTAAATTTTACATTGTATGGGTGCGAAATCATGTAGGGCCAACAGAAGCAGTGTGAAGCTGAAGTCTCAATTTGTTCGAAGCTTTTTTTCTTGCTGTGCATTTAACCTATCAGATAATAAAACTATTAAAAAGAAAGTCCAGAACCATTAGTAAATTGTGAGTTTTCTGAAAATTAGATGGCAACTTCACACTTACTCCCAACGTTCACAGTTAAATGAAAGAAAAATCCACGTGGATTGGACACACTAAGCTGTTCATTATTATTATACGTTCCTTATAAAGATGTTATAAATAAATCAAATAAATAAATAGAACTATTAACCAAGGGTCATTACACACTGTGTACCTACGTTTGTAGTGCTGGAAATTGACGACCTACCTTTTATCGTCCCTTTATCTTTCAATCTTTTCCCGGGACATTTCTACGGGAAGTTGGCGTTGGAATCTACCGATAGACAAAGATCCCACCCCACCTTAAGGTTTTCTTGAAGAAGTTCCTGATATAAAAAAAAAGCACAACTGTAAGATATTGTAACGAAAAACATATTGCAATAACAACAGTTCTTTATTTTCAAAGTGATTGTAAAGCCTTTTCAACAACCCTTAGTTACAATGGAATTTGCTAAAAGCTCTCCCAACAATTTATTTTCAACTGATCGCTAACAGTACAAGTATTATCTTCTTAACACTACGATACTTTCTTCTAAATTACTTACTAATGAAGCACTATAACTATCTAAGCACTAATTATTAATTTATGTAATCACTAAGTAATTTATATCACAGAGTAATTTATATCGACAGTCATTTATATCACATCTTTCAAGGCTTTAAATTAAAACATATTGTAATCAAAATTTCAACCAGAAATGACTTCCAATATTCACGACGGAAATTTATGTACATTTCAATCGTTTGAGAACACATAAGAATTTTTGCAAATAAAATTATTGAGATTTGCTATTTTAATTTAAATAACTATTAAATGAAAATACCCTCGAATTTGTCAATCAACTCGTATTTGAAGGTGTCGTCACAGGGTACCCACCAATTATCTTTTGTTTACAAATGCTTCGTTTACGTTTTAATATAACAGGTCAGAGCGAGACTAATCAGCGCTACACTGTCCCCTTCTTAAAGCTGTTCTGTCCCAGAACACTCTGTGACCCTGACATTGGAAGTCCCTGTGGCGGTAAAACAGTTACTATGTTGATAGCAGCAATTAACACTTTATAGCAGGCGCTGTACCATTTGAATTGTAAGCACACCAAAATTTAAATTGGATTCCAGTTTTCTGGAACAGTTCTTCTAGTATATTTCGTATCACCCTCCAGTCCAACCCATCTAGTCCACAACCGATCTTGGGTATGGCCAATTTTTTGTCTCAAAATTTGATCATCTGGCCCTTGAGGTCTACTAGCGCCTTTCACAAATCTTGGTAATTCGATTTACCAGAAGGCTGTTACTTAGTCAACCTCTGTTTGTGTTCGGCCAAGTAGATCGGCAACCAAATTTTTTTTTAAACACCTGTGCCACTTTATAGAGACTTGAATCAATCATAGCTTGGTCCAGATCTTCGTTCATCTTCACGAGCGTAACTGTTTGTTCATCTTAATGCTTGCCGTTCCTCTGTACTGCCGGCACCATCACTATCGTAGAGTGCTAACTGCTTAACGTGCACCACTATTGTTCTTGCTTTATGGAATTTTGCGAATCCGATATACCACGTCGTTGATTGTTTTTACAACTTCACGGACCCTATCACTGTTTTTGCAACTTTGACGACAGTTTATGCTTTCTTCTGGGTTTGTATCGCTAGACGCGGTCGCTCTCTTGAAAACCAGACTTCTGCGCCTTGCTGTCATCTAATTTTCGTCCGATCGTTTGCGATCTGGATATTTTTCCTAACGTCGTCATGAACGCGTGTATCTTGCGCTTGAGCCTCTCGACGTAGCTCGGGTCCACGATGTCGCCTCCACTCAAACTCTAAATCACACGGTATACGTATCTCGCGTCCCAGTATAGCATGTTCAGATATCTGTCTAGTGCTCCAATGAACCGAAGACCGATAGCCCAATAAAAATATGTAAATATTGGACTAGGTCTCACTGATATTGGGAGACCACCTAGGAAAGGTACTTGCCCAAGGTGCGGTTCATGCGCTATATCATACCATCCGATTGTGGGTGCAATGGTGTGGTTCGGATCTTTTTGATCCCCGGCGACCTGCAAACGCTGACTTAAAATTTCTACCCTGATCGGCGTGCTGTTGTATAGAAACTCTAACCGGCAGAACAGTACGGCAGCGACGGTTGCAGCTTCTAGGTTTGGTATAGCATTCACTTCGGTCCACTTCTTAAAATAGTGCAAGACTATCAAGATGTACTTTTTCTGTCTCTAGGAACGGACCGGCTATATCGATTGCCACTCTCTCAAAGGGAATTCCACGTTGTATTGTCTCATTGGAGTCTTGACGTTTTCGAATGGTGCAGACAGCTGACAAGGCACCACTATTTTACATCGCTTTTGCAACCTATCCAGTAAAATGCATCTTAACGCTGGAGTGTTTTCCTAAAACATGTGACACTTGGCTTTTGGGAACATTCCCTACTTTTACGGAATCCCAGTGTACCCAGCACGACTTCAGGGTGCTACTCAACGGACTAATGTCCTACCAGAATGGACGTTCTTCTTTGACTTTCCAATCCAGAAAGCATTTTCTCGTAAACTGACGGAATTTTCTGCCAAACTCCTCTTCGCAACACTTGAGTTGAACTCCTTCAAGAAGAACAGAATTTTTGTGTCCATTTACTTTTTTGCTACGAGTGACAGGTATGCAAATAAAAGTCGGTCAAAAGTTTTAATCCCACTGCTGACAGTAGCGTAACGAAAACTATTTGAAATAACACCAGTTCTTTATTTTCACACCGATTATACAACTCGTAGTTACAATGGAATTTGCTAAAAGCCTCCCAAGAATTTATTTTCGGCTATTCGCTAACAGTACAAGTATTATCTTGTTAACACTACGATGCTATTTTCTAAATTACCATCGAATCACTATAATTAATTATCATGCACTAATTATTAATTTATATAATCACTACAGTAATTCATTTCACATAGAGTAATTTCTATCGACAGTCATTTATATCGCATCTTTTAAAGCTTTAAACCAGAACATATTTTAATCAAAGCTGCAAACAGAACTAACTTTTAATATTCACGACCGTAATTTATATACATTTTAATCGTTCGAGTAAGTATCAGAAATTATGCAAATAACGTTCTCGAGATTTCCTATTGTAACCTAAATAACTGTTAAATGCAAAACTTTGTGCCTGTCAATCAACTCTGTTTGAAGATGTCACTCCACAGGGTAACCACCAATTATCTTTTGTATACAGATGCTTTGTTTACGTTCTAATGTAATTATTCCGGACTGATGCAAACCAATCGGCACTACAATATGATTTTAGTTATTCGTATTATCTTAACTGGATTTTATGTTATAAATGGTGTAATGTGGCGTAATTTACATCGTAATCGTCAAATTTCTACATTTAAAAGCTAATAATGACTCAAGTATAACAACCTCTGGTTAGAAATCATACATGAAAAAGTGAAGAATGAAAGTGAACGTAAAAGACGGGGCTTTTCTTAATTGTGTATATAAATTAGTACAGTAAGACCAACTGATATGGTTTACTCTAATCTCCTTTTTCTGTACTGACGAATGTCTTTTCTTTTCAAATGAGGATAGAGCAGATGTTAATTTGCACTGTTAAGAAATTGTAACCGAATTTATGTATGAATTTGTGACTTAACTTTTCGAAAATTCCAAGCTGGTACTTTATTTTCTATTGTGCAAATTAAACTGCCAGTTCGAAACGGTTGGCATTTCCGGAAGCTTTTGTAGATCGAACACCCGCTATTACAATCGTTTTAAATAAATTTATGAGAAGTTATAATAAATAGACCCATTCAATTTTTATTTTTTGCCTTCCATCCAGTACTCGTTTAAAAAGCAATTGGTACCGTTCCTAGAACTAACGAATTAATTACAGTAACCACAAAACGAGCATTCTTATCTGCAGTTTTGCTACCTATACAACAGTTAGTGGTTTTGTGATTAAATGAATCCGCAACATGCTTCGAGGTACGCAGCCAGTACTAATCTAAATTATTACGCAACAAAAGTAATTTGAATACGGGCTGATATTACACTAAGGAGAAGCAATTACCAGTGAAATAATAAAATATATAGCACGGGTTTTTAACCTGTGGAGAAAGATACGTGTTTTTAGGCGCCAGGTATGCGAGACGGGGGCATCAAAAATTCAGAACCACAATACAAGATAGATACAGAGATATCGAAGCTGGTTAGGTAAGTAAGGACGTAGAATAGGAATATGCGCATATAAAGGTTATCATGATCCTTAGAAATAGTACAAAGTTACGTACTGAAAGTGACACTTTCTGTATAAACTGGGTAGACCTAATTATAAGTGAGGTAATTAGAGTACGGCTTAATTATAATTATAAAGTAGCATAAGTGGCGGTTATCTTAAGTGGGCGAAGAACACGCGTTTATATAACCACTACTAGTCTTATGCAAATTAGGAGTTGTTCAAAATTTAATAAATTAAAAAGATTCTTCTATGTGAGAATTAATTATTTGTGAAATATTTTTTAACATGAGGAAAAAGTATGCGGTACTAATTTCCTTGTGGAGATGTTTTAATTGGATGTATAATATAAATAAGCATTTTTAATTAATTGCATGAATTTGGTTTCGTAATTACCAGTTTCAGTGAGGGTTAAGTTTTAATTGGAATTTGGTATTCCAACAACTAAATTTTTCTTTTTAATAAACAATTTTCCTCCATCGATGCACGATTCAAGATTATTTTCGAAAAATTACTATTTTTAACTTTGAATTCGTGTCTAATATTCTTGCATGGTTTCTGAAGTTAGTTGTTACAAAACAAGTCTATTTTAAATAAGTTTATTATTTATTTCTCAATGTGTTTTGTAGTAGCCACATGGCAAAATGTAATGTGTTGCGCTACGCTAGCTATAAATTAGATAAGAAAGGAAAACTAATAAATTTCCCTTATTACTAATCTTAATTATGAATAATATTTCAGATTTTGTTGCTGTAAGGCCTTTCAGCTAGTAAGGTATAGCATTATATCCTTTAAATATATTGTAAACTTAATAATCCAGGCCGATGACTTATTTTAAAACCGCAAGTGAACACATCTTAATATTAGAAGATGCTGCGCTGCGTATGCACTTCACAAGAAAAGGTACTTTACAATAGACAAATGTCATCGGTCCTGATCAACCAGGGCATTAAAATAATGCGATACTACATCAATAATACAAATTACATACAAAATAACGCGACAGTAACTATTTTATTCAGCACAGATAAAACGTTCGTAGAATTATCGTCGTTACGACGGTTTAAAAGAGTTAGGAACCTGGAAAGTTCACCCCTTCAATGCTTTAGATTTTGTGGTATGTTATGCTAAGGGAGCTACTGCTGTTGGATAACCCAAGTAATTGTTGCAAGAAAGACTGATTGGTTTCTGGACAGCCTTAACCTTTTATGGTTTCTGGACATCCTTTACCATTTAGGGAATGAAGTAAACCAGTGAGTAATATGTGCGGTTTTATGTTTATACTATTTAATTATGTATACGTAATTTGAAGTCGCAATTTTAAATGGTTTGTAGCTCTGTAGCTGGAAATTAACAAACCATGAAAGTATTTATTTTGTTGGATTAAATTAGCGACAGAATCAGTGTGTATAGATTTTAAAATTTAATTTTTATTGTTGGGATTAGTATTAAAGCATAAAACTTCTATATTTCGAATGAACAATTAAAACTGGTATTTGACTGATTTCTATGTGTGTGCGAAGTGTATTTCCAGAAATGGGATTTAGAATGTCATGTAATCCAATATGGAAATGAGAAAATTGAAGTAATAGTATTATTGATAGATTTGATTTAATGCTTTTTTTTGTCTTTTACTACAATACCTGGCCGGGTTTTTTTAAGGAACGTATATTTGTATTTATATTGCGGTTATTTAATATCAATACAGATTAAGCATAGTTTTAATTTATTTATGAACTAGATAAACATTAGATCATTTTAAAAGGATATCCAGTTAACCCAATGATGGAGTCGTATTTACGACAGGCTTTTATTTTGAAAATTCCTTTAGTATGATAAAACTTTGTGTTTTTATGGTAGTGTAGAGATGTGTACAATATAATGTAATAAATTTAGCTAACCGAAAGCATACACACCTATCCGGAATAGCCGTTGTCTGGGAGGTGAAAATTTCGAAGGAATTGCTGGGAAAAGACAGTTTGACGCGCTTTAATTATGCTACGAGAAAATCTTTCAAGGTAAGTGAATATTGTAACGTAGTTTTGTTTCTATTTCAGCCATTTTATTATTTTTATTTCTTTGTTTTTCATTTTATTAATTTCTTCCAGAGGAACTCACTCCCGCACTTCTGTAGTTACCCGGAGCACCCTTAAATTATTACAAGGTTCCCGATCCTTCAGGGCAAATATAAATGTATACGTAACGCTCATTTTACCACTAATAAAAACCATAAGTTATTGATTTATCCTGTTTAGTGGCAGTCGCGTTGACCAGCAAGTCATTTTCCTAATGGATTGAGATTCACCTCTCAAAACTTTATTTTGACGTTACTTTGTATGTAATTTGTATTAGCGTTGTAATATGGTATTATTTTTAATGCCTTGGTGGTCGCAACTGACGACCTCTGTCTATTATAAATTATTTTTTCGTGGAAAATGCTTACGCAGGTCTCGTAATATTGAAATATATTTGCGGTTTTAATTTAAGTCATCGGTTTGGATTATTGCGTTTACAATGTATTTAAAAGAAAATTGTTATAACTTATTAGCTGAATGATTTTCATGGAAACAAAATTTGAGATAGCATACTTAATTAAGATATTCGTGAAATCTGTTGTACAAGCCGCGTCCATGTTTAGTTTGTCCAGCCAAATTAAAAAATTTTCTATCCCATCTAATTTTTCAAAAGCTCTATCATACCACTTGTTAGGATTTTTCAAAATATTTTGAACGGTAAAACTTTCATTGCTGGGAAGGATATCGAATCGTGCCAATTTTTTTTTGTGAAAGGAAGACAAAGATACGACGAGCAATGAAGCTAAGTGACAAAAAATGGTTGAGAATGAACGAAGAGATACGTCATTTAAAGTTTAGCTTTTCTTGTAAAATTTGTGTTTTATTTAAATAGAAAGTTAACGTAATAACGCATTGTAAAATCAAATATTTGTAATTTAGTGCTGATGCTTTGATGTCTGATAAAATAGCTACCAAATATCCATTTGAAATATATTTTTGTGTCAAATTTTGAAAAGTATTCATAATTAATTATTCGTTAAACCATATAAACTTTTGAAGAAATTGTTTCCAAGAAATCGGACAAATTAGTTTATTTTGTAATTTTAGTTGGTCAGTACTCGGATTTTAACGATTTTCACGAAACTGTAAAATATTAGGAACCTCAGGTATGCAGAAATTTTATTGCTTGGAGAATTTGGTCAACAGAAACCGAGAGTCATCCGGTTCGGAAATGTCGAAATGATATTTTATCTATTTTACATAAGAAAACAGGGTTGGCTGTTTTTCCATTTTGCACAAGTTTCCAAGTAGACTCCTTCACTAAAGAGAAAGCGTGACCATGAATTTCTACATATGTGCAACCTTTCGAATTTAACTATTCTTTGGATGGTAATGAGACAATGGCGTGGATGATAACTATTTGAAATTCAGAAAAACATTTTTGTTAAACCTTTGTTCAAATCGGCTAAGATAGACGGCCTGTGACAATCCTGCGTGCGAAGATAGTTGATATTTATATACTTATCTAACTTTTGGATACTGGCTAAGAAATTTGGGTTGCAATTATTTTACTTTATATTAGATCTAATCCCCCCCCTCCCAACCTACGTGTGATTTTCCAATGCTCCACCCGAAGGTACTACATTGGCCAGGAAGCGAGTTTTTTACCTGGAAAATTTGTAATTTTGCCGAACCCTTGCTGTTTCAAGCAAGGTAGGGATCTTTAACGTGCGTGACAACACTCACACAAGATGTGTGTGAAGTTAGCACCCCATTTTTTAAAAATCATGAATTTGAAAGTTGTTCCAAACTGTTCTAATCTTGTACCGCATTGTTCCAATTCGACATTATTTTATTCCTAAAGATTCCACAAAAATTTGGAAAAACCCATTTTGTTACTGGCACTCCATTTATCGAAAATCGGGGTTTTGGCCATCGCTTAACATTGTTCTAGTTGTTCCAAACATTGTTCCAAAACGACAATTCCGTATCTAAACGATTCTTCAAAAAAACGACAAACATTTTTTGCTGGCACCCCATTTTTCAAAAATCGAAATTTTGGTCTTCGATTAAGATTGTTCTAGTTGTTCCAAACATTGTTCCAAAACGACAATTCCGTATCTAAACGATTCTTCAAAAAAACAGAAAAAGAGATTTTGGGACAAACAAAACTGCCGGGCCAAGAGTAAACATACCTTTCCCTTCTTGCTCCAATGGATAATTTTTGTTCTGAGCTGTTGTAAGCCTAGACAACATAGTTCTGCAGTATGATTCTCCTATCACAACTGGTTTCCCCAAAAATCGATGTTTTTACTATATCGACAAGAATATACATAGCATTCGTCTTTTGTTTCAATGGCTAACTTTTTGTTCTGAGCTGCTCTAAGCCTTAAAAACATAGTTTTGCAGTATGAATCTCCTATCACCAGCGGTTCTCCCAAAAATCGATGTTTTTACTATATCGACAAAAGTAAACATAGCCTTTTTCTTTTGTTCCAATGGCTAATTTTTTGTTCTGAGCTGTTCTAAGTTTAAAAACAATTCTGCATTATGAGTCTTTCATCGCCACCGGTTCTCCCAAAATCGATGTTTTTACTGTATGGACAAGAGCAAATATAGTTTTTCTCTTTTGTTCCATATAGCTAACTTTTTGTTCTGATCATATAGTAGTCATCGTTTTCACTACAAAAATAAGAAGGAAATTATGAATGGATGTGTTTGACAAGGAGCTTATGTCATGGAACGATACGCCAATAACCGTATATACCTATAAAATCTACGTGGCTTTTTCCTAACGTAAAACATCGATTTTTGGAAGAACCGCTAGTGATATGAGATTCATACTGCAGAACTATGTTTTCTAGGCTTAGAACAGCTCAGAACAAAAAGTTATCCATTGGGGCAAGAAGGGAAATGTATGTTTACTCTTGGCTCGGCAGTCTTGTTTGTCCAAAAATGTTTTTTTCCGTTTTTTTGAAGAATCGTTTAGATACGGAATTGTTCTTTTGAAACAACTAGAACAATGTTAAGCGATGGCCAAAACCGCGATTTTCGATAAATGGGGTGCCAGCAACAAAATTGATTTTTTCCAAATTTTCGAAAAATCCTTTGGAATAAAATAATGTCGAATTGGAACAATGCGGTACAAGATTAGAACAATCTGGAACAACTTTCAAAATCATGATTTTTAAAAATGGGTGCTAGCTTCACACACGGGTTCTCCATTTTACCTCTCATCCGAACGAGGGCGTATTTTTGTGAAAAATGCTCGCCTAACATTTTTCAAGCAGACCGTGTCGGGATTCGAACCCGGGACCTAGGGCGTAGTAGTCACACACATACCAACTACGCCACGGAGCCGCCTCTAATCCCCCCACAAAGTTTACCGAAATATAAATTGACATGAACCGTTCTCAGCTGTTCCAAAGATTATCAGGGCCGTCCATAGAAACCAATTTGAGAACCTATCCTAAAAAAAGTGAGTAGTTAGTGGTTATTAGACTAAATGTGTATTTGTCGTGCGAAGCAATGCATGTTTATAGCTGCATTAAATTGTGACAACTTATACAAATATTTGTAATAATCAATCATGATTTGATTATTGCGAGGGGGATTTTTTAACCGTATGAAAATGAACAGTGTCAAATTACATTTCATTTTATAATATTCCACCTGAAGATACTACATTGAGATATAGAATTACGACAGGGCCAATATTAATACGCGAAACCTTTAATTTTTAGAATTTTTCTTCAGTGGAATTTTGTTTATAAAATGGTGTAATGGGTGTTGTTTACTAGATGGCTTATCGTTACCATTTCTGAAGAGCTAATTTTCCAAGCACAATGACTTATTGTTGATGTCTGCATTCACGTATGCAATATTTTCAACCGCAGCACATAAATACTTTACTGTATAGGTATTATATCAACAAGATTACCATTTATTCAACTCGCTGACGCGATAAGAATATGCATATTCCTTATCAACAGGCATTTTAGCAAAATTTCTGCACATCCTTATTAGTTTATGATGATACATAGTTTCATACAATCAACATTTAGCAAGATATTAAATAAACGTTTTATGCTGGAACATCAGGCGGTTTATTGACTCGGTTTTACCAATCGTACTGTCGGTAGATGTAAGATAGTTCAATAAAATGCAATACCTTCAGTAAAAGTTTGTTATTAACGAAATAGATTCTGGGGAAAAATGTAGAATTGGCACTCCAATGAAGATTATGTTAAATGATATGAAAAACCGGACTGAGTTCATGCACATATACGGATTTTAACTAGAAGTATGCAACGCTTAAAATTCCGTAGAAGAATTTTCAATATTTGAATGTATTTTTTTATAGTTTCTAATTATAAACGCATTCTTAGTATAGTTTTTATTTTTTGATGAGCAACAAATTACTGTTGTTTTTAGAGTAATTTTTGTTATATAACTGGAACCAGATTCGGTGATTTTTCATTACATACGGTGTTTTTACACGCAAAAATAGGAAAAAAGAGAGGCAGGGGTAGACCAGACCTAGATCAGACTATTGTACGCATATAGTGAAAGATGTAGGCTGTAAGAGAATTTCAAGGAAATGTGTAGGTTAACTCACAATGCGTCCAACCAGTTCTAAAACTGAAGAACTAATGATGACGATACGGTATTTTGAATTTCGTAGGTTGTACTGCCACACATACTCATTTGGAAAATCTTTTTGAAATTGAAAAATTTGAAGCACCAAAATTTAATAAAATATTTTACAAATTTTTTCATTTTTTTTTAAAATTTTTGAATCTTATTAATATGATAGAAAAATATCCCAACGACGTACAAAATGGCGAAATATCCCAAAACATATTACAAGTCGTTTGGTAACGGCTGCTACTTAAAAACAGCGTGCTGTGGAGTTTTCACAAGATTTTAAATTTTAATTCAGACTATTGGATATAAATTTTTTTTTCACTACAAATATCATATTAAGTAATCGGGGATTTCCAAATTTTGTCACCATACTTCTGCAAGAAATTTAGGAATTAGATAAAATGTAATGACTTCATTAACAGCAGCTCTTACGGTTTTTACTAAGTGATAACAGCAGTTCATATCAGAATCATTTTGTAAAGATTTTCAGATATATCTTAAAGTCGCCGCAAAAACAACATACTTTTAGCACACTTCAATGCACGTTGTTTTGGTGTCCAGCTCGATATCGAAGCTGTAGAGCTATTATCCAAAAGAAGCGTACTAAAAAACGCAATAAAATTGTAGGTAGGTATTTATTAATTCACAATATTAGGTGGGAAAATTTTTGGCTGTATTAAAACCATATGTATCAATACCAGAAATGCAAATGTCTTCTATATTAAATATAGAAACTACTGATTTTTACAAATTTTCGTAGCACCTTCGGAAACACATTTTTTCCAACGAAATTAGACAACCCTTTAATGGAAGATATACGTTGTCAATCATAGAACAATTTTAAGCCATATAGTTTATATTGTTATATTGTTACATAGTACAATATCCTACCCAGAGCAAGTATAAATGTCTGTCGTATTTAAACATATAGATATTTGGTTAAATTGCTGTGTATTGGAAGTCTGACGATGATGTGTCAAGCCCTTGCGTTACGGCCGTCAATTTTCTACTGTGATATTAGAAGTCTGATGAAGAGCCCCTACCTTGTGCGCCAATTATTGCCTGTGATATTGTAGAGTTTATACTGTGGTGCCAATTTTCTTTCTATTGATCTCGTAGCAACTTCCCTATCCAACGGTCGCAGAATCTTCTAAATAAATAAAAGGAGTTACTCTCGCGGCTATTTCAGTGGGTAAAACATAAACTTCCCCGGCTCGAATGAATTGGTATATTAAACGTTTAAAAAAATTTCTGTAGCACAAATATTTATAGATAATATTACTAATAATAACAAAAAGAAATTATTGCGAAGCAAATCGCATTAAAATTACAAGATGCCAAAGTATCAGCTTACACTTGGCATACAGTAACATTGGCCTTTCAGAGTCAGAGTACGCCCACCTTTCTGAGTATTTCTTTAGAAATATACAACACCTTTGAACTAAAAATGCTTGTAAATTGCTCTTTGTTATAAATATTTGAATTAATTAAGTCTTGCAACTACAAAATTTTACACTAAAACATTGAATGCATGATGCACGTTTCTTGTAGTCCTTTATAGAAAAACTAAACTTAAAATCTACTCTGACTATGATTACAGTAGTCTTGAATTATGTTCAGTTAAACAACGACGTTTAACTCTAGGATTGATCTCCAGATAAAATTACTGTGACATCAAGATTAAATTCAAAACCAATTCGCAACAAATTTCATTGCAGCAAGAGCGCATCAGATAAGTTAGAACTAATATTTACAGTAAAATAAAAATTATCTAATGAAACTATGAAAGCATTAATAATCGAAGAAATATTTGCAGTAATATTTAAAATTGAAATTATTTTTAATTTCTAACAAGATTCGTACTCAAAGTCGTATTTGGAGTCGAACTTAATGCGTACTCAGAAACCGATTTTAAATCGGCGTAGTCAAACTCGCTCAAACTTTTCGAATAAAATATTTTTATTCTTAATTATTTTGTAGCACTTAATTATTTTAAATCTTTACCGGTTCACTGAAAATGCAACATTTCTCTCTTTCATAGTGAATCTACTCTTATTGATAGTATTTAATTCGGGTTACACAGCCATTTGTTCCAGGAAATTCTTATTCCACGCCTTGGTAAAAGGCGCGTACGTCCTGGCCAATGAACGGCCTACTTTTTCAAAACGGGATTCTATTCATTGAATGCTTTGGTTATTGTTAGTTTGACGTCATTATAAGTGTAAATTCCAGTGATTTAAATTTTCTATTAATTTGTAATCTCACCTGGTGTAAATGACAAATTTGTTTTGATTTTGCTGTTATCATCGCAAATATTGGTTTTATATGACGAAATTAATTAGCCTACGTGATTATTTACAATAAGAATTTGAGTTCTCACCTAATCTTAACATTTGCTAGCCAATAACAAAACAATAACTCGAGAGCTTCATAAGAGATGAGGCCTAAAAAACTGGAACCGGTCAACGAATGTTTCTTCTCCTTAGGAAACTATCCAGTTATAGTTTTAATGGCTATACAAATATTAGCTCGATTTGTATAGATAAATTCGCTTTTATGATTTTTATAGGAGAGTATTTAGAAATACATCATATATATATATATATATATATATATATTGCCGTGTAACTCAGGTAAAATCCTCATTATGAAAAAAAAAATATATTCGAAAATTTTATTAAATTTTCATTTCGAAAATTACTCATAATAGCAAATTTTTCAAATATTAAATAATTCCAAAAATATAATTTCTTACCCGTTTTCCTTTTTTCCTCGGTTGAATGGCCTTCTTCAACTGCTTCCGGCTAGCTTAGTTGGACCTCCTTTTGGATATCTATATTCACTCTCATATTCTATCATTCATGCACACTCCCAATAAAACCACAAAATACAACAAACATACAATCTTTTATTTTTCACTATTTACAAATAATATTCAACATTATCCACGTTTCCGTGATCAAATTACATCTCAATAAATCCTATTTTGTAATGTCCTGGATTTTTAATTTAAATTATGAAACACATAGAATGTACCCGGAGTAAATGGGCCGTGAAAAATATCTTATTTCTCATTCCTTTTATATAATTTAATTCAAATCTAAGCAAACTCTGGAGTATGGTGAGTTCATGATAACCCAGTTAATTATGAATAATGTATGCCCTTGTACTTTGCATACTTTTACAACAAACCAGAAAAAAAACACCCATGTACTCTTCACAAAATTTTAACTTCCTGATGGAACGTTAATAAGCTTTATATACACCTTCAGATTTCTATATAAATACCATAATAAAGTTTAGTTATACGTATTATGTTTAATACGCAAAATAATGTACACTACCTTTAAAATCGCTCTCATACGTCACTCAATATACATAGTTTCATAGTTTATAACAACACAATTTTCAAATCGTTACCTGGAATTTCTAGACGATCTCTGCTCCGTGGACGATGCCATGTATTTGCTTTATTCTGGTTTGCAGGCTGTTTCTAGCTATTACTAGAAGAATCCCATGTAAGTTGAACTGCTAGCGCTGCTTTCACGTTGTACCCAATTTCCAAAATCCAATGAATTATACGTCTTTCACAATTATTTACTTTAATCTACGTTACTTAACGTCCCGACACGAGCTTGTTAAAAAAAATTATAGGTGATACCTCAATTAATAATTGTAATCTCGGCACACTAACCACGTACAAATGAAGAGGCTAACACCATGCAATATAATTTAAAAGATTTTATAATACTTACAACTCGTGTTAACTTTCATACGTCGTATGAAATGCGATCGAAATATTAAGGGCCTTCACCACCTCTTCCAAAAACATTTATACTCTTAGGCTGCCACCTCCTGGCTGCCATTTCATTCGAAATCCCCATCTACAACAACACTTTCTTAAAATTTCGAGCTCAACCGTTTTCTAAGTCCGCGAATTTCAGCGCGTCGTTATGATATTCTCTGAAAATTAATATACTCTATGCTCGTATCTGTTTCACGTCTAACTAACAAGTATCGACCAATCGTATATTTACTGACGTCCTATAAGTCCCTCCTATACTACCGTTGTCTCTTGCTTATGCGTTTTCTACGTCTCTTTCTAACCTGGTTTGAGTGGTAGAAAATCTATATTCTTGACCATCTGCTATCTAACCCCACGTGGACTGCTTACGTGATTTAAATAACCCCTCGTTAGTTTTTACTACGAACACATGCGACGGTTTACTGATATTCGTTGAACTTGTAGCTTTATCTTTAAAAATTACGTAGAAGCTGATATTTACAAAACACGCAGGTGTTTAATTAACTGACGCTTTAACACAACACTTCTACGAGTTGGAGTTCGGCGTATTTCTACCCCACCGATATATTTGTTTGTTAGCAACGCGTGTCACCTTGGTATTATTGGATTTTTACACGCTTTTATGCATATTATACGTCAACAATCGTTCACTTAAAATCAATTAAATTAATAAACTAATGACATTGGCTTCTAACATTCCATTTCCTTTGCAAACCTATTAAATTTTAATTATTATTTAGTAAAATTTCGTTAATACCTGTTACTTAAAAATGAACTAACTGGAATAAATTTCGCCCGTAAATTCTGGTTGTTCCTTTATACAGGGTATTTTGAAATTGTTTTGTTTAAATCTACTTTTAACCTTTTAAAACCACTATATATATATATATATATATATATATATATATATATATATATATATTGCTGTGCCAACTCCTGGCATTGGGCGTCGCTAAAAATGTGCTGTGACACACATACTTAGCATCTTGTAATATTAAGAACTGTTTTGATTGCGGTTTTAAATTAATTCATCGTCCTAGATTATACATTTACAATGTTTTATTTAAAAAAATAATGCTATACCTTATTATCTGAATTACCTTTATTCAAATAAAATTTTGAAATATGCTCAATTAAGGTGCGTCCATATTTATTCTGTTCCCCCTAAATTAATATTTCTTTTCTTATGTAGTGCACATTTAAACGCACCGCAAACGCGTTAGACTGTACCTCATTTTATATACGAGTGGCGCAGTTTCTCAAAATTCAACTCTTGAAAGCCATTTAAATTCCTGATACCACAATTTAATGGAAATACTAAATTCTAATGAATAAAGCTTCATGATTTGACTTAAAACAATGCGAATGGAAATCTTTATTAAGTTGATATTATACCCATGAATTGCATTAATATATAACAAATAAATAATATACAGGATGTATCGTAAAATAATAAAATCTTGACTTTAATATTTCATGAATTTATGAATTTAATTTCAAGTAACAATGCGTTTACAGAAGTATACATTATATTGCAGTACCCTCTCTTGCAGTTGTTTACAATAATCATCAGATTTAAGTACAATTATTTTTTTCGTCATTAGATTTTCCGTCTAGGAACTGGTTGGACGCATGCCTCCATTGATTTCTATTCTGAGCTAACCTACACATTTCCCTGAAATTCCCATAACCTACATGTTTGACTATCTGTGTGCAGTAGTCTAACCTAGACCTACATCTACCTCTGTTTTTTCCTATCTCTGCTTGTAATAGATTCCGCACTATTCCTTCATGCCTTAGTATGTGATCTATCAACTTATTTCTCCTACCTTTTACTGTTTTCCACATATTTCTTTCTTCCCCTACCATTTCTAGAATCTATTTGTTCTTAACTTTGTCTGCCCATGATATCTTCATCATGTCTGTAGTTCTTTCTACCTTCTTCCTAATCTACTGTTCAACTTTCCGCAGCCGTCAGTTCTGTGGTTCACACATATGCTTTCAGCAATCTTTTCCTTTTTTTCTGTTTGTTGTGTTAGAACGTAGTAGTTTTTTCTTGTTAAATGCAACACAGCCTTGTGCTAATCTTTGTTTTACATCTTTTGCACTTTTCCCATCTTTTATAGTTTTAGAGGTTTTCATAAATACCTGATGAGTGTTTTTTGCCTGCAGATTACTCAAACAACACTAAAAGCGTTTATCTTCAGGGACTTCGAAATAAAGTAGCTGTTCTCAACATAGTTATGTCCAACATGAAGTTGTCGATTTAACTAAACCAAGGTGTTCGTAAAATTAAAAGAACCAACCTGGTAGGGTAGTATCCGAACATTGTTGACTACTTCTAGTCAGTTCGATAGCTATTCGTGAAGGTTGACTAACCCACTAAAGTTACGTGTTGTTTCTTTGCATGTTAATTACGAAGTGTTCTATAAAAATTTGGCGTTCGCTCGATAAGCAATTCTGGATACCTTCAGCAGAATTTGAACAGTTGAATGAAGATTGCATATTCAAATTACTTGCGTTGTTTTTTCTATCTAAATATACGTAAAATTAGCTTATGGAAAGGTTAACTAGAACAAGAGAAAGGGACTTTTATTTGTTTGACTCGGCACAATTTTGCATGTGATAGTTTTTCATGCCTAAGGGATGAAGTCATTGCTTTAGCGTAATACATTATTAATCAAAACAAACGAATCATAAAACTAATAATTTTATATAAAGTAGCCAAGGAATCAATTCTATCTTTAAAACTGCCATATTGACGTTAACAAGTTTTGAGTATGAGCTATATAAGGTACAGAAATAATTCTTCCTTAGAAAAGAATGCGTGTAACCTAAAATGATAATTTTTAAAGAATACAACCTAACCCTTTTGGTGGGATTTACCATTACAGAAACTATTAAAATGAAATATGCTTATAAACATTTCAAAGAAACGTCACACGGTGACTTTAAAAATGAGAATTGAAATACTGTAAGTATTGGGAGAAATTTTAGAACATAAATATTGAATTGATGTCAGCACCCGCCAAAGTATTTTTAAAGTCGATAGTGCTTGCAATAAATATGTCCTGCATATTGACATTTCATAAATGAACTTCTAATAGTGACGTTGCAATTCTTTAGTATCAAGAATGCAGATCAGAAAAAAGACCATAGGTTTGAAGCACAAAGAATCACTAATGAATCATTAAAGATTTTACAATATACGATCATTTGTGTTCCTATTAAAAAAAAAGGAACAACTTCTAGTTGTACTTTGAGATGTATTATTTGCGAAACCGGAAATACACGCAGGATTAGGGTTTGAAACATAATAAAGCACTAATGAAGCATTACGGATTTTGCTGCATTCATTTGTCCTTCAATAATAAAATAGATTTATCCAACTTCTAGCTCCTAACTTTGTGAAGTTCATTTACGTTTCTTTGACAGAAAAGATGTAACCAATTTTCAGCCTCGAAGTTTAGGGTCTAATATTTCGGAAGCCGATAGTGCGGCTAGTTTGGACTTTGAAGCGTATCGGAGTACTAACGAAGCACCAAAGATTTTGCTACATAAGATCATTTGTGTTTCTTTAACAAAAAGGTGTAGCCAACTTCCCGCTCGGAACAATGGGGACTAATATATCTGAAACCAGAAATGCGGTTAGGTTGTGGTTTGAAGCACGAACGAAGCACTAAGGATTTGTGCTGTTTATGTACAGCCAGCCACCTTCGAGGACGCTATCTGCTATTTGCTAAACGAATAACGCATTATCATCTACAAATACAATCTAGTGTTCAAATCCAGACATTTTGATCTTTGTGGGAGAAAATACTTCCTTGTACTTAACAAATTTAAATAAATCATAAATTCTTTAACTGTGTTATCGAACATTTCACGCTCGGTTGTGCGTAAAGACACACTTCAAACATTGTATGTGGGTTGTGCATTATTAATTGTGCGCAGCAGGGATTCCAAAAAAATAATACACTATTGATTAAATTCCTTTCTCAAAAAGTAAATGCTATAAACTTGTTTATAAACGGATGTTTCTCAAGATTATTCAATTGCTAGCACCATCCGGGATCGATTAATTTCTTTAGATGAACTGTCAATTTGAAAATGTGCGTACGGAAATAAAAGATTGAGACGCCATGTCGCCCGTAACACGGATACACGTCTGAGATTCTCACAGCAGACCAACAAAACTAAACAAGCAATTTATTAAACTCCATTATAAATCGATTAAATTCACTGCGAACACATCCATCTTAACGCATATTACCCTCAAAAATTATCCAACTTTGGTCCAAGGAGTACTCTTAATCCGATTATAAAACACTTGAATGTTTTAATTAAACCATGTACGATATATGATTTGATGTAAATAGATGAAAAAAGCGAGAGTTGTTGAACTTATTCAACTTAAAACATGTTCTTCAAGGTATCACCTTTCTTTGACGGTGATTTAATTAAATTGCTAGACGATGCTACTTTGGATTATAAGAAATGGTTGTTACAGCAAGCAATCTTCAATGAATTAATGCATGACTTTTAAGGAAATATAAAAATATTGAAAACGCGGCAGACTCTTCACTTACTAATTGTTTATTTAATTATACACCTAACTTCTTCCTGTGATTCTTTTTCCTTGCATCGGGGAATATCTTTTCGCTGGTGTTGAATATTGAAGTAGGTCGAGATAGCAAACGTGAACAAAATACTTTATTAATAGGAAAATACACACATGTAAAAGTCAGAGGTAACAATAGCACATACTGATTACAAAAAAGTACTGATATTATTATTAGCTTGCGTTGAACTGTTGGATATGCAATTTTGATAGTTTTGTTTTCATCATTCCCTCTAAAACTTTAAAATTGTTTAATACACAAACTAATAACCAGACAAATTCAATTTTTCACAAAGTAGTAGTTGAAATCTAGGTTGCGGAAGGGGTTTTGTTAAAATATCAGCAACTTGATCCTTGCCAGCTACTCGTTTAATCTTTAATTCCTTCCTTGAAACTAGTTCTCGACTGCAATGCTCTCTTACGTCGATTAGTTTTGAGCGTTTATGGAAGATAAAATTTTTCGTCAACTTCATTGCACTCATGTTGTCAATCTGAAGAATAATTATGCTAATTAAATTTGCTATTTCACTAAACAATCTACTTATCAATGCGATATTTTTTACTGCTTCTCTTGTGAATAAGGTGATAGATACTCCGCCGATTGTGAATTGTTACCGCTAAAATGAACGTTGTGTTATATTAGCCATATCAAATTTAAGGGCGCACTGGCTAAATACAATGATGCGGGAGTAGGGGGTTCCTATGAACGAAATAATAAAAATATAAAAATAATAAAGTAGTTGAAATACAAACAATGTTACACTAATCACTTGCCCCGAAAGCCTTTCTCTTGTCATAGTTGAGAGACGCCAGATCGTCTTATCTTAACAATCGCTTCGATATTATCTCTACACGGAAGACTGTTAGTCTCCTTTGTTTCTGGTTTCCTAAATTTATCACCTTATACTTAACCTTTCTCTAAAATACCGTAAAAACTCCAATTAAAATTTGCAATATCAAAAAAGCTTTTTAAAATAAATGCTTCTGCAAATACGACTCCATCACTGTTCAACCTACACTTAACCTCTATTAACATTAAATAGTTGCAATATACGTACAGATATGCTTTCCTTAAAAAATCTAATTTCTTAATCTCAAACTGGCCGGGTATTACTAAAAGAAATTCTAAAAAAGCATTAAATCAAATCCATCAATAAAACTATCACTCCTAATTTTCCCTGTTTTCCTTATTGAATGACATGACATTCTAAATCCTATTTTTGGAAATGCACTTATTAACAAACCTAAAAAACAGTTCAATACCAACTGTTCCTTTTATCATTTCGTTATCCATTCAAATTAATTTAGAGTCAATACATACATATTTCCATTCCGAATGGACCTGTACCTTGAAGAAGTTCTAGATTGCTTGAACGGGTGGAATGGCTTCGCGTTCCAGTGACCTAAATAGCCAAACTACAGATTCAGCCAAAGTAGTAGGGTCTTTAGTGAGGAACCAGACTAAGACAGGTTCCCGAAAGGAGGGCAGTGGCTCTTTAGGTACTTAGATTGACAGAGAGAATAGTGGTCGTTGTGGCATTCTAGGATACACCACCACGAAGTGGAAGGCAACGGAAAACCACCACATTACATCCCAGGTATACAGCGTACTTATATTATATTTAAGATGATGGCATGCTCTGGTGAAAGATTCAGGAGGTAAAATAGTCTCCCATTCGGATCTCTCGGTGGGAACTACTTCGGAGGGACGCGAGAAGAAACGTCATTATAAAAAATGTAATAGTGGTTAGATGGCAGGAATGTTTCGGGATAGGAACTAACGGCATTAGAACAGGAATCAGACATTGAAAATGATGACTTGAGATATCATATACTAGAGTTGAGTTTGAATTAGCATTAAAGGGCTTGAAAAATGGTAAGGCGCCGGGTACAAATAAGTTGCAAGCAGAAACTCTAAAAGCCGCTGGGCAATCAGTAACAGAATGTCTCTTCCAACATGTAAGCTATATGTATGACACAGGCGAGATACCCAAAGAGTTCAGACGTAACATCATAGTTACTAGACCAAAAAGAGAGGCGCGGATAGATGTGAAAATTTTCGAATAAGTTTGACAGCACACGTGTCAAAAATATTAACTAGAATTGTACAAAGACGAATGGAAAACGAGCTGGAGAAATACTAGGAGAAGATCAATTTTGGGTTAAGGCGAATCAGGGGAACACGGGAAGCAATTTTAGCTCTGAGAGTGATAATGCAGAAAACGATAGAAAAAGGGGAAAGCGTGTATATAGGGTTTGCAGATCAGGAAAAAGCATTCGACAATATAAAACGGAAAAAAAATCTTTGAAATATTCGAAAAGATTGGAATTAGTTTTAGGGATAGACGATTAGTACATAGCTTATACAAAGAGCAAACAGCGGTAATAGAATTAGAGCACCCTGTTTCTCAAATCTTCTGAATATTTAATCTCTTCATTTGTATTCCCCCATTATCTATTTCATCCTCAAATTGATTAATAACGCAGTCACCCTTCTATATTACCCTCTTCATACCATTTAATATACTTTCCATTGCACTCTATTTCTTTGCATTCTGCATTTACCTTCAACCCCAACTTGTCTATAACATCCATCCCAAATATAATATCTATCTTGAGTCTCCAGGTACAACCATAAAATCATTTTCCCATTTTACATCACCCATTTCACATCTCAGAATTACCATTTCATTTATTTTCGCAAATTTCTTATTATTTGGTGCCACCAAACTACACCTCGTTATAGGTATTGCTTTATCCCTCAATTTCTCTCGTTTAACAAATTCTTCCGCAACAAGTGATGCTTCTGCCCCAGTACCAATCAATACTGTAACTATTTTATTTTCCACCTTTGAATTAACTATCGGTAATAAGTTTCTTCCTAATTCATTTTCCGTTTAATGTTTAATAAATTCGCGCTGATGTTCGTATCCGTTTATCCGTAGAAGTTTACTTGGTTCGTCCATATCTAAAAATTTTGGTTTCGCGTGGAAGGTCCTGCCTGACTCGTTATCTCTGCTTGTGTGCGATTAGTATTCCTTGTTTGTGTTCGTCGATCCTCATGTTCCTGCCTATATATTTCTCGGTTATTGTTTCCCTCATGATTAGTCCGTTCTATTTGTTGCCTTGGTATCTGACCTGAATTTCTACTTCGCCTGAAATCATTATTAAAATTGTTGTGATTACCCCTATTAAAATTTCTCCCATAATTATAATTATTTCGTTGATAATTAGTTCTCCGAGTCTCAGTGTTTCTTTGCGTCCTTATAAAGTCTGTGCGTCGATCCCTAGTACTATCCTCTGTTCTATAAATTGATTTCAACTCATCATATCTTTGTAGATATTCTATAAATATGTCCCGGTTTACTATATTCTGTATTGTGATGTATCGTTTTACTTCTGCGTTGAAATGCCCTGCCAAATATTTTATGATTTGTTTATCCGGTAAAGAAGGATCTAATTGTTTTGCTACACTAAACTTTCCAATAGCATATAACTCCCGCGTCATTCCTCAATCTGAATTATATTTTCCCATGCTCAGGTCATTCCTTACTTTGTCTTGTTGATTATCCCCCTAAAAGTGTAAAAATTTTTGCTCAAACTGTTGAAATGTTTTTACCTCGCTTTCAACTAAGTTGTACCACATTTCTGCTCCCCCTTTTAGGATCGATTTTACTAAGTTTAATTTATGCTGCTCGTCTGTTGAGCCCTGTACTAACATATTAATATTTTTCAGAAAGATTTTTGGCTTTAATTTACCGTCCCCATAAAATTTTGTGTATTGGTCGATTAAAAGATTCGGTTGAATTAGCCTAATGGGTTCCCTAACATTGAAATTTCCTAAATTAGTTTTTAAGTTACCTATTTCCCGATTTATCGTCGTTCTGAATTCTGTTTCACAATTTTCATCTCACGTTCCGTCTTTTAGTATCTAAATTCGTGAGTTTGTCGTTCGTCTCACTTTCACATTTTTCTTGTTTGGATTTCACTATTCCAACATGATCCCATACGCAGTTGATTTCCTTCGTAATCTTCACCATTTTCTCTTGTACTTGTGCTCTCATTTCCGTAATTGCTTGGTCGGGTTCTCTTAATCCATCGCTCAGAATTTTGATTTCCTTGCCTAGTTTTTCACTATTTTCGTCCATTTTTGCAGTCATGTTTTTCATGGTCTCATTTTTGTCCATTTTACTGTTCAGTGCCATCAAAATCTCCATCATTTTTGTTTTTCTTGTGAGGTCTGTCGTTCCTCGCTAGAACTCCTTTCGAATGTCCTTTCCTGGATTATGCTCTCTTGGGATCCTCTTTCCATTTTTGAAAAATTTTATGTATGCTAATTCTTAAATACTAAAATAAAGTTGCCTAAATTTAATTAATATACAAATTTCTCTGAATTTTTGGTTTCGATGATTTTGCCAAAATTAAAACTCTAATTATAGCCCCAGTTTAATTTAATAATTTTATTTTGTTATGTTTAAGTCTCACGGTCGGATTGTCAACTTTATTTAATTTAATTCGAGTCTCTACGTTAATGTGCTATTTTTATTGTGGTATAATATTGTCGCCTTACGTTCAGGTCGCTGTATTTTATTGTGGTAGAATATTTTCGCTCCTACGTTCGGGTCGCCATATTTATTTGCTGTAATTCTCGGCCCCTCGTTGTTGAGTCAGATTAAAATTACTGTAGTACTGCCCCATGCTTGAGCAGCCGGATGTAATAAACGTCCAGCTGAACGCCACCACTCTGTGTTTTTCTCTAATCTTCTAATTTTATTATGCCACGTCTAGCCCTTTTTAATTTACACAGAGTGCACAACGTTACGATGATCAATTTTCATTTGCCCCTTTATGGTTCCCTGTTTGAATTGATAAAATGAAATCGATCAATATTCATATAATGAAAGGAAATAATATTTACACTTCACAATTTTTGTAATCTTTTAAATACTCCCTTCAATCAATTAATATTATATGGATCATTTATCCCAAAATGTACATCCTTTTAATTTAATTTAAAGTCGCCAAAAACGACAACTTTTACAAAAAAATCTGGAACGTTCGAGACCCTTTTATGATTATTACGTAAGTTTCAACGTATTCAATATTCTTGTTGACTCCTTACAAGCTTTAGAGAAAATTAATATATTCAGTGTTAAAATTTAAATTTGAAAAGATTCCTTAAAACTAGTTCGCTCTGACCTGTGATATTCTGATGAGTTGTTGCGTGTTGTGGATCAACGCCCCCTGATTATCTTCAATCGAAAACCAATGCTCTGCTTTGTGCTCCTTATGTTTGAACCAATAATTCAGTACGGTTACCCCTTGTTTCCAAAATTCACCTCGTGCTTTATTCTATATTTCTCTGGATACGCCTTGGATCTCTTCACTTAAATACCACTTGGAATTCGCAGGTTTCTTAGAATTATGAATTTAGAATTATTCCACCTATCGTCGTGAATTAGAATTTCTTAATACCAGACGTAGGATCGTGAATTAGAGAAGTGGACTAGAAGTGGATTAGAAGTGGACTAGAATACCAGACTTTGGATATATACTCCCTGTATGTTTGTTGTGGTTTGTTTAGTATTCTTCTTAATCTTCTTTGGGGATTAAACCACTCATAGTTTTTAAAATTATCTTTATTAACGTTTCGATCCATAACCTAGGATCGTTTTCAAAATAATAAAATTATGGATTGAAACGTTAATAAAGATAATTTTAAAAACTATGAGTGGTTTAATCCCCAAAGAAGATTAAGAAAAAAAACAGACTTTAGATCATGAATTAGAAGTGGATTAGAAGTGGACTAGAATTGTATTAGAAGCGGATTAGAAGTGGACCAGAAACCGTTTTCTGCAAAAACAGCAAACGCTTTTTCGTATATTCTTAACGCAATTCTTACACAGCACTGTTTTTCACTATAATATAAAATTTATTTATTTGATACGTATATATTTGATTAAGAGTATCGTAGGTTCGACGTGCTTCAAATTGAGACTGACTGTTTCTTATCACCTCTGGGCGTTATATAGCTTTTGCCCTCTACATTTGGATTGGTTTTCCAAGCAGCCTTGCAACCAACCATATTTGTTCTGGACATTCCTAGTATATTTTCAAGCTGATTTCTGATGAAACTATTTTGGAGTTCCGTATCATGCTATTATTTACTATTGTTTTACGACCTTTGATCGCTTTGTTATTGTTATCGTTGCTGGACTTTTAGCTTTTGTATGTTGTTTTGTAGAGATAAAGCTTTTGGAGAATTGTACAAAATAAATAATGTAACACAAGTGCTATTTTCGTTTATGTATTTGTTTAAACTCATCTTTGAAAGTGCATTTTCTTATCAAAGCGCTTATTTTTCCTTCTTTCTCACAAGCGTAATTGCATGAAGATTTACTAGGTTTTAACTTATCTTCTGCGTATCTGTTCTATAACTTGTTGAACACTTCTCGGCGTATTTTAATTACATGTATAATTATTTCTCTGCTGAATACGCGTTCTATTATTGGAAGATATTCTTACTGGCATTGATTAAAGTTAATTACGGTCCATATACAAGGTGTTAAATGCTTGCTATTTACATAATGTGCGAAGTATTTATTTTCCTGCTAAATAAATGCAGTTTTCTGATTCCCATTGCTATTTACAGTTACTACGCGACCCTTACTACTCAATACACCCCTAAACAACCCCTTATCACAGCAATATATATATACATATATATATATATATATATATATATATATATAAAGATGGATAATCCAAATTGTTACTATATAATACAGCAACGGCAAAGTGTTCAATATGTGGACAAAAATTTAGAAGCGTCTCGAAAAATTTATGGCAAAAATGTATTTAACATACTGAAGCGCTTATAAATGAATGGTACCTACATGAAAAAGCACTAGTTATGGGTGTTGATAGGTTAATAATACAAATTGATTGTGACAGTGATACCTCAACAGGAAGCGACAATTAAAAGCTCTAATCGTTTAATATCAACACAACATCATTGTATATTTTTTATACCCTACTAGATTCAAAACTATTGTATTGTAATCTAAAGTAATTTTTGAAGTAAAAATAAATCTTGGCACAATTATTTTTTAATCCAGTTTTTTAGTGCCATTTAGAATCAATCATATGTGTGAAAATTGTTCAGGACTAAGTGCTTGTAATTACTTATATCCATTTTAAATAGGCGATATCTATAAAAACAAAAAGTTAAACCTGGAAGTATTTTAATACATTTACCTAACTTACATTTCACGAGATGCTGTGCTTGAATTAAGATAAGTGATTTTTCCTGATTAATGCATACGCAACATGAAAGAATTTAATTTGCTTGATATAACATGTTTGGTAATATTTGTCAATATAAAATATGAGAAATTGTGTTTTAATTTTGACAGTTACCATTGTAACATATGTTCAACCTACACAGTTGCCAAGTTGAATTTAACAAAGTGAAAACACTAATACAAGCTTCATGCATTTAACAATTTACAATTTCCTTGCAAATATTTATTAATATACATGTTTCTTTTTGAACAAAATTTGAGTTATAGGCATGTTGTGTATTACAATTACTATAATTTCATGAGTGACTAATTAAATAAGAGCAGGGTACTTATGAACACTAAATTCTACAATTATCGAAATATTTGGAAATAAGAATAGCAATGTTGCCTTTTCCCATAAAACTTCTTAATAGATGTAAGTGGATACTCATTTGACTTCTGAAATTCATATTGGTTCAGACGAATACAAATGATCACGTGATGTCTTCTTTCCTGTTTTTTACTAGATGTTATGAGAGGTTTTGCCTTTTTTTAGAACTTCTACGAGTTTTACACATAAAGGCATTATTATCTTCTCCTAATCCGATGAAAAGTTGACAGACTGTTGGAAGAAGTAGATGTAATTAACAAAAACCGAATTTGATATTCTTAGTTCCTTCTGTTTTGCTAACTGTTCTTAAATGATTTAGAAGTGTTTGTCTATATTCTATGACACTAATAATGTGTGTTTGTTGTTTCTTTGGGGCATACAATAATTAGGATTGATTACAAGTTTATATGCAATTATTAGAAATGCTAGAAATACTAACATATTTATTTATTATTATTAAGGATATACTATCAAATTCAGGCCATATGAAGGAAGCTAATTTCGGTATGCTTTTAGGAGGCATACTTTTCTTGAACGATTAAATGAGTAAGCAATTTAGTTTTAAAATAGGACCAAATATTAAACCGATCCATAAATTATTATTGATAATTATATAAAATCAAAGCCGGTTTGCATCTATAACACAGGTGTTCATTAGTCATTTGCATATCTTGAACGAACTAACTTTGATTTGCAACCCATGCGTGCTTCTGTAGTGTAGTAATTTAAATGTAAGCCAATCAAATAACTACAACTCCTAATTTCTACCCACATATGCTTTAAAAAACTGAGACAAAACAATAATGAAAGTGCATTGCAGCCAAAAGACTAGATGTGTTTATACTTAGCATTACTATTAATACAGCAGCAACACAGGTGCAAGAGTATATTTTGGTCTTGCAGATGTGGTGTCTGATGTATGTTTAGTGTAATTATGTCACATTTTGTTAGTGGCATTTGGCACTAACTTCAAAATGTGACTGTAATGTTTGTAATACTAGTATATACACCTCGATTTCTCTTTTTCATTCATGTGGTTAAATATAATTGCTTGTGTCTAAAATTATTTTAAAAAACTAGTAGGTACTTCTTTGTATTTTATAAATGTACTTTTTTGAGAAAAAAATTATTACAAAAATGCCTTTTAAAATCACTTGAACGTCTTTGTTAAAATTAAAAAGTTTAGTTTCCACTTGCTGTGGTAGAAATAATTTACCAAATCAAAATTTTGTAAACTTATTGCCAGAATGTGTTAGAATCTTTTTTTATCAAATATGAGGGACAAACTAAAATTATTAAGAATAAATAAAATGGATATATTTTAGGATTTTATTTTAAATATGTTCAACTAGTGCTCTTAGGGAAGAAAACGCTCGACCAATCTTCTCTCTATCCATCTTTTAAAGGCCATTAAGAAATCTTCTTTTGAAATATTACAAAATACCGAAGAATGATTTTTGCAATTTTCTCTTACTTCCTAAAGATCTCGTACTTCACAAATATCTTTTAAGCTCATTAAACAGTAAAAATTCATACATTGCCAAATCAGGCGAGTAGAGAAGATATTTTATTAATAGTATATTTTTTTCAGCAACTACTGATTTGTTAGAATTGCAGGATAGGGCAACACATTGTTGCAACACAGCATAATACCCCTTTTTTTTTAGAAGTTCCACTAAATACCTTAGGTAAACAATTTTTTGTGTATCATTTCGCTGATTAATAATAATATACGTTTCGAATTTGGACCGTGTCGTATTAGTAACTCATGAAATCGATGCTTTACCTGCTATCGTAAAGAGCATAATCAATACAAGATGGGGGAATACTAGTTCTGCAAATACGGTTGGAATATCCTCATAGGAACAACATATTACATTTGTCACTACCAAACCTAATTGTTAGCATTCAAAATCATGTCCCACTGGTTTAAGGTAATGATTCCCAAAGTGGTCTATACGGCCCCTAGAGGTCGACTTCGAATTTCAAAGGGGTTCTTGTTAGCAAAAACAAAAATTGGGGGTGCATGATATATGTAGATGAAGGTTCGCAAGTACGGATCCTATTTAAGCAGATTGTGACCGAAATTTTAGCTTTTCATAAATGGAATAATTCAGATAACATAGATAGTACGTACCTATATACTTACAACACACTTTCTTATAATAGGTGTATAAATTGCCTATGAAGTAAAAATTTTTGAAACATAAAAGATTATTGAGAAACATGAAAAAGATTTGTAGCTAGATTTGGGGAACTTTATGATACCATGCTTTACTCGTGGGAAAACTCAAGATTGATGCTGTGATCATTCTCCATCGACGAATCAAACCAACAACTTAATTGCTTTGAATTTTAATTAATGCTAATTATTGCAATATTTTTTGGGTTCAATTAAACTATTGTGTTTTACTTTTAAATTTTATACTTTTGTTCTTGAAACTTAAGTTATTTTCTTAGATATCAAATTGTTTAAGAATTATTTTAACTTCATGGTACCAATTATTTTATTTACTACACTCAGTTACATATTAATTAAGTATATTTCATAAAATTGTGCAAATAGGCTATTCACTTTGTGATCGCAATATATGGTGGTCATTCAGGTTGTATACATACACTCAGTTGTGTATACACATGGCTTGATAATTGATATTGTTTTATTAGCGTTTTAATTAAACAAACACATAATTTTGTATTTACTGGTAAACAACACCTTGCTTCAAATAAAATTCTAGTAATTCTTCTTGATACAAATAATACAAATACAGTCATACATATTTTCATGTGGGTGAGTAACTGCATTGTAAGTTGTAAATTTTAATGATAACATCACCAAGTAAACAAAAGCTTAATATAGTTAATACTAGATGTTGTTCTATACAAAACAAAGTGCACTTTGCTCATAAAATAAAATGTCATTAACTTGTAAATCTTGTAATCAGATGTAGTAGATAAATAGATCCCTTAAGTTTGTGTTACTTGCAATGATGTATTTCATCTGGAATATTGCAATTGTCTTCAAGCCCCGTTGATAACCTAGATAATTCATTTGGGAAAATGAGTGGTCAATAACTACACCCCTTTCTATTGAAAATGATAATTTTCATATTATATCTACA
This sequence comes from Platerodrilus igneus, assembly GCA_036346225.1. NCBI lineage: Eukaryota > Metazoa > Arthropoda > Insecta > Coleoptera > Lycidae > Platerodrilus > Platerodrilus igneus. The sequence goes on along the minus strand of JARFIW010001719.1, from coordinate 1,292,658 downwards.
TGCAATGTTATATTGTTAATGGTAATACTCCATAAACAACTTTTGCTTGGGAAATCCATTGAAAAATCAGTTGAATTTAATCATTCTAAATTAGATGAGTCTCTTTGCTTAAGAAATTATTGTTTAGCAGGAATGAAATTTTGCAAGCAAGCAATGCTAAAGGAAAACCACAAAACGAACTATATTACAGCGAAATCACTCTTAACCGATACATCCACTAAGCGGACACTTCTTTTAAGAGGACTTTATTGCATTGTCCTGATTACATTGTACACATTTATTGTTTCTTATACTTTCTAACGGACGCGAACCGATAAAACGTCAAGTGTAACATCTCTATAACAGACATTTCTTTCTCATAATATGTATATACAAAGTTAATTGTTACTTAGATTTTGCCAGACAAGTTTATTTTTTGTGAAACTTTTGTTATTTTGTAGTTATGCAAGTTTATCTTATTAATGTCTAACCTTGACTACAATGTAACACATACCTCACCTTTCAAACGCTTTAATTACTACAATAATCTGTTACATGTAAGACGAGCGGATCAGAAAGAAAAGAGCGAAATCAGTAACCGAATGTTTGCTCGAATTACGGTAACAGAGAAGGGAAAAAAGAAAACGAATGCCACGCTAACACAGTTGAAGATAGGAGGCGAAAGAACAAAACAAAAGAACACACAGCCCAATTAACCCTAAAAAAGAATTAAGAATTATTAGTAGATACACAACATATACATGCGGACAGAACACGTCTGTCCAATACGATAAAATAAAGCACTCAACTAATAACAAAAAATGAACAGGATCGTTATGGAGTTTATTCTATCTATGTAGCATGTTTACACATATTTATACCTTGTAACACATACTCATAAAAATATAAAATAAATATAACAGGAATCTTACCTACTTACTTACTATGTTGACTATGACGAGTTCGTCCCAATAGAATCTACTATACCTGAGACACCATAAATATTTAAAATAATGCACTTGGGCGAAATCAGCAAACCAGTCCCAATCAAATATCACAGCTGGTGGATAATTGTTAAGTCTATATATACAAAACTAATTCACACGGTTCTACATCAATATAAAGACAATATCACACAAAACCTACACTAAATTCGTATTCTAATAATAACAACGTTAATGAACAACAATGGTTTGCTCATTTTGATATTTATATAATACAAGCAAACCCATGTATTGTGAGTAAAGCAATCGGTATCTGTTGGGTATGATGATATTCTTTCGCGTAGGCTGTCAATGGTTATTGGTAACTGGAATGTACTTATCTCGTCATAACTTTACCTATGTAAAACGATAGCAGGGCAGAAATGTGTTGTAACGACAATGTGAGATTTCTGTGTTAAGACTGAGTAAGCATTGGTTCAAACAATCTAAGAATGTGAGTCGCATACAAAAAAAGCTAGTGTTTACCATAAAAATTCTGCAACTGCCTGGTTGAATTTATAATATTTATCACCACGGAACCCATGTAAACCAACACTCGACATCCAGTAAACCAGCTTAACAAAAGTATTCTAAATTGTTTCCTAACGATATTCACGGAAAATCCATTAGAGAATAGAAATAACTTGGAGCATAATTCTAGCACTCAAAGGTGACACAGCGGCTTTATCTAATTACAATTAAACCAGGTCACTTAAATGCAATAAATATTGATTACTAATGGATTATAGACGGCTTGTATAATCGAACATTTGTCCAAACGTAAAAACAAACGTTTATTAAAACAGGGTACTGAGTGCAAAATGCAGAAAATATTCAAAGTACGAAATGGAATATGACAAATGTGCTGAAGTGCGTAAACACAAACACAATATCATTGAATTCGATAGGAGTTTGTCGTTCATCAGTATCAGTTGATATTGGTGCTTTAACTTATATACAGTTATGGCTACAGAAAGTAGAAGGAAGACACATTTAAAAGAAAAAGTAAATGTTATTGAATGCTGCAGTCACGGTCAAAGTGTGTGTGCGTGTTCTAGCAATTTTCCAAACAGTAAGGTATTGCAGTGGATGCGGTTGTTTTTAACTAATTTTCAAAAACTTGCAGTATATACTATTCATTTCTGGCCCTATTTTATAAGAGAAAGCTAAAGAAGCTACAGATGAGTTGAGATACAAAGATTTTAAAATGTCAAGTGGATGGCTTGAAAATTGTGGATTTGTCATAAGATTTTGTACAAGTCTGTGTCGCTTGAAACTGCCAGTTTGGATAATAATATTATAACATTATGGAATGACATGTTACAGCCCTTCATAAGCAAATACAAAGACGACGATATTTTTAATTTGACTAAACCGGTCTGTTTTTCAGCACGTTATCTAATAAAACTTCTTAGTTTGGCAGGTGAAAATGTAGTGAGGGTTAAATTTCCGAAGAAACTTTAACAACTTTGCACTGTGTTTATTAGGGCTGGTGGTTAAAAAAATCTTTGGTGATCGGAAAGTCGGCTAAACCTTGAAGTTTTAAAACATTAATGTTGAAAATATTTCTGTGTATTGGAGTAGATGACCAGTGAAATTTTTATGGAATGGATAACGAAGTTTGACAAAAAATTAGGCAGGCAAAAGGTGCAACTTTTTTTTTATACAATGCAACTTATGACACTGACTTAAGACAATATTAAATTAACCTTCTTTCTACCAAATGTCACATCCGTTTATTAGCCTTTGGACCGGGGTCAGTTGTTAGTGACAAATTTACTTGCATCAATTAACTCAGTAACGTCAAATGAAGACTTACAGAACAATATTACCGTTTTAGATGTCATCATATGGATTGATATTGTTTGGTAGAGGGTTATCTCTTTTACAATAAAAGATTGTTTTTCAAAGGCTGGATTTAAAATACAAGAAATTGTGGGCATGTGTAAAGTTTATGCTGACTTGGAGGATGCTTTTCCACTTTCTGTCTTAAATAGCTGGTAACGACAAAGCCTTTCACATTGTTTCTTTGCTTTAAATCTTATTAGAAGAACAAAGTTTAAAATTGCAAACTCGTCAAACTACAATTACTGATTTTTTTAAATAAATTATGCCTAAGCAAGCTGTTTTTAATGAAATGGAAACAATTCTAAGAGAGATACGGTATGAAAATTAACAAAAATAAAACTAAAGCACTAGTATGTAAAAGAGGGGAAAATAAATTAAAAACTAGAATACAAACAGGTAACGAGAACTTACAAGAGGTTAAGGATTTGTGCTACCTAGGAAGCCAAATAACACAAGATGGGAAGAGTACAAAAGATATAAAACAAAAATTAGCATAAGGTTGTGCTACATTTAACAAGAAATAGCAACTACCGTGTTCAAAAACCACAAACATAGAAACAAGGAAAAGATTGCTTAAAACATATGCGTGGCGCATAGCACCGTACGACTGTGAAACCTAGACAGTAGCAGAAGTGGACAGGAAAAAGATAGAAGCCTTTGAAATGTGGTGCTACAGATGTATGATAATAGGACAAAGTTAAGAATAAAGAGGTTCCCGGATTGGTGGGAGAAGAAAGAAGTATGTGGAAAACAGTAAAAAATAGGAGAGATAGGATGATAGGCCACATGCTGTGGCATGAGGGAATAGTGCGGAATTTATTAGAAGCAGAGATAGGAAAAAAGATAGATAGAGATGGACCTAGGGTAGGGTATTGCACAGTTAGTGAAAGATGTAGGCTGTGGGAAAGATAACTATATAAAAGTATGCACGCAATCCTTCAACACTTTCAAAAACTTTGTCGTAACTGGTCTAACCAGTTGCCACCGATGTAAGCGATTAAGAGGAATTTTTGTAAGATCAGTATCCAGTATAAACGAAATAGGTTCAAAAGTTTAAAATGACATCGGTTTAAGCACGCCAAATCATTAAGGTCAGAATTAAGTGACCTTAAAGGTCGAGAATTCAGAAGTGCTTCAATATGTACTAACACCATTTAACTCTTCATAAGTTAATCGTTGCTCTCCCATAACACGAGACAGGTTGTTAGAGCCTTAATACCCGCATCCCAAAGACCATCAAAATGCGAAGCTGAAGAGGGATTAAAAGACCAATCAATATTTTTCTGCCTGTTTTAAAAGTTCTCGAATTTTATCTGCCGCATCCCCAAAGTTGGTACCATAGTTACTATAGATATAAACTCATCTTCCCCGTCGAGAAATAAACCTACGAAATGCAGCCGAAAATGCTTTCGTCGATAGATACAAGACATTCTAACTACATCACTTTTGTGTTAAAACAAACAAAATATCTTTACTCCTCAGACTATACCCATCATAACAAAAAAGGACCACCAAGATCGACACCCGTATGTGACTCACACAGGTGTTAAATCTCCTATGCAAGGAACTATATAACTAGATTTGATTTGAAAACAGTGAACACATGGTTCAAACATTGTCTTATGACTCGCCAAGCCGACAAAATAAAAAAATGCTGCTGTTACAAGGTATGAATAATAATGTGATTACCACAATGCCAATTTTGAATGTGGCAATCGGTAGTAATGAGATTAGTTAAACGATGTGGCTTAGAGACAATAGTAGATGATATTTAATATGATACAACACTTTCGATTGTTTCAAACAACCGCCGACCTTAAGGAGGCTTCGCCCATCAACAAAAGAGCTCAGAGGGTGAAGTTGTTTACTTTTATCTTTCCCCTTTTGTAATTTGCTTAAATGTTCCGAATATGTGGTAACTTGGACTTGATTAAGCAGTAATTCTAAAACATGTGTCCTTTTTCATAGTTGAACTTTATAAATTAATTTGTCAGACGACGATTAGAGATTGAAGACAAAGTAATGACAGTTTGTGAAGATTTTTAGGATTTTCTGTAAATCTGAAAATTTCCGTACTACTCATCAAATAATTTTGGTGGAGGAGATAATACAACAAGAGTAATTTTAGCTTTAGTTGCGACCTGAAACAACTCCTCTGATTCCGATTCACAACAAGAAAAATGTTTTGACCAACTTTTGACAGGAAATTTTAACCAAAGTGGATGATCGATCAATTCTGAAGCAGTTAGACCACGTGAGGTACCATCTGCCGGATTGTCTTTGGATCTTACATAGTACCAACTTGTAAGGTATAATCGAAATTAAACTATTTCAATCCGATTGGCAATGAGAATTTTCCATTTATTGAATGACAATTTTACCTAAGCGAGTGTTATGGTACGGTCTGACTGTGCGAAAATCTTGCTAAACTCTAAATTATGATATGTTCTTTTTACAAACTCAACAAGATGTACGAGCAAAATTCAAAACGAGGTAACAAAACCTTATTAATAGGTGCAACTTTACTCTTGGCACAAGCAAAATTAACAAAAATGTTGTCATTTTTATTGATGTAAAGAAAATACACAGCTTATCCTGCTTCTGATGCGTCACAATAAACATGCAAATCAAGTTGTTTTATCTCTTTGCAAATCACGACGAGAAATTTGTAAACTATGAAATTGAAAGTTTAGATAATATTTTTTCAATTGACAAATAAGGCTGTCTGGAGGTTGAGAATCCCAATTGATTTGTAAATTCCATAACCCCTGAATAAAATGTTTTATGAGGAATGTAACTGGAATTTAAAATCTCAATGGATCCAAAATTCTAACAAGTGTCACTAGAATGTTCTTGTGCATTGTTCATCACTGATTTGTATATGATATAAGAAATTGTCCACTATTTGAGCCTCAACAACTTTCACTACAGAAGCTGGTGCATTGCTAAACGTAATAGAAGATTGTTCGACATGCGAATAAATAATAAAATAGTGAAACAATGGCAGAGTTGGTATTCCATTTTTGAAGTTCAAACCATCAAGTTTGCATAATTTGGTTAACTGCTGTACTATCTGCAATATTGTCGCAACCGGTGACGACATCTACATAGGTATTCGAATAGTTAATGCTCCGGGTAACGAGAAGATTCCAAACTAACTGCTTCTTAAATTGTATGAAGAGCAAGAAATGGTGACGATATTACACCATATGTGACAGTATTTAAACGATAGTCGACAATAGGATCAGATGCATCAAATCGCCATATAAACCATTGATGGTCGTGGTGATCTGCTACCACGTTCATCTGGCGATACATCTATTTAATGTCCACAGTTAATGCAATGCTATGAGATTAAACTGAAATAAAAGCTCGCAAATAATAATTAACTTTAAAATATGTTCAAGTTCACAGTAGATGTTTGAAAGAACGATGTGTTATAAAGTTATGGACTACAACGTTTGGTATACAAATTAACTTTTATTAAAGTATGAACAACTCAGATTGAACACAAAATTGGTTTAATGGAATTAATGAAATAAATTCCTGTATGATGTTAAAAATTTAAATATAAATGGAATAGGACTTGGATTTCAAGAGCATTTATTGATGTATCATTTCTAAGAATGAAATGGAAAGCAGATCGATAATACCTTAAAAATATTTAGCAATATTTCAAATCTTGTATGCTGTTTTCTTAAGATTATTTACTGTGGTAAAATGAATTTAATATTCTTGTGAAAGTGTTCATAGATAATAATTTTGATATCTTACTACTGCAGTCTTAAAATGAATGCAATTAATTTACAGCTGCGTGTTTTACTAGGAACTTAGGAGTGGTGTGGCTAACACTCAACATTCAATTATTTGATGTAGGCTACTGAGAAACAAGGGCTTGAACACCTAATTCACATGGTATATGACAATGCAGAAACAAACGATTGTAAATTGCATTTGCAATTAATAAATTGCAGTTGTTAAGGTGTTGATTTTTATCAATATATGAGAAGGAGTGGAAATTATTTTATTCCTACAAGGTTTTACATAAAATCTTATACAGTTGTTTATGTTGAAGGTAAAGTAGTCCAATATGTAAATTATAAATTAGTGACAAATCTATAAATGTGTTGTCACATATAACAGTTTTTTGTACCAGATATTCTTGACCTTTGTAAACAAGCTTGGTAGATATGACTAATTTTTGTTTATTTCTGTGTTGATCTTGACTACTGCTTATATGTGCATATTATTTTAGAAAACATTCACTATCGAATATGTTCTGCTATTATTAAGTTCGCATATTTTGGAATTTTAAACTACTTCTTGATGAAAGGAAATTTTTGCATATATTTATGTGCAAGTGAGTCATTTCATCTGCAGTTTTCATTTCTGTATAAATATCTGTAAGCATTTGGTAAAATTTAATTGTCAAGGTATTGGAAAGTATATTTAAATAAATATTAGGAAGTAGTAATAAGAATGTGGAAGGAGAATAAGTTTTTGTAGTTTATTCAAGATACTATAAACTTGTGCTAATGATATTGAAAACCAATGTTGCAAATATTTGTCTTATGTTATAGCAGTTCCAGTTCTCAAAATTTTGTGTTCACAATAAACGTGGTTGTAAATTGGTTAACAATCCTTGGTTTGATTCAGATTTAGTGAGTATTTAAATTGCATTTTCCCATTGTGTAATTAGAATTCTTACGCAAGTCTGAACAAAAAGGGTTTAAATTCTTAAATTATCAGACGAGGCAGTATTCATCTCCCACAATAATTACTCATAGAGCAAAAATAAATTGCACATCAAATTTATAGAAGTATTTTTCCTTCCAAATATACTTGCAATATCTGTCACTTTCGGAGTTTCTATTGCATAGATAACATTGCCAGAGCTTCTAAGGAGTCTTGTTGTGAATCTAGTCTTAAGTAGTTTTTAGCTTCTTAAAACATTTTTCTGTTGTTGATCAAAAATTGCAACAATGCAGTAACGTGTTTGATATACAACCATCACATAAAATTGGAAAGAAAATTTAGTTGATATCAGCCGAGATTGATGGTCAACTTTTCTAGCAGTTTTGAATCTTTATGGGTATACTGTATTCACTGAAACAGTAAGGTCGAATGGAGAGTTTTAATATGGATGCCGAACCATTTTAGAATTTCAAACAAATAATTATGTATTCTCAAGTTAATTATTGTGTAATTAATTTTAAAACAAATTTGCCCTCCGAACAAATGAAAAATGAGATTTTAGCAAGTTTTTAACAATATATCCTTGATAAAAGGTTGTATTTTGAATTACCAAGGTTATATTTTTAAAATATACTCGATCATGTTTGGTAACCTCAATATTCTCAAAAATTAAGTGTTAATTAGTAGGTTCTACTACATTATCAGAATGTTTAATTTAATTTACACTATTGTAATAACACAACAGTTGCAATTCAACTGTACTGTTTGGTTTAAAAGGAGTTATGAGGAATACTTATTATTACAAACCTGAAGCTTTGTTTGCACAATAAAATACGAAACATATATCTCGCTCTTGAATCAGTAACTGCCTTTCAATAGAACGTCTATTGCCAACTTTTTCGCTTAGAGTTATTAAGAAAAACAAGAAAATACTGGTAGATACTCTATTAAACAATGGTTATCCAAAAGGAATGTTACTCAAGTTAACATACAGTAATTTCTTAAGTCTTAACAGTAATAAAACAGACGTGACATAAAAAACTTCCTTATATACAAATGTTAACTCGGTTGTTGGTAAGATTGCTAAAAACAACCTAAGGTGACTATCGTCTACGAATATAACAATTCCATCCAAAGTTTATTCACAAAATTAAAGGATCGCATTCCAAAAGTATTAACGAGTAACATCCTCTACAAGATTGTATGTAGCTGCAATAATTGTTACATTGGTCAGACAAGCCAGTGGTTAAAAAGCCTATTAACCCAGCACAGGAGTGATTGTCGAGAAATTTCGCTAAATATGCGTTGTCTTCACATGTTTTTTTCAATCAAACATACACCTTTATTCGATGATACTATCTTATTGGACAGTTTCAGTATCAGTTGAAATGTGGACTTCTAATAACGATAGTGAGGAACAGTTCCAGTCCAAAGTAATATCGTCAGCAAACAGAGCACACTTAGCAAAGGCTATAGACGATGAAAAATCATTAATATAAAATAAAAATAATAAAGGGCTCAAAACAGACTCTTGGGGCACTCTAACATTAAGAGATAAGGTATCCAACATGATAGCTCTGTATCTAGTAGAGAGTCTAACAGACTGAGTTTGATCCACTAAATATGATTCAAACCAACGATTAGCCACACCTATAATGCAATAATGGTCAAGTTTATTTAAAAGAATATTATGATGAACACGATCAAATGCTTTACTAATATCAATGAAAGCAGCAGCTGATACTGTATTTCTTTTATTGAGTGAGGAATACAGACTAAATAAAAAATTTTGTATAGCATCTGTAGTGGATCTGTCAACACGGAAACCATACTGATAATCGTCAAAAAGTTTAAATTTGGTAGCAAAATTAATAATCCTATCCTTTACAAAGTTTCTAATAACTTTGAGATGGTTGATAATAAAGATATAGGTCTCAAATTATTCACCAAGAAGGATCCTCCCTTATGCAAAGGAATGACAATGGCGTGTTAAACACAAGCAGGAAAGATTCCGTGCTGAAAAGGCTCATTTATAAGTTCTGCAAGGTACTTAATGACATGTAGTGGAAGGAGTAGTAAAATTTTCACCAATATATTATCATGAACTATTGAATTTTTATTTTTAAGGCCTTAAGGACTTTGATTATTTCATGGCGATCCATAAGGCAAAGAAAGAAACGGTCGAATTATACTTTTTTATCATCATCATTAGGTCTTCAGTCCTAGAACTGGTTAGACGCGTACCATCATTGTTCCCTATTCTGAACTAACCTACAGATTTCCCTGAAATATGCACAGTTTACATCTATAACTGTCTGATCTAGGTCTACATCTACCTCTTTTTTCCTATCTCTGCTTGTAATATATCACATACTATTCCCCAAAAATGCCTTAGAACGTATTCCGCCCTACTATTTCTCTTTTTCCCCAGATATCCTTGTTCCCCTACTATTTCTGTAACTTATTTGTTATTATCTTTGTCTGTCCATGCTATCGTCCTCATACATCTAAAGCACAGCATTTCAAAAGGCTTCTACCGTTTTTCTGTCTGCGTTTCAGGCTGCCCGTATTTCATAGGCATACTGTGCTGTGCTCCACACATATGCTTTCAACAATTTTCTTCTTATTCTATGTTTGTTGTCTTTCCTCATAGGCGCTGTTCTTTCTTGTTAGATGCAGTTCGATCACTTTCTATTGTTTTACAGTTATATGCCCTATTTCTCCGACCTTCAATGGTTGTGAAGGGAGTTCCCCCAACACTTAACCATTTGGCGATTTAATATATTTTCCAATTTATCCTTTCGCACAGTCAACATTAGTTGCAGGTATTTCGCAACCAACAACTAGTTGTTTATACTAATCATCAGATTTATCTGCGCTTATTTTTTCGTCATTAGGTTTTCCGTCTCAAAACTGGTTGGACACGTACCTGCACTTATTTATATTCTGAGCTAGCCTACATAGTTCCTGAAATTCTCACACAGCCTGTGTATTCAGCTCGTTTCCTTTGTATTGTTTTCTAATTTTATACCCTATTTTACCGAGATTCAGTGAAGGAGGTTAAGCAACCTGTGGCTACCAAGATCCCCCAACACTTAGACATTTGCCGAAATAATGGTTTTCTAGTAAATCCTTTCACACACTTAACATTATTAGAGAATATTGACCAACCAATTCTTGTAGTTACTTATAATAATCATCATGTTTAAGCACAGTTATCTTTTCGTCATTAGTTTATCCATCTTGGGATTGGTTGGATGCGTACCTCCATTGATTTCTATTCTGGGCTAGCCTACACATCTCCCTGAAACCTCTACAGCCTACATCTTTTACTATCTGTGTGCAGTAGTCTAATCTAGGTCTGCCTCTTCTTCTCTTTTTTCCTATCTCTGCTTCTAATATATTCCGCACTATTCCCTCATGCCGTAGTATGTGGCCTATCATCCTATCTCTCCTATTTTTTACTGTTTTCCACATATTTCTTTCTTCCCCTACCATTTTTAGTACCTCTTCATTCTTAACTTTGTCAGTCCATGATATCTTCATCATACGCCTGTAGCACCACATTTCAAACGCTTTTACCTTTTTCTTGTCTGCTTCTCCTACTGTCCAGGCTTCACTTTTTTATGATAGCACAAAAACTCAAAGTTTCATCAACAGGGGTATCGTTTTTTTGCGACAAGTTCTCTTGCTGAATTTGCAAAATACGCGTTCAAGGCATTTGCAACACAATTATTCAGACAGTTGTCAAGTCAAATGGTTTTTTTTCTGAGTATCCGATCTCTTGGTCAGTTCATTTATAACTTCCAGGTTTCCGTATTAACATTTTTAGAATTTATGATTGGATTTGATAAAAAAACTTAACTGCTATTTTAACTAAGTTGTTAAAAATCCTTTTGTAACGAAGATAGTAATGTTTTATGAAGTATGAATTAGAAAAATGTTTGTATATAATGTGAAGAGCATTTTAATTTTTTGCTGAAATTCGTAATCCCTCAGTTAACCAGCTTTTATTATGGTGCTTAGATTTCTCGAGAGTGAAAGACTTTTCGACTGCAATGAAATTTCTTTGACCAGAGCATTGAAGTTGCTGTTAAGGTCATTTAAATTCGAAGCATAATTACAGATATTAAAGGAATTAATAAAATTTTTTATGTTTGCTGATGAATAGATTCTGCGATAGATAGGAGCGGGAGTTCCACAGTTGTTTATGCAGGTATTGAAAAGAACCACCTCATGGTCAGAAAGATCACTGCTTACCACTTCAGTATTTATAATTAAGCTCGGACTTATATTCGTTATTACATAGTCAAATATAGTAAGCTGCCTGCTACAATGTAAACGTTACCAAGAATTTTGCTATAACCTTAGGTGCGACGTTTGAATTTCGGTTGGTTGGGTTTTTAACAGAAGAAGGTCAACGAATACAAGCGACGATTGTTTGCATCTTGCAGACTAAGGAATGGGGGAGAGGCGCACGGGAACAGTAAGTTATTTAAGTCGGGTTGCCTAGCTCGCGTTGCGAATATAACACGGTCGTTAGGTAACAACCAATATGAATAGAATTACTGTAGCATTCATTTGTGACTGATAACTTGAGTGTAAATTGCATAAATAGTTTGAACGCTTGTATTTTATCTTATTAATTTCTTAACTTGCAATATTCGTGAATGACGAAGTTGATGTATGTAATATTAAATAGTACTGAAAATAAGTGAAACGAGTGAACGCCGCCGTGGCAATTGCAGGCGTGTTGTGGTTTTAAGTTACGCTCTTTAAGTTAACTTAGAAGTGTTGATTGCTGACGACGAGTTTGTGGTGAATTGCATATTTTGTCAATTTATTGATAGCATTAAGTAACAATTCCGAAGGCTGCTACAATCAGGTCACCTGTACCCACTACCCTGAAATTACCGTGTTAAAGAAAAGAAATTTGAAAAACGTTAGTAAAAGCCTTATAAATACCCAGAGCATATCACTATCCATTAATACTAGTAAAGTATTAGCCTTGCCGCACAAACAACGAATATTGCACAGAACAAAGGAGAGACGTAGTGGTTTTTATGTTATAAAAATTGGTTTGATAGTTATTGTACGAATAAGATTCATCAATTGGTAGAGCTGTGATGGAGGATCTGGAAGTTGGGTATACTTGAGAAAGTGAGAAAAAGTGGACATAGAACTAGTTTTTGCATGATTCGTTGTCTTGATATATATGAGGTTAAGATTTCTACTATTGAAGGTTTCAATAGATTTGATAGATAAAGTATTGATAATTGCTAGAATGTGTTTGACTGAACATTTTTTTCCACTGTTTCATATGGAACCCGTGCGACGTGAAGAATTTCGGAGGCAGAATGGTGTTTATATTAATTTAGAAAAAATTCGATTCAGCCGATACAAGCTTGGAATACACATCAGTATTTACAGTATGTATGAGCCTGCCTATTCAATAGATTTCGTCTATTCCAGAGAGGGGCACAGATCAAGGCTAGATTAGTGGCTTTGGCTATGCTATGCTAGTAATTTATTCATATTCTGAGAAATATTTATACCTCTTATTGCATTATTAGTTCCACCAAGAACAATGACAATCATTTTTGCCAAATTTGAGCATGCACTCAAGTTAGTTGTAGTTTCATCAAGAGTAGCAAGAGTTTGCAGTGAACAAAAATAGAAAAATTGAAGCAGTCATCCAATGAATTAAAGATTGCGTAAAAATTTCAAACATGACTGTCGCCAAAAATGAATAACTTTTGCTTATTTACTATGCCGGGTAAGTCAGTTATGTTCAGAGATCTAGAACAAGTTGCAAGCGTCGATTTTTTCATTGAAACCCCTGAAGTACGATTAATTTTAGGTGGGGAGTGGTCAAAAGTGGTAACAGTAGAAATCAGGGTCAGTGAAGATGTAAAGACCTTCCTTCTAGTAGGTGAGGATTGCAAATCGCTTGAAGGTGACATCATTTGTGCTATTAATTTTTGTTTTAGAATTGGTCTACTTACTCCCACTTTGAGAATCGGTATCTAATATTAATAATAATTTCTCGACTGATGTTTGTGTTGATTTATTAATTTGCTGATAATGTACCACTCACTATTCATCATACCTTCAAGTTGTGATTTGAAAGTTTGATTTTTCTTTTGAAGTAATTTCATTTTGGAGGAAATTTCACTTAAATTCTGTTTATTATCCTCATTTAATTTAATGAGAGTTTTCCAAAGATGATATTTCTTCTAGACAAAAATTTAATTGTTCGTATAAGCGTTCAATATGGCGATTTAAATTATAGCATATAATTTAACTGTTTTCTTTTGTCATATGAATTTAGAAACGTGGAACTAAGAAGCTTTAAATATCAATACACAAATACAGGCAAGTTATAAAAAATGATAAATAAACTCATCTATGCACAGTCCTATTCTATAGTTGGTCCGTGATTGGTCTCTCTGGTTTGATCGTCGTCTTTCGTATCTGTGCCAACAGATGTTCCTTTGTCTTTAATTTCCTCAGCTCCTTCATAAACTCTTCTTGCTATATTGTAGCAGTATGATTCCTTGTTACTAGTTTGGGAAGTTGGGCATCTTTATCTAATTCATCGTGCATTTCAGTTTCACCAATTGTCTAGGGTTAATTAGAACAAATGTACTCTTGGATCTTTAATAACATTTCGGAACACTACATTGGTTTCAATTTTAGAGTTAAAGTTGCTTAGCTTTTCTACTTCATCAATGAACTGAAGGTATCTTAAATTATTTTCAGTTTTAACTTTTAAAATAGGTAATAACGTGTAATTGGTATTGTTATATTTATTATTGATTACAAAAATTTGTTAAATTGGTGACAGGTAAGTAATTCTACTTCCTAGCAAGTGTAATGTTAATTGGTTCAATTTTATTAATTTTAATCATTGCAAATAAAATTTTAAATTTGAAATTCTTTGGATGAAATTAAGAAATGTGTACACAGCCAACCGATAAAATATCTTCCTTTTGACTATCATAGAATTTTTCATGAAGAATTTGTATTGTAGGGCTAAACAACGAATCCAACCTTTTGGGAAAGTATTGTAATGGATTTTCTAAATGTCCTTTGGCCGTTATTCAAATAAATACAAGTTTAATAATTATTCTTCACAATTACAAGTGTTTACAGAATCTTGTTTACATTAGTACTAGCGTAATCACTATTTGGAGGCACTAAATGCTATGAATTAAACACTATTGTAGTATTAATTTTACAGGTAATTTATGTATGCAACACATTTATATTATGTCAGCAAATTGATATTTATATTAATTTATATGCATTGAACGTTTATTAGCTCGGAGTTCAAAGGAAAACTTATGTAACACAACAAGGTCACACTTATATATACAATAATCCAATTCTTAAGAAAAATACAGAGAAATCTAGAACCCTATTGTATTACAGTACCTATCAATCATCCAATCTTATCACTAGATAGATATACTTGTATTAGGTCGTATTATGATACCTGTGAATCATCCTGTTTTATCGCTAGACAGATATGAGGTCGTGTTAGTAAAAACTGAATAAGCGTACCTTTCAGAATGTTCCATATACTTTAATTACTGTTTCAGTATAGTTGATATAAAATTTTTGACTTGAATTTTGCAACGTGACAGTACTCCATGTGACACCTGGCTATTATTTTAAAAAAAAGGTTCATACAAATCGTCAGCTTTTCTAAAGCTAAATTTGGCTATTTTTATATTTCTAAAAATTAAGTTTAATTGGACTAAATATTATTCTTTCACAATATAAAACATTCTAAAAAAACTATTGTAGGTATTGAACATCTTGGGGGAACAAGACATTCACAATTGTTACTAAGAATATAAAAATCGTTGAAGATGAAGTATGCTGCAGTCATGAACAGCAGCACGACTTTGGAGAAATAGTATTAACTTGTAAATAAACTGTAAACGACTTCAAACTAAATTATTCTCAGTTTTGTGACCATTATATTATAAATAAATACATGTCCTATTATTCACTACTAATAAAATTTGGTCAAGTATGCATTACAAGACGGTTTGATATACATTCAAATGAGCACTAAACATACAAAAACTTGGCAGTATGTAGAAATTATGTGAGTATAATGGTTTTAATAATTTTGTTACAAATGGCTAATTAGTTTCAAATGTGTAAGTTGTAGATGCCACGATCGCTTTTAGAAATGGGGGTGACAGAATAAGCAAATGAAATACATATTAATGCATTAACAATAAGAGTTGGCAAACATTTGTTTGGCCTCATATTACAAATGAATTTCCACTTTCTGAGTTTGATGTTTAAAAATAAATAGTATATTTTCAATTTAATTGTTTATTGTAATCACAAATTAACTCGTTTATTTTCTTACAGTACGAAAATGTTACTGCGAGGGACACTGTCCTAATGAGATGATTAATGGAACATGTGAAGTTAAACAAGGTGGACAGTGTTTTACAGCAATTGAAGAAATTTGGGATCCGGACACTAGATCACTTGAGTACGATGTTACATATGGCTGTCTTCCTGCAGACGAAAGAGGGTTAATGCAAGTATGTACCACTTTTATTTATACTACTGTTACAGATTAACAACATTAAATTAGTTTCTATTTTCTGTGAACGTAACATTGTATAATGTTTGGAAATTCAATATTATAGAACCAGCTTAAAACTTTTGGATGTTTTAAGAAATCAAATGAATTTATGTGATCTGAAACCATTATTTAATATGAAATTAATTAACTATAAATACCTTTTGATTTTATTTAGCATTTTATATAATATGAACTTGATTCATTGTAAAATGTTTTCGTTTGATATACGTTTTAAGTAATTTCAAATTGCCAATTATCTGAAAATCGATTATTGTGCTGTTCTAACAGGATTTTAAGGGATTTAAATTATTAAATTTTGCTTGTGATATTGAAATTGGTTGGTTATGAGTTATTTTTAATAATTAAAGGAATTCCTATGTAAAATGGATTGGAATGACACAAAATTAATTGTGTTTGATTTATTTGCATTTTTAAAATTGATTTGAGTTACTAAAATTATTAATACTATATTCAAATTCACTTGTAAAGCATGCTTAATTCATTTTAGTGTGATTTAGTGTTGATGGGTTCAAGAGAAGTTATTTGATAACATTTTCGGCTGATTTGCACGTCATATTCAAATCCTTAGTAGCTGCCTGCTATTGTTTTTAGTCATAATACAGATATATACCTGCATTGCTGATTATACGTTCTTGGATGATTTTGGTTTTTATTGGACAAAATATGGCTATAGAGGAGGATGCACGTGGGGGGCATGCATACGTATTTGTGTGCGGGACTCAGTGAATGCATACTACTTGTGCTGCGCCATGCATGCATGGTTGCACGCATGGGTGCACATGTGCCCATGTATGTGTGTGTGTGTGTGTGTGTGCAGTTGGGGGTATGCATATGGCCATCGCCATGTGCATGCATGCATGTGTGTGAGAGTGATGATAAGAGGGTACTTGTGAATGTAGATACTATTGAATATTGAATCAAGATCCGATATATGCTAAGGAAAATTAGCTTTGCTTTGTCACTTTCACAACAAGCGTCATCACTTTCCGCTTCGATAAGGCAATTCAATAACCCTTTGAGAACAAACATATTTTCTACCACAAAAGACCAATTCTTGTAATTTTGTTGGCCTAAGTAATTTACTGCCATACCTTTAACGAATCAAATTAGATATTAAAATTGTTTTACTTAATGCATGAAATATTTTACTACACTACTCTGATCTCGAGCCTATACCTGTTGTTCAGATTAGATAAATAAATAAGATTTATAAGTACAATGATTGTATAACTTGTTACGTTTCGTTTCGATTTATAAATTTACTGCCTCCTTAATTTAAAAACCACTTCAATTTCTTATTTGAGTATACGGATTTGCCACACTTTTATTATTTCAAGTTAGCTCAGTTAGTCAGCCAACTGTGTTTGTCTTTTATTTACTTTTATCAGTTTAAGACAACTCAGCTAGGCAACCAACGTTACTAGTCCTTTTTTTTATTAATTCAAAGTCGACATGTTTATATTCTTTGTGGTGCCTTATCTAGGTATGTTTTGGTAATTAGGAATTTCCTGAATGTTGCTAGTTTAATTGTAATTGAATAAAATGGCTGTGATTATTTCTTCAGAAAACAATTTTAAAAAAACATTGGTTTTATGCGTTCACTATATTTCTCTCCGAGTGGGTCCGGATTAGAATAGCTCCATGGTATAGCCTATCCGTCGTAGGAAGCCACTGAAGCGGTCTAACCAAAACACACACACGCATATACACACAAATGTACACCCGCATGCTTGACCACAACTTCACTCGGTTTTGTTTTGTCTTCTTCTCTTAGATTCTGTGCTGTTTCATAGTGTTTTTTGAGATTTGGCTTTTGTTTCTTCGTTCCTTTTGTTCAGCAGTCCTCTTCTTTTTTTTTGGCTGGTTTTGTTTACGGTCAGTCCTTACACTGACTTTGTTTAATTTTCGATCCTCATCGTGTGATATGTTCTTTCTAGACCAATTTTTTTTTCTTTGGAAACTACGACTTATTCGACTTTTTGGTCTATTTAGCTATTATTTTCATCAATCGTCTGTGATCCTATTTTTTGTTACCACAACTTGACGTACACCAATTTTTTTTATTCGGCATTGTTGACGTTGCCTAGCATACTTTGAGGCCCGGCAGTTATTTTTCTTAATCTTTCTTGGGTATTAAACCACTCAGAGTTTTTAAAAGAAAGATTAAGAAAAATACAAAACAAACCATAACAAACATACAGGGACTATTTACCAGCAGTTATTGTTTTGCTTTGGCTTTTACTGTTGGTTTTCTTCTTTGTTTCGTTTCTTTTTGGGTTTTTCTGCGAGAAGTCAATTCTCTTTTCATTTTCTACATTTTTGTCTTTTTCGGTACTTTGGAACTCCGAACTGGACATATTTCTTTCTCTTTGTCTTTCTGTATTTGGACCTGTTTTGTTGTCTAATACGACTTTCTTTTCTGTTTGTACTGTTGTTTTGTTGCTTGGTCCATTGTTCTGCTTTCTACCGCAACCTTTTAATAATACAGCCACTTTACCAAATACAATTAAACTAGCAACATTCGGGAAATTCCTATTTATCAAAAACGCATTCTTAGATAAAGAACCAGAAAGAATATAAACATGTGGACTTCGAATTAATTAAAGGACAAGTAACGTTGGTTGCCTAACTGAGCTGACGAACTAATTAATGTAAATAAAGGACGAGCACAGTTGGTTGCCTAACTCAGCAGACTTGAAATAATAAAAGTATAGCAAACCTGTATATTCAAATAAGAAATTGAAATGGTTGCTCAAATGATAAACTGGCAATGATGTTGTTTTTAAAGAAACTGGCTGTAACATCCACGGTAACCAAGTAGATTTATTGGATAATGTTTATCGCTTAAATATCAATGACGAAAAGCAACATTCCCTATTAGTAGCATAAGCTATTATGAGTGAGATATGAGAGAAAGGTTTGACTGTATAAATTATAAGGATTTAGACTTCATGCAAAACGGCTTAGTTAAAGACATTGAATGTAAATGAAGCTTTAGTTGAAATGCAGTATGCAAGGTTTTGTGTGAAGGGAAATAAGCGAGGCTACATTTTAACCACACAGTTTATAGAGCTTAAACTTTTCTAGAGATTGTTCATGGAGATATTTGTGGACCAATGGAAGTACCGTCAATAGGCAGGTCAAAATTATTTTCTCATGCTAGGAGACTACTTCAGTAGAATAATTTTGTCTATTTTTTAAAACAAAAGGAGAAACATTTGAAGCTTTTAAAAAATTTAAGAAATTAGAGAATTTTGTCGAACAACAAAAGGAAGCAAAAATAAAAGTCGTGTGTTCTGATGATGGTGGTGAATTTTACAGCATAGATTTTGAGCCTTATTTAGCTGGTCACGGAACTAGTTATCAAAAACGAATTTGTATACACTGCAACGTAATGATATTGCAGAGTGTTTAAATTGTTCGATAGTTGAAAAAGCCACAGGTTTGCTTTTTGATATAGTTAGAAAAGCAATTTTGGGCAGAAGCAGTAAACACGGCTGTCTGTCTTAAGAATCGTTCCTTAGCAAAAGGTATTAAGAAAACGCCTGTTGAAGTCTAACTAACCGAATGCCAAATGTAAACAATTTGCATATTTTTGTAAGTGAAATTATGGTGCACATTTCAAAAGACAAACTTCTCGAGTGGTATAAAAAACAAAAACGGTTTTTCTTGTTGGTTGGTGTTAATGAAAATATAAAATATGTAGGCTTTATGATTCGGAAACGATTGCTATTGTGATAAGCAAAGACGTAGTTGTAAATGAATAACGCAGTGAAATTCATGTAGATATAAACAAAAGACAATGGAGTCATTAGATTCGGAGGAGGTTTTACTGAGTCTTATGGACAGGGATCAATTGGACTTTTCTAATATCTTGGGTATTCCAATAGACAATACTGCAAGTTCAGACAGCGACTTTATTCCGAATATCCCCGAGGTTCTTGTGACTGAAGCAGTTTGTAAATCAGAAAGAGTATTGATGCAACCTAAAAAATATTAAGACTTTGTCTGTTTCCTATACATAGATAGCGATAATCTTAAAAGTGGCCCTGTATCAGTTGAAGATGCGATATCCAGACCAGATTGAGATCAGTGGACACAGATCATGCAAGGGGAATTGAAGTCATTTGAGGACAAACAGCATAGGAATTAGTTGATTTTCCACATGGAGCACAATAGTTAAGTGTAAGTAGGTGTTTAAGTATAAAATTGAAGGTGAAGGTAATGTGCAGTATTGTACCAGGTTGGTAGCCAAAGATTTTTCGAGAAAGCAGGCACAGATTTTAATGTAACTTTTTCACCAATGCTAAGGCACTTTGCTTTAAGATTATTGATGGCTTTATCAGTTAAGTTAGGTTTAGATGTCTTTCGTCTGGATGTAACAACAGCTTGTTTAAATGGAGATTTAAAAGAAATCTTTATATATGATGATGCCCGAAGGTGTGAGCATAAATAATTGTAGCAATAAAACATTTAAATTAAAAAAGGCTATTTTTGGTCTAATGCAAGCTTCAAGGTCATAGTATGAAAAATTGATTTTTCTTGGGGATCTAGGATATACAAGATCTGAGTTGGAATCGTGTTTATAAAGATGAAAGGTGATAAGAAATATTGTTGCACTGTATATCGATAACTAAACTGAATCAGATTATTTCCAGTTTAGGGTAGGTCAGGTTATTGAAATAAAAGATTTAGGTGAAATAAAAATTGTCTATACATGCTTGTAACTATTGGACAGCTACTTAAAAGATTCGGCATGTTAGAATCTAAAACTGTAGTTACACCAATGGAAATAGGTGTGAACTTAGAAAGAGATAGTGACTGTGTTAATAAAACTAAATTTCCATATCAGCAACTTATCGGTAGCGTAATGTATTTGTACATTTTAACAAGGTCTGGTATTTGTTATTCGGTTACTTATTTAAGTCAATTTAATAACTGTCACACTGAGGCTCACTGAAAACACACAAAATGAGTTTTAAGGTATTTACTAGAATTGGTCTACAGTCCATTCGGGATCGAATTGTTTTTGCCTGAAGAGCTCTTTTGCTCGGTGAATTCTTTCACCCAACGAACTCCTTGACCGGAGAGTTCTTTCGCGTTTTCATGCTGGAAGCAACCTTCTTTAAGTATTGGTTTGCACACTCTTTCTCACGCTTCGTGCTCGAAACAACTTTCTTTCAAATTCAAAAATTAGAACGGAAACTGCTCTCGGCAATCTAGAGAAATATATTTATCTAAGCCAAATTGAATTATGTTTAAAAATTTAATTGTGTTCTGCTTGTTTATGACGTACAGTGAGTACCACCAAGCAAACATAGTACCCAGAAAATTGTAAACTAATTTCCAACAACAACATGTGGAACCAAATCAGAAAGCGATTTGTTTCAAAGTACACTACAGGAACAAAGCATTTTTAAGCAAATTAAAAATTTTATTACGTGTTTCGTATGTGCATTCTAAGGCCAAACTACTATTTTTTAGATGTGTGAATTTATATTAACAATAATGAGTGTCATAACTTGAATGTATACAATAGTAAGGTTATTGTAATTTTTATGCATTGACAATTTAATGAATTGCTTTAGATTAAGGTGTGTGTTATGTCATGTCATTGTTAATTAAATCTTCTAAAATTATTAAAGATTAAAAATACAATAATGCCACTAATGTTGAATATTAATATCCTAACCTTACAAATA
The DNA here is from genome assembly GCA_036346225.1 of Platerodrilus igneus. NCBI lineage: Eukaryota > Metazoa > Arthropoda > Insecta > Coleoptera > Lycidae > Platerodrilus > Platerodrilus igneus. Next base: position 1,270,813 of record JARFIW010001719.1, on the reverse strand, counting down.
TTTCAATTTGACAAATAAAAGCTTTCTACTTTGAGTGTATTTTTTAGCAGGCAGCGACACCAAGGACACACCTTCCAAGTCCTATTTTTGCTTGGTGGCACTTTATAACGTTTCTGACGTTTCCGAATATGCCTGTAATAGAAAAAGATATAAAATAAAATTAAAATTAAATTAAAACACGGATAAAAACACAAAGCGTCCTAAATTGTTCATTTAGTAAAAATGGCGCATAAGAACCAAATGCAAAACCAAACAGAAATTGACGCTTTCGCGATTCCCATATTAAAAGTTCTAGAAAATTACATAACAACTGCGCCTGTAAGATAGATGGCGCCAGTTGTCCTTTGAAAATTCAAAAAAAAGATTGATCCTGGCATCAAAACGGGAACTTGTGCATGCTATCCAAAATTATTAGTGGTGAGTTATTGCACCTCACAATTATATAAATGTCGTTTGTTGTATTCATGTATATTTAATTGTAATGTTAAAAAGCTGTAATGTTATGAAAATAGATGATGTCTTTGAGCATGTTATCCGAAATCGTTAGCGCTGAGCTATTGCGCTTGACAGTTAGATAAATGCCGTTTGTTATATTCATTTATTTTCAAATGTCATATTAAAAAGCTGCGATTTTCAGAAAATAGATGGCGCCTTTGAAAAGTCAAAAAGGGATCGACCGTGGTATCGCACCCAGGATGCTGTGTGTGCTATCTGGAATCGTTAGCTCTAAGGTATCGTGCTTGACAATTATAGAAATTTCGTTTATTTTACTTATGTATTTTCCAATGATGCTCGGAATTTCTGGAAAATACGGGGCCCATTGTAAATATTCAGTTGCATCTGTTCGTTTCCGCCAGATACATTTAATATTTTCTTCAAAAATAGTCCCCCTACATTAAAAAGTGGCACCTTTTTAAATTCATAATCGCTCTGTAAGAATAAAAATATGTATTAAGTACTTTGTTGCATTGTATTTTTGATTTGGAAATTATTCTGTCTTCTACAATTTTGATGGTATTTCTTCGGCCGCTTCTGGTAGCGTTTGCGATCCAGCTTTGACAAAATACTAATAAATTTAAGGAAATTTACTCGCAAATAAGTAGAACTACGCAGTAACGGTGTCGAATTCAGGTTTTAAGTAGATGATCAAGCAATCTTGTGCATATTAAGAAATTTGTTCGATTTCTGGAAACCATCTTTATCTTCTTACTCCATCTTGCTTGTCTGCTGCGGTACCTCTTCGGTTCTCTTGCACCATGTGTTTGGCTCCGACGTTTGGGAATATCGTGGTTTTCATGCACGTAACCTGAGACATGTCCATGAAAGCGAAAATTCCCAAAAAGAACGCTATTTCGTCCGAAATATTCTGTTTTGTCACGAAATCTGAGTAAAATGAAAGATTAAGTTTTGGAATTTATAATTATGAATTTGGAGTAAATTGTTAAAAACAGTTAAAATTAAATTGGCAAATGAATAAAAGTTGTGTGTGGATTATTCTGAAGTGAAAATAGTTAAATTTATGTAAAAATTGAAAATTTTATCTTTATAGTTTATTTTAAGATAAGCTATTGTTTATCCTTTTTTAAATAATTGTAATGTTAATCAAAGTCGAGAAGAACTTATGCAGTTACTGCAAAACTGGAAAGTATACGAATGCCAAGAAATTCTTAATATAGTACCTACCAAGATACTGATAGATATGTGTGGCGATGTAATTACAGCTATAAGAATTCACACAGAATTCGGAGGGGTTGTAAAAAAATCTGGTAAATTGTTTTTGTACCGGCAGAAAGAGAGATCGACTGACTTTGCTGCCATTAATCAAAAAGTGGATTTTACCTGGCATCACAATTAGTAATGATTGTTGGAAAGCATATGAATGTGAACCATTCGGTCAATTTTGTCGATTCATACTTTAGAACTCATACAAACACTTGAAGGATTATGGCACCATGTAAAGCACAGAGTACCCCAATATCGTCGAGTCAAATTTTTTTTTTTGTTTATTTAGTTTGGTTTATGTTTACAATAGCGTGTAAACATGAAAATTTGGACCCAACTGGCAAATTTATGAAGGCAGCCAAACATTTTGTACGATGTGAATAAAAAGTAACAGATAGGTTTTGCTGTGGATCTGGAATGTGAAGAGCCTGATGATATTTTTGTTTGAATATATTTTGCATTATAACAATCTAATTTCTATATGCTAATAATTAATTACTAATATCATGTTTTAAATATTTGTGTGATTAGTAAATGTTCATGAATTACATAATTACAAACAAGTAACACATTCTGTTTGTATATTATTTAATCATTTCATGTCATTATATCCCCGGGTAGCGATCTGTGTGTTAGCTTAGGTTTCTCGTTGGTTTATACAAATGGGTAACAGAAATTTGGTTCATTTTAGTTAGCCTTGCAGAGAACAGTGCAAGCAACTGAAGGCCATAAGTATTGTTCCGCAAACCTAACTAAAAGGTGTAATCTTTCTAATTATTTACCTTTCTAAAAAAATTATTGAGGTTAAAATTTTCTTGCTAAACTAGACATGAACTGCACTCTTATCTCAAGGCCTGCAGTGGGTTCTATGATTTGTTATTCCTACTAGTAAAACCATACACTTGATTTAATCCAAGTTCAATAAACAATAACACATTGTCACTTTCTTAGCGAGTAAAAAAAATATATTATTAATAAATCTGTAACCAATGTTACAACCAAATTTATACAAAAATAAGTGTTTGGTTTTTACAATATTTGCAGAGGGAAATGTTGCCAATTGAACAAAAAATTGAAAAAGAATTGCTGCAATGCAAATGGTATAAACAAATTGCTAAATATTTTAGTGAGGAATGAAGTCGTCATGTATTTAAAGCGAGCTCGTTTTAATTGTTTGACGTGTACAAATTTGAAGTCCCTAGGTTAGTAATAATTCAGCAAAAAATTAGGTTAATGAAATTTCATGTGCTGTTTTAAAAATTGTACAGTCAGTTTTAACTACGCATAAAATTAAAATTTTGCTATTATAAGAAGAATAAAATAGGTAATACCTGTGTGCGTGTGATAGGCAGATAATTGTTGTCACCTGATAAATAAGTTGAATAGCGATGTTACCTAGTGAGCCTCAACCAGAACTTTCCATTATTGATCGACCAAGGACAACACCTGTGCAGATAAAAGCTTCAAAAACACCATTGACCAGCGTGCTCGATTAACGGCTTTCAATAATTTACGATTCCGTCACTAAAACGTATTTTTGTGGATTTCAGGTGAAATAACTTATTAAATGGTAGATTTGTTGTACTGACAGCTGCTAACAATAAACTTCAGAAATGATGGTGGCATTGCAGGGTGTGTTCAGAATGGCAATTTAGTGGTTAGAATTCACCATGTGCATATTGTATTAAAGAAATACGCATTTCTGCATACTATAGTAAATAAGACACGATCGAAATTTTCTCCACGTGCTTCTGGGAATAATTTAGTGTTGCGTGATTCTCGCCATAATTTAGTATTGCGTACTTCTTGCAATGATTTAATGTCACGTGAATCTGTAACTGAATTCCACTTTCGTCAATCCATAACTACATTGCTGAAGTGAAAACCCCTCATCAGATTTAACAATTTCAAATTAATAAAAGCGATTTAAACTCTTACCCACTTTCGGCTTTGCATATTATAACAACGTGAACAAACTACTTGTGAGCACCAAAGTACTTGATGCTTTTTCAGGCCAACCTACACTTCACAAGCTGAAGACCCATTTTCGTACAGTGCTTAAATCAAAAAGGAAGACAAAATTTGCGTATCTAACCAAGTAGATAATATCCCTCCTAAGCACAGATGGTTTCAAAAATGTTGTTTTCAAGCAAACACGTTCCTACGAGGACTGTATGGTGGTCTATCTATTAGAATAAGTAGAATACATTGCCTAACCAACAGTATTGGTAACAGAAAAATTTAAACTGTTACACTGCTCCATCTCCACATGAGAAACTCATAACAAACAATTCCTAATAGAAAACCAGAGTCTCTGATTTGAAAATGGAGTCCCAACAAACTAATCTGTATAGCAGGTTACAAACCCACCCCCAACAGAAAAACTAGTTTATCTATACGGACATACAGGAACTAAGAGGACACAATCAGCAGATCTATTATCCCCTACATCTTACGTATCTGGCTTCAAATCTTTAACGCGCCAAATACCAATGTTTTTGCTTTTACTGTCTCTCAGACGACAAGTGACAGTTCCTGTTTTATTCGATAACGTACTTACTTGGGTGATAGCTTCTGAGAAAAACCTTCAGAGGCCTTTGACTGAACCATATTTTTCTTCCACACGAAATCTCCTTTCGAGTACTACATGGGGCGACACTGTAAATCATAATAATGCTTATTACACTCATAAGCTTTGTGAAGTCTTTCTTTCACTTCATTATATAGTTCTGAAAGCTCATTCATATCCTTGATCAACTGTTCCCTTGAATGAACAGTGAGATCCTACTCGGAAAACTCTGATAACTTGCCATAATATTCTCCAGTAATGGGAATCGACCGGCCAAAATTCAGAAAAGCTGGGGTATGGTTAGTAACTTCACTAACCGTATTTCGCATTGCGTGAGCAATTTTGCATATTTCTACATCCCAACTTGTATGATTATTTTTTACATAAGATCGTAAAGCAGTGACAATTACTCGGTTGGTCCTCTCCACTGGGTTGGTTTGTGGATGATAGTTAGCATTGTACCAAACTTTTTGGACTTTGTATTCTTGTACTTTTTGAATGCTTTACTAGTAAATTGCGATTCGTTGTCAGTGGTTATAATCTGTGGTACTCCTTATACTATAGGAAAACCTAATTTTTAATAAAATTGACGATCGTGTTAGCAGTGGCCTTTTTCATTAGATGAACTAATATATATATATTTGGTGAACTAGTCGTAAACGACCAAAATATACACATTGCCTTTGCTGGACCTAGGCAAGGGGCCCATTATATCGATCGATATCATTTGAAAGGGGTGTCTTACCTCCCTTTCTTTCTTCATCAAACCAGGTTGTGCAAGCATACTACTGTTTGCTGTCAAGCAAATAGGACATTTCCTAACATAACGACTTATGTCAAATTTCATTCGTGTCCAATAAAACTTTTCGGCTACTTTGGAATAAGTTTTGAATATACTGAAGTCTGCAAATGTAGGACTGTCTTGATTTTCCTCAATAATTCTTTCTCAGTAATCTTTCGGAAGTACTTGCCTTCACTCGGTTAGTTTAGAAACTATATCGTGACTTCACAATATATCTATATAATGTTTCATTTTCAACCTTCCATAGAGGATAATTATCCGGAAATTGTTGTATCTGTTCAATTATTTTTGTATACCATGGATCACATCGATTATTATATATGCTTATGCTGTTTACTTGTATTGGTGCTCTGGATAGTGCATCAGGCACTACGTTATATTTTCCTTTTCTGTGAATGATCTCATATGAAAACTGAGATAGACGAAGGCTCCATCTTTGTAATCTGCCTGTAGGACTTTTTAGCTTGTCTAATTATATCAATGAATAATGGTCAGTAATTATCTTAAATTGGGTTCCTTCAATATAGGGCCGGTATTTTTCTACTCCAAAGATAATAGCTAACAGCTCCTTCTCTGTTGCTAAGTAAGCTCGATCTTGTTTGGATAGAGATCTGCTTGCGTAAGCAATCACTTTCTCATGTTCTCCTTCTCCTTGAAGTAGAACTGCCCAAGACCAACTTCTGATGCATCCGTTTGGATTATAAAATTTTCAGAAAAATTGGGACTGGTTAATATTGGTGATGTGACCAGTAGTGATTTTATTTTTTGAAACGCTTCTTTTGCTTTGGAATTCCATTTTATAGATTGTTTCTAAATACGATGCATTGTTGGATTTTTCTATTTGCAGGCCTAACTTTCTAATAACCGACAAACCCATATTTCCTATTACGGTGTGGGTTGCACCCGTATCCAACAAAACTTGCATTGGCTGGGATTTTATGAACACATAAATAAACGGTCTAGGATCTTCTTGCTTTGCATATAATATTGCATTGATCTTCTTCTGACGAATGGTTGTAAATGTTTTTACTATTTGCAGCCATGATTTCCATTCGATGCTATTAACCTTTATGCCATAATTGTGGTTTAGGAGGCTAATGCTTAACCTGACATTTACTCGTTTTTTTGTAGTTTTAGAACATTTCGGGCAATTTGCGTATGCAACTTTTTTTGTTCCACAGATGTAGCAGAAGAGAGTGCGTTCTCTTTTGCATCTGTGATGTGTATGTCCTTTTTCATCACAATTATAACAAGCTAATTCAGCTAGTTTAAGTTTCGAACTATTTCTTTTGTAAAAGGTTTTCTTATTTACATTTGAAGCTTTGCTTCCTGCAGAATGTGGTTGCTGTACAAGATTTGTAATTGCATTAACTTGATGTGATATTGCAATTGGTTTGTATGCTAGATCTGGTTCCAAAGGCGTGGTTACTGGTAATTCACTTTTTGTAGCCTTGTGTCTTCTAATTGTACGCATAATTGTATTAACTCATCTATAGACTCCGTTTTTTGTAAACTTAAGTAACTGGCATAATATGGTTGAAAATTTTTACGAATATATTTCAATTGTGCTATTTCTGATGCTGGTTTGAGTAAACGATTAAATAAATTGATTATAGATGAGATGTAAATTATTGGTTTCTCATCTTTCCCTTGTTTGCATGTTCGAATTTCATCAAGCAACACTTCGTCATAATCCAATGGCAACAAGTGGTGCTTGATGAAATTCGGACACGCAAACAAGGGAAAGATGAGAAACCAATAATTTACATCTCGTCTATGATCAATTTATCAAAACTGTTACAAGTGGGCCAAATGCGCAGCACTAATGGGTAACAAGCACTAACTGCGTAAAATAATGTTGATCATAAGTAATTAATAAGCTATTGTTACTTCAATTAAATTATCACTTTTATGATTCATTTGATGTAAAAACGTTGTTTCCAGTGCATGTATATGCATATAACCATATCAACATATAATGGCTTTTCAAAGTCACTATTTTGACAGATGAGGTCAGCAATGGTAATTCTTATTTATTCTTATTCTGCACAGTTTAAGCATTATTTTAGTATATATATTTTTTTCACAATTTTATGACTGGCAGTAAAGTAAATGCATATCTACTCTGATCTACAAAATTTGTGTTATAGATCATCACTGCACATAGTTGTTTATTACATGTAAAATTTATTAGGTATAATAAATAAGTTAACTGTTTGTGTGAAATTTTTCTAAAACTGTCTTTTTTTTCAGTGCAAAGGACATCTTGTGCCTCACTTACGAAGCAAATCGATAGAATGTTGTGATGCGTATGATGAGTGTAATAAAGATCTTAAACCTCACATAGAAGAACGAACATCTACCAGTGCACCATCTCTTTTAGACCAAGGAGAAAGCATTCCTTATATAGTTCTTATAGCTTCAGTAACAGTATGCATAATAGTGTTTTTATTAGTGATAACATGTGTATATTTACGTTATCGTAAAAAAGAAGACCAAAGAAAGCAATATTTTAAACGACTTCCCAATGGATATCCCAACATAGATAGTCTTCCAGGTGACTCATTGGCTAATTTTATAGAACAGTCTAGTGGTTCAGGTTCTGGCTTGCCTCTTTTAGTACAAAGGACTATTGCTAAACAGATACAAATGGTACATTCAATTGGCAAAGGTCGTTATGGCGAAGTTTGGTTAGCTAAATGGCGTGGTGAGCGAGTTGCCGTTAAAGTATTTTTCACAACAGAAGAACAATCTTGGTTTCGTGAAACTGAAATATACCAAACAGTTCTGATGCGGCATGAAAATATTTTAGGTTTTATTGCTGCTGATATTAAAGGAACTGGATCGTGGACACAGATGTTACTTATTACAGAGTATCATGAGGATGGTTCGTTGTATGATTATCTTCAAAACCATGTTTTAGATCCCGCGTCGCTTTTAGTAATGGTGCTTAGTATAGCTAGTGGACTATCGCATTTACATACAGAAATATTTGGAGTTAAAGGTAAACCAGCTGTCGCGCATCGTGATATAAAGAGCAGAAACATTTTAGTTAAACGTAATGGTGAATGTGCCATTGCCGATTTTGGTTTATCAGTTAAATACTTAAGTGCTACCAAGGAAATCGATGTTCCACCTACAGAACGTAGTGGTACTAAAAGATACATGTCTCCTGAGTTATTAGATAAAACAATTGATATTAATAGTTTTGATGCACACAAAATGGCAGATATGTACTCGTTAGCATTAGTTTACTGGGAAATGTCCAGAAGGTGTATAACTGGTGATAAAATCACATCTGCCGATGATTATGCAGTGCCATATTATGATTGTGTCCCTAGTGATCCTAGCTTTGACGATATGTTACAAGTCGTCTGTGTTAAAAAAATAAGGCCACAGATTCCATTACGGTGGGAAACTGAAGAAGTTTTACAAACATTGTCAAAAATTATGCAAGAATGTTGGCATAGCAATCCAACAGTCAGATTGACAGCTCTTAGGGTTAAGAAGACGTTATGTAAATTAAATACAGATACTACGATTAAAATTGTGTAGTGCATACGCAACATCATACTAATAAGTAACGATTATCTGTAAGTAATACATATATTATTTAAAACTTAGTAACATGCCGACATAGGCTGAATTGATGTACAAAGATACAATAGTAAATTGTTTATTTATAAGAATTGTAAATAATAGTAGATTTAAGAATATTTGTCTATTCAAAAGTACCTATACTTCATATATTGAAATAGTACTACAAGTTAATATTTATAATTAATATTAAAATTATAACTGGAGATGCATTATAGTCAGTACAAAACATGTTAAATGCATATTGCTAATTGCACATATGTCCGTTATCAATTATCTTGTAATTTTAAAACTGTTACTAGAGATTGAACCTTTACTTTTCCTTATAATACTTTCATTATGCTTAAAAAGCTGAACGTAAATTTGGTTCTTAATACCATATTATAAAATAACAGTAACCAATCACAAAATACAACGTTAAACTTCCCCATTATGAAAGTGGAAATAACAATTACCAATCACCATGCTTACTGTTATACAACCTCACTTTTTACAACGTTGAATTTTTAAGTGTCGGCAGTAACATAATCGAACTAGTGCAAACATAATTTTTTTGTTAATACTTACACTATTTTAGATGCTATAAATTTACCGTGACACTACTAAAATCACTTTTTGTGAAAACTCTTTACTATCGCTTACAAATTTTTAAATTTTTCATCGTAAGTACCTCACAAACAGGGTCTGTAGAAGAAATTTCTTATAAGTATTAGAATTTTACTTAAGTTTTTAAGGTAATCATTGTTGTCGTAAAATAAAATCATCGGTGCCAGCTTTTTAATATTAACTTTATAATAAAGCACTTAGAAATGCAACTATAAAACATAAAAATGTAAAACAGAAATACTTTAACAAAAACATTTTATCAAAAGATTACAGAACAAGAATTTTTTGCTGTTAACTACACTTTTACTTATTTTTCTAACTTTGTGTATTTTTTTGTAACTACTATTTGGTGAGTTCTTTAAAAATGCCATTGAGTTTTGGGACCAATCTGATGAGCTATAATGACAGCGAAACCGGTCAGTGGATTTTTCTCTTTTTAAAATAACCAACAATTTTATATTAATTTGCATTTACTATGCTGGAATTATTTTCCCAATACCAGACAACATTATTCATTATCATGTAGCTGGAATCGTATTAGTTTATGATGATCAACTTCCTCATTTAGCTTTGGGTGTAGTACTTTCCTAGAAGCTCTGCCAGTGTTAAGTAGGTAATCGTCATTTCTTTATTTATTTAAAGGATTTTAATAGATGTTTTAGAATTTTATTATTCCATCTTGTGTTGTGTATTAAAATGGTGTTTGGTTCCTTTTGGATAAAATTTAAATGTTGTAAATGGAACCCTTTGGGTACTGTTGGTGATCCTAGGATCTATTAATGCAAATTCGTATGTTACATCGAGCCATTGTTACATAAATATTACTTTGGTTATTTTAGTTTTTGCTAAACTTGTTGGGTACTTGAGCCAGGAACTGAACTACATTATATACTTAGGCGGGATTTCCCAGGGGCTTTGTTATATTAAAACGATCAATTTTTACAAAGAATTTTCACGGTAAGTACCATCTATTTGGTGCTACAAGGTTGTAGTTCCGCTACGCTTGAAACTTCTAATTTAAGACTTAACATGAAGTCAAAATTACAAAATTTTGTTAAACAAACCTAGAGCAACATTTTTAATTAATTGAATAGTAGAAATGTTATATTTTTATTTTGGTTATGACGTGTAACAAAAATCATCATAAACATTAACTAAGGCAAGTAGTTCACTAATAACTTAACGCAAATATTCATCTTTTAACATATTATAGATTAAATGCAATGTAGCAGTTTTTAGTTGACAAAATAGTTATTGATCTTCTATTTTAAGTATAAAATCGAAGTTTTCAACCGTATGCCCTTGCATCATCTTCAAAATCCACTATATTTATGTTTCTGTAAAAATGTTTAACACCATTTGGTACAAGAGCCATCAGACTTTTAATCTCAGCCATTTTTTTTTACAGAAATTTCTGTTCCGTATGGATAGAGCTCAAAAGGTTTTAACTGAAAACGATTATTATTAGCTGCACAACCTTTGATTATTTTTTAAATTCTACTTTAACTTTATGGGTATATTTCATGAATATTGAAAAAGAACATTCTTTAGTAAGCTTTGTTACTCGAGCTTGAAGACAAGTAACTTTCTCTCCATTTATAAATTTTTTTCATTTAGTTATCGACTCTTCTATTTTCAACGTTCTTAGACAATCTTCCTGTGCCATTTCGACAACAAAATTGTGTTAACACTTGTTTAAACTCATCCAAAGTGTACGCATAGTTGTTATATTTAAGACCTCTCTCTTTCTTTAAAGTTAGTGTTGTTCGGTAAAAAACTACGGGCAGGCGGCAAATATTTGAGATAGATAATATTTAAAGAAGGATGAGATTCTAAATAGCTTTTAACGGTAAAACAATTTTGATGTTCCTGTTTTGCCTTCCACAGGAATCGGACCATAATATTAATTCCTCTGTTTCTGAGTTGAAATATACATCTATAAATTTTTTAAGGCAAGAACCTATGTCTTGGACTTCTCCGCCATCAGTTCCCTCCTTTCAAATCAAACAACAAGATGTATTACTAGAAGCTATATACACTTCTTCATTATAATGTCTTTTGTAATAAACTATATTAGGAGAGTTTTGGTAACCCCAAAAGTTTTTCCATGTTGCAAGTTGCAGCCTCAAGTTTTGTGTTTGTTTTTGCCAGCTTCATATCATACGTCATTGCATCTCGTGCTTCTTTTGCTTTTAGCAAATGTTGATCATGTTGCAATCAATGTTATCTCTTCTCTAACTGTACCATCCTGGTGGCCATTTTTAATTTTGGCATTAAAATTATCACTCAACTTGCATGCGTCTTTTACAGTGGGTTTGAAGTTTTCGTAGAATATACTTTTGTATCAAGAGAAGCCAGCTTATGACTTGGGACTCCTGTACTGTGTATAAGCTAAGCATCTTGTTTAACGTAAGGTCATGTGCCAAAAATTTAACTTCAGGTACATTTCTTGTGCAATGAGAAATATACTTAGAAAATCTTTCTATTGATTTATAACTTTATTTTTGGTTTTTTCACTTAACTTATTATATTCTTCACACTTAAAACCTCTTTCGTTTTTAATCGTATCCGTTTTAACTTTACTTAAAGCCGCATTTACTGGTTTTGGTGGAAATCTGCAATGTACTAATGTACATGTCTCTACAGACTTTAATATTATTGTTTTCATAAACTCGTGTATTTTGCATTCTATTGCTTGGTTTAAATCGTTTTCTTTTTATTCTGTGTTGTATAACTGTCTGCTATGTAGGCAGTCTGAGCATTGTAGCTCTCTGAATCCCATTATTTTTTTTAAAAAAAATTCTTATTTCCTGTGCTATGTTTTCATTACATTTCAGCGTATAATTAGACATCAGTCCTTTAATTTCTTTCTGCTTTTAAATGTCTGTCCTGGGTATTTTTGTTGTCTCTCTTCTGAGGGCCTTCTTGTAAAATCTGACCCCGCCCATAGTAGTTCTTCATTTCTTCGTGTCCCTTCTAAATTTCCTTCCCAGCCCGAACTAAATTCCAATTTTCTAGCAATTCATTGTCTGGGTCAAATTCATTTCCAGAAACTTCGATGTCACTAACGAAGTCTTTTGTGTTTGTCTAAAATTTAGGATATGTTAGAGAATATATTAGGTGTATATTACATTTTAATTCACTTACATATTCTTTGGGTAACAAAGTATTTGGGTTTTCATTTAAATATTGTGGTTGCTATTGTAATCAATACTAATATCAACATTTTCAACATAAATAATTGATGTGTTAATATGTCCCCCTGCATTACTTGGCAAAGAACTCTAGAAACAGTATTATTTTGTATTATTCTGCAATAACAATATCTTTAAATGTTATTTTATTAACAACACGAAAACAATAAAACTACCTACACAAAATTTTTTATCTCACAATCCTTGTAAAAGTACATGGCCATTTATCTCATTATTAGCTTCAGTTGTAGCACTTATCTTTCCCAAAGCACGAACCAGTATCAAAGCCCTTCGTTACTTCATTTTGCCAACAAACATTGCATTTAAAACAAAAACAGTCCTTTAACATGCTAAACCAGTCATTCTCAAAAACCATATGTTTTATTATTAAAAAGGAGCTAAGCGTCCCAACTAGTTAATCTAAAGAGATTTCTGCTACTTTGATCCCTTTAGATAATAAATAATCAGCAGATGTTTGTCAAGAAACTTGGTACATTAACCAAAAGAGGTCACCACTAATAAGTCTGGACTTTCGATATTGTTAAATAAAGTACACTTATACATTTGCCGAATTAGCAGTTTTCCAATAAATCCTTTCACACAATCAACATTAGTTGAAAATATTGCAAAATCAACACCTGTAGGTCTTTATAGTAATCATCAGGTTTAACCACAATTTTTTTTCGTCATTAGGTTTTCTGTATTGTAACTAGTTAGACGCGTACCCGCTTGATTTCTATTCTGAATTATTATATCGTGAAAATTTCAACTTTTTAAGTTTCTCTGCCATTTTAAATAATAACTAAACCACAAATTTTCTTAAAAATTTAATAGAAAATTAGTACTGCAAAATGCTTTCAAGCTTTATCAATTTAGGCACAATTAAATAATCGTAGGTAATTTTAAATAGATGTAAATACAAACAAAGTATGAACTTTGTATCAAACACGACAACTAATGGGAATGAATGCAATTCAAGTAATTTAACATTTGTATTATTAAGACAATATGTTTGATAGCACAAACACTGGGACGTGAACCTGGTAGGCTCTGCACGTGAACAATTTTATTCATGTCTGATGTGTGATTTAAAGATAAGTTGCTCGGGGATTTACATGTTTTATCTCGAAATGTAATGATTTCAGTATAAGTAGGAATGGTGGCGGGATCATGCTGCAACTCAAAACCTCGAGCTGTGTGTATGTCAGTCGATTTAGGAGCATCTGAGCTAAAATAAAGCTACACTCCTCAACTGGAAGATCAAACTTTTTTATGGCTTTCAAATTATCGGTAAAAACGTCGACTAATTTTGTAAACCAGAGGGGTTATGCAGTTTGGGAAAGTTGTCCAAATTTGCCCAATACGCACTCGTAATTTGGCGGATATTTTCAAATTTGCTGCGCAGTTTATTGTACGCGAGTGTATAATGACTTTCAATTAAATTTAAATTTTTAATGGCAAGTAAACCCGGACTTTGCAGAAGTGAATTTAAATACGTGAATTTGTCTATTGGCGACAATTCCGGGTCAGTATGTATGAGGGGTTCGTATAAATCACTGAAACCTCTGAACATGAAAAATCACCCCCAAAGGAGGGGACGTGCAATGAAGATAAATTTATTTTTGATTTTGGGCGAGCGGCAGAAACAACAGCGATAGGTTGTGGTGGTTTAGAATCAAAAGTTACATTTTGATTGACTTGATTAAATAAAAGGAATGATGAAACGCTTTTCTGATTTTATCTGCAACCTCAAACAAATCTTTCGCGTTTTCATCTGTGGCGATCAAGAAGATAATGTTATTGTGACTTTGATAGAAGGCGTCTTCTAATTTAACCATATGCTCAAGGCGCGATTTAAATAAATTATTATATTCGGCATTAGAAACGGCCAATTGCTTGTAAACTTTGTATCTGCGTGTATCGTGAAAATTTCAACTTATTAAGTTTCTCTGCCATTTTAAATAATAACAAATTTTCTTAAAAATTTTATAGACAGGGTGTCTACTGTCACGAAAAGTCACGAAAAAGACACGAATTTCGTTTTGCGATAACTAAAGTAACAAAAAGTCACCAAATCCTATATCTTGGTCATGAACTTTTTCTTCATTGTTTGATTATCGTATGTATTTCCACAAATACGTCGTAAAATTTTATAGCCATACTTTAGATGTTGCAGCAAATAAATGTTAAAGGACAAAAATTCCTTCATCGCACCGAAAGCAGCCTGTCTCTTTTCATTATACATTTATTCGGTTGGGTTATATAAACCCTGCGGTTTTTGTTTGACGCCTTGAATCTAGAAATCGTGGCTTATCAATGCAGGAGCAGCAGTTTTGTGTGTATATTTCTGACATGCTTTTTTATTATTGTATGCGGCCGTAATAAATACCTGCTATTGTAATCAACCCCAGACACTGTGGCCGTGGCGCCAATGGCCTTCATTGTAATAGGAAATTGGAATGTGGGATAGGTAGCAGCCGGACGACCGCATTTAAAGAATATTACTGCAAGTCAGTCTTAAATAAAACTTTATGAGATGTGTTTCGTTTTGATTATTTGTAACGCGACAAGATTTTACGTTTTTAAGTTTACACAATGCGTATGTACTTAAAAAGAGAACTTTCTTGTAAAAATGCCTGGAAAGTGTTCGTTTTCTGAATTTTGGCTGACAAATCCGATTTTTAAAAGCTGGTTACAACCAGTACCTGGAAATGTTCATGTTGCTTTTTGTGCCTACTGCAAAAAAAAATTTGATATTTAAAAAGCTGGAATATATAATGTAAAACTTCATTCCAAGGGACTAAAGAATTCTAAAATAACTAATCCAATACTCAATATGAATCAACCAACTATTAAGAATAATTTAGTTAGAAATACTCCAGTCTCAGACTCTCAACAAAATGATATTTCAGCTTCAGTAACAGCTTATTTACCTGCAAAGGTGTATTCTGAAGAAGCTGATCGTGAAAATAAAAATATTGCATCATACATGATCCGTAACGAGATTACTAAAGCTGAAATATTATGGACTAGGCACAATGTAGTATCTTATTTTTCGTCAAGAGTTCATCAGGATGCTACTGAACTTTTTCCAATAATGTTCCCAGATTCTTTTATAGCGAAAGACATGCAGTTACACAAAGACAAAATATGTTATATAGCCACTTTTGGCTTGGGTCCGTTTTTTCAAAACGAACTTTTAAATAAAATTAAAGATTGTATTTTTTTGTGTATTAGTTTTGACGAAAGCCTGAATAAAGTTGTGCAAAAATGCCAAATGGACATTCTTGTCAGATACTGGGTTGATGAAGATAATATGGTTAAAACAAATTATTTGTCTTCGTGTTTTCTTGAAAAAACCACTGCCATCGACCTTTTAAATGGTTTTTAAATACCCTGGATTCTCTTAGTATACCCATTAAAAAAATTTGTGACATCAGCATGGATGGACCTAATGTGAATCTGAAGATGCTTCGGGAACTAAAAGAACACATTTGAAACTCAGTTCGGAGTGCATATTCAGGAAGGTACTTGTCGGTACGATACTTAAAGCCAAAATTTTTAATTAGAAAACTTTTACTATGCAGTCCCAGAACAAATGGTTTTGTCGCTTGGTGTACTACATACGTCTCCTCGTAAATTGCCTAACCAGCAGTGTCGCACTTGCTTAAACCAAACTGTGGACATTGCAATGACCATATCTGGCCATCAGTAAACATCGTAATGTTGTGTAAGCGGTAACTGAAACAGAAACTACTTTTTTTTAATAAGCTACTGTGTTTATACACGTTACATACTTAACACGGTTTCCAAAAAAGCACAACTTAGCTTGTTATTCCTTTCCACCACAGAAATGTTTTACCAGAATCTTTGGTACAAGTACATCATATCTGGCCGATTCATGACAGATATAAATTAAGGAACGATTTTTGTGATTATGGCACATGTTCTACTGTATTGCGTGCCACAATACTCTACCACAACCATATTGCATCCTGACACTTAGTATTTTATATTGAATTGTTTAAGGAATGAAGCTTATCAATAGTATATTATTCAACAAGCGAGTTATGATAGCCATTACTTATTCAAAATGTTTGTGCTACGAGCCCGTTAGGACGATCCGCATAATCCTAATAAGTACTGACCATAACTCGCGAAATTTTTCCACGACTACACAAATTTTCATTATAAGATATTTTCTAAATGTTTTAACTAATATCGCAAACACTGACAAGAAAAAATTTATTTGTCAAAGTGTAACGGCCTACTTTGCATAAAACCAAAATTAGACTTCACGGATTATGAAGAATGAAGGTCTGTACTGATTGGGCAGAGGTGTTGGATTATCATCATAATCCACGACCTGGATGTTCCTGAATGGTTAAAGGTGTTGGATTATGAATTCTTATACACCTACAGAATAATGAGTAGTATTATTGATCCATTCTTAAATGCATAACTGGATAGTCATGGGAAAACATATTAGTTTACTATTAACAAGTTGTCACAGGCTTGATCGAGTCAAAATATGATTAATTTTATTGTTTGATTATATTTTGGTCGAATACTTTATAGCGAACTCTTAACGATTAAAACTATTTGTTGATTTCTTATGTATTAATTATCGTGCCATTAAATGTAGCAAATTGCATACTGCTATGTGCATCTCTAAATCGAATGTGGTTGTATTTGATGAATGTGTCATAGTTTTGGTGCTGGTACGACAATCTTTCACTTCACTATTAAAATTGTGGTTGATTTATTTTTGTGCCTTATAAATACACCTGTTAAAAACAGCACCTTTTTATTTTTTATAAATTAAAATATTTATTGTTGGAATATGCTTTATTTAATCAAAAAAATCAATTTGTTTGAAAAATTGCTCAAATTTGTAACGTTGATAGTTATTAATGCACACATTAAATTCTTGCACTGGTTTGAGAATACACGATAGTTTCCGTATAGTTGATAATTGTGTTGTTTATTTTTTTTAACAATTTTTATTTAAAATTGTTTAATATAAGACCAACGTAAAATTAAAACGTATTGTTGATCCAATCTTTTTAACTGTAATTTATAACAAAACGTTTATAAGTTGATGTAATATTGATTATAGTTTTGTATAAAAAAGTGAAATTCAATATGTATGTACTAACTGGTTTTGTCTTTGTAATTTTTGTAAATTGCTTATGTTGATCCTCTATAGGCCGTGTGACTCATATATATGTGCATTGTATGATACTTTATCGATTTGAATAAGTTGAATGTATGCTACCATAAATATTGAAAGACTGATAATAATATGAATGTTTAGGTATGTTTAGTTTTGTGTACAAAAAGAAAATATAAATAGTTTATCATAATATGTGTATTTTTTTGTTCTATGTATCAATTTACAGAAATGCATACCTTTTGTGGTTTAGTCCAGGGTGGGACAAGATTTGTTAGTTCTTTGAATTATTAAATGCAGTTCAACCCTATTTTTAGGATTGTTACGGTAAGTAGTCCATACCGATTACCAGAACAAAAAATGTTGGGGGGCGTTAAAATTAGTCATTTGGAAAGAATATCCAGCTACCCCAGTGATGGTATCTTATTTGGCAAAAGCATTTAAGTTTGGGAAATTTCTAATTAGGACCAACTTTAGGATACCAAATTAAGGAAGTTTTATGCGAAATGTTTTCTGTACAGAAATGACATCAAAAGAATCGCCGTGACAGACTATTTGGCGTCCCCGATTTTGACAGTAAGAAACAACCTTTCAGGGTGAGTTAACATAATGTAGAATTTTTGAATTTAAGCTTAGTTGGGATCTGAGGAACCAGACTAAGACAGGTTAAGCTAACTTACAACACAAAACGTTCAAAAGCATAATAAAATTACGAAAACTGAAGGTAGTGGCAGTCCCCCGAAACAGGACAGCAGCTTTTTCGGTACTTAGAGTGGCAAAGACCATAGGAGTTGGTATGGCATTCTGACACTACTGCGATGAAGAAGGCAACGAGAAACCACCACATTACCTCCCTAGTACACAACGTACTTAAATTGCTATTAAAGATGATGGCATACTCTGGGAGTTCAAACAGTCCCCCTTTCGGATCTCCTGGAGGGTGTGTTCGGAAAATT
Source organism: Platerodrilus igneus (assembly GCA_036346225.1). Classification (NCBI taxonomy): domain Eukaryota; kingdom Metazoa; phylum Arthropoda; class Insecta; order Coleoptera; family Lycidae; genus Platerodrilus; species Platerodrilus igneus. The sequence goes on along the minus strand of JARFIW010001719.1, from coordinate 1,252,194 downwards.
TAGAAAAAGTCAGGAACATTTTGCGAGTCTGAGCATGGAAGGTCAGAAGTATGAAGCAGTAAGTACGATAAAGAATATGAAAATTTAAATGGATAAGTTAGCATTAGATATAGGGAATCAGTGAAGTTCGGTGGCCAGAGGTGTGGGTTTTTTTTGAGCGGAAGATTAGGGTAATTCACACAGGATCATAGGAAGGTGTGGGGATAGTTATGAGAAAAAAGAAATGATAGTGTGTAGATCACTACCTATAAAAGAACAAAAGAGTACACATGGCTAGATAAGAATCTAAACCGGCATACATACCCACCTCTAGCTACAGTGGCGTAGAAGTAGAAGGGATCTACAAAGATATCAAGACATACTAAGATACGTAAAAGGACATGAAAATTTAATAATTACGGGGGATTTTATTGCAATGGTAGGAGAGGGTAGGGAAGGAGCGGTAGTAGGTTTATTTGGTTTAGGCACGAGAAGCGACAGGGGAAATAGGCTGGTAGAATTTTGCGACAAGAACAATTTAACCATAACAAGCAGATTATTTCAACATCATGCTAGAAGACAATTGCACTATACCATGCCATCTCACCATTCTGTCATGCACAGGTATACTGCTGCCCTCTCCTTGCAATTCAGCATTCAAGGTACAGATGCAGTACGTTCGTGTATTTCAATACGAAATGGTCGTATCCAAATGTAAGTTACTCCATGTACATATTGCAATAAACGTATTAATTTGTATATAATGTTCAATGTATCTACTCTCGAGCCCTTCAAAGTTGGATACACCACAACTGGCGACGAGGCTGTTCGAAACTACGCATAATTTCATGGCACGTGTTACACAGCTGTGCTACATTCCTGATCTAAAATGGAGAATTTTACGTCTACAATAGGCATATTCAACGCTCATAACGATAACTGGATGCTATATCAAGAAAGATTAGAAGCTTATTTCGAAGCAAACGGAATTACTGATCTCAACAAACGAAAAGCAATCCTACTAACCGTTATCGGCAAAGATGCTTACGCATTACTACGCAGCCTAATTACACCTACAATACCCAAAGATTCAACCTATGAAAATCTTGTTTCAAAATTACAGAAACATTTCAATCCAACGCCGAATGTAACTACGGAACGCTACAAATTTACACGGCGAGTTCAACAAGATAACGAAAGTTTCGCTGATTACGTCAACAAACTACGTCACTTATCTACACATTGCAGGTTTGCTTACCAGCTGAATGAAAGATTATGCGATCAAGTTGTGTTTGGTGTGAAGGATGCAGTTTTGCTAAATAAATTGCTTACTCTTGAAAACCTTACACTCCAAATTGCTACAGACATGGCATTAAGTTATGAAAGTGCAAAACGTGATGCTAATGAATTACGTCAGGCGCGATCTTTCGCAGTTAACAGTATGCAAACTCAATACAAAAATTCTACAAATAAAATCGATAATAAAACCGGGAAGGTGACAAGTTCAAATTATCGGGATACAACAAAGCAATTTTGTTATCAGTGTGGAAATACAGCACACCTTGCAAATAAATGTTCTCCAGTGAATAAAACTTGTAATAAGTGCAACAAACGTGGACATCTAGCAAGTGTTTGTTTCAAAGTTATCAACAAGGACAACAAGCTAAGTTGTAGTTCAAGGTCAAGATTTGCTACAAATAACTTATTACATTCTGATACACAATCATCTGTTGATGAAAATTTAGAATTACAATCTTTTTACAACATACGCGGAAATAGTACAGTGAAACCTATTATTCTTGCTGTGAAAATCAATACTACAATATTGAACATGGAAGTTGATACTGGCTCTGCATTTTCAGTGCTCTCTGAAATTACATACAATAAATATTTTTCTAACCTCACTCTTAAAAAGTGTAACGTAATACTTAGATCCTAAGATGGACATAAACTACAGCCGATCGGTGCACTACACTGCATGACACAAATTGGAAATTTTTGTGCAACGCACCAGTTCCTAATTATACCAGGAAATTGACCTTCATTGATTGGTAGAAATTGCCTTAAACAATTCAAAATCAATTTACAAAATTTACTGTACAACAATACAACTACAGATGCTAATGTAAACATCAACGAAATTCTTCAAAAGTACAAAGTTTTCGAGCCAGGGGTTGGTTGTTTAAAAAGCGCCCCAGTTTCACTGAAATTGAAACAAGGTGCAGTACCTAAATTCTGCAAAGCGAGACCGTTACCCTTTGCAATACGCCCTAAAGTTGAGAAGGAATTAGATCGTCTTGTTGATCAAGGAATTCTCGAACCTACAGATCACTGCGAATGGGCTACACCCATTGTTCCAGTATGCAAGAAAGACGGAAGTGTTCGTCTGTGTGGAGACTACCGCATTACAGTGAATCCACAGCTACATATTGATAAATATTTGCTGCCTACAGCAGACGAAATATTTGCAAAACTTGCAGGAGGTAAACAATTTACAGTATTAGATATGAAATACGCATTTTTTCATTTACCTCTGGATGTACAATCACAGGAGATGTGTGCGATAAATACACATAAAGGAATTTTTAAGGTACGTAGATTGCGTTTTGGCATTGCTGCCGCTCCAGAAATTTTTCAAAAACGCCTGGATACAATGCTCTCAAGTTTTGATAACATCAGTATTTTTCAAGATGATATCATCATTACAGGTGAAAATACGGAACAACACATTGCGAATTTAGAAAAAGTGCTTTCTATTCTTGAAACGAATGGTGTTCGTCTACAAAAAGAAAAGTGCAAATTTCTTTTAAATAAAGTAACTTACTTAGGACATGAAATTTCAAAGTATGGTCTACAGCCTACTAAAGATAAATTAGAAGCTATATTAAATGCTCCTAAACCACGAAATTTAGAACAGTTACGTTCTTTCATCGGACTTGTAAATTTTTATGCAAAATTTACACCTTACATGTCTACATTATTACAGCCATTCTATAATCTTACAAAGAAAAATACAAAATGGAATTGGTCTACAGCATGTGAGAACACATTCACAAAGGTAAAGCAAGCTCTACAAAATGCACCTACACTTGCACACTTTGATCCAAATAAAACCACGGAATTAAGGTGTGATGCATCATCATATGGCATTGGCGCTGTGATATTTCAACGGAATAGCAATAATCAACTTGTTCCTATTGTATTCGCTTCAAAATCTTTAAACAAAGCTCAGTTAAATTACACACAAATTGACAAAGAAGCACTAAGTATTGTATTTGGAATTAAACGTTTTCACCAATATTTATATGGAAAAAAATTCATTCTTTGGTCAGACCACCGTCCCTTTTTGTCAATATTCAACCCTAACGCTGGAGTTACGCCGAGGTTAGCAGCTCGTATGCAACGATGGTTGTTGATACTTTCTGCATATGATTACGACATAAAATACATTAAATCGCAGGACAACGCAGTTGCTGATTTTCTTTCACGATTACCGATTGAAAAACCAGATCCAGATCCTGTGGAATTAGAAGTTTCATTCTTGTTTATAAACGATATGCAAGAATTACCTTACACTGCAGTGGACATTGCCCGGTACACACGCAATGACCCCATACTTTCAAAAGTACTACATTTTACAGCATCAGGATGGCTTGATTACAATCAAGATACGTCGCTATCACCATATTACACAAGAAGATCTGAATTGACCATAGAACAAGGTTGCGTTCTTTGGGGTTCCAGAGTGATAGTTCCTTCAAGATTACAAAAACAAATACTTAAAGAATTACATGTAAGTCACATTGGAATGATGCGAATGAAAATGTTAGCTCGACAATATGTTTGGTGGCCTAACATAAACAAAAACATCGAATCGTTAGTTTCAACTTGTGATGCTTGTGCTTACACGCAGAAAAATCCTTCAAAGGGATTGTTACATCCATGGGAAGCTGCTACATCGCCTATGCAAAGGATCCACATTGATCATGCCGGACCTTTCATGGGAAAAGAATTTTTCATAGCCATAGATTCCTACAGTAAGTGGCCTGAAATTTTTATAGTAAATTCTACATCTTCAAGTGCTACAATTAGTAAATTACGACACATTTTTTCTTGTTTTGGTTTACCGAGAATGTTAGTTTCAGACAACGCTACATGTTTTACATCAATTGAGTTCGAATCTTTTATAAAAAAGAATGGTATCAAGCATATTACAACAGCACCGTACCATCCTTCTACTAACGGCGCTGCAGAAAATATTATTGACACTTAAACGTTCAATAAAAAGTGGAATATATGAAAACATGACACTACAAGATGCAATACATTTATTTTTAGCAAACTACAGGCTGATACCACATTCAACAACAGGTGAGTCGCCCGCAGTACTCATGTTAGGCAGACGACCCACTTGCAAATTAGATTTACTTCGACCTAATTACAAGCAAACAATAGTCAATAAACAGCAATTACAGGTACGTAATTACACAGGTACATCAATGCAAATTTTTGAACCTGGAGATACGGTGCTCGCCCGATCCTATACAACTTCAAATCTTTGGAAAATTGCAAAAATAGATTCAGTGCTAGGCACTCACAATTATTTAGTGAGATTTCCAGATGGTACATACTGGAAACGCCATATGGATCAACTACGTCCAACTTTGCTAGAATTTTTCAACGAACAAGAAAGGCAGTTCACTTACGAAAACAAAAGCACTACACCCTTAGCTGAGGATCGCAGTATTGTTGCGGCTCCTGAAAGTGTTACAGATCTTAGTGATAGTGTAGTTATACAAAACGTCGCAGGTGTTAGTGACAGTGCAGTGCAAAGTGAAAATGGTAATATTTTACTACCTCACACTTCACCGGCGAGAAGTCAAACAAGCGAAATTGAGCAAGCAGGTCCGCCACACATTCAAGCGAATAGTCCTGAACAAATTATTAGACGCTCTACATGTATAAAGAAACCAGTTTCTAGATTAAATTTATAATTTAAATTTTACATTACAAATGTTTATTTTTTAATTATTATGTACAATTTTACAATTTCTCTATTACAAGGGAAGGGTGATGCACTATACCATGCCATCTCACCATCCTGTCATGCGCAGGTATACTGCTGCCCTCTCTTTGCAATTCAGCATTCAAGGTACAGATGCAGTACGTTCGTGTATTTCAATACGAAATGGTCGTATCCAAATGTAAATTACTCCATGTACATATTGCAATAAACGTATTAATTTGTATATAATGTTCAATGTATCTACTCTCGAGCCCTTTAAAGTTGGATACACCACAACAATACACATGGAAGATACTAGGAGATTACATTCTTGTTAGGCAACGGTTTAGGAATCAAGTAAAAGACTGTAGAAGCAATCAAGAAGCAGGTATAAGACACTGACCACAACATCGTAATTATGAAAGCCACTCTTAAATTTAAAAATTTGTGAAAAAGGAACGGAGAAAGACACTGATTAAGATACTAAAAGATAAAGGATATTGGGAAAATTTCTGTTACTAAGAAGCTACCCAGAAGCAGATATAGACACCGACAACAGCATAGTAATTATAAAAGCCGCACTTAAATTTAAAAATTTGAAAAAAAAACTGAATAAGGCACTTTGACTTTAAGAAACTAAAAGATAAAGACAACCACAAAAGATTTCATAAAAAGTGAAACAAACTACTGAAAGACATCAAGAAAATCTCTTATTCTAAGAAAGTAGAAACAGAATGGAGTAGCATTAAATCCAGCTTAGACATGGCGGCCAGAGATATTCTGGGGTATCCACAAAAATAAGATAAGAAACCATGGATAACAAATGGTATTCTGAATTTAATAGAAGAAAGACGAAAATACAAAACACCAGACGAAACTGGATAACAGAGGTACAAAGCCATAAAATGGCAAATGCAGGACAGATAAAGAGCAATGGATTGATGAAAAGTGCAAAGAGTGCAAACTAAGATGGAAAAAGGAAAGACAGACGAATCATACAAACTAATTAGAATGAATTTTAGGGATATAAAGCCATGTATAGCAAAAATATAAAGGGTGTGGAAGGAGACATCATTATAGAAAATGTAGAGAAACTAGTTAAATGGCAAGAATATACACAGAATTTATATGCAGGAGAGGAACTTACAGCACTAGAACAGGAATCAGACATTGAAAATGATGACTTGGGATATCCTATACATGTTAGATGAGTTTGAATTAGCATTATAAGGCCTGAAAAATGGTAAGGTACCGGGTATAGAGAAGGTACAAGCAAAAACTGTAAAAGCCGCTGGGCAAGCAGTAACAGAAGTAACTTGTAAGCTATATGTCTGAGACAGGCGAGATACTCAAAGATTTCAAAAGTAACATCACAGTCGCTATACTAAAAAGGAGGTAGGGATAGATGTGAAAATTTTCGAAGAATAATTTTGACAGCACATGTGTCAAAAATATTAACTAGAATTGTACAAAGACGAATGGAAAAACGAACTGAAGCAGTAGTAAGAGAAGATCAATTTGGATTTAGGTGAAACAGAAGAACACAGGAGGCTATTTTAGCTCTAAGGGTGATAATGGAGAAGACAATAGAAAAAGGAAAAAGCTATAATGGGGATCAATATGTAAGTAACTTCGTTTTTGTATTTATTAAAAGTTCAACTCTCTTGGCAATAAAAATTTAATCCTTGTAAATATCGCAGGACTGAAAGTAGCCCATCCTAGTTTTGTTTTAAACTACTTTACAGGGTACTTGGGAGGGCATTAATTATTTTTATTTCCAATTTTTGATACTACTATTAATTATTTTTAATTTTATTTTTTTGTGGTACTACTGCTCATGTGTAACATAGTTTCTAATTAGAGGGTTTTTCTTGTGAGTTATAAATGAGTGTGTTTATTTTTATTTTCAGGTCTTTTCGTTATTTTGTATTGGTAAAATCCCGCCTACTTTCTTTGTGCTGCCAGCTATGTCAATGTACGTAGCAACTGATGCTGACGATAGCATAAAAAATTCATTAAAACTAAAATATTGGAGAAAATTTTATTATGATGTGTAGCAGAGAATTTTTTTAATTAAATCTATAGTGAAATTGCAAGCAACTTTATTAATACGTTAGAAGTAAATGCTCCGGCATGCCTAAAAGAACTACAACTGTAACAAATTGTTTTCTACAATTTTATGAAATAAAAAAAGGAAACTGTATTATATAGGAACTAAAGAAAAAAACGTTAAATTTTCAGTAACAGTAAAAGAGTGGACTAATAACTATATGAATAGATACCCCAATGTTTATATTTCACACCCTTGTCGATAATTTAATGAAGAAATTTGAAGTGTAAGTATAGGGGTTAGTTCATATAAAAGGAACATGTAATGTAGAACAAACAAGACTATACGTTGAAAATAAGTAGGAAAATTGATATCAAGACATATAATATCATCAACACATGATGCAACCGTCGTTATGGTCAAGTATGGAAAGAATCTTGGACATTGTATCTCAACTTTGCTATTAGTATGGTTTGAATTTATCAATAACCGATGTTCTGTACAAAAAACAACAATCAAAATTTTGTGAGAAAGATGAAGAAATAAGACTATGATGATGTTAGTGAAGATATAATAGATATATCTGAATCTGTTCAAAACATTAATAATTAATTACACGAATACAAATAATTTTGAAGATGCTAACATAGTATGCGAACTAGAAGATAACATTGAAATTCTAGATCTCATCTAAGTTTTTAAGAAGTTATAAAAAACCTCAGAAAGATGATAAAATCCTCTTTAGTCAAGAACAACATTTTACAAAGATATGGTAATTAGCAAGAGGGCTAAATAATGCAGTTGATGCTAAATATTAAAACTTGGTGAAATTTTTTGATAACCATGCTCCAACGATTCCTTCAATAAAGGATCCTGTAAATAAAACTTTAAATGAATTAGGGCAACAAAAGGTTTCAGAGGAGAATATATCAATTTTCAAAGAACTGTTAGATGCCCTATCACTGCAAGAAACGAATTAAGTAAAAACTCAGCGACCCTTTTGACCGCTGAAGGTGTTTAAAAATTTAGATTTGAAAGCTCAGATGAGTTACAAACAGATCTAAGTAAAAATTAATCAAAACAGACAAAAAGCAAATGGATGTGCATCGAGATAAAAACCTCGACATTAATAATCTTCTTAGAAACAGTCAGTATTCCACTAAATATTTTGATTATCCTTCAAAAGCTGCCACCATTGCTTTGGCAGTAGAAATTTTTTAAATGACTCATGTATCTGGTTGTGACAATATCAGTACTGAGCACAATGACGTGGAGGAAGTAGTTGAAAAAATCGCAAGTGAAAATGTATTTAAAAGTTAAAATCCTACAAATCCATATAGCAACAACTGGAAGCGGCAATTTCTTCAATTACCAATGTTGAAAAACAGAGGAACGTAATTAACTACATAGTTGAAAAAAGAGTTCAAGATATTAACAAACACAAAAACAAGAACAGATAATTTGTTATTTAATGCACTTCTTACAATAAAACCAACAGTTACTGCAACAGAGCACGTTTTTTCAAATGCATGCCTTTTTAGGACAAAAATTAGAACTGAATTTTGAAACTTTCAACGCAATTATTTTTTTAAAATACGCATTTTTAATAATTAAATAAATTTAAATTATATAATTTTTTTATTTTATGAATTATTAATGTATTTTATTAAAATACTTAAATTAAATTAAAGGTTTATAAAACGTTATGCATATTGAATTCAATCTATTATCTTTAATTGAACTTCCGGGTTGAACAACGTTGTAAGCCGCATATTTACCAAAAACTTGTTTGCGACATAATAACGTTCTATGGATTATAATCAATCCATCCATGCAACTCGAGAAACCTGCACACACCCAGTTGTTTCCCCCTCAACTAAATATTTTACTAGTAGATGTTTGACGATTTCCGTGAGTAAACGTTGTAACTAGTAGCGTATTTGACTGCAATAGAGGTAGTATTTTTTAAAGTGCCATCTTTCATATTGTCGTCCACGTTACAAACTACGATAAATTACGGAAAACGTAAAATTAATATGTCTGGGTGGAACTGCAAAAAACAAGAACAAGATCGCATGGCAAACAGTACATAAGCAAAAAAAGAAAGATTGTACCTGCGTTGGTTCAGCCAAATGAGGTAAGTTGAACAGCGCTGTACAGTAGGTATACAATATGATAATAAAACAAGTTGAAAATGCAAGGCATTGTCGCAACGAACTTCCAAATGTAGACTTACTTTAAAACAATTTAAAGAAATTAAAATTATTATGTTGTAATAATTATAAGTATTCAGATAAAATACAAAAATTTATAAACAACAAAAGAGACATTTTAATATATTTTATTTTATTGAATAAATATTTTAAAAGCTATATATGTGTGTGTGTGTGTATGTATGTATGTATGTATGTATGTATGTATGTATGTGTGTTTGTGTGTGTGTGTGTAAATAAGGGTGCATCATATTTCGATTCAGTTTTTTCAGAGGATTCTAAATATGTATCGCACATTAATTTTGGACCTATTTGAAATTTTTGATAAAAATTAATTCCCCGGGGGGGTCGGGTATCCGTGGTCAGATTTTGTGGGGGTACCATATTTCGACTCAGCTATGTTAGGGGAGTCCAAATATGTATCGCACATTAATTTTGGACCTATTTGAAATTTTAATTTTCCCGACGGAATATCGCGGGGGCACGGCGTCCCCGTGGCCCGATTTCAACTGACATCAAAACTTAAGCTCAGGACACCGAGCTGAATCGATTGATGTATCACACATTGATGTCTGACCATTAGAAAGGCCTCGGACGGACAGACAGACGGACGACAAATCGATTTCATAAACGAACGAAGTTCGTTGAAAATACCGCTGATTGATTGCATTATTCCATTCTCACATCATAACACATGATGAAGTATTTTGAAATTGCAACCTTTGTTTTAATATAATATTTTGAAAAATTATAATATGCATAATTTTTACAATTGTGCTATTTGTCGGATATTATATTGTCTGCAATAGAGGATGTTGTGCTTCACAATTGGTTGGTAATATGCGTAATATTTTTGCAAAATTTAACAAGCTTACGTACAACGAACAAAATTTGATGTTAGCTCATAAATGTATTGAGTTGCGTGAACCAAAAAGACCCAAAGTTAAAAATCTGGTCAATCCGCGCCGCAAATGTACTATTCTTTACTACCTACCTCTTAAAAATAACAAAATTCGAGTTTGTCAAAAAACAATAATGCACACTCTTGCAGTGACACCACGTAGATTGCAAATGTTAATAGAAAAACTAAAAAATGACGACGATCTTAAAGATGTTCGAGGATCGCATGCAAATCGCCCACATGCTGTTGGTAGTTCCACCAAAGACACGATAAAAGAACATATTTTGTCTTTTCCTAAACAACAGAGTCGTTACTCCAAATCAAAAACTACTACCAATTTTTTGTATGAAGATTTTAATCTACAATAGATGCATCAAATGTTTGTCGAAAAATATCCACAGCACAAAAACATATCAATTCGAACTTAAGGATGTATTTTCAAATATGAATTTAAAATTTGGATTACCATGCTCTGATACATGTTAGTCACCTTGCTAAAGATAAAGAGTTGGCAGAATGTAATCCATCCACCATTTTTGTTCTGTTTGTTGGAATTATTTTGTCCCACTTTTCATCAATCAACTATTTTTTATCAACGTTAACTTTTTCTTTTTTCATTTGTACAACCCTAATAGTACGTTATCCAGATACTACAACGTACCGTATTATGCGCAATTTACAACTATTACATGAAACTACTGTTTGGCATTTGATGCCTTACAAAAGACTAAAACTAGCTTAACCTAAACAAAACCCTAACCTATCTTAACTACCCTTCCCATCCCTTCTTAAACCTAATGCCACTCCCAAGAGCCCGACCATCGGCAGCCGGAAATCAGGGCTCTCGTTTGTGACCTAAACCTACTGAGTGGGTTCCTGACCATCGGCAGCTGGATACCAGGAGTTCCCACCCAGACCCTCACCTAAATTACCTAACCTAACCTTAAATCTACGTTAAATTTTCCTATCCTAACTCCACCAAAACTAAACCTAAGTGCCACGCCCGGGGACCCGACCATCGGCAGCCGGAAGTCGAAGCCCCCGTTTGTACCCTAACACTAACTGCATGTGTCTCTGGCCATCGGCAGCCGGAAACCAGAGTTTCACATGCAGGTGACCTAAAAATACCCTCCACCAAAAACCCCAAAGTTAAACTACTCTAACTAACCACTCCTACTTCTTCTCGTCACTCCCAGGTGCCCGACCATCGGCAGCCGGAAATCGAGCACCTGTTTGTGGCACCCTAAACTGCACGTGCCCCCCGGCCATCGGCAGCCGGAAACCGGGGGTTACACGTGCAGGCTTTACAATTTGTTCAGTTCGTTTTCCTTTTCGTTGGTATTTGTATTCATGATTTCTTGTCTTGGTTTTTCCTTCCTTGTGTTCGTGTTGTTTATATGGTCTTATTCAACTGCCTAACTTCCCTATTTTACTAACTTTTAGTATTAACTTTTCTTTTAGTGTTCTCCTCTTCTTAGTCTTTCCACGTATTCTGTTCTCGCATCTGTTGATATTTTGTTGGCAAGTGTTTGTAAGATTAGGTATTTTTCTTCATCTCTTATTATTTCGTAGGTTGTCATTTCCGTCAGATGTTGTCTATATTGATTGGTATCTGGGTCATTGATAGGACAGTGCATTGTTATATGCTCTGCTGTACCTTGTTCTCCACATTCGCATGTATCGTTCTCTGTTATGTTTAAGGTTTTCTTGAATGTAGGATAGGAACCATGTTTCGTCTTCTATGTTTGGTAGTATGGCATTAGTTCTTCGACCGGTTTTTGAGTTGCTCCACCTCTGTTGCCAGAGGCGGAGTATTTGTGTTTTTATGTCCCTTTTTGTTTCTATTCTTCTTTCGATCAGTTTTTCTACTTTGTTTAAATCGTCCTTTCTAAACCAATACATTGCAGCGTGCTGTCTGACATGTAAATCTAAGGGTAGGATCCCTAAGACTACTGCCAGGGAGTCTAAAGACGTTGTCCGGTATGCGCCTGCCATTTTTATAAGGACTGTTCTTTGTGCCTGTATGATTTTTGTGCATGGTCTTATTAAGAGCAACCTGTGTGCCCATGCGCTGGCAGCATGGGATATTATTGCAGCTAGTACTTTGTTTAAATATAATCCTATCCTTTGTAGTGGAAGGTTATATTCCCTTTTTGCTAAAGTTGCTATCGTAAGTAATGCTTTCTTTCCATTGTCGCTTTTTCTTTCTATGTGTTCGTAGAAGTTTAATTTCTCATCCAATTCTACTCCTAGGTATTTGTTCGTTTTCTTTCTTTTTATGATCTTGTTCTCAAGTTTGAATTTTCGCCCCGTTTCTAGTTTCCCTTTTAGGATTGTATAAGTTGTTTTTTCCGTTGATATTTCTAGTTTATCGATTTTGTACCATTCGCTTATAGTCTTCATTGTTCGTGATGCTTTGCTTGTTAGTTATGCTCTGGTTCTTCCTTGTATTAATACAATGAGGTCGTTTGCATACTCAGTTATCGAGTAACAGTCTTCAGCGTTTTGTAGTATTTCTATTAGTTCTTCTATAACTATTTCCCAGAACATTGATCCGCATATGGATCCTTGCGGGCATCCCTTCGTTATTCTTTTTGTTATTTTTTCGGCTGCACTCTCTAGAGTAACATACCTATCTTGGCAATAACTTCTTAGGCTTTTAAAGATGTTTTTTGGGCACTTTAGGTGTGCCAACCTTGCAAAGAGGGTTGGCCACCATAAGTTGTTAAACGCGCCTTTAATGTCTATAAGTATTCTGTTGAATCTTTTACCGCTTTCAGTACCGCGTTTATTGTGTCTTTAGTGCTTCTTCCTTTCCTATAACCGTATTGATGTTTGTTTTCGCCGGTTTCTGTTCTATGTTCTTTTAATCTTTCTATTAGTAGTCTTTCTTGTATTTTTCCCAGGTTGTTCAGGAGACATATTGGTCTATATTACTCCGGGTTAATTGGGTATTTGCTTTCCTTCTTTATAATTGTTATATTTCCTTGCTTCCACATATTCGGGACTTTCCCTTGTTTCAAGCATTCGTTTACTAGTGATGTCAATGGTGTGACTATTTTTTTCCTGATTGCATGTAGCAGTTCTGATTGTATGTGGTCTGGCCCTGGTGCATTCTTTTTCTTACCTTTCAAATTGGCTGTTTCTAATTCTTCCTCTTGGAATTCCTCTGCGTTGTATGTGGTGTTGTAATTTGCATTTATGCTGTCTCGTTTTAGTTTTTGTTCGTAAATTTCGTCCTGATTGTTATTGTCTGGTAATACTGTATACAGCATTTCTTTTGCTGTTTCGTTCCATGTTTGTGTCTGTGTTCCATCTTCTTTCTCTATAGTAGTGTATGTCGTGGGCAGGCGTATTTTACCCCTTACCACCTTGTATGGGATTCCCCAAGCGTCAATTTGTAGATTTTGTTCTACAAATTGATTCCAACTTCTCTGTTTTTGTTCTTCTAATTTCTATTTGTATGTGGTTTTTATTTCTCTATATCTTTGTAGGTTGTGAATTTTTTCTTCCTCTGTTATTGACCGTTGGTACTGTTTTCTAATGCGTTGTGTTAAGGTTTTGTAAGATTGCAGTTCTTGATTTCAAATTCTGTTTCTAGTATTTGATTGTCTTGTTTGGGGTATTAACTTTTCCATTGCATCTGTAATTGATTTTGTAAGTTGTTTTGTATAGTCATGCACATTTGCTCCAGGTATGATTTTCTCTGGTGGATTATATTGTTCTATTAGTCTCGTTCAGTTTGCTTTCCTGAGGTTAAACCCCCTTTCTCTAATTTCTCCGGTTTCTTGCGTTCTGGTTCTTTCGTTAACTTGTCTGGTTTCAAATGTTATTAGGTTATGGTCACTTAAAGTTTCATTCTCGTGCACTTTCCAATTTGTTACTCGTCCCCATGCTTTTTCGTTTGTTAGAGTTATATCGATATTTGCTTGTGTCCCCGCCCGCCCCACATAGGTTGGCGGGTTTTCAGGTTCATTTATAATGTCTAATCGTAATTGGTTAATAAGATTTTCTAGGTTCTCCCCTCTCTAATCTGTAGTTCCGCTGTGCCATAATACTGATTTTGCGTTAGCATCTGCAGTAATGATTATTGGTAGTTCTTGGTACTCATTTACTATGTCATTGTTCTTTTGGAGGTAGGGTTCTATTTCATTCGCAAATTGGAAGTATAGTGTAGTAATTATCCATATTCCTGCTCTCCCTACTTGGACGCATGTGCAATGAATATCGCTGTATTTATTTATGTTAGTTACTGTCATCTCCCGATTTGTAATTATAATTGATGTCTTTGGTGTTTCACCTTTCATTATTATTCGCGTAGTTATCGGCATTCCTATCATTTTCCCTCTATAAGTATGCAGTTCTTGTATACATACTACGTCTATTCCACTGTCTTCAATTATTTTCCTTAATTCGTATGTTACAGTTTTGTTCTTATTCGCAATTATTTGCGCTATTTTTATACTTTTGTTATCCATTTGGATGTTTTGTATGTCTTGTGGATTCAGGCCATGGTTTTGTATGGTCATAGGTCAATCTCCCATGAGCCATTACAAACTGTTTGTATATGTCCTCCTAGGACAGTTCTTTGCCCCTTCGTTTAAAGACTTGTTCTATTAGGTTTCTTAGCTTGTCTGTGTCTGTTGGTAGCACATGTTTCTTTAACTGTATTCTGTCCACTGCTTCAATAGTCGGGAAAGTTATATTACTCCGTTTTGGGTGATCATTTCTTATTACGTGTCTTAATGCAGTAATTAGTACTTTTTCGTCTTCTAGTGTGGCTAACATCATTCTATTTTCAATATTGTCATATATTTGTTTTGGAATATCTACTTCTTGTTCTGGTGTAGGTTGAATGTTTTCTGTTATTTTACTTTGCGTTTGTTTATGCTTATCTTCCTCCGACTGTTGGCTGTTATCAGGTTCTGTTTTTCTATTTTCGTGTTTTTGTTTTTTCCTATTGATAGATGTTTTAGGTATGTTGTTAGTTTACCTTTCTGCTTTTGTAGTCCATGTTTTATTCCACTCGCGCTGGGATGTGATATATCGAGCATGCTTTTTGTTTTTATTTTTAGATTTTGTTCTATAGTTGGTTGTTCTGTTTGTGTAGCTATGTCTGTTCGTTTTTTTTCTTTGATTTGTTCTTTGTGGTGTTGTACTATTTGTTGGTCTCTGTGTTTTTGCGATGGTGTTCTAGTTTTCTTTTCTTTGTTTTGTATCTGTAGAGTTTCTGTTGATTCGCCGTTATTTTTATGTTTCTTCAATTTGTTTTTCTTGACTTTATATTGGTCCATAATTGGTCTTTTGGATGAGTCTGTCTAACATGATTTTATATGTTTGACAATTTTTCTGATCTCCAGTACATCTTTTTCCCCTACATGAACATGGCACGCAGGTGCTAGGTTTGTCTTTGTCTGGGCACGTTTGTCTTCGGTATTGTTCTTCTTCTTCGGTTTCTTTTGCACAGTGTCCACATGTCTCTTTCGTCTTGGGGCAGTGTTTTGCCACATGCCCTAAGTCTTGACATCTTACACATCTGGGTACTACTAGGTAATCTTTTGCGGATATTGCTCTAAACTCTATAAAAATTTTATTCATACTTACTAGTTTCATTCTCATTTGCGGTGTGACTTCCACTACTATGTTTTGTGTTTGTTTGAATTTTGGTCCTGTCTTGAATCTTATTTTGAATTGTTGATCAAAGTTTTTTTATTCCATACTGTCCTCAAAGTTCTGTTTAAATATTGTCCCCGCAAGTTCGTTGTCTTTTATGTATGTTGGTACATCATAGAATATTATTAGTGGTTGACGTTTCTTAGGCGTTTCGCATTTTAAGTTTTCTGCAAGTTTTCGATTTGTCCTTATCTTTTCTATGTCTGCCTGTGTTTCTGTTTCTACAATTAATACTTCATTCGCAGTTCTCATGTTTCTAATTTTTATTTTGTCTTTTACTGGGTTTATAGTTTTGGTAAATAGGTCCTGTACCTTTTTTACCTCCTCTCCTGTTTTTGATGTTATGAATAAAGTATTTGTTGCCGTTCTACTAGCTCTTACAATTGCTTCGTTTTGTCTTCCCGACTTGGGGATTGTATCTCTTGCGGCTACGTTTGCGTATGTCGCAGTTGTCTCTTGAGCTATTTTAGGTATTTCTTTTACTTTCTGTCTAAGTTTAGTTACTTCTCTTTTTAATTCCTTGTTATACTTTCTTACCTCTTCCTATTCTCCAATCATTTGTTCCATCTGGAACGCAAGGTTTGTTACCTTGTTTTTCAGAGTAATTCTCCTATCTTTTGGTACTCTTAGTGCGGGATCAAATTTATGTTCCAAATAGTCTAGTAGACCTAGATAGTATGTTTTTATGTCACTCAGTTTTTATCCGTGTTCCTCCTCTTCCTCAATTTCTGGATTCCATTTCTGTTTCTGGTTCCATTTCTTTTTCTTTTTCAGTTGTTCTTTGTACTTTCTTGATCTTATCTTCTGGGCTTTCATTGTTTCTTTCACGTTTTTTTGTTCTTGATCTTGTCTCATTGTCACTTTCTGTATCCGTTTGTTGTCGTGTTATTGGTGGTGTTCGTTTGGTTAAGGTGCTTCTTTGAAAAACTTTTTGATCTGGTGTTGCCATTTTCACTTTCACTTGTTCACTTTGTTAAAATGAGTCTTTTCTCGCACCGTTTTATTGTTTATTGTTTGTAAAACACTTGCGACTTTTTGTTTTCGGTAGGGGCCCAAAGGCCCTTACTTAAGCGCCGTACCTTTAGCCGCTGAGGGTTTTTAAACCAACCTGTACGTCTCACTAAAGTGAAAGGGGTGCAGTCCCTCGGTCGTTGCCAGCCTAGACCTCGTGGAGGCGGTAGGATCGTGCCACTGTACCGTAATTTTCTGGTGCGTTTCAACGACTTACCCCTTCTTCGCCTTTTATTTGACTTTTTTTAGTCGCTCTGAGCACTTTATACGTATATCTCTTCTTGTGAACTAGGTTATCAACATCAACTATCAAACTATAACTTAGATATACATGATGCGGCAACTAATAATGCGTATATGATGTTGTGGAATGAAACAGTAGGGAAAAAGAGGATCCATAGAAATTTCGTCATGTATTTTATGATACGTAAAAGATCATTTCCAGCCATTGCAATCAGGTGAAAAGAAACATTGTATTTATTGTATAGTCTGACAGATACATTGGCCAAAATAACAACTGGCGTATGATTACTACATTTAAGCTGTTACTGGAATTGAAGTATTTCACGGAGGTACATCAAAAGTTTCTGTCAACAGGTCACAGTTTCTTGCCATGTGACAGAGATTTTGTCTCTTATGGAAAAACGGAAGAAAACAGCCAAGGTGTTTATACCAAATGAGTGGATAGAAGTTATATTTCAAGCGCGAAAAAACAATCCCTTTAACGTAGTGTGCATGCAAAGAGAAGATTTTAAAGATGTTTCAAGATTAAAAACGTCACTTTACAAGAATCCTAAATTTAAACTCATTAAATCTCTTTGGAATAAATTAAGTTCAGACGATATCAATACTACGTCCATGGGCATCATATTCCATCGTCAAAAATATTCATAAGCACAATCAGAATGCCTTTTTGCTCAAATAGACAGTCTACCTTTAGCTTATGTTGGAATATTACCTATTTCGGCAGCTAAACAAGCTGATTTAGTCGATATGTGTAAATATATGGATCGCACTCACCACACATTCTACCAAAATTTGATATCTGATTGATGCTTGTGTAATTTAGTTTTATTTACTGTATACTTGTATTTTATAATATAATGCTTTAGTGTTTTACCCATAATCTCTTCGTGTATCTTATAAATATAATAAAACTCATTACATTACGTATTTTCAACACTAAAATATTTAGCTTGCTATCATGTGCTGAAATAAATGAACATCTAAAGAACGCTGTAACCTACCTTGTCCTTACAATGTTATTTATGCTTAACACGCATGGTTGGCTACAGTGTAGGAAAATTAAGTAAAATCGTATTACTACATATGAAAAAAGGTTGCAACCATCAGTGCTATATGTTTTTTGATGTTTGGCATTAAAATTAATAAATTTTAGATTTCTATGCCTGCTGAAAAATTGACTACATGCAGGTTACAACGTTGTTCGAACCGATGCTTTAATTTCTTATTTGTTATTCAGATATATCTAAATATTTTGAGTTTTCTGTATTCGATATCTGGATATTCATTAATGTCGGATAATTAGAAACGTCAGTAGTACATATCGGTAAATTTGGTTAACTTTCTTAGAGATAAGGAAACCATTAGTTTTGCTCTCTTTGAGGCAGTTTCTAAAACGAGTATACATTTTAATTTATAATATACCTCTTTACCTTAGTGTTTATACAAAAAACAGTATTTCGATATTTATTATATTCTTATCATACATAATTTGCATTTAAATCGGTCACTATCAAATCACAACAACCTAATTAAAAACTTCTTTTAACTATGCATTGGCATAAAAGAGCACTAACTAATGATTTTACTTAAACGAAACCCCACATTACAACAAATTGCAGCAGGCGCAATACACTTTCTGCTAAGCAAAAACCCCATAATCGGCATTCCTAAGCTAGAGGTCCATATTCACACGTATAATATATTTTTGCTTAAAGATGTGTTCATATGAGGTTTTACAATAGTATTAGGGTCAATAATGTTACATGCAAGAATAAATTTAGGAAATATTAGAAATGACTGATTTTTCTATGTAAAATAGTAGTATACACTCTTAGAAACATATAGAAGGTAATATCTACTTTTGGAGATATAGGGTTTTTACATAAGATGGCAGTATAATACAAAGAATTTATTAATTACATTTTTATTACAATAACTACATATTTTTAAAAGCTCAGAATTAACCTGCTGTTGCTGGTCAGTCATCTTGCTTTTTCAGATAACATAAGTTAAAGCAAAGTATTTCACTGTGCTTCCCTGTTAAAAATATATGCACCTTTCACACACAATTTACGTATCAAAAGGCATTACACAATTAACTTTATTAAATAACGAGGTATGTAGTGAGCTTACCTATGAAAACCATCACGATTAATTATCCAAGTCTCAAATTCAGCAGTCGTATATTAAAATTAATGCGATACCTAGAAACTAATGCTATGAGAAACGTACCTAAATTCTAATATACTTTAAAAGAACATTTTTAGCAGCTGCATAGTTTTTGCTGTTTTTATACATAACATGCAAGTTATATGCAGCTTCTCTTTTCAAATTTAAATTTGGATATTTGTCAATCATTGGACTTTTATATTCTAGAACTAAATTATAGTAATGTACTGATAAGTGAACCAATCCAAAATGTTGATACAAACGACCTAAATTGTAATTAATTTCCTGACAAGCATCTTTACTCCGCATTGTTGAATATTTTATAAACAATGCAATTGCCGTTTTGGTCACTTTTTCCTTACTTCTAGTAAATTTTTGACCAAAAATATGAAGTAAAACACAACCTAATAAAATGCACGTTAATGGTGTTGCATTGCTCCTCAGTTTACTCAAATAATAGCCCAAACCTATCTGTATATTACCAACAGTAAGACAATAATTTGCTTAAATGAAGGTTTCGTGTGTTACTCGATAAAAATCTCATTACAAAGCGTGAATGTCGAATATCATCAGCAGGCTGTAATAAAACGTTAAATAAATTCCATGCTAAATTATTTTTCAAATGATGAAGAACAAACTCGCGAATTATTGGATATGCATGATAACTGTCTTTGTTGTAAATGCTTGCATAAAAGCCCAACAACCCTAATTCGTCATATTTATTTTTAAAACGAGTTGATGTCAATGCTGTAAATATTAATCTCTGTAATATTGTATACTTCTTACGATTAACACAACAATTACAAGCTTCTATGAATAAATTGTACTCTTCTTCTACAGTAGGTTCTCCTATAGTAATAAACGTTGGTTTGACATCAAGACTCTCACCTCTAAATTCGCGAATCCTTTTTAATCGTGCTAATTTTTCTTGTGTTCGCTCTAGATACATAACAGCACGTATTTCTTCATAGTGCCGTAGTTTTTCACAATGGCGCCATATTAATAGTTCGACTGATTCTATATACTGTTCGAACTCGTCTAATTTTTTTAACAGTTTTATTTTTAACACCAAGAGATTAATGTTAATCTCTTGCATATTAGAATCTTGGTTTAGAATAGCAATAGCTTCAACTTTTTTATCAATTTTTGTTAGCACTTCGGCAAGGTTATATCTAACTTCCATGTGTAATGGTGCCATTTGTATTACAGTACGGTAACTTTCAATTGCCTCAGCCAACAAGCCACAAGCTCTCTGACAATCGCCGTATTTAAACCACACAGCGGCTAAAGAATAATTGTTACTTTTGATCAAGGGAATTAGCAATTTTAATGCAGTTTCAAAGTGGCTTGCAATCATAAGAGCTTCAATAACATCTAAAAATACGTCACCCACTTGTTCAACTTCCTCGTCTAGAAGCAACAACGGTTCTAGTAATCCATCAAGTAGATGAAATGCTTTTAGTTTTACGACACAAATAATAAATTTTGTAAGAAAATCAATCGATAAATTCGGGGGCATTTTGTATGAAATAAATTCTATGGTATTATCTTCAGTTACCGAAAGCTCCATTTCAATGTTGCAGTGTTCCAAAAATAAATCCAATACTTGTGTAAAATTTTCGTTTAATATTAATAACTCCAACATAATATTAACTATTTCTGGGGTTACTTGTTTTGGACACCTTGTAAATGGTATATTCAGAGCACCAATAGCACTTTTATATTCTTTCATGTTGAAATATTCCCGTGCTACTTTCAATGCAATTTCTGGCAAAAAACTATAACACGAAGGTGTCAAACATAACATCATTTTTATGTAGGACCTTAACATATTTCTATTATCGCCTTTTAAACGAAGCAATTGGATTCGTTTTAAATGTAACCGAATATTTTTTGGGTTTATACGTAATGCATTGGTATAACAAAAAATCGCTTGGTTAATTTTTTTCATTTTGATTGAGAATTGTGCACAACGTACCCATAAGTCTACATTTCGTGAATTACAAAGTGCCCCAACCATATAATATTCTAACGACTTATTTGGATCAGAAGATTCAAATATTTGTGCTAAAGTAATATATGGTTCAGGAGTGACAGAGTGTTGTCTGATAATTTCATAACACATCTTCATTGCAGTTTCATGATCACCTCGTGCAAATCTTAAATTAGCTTCTCCCGTGAGTGCCTTAATATGAGGAGGGACTTTTATTGGCCGCAAATGCTGAGATTTAGTATCTTCCAAGATTTGCTGGTCATTGATAAAATTCTTCTTTTTTCATTTTATTAGCAATATCTAGTTAATCCTAACTCTAAATTGTTATCCTAAATTCTATTTACACCTATCTTAACTCATGATTATTATTTACAGAAGGCTCTGTACTAAACATTTTATCTCCCTATTTCCTATCTATTTACCCTTTTCCATTTTTCCTAAATTTATACTACATATTATAATCTACCAATATTTCACTCACTATTTGTCTATACTTTTCCTATTTCTCCTAAATTTACACTACCTTTGCGATCTACTAATGTTTCACTCTCTATTTGTTAATACTTTCCCTATTTACATACTACCTATTATAATCTACTAATATTTCACTCCCTATTTATCCATACTTTTCTTATTTATCATAAATGTATCATTATATTTTCATTTTTCTAATGAACCACTTTTATTTTTCTATCCCCATTTATTTATCTATACTTTTTCCATTTACCTATACTTTTCCTATTTTCATAAACATATTATCATCTCTTCATTTTTCTCTCATTTATCTATCCCTATTTATCTATACTCTTTCCATCTACATATACTTTTCCTATTTTTCATAAATGTATCCTCTCTTCATATTTTTAATGAACCACTCCTATTTATTTATTCATACATTTTCTTATTTACATTATCCTTTACTAAATATTGTTCTTCTTCAAATATTTCTACTAAACTAGTTTCCATTTACATACTTCTTCCCCTTTCTATCAACCTATACTGCTCCTACTTTTCCTACACCTATCCTAATTTCTTATTAACCTATCCTATTATATCCTTGCTTAATTCTCCTATCCTAATTTATAGTGATATCCGTATTTAACTAATTGTTTATCTTACAGTATGTACACCTTTCTCCATTATTAAAAGATTTTTCTCGGCAATAATCTTATCTTTCTTATTACCACTACACACTATCTTTTCAAAATTATTTTCTAAAGTTAAGTTGTTATTTGCATTGCTTTTCTCCTTAATATTTCCTACTTCGTATTCCAAAATTTTTATTTCCCCCTTAAAGAACTCACACTTCTTCTTGCTCATTTTTCTCCCTAAATTTAATTTAAACAAAATTTGTTCAGACTTATCTAGATTTTGACACGACACTCCCAAATTCTTCATACAACCCCATATCACATTCTTATTTTTTAACAAACCAAAAGGAACCACTTAACACTTATAGTTTTGTCCTTTCATATAAAAACCGATATATTTTCTTGATTCTTTTTCTGGTGGTTTCATTAAACGGCTTCGTGTCTACAACTTCTGATTTATTCACACCTTTTGCTATTTTGGATTCTGATCCTATTAATTCTGAATTCTTCATTAATAATGCCTTCACCCTATCTTTCATTTCTTCTGGAAATTTTATTTCATCATCAATATCCGCCTTTATATCAACTTCACCCTCAAATTGATTAATATTTAAGCAGTCTCCTTCGACTTCAATACTTTCCTCAATATCCCATTTTATACATTCCCCTTTTACATCTATTACCTTTCCTTCGGCTTTTATTTTTAATCCCAACTTATCAATTATGTCCATACCAAATATTACATCTACTCTTTACCCCGGCACTATAATTAATTCATTCTCAAACTTCATCTTACCCACTTTACATTCCAGAATTATTATCTTATTCACACTTGAAAATCTCTTGCTATTTGGTGCTATTAAATTAAACTTCCTAATAGGCATCATTCACCTCATTAACTTTTCCCGTTTAACAAAATCTTCAGACAGTAACGACGCTTCTGCTCCCATATCAATGAGTGTTCCACCTCTACTATTTCCAGTTTTCAATTTAATTATCGGTAATAAGCTTTTATTCAAATCCTTTTCCATTTCACATTTTATATATTCACGCTGGTGTTCATATCCATTAATTCTTAAGGGCTTACTTGGTTTGTCCTCATTCAAAATCTTGATTCGACGTAGATGGTCTTGCCTGACTCGTAACTTCTGCATAGGTACGGTTCGTTCTTATTGGTTGTGCTGATTGTTCCCGATGTCGTGCTTTTGGTGTATACTGATTTATGTTCCTGTCGTGGTTCGTTTGCTCTGTTTCTCTTCTTGGCATGTCTCTTGTGTTCCAATTTCTTTTAAAATTATTATCGTTGCAGTTATTGTAATTATTTCTATAAAAATTTCCCCTATTATTCAATCTATTATTTTCTGTGCTTCTTTGCATTCTAACTATGTTTTCTCGCTGTCTTTGTATCGACCTACCTTCCGCCACACGATTCTGTCCTAACTCATCACAACGTTGTAGATATTCCAAGAAAATCTCCCTATTTACAATATTTTGAATCATCACATAATGTCTTATCTTTTCTCCAAAATGTCCCGCTAAGTACTTTATGATTTGTGTTTCTTCCATCGGCGGATCTAATTGCTTCGCTATACTGAATATTTGTATGCTGTATAGTTCTTGTGTCATCCCTAAGTTCTGATTATATTTTCCTGTAATTAAATTATCTCGCGCCTTGTATTTTTGATTGTCACCCCAAAATTTTCTTAAAAATCTACTTTCAAACTCCTGAAATGTCCCTATCTCATTTTCTATCAAGTCGAACCATATTTCCGCACTTCCTTTCAACATTGACCTGACGAAATTTAGATTGTACCTTTTATCCGTCGATCCCTATATTAATTTTGTTATATTATTCAAGGAAACTTTTGGATTCTCCTTGTTGTCCCCGTAAAATTTGGAATATTGCTCAACTGATATTTCCGGTCTATTTATCTTAGTGTAGTGCCCCTGATTCCTACCAGCATTTTTGAATTCTAATTTTAAATTACCTAATTTTCTATTTACATCATTAAGTCCTATTTCACAATTTCCCAAATCTTTTTACCTAAATCTGTAATCCGATTATTAGTTTCCTTTTCACATGTTTCCTGATCTAATTTAATTTTCCAAACATCGTCCCTAACTTTATCCACATCGTCCTTCATTCTAATAAATTTATTCTCAAATTGTACCAGCATTTCCGCGATTGTCTGATTCGTTTCTTTTAGTCCGTCGCTTATAATTTTTATTTCGGCACCTAACTTTCCCAATTTTCCTTAATCTGCATCTTGATGGCCTCTTCGCTTTTGTCCATTTTTCTTGTATACGTTAATAAGATTGACATCATTTCCGATTGTTGTGATATCTGTTATTCTTCACTTTGACTTCGCGTCAATAGTTATCCTTGCATTTCCATAAATACATCCTGTAAAATTAAGCTTTCTTGGGACCCTATTTCTACCCCTTGGTTCTTTAAAGCTTCTCTGGTTTCCTTTATTCGTTTATCCATTTTTAAATTTTTAAAATTTCAAATTCCTTGCAGATTTTAAATTTCCTAACCCTTATTAAATTTTATTCGTGCCTCTACAAATATTTAATTTTTAAATTTCTTTTTGTGATGTTCGTGCCCCACGATTTTGGTCGCCATAAAATTTGCTGTGATATTCTCCCACGATTGTGTGTACCATAAAATTACTGTGTTATTCTCCCCAGCGTTGGGCCGTCATAAAATTGTTGTGATACCCGATTTTAGATTAACAAGCACCTACAATAAAATTGTTGTTATTCTTCCCAGCGTTGGGCCGTCATAAATTTTCTGTGATATTAACTGTCTGATTCCTTTATTATTTTAAGCCCCAATGTTATGAAATGTTAAATTAGGCTTTTACCCCGAATAGATCTTATTGAATTAAATAAAGCAATTCTACAATACACAATATAATCATTGATAATATTTACAACTCTGAAAATTTTCCCTTTTTACAGAATATCTACATATACCAGATTTATGGTTTTCTGAAAGTCGGCAAAAATATCTTTTACTTATTCAGGGATCTTCAAACGATCCAAGATTCCTATTCCCTTGTCATAAATTGTTAAGTGACCCTTTTTGATGACTTACAAATACACAGTGTGATAAATAATAAATAATAAATTAAAAACAGTTTTCAATAATAAAGTGTATGAAGATTGCTAACCTGGAATGGGTTCTGTAGTTCCATCCTAGTCCATGATCTGCACCCCCTTTCTGTGTCCGCTTTCCTTATTAATGTGCTTGCCCCATAAATTGTTTCCAATTAAAATGGAGCCAAGTCAGAATATATCCAAATTAGAATACTTTAATTTTTAAACTATCTCCAAAATTTGAGTACGTTCAAATTTCGGAGTGCCAAATTAAAGTCGTCTTAATCAAAATATGTCTCCAATTGAAAGTCGAAATTAAAAGTCGATATTAAAAGCCAAAATTAAAGTCCAGATTGAAAGCCCTGTTTTATTGATATTAGAAATGGATTTTAATTAAGTCGTTTTACTTACGTCTATTTCTAGATCGGTCTATTTTCGTTGCATAAATTCTCGCACTTCTTAACTCTGGTTTACTTTGATTTTTGCTTCACTGGTTACGTAAGTTCTTAACACTTTTGATTATAGTCGTTGCCCAGTTTGAATATAGACTAAACCTGTCGCTCCGTCACTATCATGGTATTATTTGAGAAATTCCAACTTTTGCCTTCCATTAACTCACGTATTTGGATGTTTGTTAAATTTTATCGTCTAAATTGAATCGCATGGTGTTTGTTTATTTCTACAGAATATTGGATTTTTGAACAAATGTGATTTCTTCCAGTCACGTACGATTTTCTAATATTGAATTATTTAGAATGCGTGTACGATGATATTTTAAACGCAATTGTTACATCTTTGCAATGCCAATTTATCTAGGTTTCTTGATGTAACGTGTGACAAACACTGTCGAAAGCTTTCGAAACATCGGCGTATACTGTATCAACTTGTAATCCACTTTCCAAACTATTTATAAGAAAATCATGATACATGGCAAGGTTAGTGACAGTGGAGCGGGCCTTTAAAGAAGCCATGCTGTTCGATAGCAATACAATTTTTAAATACACTGAATAACTCATCGCATATGATGGACTCAAACAGCTTAGCAATAGAGGATAAAATTGATATCCCACGATAATTCTCGATTTTAGCACGGTCACCCGATTTAAATACTGGGATTAAAAATGACCTTTTTCAAGCTAGGGGAAATGTTCCACTACTAAAGCTTTTATTAAAGAGAATCACTAAAGCTTGCGATACACTATCACAGCATTGGTGTAGGAATAAGGAAGGAATGCTGTCAGATCTCACACACTTAAATGAATCTAAGGCATGAATTTTTCTTTTTACTTCATCTTCAGTAAAGATATGTGAAACAAGAGTAGTGCTATTGTAAGAATATTTATGTTCTCATGCATTTAATCCCGTGTATTTTATATACAATGTGCTCTCAATTAACAATATGTAGGATAACCGATTTACTCTTATAATTTCTGAAATTGTGTGCCTTTCTTAATGTGGAAGTTGTATTTCTGTATTCTACGACTCCCATGACTTAACCTACCCTATTATCATAGCAATATATATATGTCGCTTAAGTTAATTTGCTTTTCCACCGTCGATATCTACTTTTGGAGATACAGGGTTTTTACATAAGAGAGCAGTACAACACTCAAAGAATTTATTAACTACATTTTTATTACAATAACTACATATTTTGAAAAGCTCAGAATTAACCTGCTGTTGCGGGTAAGTCATCTTGCTTTTCCAGATAACATAAGTTAAAGCAAAGTATTTCACTGTGCTTCCCTGTTAAATATCTATGCATCTTTCACACACAATTTACATATCAAAATGCATTAGACAATTATCTTTATTAAATAACGAGGTATGTTGTGAGTCTGCCTATGGAAACCATCAGTCTCAAATTCAGCAGTCGTGTATTAAAATTAATGCGTTACCTAGAAACTAAAGCTATGAGAAATATACCTAAATTCTAATATATTTTAAAAGAACATTTTTAGCAGCTGCATAGTTTTTGCTGTTTTTATACATAACATGCAAGTTATATGCAGCTTCTCTTTTCAAATTTAAATTTGGATATTTGTCAATCATTGGACTTTTATATTCTAGAACTAAATTATAGTAATGTACTGATAAGTGAACCAATCCAAAATGTTGATACAAACGACCTAAATTGTAATTAATTTCCTGACAAGCATCTTTACTCCGCATTGTTGAATATTTTATAAACAATGCAATTGCTGTTTTGGTCACTTTTTCCTTACTTCTAGTAAATTTTTGACCAAAAATATGAAGTAAAACACAACCTAATAAAATGCACGTTAATGGTGTTGCATTGCTCCTCAGTTTACTCAAATAATAGCCCAAACCTATCTGTATATTACCAACAGTAAGACAATAATTTGCTTCTAATAACCTTAAATGAAGGTTTCGTGTGTTACTCGATAAAAATCTCATTACAAAGCGTGTATGTCGAATATCATCAGCGGGCTGTAATAAAACGTTAAATAAATTCCATGCTAAATTATTTTTCGAATGATGAAGAACAAACTCGCGAATTATTGGATATGCATGATAACTGTCTTTGTTGTAAATGCTTGCATAAAAGCCCAACAACCCTAATTCGTCATATTTATTTTTAAAACGAGTTGATGTCAATGCTGTAAATATTAATCTCTGTAATATTGTATACTTCTTACGATTAACACAACAATTACAAGCTTCTATGAATAAATTGTACTCTTCTTCTACAGTAGGTTCTCCTATAGTAATAAACGTTGGTTTGACATCAAGACTCTCACCTCTAAATTCGCGAATCCTTTTTAATCGTGCTAATTTTTCTTGTGTTCGCTCTAGATACATAACAGCACGTATTTCTTCATAGTGCCGTAGTTTTTCACAATGGCGCCATATTAATAGTTCGACAGATTCTATATACTGTTCGAACTCATCTAATTCTTTTAACAGTTTTATTTTTAACACCAAGAGATTAATGTTAATCTCTTGCATATTAGAATCTTGGTTTAGAATAGCGATAGCTTCAACCTTTTTATCAATTTTTGTTAACACTTCGGCAAGGTTATATCTAACTTCCATGTGTAATGGTGCCATTTGTATTACAGTACGGTAACTTTCAATTGCCTCAGCCAACAAGCCACAAGCTCTCTGACAATCGCCGTATTTAAACCACACAGCGGCTAAAGAATAATTGTTACTTTTGATCAAGGGAACCAACAATTTTAATGCAGTTTCAAAGTGGCTAGTCGTCATAAGAGCTTCAATAACATCTAAAAATACGTCACCCACTTGTTCAACTTCCTCGTCTAGAAGCAACAACGGTTCTAGTAATCCATCAAGTAGATGAAATGCTTTTAGTTTTATGACACAAATAATAAATTTTGTAAGAAAATCAATCGATAAATTCGGAGGCATTTTGTATGAAATAAATTCTATGGTATTATCTTCAGTTACCGAAAGCTCCATTTCAATGTTGCAGTGTTCCAAAAATATATCCAATACTTGTGTAAAATTTTCGTTTAATATTAATAACTCCAACATAATATTAACCATTTCTGGGGTTACTTGTTTTGGACACCTTGTAAATGGTATATTCAGAGCACCAATAGCACTTTTATATTCTTTCATGTTGAAATATTCACGTGCTACTTTCAATGCAATTTCTGGCAAAAAACTATAACACGAAGGAGTCAAACATAGCATCATTTTTATGTAGGACCTTAACATATTTCTATTATCGCCTTTTAAACGAAGCAATTGGATCCGTTTTAAATGTAACCGAATATTTTTTGGGTTTATACGTAATGCATTGGTATAACAAAAAATCGCTTGGTTAATTTTTTCCATTTTGATTGAGAATTGTGCACAACGTACCCATAAGTCTACATTTCGTGAATTACAAAGTGCCCCAACCATATAATATTCTAACGACTTATTTGGATCAGAAGATTCAAATATTTGTGCTAAAGTAATGTATGGTTCAGGAGTGACAGAGTGTTGTCTGATAATTTCATAGCACATCTTCATTGCAGTTTCATGATCACCTCGTGCAAATCTTAAATTAGCTTCTCCCGTAAGTGCCTTAATATGAGGAGGGACTTTTATTGGCCGTAAATGCTGAGATTTAGTATCTTCCAAACCGTCCAGGATTTGCTGGTCTTGTGTTTCTTCATCATCCAACAAATATTCATAATTATCAAGAGCTATTTCACCAGATAAATATTTATGCATAATTTCGGCTGTAGCAGGTGGAATATACTTTTGCTCGGTTGATTCTACATCATCAACTTCGTGCGAGGAGCTAGCTCCACTAGGACTTGGCTGTGATACTACAGGCGAATCTTCAGTTTTTGGGGAAACAGATACACTTTCCATTTTAAATATTAACCGTATTACCTTTAAGTAACATTAATATTATAAACAGCGTTCTATTTTTCCAATAAAATATTTATAAACAAATGGGTATTTTGAGGTTAGGGAACTTTAAACGAACACAGAGTAAAAAGCAATTAGAACATACAAAACCCAATCCCAAAAGATGATCCAAGATATTTAACTAGCAACGGACCGTTATTGCGATTGGTTAAGATACGCATTCTATCAAAATTTCATTTCTTTAAATTTTTCTGAAGCCTATCTTCCTTTTGCGGAAATAAATCTATTTTTGAGAAAAAATATTTGCCCTTATTTTATGATTTATTAGTACTTATTATATATTTAAAGGGTCATACCAAAAACTACCGTAGTTAAAAAATACAGAATTATATAACACCTATCCATGCTATTGTAATTAAAAACTATTGTTTTTACAGCAGTACTCAAACCATAAGGGATTTTGAAATACAGTCAACGTTTATGTTTGTATAGCGTTTGAAAAGGCTTCACAAACTTAACATCAAACCGCGGGATACCTGCACTACAAATTATGTTAATGTGTTCCTCGAGATTGGGTTCATGACGCATAAAAATATAGGGATGGACAAACTGTTCATATCTAATGACGTGTATTAACGATAGAACATTTCCTCTTAAAAAACCCGCCGAACAGTCGCAAGAAAAGACTATACACAATATGCAATCATAATCTGTTCTGTCGCAACCAAATTATCCTGAACGCATTTTGTGTCTTTTAAATAATTTGATGTTGCTAAATTTAACTTCTTTTTTGTCAAAGCGTAGTTCCATCTGCTTGGATATGTAAATTAAGAAAATGTACGTGTGTACTGTACTATAATCCGTATATTTTTATTAAATCCTCATAACACCTTCATACAATTAATGTTTTAAAGGTAGCTTTGTGCTAACGAATAATTGGATATAATTTTTCGATTTCTCGAACAAAACTAAACAATATTTTGAATGAATTAATTCGTAGAAAGTTCGTGCGCAGAAAGATTTCGTTAAAATAAGCAGGATTCAAAATATACCTAACTTTTTAATAACAGACTTGTCTTCGGTTTTTTTTTTAGAACAACAGTACAAAAATAAAAATAATAGAAATGGATTCTAATCTTCTAATCTGTGATACAGTAATATTTCACTTCCAATTGTTTATTGTGATATTCAAATAATTTTTTGGGTGGTTATTTGTCTCGCGGCTTGTATGGTTTTTATTGGTAAGTAGTTTTTGTTTGCGTTAGAGATATATAGTTTATTTCGATAATGCATAACGTTTTATTCTTCTATGATCATATTCATTGTCTCTTATAAATTTTGGGGATGTTGGAATCTTAATTTGTTTGATAACCGTTCAGGTAGTGCGTTTATATAGGTGTCTAGTGCCATTTCGTCATACATTTTTGTTTTCAATAAGCGGATATTTTGGTCGGGTTCTTCAATTTGTAATTTTGTTAGAATTAAACTTCGTACGTCTTGACATTTCATTCCGAATTGATATGGGGATTGGTTACTTTTTATTCTTAGGTTTATTAGATCGCGGATTAGACATTTGATGTTCCTTTGGTGTCCGAAATATGCAATTAGAATGCGTTTGAAGTACTCCTATTGTTCAAGGTCATTTCGGCTGGCAATTAGCGTTAGTGCCCGTCTGGTCAGTTTACTTATTATTAAGCGTAAAAGTAGAACATTGCGATCGTTGTCCTGGTTTATAAAAGGTTTTTAAAAACATTTCACATTCGGTAATAAAATTTTCTAGGTTATATTGAGTGATACTTTCGAGATAAATCTTTATATCGGATTTCATGGTCGTTAATGATTGCTTTCGGTTCTAATTAATATCAAGTTTTTGTTTAAATTGAGATTTACTTTTTGGTTTGGTTTGTATTGGGTTATTTAAAGAACTGCTCTACTTATATTTTATCTGTAGTTATACGGTGTTATATAATTTAATTGCAGAGTTTTTGCTTGGTAATGCGTAGTCAATTACTGTAGCCTTGAGTGTATTTTTATACTTTGCAGATATTACAGTTGTGGCGAATTGAGTTTTAATTTTCTCAATGGCTTTGTGTAGGTAATAATCTTTTGCAATAATTGCGTTATAATTGTGCGTCTTTATTTCGGCATTTCTGAGTAATTAAGTGTCTGTAATAATTAGTCGCTATATTCGTCTCAGTAGGTGTTGCATTGATAAGTGCATAAAATTCTCCTTTATAATTGTATAATGAAAATGTCTAATTATAAAGTTTTAAGTCTTCTGAATGGTGTTATTTTAGTCTCGGTGATTAGTTTTGTTACATTAAATTGCATAAATGCTTCTCTATAATTAAATACTTTTGTACTGAAAGTATTTAATTGTAACTTTATAGAGTTGGATTTTTCTAAATGGTTTTTATTTAGTGATAGTTTCCGGTAGTAGTTGTATGAGAATTTACGTTATAATTTGCACACTTTGCTGAGTAAAAATTTTTAATAATAAATTACAAATGCTTCTACAATTATACACTCTGTCAATTTTTTGCACTGAAGTGTTTAATTTATAGAATTTGCTGAAGGTTAAGTTTTGAATAAATCGTTTCTGTGATTAATTATTTTAATATGAATTGCGTTTTATTGATACATTAAGCTTTCAGTAATAATATTTGCTGTACATAAAATGGTAAAATAATTGCGTTCTGTATTAATACTTCAAAGTTTTAGACTTGCTGAATTAAATCGTTTCGTTTTATATTAATAATTCGTAATAACCTGTGCATATAAGTGCGTCTTTGTAGTTCTTTTCTTTTAAATAAGTTTTCGTGTTTAAAAATAAGTTTTCGTAGTAAATAAGTAAATTCTTTTTATAAATGATATGAATGCTAAATTGTGATAATAATAATTAAAAAATCTGTACATAAAATTTTCTTACTAGCTAGCATCAATAATTTGTAAAGGAATAAATTGGTTAGGATAAACGAAATTTTTATCGTTGCTCTCATATGTTTTTCTTTCTTGGGTTCGATCGATTTTTGTACCCTGTCCAAGTTTTGTTTCTTTGGGCTTGGTCGAGTTTTGTACCTTGTCCAAATTTGTTTTGTTTTTCCAGTTTGCGAATTGAAATTCCAGACCACCAGTGCTTCGAATTTGGGTTTCCTAGTGACCTTCTGGATCTGTACCGCTGCGCCAGTTACGTTTTGGGCTTTGGGAGCTACCTTTTTAAAAAGTTTTCTTCCAAAACTTCTTGTAACAATTATTTATTTAACAGAAATTACAATTAAAATTTTGACAAACTATATAATAAATATATAAAAATATATAATAAACTATCAAAATTACTAATAATTGAAGTTAAATTATGGTGAGTAGCTTAAGCAACCAACAATGTAAAAGCTGAGAGGCTCAAAACTGAGTGACTAATTTGGGGGTTCCGGGGTATTTGTGTTATTCCTGCCCCTCGCATTTATGTAGGAACGGCAAAGCTCAAGTCTGCTTATTTCTTTTATTTAATTATATTATCTAATGTAACAATCTTAATTCTAATAATTGCGGTTTTTTAACAGTCTGTGACCTACACCTGCAGTATCACTTTCGTCTGGAATACAATCTATTCACATCCGTTCTCACAACTTGCTTGTGAATTTTTATTAGCCCTTTCTTCATTTATCCTTTAATTACAATGCTGCATCTAACTTAAGTTTCTTAATAATTTTTTAATAATTTCTATTTAATTATACATATATGGATTTGGAAGATATGTAACTCGCGCGGAGCAAGAAACTGGTTCCAGGTAGCACTAAAAATTACACGAGTATGTTCCCAGAAAATACATAAGAACTTTCTGTCATCGGGATGAATAAATATGGAGCGAAGCATTTGTCAAATGTCACATGTTAGTGCAATTTGCGGAATACGAAATCTTGTGATAACCAAACTAATATCAGCTTGTCATTTAGGCCCCTTTAAAAGAATGTTGTTAAGGCTTAAATTATTTATGTTCTTATCAGCGGGCCTAAACACAACCAAGTGGCGTTTTCTTTACAACTCCGTGGTGAGCCATAATATAGGGAGATGAAACTAGAGCAGGGGTTAAATGATTCTCGAAAATGTAATCAGACATATTTTATGTATATAACTTATGATATTCTTTATCATGCTGGAACCTCGTTTCCAGTTTCATGGAGCGATTTACAGCGAGCGCTCTAGTTGATCCTAGTTCGTGAGAG
This sequence comes from Platerodrilus igneus, assembly GCA_036346225.1. NCBI lineage: Eukaryota > Metazoa > Arthropoda > Insecta > Coleoptera > Lycidae > Platerodrilus > Platerodrilus igneus. Next base: position 1,218,185 of record JARFIW010001719.1, on the reverse strand, counting down.
ATATTTTCTTTAAAGGGTTTATAAACCATATATCAACCGCAGTCGGTGCGTGTTGTGGATTTAAAATATTGTTCGCAAGTACTTTCGTCCGGTAAAAATATTGGTGGGAAAATTATTTCCTCTGATTTCCAGAAAGAACGTATGGTGTTGAGCGAAGTTTTTATTTTTACAAAATTCGATGTTATATCGCTCCATAAATTTATGTTTTATGATGAAAAAATAATATATTTGCAGAAACTTGAATAGTTATAAAAAGTTTATTTTAGTTCTAAGTTAAATCTAAACGAGACCCTGATATTTGTGAAGAAATGCTGCTTGGAAAACATGTACCCAGCATTTATAGTTATTTAACAGTTCCACACATGTATAATAAATGACTGCTTCATAAAAGACGAATTCTAACAAACTTCAGAAACTACATAATTTAAAATTCTCAAGATTTATCAAGTTCACAGACTAGAATGTAACATAAACGATTTCATAGAGTTTTCAGTTGGTTTGAATTAACACTACATCTAAAATTCTTATTTAAGCTTTGAATGAGAAATTCGAATAATCAACAATATAAAAGCACGTGTTCACTACAAATCTGCAGGTGTGTATCAGAATTTTAAGATTTTATCAACGCAGGTGTTAGATATGAATTCATTTTCTAGTAAACCAGAAAACGCTTGTCTACGACGTCGAAATTTCTATCTATAAATACCGGCGAAGATCAACTAGCTCTCTACGTTTTGATTTTTCTGAAGATTTTAAGCATTTCAGTGGCTCTGTCTCCTGCTTGTCGGACAAAAAAATGTTTATAATTATGAACGCACAGCTTGTTTTGATATACTATCAGATGTAAACATTTTAATATTCTTCGTATAGCTATTATAGTATAGATGGAGGAATGAATTTTAATGTCATTAAAAACTTAAACAGTTGGAAAGAAATTATTTAAAATAACAAATACCTGCAGAAAAATAACGACGGAACCGCACGAAGGCGTTGATCTCGAAGCACATAGATATTTTATCAAGGTAAGATTGATAAAACTCACAGATATTTTCCATTTGTTACATGCTTTATTTTAAAAGTCTAGCTATAATCTGAGATGCGGTTTACAAGGGTGTTAACCTTGCAATATTTTTCTATGATTTGCTTTTTATTCAAGTCTTTGTAAAATTTCTGAATAATAAACAAATGGTGACGTTGTTTTGTTAAAAGCAAATTCTAATTTTGTAAATAGTGTGTTTCTCAGTACTTATTTTTAGTCATTGTCTACATAATAAAAATGTTATGGTTCAATAGGTAAATAAACTTGTACGTAAGTTCATTTTGTATATATATTTCTTGTAGGCAAATGGAATATAGTGAGAGACATATTGCATACCGCATTAACGTTAGCCACTATTAAAGTCGTTACTAATTATTGTATTATGCTTTATACTTTATTGGTTTTATTTTTAACCTAGAAGAGTTCAAATTGACCGTTCGAACAAGGAAAATTTTCCTGAAATTTATTTATTGAATCTTTCACTTGTAGATGAGTTTTGAGTAATTATTGTATGTACTGAAGTATATGAGTATCTTCTTCGAACAACATTTGTAAATGATTTCTTAACGTTTTTATAAGAAATTGCTTTTGAATGTGTTGCTCTAGATTTTGTTGTATAATTATCCAATTTGATATATTTGTAAAGGGATTGCAGGCCAGTAATTTCTTTAAAAATGCTACATCATCCTAGCAACTAAATCTTATGCGCTTTTTTTTAGTTTTGAACATTTCTTATATTCTCCAATTACCAAATAACGCTCTGAAAACAAAGATTACTTTGAGCTGTAAATTAATTATCTGAAAACTAACCGCCAAAAAAATGTAACGATTATTGACGAAGTCATCCGATAGTATTTAAAGCCTCTTTTATTAGTGATAATAACCATCCATTAGTAACGCCACACTTTTATAAAGACAAGCTTTAAATAATTTTGCCTGCGCATGAGCAGAATATAAAATAATAAGGCACATCTTATTAGTGCCTGATGTTATAATCGTTTGCAATATCTCTCTACGTATAAGGAAGTTGTATTATTAAATGGCTTTTATGAAATATTTCTTATTCTTAACCATTTACCAATGAACTGGAAAAATTTAAGATATTAGTTATTTAATACTCTTTGGTTTTCTGATCGCACCCTGTTTAGGGAATTTTAGGCTAAGGATATATTGTGCATTAGTTTGTTCACGCGTAGTTTTTTATTGGTGTTACCATTGCATTGAAGTCAAAGATTAGTTGATTAAAGTATTCATCTTGTCATTATTCAGAGGTGGCTTGTTTGTAAATGATAGTTATTTGTTTTATTATTTTATACAGTGCTTGAGTTTGGAGTAATCGTTGATTTTGCTACGTTTGTTATGGATAAAAGGTAATTATTATAAAATATGATATAACTTATATTACTTATATTTTTACATAGTTTGAGAAATTACAGGTCCAATAAAACTGAAGGGGGTAATAATGAAAGTGCGGGAAGCGGATCTATTTTGTCAAGGTTAACAATTGAAGATCTTAAAGTAATTAGAGTGTCGATTTGTCGGCGAGATTACGTTCCTGGAACGGAGGATACACTTGTTATTGATAGAAGTTTAGGAGATGCTGCATCATTGTTGGTTCATAAAAGCGGTACATGAACAAACTCATTTTATTCGTATTCATTTTGTCAATTAGGTTTTATTTATGTTCTGTGTAGATTATTGTTGGTTTACATATGATAAGAAACAAAATGATTATAATGTGCTAGATTTTATAGGGTTTGTTATTGCCTTAAATGATAGGTAGCTTTCCGATCTAGCTTCAGGGAATTGAGAGTAAAATTACTTTTAAGAAGATCCCGATGTTCTTTGGCAGATTTATAAAAAACGTAGTACCAGTTTTAACGCATCTAAGTACTGCTTTGTACTAATAATTTATTTTCTCCGAATTATCTGATTTCAGATTATGTAGTTTAGCACTTCGATAACTTGGAAATATCAAGGTTGTAAGGAATTGTTGTTCGGAAGATTTTTCTTTTAACAGCATTTGCTCACCTTGGTATATTTTCTGACTAATATTTTTTTACAATCTCCACTTTTAAAAGAGATTAGATTGCCATTTATTATAAAACATGTGCAATGCTTTTGTAATTTATAATTTTTGTATTTTACTATTTGAAGCATATGTATACACAGTCATAACAGTTACTATCGTAGTTGTAACTGCAGGAGTAATAACTATTCCTACCTTTTACACGATGTTAGTACTAAATCCAGTCCCAATAAAACCAAAATTACGAACCTCTAATGGTATACTCTTTAATCACTTGCCAACTAAAATTTTAAAAAATGACAAACAAATATAGCTATTCGGTTATTATTTCCTGTTAGGTTTTTGTCGTTTAATACAAATAAGAGAACATGTCTTTTTTTTGTAAAATGTTTCCTCAACATCCCAAGAAAATTACATTTGTGTTTGTGACATAATTTAAATTGTCAACATTTATAAAAAAAAGGAACAATAACATAATGATGCGATATAGATATTCACATAACCAGTTATGAAAAGACTAATTTTATTTGAAGAATGTAATATTTCCCAAAACGAGTGAATGCAGTGAGCGAGTCTTGCAAATTACAAGTCAAATATAATTAGGGTTTCGTAACATGTTAAGTCCAGTATTTTATCTAACTTCGCTTTAGAATATAATAAAAAGATTGTGTGGTATTGTTGGAGGGTTGGGACCATGTCATTTTATAAACTAAGGTCCATGTTTTGCCCACATTTGTAAGGGGCTTCATCAGGACAAGAAAAAGAAAATGAGTAATAAAATAAAAAATAATAATAAAGATAAGAATGATAATATTAAGTAGACAAGTTAAAATGTAAACAGTAGAGTTACTCCTGAACTAGCAGACTCACTAGTCCATTCAAAGCCAAAAGGTGTCTTGTCGTGAAGTAACTGGTGAAAGTAGCAAAAGTGATAGTTTTACATAGGGCGAGAACTTGATACATGAGTGACGATGAATAGAGAGGTGTCGTAGCGGATCAGTGAACGTCACGGTTCCGATGTTGTGAACATATGCTTGTTTTTGAAATGGGGGAGAGGTAGTAACCATTGTTTTTGTTTAGATTATTAGAATTTTTGTTGATTTCTATGGATTCTCTAATTTTTCTATTGTAGAAAAATGGAATTTTGGCAATTAGTTTCGTCTTGTCAAAGTTAATGGTATGGCCTGTTTCATGTTGGTGTTCGGCCACCGCTGAACAATTGTACTGGCTTGTTCTTAAGCATCGCTTATGCTCGTTTAGTCTAATTTGTACTGACCGTCCTGTTTCTCCTATGTATACTAAACCGTAGCTGCAAGGTATACTATATACGCCTGAGGCTTTAAGACTATTTTCGGAATCTTTTAGGGTTGGTAATATTTGTGAAATATTATTAGTGGTTTTATAGATTGTTTTGATGTGTTTACGTAAAATTTTGCCAATTCGGTCTGTTACTCTGTGTATATATGGAAGGATTGCTAAAGATTGTGTATCGGGATTACAGCATGGTTTGGGGGGTTCGTGTAGGATGCAGATGCAGGTTTATTACTCTCCCGATATCTGAGTTATGATAGTTGTTTTTTATGACTAGTTTTAAGATGGGTCCGTTCATTAGATAAGTGTTCTGGTTGTGAAATCTTAATTGCACGGTCGACTACAGTTGATTACTGATGATTTTTGTGAGGGATGATGATATGACTAATGTAGGTATCTGTCTGTGTGTGGGTTTTCGATATACGAAATGACCTAGTCGTGTGCCACACCTAACTACAATGACTGGACTCTGTTTGACTGAATTTCATACTTGCAAGCCCAAAAAACGACTGAACTCGCCACTTACGCAAATTCTTGCAACTTTCCAAGAACCTTTCATACCATGAAAAAACTCTTACCCGAAAACTCTGTCCTTAATACCGTTATAAACCGCTCAGAACATATCCTATCCGAAAACGAACTACATATCCTGTCCAAAGGACTAAATTTCTCAGTTGCACCCAGAAAAATTCTCGCTGGGGAAATCAGTAGCTCTAGAATCCACAGACCTTAAACCAAAAACTTGGTTTCGTTATGTAGATGACGCTTTGTAATCTGGCCCAATGGACACCAAATGCTTAATAATTTTCTAGATCACATAAACAATCACATAAAGATATTAAGTTTACTATAGAAATTGAAAAGAACGGAACTCTGCCATTCCTTGACTTTCTGGTGGAGCGCCAACCTAACGGACGATTATGGCATTTTGTATATCAAAAACCCACACACACAGACAGATATCTACTTGTGTCGTCACATCATCATCCCTCACAAAAATCATCGGTAATCAACTCTCTAGTCCACAGTGCAATTAAGATGTCACAACCAGAACACTTATCGAATGAACTGACCCATCTTAAAACTAGTCTTATAAAAAAAGGCTATCATAACTCTGAAATTGGCAGAGTAATAAACCGGCATCTGCACCCTACATGAATCCCCAAACCACGCTGTAGTCCCTATACACGATCTTTAGCAATCCTTCCATATATACACAGAGTAACAGACCCAATTTGCAAAATTCTACGTAAACACAACATCAAAATAATCTATAAACCTGCTAATAAAATTTCACAAATATTACTGTTAACTCTCAGTCAGAATAAAACACAAGGAATACACTTGATTGAAAAACCCTTCTTTAATCACTCATAATACATCAATGATCTGTCAGCACCAACAAAAATGGATCTAATGTCTCCTTGACGTCAACGCCAACCCTTCCTCCATCCGTTGGTCAACTCATGTAGGTCGGCCCCACGTACACCATATCTTACACTCGGCCTTTCTGACGGATCATCGCACTCGATGACCAACTTCAACGATAATAACTATACAACATTATACAAAATTAAAAACACAAAATACAAAATTCTAACTAAAACTAATTAATATCCAAACAAAAAAAATCAATAATTTACATCATAGTCCTGTAAATATAATGGTTTTCGAATTGTGCGTTTCTGAATACTTGAAAAAGCTCTGGTGCATTAACACTTGCATCACCGTGTTCTTCGAACACATCACTATTTGCACGCTCCCTGATGTTCTAATACACTTTGTTTATTTCGTTGCCATGCGTATTGGAATCATCATCACTATCTGTAGGTGTATGTTCCTCCTCGGATGTTGTTTGTTCATCTACTTCTGGTAATTTGTACATTTTCATTCGGCTCACATGCACCGTTGTTGTAAATCAATGACCTTTGATGCCTTCAATGCTAGCTACTCGATAAGTATTCGCAGGTAATGTGTCCGTACTCATTAACGGACCTCTGTAACACACCTGTGTTTTTGTACTTTCACCTGTATGTGTAGGCAATTTTTTTATGAAAACTATCTCCTATTTTGTAAGCTGTTGCTGCAGAACGTTTACTATCGTGTCTTGCTTTAGCATTTTGTTGTTCTTGCAGTATATTTTCGCGGATTTTGGTTTGAAGTTCTTTTGGAGGTTTCCATTCGACGTCTTTCCCATCACACACCATATTTGCTAAACGACCATTTGTAAAACGTGGCATGAACCCAAATAGAACTTCGAATGAAGACTTTCCTAGCATTTTATTTATGGCTGTTTTTAAATTTTGTTCTACTTCCATAATTTTTTCATCCCAACTCATTTCCTTCTCCATACTAGTCATAATTACGAGGAGTAATGTTCTGTTAACACTTGAGCATTTGCGCGAGCCCATTGCGACAAATTCAATGTGTGTTTAATTCCATGTTTTGTTACAAAATTTTGAAACATCTCTGATGTGAAACGCGTTGCACGATCGGATACTATTCGATTTGGTATACCAAACTGCAGTATAAATTTTTCCATAACTATCATGGTCACCTTCGCTTCTGTGTTCGCTACTGGATATAATTTAACAAATTTTGTTAACGCATCAATAATGACCAAAAGATACGCATTTCCTTCTGAACTACGAATAAATGGCCCAATATGATCAATGTGAATCCTTGAAAAGGGTCGCTCTGGCACAGGAAGCGGATTTAAGAATCCAGGCTGCTTCCCTGCTGAAACTTTTGCTAACAAGCATTCTGGACAAGCACTTATGTGTTGACGCACATAACTTTTAAGTTTTTGCCACTGTTCAGTCTACACTAAAATGTCCCATCATATCATGAAATTTTACAACAATGCTTTTTCGCATCGCTTTTGGTATTACATATAACTGTCATTTCGTCTTTTTGAACAAATTCTCGGAATAATTTTCTATTCCTCAGCACATGGCCATTTGCAGATTGTTGTTCTTCGCGTGTACGTTCACCTGGATTTTTGATCACTGCTGAAATTATTTTATTTAAGTCTTTATGTGCACGTTGAATTGCTAGAATATAATCTTCTTCATTCATTAATTGTAGAACATCTAGTTTATCTTTAATATCGCTTATCTGTTCACTCTCCTCATCTGATATTGGAGCTCTGGATAAGGCATCTGCGTGACTCATTTCATCACCGTGTCTAGATTTTATATCCATATTATAATCCGCTAAAAGTCCATACCACTGCGCGATTTGTGGACTATGCGTTTTCTGCGTGTTTAAAAATACCAAGGATCGACAATCTGTATAATAAACAGAAAAGTTAATGCCAATTAAAAAACTTCATAACTTTTCCACGCAATACACAATTGCCATTAGTTGTAGTTTTGATGAATGATAATTTCTTTCTACGTCATTAGTTTTCTTATATAAAATACTGGATGTAGTTGTTTGTCGTCGTTTTGTAATTGCATCAAAATCCCTGAAGTGCCATCAGCACTAGCATCTGTGAACAACGCAGTTTCAGTAGCTTGAGGATTTTACAATTTTAACACAGGTTCACTATTTAAGGCTTCTCGAAGATCTACAAAAGCATCTACTTGCCGCTTTGTCCAATTAAATGCAACATTCTTACGTGTTAAATCACTTAACTTGCGAGCACGAACTGCATAATTTTATATAAACCTTCTAAATTTTAGTGTTAAGTTTGTGCGTTTAAAAGCTTCAAAAATTTGCCTTAATTTTTGTAACATTTCACACCAATTTTTCGCAGGCACATTGTAAGATGGTTTTTTAAAGGTCCTAGCACAATTTACATTAATCGACTGAATTCAGAAGGGCCATTTGTCAATCCAAAAATTAATCTTTCAAATTGCCTTGTTGTACCTGGAGTAATAAATGCAGTTTTTGCTTTTGCGGCTTCGGTAATTGTAAATGTCCGTGTGCTAAATCTAACGTCGTAAAAATTTTGCTACCGCTCAAATTTTCTAAATATTCATCCACTGTCACTATTGGAAAATTTGATTTCATCGTCTGACGATTTAAAGCACGATAATCAATAACAAGATGCGGTTCTCCCCTTTTCTTGGTAATTAAAACTACTGGAATCGAATACGAAGAATTTGTTTCTGTTACAATACCTGCCCTTTTCCATTCTTCATCAATATCTGCAATTATTTGTCTTTCGTTCACATTTATGTGGTATGGTTTAGCACGAACAGGTACCCCTGTATCTTGAATGTCAATTTTCATTAAAGTTGTACAACCCAATTCTGCTAAATTAAATGCAAAACAGTCACGAAATTCTTGACATAACTTCAATAATTCCATTTTAATATCCTCTTCAACCCTTACATCAATATTTAGCATTTCCATAGATATCTGAATTTTTTACTTTTTATTTCAGCTTTGTATAAATTAATGGTTGTATTTGTAGGTAGACACCCTACCCCGATTACGTCTCCTTCATTTTATAATAATAATAATAATAAATTTTATTTATTGAATATATACAAATACATATATCCAAAAGGACATAGTTCAGCAAGGCTGATTTTCAACCACTCCCGACTATAATTTAGTACACTTATTTAGATTATTTTTCATAATACTTATTTAACAACATTTTTTTCATTTCTTTCCTAAATGTACATTGATTTTTACAACTTTTATACAGATTTATATTTTGATTTATAAACTTAGCTGTTGTATGTTCAAATGAAGCTTTAAATTTGGCTACTTGATGCCGAGGTACATTAATCATGTCTACTGACCTTATGTTTAGATTATGTATGTCACTTCGCTTCTTTAGTAGTTCATACAAGTAATTTGGTTTTTTTGTAATAATAATTCCATACAGTAACACCGCAAACAACAATTCACATCTAGTTTAAAATTTTAAAATTTGATGTTCTTTATAAATAGGTGTTACATGATCAAATTTTCTATGATTAAAAATAAATGGCATGCAACTGTTTTGTAATACCTGCAACTTATTTTTAATTCGTTAGTTAGATAATTAAAATAGACACAACTACAATAATCAAGCTGACTAATTATTAAAGTATTACATAATTCCATTTTTGCATGTGATACAATCAAGTTTTTATAACTGTATAGTCGATTTAAAATGGCATAGCCTGACTTAATCTTTGTTACTGCATGTTTTTCAAAATTTAGATTGGTATCTGTAATAAGACCAAGATTTTTTGTACTCGATGAAAAAGTAACTTCTACATTATTGATTGTGATAACCTCATTTATATTGTCGTGAACTTTCCTACAAGCCAATTTAGTTCCCAAGCACATAGCGACCGTTTTTGTAGTATTTAAGAATAAACCATTTTCTTTTGACCATTTAGATATTTTTTCCAAATCCATATTTAAATATTGAATAGTTTTGTTAATTTCTTCTGCCGTACATGACACATACGCTTACACATAATCGGCATACGTGTGCACTGAACATACCTTTATCATCTTTGGTAGATCTGCAGTAAATAAGGAAAATATAATTGGTGCTAAAACACTTCGCTGTGACACTCCTTGCTTTAGTGGTAAAAATTCTGAGAACCTATTGTTGAAGTTTACTTGCTGATACCTTCCACTGAAATAGTTTTTAAACCCCAATAAAACTGTCTTACTGCAACCATATAATTCTAGTTTACGAAGCAAAAGTTGTATATTTACTAGTTCGAATGCTTTGCTATAGTCTAACATTATCAATAGAGTAACCTTGATTTCATTCATAGCTCTCGTAATGTCATTAACAATTTTACATAGCGCTGTTGTCGTACTGTGCCCCATTCGGAATCCAGACTGTGCCGATGGCAAAATATATGTATTGATATACTCGCTATACTGATCATAAACTATCTTTTCTGCTATTTTTGACATTGTGCTTAAAATATTGATTGGCCTTAGATGAGACAATTCTGTAGCATTAGATACTTTTGCAATAGGCGTGACTATTGAGTACTTCGATATCTTAGGATAGGTTCCTTCATTTAATGAGCATCTTAAAATATTAACTAGCACATCTATACAGAAAGGTGTATATATTTTAGCATTTTTATGCCAATACCATCCACACCAATTGCTTCTGATTTGATACCAAATATAATTTTGTATACTGCATCATGTGTAATTCTTTGCATATCAAATTTAAATTGTTGCTTAAACACTGGATAATCTAATTTATTATTTATATGTTTCTATGCTTGAGGCCAAATTTTCTGCAGCTTTAACAAAGAATGTGTTTTGGTGATTGGGGTCATTCAAATTTTCTTGGATTGTATTTTCTGGTTTACGATATATTTGTCTTTTCCTAAAGAAGTCCCACAATCTTTTCTTGTTGCCTCTATGTTTATTAATTTCAAACTTAAAGTATGCAGCTTTCTCTGCCTTAATTGCAGTAATAGTAATATTACGTAAATCTTTATAATACTCAAAATGATTTGCTAATTTAGTTCTGCGATAACGAGCATATGCTTTGTCACGCAGCTTTATCATATTTTTTATAGTTGTAGTTATGTAAGGTTTATTCAGACTCTAATTCTAAATCGTTGCATGGGTGCATGTAAATCAAATAATTCCCTTATCATATGATTAAGACAACTCACATTGTTATCAATATTTTGCATATTTAGAATTTAGCATCATTGTTAAATAATTCCAAATCAAAATACTTAAAATTTCTTGCTGTATTATATTTTACAGAGACTTGATATGAATCTTTTTTTATATTTCCATATATAAGACGATGATCTGACATGATATTCATATCCAGTGTACCACACTTTTGGATTCTTCTCTTCTCTTAATTGGCTGTAATTTTTCATTAATTTTTGTTTAGGCGCTTTTACATTCTGATTTAGTTTTTCCGTAAGGTTTGCGGTTGTGTCCTGTAATTTTTCTGTAAAACTTGCAAGGCTTGTTTAGGCTCATTCTTGTTTCTGTGTGTTTTCTTTTAAAAAAGGAAAGAAATTTGCTGTTCATTTTTGTTGTCGACTATGAGTGACGAATTCAAAAAGAAAATCGTGAAATATCTCTTTCAATACAACTGCACACATGCCACCAGTGTAACGAATTTTCTAATTGTCCTTTGGTCTTTAATACGAGGGGTGACAGGAAAGTAAGGTCTCCAATGCTGTAACTTCGCCAGGTTCCGTGCTAGGCGAAATCTGGCAACAGCGCCGTGTTGCCTGGTTCCCCCACTACAACTTTGCTGCTGGGCACGTCATTGCCCGATCGCTCAGTCTTGGCTGAACAATCTTCAACAATGGAAGTACCCCTCGTGTCAGCGTCCAAGTGCGAATTGCGTTCGGTGATACGTTTCTTAAGTGCGAAAAAGGTGATGACACCAAAACAAATTCATCGTCAATTGGTTGAAGTTTACGGGGAAAACTGTATGAACATTAAAAACGTGCGTAAGTGGTGCCACGAGTTTAATTCCGGGCGAAGTAACGTTCACGGCGAGGAGAGAAGTGGCCGGTCGCCGCTCTCGGATGAGATTGTTTGGGCAGTGGAGACGGAGATGCTCAGAAATCGCCGCACGACTGTTAAGGACTTGGAAGGAAAGAAGAAGTTTGGGTCGGACGCGGTGGTTAAAAAAGAGGTCAACACCTGGCTGCGCGAGGCGGACGCAGAGTGGTACGACACCGGCATACAAAAGTACATCGCGCGGATACGGAAAGTGTTGAAAAAAAATGGCGATTATGTTGAAAAATAGCCAAGACCCTGACCTTTCCAACGATGTATCACACTTTGTAAATAAATGTCATTTTCTATGAAAAAAAAATAGGAGATCTTACTTTCCTGTCATCCCTTGTAAATATGTCTAATAATTATTCTTCACAAACGCAAATATATACAGAGTCTTGTTTACATTAACACCAGCTTAATTACTATTTGTGGGCACTAATTTCACCTTCTAACTACGACAAATTAAATGGTAATTTATTTACTTAGCACATTTATATCACGTAAGTGAATTTATATTTACATTGCATAAGCGAACGTTTATTAGGATGGAATTTAAACTAATACTGATCTATTGCAACGAGGTTGTCCTTGTTATACAATATTCTTTTGTTTGAGAAAATTGCAGAAAAATATAGATTGTGAGTCATCATCAAACCTTTTGAAAACAATCCCATTGTATTACATTCTTATCGCTGGACAAATATGATTGTATTACGATGATATTACGATACCTGTGAATCATCCTTTTTTACCATTAATCAAATATGAGACCGCTTAAGTAAAAACTGAATAAGTCTACTTTCGAGAGTGTTCTATATACTTATTAATTACTGTTACAGTATCAAATATTAGGATTGAATATATACAACATTTGATTCTAGATTAAATAATTATTAAATCGAACAAAATAAAATGTCAGGCATGTTTTTGAAACTGACTAGAAATAACAAATATGTATTATTATTTTTGAATAATAGAATGCAATATTTAAACAAGCAATACTGGAAATTGCAATTGTTACATTGTTTATTAAGATACAATATTGTTGAATTGCTGAAGCCCACAAAAAGGAAATTTTAAATTAAATAGTCATATACACTTGTGATGGCTGGCTCGGATAGGTTATCCTCAGCTAAATCACCTATAAATGGAGAAGGTTTTTGATTCTTGTTTTTGTGTTTCCCCGCCAGTAAGATAATTGCATTTGGTCAGCATTATATTGCCTACCAAATGCACTAATACCTTTGGCCCTGAACAATATGATGTATTATTTTGGCATCTTGGAATTATTTGCTTCCAAAAGATTCAAATCATGTTTAAATTCATTTCTTTTAAGGTTTGCAGAAAAATCTTCTTTGCTAGTTGCTTCCAGTAAAACTTACTTCTTGAAGTAACTTTGATGAATCGTGTTTTACAAGGTTTTCATCTACTTGCTGGAATACTTGTGTACAATTTGGTGGCATTAACAGAGCGGGTATTAATCTGTTTTTGATCTATTTCATTATTTGATTCCGAACTACCTCATTTCTAGTACATGAAAAACTTTCTGAGAATAATTTGTTTTGCTTTAAGAAATTTTGTGGCTGCTGTCACAAAATTATCTAAATCTTTTTTCTTGCAGAACATATTTTTAGATATTTTTGTTTGGTGGATTACTAAAGTAAGTAATGGTAATGATTAGTATACATTATTAATTTTAATTTTATTAATTAATAGGTCTACAGACATAGATCTATACACAAATTCGTACAAATAGAATGTTGAAAATTTGAAGAGCAATACAAGGAACACTTTCAGATTATTTTATTTTTAAATATTAAAACACTTAGAAATGTTTTACAACTTACTATTGTGGCCCAATACACTAAGTGAAAATCCACTGGGCTAGAAGAACAATTATGGCTACATTAGTTTCTACACTTTATCTTTGTATTGCCAATTACTGAACCACTATGAAAAACCGATATTTATAAAATTAAATGTCTTTAAATAAGTAGTTTCTCACTTTTTAAAATTCTTATAAACGAGGAAGAACGGTAATACAAATATGAAATAGTTAAAGAATCGTTGTGCTAATGAAGTTTGAATATAATTCTGTACATTGAATTTGCCCAAACGATTTTTACCTTCTGAACATCTTGATCTATGGGTTGTTCTTAAAGTAATTTTACAGTAATAATAACTAAACATAGTAGAAAAATGAATTTTAAAATGAGTTTGCTTGTACTTTAATGTATCAGAAGATATTGGATTTTTGAATATGAATTTGAAGACAAGAACAAGAAAAGAAAAAGGAGTCACAAATTGAACACCAGAAGCTATGCCGCTGTGTTAAAATTGGAAGTCGACAACTGATGTAAGTAAATTTTTAATTTTATATTTAAAAGTTGTTACTAGTTTTTACTTTGGATAATTTTCTCAGTATTCAAGAGATTTAGAATTTTGAATAAGTGCTAATTGTATTTGAAATTTTTATACTACAAATTGGAGCGAAGAAATTGAAGAAACCTTATTTTATTTGAAGTCGACTTTTGAATTGGGTACAGTAAATTGTTATTGAAAATAGGTAAATTGCCATTTGAGATATGTAGTAAGCCATTTTAACAACCAAAAAATGTCATAAGAAATTGGAAGTTTTGTCATCAGTTTGTCAACAAAATCAAACTATATTTGCGATCTTCTGAAGATAGATATTGTGGGCCAATTTGTGTTTTGACAGTGTTTGTAGTTTCAGGAAATACTTATAGGTCAGCTAGTGCAGAAACCAATAGAGTTAATTTGTGTTTAACAATGCACATAAACTATACAAATCAAACTAATTTTACATAGCCATTAAGCCATTAAAAAATAATTATTCGATTGTTTCATAATAGGAAAAAACATCCATTGACCTGGTTTCGGCCTTGAGGGTTTTGCCAGAATGAAGTAGCTGTACCCCTAACAAATCCATCAAAGTAATTTCAATATAAGCTTCAAGGAAGTTCTGTATACTGGCAAAAGTATCGCCATCAGGTGACTAAAACCAGTTAATGATTTTTAGTAGTGTAATTTATTAGATATGTAAATGGCACATCATTTGTACAAATTATTAAGTAGCACCTCGACTTGTTATACATAATTAACTCTTAACCTTTACGATCCAGTACAAACCAACGCGAACCATTACTCCTTTGCTAGTTCCTACCTATCTCTAAACGAGTGATTCTTCTACATTGCATGTAGCAAGTTGTACATTAGAGACGACATCAAACTAGGGTAGCTAAAAAAATTCAGTCCTAATCAAAGATATTGAAGAAACAAAGCTTTCGATCAGAATCAAATTGGTATTAAACGAGCTTGATTATGAGTATTAGTTCGTAAAAAGTTATTTTATTTTTAATCTTTCATGGCATACTCTACATGCACTAAGACTGAAATATACAGAAGTTGATTCAAATCCATACCATAATTTCATAGATTGTCATTCTTATGTTTTACTTTTGCGATTTGGATAATGCCACAAGCATAATATATTGATTAAAAGTAACATATATCCCATGGCGTGTTATGCTTCCTAAGTGATAAATTCCTCAAGTTATATTAATTCAAAGTAACAAAAGATGTGTCTGTTAATCCACTAAGCGAATTTACTTATACAAATCAAACTAATATTTGCATTGTCATAAAATGCATAGTCAAAATAAAACAATAACTTGATCGTTTCATAAAGGGGGAAAACTATCCATTGACCTAGTTTTGGCCTTTTGGACCTCGTCAGAATGGAGTAGTTTTACCTTTAACAAAACCACCAAAGCAATCTCAATATAGGCTTAAAGAAACTTCTGTATACTAGCAAAAGTAGAAATAAACTGCCGTCAGGTGGCTAAAACTAGCACTAAGGTGGAAAATATACAGAAGCTGATTCAAATCTATACCATAATTTCTTAGTTGGTCAACATATACGTTTGGGTAATGTTATAAGGATAATTTAATGCATAAAGGTAACATACATATTGTGGTGTCATTCCCTTCCTGCCTTTAAGGCAAATAAATTATAATAAAAAGCAACTATTTCTGCAGTCTGCAGTTAAATTAATTCAAGGTCGAAGGAACTTCTGTATACTAGTAAAAGTATAAATAAACTGCCATCAGATGTACAGAAGTTGATTCCAATCTATTGCATAATTTCAAACAATTACTTGATCATTTCATAAGGTGGGAAAAATATCTATTTACCTGGTATTAGTCTTTTGGACCTCATTAGAATGGAATAGTTTTAATCCTAACATCAAAGCAATCTCAATATAAGTTCGAAGGAACTTCTATATACTGACAAAAGTATATATATTTATATATAGACTTTATTACCTCCTGGTTTAATAACTGTGCAGTATTTGTGGGTTATAGGTCTCTAATAAAAGTGTATTCTTTATATATATCACATCTGAATTTTCAAGTTTATTTTAACTTTTGATCACAAATTTCTACAAACATATCTCAAACTAAATGTGTACTTGCAATATTTGAGGTTAATAATCACTGACATTTGTTACACAAAACATTAAAAGTTCACACAAATACTAACCGACAAATACACACAACTTAAAATAAACATAATTAAAACGTATACTAAAAGAGAAGCGAAATACATTTATGATACAGATATTTTTCATTGTATATGATTATGGATGGTTTATGCAAATGCATGGTATTCTAGTATGCAGGTGTATCTGCTTTTTAATTGTGTATTGACTGTTCTATTGTGTATCTTTGTATGTATATTTATGAGAATGGATATATATATATATATATATATATATATATATATATATATATATATATATATATATGGGTGTGTATAGGTGTATGTGTGCATGCGTTCACAGATATGCGTGTGAATAGTGCTGCTATGTGCAACCATTAGAACATAAGTTTTTATTTTTAATTTATTTGGACTAGTTGAAGTTCAATAAGTACGTGTATATTGAGCTTAGATTGCAAATTTTTTTTTTATGTTTTCGGGACAGTTATGCATATATAACATATTTCTTTAAAAATTTGTTTAGTAGTCACTTTTTCAGTTTCCAATATTTTGGCATCATTGAAATCCATACTACTATCATTTGTCGGTGCATGGTTATACATGCTTGTGGTTTTATTTTAGTATCGCTCTTGTGTTGGGTCATTCGTTGTTTTAAACTTAAACAGAATAAAGTACCATAAATTGGGGAATATATAGATCTTGACAAGTTATCAAGGAAAGTTAGATAACAGTTTCCTGTAAACGCACCCGTTTCCATTATACCGGATGATGAGTGTGATATTGAAAAATACATGTTTTTTAGAATATTTTCATTTTCATAACTTGAAAATAGGTACACGTTAGCTGTTTACTAATACGAATTATTAAATTTCATTTTGACAAAATAGGATAATACATTGGCGTAGAATAATGAGGGTTATCAAACAATTTTGACCTATACTTTTTGCACACCCTATATTTCATAAAAATTAACACTCATGATTATTCCTCATACAATTTGTCATAAAAAAGGTACTCTTGGTTAATCATGTAGCTTTGCCTATAGGACATAAAAAAAAGAAGGACGGAGTGTGTCACTTATGATTTTGTCCCCATAACACTATACGATGCAAGCTAACAAAACACTGGTGAGCCAACTGAATCTGGCTTTAGCTAGATCACTCACACCAGTATTAAAACTTCAGAGAACATGATATACTTACAACAATATCTTCTGGGTTGGTTCAACCTGTTTTGCTTAGCAATAATGAATAAGCTTATAATTTTGTTTATTGAAGTGTCTATCAGTCCACCAAATAAAACGATTGCTGTCGGTTAACCAAGCTATATTAAATCACCATCAAATTTATATATATATATGTACAAAAATTTACGATACCCTAAAGGGAAAATATTTACAATTGCTATATACAAAATATTTACATGAAAGGATTGATTGAACACAAGCAGTGGCAATTAAATGTTACAAAATAATAACCGGTGATAGTAAGGAGCTCTGTGCCAAAATACGGTGTACATATGTACTAATAAATTTAAATTCCAGCCGTGCTTGGGTTTGACTTTAAATAGTAATACTGCAATCATGCAGGAATCTACTTATTATAAAAAAACTTTAATTGATTGTGTTAATTTAGGGTAAGAATATGTAATTATGCTTACTAATAAAGAAACTAAGGTATGAGCATTTGTAACGAATACGATTACATGCTTCATTAATGTACGCTTTTGTTCTAAATATCTATTTAACAAAAATCTTTTATTATACAGAAAATATCAAACTCCTATTTTAACAATATAATATCTATTTGTTACTTAGAACTCCATCTACGTTTAAGGACTTGAAGTAGAATTTAGGTTTTCTTTTATCTGTGTATGTGTTGGTGCAACAATTCGGTCTTTTGCGCGTGCTCTAGTAATAACTTGCTTTGAGGCTAAAGTTCTCATTTAACGTACGAATGTGATCGGATAATCAAGTTTGTGACTAGGTGGGCCAGCAGGTTTCTTAGAAAACATGCAGTCCCAGAGGCAGGTGGCATGGTGCCAACGAATACCATTATACCAATTTATAGTTTAATCGATTTATTGTTGCTGGAGAATAAACATCATCTGCGGTAGGTGAATAAATTTCAATTTTGCATTTAAATCATTTTCTCGATTCTTTTCAGCGCAAGTTTTAAGTAGATACGTAATATATCAAGTTTTAAACTACCTGTTATGGAGTAGTAAAACGCAAGTTTTAACCTAATTGTTATGGAGTAGTAAAACGCAAATTTTAATCTAACTGTTATGGAGTATTGAAATGCAAGCTTTAATCTAATTGTTATGGAACACCGAAGCACAATTTTTTTATTATGCAGTACTGAAAGTTCAAATGGTTGTGTTGCTATGGAGTATTGAAGGATTTTCCGTAAATTTTGTTTTGTATAGAAGTCAAATTGTAATGTCAAACACGTGTGAACTTCGTGCACCTGTTGTTGTAACTGCACACGAAGGTTAAGGAACGGAACCATTACTGGAAATGTAATAATAATTTTTTGTAAATTTTATGTAGTGATTTAAATTGGTACACATAATTTTTGTTCAGAATTTAATAGTTGGATATTGCATAAATGTTCGTAAGAACACAAAGAAATTTCTATAAGATAACTGTATTTCAATTTACAAGGTTACACTAAAATGTACTCGTAACTAAGCACATGACACATTAGTATTTGTTTGTCACATTATAAAATCTAAGTTTTTTTTTGACAGCACCATTGAAATACAGATTAGTTCAGACCATAAGTATTTTTGACCTTTGATTCAAGAAATTAAATTAATTAAAAATGTAAGTTCTGCAGTTTAAGAAAAGTCAATATATTTAATTATTTATATGTAAGCCAAAACAAGATCCTATTTCAGTATCAAACACAAGTTGTAGAATAATAACAAAAACACTTTAATTCTCCTAAAGAACTACAGGGTGTTTTTTTCTAAGTGGGAGGTCACCTGTATATGGAAGACCAATGTTAGAAGGAAGCTGAAAATTTGCACTAGGAGGTTATCGAATGTGCCCTACACGTCTAAAATAGTTTCGATACGTTAGCACTTCCAGTTATACCGGAAGTCTGTATTACTATTGTTATTTTAAATAGAACACTCTGTATATTTATGCATTTTCGAATTTCTTGTCGAATTTTATGTGAACTTTTATAACACAACCATACCTCTATCTAATGCCGTTTTCGAGATATTTTGACTTTTAGTAGATTTTTGACATTTGCACATAGTCACTTAAATTGGAATATCTGGAAATTCAACGAACATACAGAATGGATTTTTTCAATCACATTAATAATACCTGATATTATTTCTACGTGCAAAGAACATCTGGTTGCAATGTATAGAGTGCTAGAAAATTCATTTTATAATTTGACTAATAAAATGTCAAATATTTAGTTTTTTTTTAAATGGAACCTACCATATTTTGTTATATTAATCGATTCTATGGAAAAAATACCTTAGGTATGTAAATGCAACCATCCATTTATTGTAAGCCATTTTTGAGTTATTTGCATTAAAAGAGAAAATGCACTAGTTCAGTAACCTAATAACATTTGCTACTATCAAGTAGCTTTTGTCCGTTACATTAACAAAAGAATAATTGGTTATTTTTACAAAATATCAAATGTAGATAATTCTACGCAGGTTGCAATTACTGTACTCTAGTTATTTGTAATGGCTAATCGAAACTTTACAAATCAAAATTAACTTGAAATGATAGTTATTTATTGCGAATGCAACAGGATTCTTCAAAGAATTTGTGATGTCTTTCATCAAAAATTTCCTGAAAAGCCAGTGCCAAATGTTAGGCTTCTTAAAACTATTCTTGGAAACTGTGCGAATAGTGGATCATTCATTACAAAGAAGAACAGCACCGTGACGGAGGAAGTAATTGGAGTTACTAATATATTGGCATATTTTCATGCAAATCCCAGAGCTTCAGTAAATAATGCTGTGCAGGATATAGGAATGAGCCGTAGTTTTGAATGCAAATAATTTTATAAGTTGGTCACTTATCCTGTTCAGCACCTTAAGGAAACCGATTTAGAAAGAAAGATGTTGTTTTGCGAATTTGTATTACTTAGAACGCAAGAGGATGCACAGTGTTTGAAAAATATTATTTGGAGCGATGAAGCAAAGTTTATGAAAAACTGAGTGTTTAACCGACATAATTCACACCATTGGTCCACAGAAAATCCTCACCAAGCATACATAACAAATTTTCAGGAAAGATGGTCTTTTAACGTTTATTGTGCTATTAGAGATTCGCGAATCGTATGTGTAGTGTTTTACCAGGAAAATTTAAACAGTAAAGTACATATTGTTTTAGTAATTCTTTTTCTTCTCAATGAAAACTTTTTACAGGGGAACGATATTTAGAAATTGTGTGCAGAGAAATTGTAGCATATTTAAACAACCTCCCACCTAATGAAGTACGCAAAATATTTTACCAGCACGACGGTGCTCCTGCGCACAATGGAAACGTTGTAAACGAGTACTTACATGCCTTGTTTGAAGACCAATTTATAGCTAATAACGGACCTCACTTATGGCCACCCCATCACCCGATCTTACTCCTTTGGATTTGTTTCTATGGGGGTATGTAAAAGATACGGTCTTCTCCCACGCTCCTACTACTGAGGAAGATTGCTAAAGACGAGTATTAAATGCTCTAAATTCTTTAACCCCAGAGCAAATACAAAAGGCAACAAATGAAGAGTTTAAAAGACGCATTTTAAAATGCTTGGATCAAAATGGCCGACAAATAGAACATTTATAAACCACCTATCATGTTTTTATATTTATTCTTCTTTAGGTAAAATATTGTTAGATTAAATACATTGTTCCATGTTTGTGTAGCTTTTAAACATTTTTCAAAAAATGTTTTGCGCTGCCATTTTTGGCAACTAAAATGTTCAAAAGCATTTCCTGCTTTCTAAGTACAAAGATATTAATTCCATATAATTGATTAATATAACGAAATATTTGATGAAAAATATCGCCAGTTCTTCGAAGAAATCTATTACATTCGGCATAAATAATTATCATTTTGAGAGAATCTTGATTTGTGAAGTTTTGATTAGCCCTCATAAATAACTACAGTACAGGAATTGCAACCTGCGTCGAATTAATTACATTTGACGTTTTGTAACAACAATCAAATACTCTTTTGTTAATGTAGTTCATAAAAGCTGTTTGATAGTAGCAAATGTATTATGTTACTGAACTAGTGCATTTTCTCTTTTAATGCAAATAACTCAAAAACGGCTTACAATAAATGGATGGTTGTAATTACATACCTAAGGTATTTTTTTTCATAGAATCGATTAATATAACAAAATATGGTAGGTTCCATTTAAAAAAAACGGAATATTTAACATTTTATTAGCCAAATTACAAAATGAATTTTCTAGCACCCTGTACATTGCAATCAGATTTTCTTTGCACATAGAAATAATATCAGGTATTATTAATGTGACTGAAAAAAATCCATTCTGTATGTTCGTTGAATTTTCAGATATACCAATTTAAGTGACTACGCGCAAATGTCAAAAATCTATTAAAGGCAAAATATCTCGAAAACGGCATTAGATAGAGGTATGGTTGTGTTATAAAAGTTCAGATAAAATTCGACAAGGAATTTGAAAATGCATAAATATACAGGGTGTTCTATTTAAAATAACGATAGTAATACCGACTTTCGGTATAACCGGAAGTGCTAACGTATCGAAACTATTTTAGACGTATAGAGCACCTTTGATAACCCCCTAGTACAATTTTTCAGATTCCTCCTAACATTGGTCTTCCATATACAGGTGACCTCCCATTTTAAAAAACACCCTGTATAATAAATTAGCACTTGCAAAATTCATACAAATAATAAGAGACTACTCTTAGACATTATTAAAGGTAGATATATAAAAAGCTTCATTACGTGTAAAATTGTACAGATGATGAATATTTTTTTTTGTAAATCAATAGAAAGTGCACTAAGTTGTTCTAAAGCTTTTTTTCGTTAAAGTCAACAATAATTTTTCTATAAAAGCAAGCAACCATATTCATAAAATTTTTGTAGTAAAGAAGGATAGATTATTGGTACTGTATTGGTAAAAATTTTTTGAGGTATAATCTTAACTAGTTAATCTTTTTGAAATTATTTTTTTTTGTGATAAAGTGACTAGGCTCTAAAGTAGCCCTAGCTCTAAAATGCTATGAAGTGATTAAATTTTCAAATAGTACGAGATCGTCGTTTCAATTCCAGTTTGCAGAGTCACAAGTAAGTATTATAATTCTATGTTTTGCTCGTTAAGGATTTGTTTTTCTTTTCGAAGATTTCCGTATCTTATCTTCGGATTGCTTCTCATTATAGCTATTATTAAGATAGTCCATTAAAAGTTTTTTTGTTATCGTATACCATCCTACGACCCTGGCTCATAGCTCTGCCCTAAGTTGAAGAAGCTTAGCTGGCTGGAAGATCTCTTTAGAGGGTCCTATTATACTCAAGGCCATTTCTCATACTCTTTACCGTGAGCTTAAACTTTAGACAGGAACCCCTCATAATTTATAGAGGCTCTGCCGCCTTTAAGGTAGAGTAAAGACACTATAGAAAAAAAGTGTAACATATTAAACGTTGATTATTTAAAATGACTACTAAGATTAGTTTACTAAAAAAAATTTTAGGTTAAACTACAATTATGAATAACCTCGAAGACTAAGAAAATGAACTTGACACTATTGTAACGTCATTAAACTAGATTAACGTTATCAATAAATACCTGCAGTTTACGCCTCAACGAAAACAAACATCTGGCGGCCACACACACGTCACTTGACTGGATACTTGGAGGCCCCGCTGAGGGAGTTCATATACTGTTTATGAAATTCGGCCAAAATTGCAGACGTCCTGAAATGTGGTAGATCTGCTGCAGCTAATACTGTCTTCTTAGATACGTGGAGATTCGCCGGACTCCGTGGGTTTAATCATACTTATATCAAAACATCCTTCTCTAAGTCATTTACAGTGTTAAATTTTCAGTAAAATAATAATTCTTGCTATTTAACAGAGATCGTCTTTTTGCTAGAGATCGTGCGTGTAATTTTACATATGGTTTGTTCAATTCTTTTCTTATAGTTCCGCGATAAATTAATCAAGTAGTAATTGGAGCTAAAAATTTGTAGACGCTCTAGTAAATTTTTAATTAATATACTCGGATTACTCACCACTAGCCTGCATCAAAAATCAATCTGATTAACAATTATTATTTGAGATGCGCACCCAAAAGTTAATTTCGCAATCATGTGCTTGCAGTCAACCATATTGCTTAACAGTTTCATTCAAAAAGGAAAGGTTTGGGATTCGATGGATCATAGAGCATCAAATTGCCATTCCCGACTCCCTTCTACTATCGATTCGTTCTGTAATGAATACCTTTAGATTATAACCACAATAGATTCACCGAAAGAGTGAAACAGGTTTAATTTAAATCATATATAATATAGATATGCGAGCACAGTACATTGGGTTGCCTTGCGTTATGATTTGTATCAGGAATTTATCCTGTTACAACCTCTGTAGAGCTTTCCATTTTCGAGAAATTTGAAATTTAGTAATGCTCAACTCGTGCATGAAAACAAGGTATTATTAATTCTTTCAAAAATGCAAAAAATTAATGTATGAATTCGAAACTGGTATCTGATTTAAATCAAATACATTTAGTAAAATAAAACGCGTTTAATAAACTTGTTAGTGTTTACAAACTGAAGTATATTTGACTCTACCAGCTAAAATTTACTTACTCAGCCACTACAAAATAGAAATTAGCTCATATTGCTCATTATTCAAGTAAATGTTCAAAGTGACGTACTCCAACTTGAATACATTTTCGGACTGATTTCTTAATCTGGTGAGTAGTGTTTTGTAGAATAAACCTAAAAGCATTTTCCATCCTCTCTCTTAACTCCTGAACAGTATTAATAGGTTCAGAACAAACGTTTTGCTTTAAAATACCCCAAATTCCATAGTCCATAGGATTTAACTCAGGGGACCGATGTGGCCAATTAACCGGAGCATTTACTCCACGTCCAATCCACCTGACAGGAAAAGTGTCATTTAACCACTCCCTTGCAGTTATGCAAAATGAGGTGTTGCCCCGTCATGCATAAACCACATGTTAAGTCTTCGATAACAAGAAATATCTTCAAATAAACCTATTAATAAATGTTCTCTTGAAAAAGCTGTATATTGCTCTACAGTTAAATGTTTTTCCAAAATAAATGGTTCTATCAGCTGATTGTGTATTATCCCAGCTCTAACTTATGTATACTGAAAACTGTTGGTTTTCGTGAAATGTGGGTTTTCATCTGACCACACATGCTCATTATACACGTTAAATATACCATTTCTGCTAAAGGTTGCTTCATCAGTAAAAATTGTTAACAAATTCATTATCTCTTCTAATTTGTCTTAGCAGCCAGTCACAAAACTCGACTCGAGGTTGGTAGTCGGTTTTTAAGTCTTGAACTTGTTGTAGGTGAAAGGAATACAGCTGTTGATCTGTTAGAATTCTCCTACATGTTACCTGAGAAACTCCTGTTTGTAGCGAAAGTCTTCTGGTACTTATACCTGAGTTCTCCTCTACTAACTTTAAAACAATTTCTTCATTTCTCAATGTGCATTTTACTCTTTCACTTCCACGATGTTGAGCAGTCGGTAAACCAGTTCTAGTTTCCCATATCCGTGTCTACTGCCACAAAGGTTTTTCTATTGGTAACAATGCGTCTTGGATATTTCTATGTATGTCAGCATATTCATAGAATCTATGTTACCGTTTTTGTGTTTGATTATTAACAAAATAATAAGAAATAAGTAAGCCATAGTTACATATTGAATGAGTATAACTTTTGACAAGAGACACATACTAGATTCAGTAACAGTTTGTAATTATTTATATTTTAATAGTAAAACTAATATGAATGAAACGTTATTTTTACTAAATATGTACATATTTGTCAACTTATTGTATTTGATTTATATCAGATACCAGTTTCGAATTCATAAAATAAATCTTTGCATTTTTGAAAGAATTAACAATACATTGTTTTCATGCGTGAGTTGAGTATGACTTTGTAACATGTTTCCTAAAATAGAAAAACACCAACAATATGGGTGCCAATTTGCACCTCTCAAAATACTAGCAGTTACAGGATATTGCAAGGTTACCATATAATAAACTAATGGCCGAGTGGTACTGACTGTTGTAGCTATTAACCAAGGCCTAATGCGTACAGGGCGTAACTCAGGGAGTGGTCGTGGATAATAATGAAAGAAAGAGCTATTACTCCAAATAAATAACTTGGTAGGACGCCAGAAAGCATCACCAAACAGAAATTATGCATCAGCCTTCCAGAGCTGGTAAAACAGGAAGATCGTATTAAAATAACCAATGCCAATCACTAAGACGTAACTAGTAAGGAACCTTAATGTTCAGTAAATGTAATATATCGCAGGACAACGGTATTCATCAATTTTATTTATGAAAAAAAAACATTCTAACAAACACCCAATTTACACGTATAATAGAATAATTAGTTTTGTTTACAAAAAAAGTATATCTTTTAAATTTAAGATGTGTGTTAAATAATAAAACAGTATTATAACTGAGTGCAATCGTGTATGGTACCAATCGCATTTGCATACAACGTAAAACCGGAGGTAATAAGGATTGTTTAGGTAAATCTATTAACTGTAAATTTAAGGCAATGAACATAAATACTAGTGAACGTTACGCACAAATCTTTCTGCAAAACAGACAGAGCTTTAGCACGTTTAATACGCTAAGCGTAATCGTAACTATAATGTAAATTTATATAGCACATTAAAATTCAAGTTAACTTTTCATGCAATAAAGTTAAATTTGTAAATTAAAATCACTTATCTGGTTGTCTGGCGGTCGTTGTACCTCCAGGAAAGCGACAGCGACTGGTATTTCTATTTTCTTCAAACCCATATGGTAAGATTCCAGATGTGCACTCTTGTTCTCCACAGATAACGAATCCAATTATTCAATCTCAACAGGACATCCAAATATGGCCAAAAACCAAATGAAGACGGAAAGAATACGTACGTGAACGTATGTATAAAGAATGAAGAAATAGATAAGAATGAAGAAGTAAGGACCACGAATGAAGAACAAAGAACCCTAAAATACTGTAAAAAGAACAGGAATTAATAAAAGTACCATTGTAAAAAGTGTTCATACTTGAATGGTCAGGGTTCGTTGTAAAGAAAAAATTGTCACTAATATTACCTGGCTATAAATTCCGAAAATCGGCACTATTAAAAAAAGCACTAATCGTACAAAATCTCTAAACTAGAGCACTCAAAATATATCTTAATACGAAAATTGTAACAATTAGATGCAAACCAGGTCAATAGTGTTACAGAAAAGAGAGCGATTCACTTATCAAAACGTCGACCAACAAAAACTGCTTATCACTAAACAAAACCAGATTTTAAATGCACGTATTAATCAAGAGTAACTTTTTTGTGGCAAATTGTATTAGGAATAATTACGAGTTTTAATTTTTATGAAATACAGGGTGTGCAAAAAGTATAGGTCAACATTGTTTGATAACCTCCATTATTCTACGCCAATGTATTATCCTATTTTGTCGAAGTGAACAGTAATAATTCGTATTAGTAAACATCTAACGTGTACTTATTTTCAAGTAAATGAAAACGAAAATATTCTAAAAAACACGTGATTTTCAATACCACTTCATCACCCGGTATAATAGAAATGGGTGGATTTACAGGTAACTGTTATCTAACTTTTCTTGATAACTTGTCAGGATATATTCCCCAATTTAGGGTACTTTATTCTGAAACACCCTGTATATAAGTACAAAGATGCATACATGTATTTGTACATATCTATCTTTTTCTAGAAGGGGTAGGCAGGTTTTGAAACCTTGTTTTTAATATCAATGTTATTTTATAGTTTTCAGATCCTATTAACAATTTCTTTACATACCTTCTTGTACTGGCACTTTTTCCTCACCTGGTTAACGTCCATGCATCACTTCATGTAAGTCATTTTGTTCTTAACGATTTTCACTTTGTTTCCTTTCACACTTTAATTTATCATATACAGCCACATCTGTTTTTCTCGAACAACTCCTCCATTTTTTGTACACTTTTTATTAAACGACCATCACTCATTCTCTCGGTATGATGAAACTATTGCAACGTTCTTTTTTCATGCTAATTTGTTGGTTTTCTTTACAAACTACAAGCATTCATTACCTATTCATTGCCAACCATGTCGTTTCTGGTCTTTTAACATGCATGCCTAAAATATCTCAAACTGACTGCATTTATTGGGCTCATGCCTGTTCTGACACACTTTTACTACAATGTTGGGATTAAAACACACCTATACATAGCCATTTTTGTTTTTTAACATTACTTTATTCACAGCAATAGACCATATACTTCAGACTCCTTCACAGGGAGTATTCACCCTCTTTTCAATCTCTTTACTCATTTTCCATCCCTATAAAACATCCTTCCTAGATACACAAAATGTTGTACTTTTTCACAGTCTTTCCATGTATACTAATCTAATCTTTTAGCCTATACTCATTCTTGCCAAAAACAAGCACTTTCGTTTTTAAAACCTTTATCAACAGTTCCATTCGTCAATGCTCGACTCATTCTACCTAACAGTATGTAGATTGCTCTCATGTTTTATTAATAAAGCAGCATCGTCAACATACAGAAATACTTTTATATTCATATTGTTGAAACATATACTATTTGTATTTGTACACATAACATGCATATCTATAAAAAAACATTATATGACCATGGAGACAACAGCCACTTATCGACACCATACCCCTTTTACACTTTCTATAATGTATTTTACTCTGTTGTATATTTTCTTAAGATTAATCAATGCCCATTGTAAAGATCTTTTCAAATCTCACGAACGTACGTAAAAATACTAAAACACATTTTCCCATTTTACTACTTCATTAAAAATATTGGTTTTTGACATTGTTAATTAGCCAGTTATGGCTAATATATATTAAGGAATTGACTACTGTCAACTTCATTCGTGCTGTGCTGAGATTGGTTCCTTCTGCTTATTTTGCATGTAACAGAATGCTTGAACAAAATGTACGATATATTATTTATTGAAAGGCGTTTTATTAAGGAATAGTTGCATATCTGCTGTTATTTTATAAAAGCAAATATCTGCAACATTTATCATTTTATTCTTTACATTTGTTAATCTGTGCAATGATATAAAAAAAGCAGATCGACACTACTTTCCATTTTACAGGGTGATTTATGATGTGGGAAAAACTTTACTAGATGATTCCTATCACTAATTCAAATAAAAACTTCAAATAAACATACGTCTGAAAGTACTTTCTAATGGAACTGTAGCCTTTCAAAGTTTATTACATGTTAAATGTGTAAAACTTGAATACAAGCACGACAACGTCGAATGAGTGAATTACTGATTCGAGCCAGCACATCAGGGTCATTTTATTTCATTTGCTGCATTCTGTATTTGTTTCAGCAACTGCTCTAGGGTTGCTATTGCTACCTTGTAAACAAGTTCCTTCATATGTCCTCATCATCTTTAGGTCTTCAGTCCTGGAACTGGTTAGACGCGTACCATCATTGTTTCCTATTCTATGTTAACCTACACATTTCCCTGAAATTTCCAGTCTGCATCTTTCACTATCTGTGTGTAGTAGTCTGATCTAGATCTACCTCTACCTCTTTTTCCTCTCTGTTTGTAATATGTCCCCATAGATAAAAATATAGTGGGTTCAAATCTGATGACCTTGAAGGTTATGCAACCAGACGTTCACAGCCAATCTTCATTTCTGAGGGAAACGAACTTTAAACCATGTAGTCACTACCCTTGGGACAGTGCACTGTCGTGCTGGAACCTCATTCGTTAACGCAAATGAGAGGCGTGTCTTCTACTAATTCAAAAATTGTATTGTCAAGAAACTGCTTGTACGAATGACCATTTAATTGATCTTCCATTACGTGCAAGTTGCAAAACATTGTTGAATGTTCCACCTCAAACATTAACACTGAATCGCTGCTGGAAAAAGACGTTCCCTAGTTATGCGTGAGTTGTCTGAAAATCAGTAGTGTTCATTGTGTCTATTGTTGATACCGTCTTTTGTAAAGGTGACTTCGTGTGACCATAACACATTTGAAATAAAATTGACATTGTAAATGGTGTTATAATAACTACGGGAAAAATAATATTCACTATTGAGCATCTCCCAGATGCAGCACTTGCATATATTTTAAATGGTAAGGGTATAAGACATCGCAATACAGTACTCACCATACAAAATTCTGGGATAGCTCTAAAGCATTTGTGATGCATTGAGCGGTGACTGGGATCGTTGATCGCTGCATCAATCACATCTTCTTCGTCCTATACATTTACCTGCTTGGGGTCTCCAATTTTGTGGGGAACAGTAGTTCCTGTTTCTTGAAGTCTTTTAAAGGCTTTAGCGAACGTTTTGTTATTTGGTTACCATTTATCTGCAAACCGACACTGGTATTATCCTTAAGCTTAAAGTGCATTTCCATCACAAAATCCATAAATAAAAATTATATCAGCATACCCATGTTCTGTGAACTCACTCATAATTAATTTAATGTTTTATTAAGGCTTTCATGATTTACACTGTTATCAATTAGATACTGTTGAAGCGAACTGTAATGTTTGCCAAACCTCGAAGTAAACAAGAAACTCAACATTGCTTCAATCCCGAAATCGCGTCCATTGCTATTAATTTATTGTTGATGTGAGGGAAAATTGGTGTGACAGATAGACTTTTGTTTTTATGGATTACACTTGAAATAATAAATAAACTTAATGCAAAATTACTTTCAGTAATTGATTAATGTTACATGTTATAAACTTTCAATGGCTACAGTTTCTTTAAAAAAGATTTTCGGACATATATTTATTTGAAGTTTTTTATTTGGATTACTCATATGAATCATCCGGTGAAGTTTTTCCGATACGCCATAAATCACCCAGCATATCATATTTACTATTATTTAGTATATTTTATAACATTTAACTTAAGACAATGGAAACTGACACAATACACTTCCTGATGTTTTAACAATGTAAAATATTAAACTACAAACTAGTATGTTCCAGAATGCAAAAAAGTTAAAAATTCTGATATTATGTGAACTTGTAAATTTGTAGCAAGTTGCAAATGAACGGTTATATAGTTTCTAAATTAGTTAACAGCGTTAGAACCTATGTGACCCTTCACTAAAGAATCCCAAATGTCAAAGAGCAATGATTTTCATATTTTATGCCAAGAAATTTTAATTACGTAAACAATGAATTTCTATTATCAAAAAAATGAGGATTAACTTACGTTTTATGTTACCAACAACATACCATAATAGAATTAATTAAGAAAAAGAAAATTGTATTAACATTTTAAATAACATAATTTCTACCATTTTAATATATGCTTTAATTAAACCACTGTAGTGCAATAAAATTTGTACAGAGTGAAAATTGCATACAATTTTAATGTTTTTAATTGAGTGATTTACAGCCGAAATCCTTGTCGCAACTTTTTGTGAAACTAAATTCACCATTAGTAATAATTAATTCTTGTACTTGGTCGATTATGGCGTGTTCCCTACTTAGATATTAATTTTCCACCTTTACCGTATGACCATAATTATTTTGACATTCTCTATCATCAATAGTATTAAATTTCCCTTGTGCCGACATCCAGACGTCATCTAATTTAAACGGTAAATTATGGGCTGCTACATAATTCTTAACAGAAGCTTGTATTTTTTTTATTGGATTTAGTTCTGGATGATACAGATAAGTGCAACACTATATTACCATGTTCAGCTAACAGTTTATCAATAACATACACTTTATATTTTTCTTTCATACAACCACTGTTGCATTTTGTCTTTTTCTACGCCATTGTGGGATTTGGTTCATCAGTCCCATTATGATATGCTGCATTATTGATGACAATTACAGAATTTGGTTCTAACCGTGGAACTCATTTTTTCTTTTTTCTGTTACACATACTTTTTGTGGTTTATTTCATCGTAATAGTCATCACTTTTCTGACTTAAATATCAATAAGGCATCTGGTACAAAACCTTTATAATTACCAGTGTAAACAATTATACACCAGCCATTGTGGGTCTTTTGCTGTGGATACTTATATAAATGTTAATATTTCTACAAATGATTTCCTTAGTAAATTCATCAACAGTAGATTTTGGTTTCAGTTTTAAGATAACTTTATGCAGAGAGAAAAATTTCTTATCTACAACAACATTGCATTTAAAAATGGTCACAGCTTAGGAAACACGCCCACAACATTGTTCTGTTCCTTCTCTGCAAATTCTTTTTATGCTACTGATAGATATTTTAGTAGTTGCTGCAACTTGTTCAACCACGGGAGTTTTGTGTTCTACTTCCTTTTCCAATTTCGTAATTTATAGACATTATAAATTATTTCCCAGCCTTGGTTGTGAACTACTTGTTTTTTCTTACTCATTTCACATTCAAAAAGATGCGTTCAATTGAATAGTTGCGAAAACAACTGTTTAAAAATGCAAAACTAAAACTATTATAAAATTACACACAGCAATGTAAACCATGAACAATGATAGACTAACTAATGAAGTGGATGAATTCAACTAACACACATGTACAAAGACACTCTTATTCATGATGGGGGGGGATAATACATCTTACTTTATAATTATTTAAATTCTGTAAAGTAAATTTAAGACAAAATATTTTTCTTTTTCACATAATTTAAATTATTGTGTTCAATTAGGATATCCATGTGTTTCAATAATGTATTGGCTATATACAATGTCAAATATTTGTCAAACGAACTTTTAGTATGTATTTACATTTCAAGGTCCTCCTTTGCACAGATAAAGGTTCATGAGATTTGAAAAGACCCATACCTTCTTTTAAATATATATATATATATATATATATATATATATATATATATATATATATATAATGCTGTGAATCCTCTAAAATCCGGGTACTCCGCTTTTCGAATCGAGCCCCTACGAATTGGATGTCCAGAATGCTGTGAATCCTACAAAAAGCTATTCATTACCTTAACTGTGCTGGTCCATTGACTTTCTTCTGTTAATCGCCTCGGCTGCTCCTCTAGATAACTTACATCCTCAATCATAAAAAAAAACAAATACATTCCTACCACAAACATCAACGTTAACTCCTCTATTTACATCAATATTCACAATACATTAAAATTTCAAATTAAAAATTCAGCATAAATTTCAGTTTTAAAAAGAATTTCAAGATTAATTTTATTATCATTTAATGTGCATCCAGAATTAAAGTCCTTGTAGGATGCCTACTAATTAATATAACAATATATGCAGACCGGAGTCTGAGTACAAAGGGAGCATCTACCACTCCTTTACGTTAATTAACCAGGTTCGTCTAATTGAGCTCAAAGACATACCCAAATTTTCATCATAATCCCGAACATCAATACTAAATACCCCTTTCTACTTAAACAAGCGAATTTCACGTTAAAATTAAAATTTTATGGTTAGTACAATTTCACTAAGGTCCATTTAAAGTAAATCAATTATAAAGTTATTCAACACACAAAAATATCAAAGTTCAAACAAAATAGTATAAATTACCTGAAGTTTACTGCACTCGTAGCTTCAATGTACATCGTCCCTATTGTTAATCACACCATTCCAACTGGGTTATATTTACAGCTTCTGATTCTCAACGCTTTAAAATTTTCTCCATCACCATTTATTTAAAGTTGTTTCTGGGCTTTTCCGAACTCATCTGTGTATATCTGACCCTTGTTTTGTGGATCCAGACACATTTATGAACCATTTAATCATTAACACCTCCGAAAAATAGCAAAGAAATTCATACTTCTTTCACCAATATACGCCAAAACTGCCTACTTTTGTGTATACATGTGTCGTTGTAAATTTTACTAATTGGTACAGTGATACTAAATTTTATTACCTTGTATCTAAGTGCACTAAAGTATATTCATGTTAGCACGTAAAGAACAAACTATTTTGAATCACCAAAATATACGAGCAAACTTTAAATTATTTTATCAAACTAAAATGCACTGTTTAACGTATTGAATCAAGTCGCGGATGTAAGAGAGCTTGTTCATATTCACCTGGGTATATATATAGAAGTTAGCCTGTCTGTCGGTCGAGTCCCCAAAATGGACAATTCTAAAGAATTTCGCATGCTATGTTCCCATTCCGTAGCTCGCGCGTCGGTTTTACGAATTTTGTACTCGCCCAGTTAAATCTCAGAAATTTCAACACGACGCAATGTCTGGAAATAACTAATTGACTTTTATACAGAAATCGTTGTTTCTACCTCTGATATTTGCATCCTATTTTCAACCAATTGTGACCCTCGTGACGTTGCTTAAATCACGCCTTTTACTATATGTGTCTCGGTCTTGTGCATATTATCTGTCTCTATCTAACCTGTTCTTATTGATGCAAATTGATATTCTTTATTATCGATTATTTTAGTCCATGTGGAGTGTGAAATATCCCACCTTTAGCATTTCTTGTAACTATTAAGCTACGGTTTCTCCAAGATTCTCTGAACCATTAATTATCTACAAAATTTTCGCCGTACATGACATTTAAACTACGCAGGTGTTCAAACATAATATTAATTCTCAGAGCTTCATTTTCTGGTATTATAATCTTGGATTTTCACAGGCTTTTATGCTTATTATTAATAATGGTTTAATTAACTCCAATTAAAATTGACTTCTATCCTTTCATTTTTAGCGAATACAAATTAAATATTAATTATTATGTGTACACTTTGTTTAATACCGGTTACTTAAAATAGGGTTAATTAATATAAATTTTGCACGTAATTTCCATTTGTTTCTCTATTAGGAATAATTAAATTCCACGTAGAGCTTTTTAATACTGTTTCTTTTGATATAAAGCGTCTTGTACATGATTTAAATCTCTTATTTTTTTACCAAAAACTAATAAATTTTTATGCTTCACGGTTTTAATAACGCGTATTATCTAATAATATTCATTATACACGGTGATTAAAATTATTTGATGTGATTATTTAATTTTCTACCCTGGTCTAAATATGAGTATATATATATATATATATATATATATATATATATATATATATATAGAATATAAAGTAAGATGTATCTGTAAACAAACTCTTATGGAAATAATAAGAGCCATTGACAAATACAAATCGGGCTGGTAGTTATATAGCCATTAACAAAACATTAGCTTTATTAATTCATAGGGAGGAAACATCCACTGACCAATGGTTTCGCTTGTTAGCCTCATCAGAGTGGACTGTTCCCAAGAACCCTATGAAGTAATCGCTATTATAATGATATAATTTGAAACAATCCTGTACTATGGCAAAAGTAAATAAAACCGCCATCAGGTGATAAAACACCAACACTACTAAAGTGTGGAAGTACAGAATTGAACGAAACTACATAATAAATTTTAAAATGACTATAAAAGTACGTTGGGCCTTTGAGATTTGGAATGTTACAGCAAAATTTATTTGCTAACGTAACAAACCTTCTCGTGGCGACACCCGGGTTCATGCCCCATAGGCAATTCAAATAAACAAAGACAAGTTATTTGCAGTCCGCAATAAGAAAATTGAATATAAAGTAAGATGTATCTGTAAACAAACTCTTATATTATAAGAGTTTGTTTACAGATACATCTTACTTTATATTCAATTTTCTTATTGCGGACTGCAAATAACTGATACATCTTACTTTATATTCAATTTTCTTATTGCGGACTGCAAATAACTTGTCTTTGTTTATATATATATATATATATACAGGGTGGTCCGGTTTTCATTAGCCAGCGTATATCTTCTGAACTATGCAAGATATAGAAAAATTTCATACGAAAAAGTTTTTTGAATATATTTTCTCTACAAATATAAGGCATTAAGAATCTTTCATAGTCTACTATATTCGAGCAATAACATGTCACTTTGGTTTTTTTAATAGAACACCTTGTATATTTTTTTGAAAAAATATTCTACTTGAAATTGTCTTTACCACAATATGCCACAATCAATGATTTCTAATCAAAGTGCGCTAAATAACCTAAATAATAGAATTTCAATGGCAGTCCGATTGTTTCTGTTAACAAATGCCATTGCAGTATTTTAGTTGTTTATTCACAATTATCCGTCACATTAGTAAGTAAAAGTATTATTGTGTTCTTAATAGTTGTAAATAGTAAAATAATGGAAATGAATTTTTCAGACAATGAAAAAATTGATATATTATGCTGTTTTCATAGGTTAAACAACAATATACGTCAAGCTGCAGTTTTATATCGAAACTTATATCCTGATCGTAGACAGCCGCCAAATATAAATACATTTAAGAATTTAGAAAATTCTTTAAGGTCTTATGGTAGCTTTTTAACTACCACCAGAAATTTAGTACAATATAACGAAGATCCTGAATTGGTTATTTTGGCCTACTTTACGAGTTTATCCTAAAGTTTCTACGAGACAAGTTGCAGCTGAATTAAACATTTCAAGAAGAAAGATTTTTAATGTTTTGAGGCGACGTTCAATGAAAGCATTTAAGATGCGTTTGGTTCAAACATTACATCCCAATGATCCCAACAGCCGAGTTGGTTTTTGTATATGGATATTGAATGTAGGAAGAAAATCTTTAGACAGTATAATTTGGACTGATGAATCTAACTTTCATAAAAATGGCATTCTTAGCAGAAAAAATACACATTATTGGAATGATAGAAATCTTTAGCAATTTGTTGAAACCCGTTCACAAGTACGATTTTCAGTGAATGTGTGGATAGGTGTAGTAGGTGACTGCATACTGGGTCTGTATTTCTTTTATGGTAGTTTAACCCAAAATAGATATTTGATGTTTTGCAAACTTCGTTTCAAGATTTCTTAGATGATATTTCCTAGCTATCAGGCGAAACTTATGGTTTCAACACGATGGCGCTCCACTACATAATGGAATCAATGTTACAACTTATTTAAATATTGAGTTTGGTCAGAACTGGATTGGTAATAGGAGACTGATTTTGTGGGATCCCCGATCACCTGATTTGTCAGTTCTCGGCTTCTTTGTTTGGGGGGTTTTAAAAGACCGAGTGTATTTTAACTCTACCCCTTTTCAAAATCTTGAAGAGTTTATCACAAAAATAAAAGCAGCTGGCATGCTAATTACCCCGGTCATGTTGGAAGATGCTAGAAAAAACTTAATTATTCGAGTTAATAAATGTTTAGATAACTAAGATAATCAGTTTTCTTGTTAGCTATTATTTTCAGATGTATATATAAACAAATTTTCAATTTATTAATTTATACAGTAAATAAATAATAATCACAGTTTCCTATTGGAATTCTATTATTTGAGTTATTTAGCGCATTCTGACAAGAAATCATTGGTTGTGGTATATTGCCATAAAGACAATTTTAAGTAGAGTATTTTTTCAAAAAAATATACAGGGTGTTCTATTTAAAAAAACCAAAGTGACATATTATTGCTCAAATATAGTAGGCCATGAAAAATACTTAATGCCTTATATTTGTAGAGAAAATATATTCAAAAAACTTTTTCCTGTGAAATGTTTCTATATCTTGCATAGTTCAGAAGATATACGCTGGCTAATGAAAACCGGACCACCCTGTATATACACAGGGTGAGTCACGGGGAACGGCACGGAGTTTTATAGCAAAACGGTGTATTTGTTCAAAGTTTTTCACAGTAGATCTAAGTAAGACCGAAAGGGCTACATTTAAAAATTATTTTGAAATATACAGGGTGCCCCAAGAAAAAGTTACATATCAAAGTTATATTTTTTTCTTGTGGAACATCCTCTTTTTCGTTGCATTTTTGAATTGTACGTGGAAAATAAAATAGACTTCCTTGAAGGCTCATTATACCTAAATGCAGAGCGTTTTGATTTATTTCGCTTTTTCTTTAATTCTAAGGGTTTCGTAAAAATTAAATAATTCTAAAATCAATTCACCCAGACAAATTTGTTTTTAGCACTTAATATTAGATCGTACCCTTCACTGAACAAGTATTTTACTAAAAGCAGCTTCAATACAGGGTGTGCAGAAATTGCTGTTTCAGTATTGACAAATTCAAAGTATAATATCGTTGTTATTTTAAATGGAACATCCTGTATTTTATCAGTTAGTCTTATAATAATTTTGATTGTCTTTCAAATGGTATTAGGGTTGCCTATACCTATCTCTTCGAACTTTGACGTAATTTGCATATTTTTGAAATTTAACATGTATTTTCAAACTATTCAATATTATTTTTGACAGAAAACGCCTAAATTCTAGCTAATGATTTTGTGGGATTAGCATTCAGTTCTGCACCTTTATAAATAAAAATTAGATCTTTATTATTAAAAAATTTAAATAATGCGCATACTTTACAGGGATAATTTGATTAAGAATTAAATACAGATTCCAGCAGTTTAGTATCTGATAGACGTGGTTGTAAGTAATTATTATAACTAATTGAAGATGTTTCAAGAATTTTAATTAAAAAATCATTGAACATAATACAATTCATATTGGTCAAAAATCAACTGCACTAAATTGAAAAAAACTATAACAAATGTTCGATTTGATGGCCATTTTCATGTAAACAGTTTTCATTACTTTCTCCAATGATTAAAAGCATATTAATTCTGTCTTGCAACGAATATTTTTTTGGCATTTTCAAAATTCTTCTTGATTCAATAATATAAATGTTTAAAACTAATAACTGGTGGACTTGAACAAGAAGTTAACATTCAAGCAATGTTTCATTAAGTGACAGCAGCATACTAGATCTCTGAAGTCATAATAATAACTTCTTTTAATTCACTGAAAACCTACCTTATGTTAAAATGTACCTATAAGGATTTAATTTTTGTTTATAAATGATCATTAACTGAAGACCTACTCCTCAAAATCATAATAGCTATCATTTAATCATTTTCCAACAAAAATCATATTGAGTAGTATGAAAATACATGTTAAATTTCAAAAATATACAAATTACGTCAAAGTTTGAAGAGATACGTATAGGCAACTCTAATACCATTTGAAAGACAATCAAAATTGCTATAAGACTAAGTGATAAAATACAGCATGTTCCATTTAAAACAACAACGATATTATACTTTGAATCTCAATATTGAAACTGCATTTTCTGAACACCCTGTATTGAAGCTGCTTTTAAGTTACCTGATCAGTGAAGTGTTAAAAACGAATTTGTCTGGGTGAATTGCTTTTAGAATTATTTCATTTTTACGAAATCGTTAGAATTTTAGAAAAAGCAAAATAAATCAAATGCTCTGCATTTAGGTATAATGAGCTTCCATGGAAGTCTAGTTTATTTTCCACGCACAATTCAAAAATGCAACGAAAAATAGGATGTTCCACAAGAAAAAAATATAACTTTGATATGTAACTTTTTCTTGGGGCACCCTGTATATATTAAAATAATTTTAAAATGTAGCCCTTTCTAACTTACATAGATCTACTGTGAAAAAACTTTGTAGAAATACACCGTTTTGCTATAAAACTTCGTGCCGTTCCCCGTGACTCACCCTGTGTGTATATATATATATACACACACATACATACATATTTACATATATAACATGTATGTTGTTGCCATTGTTTCCATTGTTTAACAAAATGCATTCAAAATATAAATTCCTACTCTTCGTTGAAACATAACACCTTCAATAGTAATGCAACCATTTTTAGCAAAAGTTTAATAAATTCAACCATTCTGAGTTAGTATTTGTCTGATACCAATTCAAAAATACTTCAAATGAAGTTTTGGCTAAGAAGAATAGAAGAAAACTAACATTAAAATGAAAGAAAACAGGAATAACGATAATTGAAACAACAAGCATAAGCAACTGAAATAACAAGACTTGAATTAAAGTTCTTCAAAGACTGGAAGTAAGAAGGTGCTTTGAAATTTTCTAATAAGCAAGTGATGTAAGTAATACTGTAATGAGCAATGGATTAATTGAGATAGCTTAATTGCTTCATTAAAAAAAGCAATTAAAAATAAAATACTGTAGTCTGCAAAAATGATTTAATTTTTTTAATATGAATTATATGTATATTTAGTAGTAAAACATGTATTTCTTTTGTTTTGAGCCATTTGGACGATTAATGTTGATTGTTAATGTTTTCATATTAAACTAGATTTTTAAATGCTAATGCTGTATTATCTGAACTAAGATTATTAAAATTGTATGTACTTAAGCACTTTATAGATAATTGTCATTGTGAATATTTATTTGATTGACTTCATTGTTACATTAAACTAACATTTGTAGTTTGTTAAGTTCTTTTCAAAATTATATATAATATTTTGTAGCGATTGTATTCTGAGCTCGGGAAGATGTACTAATCTACATGTGCTTGTACTTGTATAAGAATATTTGTATAATGTGATTCATTGTCACTGAGACTTTGATAGAATTCTAAATTGACATAATCGAGAGTTTTTATCAGTTCAGAATTTTTCAAGCACGTATAATATTTCTAGCTTGTTAAACTATTGAAAATATATAATTAATTAGACTTTACTTTAACTGTTTTCAAAATGTGCAATAAAAATAAGACTAACGTTTCAAGTACGATACTTTGTAGATACAGAATGTTTAGGGAGGAAATGGAAATATTTTACGGACAATGTCCAGAAAGCCAAAATAAGCTGATATGTTCAATTCCGATTTTCATTTATTTCAGAGATAATTAGGTTTTTCTTTTAAAACGTGAATCAAGTTAACATTGATAATGTTGTCCCAAATGATAACTTGAAACAGTATTAAATAAGCATGTGTCATAAAAATCGACAGTTGTGCTAGTTTTATGAGATTGTAAAAATGTCTCACAAATTCAGTCATAAGGAATTTGCAGATATGGTGTTTGTTTATGGTTTCTTTAAGGGTAGTACTATTCGTGCTTAGAAGAGTATCGATGCCATTTTCCGAATCAAAGAATTCTTAACAGGCAAGTTTTGCAAAATGCTTTTATACGTGCTGGCGAAACTGGGATATTTTCAAGAGCAAAAATTATTTCTGAAAAACAGTACAGACTCGGTTTGGAACTTGAAAAAGATATTCTAGATGTTGTAGACCTGCGCTGTCCAACTTCTGTTAGTTCGCAAACCACTTTAACTTTCTACAAACATTTTGTGGCCCTAACAAGGATAATAATTAACAAATCATTAAATTTTTTGTTATTAATTAGTTTATTTACATCATGAAGAAAAACTTGAAAATAAAATATAAAAAATTAATAAAATATATAAAAAATTTCAATGAAAACATTGTGGATGTATTTGTTGGGTAACGAATTTTTTGTTGTTGCGAGTCGAATTATGTTTTCAAGTGTAGAATATCTAATAGAGTTTCTATATTGATAATGATATATTTCATGTTGGAGAATGCACACCCGTAGATGTATGTAATTCCAAACAGAAATAATTTGAAGTCCAAAATCTCATAATAAGGAATATTTTTCTTTATCCAAATTGAAAAGATCCATTCCCAATGCACCTCTAGATGTAATAAATGTATTAGCCTGAATATGGCATAATTCCATTTAATACTTTGAATCTATTATGTTAATATCAATATTTAACGGGTTGCTGAATGCTTTAAAACTAGGTTTATCATCAAATTAAGATCATCAAATCTTGTGTTGAAGTTTTCAATTAGAATATCCAATTTAGGCCCAAATTTATTGAAATTAACAACTTTTTTGAAATTCTTTCATTTCTTCCTAGAACTCTGCATGATTCAAAATGCACAAATTTTTTTTTATAAATTATATCTCGGTAATATGAGCTTGGTTCTAAATCCTCTTTCTCTTGTAAGGATTTATTCAAACTATTTAAGTATGTTGTAATATGTTAGGAAGTCAAATGAACTTAAAAAAATTTCATCAACTAGGTATTCTGCCCCATATTTTATCAATTTCATGAAGAATAAGGTGAATTTCTTTCCGAAGTGTAGAAAATCTGTTTAGGCATTTCCAGCACTTAGTCAGCAAACGTTACTATGCAAAAGTAAATCACAATCTTCAACTTTGAGTTTATCTAAATATATTTTAAATTTTCTATGTGTAAGAGAGTGACTTTGACCACAAATTAAGTTTATAATTTTTAATACCTTATCCATAATATCTTTTAGTTTGAGCGAAATACCACACAATATCTCCTGATGGAGTGCAGCAATCTACAAGTTAATCCATCTTTTTGTAATGGTTCTGCAATACCTATATTTTAGCTTGTCATTGATTTAGCTCCATCAGTTACAATGGCGGTGTACTTGCCAAAACTGCCATACTGAGCTACTGCAAGTTTTAATTACTTGTATGTCTTCACCTTTGGTTGTTCCATAAAATGAGCATAATTTCAACAGTTCTTCTGAATACTCATATTTCTCATTTTCCGTTTTTATAAAAACAGTCATTTGACCTGTATTAGAAATATCCATACGTTCATCCAAAGCAATAGAGAAATAACAGCAATTTTTGATGTTTTATAATCTAGTGGTGATGTGGTCATTTATTACCTCTATACACCACGCCGGCTTACAGTTTGATGAGAAAGTGATGCATTTTGAAATTACGTAACCATTTTCGCACCACCAAACACACGTGTTATTATTATAGCACTTTTTAAATCTATTCTTCGTCCAAAAATGGCTTTTTAGCACTTGCAAGTTCAAAACATACCTCAAATGATGCAACTACT
The DNA here is from genome assembly GCA_036346225.1 of Platerodrilus igneus. Classification (NCBI taxonomy): domain Eukaryota; kingdom Metazoa; phylum Arthropoda; class Insecta; order Coleoptera; family Lycidae; genus Platerodrilus; species Platerodrilus igneus. The sequence goes on along the minus strand of JARFIW010001719.1, from coordinate 1,175,852 downwards.
GATATTTCCTGAAATTTTGTCATGTTGTTAAAAACATTGGTTAGATAATTTTATTTTTTCATAGCTTGTCAACTATTGCTATTCTCATGGCACCCATGTATGATGAATACTTTATTTAGTGCATTCAAAAGTAGTGCTGTTTTAAATTGCATTCTTTGCACACTGCAAGTGTTTGTAAACACTACAAACACTGTGGTCTTCACCTATTATTAATAAATCACCGCTCTTGAAATTCTCGATTTTCATCAATCTTTCTTTTTTTTTGGTTGCACTCATATTTAATACATATTTTTATATTTTAATAAACTTCAAACTAGTTTATATACTTTATGATTCAATAAAATATCTGAAAGTATATATTGGAAAACTATTAATTCGGCAAAAGTTTAAGTGTTGGGGGATCTTGGTAGTCGCAGGTTGCTTAACCCCTTTCACATACCACTGAATATCGGGGAAATAGGGTATAAATTTGTAAAAATAGACCCCCTTTGACATTCCACTGTATATCGGGGAAATAGAGTATAAATTTCTAAACAATAGAATAGGAACGGAACTGCATATAGCAAGTAAGAGCAGTGGCTATGTTCGAAGACAACAAACATAGAAACAAGGAGAAAATTGTTGAAAGCACATGTGTGGAGCACAGCACAGTACGTCTATGAAATAAGGGCAGTTGGAAAAGCAGACAGAAAGAGAGAGAAGCCTTTTGGAATGTTGTGCTTTACATGTATAGGATGATAGCATGAACAGACAAGGTTAATAACAAAGAGGTTATAGAAATAGTAGGGGAATAAAGATATCTATTGAAAACATAAAATAGAAGAAATAGAAGGACAGAATACGTTCTACGGCATTTTTGGGGAATAGTGCGAGATATATTACAAGCAGAGATTTGAAAAAAGAAGTAGAGGTAGACCTAGATCAGACCATTGTACCCAGCTGGTGAAAGATGCAGGCTGTGGAAATTTCAGGGAAATGTCTAGGGTAGCTCAGAATAAGAAACAATGAGGGTACGCATCTAACCAGTTCCAGGATTGAAGACCTGATGATGATGATCCAATAAAACACATTGTATGTATAAAAGCAACTAATTTTACAAATAACAAAACAGATAAAGAAACACTGTAATTTCATAATGACAACAGTAACTTCAGAACATTAACGACAACTGTTTGAACTCGCAACGATCACATGTCTATGCAAGTTATGAACGCCATAACATCACAGTGGCCACTGTTGTAAATTGCACACGGATGAAATTACGAATAAGGCCAAGCTGAGTAATATACCATTTACGTACTGTGCAGATTATTTGTTATGGTATGAGCATTAATATAAAAATGTATGTAAATTTAAAACCGATTGAACACCGACCTTCACTTACCTCTAGCTGAGTTTTTGACCTAATATCAAATTACACAAATTAAGGTATAAAGCAGTTCACTTAGTAAAAGCATCGAATAACAAATATTCAGTGGTAAAAGTAATGACATAGTTGAAAGTGGAAGCAGTGCATGTGCAATTCTTTCTTTATGTGACCAACATAATGGTAATAATAGCTAGGACTACACGTCTCAATTTCTTGCGTGATCGGTAATGTATAACTTTTGTATTATTAAATTGGTTTGTTTTGACATTTTATGTATTATTTATTATGCAAATAGGTATATATTGTTTTGTTTTCATTACTCGCATATAAGCATCATATATTTCAATGGGATAATTAAATGAGTAAAAAAGGGCGTATTTGCCAAAGGTCATCATCATCATTAGGTCTTCAGTCCTGGAACTGGTTAGACGCGTACCATCATTGTTTCCTATTCTGAACTAACCTACAGATTTCCCTGAAATTTGCACAGTCTGCATCTATCACTATCTGATCTAGGTCAACATCTACCTCTTTTTCCTATCTCTGCTTGTAATATATCCCATACTATTACCCAAAATCCTTAGAACGTATTCTGCCCTTCTATTTCTCTTATCTTTTTTCCCAGATATCCTTGTTTCCCTACTATTTCTATAACCTATTTGTTATTATCTTTGTCTGTCCATGCTATCGTCCTCATACATCTGAAGCACAGCATTTCAAAAGACTGTGTATACAGCTCGTTTCCCTTCTATTGTTTTCTAATTTTATGCCCTATTTCACCGAGATTCAGTGAAGGGGGTTAAGCAACCTGTGGCTACCAAGATCCCCCAACACTTAGATATTTGCCGAAATAATGGTTTTCCAGTAAATCCTTTCACATACTTAACATTATTTGAGAATGTTGTCCAACCAATTCTTGTAGTTACTTATAGTAATCATCATGTTATTTTCTCGTCATTAGTTTATCCATTTTGGGATTGGTTGGATGCATACCTCCATTGATTTCTATTCTGGGCTAGCCTACACATCTCCCTGAAATTCCTGCAGCCTACATCTTTTACTATCTGTGTGCAGTAGTCTAGCCTAGGTCTGCCTCTTCTTCTCTTTTTTCCTATCTCTGCTAATATATTTCGCACTATTCCCTCATGCCGTAGTATGTGGCCTATCATCCTATCTCTCCTATTTTTTACCGTTTTCCACATATTTCTTTCTTCCCCTACCATTTTTAGTACCTCTTCGTTCTTAACTTTGTCTGTCCATGATATCTTCATCATACGTCTGTAGCACCACATTTCAAAGGCTTCTAGCTTTTTCTTGTCCGCTTCTCCTACTGTCCAGGCTTCACAGCCGTACAGTGCTGTGCTCCACACATATGTTTTAAGCAATCTTTTCCTTGTTTCTATGTTTGTGGTCTTTGAGCACAGTAGTTGCTTTTCTTGTTAAATGTAGCACGACCTTGTGCTAATCTTTGTTTTATATCTTTTGTGCTTTTCCCATCTTGCGTTATTTGGCTTCCTAGGTAGCAGAAATCCTTAACCTCTTGTAAGTTTGTGTTAAATACTTGTATTCTTGTTTTTGATTTATTTTCCCACCTTTGCAAACTAGAACTTTAGTTTTAGTTTTGTTAATTTTCATACCGTATCCTCTGTTAGAACCGTTTCCATTTCATTAAGAGCAGCTTCTAACTCTTCCTTGCTAGACGCTAATACCGCTGTATCATCTGCAAATCTAAGCATATCATTTTTGTCCCTGCATAGTAATTCCAAATGTCTTCCTGCATTTGACAGTATTCATTGCCTCTTCTATGTACAAGTTAAAAATCAATGGGGATAGGGCACATCCCTGTCTCACCCCTTTCCTAATGTTTACTTCTCTACGTTCCTGCTCTAATTCTATTACTGCTGTTTGCTCTTTGTATAAGCTATGTACTATTCGTCTATCCTATAACTCATTCCAATCTTTTTTAGTATTTCAAACATTTTTTTCCATTTTACATTGTCGAATGCTTTTTCCAGATCTACAAACCCTATATACACGCTTTCCTCTTTTTATATTGTTTTCTCCATTATCACTCTCAGAGCTAAAATAGCCTCCCGTGTTCCCCTGTTTCGCCTACACCCAAATTGGTCTTCTCCTAGTATTTCTTCTGCCCGTTTTTCCATTCGTCTTTGCACAATTCTAGTTAATATTTTTGACACGTGTGCTGTCAAACTTATTGTTCGAAAATTTTCACATCTATCCGCGCCTTTCTTTTTCGGTATAGTTACTATGATGCTACGTTTAAAATCTTTGGGTATCTCGCCTGTTTCATACATATAGCTTACAAGTTGGAAGAGACGTTCTGTTACTGCTTGTCCAGCGGCTTTTAGAGTTTCTGCTTGCACCTTATCTGTACCCGACGCCTTACCATTTTTCAGATTCTTTAATGCTAATTCAAACTCATCTCTAAGTATAGGATATCCCAAGTCATCATTTTCAATGTCTGATTCCTGTTCTAATGCAGTTAGTTCCTCTCCTGCATATAAGTTCCTATATATTCTTGCCATCTACCCACTTTCTCTCGTTTTCTATGATGAGCGTTTCCTTGTGCGTCCCTTATATTTTTGCTATACGGTTTTATATCCCTAAAATTCATTCTAATTAATTTGTATGCTTGTCTGTCTTTCCTATTTCCATCTTCGTTTGTATCTCTTTGCACTTTTCATCAATCCATTGTTCTTTAGCTTTCCTGCATTTTCGAATAATTTCCCATTTTATGGCTTTGTATCTCTGTTTTCCTGTTTCGTCTGATTTATTTTTGTATTTTCGTCTTTCTTCTATTAAATTCACTATATCCTTTGTTATCCATGGTTTCTTATTTTCTTTTTGTGTATACCCCAGAATATCTCTGGCCGCCATGTCTAGGCTGGATTTAATGTTATTCCATTCTGTTTCTACTACAGATATTTTCTCGATATCTTTGAGCAATTCATTTGACTTTTTTTCGAATCTTTCTTGAATATCTTTATCTTTTAGTTTCTCTAAGTCCAAGTGCCTTTTTCCGTTTCTTTTTTTCACATTCTTAAATTTAAGTGCGGCCTTCATAATTACGATGTTGTGGTCAGTATCTATATCTGCTTCTGGGTAGCTTCTACAGTCTTTTACTTTCCTAAACCGTTGTCTAACAAGAATGTAATCTATTTGATATCTTCCTATATCTCCTGACATCTTCCACGTATATCGTCTTCTAGCATGATGTTGAAATAATGTGTTTGTGATGATTAAATTGTTCTTGTCACAAAATTCTACCAGCCTATTTCCCTGTCGTTTCCGTGCCTAAACCAAATAAACCTACTACTGCTCCTTCCCTACCCTCACCTACCACGGCATTAAAATCCCCCGTAATTATTAAATTTTCCTGTGTTTTTATGTATCTTAATATGTCTTCAATATCTTTGTAGATGGCTTCTACCTCTTCATCACTGTAGCTAGAGGTGGGCATGTATACTTGTATTATTACTGTGTTTACCGGTTTAGATTTTAATCTAACCATAAGTACTCTTTCATTCTTTTGTAAGTAATTTTCTACACAGTGTCCTATGTTTTTCCGCATAACTATCCCCACGCCCAAATTTCCTTCCTCTGCTCCTGTATGAATTACCGTGAAGTCTCCACTCCAAAAATCCCTTGCCTCTGGCCACCGAACTTCGCTGATCCCTACTATGTCTAGTGATAACCTATTCATTTCGATTTTTAGGTTCTCTAGCTTACCTACTTGCTTCATACTTCTAACATTCCACGCTCTCCGACTCGCAGAATGTTCCCGACTATTATTTTTAACTTTCCGATCGCATCCTCCGAAGTAGTCCCCTCCCGGAGATCCGACTGGGGGACTATTTTAACTCCGGGATATTTTACCCCAGAGAATGCCATCATTTTATTATATTGCCAAAGGTATCAATATTTAAATTTTAATTTAAGAAAATTGATTTCTTTTGCGGGGCTTCAGAAATCAATTGAAGGTTTGCATACGGCCGCCAATAGGACAGCGCTGTTGTAGGGCACCAATCCAAAGATAAGTAGAAGTCGCATAGCAATCCAATTTCAAATTCCATAGACGATGGTTTGGAGAACACTAAAACAACAACTTTAAGGCTACAATTTTGTCAACGTATTCATGAAAACAGAGAATTGCTTACATGCATTTTATTTATGGATGAAATTCAATTTATTGGAGATGGAATTAATAATTGCTCCAATAATCATCGATGGTTAAATGAAAATCCCCTTACCACGCAAGAACATAATTTCCAACATCGGTTTAGTATTAACATATGGTGCAACATTCTAAATGATTGATTGTTTGGTCCTTTCGTATTGGATGCATGCCTTACTGGGGAAGGTTATTTACTTTTTTTGAAAAAGATGATTTTGAGGAAATATTGAACAAAGAACCTTTGAATATTCGATCACCTATCTTCCAACATGATATGGGCTCCTCTTCATTATTCAAATAATGTAAGAAATTTTCTGAATACCGATTTCGACTATCGCTGGCTTAGCGAAGGCATTCCCGCACCCTTGACCACTGAGATCACCCGATCGCACTACTCCAAATTTTTGTCTTTGGGGATGGTTGAAGTCGTCATTTTATGCTACGAATGTGGACACAAGGAAAGCACTACTAGATCGCACTGTCAATCCTGCAGCATTCATTAGAGCGCATCTATGTTCACTAAAACTTCCTACTAGTTCAATTTTTAAATGTCCAAATAAGTGTATAGAAGTAGGCGGTGGTGTTCTCGAAAATTTGTTGTGAATTACAATTAATCAAAGTATCTCTGAGATTGGATTTGAACATACAAGCTTATTTTGCTTACTTTGACTTCCCAAACACATCCTTAAAATGTAAAATGTTGCCATTTCCTCCATAAACACTCTGCATAGCTTTGCTTATTCATATAATCTAAAACTTAACAACATAAAGAGAATGTTATTGGCAGATGGAGAACTAGAAATATCAACGAATAAAATTCTTGTTTTCATAACAACAAAAATGGCATTTTGCTTGTAATTTACCTGGTATAAATACTTTGATAAAATTATTCATACCACATACAATGAAAGTCATTTTATTTCAAAAACTCTTCAAGTTTAAGAAATTATGTATTTCTGCCTTTTTTGAAGGTCTTTATTGAGACTAGAGAAGATAATAGAAAGGTGTTGTGCTATTGGAAAAGTTTGAACTTATGTTGCACAAAGTTGTCGATTGATGTTTCTTTATTCATTTTGACAGCAGTATTGAGTGGTCTAAAATATGTTCCCCAGTTTTGCTGATTTAGGACTTCATTGTAGTGCTAATAACATTCGACATAACTAGTGTTCAAAATAAAATGGAATATCCTGTACAATTTTCTTTAATTAATATGTAGTAGTGTTTACTTTTTATAAAAACTTTGCCCTAAATTTTTTACTTTAGTGTATTTGTTTTAACAGAATTCTAATGGTTTTTACACAAAGAACACTGTTGTAACGCTATGTTTCAGTACAACGGAAATTTTTGCCGACTTTTGGTTTAGGTAAGTATTAAAACTTATTTTAAATAATTATAAATAATATTTGGTAAATATAACTTTGTTAATATGTGCTAAGGAAGATTGTACTACTATTTGAGGTGTCAATGTCTCAGTAATGTTTTTAAAAGAATGATATTAACAGAGGAGTATTTATATTTCTTATACTATCGAGCTGATAGTATTCACACATCGGCAAAACTAATCATTGTCTGTAGTACGGTTTGAAAAATGAGTTTTTTGATGTTGGTTGTTATTTCAAACACTTAAAGAAACTATGATCATTGTTTAAAGCTCTAAATGTATGTTGAAGTGGGATTAATAATTTACTAGAAAGTTTTTTAATGCATATATCAATTCCCTCTATTTTAAATGTGAATATTGGGAAAATGTTTTGGAGCCTTTTATATTTTATCTAACAGGATTTTATTTATGGTTTTGGTTTGAATTCCATGTATGCTAATTGGATACTGTTAGTATAAAACGTGCACCGGCTGTGAATTTATCTTTAACGTTGTAAAATAGGACAATATATTATTAAAGAGTGAATAGTTTAATTGGAGTACTATGAAAAATTGAAGAGTATTTGTTTTGTCAGCTTGATCACAAACTTTTATTTGTTTGACATATAGTAATATTTTAAAAATTACAAATATGTTCAGTTTTTACAGCACTTATGTTATTTATCTCTTCTAAAGATAGCACCGTTTTGTTATAAGGAAGTTTTATGTATAAGTATAATACCCTAATTTTTTATCATTCCATTCTAAATACTTTTATGTACTTCATACATCCAGTTTTAAAAATAAAATCACACCCCTATTTAATTACTTAACACTGAAAGAATGAAAAACTCCAGATGTAAATCTTCGTCATTCAGTTTTGCGAGTATGCATATTTTTTTATACTCCTGCAGTTTTCTTAATTAGTATTTTCATGCAGCCCAAATATTTTTTAAATCGTACTCTTTGTATTTCGTTAGTATTTAACAGGACAAGAATAATAGTAGCCTATGACAAAACTTTGACCATTTAATATAATTATATGAATTTGCTCTTTTTTCAGTTGTATAAAATTATAAATACACGCTATTAGTAATAAATAGTCTTGAAAACAGTAGTTTTGTCAACAAAAAGACATTTAAAATAGACACATTTTTATACAATTGATATATGAATTCCATAATATTCTAGGAGAAAAAAATATCTTGTGTTAGTAAATTAATAAAGGTTATACAGTGTTACACAAAAATCCAAAAACAAACAAACAGAATGCATTGCCATAGGATCATTAAAATCAGTTAATGTATAAGATGATGTATTTAAAGTAATTGGTGCCCAACATGGAGCGTCAATTGTTACGTACAGTTTTGGCTCCAGAAAATCTAGTTGGTAATACACAGAAAACTTGGTGAAGTACTCTGCTAAAAATCCTATTTTGGTAAAATTCCGAAAACCTTGACTGTATTAGCAAAAATGGTTGTCAACTACGAAAAGAATGCACCAAGGTAAAGGATAAAAGAAGCATAGATCAGCTTAGACAAGAGCAATGTTATGCCTAGCTGATTGCCGTAGGAAGTTATACCCATTCTTTCAGGGGCAGACTGGCAGGATGGCGAGACGTGTGTTATAGGAATAGTGGCGCGAAGGGCAAGCGCTGTTTGGGCGTCAGAAAAGAAAAGGACAAGTCATGTCCACAATATATTGAATTGGTACCTCATGATCTTGATCAGAAAACACTCCCAAGAGGAGAGAATATGTCAAAATCAGTATAAAATTTGGATGAGAACGTAATTTAAATGGATTCAATCAAGCGTCTTTTGTAAGAGAAAAAAATTAATCATAAGGGATAAGTGAACAGGAGAGGTTAGACTAATCAGTAACATTCAATTTCAAACCTTTGCTGTGCCAGTATTTGCTCTTGTTGCGAAAGCCTAAGATGCAGGTTTGAATTCTGTCCAGGACCTTATATATTTTACATCTTACAATTACTAGCTCGATTTGAAATGTTCATTTAGACTTTGCATAAAAGTCTAGGTTATTATTTCATCTTATTCACTAGTACTTTTGTATTATTCAACTTGCCTTGTGCAATAATTATTCACAAGGTATATTTAATAGTTGGCATTGGTCGTAATTTTGAATGTTCGCTTCCTGTCTATATCTCACATAAGTCAAAAACTTGACACTGTCAGAGGTTTGACAAAAATGCCAAACGTAATTGTAAAAGTTAGGTTGATATATTGACTATGTTTATGGGTAGCAGAAACTTTAAACTTAAGTAAGAACGATAAGAAAAAGATAGAAGAGTATTGGAAGACTTAGATCAAGCGATATTAGTCAACTTATTAGACATATAGGTTGTGAAGGGTATGTGGAATTTTTTAGATTAGCACAGAATAGAAAAGAAGTTGGAGGTGCGCCAAATCGACCTTAAGTAAGGTCGAAAACAAAATGATGAATGACGATACGATTATTATTGAATTTTGAGATAGAATTTTTTATATTAGTAACAACTAATTTACATTTTTCTTGATCTTCTTTGGGAATTAAACCACTCATTAAAAAATACAAAACAAACCACAATAAACATAACTGATTTATATAGTGGACTATAAAGTTACTCTTAAAAACTTCTTAACGAGGAATTAAAGTATGAATTACAAATTCGCAATTCAAGTACTGATACTTTGAATGTTTCACAGTTGAGAAAGACTCTTCAAGCAATAATAAATAAAAATATTGTTAACAATTTTGAATTCTTGATTGAAAGACGACGTTTTAGCAATTAAAGACTTGTCGGAGATTTTAGAAAAATCTGAATGAAAACAATATCAACTTGAATATATATCCAAAATTGAAACAAAATTTGTAGATACTTTTAATACATTAAATAATTCATTACTGGTTGACATTAAAGATGAAAAGATAAAAGATGACTTCAAGAACAATTATTTAAATTAATCGATTCCAATAAATAAATTCAACAACAGATTTTAACTATCAAAATTAACATTTCACAAAAAAAAATCTGTTAGTAATATTAATTTAGAAACAGCTTTTAGAGAACAACTTAAATTAAAACCATCTATTAGTACTGTGAACGAACAACTACGGATAGAAATACAAAAGTTAGATACAGTTACACCAATTGTAAATTTATCAGTTAGTAATAACTCTAATATTTTAGCTACATTAGGTACTTTTAATAATTCACAATTTAATAATTCAGTAATTTTAAAGGCACTCCAGTGGTTAAATGGAATTTAAAATTTTCAGCGAATACATCAGTGAATACTTTCCTAGAACATATGGAACTTAGTCGCTAGAAATGTGAGTGATACTCAACTTATAAACAAAATGTGTGATTTGTTTGATAATAAAGCTTTAGTTTGGTATAGAGCGAATGAAATTTTATGTAATACTTCGGACGAGCTGACAGTTGGTCTTAAAAACGAATTTGCACCAGTTAATTAAGACAAAATATTAATGGCTGAAATTAATAATACAGCTCATGGAGAAAACGAATCCAGGAGTATTTATGTGGCAGTAATAGAATATCAGAATCATTATCATTTGAAAAACAATTGAAAATTTTAAGAAAAAATATTTTACTCTTTTATCAATATCAACTTAAGTTTGATAGAAATAAATTCAATTTAAGAATTGATTAAACTAGGGAAACGATTAGATCCGCATAACGATAGAAAATTATATACCAACAACTAAAGGACAAATCGAATTAGAGACAAACTTAGCATTTACTGGTCAACTATCTCATAGTAAAATGTACAGTCCGCCAGGGTTTCTGAATTTGATAAAGTTTATAAAAATATAGGTAAGTAATTGACTATGCTTACCAGAAAGCAAAAATTAATTATGGCTTACGTAGATGAAAGGTACAATTTCAAAATTTAGTTGACAGGAACTTTGTTCTGTCAAACGCAGCGAAATATTTCAATGCTAAATTAGCACCAAAATTTGTAGAACCATTTTTTATAAAAATAAGGTTCTACTAATGTTTATGAATTGACAACCAATGAAATAGGAGCAAATAGGGGTCATTGGCATGGCAAAGATTTGAAATTGAATTCTGCTGATTAGCCCTCCTAACTTGTTCTGTTCGTTTATCCCTTATGATTAATTTTTTTTTTCACTTATAAGAGGTTTGATCGAATTCATTAAAAATTTTGTGTACTTTGCATCTACATTTTATACTGATTTTGACACATTTTCTTTTCTTCTGGAAGTGCTTTATGCTCAAGATCAGGAGGTACCTATTCTTAATGTATCGATGACACGACCAATGCTTTTTCTTTTCTGACATCCTATAAGAGTGCTCGCCCTTAGGGTGCTATTTCTGTAGCCTCTGAGATAATTTTTTTTTGTCTGATTAGCTATGACACTTGTCTCGCATCATCCTGCCTGTCTGTTCCTGAAAGAAGGAGTAGAACTTGCCTCCGTAATTAAGTAAACATAACATTACTTTTGTCTAAGCTGATCTATGCTTCTTTTTTCATTTACCTTTGCGCATTCTTTTCCTAGTTGGTAGCCATTTCTGTTAGTGCAGTCGATGTTTTCGGTATTTTACCGAAACAGGATTTTTAGCAGAAAAATACTTCACCAAGAATACTGGCTAGATTTTTCTGGGTCCAAAACTGTACGTATCAAATTTACCAAAATTAATTGGGTCAATATCTTGCGAAACACCTGTTAATGTGTTGTGTTGTATTTCCTGTCATAGTTATTTTCATGACATTCTATACACAATGTGAATCTGTTGATTATGAAATAATGACAAAATATGTTTAAGTCTGGTTATATATTCAATTAATTGTGTACAATTTAATGCAACTTATAAATACAAATTGTACAAATCCATTTAAAAAGAAAACAACTGTAATCTGTAACAGAAAATTGACTTTTTAAAAATTATTAATTGATGAAATAAAGGAATTTTATAATATTGATATTCTCATAAATGGAACCACTTGTACATTTTTCCCAATTTTCAGTATAAATTTTATTAAACAAGACGTAAGCATAAATATTGAGTACCTATCAAATTTTAACAATTTCGTCGCAATGTTACAGATTCGTATCAAAGTATTTCATGTGTGTTGATCCTGTTTGGTCAAAATGGGATAGAGTGATTTCTGTATTAGGTGGACATATGATTTCAAGAAGTTTCAGCAGGAGGCCAATATATTATAGTTGACACGATGTGCTTAGTAGCTAATACCAACATGTACTAATGGCCATGTATGCGCGCTTGAATTTTCACATCAAGATGATTGGTGGACAATGGAATGGCATTCTAGCATATGAAATTCTATAGTAGTAAGTATTGCACTATTTTCAAATCCAAATATTGAACAATAATTTTTAATATATTCTGTCTCTATAATTACTGGCCTATGATTATTATTTGTTCACAGTTAAATGTAATTTTACTTATAATTTCTAATATCAAATCTTGTGTAATGCAAAACACATTATAACATAATTAATACAATAAGGTCAATTTGCTGAAAGTACCTTGATTTTTGTCACTCATTGACAACAGGTGTTTTATAACTTAATGTAAAACATGTTATTTTACATAGCAAGATAATCATATACTTACATGAAATTCAATTTCTTTCACACTACTCGCATCAAATTCCAAACTTCTTAATGCAACACTATGCTTAATAAAACTCAAATACCTAGGCTTCTTATAATTGAAATTTCTAATGATAGTCTGTATAGAGTGTTTTGCTTTATCAAATGAATTCAAAATACATGAATTACGAAGCGATTACTCACAAGGCACTAAGTAGAATTTTTAGGTATCGTTTAGTTTTTTCTTTAGACATATTACTTGTTGATAACTGTCGAAAATTCTTTCAAATGCATAATAATTTTGTATATTTCATCATACACATTTATTCAAATATAATGTACACCCAAGCAATTGAATTTCAAGTTGTATGAAGCATCACATCTGTTTCTTAAATTACATAGTACATAACATCCACGGTATTTGTCCTGATCTATAAACTTTGCGATTAACAAATTTTTTGATTGACAGCTTACCATATGAAAGTCTGTGGAACTTCATTATCACACCGTTTATGTTCACTCTTCTTAATCAAAAACAGGTTATGGAGAACATTACCGTTCTGGGGGATTCAGCAGATCGTACACGTTTGCTCTGTGAACAGTATACAAAATTTTTGTGCTGGGTGTTATCAAAGAATGAAGTGGTGAAGTTTGGGCGGAAAATGCAGTGTTCAGTAAAAAGGGCTAAGGGCTGATTTATCTAGCTACTGAATGGTTTCATTTGTTTTTTATCTACTGCTATTAACCACAAAAACTGCTTTTTTTTTAGTAGTTTCAGACTCGGCTATAGAGTAAACTACTAATCAGTCTTTTTTCTACTCATTATATATGAAAATGATCAGAACTGAATGTGATGCAAGTGCAAGTACAGAATAAAACAGAAACCTGCTAGTGAATTTCTAATCTTATAGAAAACTTGCAACGTACATAACAAGAAAATGTTCTCAAAGTAACATGAGAAATAATATGAATTATTTGATGAAATATATATAAACATTTAATTATAGACTTCAACTTGAATAAACACTTTAGATTTCATACATGTTATGCTTTTCCAAATCACTCTTTGATTTTATAAATAAATTGCACCACAGTCAAGTATTTGTATGCTTTACTGTTTTATATCTGCTAACATTGTATATTTATTATCTAAATTATATTATTATTTTGTTACGTAATTTTAAACATTTGTACATTTCAAAAGTAAGCATGATAATTAGCAACACAGAATGGATGGAATGTTACCAGTTCGCCCACCTGTGTTCATGCGCCAATTTTTTTCTTTCACATATATTCAATCGAACCCTTTTTTCTGAGTAAGTATAGTTATTTTCAGTATTGCATAAATAATTTTTAAATTCTTACTACATGTTTGAAATGGCTTTTTTTATGTATTTGAAAAAATATCAATATTTAACTGTTTAATTATTAGTGCATATTTTATTAAATACACACATACTTTTTGTGTTTAAAATTTGGCATTCAGTAATAGAAATCAATAAAAGTTTTAATATTTTTAAATATAGTTGACCCAAAAATTTATTAGACATGGAAGATTTTGGAAGATATCTATCATGAAGAAAATATAGGAAATCAAGAGGATAATTTAACGACAGGCATTTTTACAGTTCTCACATTTTTATTTGAAAGAATTTTACAGCAGTTTTATTTATTTTGTTTTACTTTTAATTAATTAACATACTTTAATTTTTTTAAATAAATTTTGGTTAATTATACGGCAACATATAAAACTGAAGAATTGAAGAACTGGATGGTAAAAGGTGCACAATTTAGCCATATTGTCACTGTTGATAAATTTGATATTTTATTTCAAAGTACATATTTAAAAAAAAACATGTCCGAATTTTATTTTCTTTTACGTTTAATAAGAATAAGTTTGAACTTGATGATAACAACAAAACTAATAAATTCCCAATTTTTAAGGACTGCTTAATTTTGCAATGATATAAACGTGGCAAGATTTTCTGTTATTTCTAGCCTGTAAATATTTTATATTTTTAATGTCTATCAAGAACTGTTCTTTGAGGATCACTTTGAAGTTGTTGTTTCATATTGTACTTCAAAGTCCATAAGTCTGAACTACCAAAGGGTATTGGCAAAATCTTAATGTTGTACTCCTTAAATCATCTTTGGGAGAATTTGGCATAAGGAAATAATCTCCATGCTACTGAAAAATGAAACTTTTATTTGGATATAGACTTCTTAGTGTTTTTTTAAAATTGTTATTGAACTGCTGATAAAGACATTTGTAATATGTACTTTGAAATGAAATAGTTTGTTCAACATTTTAGTTGCTAGGACTCCTACCATGACCCGCATTTTTGCAAATTCTCCAACACGTTGTGTAAGTTGTTAACGGGTTTGTTAATAGAATGCAATGAAGACATCATGATTATATGAGACAAAGATGTTCAGTTAAGCAGAGTTTTACCATAAACGTTTGTTTTGAATAAATCAGTTGCTTCAAACAGCCTTATGGCATCACTTAAGATTTTAACGCTATGGCTTTTATTACAACCATTTTTATTTTTACAAGAATAAATTTTATAAAAACTTTGTAAAAAATAAAAATAATAAGACACCGGGTATAGATAAGGTGCAAGCTGAAAGTCTAAAAGCCGATCGACAAGCAGTAACAGAACGTATTTTTCAACTTGTAAACTTGTATGAGAGAAGCGAAATTACCCAAAGATTATAAACGTAACCATAGTCACTATACCAAAAACAAAAGGTGCAGATGGATTTGAAAATTTTTAAATGTTTCACAGCGCATGGATCAAAAATATGAACTTAAATTGTACAAAGTCTGATGAAAAATGAGCTGAAGAAATATTAGATCAATTTGGATTTAGGCAAAACGATAGAAAAAGGAGAACGTGTGTATATAGGGATTGTAAATCTGGAAAAAGCAGTTGGTAATGTAAAATGGGGAAAATGTTCAAATTACTCAAAAGGATTGGAATCAATTATAGGAATAGACGGATAGTACATAGCTTGTACAAAGACGGCAACAATAGAATTAGGGCAGAAAATACAGAAGTAAATATTAAGAAAGGGGTGAGGCAGTGATGTGCGCTATCTCTTGTTAATTTTAACTTACATATCGAAAAGGCAATGAATACAGTCAAATGCAGAGATATTTGGAATTATGTGTTACGTTCTATTTCATCTTGAAAAATTAATTCACGACCTCATTACTTTAAAAACCTCTTTCAGTTGCTATTGATTTAAATTTACGTTTGCTACATTTTTCTAGATTCGATTCACGTGGATAGGCGTCCAACTTTTCTCGTCCTTTATTTAATTCGGGATCTGCACATTTGTTTATACTCTGGTTCTTTATCTAACATGAATGCTTGGTTATGCGTGCTTCGAGTGTGAAATGTTTTTTCTGACATTTATATAGTGATGGATTTTAAAAATAGTTTGTGGCATAAAATGCAATTTTGTTTTTGATGTAATTTAAAATGTACTAGTTCTGTGTTGTTAGAAGTTTTGTTGGGTGATATAGAATGTGTTCATTTTAGTACAGGTTGTCGTTCATGTTTAAAAACAAAAGTTATATTTTTCTTCCTTCGTTTTGTTTATGTTTATCTTAAATGACATTAACAATTTTAGTGATCTTTCCATAAATAAGTGTTTGCTGTTTTAAACATAAAAACAAATTTAAGTGGAATATGACATGATAGCTGGCGTTACAAAGTAGTTTTAATCCTACAATAACCGAGGGAACAACAAGTGAAGGACAGCATTTAAAATGGTGAATTACTACAGCAAGAAAGTGAATTGTTTATGTTTATATACGTGACATTTATTTTATAAAAACGAATGAAGGTGTTGTGACTTCGTTATAAACCTTTTTTTAATGGGAGACTGTATTGAAGACCTAAGCAATCATAAAATACTACAATTAAAAAAGTTGAACATTAAGGTGAATATTTGGGGATGAATAATATGACAAACTTCAACTTAAACTACTGTATAAAATTCTCCAGGGTGAATCGGTTTGGAGGCTATCCCCTCTTTTCTCTTCTAAAACCTCCCACTCTACGACTAGTTATTTAGCACAACATTCTTCCTTTCTTTTTTTTGTCGGGATAATTTGTGTGGACTACCTATGTTACTTTTGTTGCTCACTTCTCATCCGCCTAGTATACTGCAACATGTGCAGAGTCAAATCATCAGTATGTGTAGATTTGCACATGAATTTGTGGTATTAACATCTAGCAAGGAAGAATTAGAAGCAGCGTGTAATGAAATGGAAACAGTTTTAATAGAGAGATACAGTATGAAAATTAACAAAATAAAGTTAAAGTACTAATATATAAAGCAGAGGAAAATTAGTCAAAAACCAGAATCAAAAATAGGAAACAAGATTTTATAAGAAGTTAAGGATTTCTGCTACCGAGGAAGCCAAATAACGCAAGATGAGAAAAGTGCAAAAGATATAAAACAAAGATTGGCACAAGGCCATGCTGTATTTAACAAGCAAACTCAACTACTATGTCCGAAGACAACAAACATAGAAACAAGAAAAGATTGCTGAAAGCATATATGCGAAGCACAGCACTGTACCGTTGTGAAAGGTTATCAGTAGGAGAAACACGAAAAAGATAGAAGTCGTTGAAATGCGGTACTTCCGACATATGATGAAGATATCGTGGACAGACAAAATTAAGAACAACAAGGTACTAGGAATGGTAGAGGAAGAAAGAAATATGTGGAAAACATTTAAAAATGAGAGAGATAGGGTGATAGGACTCATTCTTAGGCATGATGAACTAGTACGAGATTAGGAATGGCAAAAAGATAATAGAGAGGTTGAGGTAGACCTAGATTAGACTATTGCACACAGATAATGAAAGATGTAGGCTGTGAGAATTTCAGGGAAATGTGTAGGTTAGCTTAGAGTAGGAAACGATTGAGGCGACTGAAAAACCTAATGATGAGTACATCTTTGTTTGGAGAATTTGACATTTTCATAACATTATAGAATCAAAATGTCAAAAGAGAAATTGGAAGAGGTATTGAATTTTAGTGGAAGACCTTAAAACAATAGACATAATAGATAGTAATGAAGTATAATGAAAAGCAATCAAAGAACTTGTAAGTGTAAAATTATGAATGAAAATTATGCTATAGAACAAGATTTTTCTACTTATGTTACATAACTCTTTTCTTTTCCTTTTATTGTATCATTTGCTTAGGATAGATGGAGTGTCAGGTGTTTGGTATACTAATTCTTATTTATCGTTTTAACTACATATGTGGTCTGTTTTTGGGAGTGTAAATATGGCTAAATTGTGGCAGTAATTCAAAATGAAGTTTGAGCAAGAAGAAGATAATCAAGTAATTAATTTTTTATTTTGAGATTATAACTTTTTTATATTTTTGTTAGAGTAATTTTTGTAAACTGCGATTTTTTAAAATATCAAGAATACATTGAAGAAGAATGAACATAGCAGAAGAAATAAAGGAAGAAATAGGAAAATGCTTAAATATTGTAAAATATTTTTGTATTTATTTATTTTTGCACAAATTCAGTTTTAAATTTGCTTTTAAAAACGATATTTGCTTTAACTAAATTAAGTTATCACATATTAATTACAGACATTAAATATTTAAAGAAGAAAGAAGATGGTGATATAATGGAATTTGAACCACTCTATTAACGTTAAAGTACAAGAACAAAAAATATGAAAGTTTAGTTTAACCCAAAATCACAACTGAATATAAATAAACAATTTTCACAAAATTATAATAATTTTAATAAATTTTACTCTTAAGTTTTTAAGTCCAGAGCCATGAAAATATTTTTATATTTAAGTCATGCTTGTTTACTAATTTTCTATTACATTTTGATGGAACTGGATAGAAAAGGCAATATGAAAATGAATCTTGAATTTTACAGCATTTGTTACGAAAGTGAAAAGTCGACTTTTTCATATTGTTGATTGTAATACTATTGATTGATTTTGCAAAATTTGTGATTTCAAAGGTTTTCTATTAAAAATACAAATAGGAATTTATTGTAGTGAATTCACTGGCAAAACTTTGTAATCACACTAAAAAGACTATCTAATGTTGCTGAGAGTGTCTCTTCCCAAAAATATATGAAACATAAATGGATAAATTGTGATGTTACTCATATTGAAGACTTCTTTACAGAACTTTGTAATTGCAGTTGCAGGCCTTCTACTTGACAGACAAATGATGCAGAATGTCTACTATGCTTTATTTGGCATGTAAAATATGACAGTATCTCATTCAGACCAGTAGCAACATTAATTTTAGAGAATAGTATATGTATGTCTGAAATTTTGTTTTTGTAACTGCACTACTGTTCATGTAAATTTATTAGAATGATTTGATTAACATAAAAATATAACTGAATCAAGTTTTGAATAGTGAGTAGTGCAATTTGATTATGATCATTAAAAATTTTATCAAATAGCATTAATTTCAACGCTATTGATCCAAAAGAGAACTTGTAAGTTTTTATTTTGAATAAATTTACTAACGTTAAGGTAAGATAGTGATTTTGCATTTCTTGGAAAATTCGCTTAATTGTACATATGGTTTACACTACAGCAACATTATGAAGGTTATATGTACTAACTAATAATGCTTAATTATTGTCTGTATGAATTTCGTATAAAGTTATTTGTCAATGATAACGCTTATTTTTACATGTTTATTTTTAGCAGCTAAGTGCACAATATTTCAACCTCCTTAGTTATGGTTTCAAAGTTTTTTTTATTGTTTCCAATCGTCTGTCTTTAGTAAATATTCTTTTGTTAAATGAAAATAATTAGTTTTGCTCATTACTGTATTTGGCAATTTCTCTAAATTAGGGTACTCAATAAAACTGAGCACTCTGTCTCTATAAATATTAATACTTTGAACTCGAACAGTATTGCAAACCTCTGGTTGCAGAAAAACGTTAATTTTATCAGAACAAAAACACAAACAACCGAAAAATAATTTGTTTATATTGGTTCGGTACATTTTCAATCACATTAACACAATCTTGAACTTCATTGATTGCTTCAATCTCATTGCTTTTGGTACAATAGATGCTCCAAAATCAATATCCACTTTTGCATTTACTTTAAGTTTGCCATTTTTATTATATCAATTTTAATTAGTTAATTAGGGGTGGTTGCTTCATTCATAATTTTTGCACTAATGAATGGACTTCCAAATGCAAAACAGTGTAAAATGCTACTAGAGGATTGTCTGATCGAAAACATTCTAAAAACGGTTCAATTGTGTACAAATTGATTTAAGAAATTATAATCTAAGCTAGTAAAAGTTTATCTCCTAAAAACTTTTTATCTTTTCCAATGTACTACTGTCTGGACACTTCTTTACAGCAATAGCTTGTTCAATGTATATTCTTATAGGTTTTATTATTTCAATGACTGGTAATTACTGTTTGATTTTCCACCAAACGTATGCTACAAAATCTTTTTAGAAATACTACAGAACCAGAAAAGGTGTATGGTTAGCATGTCTTGAAAAATATAATAAAGTGATCGTAAAAATCTTTCATTTCCCATCCCATCTTCTTTTCTGCTGTTTTGAATGCCCCATGAACTACTAACAAAGTTGTAAGATTCAATAAGTTTATTCATAATTCAGAAGCAGTTGCATGTTTTAAGAATGCAGAATTTAAAAATTTGGTTTGTACATTATCCGCTGTCTCTTCCCAAAATCAGACGATTATGTCCATCTGACTAAGTTGGGATATTTTATTAAGGCTATCATCTTATGACAAAGTTTAAAATGTACATTCTTTCAATTGATGAGGAAGTTCATTTTGTAAATAAGGTCCTAGTCCGTAGGCTATTTTAGAATAGACTAGCCGTGAATCTGTAAATTTTTTGCAATCACATTATCGAGAAACATGGCAGAAAAATTAAGAATATTGGTTGCACTTCCAAAACTTCTCTCTGAGGAATGTGTCATTACTTTGTGAATACACCCCAAAGTTTCTGCTTTCCTTACTTTTCCGTTGTAAGGAGGTTAACTTTAATATATTAGAATTACCAGAATACGTTGAACTATCCTTTGTTAAAGAATTAGAAGGCGCACCTGGAGTTGCTACTATTTTATCGCTGCTCACAAGTTGTTTATTCGTATTTGTATCCAAACATTCACTGTCTGTGTTAGTTGGCACTAAAAAGTGTACTTTGAGTCCTCTTCAATAAAGGTTGCACAATTTTAAAATGCTTTTTACCCTTTGCGTGTGTTTTAATACAATGTATCTCACCTTCACGCACATCAAACTCCTTTCTGCACACATTACAAAAAGCACGAAATTTATCTTCTCATGGCTGTAACCACAATTTACATTCTTCAAAATCTAATTATGAGTGGCATTACTGGGCATATCAATAAAAAAAGCAACTACAGTTGCGATGATTTATATTGAGATTGTCTACAAATGCCCACAAAATTATAATATGTGGATTTTAAGAATATTAATAAAAACTTGTGCAATTTGAATTAGCAAGCATATAATATAATTATTGCTGCCGCGTTCAGTTCCGCAGTATAACTTTTATTATAAATAGCAGACAACTATGCTAAATTTAATCATTTAGTACTTAATAATTAATAAAAAAAGTGTAACTCTATATAAATCAACCAGAAGCATCACGTTATGGTTAACACTCAAGCTAATAAGGGAGGGACATGTTTGATGGGGTGTGCGACTCAGAAATTTAACACAATAATTTAAGTAGAGGGAGTAAATAACTTTCAGAAATCCATTTTGTTCATTAAGAAATTGAAATACAGATAGTAATTTTGAAATAACTATGTTTGTCTTCTGCTAATAACCGTTTCAACAAAGAACGTAAATACCTTTAAAAGTAATTTGAAGGTTATGCTTCTTATCGATCTTTTTAGAAAGTTATAAATATAAATATTTTATTCAGATCTAACCTCGAATCAATTCGTGCAAGAAAAGAGCACATAAATATGGCAACTCCCTTCATCCCAGGTCAAAGCAGACACAAAATTTAAAAAATATTGTTTATTTTATTTTATGCACAATGAAAAACAGCGAAATGAATTCCGATTTCTTTACGTGTTTAAAACAGACGTTAAATTTCTATACTTGAGCAACAAATTACGTACTTTTTATATTTCTGGACTTGTTTTACAAAAGGTGCATAAAAAAGTGCATTCCTCAGCATTTACAAACGTACAAATTTTAAGTTCGTGCATTTTGTTTGTGGATCTTTGAATGAATGTTTGTGGGAATTTCAGGCAGGTGTTAGTCTTTACTGTAAAAAGCAGTGGTGTAATAACAGGCGTAAGACTCTGCTAATACTTGGTTTAAAGTTTTAGATTTTGATTTGCTTGTTAAGTATAATTCAGAATTCATGCTTTCGCAAGAGAATTGGTCTCATACCTGTAATGTAGCCTACTATTTTGAATCGTGTTTTAGTTTTAGAGATGCAAAAGCACAAGAATGAAATCAAGGCTTCTCTGAATCCATGATTTTAGGAGTGTTTTAAAAATATCTGATAGTCAAACATGTTCTGCACAATCTTCGCTTAAAGAACTAACATATCTATAGAATATGAAATCTGTTTTAGAATGATGGGTAGATATTTTTCTCTATTGCTGCAGTTGAACAAAAGAAAATTCTTGATTGTGACACAGCTTTCTATGTTATAATGTGGAACAATTCTTTTTTATCTATTTCTCTGTAAGCAAAATGAATTTGTAGAATAAGCATTTCAGTTTAGGTTTTCACAGCTTTGACAATTATTCTGCTGCAGAGTCAAATTGTCTGATGTTCATGCTAATAAATCTTTTGATTTTGAAAGTCCCCACCCTATCTGTATTGTTCATATAAAGTAGATTTGTTAACTTTAAAATCAATCAATTCAGAAATAATTTTAGAAACGACCTTGAATAGTTAGACTTGTTAAAAGTGAGAAATAAATTTCATATTTCAAATATGAAATCTATTTAAAATAGTTTGTTATGATGAGTTGGATTTGTAAAAATTATTAATTTACAGTTTTGCCATTATCGCATTCGATGTATTTATGCAGTTTAACATTTGAGGTTGAAATATTGTGAGTTACGCTATTGCATTACTTAATTCTTTTGATGTATTACAGCAGAGGGGAAAACTTCCTTATTTGCAAGAAATGACATAGTTGTAAACTTTGAAGAGCATACTGAAAAGCGGACAATTCTTAAGTCACCAAGACGATCACGTTCTAAAAGTATTCCTACTCGAGATCGCCATTCTAAAAGTCCAAAGCCACGTTTGAGCAGATCACCTTCCAAATATCCGAAAAAGGTTGATCCAAAACAATCAGATTATATGCGTAATGTTGATTTTAATGCTGGCAAACCTGAAGACTATAAGAGTTCTGAAAAGAAGAGCAACGATTTTACACATTATAAACCTAATCGCTATGATATGTATAAAGATAGAAGTCCAAGATCAGGTATGTTGAAAAAGGAGTATGAATTATTGAAAGATAGGAGAGATGGAGATCCATATAGAAGAAGGAGAGAGAGTCCTAGAAGATACGATAAAAATCGCAGTCTCTCACCATTTAGAAAGTATAGATATCCATCAGACAAGGACAAATATCCAAGGTAAAAATATTTCATTTTTTTTGTAATACTAAAAATCAATTGTAATTTTGGCCATGTATTGTTTGTCACATAGTTTGAAGTAGTCGAAAGTGATTTCATTTTAGCTAACAGTACTGCTGATTAAAATGAAATTAAAGTAAAGTAAATTAATTATGAAAGGGTACTATTTTGTGTGAATGTTTTGCACTCAAGAAGGATTGCTTTTGGACAGTATTAATGTTTGCACTTATTTTTGTACATAACATAATAATCAATGACTTTATATACCAAATGTACATGGGTTCATAACTTCTAATGTTATATTGTTTGCATAAACCTAATAATGCTGCTCTTTTACTGAACGTGTTACGTGCAGTGACGTAGTCAACAAAAAAAAGGTAACAAAGAAGAAAGAAAGTGAAATTGATCGGGCTCACTCGGTGAGTGGACGGGGTATAATATCTACAAAAATTAAATAAGACCTGAAATAAAAATAAATTATTAACCGCTCCGTACAACCTGTAGGGGGAATCCCCGCCTGCAGTTATACCTAAATAAAAAAACACAAAGGAAATAACACATTAACAAAAGAACTCTAAATAACATAAAAAGAAACGAAACATTACAATGGGCATTAACCTGGTTTAAGTAAGTGAGAATAAACCATATATATTTGTATTTGCTAGCTAGTGTATTTGTATGCCAGATTTCACAATTTCGTTTAGTAATCATAATATTATGATACCTCACATAGGCTCTAATAATGCTAACATATAATCTACAGTTACAAATACAATGGCAATGTCTTCCAATGTGCCAGCAAGTTTTTTTCCCATTTTTGCATTAATAGATAGTAGTTAAAGTTAGGCGTAATATAGTAATCCCATGGCAACAGATCCCCGTATCATAAATCATATTCGTACATACAATTAATTCGAGACTTGTATGAGCCTCAAACAGTAATATTTAAGTGGACAGGGTCTCGACACAAGCATGAAAGAAACACTCACTCACGTCTCTACGGATCTCTCGTTCGCTCCTCGGACCGGAGCGGGCCAGATGGACCTGGGATCTTGTAACGGGTGCAGCCTGCTATACCCCAAGGAGCGGCAATTCAAGGAACTATCGTGTCCCTGCAGGAAGCTAGAATGATTATAAAAAATATTAATTTATTTACGCCGACAAGTACAGGTTTATAAAACCATCAATACTCACCACACTGTAAGGCATGTGCGAAATTTTCATAAAAGTGGAACGAAGAATCTAGCAATTACGTCGAGTGCTTCTTAACATTTTGAAAATAAAGTGCACATCAATTCGTTTATTTAAACAACCAGAGCTCTACGTCATATTGTGGTTATCAAAAAGCGTGATTAGGAAACTTGAAAACACGCTTTTATCGGATAGTATGCGACCTTAGTTCGACGAGTCTTTAGATTCAAACCATGGAGAAAGCAATTATTCGTTATCGGAATGTTTAACAAATTAAAGGATACATACAACAAGGTATTGACTTGTTTAAATTTTATCATAAACTTGTAGTTTCCAAACAAATAGAGTTGAGGTAAACAATTATTGTATAGTGGGCTTATAATGAACAGGTAAAATATACAGGATGTTGATGAAGGATTTACGAATAGCAACGGAATTGATTTAACTGAACAACAAATTCAAGAGAAAAAGGGGTAATTAATTTATCCCGAAAATAAACGTAACAAACGTCATATGCAATGACTAGAAAGTTGTCAATGCACTATATGTTGGTCCGCTTCCCTTTTTGTCTATTATTCCACCCATTGAACAGATTTTGTGTAAAAATAGTTTTGAATTTTAGCAGTGACATATTATTTTTCTTTTGGTTTAATTGTTTGCCAATCCTCCTTGTAAGTAACCAGGCATTAATTGTATCAGCATGTACCATATGTCAGAATATTCTCATATACCATTTTTTGCTTTTTAATTTGATGGGATAAAGTCCTATAGCTCGTGCAATTTCTAAACCGACTTTCGTCACAAGTGACGTCACGCTACATCAACTACAAATGATATTCTTGTTTTATTCTAACTCCAGAAAAAAAAAAGTTTCCTTCTCTGTTTGTAATTTTGCAATGTTGCTGTCTTAATTTGAGACGTTTGTTGACAACTAATATTACGTGTATTGGTTATATTAGATTTTCGTTGGTGTTCTTATTTCATGTCATTAACCTCTTGCGTAGTTTTGTCCCGCATTTTGTGTTCTTCTTGTTTGCATTTAAAATTGTTCTTTTCAGAACAGACTAGCGTTATTTTTGTTTGGGTGAATAAAGCTTGTCCGGATTCACGTTTAGGAAGTGAGGGTAAACCTTAAAAACAAATTTTCATAACTGTTCGTCCTCTTACTTTTGTTTAATAAACATAACCTCTGGAAGTCTTGATTATTGGTGGCTATTATTCCGTGCCCGGTATAACATGCGTATGGCTATTTAACTAAGAATATATAACACATTAAAAACATTAAATTAAAATATTTAAAATATGCTCACTAGTACAAATTCCCACATAATAACATTTATTATTAATCTAAACAGCTTAAACTGCAATCTTGTCAGTATAAAATCATTTTACAAGTTACCTTTTAAAAAGTAACAAACCACATTCCGTCACCAATTACTATATAAATGCAAAATCTATATTATGCCGATAGGGTCATTGTAGTTACGAGGAATTGCTATTTTGATAGTGGCAACGGCACCAATATATGATATCACAAATATTGATGACGAAAGTCGGTTTAGAAATTGCAAGAACTATAACAGAGAATCTTGCAGTTGACCACACCCATGTGCATGTTGTAAACAGTGACTATATCTTGAAGTTCTATATCTTTTTTGCAATTTTCAGATTTGAAAAATCTTTTTACTTTAGTGAGAGGTTCAGTACCTGAAAACATTGAAGTCAAGGAAGCTACTAGGTTAACATTACCATTGCACAGCATGAATGCTTTTCCCATCTATGATGGCAGAATTTTCTTCATACTAACCCTTAGTTTTTTTCTTCATTTCGTTTTCTGTTAGAGTTCTTAATCCACTGAGGCGATTTGATCTGACTGTTACTACTCTATTTATACCACCATTTTTTAAACAAGTTAGTAGACGCAAGTTCGAGAAATAATTGTCATCGTACACTTAGTGGAACACTTTTTTTAGAATGGACTTATGCAAACGAACTTATATTACTAGCCGTTCCTAAATCTGATCCATCATCTATTATTTGTATGTCTGTTTTATTGTTTGTATACAATTTAAAACTGTAGCGTAGGCTACTAACACCCGAAAGAACATACATTTTATAACTCCATTTGTGGGACTTTTAGGGTTGTAGGTTTGAAGTCTTCGCTTTGAATGGAATTATCTGGTTCTCACAAGAAGGATTTTCTTCTAAAGGTATTTGATTACAGAGTGCTTTAAAATTAGTAGTAGAATGTGTTGTATATGTTTTTATAACTGTCAGTGTTGAATGTCTCACATACGTCTGTACTTGAAGCTATATTTACACTATACATAACATTTATCATTATAGGTTAGGTTTGATAGTACGGTATTGTTACGTAACTTCTTAATGTGTTCATTTATTTCCATTTTGATAAATTAGACAGATTTAAAAAGTTACGTTACAAATACAAAATGGAACATAACAAATTCCGTTGTCTATTTTCTAAAAAATTTCATATGATTTATATTGTTTCCTTAGATCTTTCACAGAATAACAGTATATGAAGTAGCTCATGATTGACTGAAAAAATTTAAAAATGTGTAAAACCCTTTAAAATGGTTGGATGGTTGTTGTATAAAGTTTTTGAGATATCTATAATTTGCAAGTTTGTGGTATGGTATGGAAATGAGATTGTTTGTTCGAAAGAATGTTGTCATTGGTCATAAATTGCAGAAACTTTGATTTGATTGCTTTTCATAATATTTTCAGTAGAGTTGGAAGATTGGAAATGGGACGCACATTTTTGATAGAGGATTTGTTTTTATGTATCTAAATCACAAGTGCTATTTTATGCTTGTTAGAAAATACAAAGTTGTGGATGTAGTAATCAGTGAAATGCATAATGTGGGCAATTTCGACTGGATATTATTATTATTATTTTAGCTTTATTTTCCAACAGAATCACATCCATTTATTGGAAAATATTGTAAATCAGAACATCAGTAGACTAGTAGTGCATGACAATACAATCAATAATAAGTAACAGTAGAAATTTATTGTAAGCCCGGGTTACATTGGTTTCAATTGGTCTCTTACGTAAGATAAAAATTGTATCAATGACAGTACCATAGTCTGCTGCATTTTGATAAAAAATATATAGTTGCACTTTTGTTTATATTGCCGTTTGGGTTGATGGGATTTGTGAAGCATTCATTTTATTTGGATTTGACAAGTTATGCTGTTGATCTATTTTTTGCCAAGTGCGAGATTCCATAGCATTAATATTATTGGCATATAGTAGTTTATTAATATAACAATTTTTCTTCGTGTTTGCCTTAGTTTTACCGCATTACATAGACCGTTAATTATATTTTAAATGGTAGTTATCAGATTTACTCTACTTATCGACTACTTAAGTTTTGTTACGCATAAATGTTCGGAATTTTAAATTGCCACTTAACCAAGGAACTAGTAACTTTGATAACTATGCAGCTATAATCACTACACACTTGTTAAATATGAATATTAAATGAAATGGAAAAAATTTACTTTAGAATTAATGTTCATGTAATTATGTTTTTTCGCAATTACTATTACGAAAATCAGTTTTAAAAAATTTTAAAGTATCTACAATATTTCTTTGTTATGTTGTAATATGTTTAAATTGCAGTAAATCATTTCATGATCAATTAGCCTGTTTAATGGAAAAGATCACATTTATAATGAAGAATTTCTTGTTAAAATGTAATCGGTAGCAATTATGTTGTTAATTATGGTAATCCTGTTTTGAATACATACGGAAATAACTTGCAAAATGAAACTTTGCTAAAGTTTGGCTTGCCCACTTATTTTATAGAGAAGCGGCAAAGGGATAATTTGTTAAGAATAAGGTACTGTTTCTGTTGCACTAGTTAAATTTTAAGCCTATTAAGCCATTTTAGAAAAAATCTGAAAAAACTTTTCTATTTTTAAACACGTTCTTTTAACATGACTTGAGATTTTCTTGTAAGCTAGTAGTTTGAAATTCTACACAAGTTGCAATGGGTGTACATTTTAATGTATTGTTTTGATGAGATCACCACTCTGGGTAAACCTTATAAAATTGGGAAACATTAAGCTGTCACTCATCTTAAATGTTGCTTAACTTCACTGATTGAATGATAATACTTAATCTAGGATCCACCGACGATAAAATTCAAACCATCAAGTATGCCTCTAATTCGACTTTAAGTATGGAAATTGCTTTTCTCTAATAAACAATGTTAATATTAAAAAATGGACTGTTAAGGAAAAAGTAAAGTTTATGAAATGGCATTATTTCGGCAATTCCTTGAGAAATAGTAGAGATTTATTTTCTTCTTCCTATCCTGAACGACAAATATTATATATAACACTCACATTATTGATAATTTAAATCTACTGTAAGTGTAAATAAACCTTGCAACTGTTTGGTTGCTATTGGTGTGCCTGTAGCTGTACAAGAAAACGTGCTTGACTTTTAAGTGATATTGCAGGTTGAAGCTGATAAAAATGTTAGTTTGACATATTAGTCAAAATTTAGGAATATCTTGTTACACTTTTGCCTGCACAAATATTAGGAATAGGGGATTTTATAATCTGAAAGGGAAAGTTTTTACATCTTTAACTAAGTTACTAAGATACCATTGTGGTTTTTCTCTTTCATTAGGGCAATAACCTACAATTATATTGTATGTATTCGTTTAAGCACGTATTTCCCGGGC
Source organism: Platerodrilus igneus (assembly GCA_036346225.1). Classification (NCBI taxonomy): domain Eukaryota; kingdom Metazoa; phylum Arthropoda; class Insecta; order Coleoptera; family Lycidae; genus Platerodrilus; species Platerodrilus igneus. The sequence goes on along the minus strand of JARFIW010001719.1, from coordinate 1,146,760 downwards.
TAAAAGGAATGTGTGGTCATCACACTTAGCCAATGAGAGACATTTTATTGTGGGAACAAAAACGAATTTGTGGGAAAGATGCGTTTTATACATTGACTTTACCTCCTATCGGATGATATTCAGGTATTAAACGCGAGTACGCATTAAGTGCAAAATGTATTTCTCACATTCCCTTGTACTTGTCCAATTACCTTAATAAGTCCCGTTTCCTAAAAGTATAGGTTCAACGCACTTCGTGGCAAGAATCTGGACCAAACATAAGAAACAGGGTTCACGGAACCTTGATCTACCTGAGGACAAGCAGAGGATGCCTTGGCGTTAGCTATTAAACCAGGTAAACCTTTGGCATATTTTTAATAGTTATCTATAACCGTTTGACGGCACTAATTTGCAATTAAATATGGGGGCATAATAAATTACGCTTGGGATTAACGTAATAATTGATGCCAGAGTGGAAAATAATAGTTTGTAATAATCTCATACAACAGTTAATAATGTCTTCAACAAGCAAACCTCGAAGATTGTCATTTAAACACCAGAGAGTGCAGGAAATATTTCAGGAAGATAGGTTTTACAGGATGCAGTTTTGCAAGACGATGGTCAAAATGATGAATGGAGATAAACATGTTTTGGGGCGAGTTTTATTTTCTGATGAATGTTTGTTTTGAACACATAGCATCTACACCCACAAAACTTCCGCTACTGGAGTTCAAATAACCAACATCTTGTAGGAATACTGAAAGTCAATATTGTCATTCATTTAGCATGAGGGATGGTTTACTAGAGTACAGAGTGATTGGTTTATTTTTTTTTATTTACGGCATGTTACTAGGCAGCATTATTTGCAGTTAATGGAGGAAGAAGTGGAACCAACAATTGAGGATTTAGTTTCAGAGGAAGAATAGATGGAACCAGCATGATTATTGTACTAAACTATTTAGACAATATATTTCCGTAGCACTGGATAGGCAGAGGTGGTAGTATTTAGTATTCCTGGTCAGCTTGTTCACCTGATCTGGCACCATGTGATTTCTTCCTCTTGGGATATTAAAAAAATTAACTTATGAACAATCATTTGAGAATTTACTCGCCTTGAAGGAAGCCAATAGCCTTACGCATTTCAATAAGAAGGAATGCGACATGACCATTTAACTCCGTGTGTTTGAAGATGATAGACCCGCACATTTTACCAAAAACATAAATCATAGATTGACCCTAATTGGACGGTTAAAACCGTGAAATTCTTGTAAATTTTTACATCAGTGGCGACTAATGCTTTCAAACGGATCAGAAAGTATCTCGAATATGATTGAGATAATTTTTGTATATAATCCAGAACTTGATTAGAAACATTCATTCTCGGGTTTCTAAAGTCAAATAACATATAGGATTCGAGATTTAGTATTTGGTGATTCAGAGGTTATTCTTTTTCTAATTTCAAACAATATTTAATATTCGACATTTGCCATGTAATATTTAAAGCAGACGTGAATTCTTTGAATTAGTTTTACGAGTAACATAGAAGTTCTCAACTGCAATATGTTTGCTGAAGCATTATTGTTTTGAAAATACAATGAAGATTAAACGTTCTTTCGATAACAAGAGCTATTGCAAAGTTAATTGATTAAAAATAGAAAGTGAATGCACTTTGAAAACTGATGGACATTTAAGACGGAAATAGAAAGCTTTTAATACCGTTAATTACGTTGGAGATGAGATTTTGATAAGCGCTATTTTACCATTGCAAGTATAAATTATGGATTTCCTGGTTTGTAACTGATAAAAATATTCAAATATTTGTAAGCTAGAATAAGTTCTTAATCGTATAATATTTTGTTTGTAAGCGGATGGTTTGCATCAAATTTTGAGGTTGAAGTTTGAAGCATTTTCACTTTTAATAAATTATCTGTGAAGAGTTTTTAGCCAATCACATTTCACAAACGGGGTAATCTAAGATGGACAATTTATCCACGCATCAATTAAAAAGGATTTTGTTATTGTTAACAAAGAGTAGGTAAGGATAATTTTAGTATATAGGTAATCGTTAGGAAATGTTTTATGTATGAACTTAAGCTGTATACTGTTTTAGAAATGTTTTTGAATGTATAGATGTATAGAATGTATAGATTGCGGTTTCATTTCATTTTGTAAATTCCACGGTAAAATTTTCGTTGAGCTAGTCAGGCAAAGAAAGAAGAGGAGGGTAAAATAGTAATTTCATATTTACTAGTTGCATCCTCATAAGTGCAGTTACCTAAGTCACAGCAATAATTTGGACAAATCGTAACTCACAGACGTGTCACAGCACTCTTTTCGTGGCACTCCTATATGTGGTCGTTATCACAGCAGTACATATATTTATATTATAATTAATATGATAAACTAATAACTTAGACTTTTATGCAAAGTCCAAATGATCATTTCAAATCGAGCTAGTAATTGGAAGAAGGAAAATATAAGGTCTTAGACAGGAGTTGAACCTGCATCTTAGTCTTTCTGGGACTATGCGTGTACCAATTACGTCACCGAGACCGATGATGATAATTGGAAAATTTACAAATGTAAATCGTGTACACAGCTATATGTAAACCTAACTTTCAATTACATTTAGCATTTTGTCAATCATATCTGACATGGTCAAGTTTTTGACTTAAGTCAGTTATTAGACAGGAAGCAACGCTCAAAATTACGGCTATAAGCCAAGTATTAAATATATAAATATTTTAGGTGTCACTTTCAAAGCAGAACATGGGGAAATAACATTGTAAATTACTTATTTGTAGTTTTCTGCTTGCTAGTTTCATCTACAACAATGGTAATTGTATTTAATGAAAGAGAATTATGTTCCGAGTTTCCTAATATCAAATACTTCTTAAGTAACAGCTCTCTTAATTGTGAAAAAGTAATTTAAATATTACAAAATTTCAAAAATATTAGCTGCCATGTCATTTAAAATAACTCCGTTTTTACCTTTTTTATTTTACTTAAAAATATTAATAGCAAAAATTTGTAGTTTAACTACAATATTTAGTAACTACATTAACAATAATTAACAATTAGATATTTAACTTTTACATTTCTGTGCATCGGCAACTGAGATGCACCAACAAACTGTAAGAAAATGAAACATGTTATACCTTGCAGTTTCTGCAGTAACAAATGCTGGAAATCATGCTTCAAACCATGTTTAATTTTTGTACGTTCACCAATAGGACCCTAATTTAGATAAATTAGTATAATAAAAATTCAAACAGTCCTCCATTTTGTTATAAACAATATCCCACCTGATTATAGAATGCATTTCTAACGAGTTGTTGGTTACTACACTCGTCATCCAAAGATTAATTGTTTAAGGATCTTCAAAGAACTAATCTTTGAATGACGAGTTTTGTAAATTTTGTTTTTAAGGTGGCTCCATAAGATAAAGTCACAAGGTGCTAAATCGAGAGATCTGGGTGGCCAGTTAAAAGTGCCACCTCGATCAATCCAATGATTAGTAAAGACTGGTTAAATAGTTTCTTACATCAGATGATATAGGTCTATCATTTTAGTTAACTGAGAACAAATCTTGAATTCTTTGGTAACTCACGCTGCTGTAATATGCTTTCACAAGAAAGACGCATCGTTACTCTAGCAATTATTCTTATCCATGTGTTTTACAATTTTTAAATAGAAAGTAAAATAATTGTAACAACAATGTAATAACCAAATAACTGACACAATAGTTACTTTTGACATGTCATGGCAGATTATACTTTTTGAATTATTAAACACTTTTAACTTGACTTGGGATTCTCTTGCGTATCAAATCTTTGGAGGTCTGCTTCTCCAGTCCTATGCACGCTAGCAGTTTTAAAATTTGGTACACGTCTCAATGGGTGAACATTTGAATGTATTATTTAGGTAGAGATCACCTTGACGAAACTCCTAAAAATTGGGAAACACTAATATCGTTATTACTGAATGCAACACACTGAGACTAAAAAGTAAAAATTTAAATCACATCTCGTAGTTAACAAGACTGGTACTTAAAAAGTGTTTGGTATTAGGAGATTGAGAAAATAGTTCTTTCAGTAGATACCATTGCCATTCTTGTAGATAGAAATGGCAAGCAGCAAACTGTAGATAAGCGATTTACAATGTTAATTCCCCACATTCTACCTTGAAAGTATACAACCGGTTTGTTATTGGTAATGTGTTCTTACTAATTATTCATTTGATTTATGTATTTTTTTTAGTGCAAGTAGAAAGTATATTCTATATATTGATATAGCAGTACAATGAAAGTTGTAGACAAAATGCTTGTTTTGGTTGTGTTGTAAGTAGACTTGCATTCCTCACTAACGCTGAAAGTTTCTAAAATAGACAAAAAAGTAAAGTTTGTTTATTTCATGTTGTGAGCTTTAGAGCTTTTGTAGGTCTATAGCTGAATGCGTTGCAAAGAATAAAGACAAGAGATTTTATTAAACATTTGCTTGTAATGTGCACACTATTAACTAACTTTGAGGTACTTGAAGTTGTACCTGTTATGGCATGCATTACCACGAGTTGAGTTTGATTTAGAGCTTACATGTGCTCTCTGGGTCTCTAATTTTAATACTAATCGATAAGTGACATATGACAAAGAATAAGCATTGTGTAGTAGACACTTTTGTGGCAAACATAAACTACAAATGAATAGTAATGGAGTATTTTTAATACTACTGTCTTTAGCTTTTTATTTTGTAGGCGAAGTCCATCTCCACGTTCTAGAAGGCGCAGCCGTTCTCCACATGCACGCCGTAGTCGTTCTCCTGCGCATTCTAGAAGACACAGTCGATCTCCGCATTATAGAAGGTCACCTAGAGACGAGAGGGCACATGTTGCATCATCATCGGCTATTAAAACTAGTCGGCGAAGTTCTTCCTATGAAAAATCTCATGTAAAAAGGCGTAGTGCATCTCCTTATTCAAAACAGCACAGTCGATCACCACATGGATCAAGTAGACAGAGTAGGTCTCCGCCTTCTCAAAATTCTGAATCTCATCGAAAAAATCATGGTCACTCACCATCAAAACGTGTGTATAAGCATACTCCTCAAACTGAAGAGGAGTATGTAGATTATCAGTATTATGGGGTAAGTATTTTCAGTATGGTTTTTTGAGATGATTTAAGGGTATTGTTTATTTTAACAGGCGGAAGGCTATTGGATACCTGGACCAATGCCTAGACCTGGATTTGTGCCAAGGGGTGCTATACCATCACCTATGTTTATGCCACGAGGAGGACCATACATGATGCCAAGGCCTTATGTACCGATGCAACCTCCATTTAGACCTCGGTTTCCCTACAATCAATCTCATAAGCAGCGTTATAATGCTCCTGTAACTTCAACTATTACAACTACAACGGCTACAATTACAACGCCTACCGCAACTAGTTCAACAGAAGTAGCTGCTTTGGAATCTAATTCTGCACCAAATCCAATTAAAGACGAAGTACCTGATTCTGAGAAAGCAGATTCTACTGTTGCACGTACCACATAATATGATATATACTTTTAATGCTAATCACACTATTAGTCATTTTTTCTGCAAATGCTGAATGCAACAAAGCATTTCTACATCCATTTTAAAATAAATTTTGTTTTAATATCAACATTTGGAAAAATCAGATATGCTCTGTGAGGCGATTGCAATTTTAATATCGTATGTTAGTTGGAACTAGGTGAAATTGGATTTTTTCATATTAAATGCTACTATTTAATTTAATCTTGTCAAAATTTATAAAATATCAACCTTGAAAATATTATTATGAAACGTTCTAGATTCTGAAATAAATAATTACGATGAAATTTCATGATGCGTATTTCTTTCCAATTCAAGTTGTGTGCATCATGGAGAATAATTTTTCTGTTTATCAAAAATAGCTTATGCCGAAGTGCATTTAAAAGCAGTATAGTGTAGTGCAATAGTTTAAAAAAGATTTAATGTCACTTTTTTGTGACTAATATTTTGTATTATTTGTAGATAGTAAGTAGACAAAAGTAGTACTCGATGGAAATATTTACAACAAATAATACATTAAATTTGATTAATTTAATAATAATGTTGTTTTAATAAATAGTCAAACATTTCTTTGCCTAGCAATTATTTGTTGGTTTTAGGAAACAGTATGGTAACGAATGCATCATAATATATCTGTAATCCTTATGTTCCATATGCTGTTGAATTGATAAATGGTACAATCCATTTAAAAAATTTGACTGTTACTTTTGAATAGTTTACCTGGCTAGCAAGTACAAGGTGGGAGCATACAGTAGACTTATAGAAGTTGTATATTTGATAAAATCCTTTCAGTTTTATTTTAGAATGGATGAACGTATGCAGGAGCATACTGCATAATATATGTTAATAGTTGTGAGTTGACTGTATAATTTTTAAGTTTACTTACTCTAAACAAATTAAATAATGACTGGATAAAATTTGTTTGTTGTTGCCTTTGGAAAATCTTGTGATGCTGATATTACTTTGGTTTGCTAGAGCTTGGGCATGTAATATCACTTACTTTTATCAAGCGATAGCTTTATGTTCAGCTTTTATAATCTATAAAATTTTTAATTTTTGAACAATGCCTATTTTGTACACCTGAATAATCGTGTTAAATAGGTACACACTGACAAATAGTAAAAAGTATAGTTTCGAATAGTCATGGAGACCCATGTTCTATGTATTAGTCACACTAACGATATAATGAAATTTATCACAACGTTGAGCAATGGACTGTTGTATTGTGAAGCTAACGGTAGCTTATAACATGAGAATAATACACTGAGGTTCAATAACATAGTGATACGAATTTTTTTCTTGCTAGCCCCACTTTGGATATCAGTGATCCGAATTTTGTAGTTTTTATTATGGTGGGTGCTAGTGAAACTTATTTTTCTTAATGGGCGCCAGTAACCAAAAATCTTCCGACATAGCTAGGGGTCTATTCCTGGGTAGAGCAATGAGAAGTGGGGGGGGGGGGAAGTCGAATTTTGTTTGCAAACCAAAGCCAAACGAAATTAAATAGGCGCCACCAAGTCCTGAGATAATCACGATAATAGCAGAGCTCAATTCTAAGGATGGACGTGGAAACCCAAAGATAAAACGATCGCCTTCGTTAACAAAAACCTGTCTTATAAAAATAAGACGCAGCTCCTGTAAGAAATTGCAAAGATTAAATAAATAAAAATTCTAGAACACCATTTGTGTCCTATAAAAGTATCCAAAATAAAAAATGTACATCCAATATGATATTGGCACAAAATTATTACTCAAAAATTCTACCTTTGTGTTATCAGATTTGATCGCATTTGACCAAAATAAAAGCCTCAAACTTTAACTAATTGTTTACTAAAAAAAACTCTTAAAATTTTGAAACTTTTTAACAAGTAAAAAAAATTTCATCATTAACATCTATAACAAAGTCAAGGTTTTGGCTTTTTAAAACAAACAACTGCTCTTCAAACATAAACTTGATTTAAACATTTGATTAAAAATAATTTGTAGCCACAATACACTGAATTAACGTTTCTAACCTGGGCAGATCTTTTCAGGTAGATTACAGTTTCTAAATTCTTACGCAGCTTGTCTTTAAATTTTCATATTTAGATTCTATAATTTATATGTAGATAAAAGCTAATCACAAAAATAGGATTGTTTAGTTTAAATTCTATGACAGCTGCACAAAGCATCTGCTTTCATGACAACATCTGTCAACTGTGCAACACAAAAAAAAGTATGATGTCGAAAACATACCTTGAAATTATCTAAGGTTCAAATGGAACAAAGCTTGTAATTATATGAACCTAACTTGACAAAATTTCGTTCTACGGCTTGTAAAACCAGTTCAACAATAATTGAGAATTAAGCAGATTACATGTTCGAAAACATAATAGCAACTTTTCGTGCTTTATATGATATCTGTTTATCAAATTTTTACGACATTCCAAACACATGCAAGAAATTTCTTATATCTAATAACGAACCGACTGCCGCTGTTGCTCCAAGACAAATCTGGATGGAAATTCATAATCTCCAACCAATGTTAAAAGCCATTTCTAATTTGGGACGACTGCAATCAAAACCAACATCTATCATTCTTCGTTGACGAGTTCTTAGTTAACAAATTCTTAGTTGACAAATTCTAAATTGACAAATCTTAAGTGACGAATTCTAGGTGACACGCTAAATAAATGAAACCAAATTAAATTAGTTCGTAAAATGTATACTTTACCAACCGTTAGTAGAAGGTATCAAAATAATTTCAGGTCTAGCACAACCTGACCTGCTTACATTAGTAATTTATTCGAAGGTCGCATGCCTCTAGCCGGGAATACATCTTGATAAGGCGGTTGCTAGCGGGCGACTAACTCGACGAAGCGAGAACTGAATGATATCGACGTTAGAGGCGGGGAATACGAAAGAAACAGCTAGAGATGCTTGACGAAGTAACTTTATGTCACACAGATATTTTAATATAAGTGCATTATCCTCGTAATCCAATGCGAATAATTATTGCTGAAATTAAACATGTTATAATGTATTAACTTTATTGAACATACTAAATGTTAAATCAATGAGAGCATGTTACACGGCTAGTCAGCCGTGGCCATACATTTAAAACAAAAGAGTCTGCTCGCTACTAATATGTATTTTATGTGGTGTGAGAATGCAGTTGGCATGCAGACCATCTCACTCTAACATAAGAAATTATAAAAAGTCTTTCTTGTGCCTTAACATAAGCCACCTCACCTCCCCTGAAATTAGTAGTTTCAACAAAAAAATTACAATATAGAAAAAGCATAACTTAAGGTATGTGTACATATGTAAATTTAGTAAATATTTCAAAATGCATTTTAGTTACATTACAAACGGCGAATGAAATTAGTTTTAGCAACATACATATATTTACAATTAATACATCTTGTGAACCAAACTAATTCCCCACCTTCCATAGGTAAAATGCACAATTTCACTACAGGCCTTTTAATGACCACATTAACCGTTTTAATACTAGCGACACGAATTTCACCGACATGCCCAGGATGTACATCTGTAATACATTCGTTTCCAATTTCGAGAAGGAATGTTGTCTTCTGCAATAGCAATGAACTGACCAGGATGCAATGATATTCTGACAGACGACTGCCATTTGTTACACTTTGGTAGTTCTTGTTAACTCCTTTGTCCACCTTGACCAAAAATTTTGCTGGAGACATTGCACAAACTGCAAATGCAATAGTCGATTAACTCTCATCTGATAAAATCAAGATCAGATATCGCCTTCAAAAAATGGCCAGTGATATAATGTCATAAAAATCTCGGGAGAGGGAAATTAATGGACAGGAGTTGAATATACATTCCACCTAATCAGTGTGTTTAATTCAGTAAAGGTTAGGTGAGCATTGGAAGCGATTTGAAAGCGATCTGAGAATAGTATTTTGAATCCTTCCAGTATTAAAAAAGTTGACAATATTTCGCAATTCATTTGTGGCACCAACATAATTGGTTTCGTTATCACATGTAATGACAGTCACAGATAAATTATACATTTTAAATAAGCTAATAGGATGTCATGATCAACTAAATTAAAGGCATTTGTGAAATCAAGTAGGGTCAAGATTGTAACCTCTTTATTGTCTAGTGCATAATGAATGTCATCAATAACCTTAATAAGCGCCGTTGATGTACTATGGTTTTTACGAAAACCTGACTGCAAAGGATTATTCTTCTTAAGCTTCTTTGGGAATTAAACCACTCATAGTTTTTAAACTGATCTCTATTTACGTTTCGATCCATGACCTAGGATCGTTGTCAAAATAATAAAAACTTCAAGTAGCCACAGGTTGCTTAACCCCCTTCACTGAATCTCGATAAAATAAAACATAAAATTAGAAATCTCTTAATTGTATAAATAGAAACATGTTAAAAAATGTTTTCCAATTCCCAAATTATTAAATTTATATAAAATTTACTAATAAAAATTAATCAGCTGATTTCACGTTAAGCGTATTGGCTACCTAAAGAAAGTCGATCCCTTGCAACACAAATTGAAGGCAAAAGAAGCTTAAGAAGAATGATAAACAAACCACAACAAACATACAGGGAGTATTTGCAAAGGATTATATAAGTTATTGACTTCAAGATAATCAGACAACCGCTTGTGGACTATTTTTTCGCAACAACGTGAGAGAAAAGACAACACTGATATTAGTCTAAAGTCAGACATTAAGCACGGATTTACAATTTTTGGAATTGGAATGACATGCGCTTTTTTCCATATTTTTAGAAAGCAGCTAGTGGACAAAGAGAAATTAACAAGGTGGGTTTTAATGGGAAGAATAATGTCGACAACAATTAAAATACTTTCACGATTTATGCCATCATAACCCGTACATTCATGTTTAAGTTCATGCCTAACACGTAGTACTTCATCATTATTTACTTCTACAAACGAAAAAGCAAAAGTTGTGGCAATTGTTTCGGAATCAAGCTTTTTAATAGTAGCAACCTTTATTTCGTGTTCCAGGATTGTTTTAGGTTGTGCAAAATGAGTATTTAGTTCATTTAAATCAAACATATTTATAGGTACGTCACGTTTTTGAATCCCTACACCCAACCTATTAAGAAATTTCCAATAACTCCCAATTGGGATTTCTGATAGGGAATCATTAATAAATTTATTTTTGGCATTCCTACATAGTTGGTTACAACGGTTACGTAGAATTCTATATTCTTCCCATCGTATTTCAGTTTTTTGCTGAAGATATTTATGTTTCGCTTTATCACGTATACTCATTAATTGTTTAATTGCATTTGTAATCCAAGGTACCGGTTTGTTTTTAATTTTTAGACATTTGAGAGGCACGTTTCTGTCAAAAGTTGCGTATATTACATTTGTAAACCAGTCCACCTTTAAATCAATTGTGTCTAGTAGTAGCATATGATCCCAACAAATTGAAGCTACATCGGATCTGTACTGGATGATATTAATGTTTTTGATATCTCGAAATGTAATGAATTTAGATCGGTGAGGGATGGATTTTACTTTATAAGCTACATAGAGAAGATCATGTTTAGAGAAATTGTGGTTACCAGTTTGACTATATGCCATAATTTTACTAAGTTTCGAACAAATGGTTAGGTCTAAAAGAGAGCTTGAGTGTTCGCTGTAGTGATATGTGGGATCAGAGGATTGAATGAATAAATTAAGAGAAGAAACAATATTCTTAAGTTTGACAGTGCGGTTGTCATTATTTAGAAGGCAAGTATTAAAATCACCCATGATAATACAGTTTCAATATTCAGCACTCAACTGCTCGATGGTATCCTCAAGAACATCAAAGTAATTTGCTTCAGACGGATAGTAAATGACGCCTACAAGTAATTTGAACTTTGGAAGCTCAATAAATAGAAACTCAAAGAAATGTTCGTTATTTGGATTTGAATGAGCAATAATTTTAAATTCGCATGTATTGCGAAGATAGATAGCAACCTCTCCACCTCTACTAGATAGTCTATCAAACCTAATTATATTGAAGTTATGCACGGATATCGGCGTATCTGGAATAGATGGTTTTTGTCAGGTTTCAGTAACAAGTATTGCATCAACAGTAGAGTTCTCAAATAAGAGTTGAAAGTCTACTATATGGGCAGGTAAGCTCTGAACATTTATGTGGCATAATTGTAGATACCATTTCGAATGGATCTGCACCTTGCCGAAGTTCTAAGTTGACAGCACACGTGTCAAAAATATTAACTAGAATTGTGCAAAGACGAATGGAAAAACGGGCGGAAGAAATACTAGGAGAAGACCAATTTGGGTTTAGGCGAAACAGGGGAACACGAGAGGCTATTTTAGCTCTGAGAGTGATAATGGAGAAAACAATAGAAAAAGGGGAAAGCGTGTATATAGGGTTTGTAGATCTGGAAAAAACATTCGACAATGTAAAATGGAAAAAAATGTTTGAAATACTCAAAAAGATTGGAATGAGCTATAGGGATAGCCGAATAGTACATAGCTTATACAAAGAGCAAACAGCAGTAATAGAATTAGAGCAGGAATGTAGAGAAGTAAACATTAGGAAAGGGGTGAGACAGGGATGTGGCCTATCCCCATTGATTTTTAACTTGTACATAGAAGACACAATGAATACTGTCAAATGCAGGAAGACATTTGGAATTACTATGCAGGGACAAAAAATTGATATGCTTAGATTTGCAGAATATATAGCGGTATTAGCGGCTAGTAAGGAAGAGTTAGAAGCTGCTCTTAATGAAATGGAAACGGTTCTAACAGAGAGATACGGTATGAAAATTAACAAAACTAAAACTAAAGTTCTAGTATGCAAAGGTGGGGAAAATAAATCAAAAACAAGAATACAAGTATGTAACACGAACTTACAAGAGGTTAGGGATTTCTGCTACCTAGGAAGCCAAATAACGCAAGATGGGAAAAGCACAAAAGATATAAAACAAAGATTAGCACAAGGTCATGCTACATTTAACAAGAAAAAGCAACTACTGTGCTCAAAGACCACAAACATAGAAACAAGGAAAAGATTGCTTAAAACATATGTGTGGAGCACAGCACTGTACGGCTGTGACGCCTGGACAGTAGGAGAAGCGGACAAGAAAAAGGTAGAAGCCTTTGAAATGTGGTGCTACAGACGTATGATGAAGATATCATGGACAGAAAAAGTTAAGAACGAAGAGGTACTAAAAATGGTAGGGGAAGAACGAAATATGTGGAAAACGGTAAAAAATAGGAGAGATAAGATGATAGGCCACATACTACGGCATGAGGGAATAGTGCGGAATATATTAGAAGCAGAGATAGGAAAAAAGAGAAAAGAGGCAGACCTAGGTTAGACTACTGCACACAGCTAGTAAAAGATGTAGGCTGTAGGGGTTTCAGGGAGATATGTAGGATAGCCCAGAATAGAAATCAATGGAGGTACGCATCCAACCAATCCCAAGATGACGAAAAAATAACTGTGATGAGTATTATAAATAACTACAAGAATTGACTGAGCAATATTCTTGAATAATGTTAAGTGTGCAAAAGGATTTACTGGAAAACCATTACTTCGGCAAATGTCTAAGTGTTGGGGGATCTTGGTAGCTACAGGTTGCTTAACCCCCTTTACTGAAACTTGCTGAAATAGGGCATAAAATTAGAAAACAATAGAAGGGGAACGAGCTGTATACACATGCTGTGTGAGAATTTCAGGGAACTATATAGGCTAGCTCAGAATATAAATAAGTGCAGGTACGTGTCCAACCAGTTTTGAGACGGAAAACTTAATGACGAAAAAATAAGCGCAGATAAATCTGATGATTAGTATAAACAACTAGTTGTTGGTTGCGAAATATCTGCAACTAATGAGGACTGTGCGAAAAGATATATTGGAAAATATATTAAATCAGTAAATGGTTAAATGTTGGGGGAACTTGGCAGCCACAGGCTGCTTACTTCCCTTCACAATCACTGAAGGTCTGAGAAATAGGGTATATAATTGTAAAACAATAGGTGACCGAATTGCATCTAACAAGAAAGAACAGCGCTTATGAGGAAAGACAACAAACCAGAACAAGAAGAAAATTGTTGAAAGCATATGTGTGGAGCACAGCACAGTATGCCTATGAAATACGGGCAGTCTGAAACGCAGACAGAAAAACGGTAGCAGCCTTTTGAAATGCTGTGCTTCAGATGTATGAGGACGATAGCATGGACAGACAAAGATAATAACAAATAGGTTATAGAAATAGTAAGGGAACAAGGATATCTGGGGAAAAAGATAAGAGAAATAGAAGGGCAGAATACGTTCTAGGGCATTTTTGGGGAATAGTATGGGATATATTACAAGCAGAGATAGGAAAAAAGAAGTAGATGTAGACCTAGATCAGATAGTTATAGATGCAGACTGTGCAAATTTCAGGGAAATATGTAGGTTAGTTCAGAATACGAAACAATGATGGTACGCGTCTAACCAGTTCCAGGACTGAAGACCTAATGATGATGAATTGTAGATAGTTTGTGAATTTTGCTAACTCAGAAAGAGGCTCAGAATTAACACGGTGTTTAGATTCATCATCAATAACCAAGGTAAATGTTCCATCTTCATTATGCTTAAGTAGGATATATACAGAAGAATTGGTTATGGAGGTTGGACAAGGAAGTGGGGGAGACCAAAATACGGATGACATTATATGCAGAGTACAATTATATAAGTACAAATAACAGCTATGATATTGCAACTAAATTCCGAATAAATACAAAAATAATAAAGTTCAGATTAAAATAACCAACTAGGCAGACGTTCAGCTATGTCCTTCCAAACCAAGAAAATTAAAATTTATTAAAAAAGAAAATGAACAATATTGTTACGAAATATTGAGTAAATCATTTCTGACTACTGAATCTTAGACGATGACTAATCGGCTCTTTTGAAGGTGCATTTTGCTGATCCATATAAACTCTATCAATATCTACAGCATTGTGGATGTAAAACCTTTTATTATCAGGGAGTTCCACGAAAATTTTACCATTGAACGTCACACACTTTTACTGACAAATTTAGCTTTGGCTGCCTTATAGAGTTCATTTGAACGATTTGTTAGTGATTCAGTAATTAGAAGTTTTGTCCCTTTTAATTGCTTTTTAGCATTCCATATTAAGTTTCGGTACGAATAGGTAATAAACTTTACTACGATCGGTCTAGACGCAGCAGAATTACGATTTTTTTTACTAATACGATGACAATGGTCCACCATTTTCATGGAAAATTCAGACGGAAGCTTTCAATTATTTTTAATAAATTGAGATACTACATAATTAATATCCTCTTTATTTTCTTCCAGAACTCTGTGGAAAACCAAACAATTTCTTCTACTATACGCCTCCAGTGCTTCAATCTTGTCAGATAAGTTATTAATATGAAGCTTTAAATCAAAGAAGTTTCATTATTTCAGTTTTAAATAAATAAAAATTACTGGAAAGTGCCTCAAGTGCGGTTACACTCTTCGTGCTATTGCCTCTAGCAACTCCTTGCAGATATTTTTCAAACACCGTCATTCTATTCAGGAACCTCTGTTCCAAGGAATTGATAGCAGAATCCATTTAATCCAAATAATAAAGAAGTAAATGCACAACTTAAAATACATGTATTAGCTCAGAATAACGTCCCAATGTGCAGAGAACGCGATAAGTAACCGGAATAGTTTGTTTAAAGTGTCGCCTTTTGCAAATATGATCAGGATTGTTAATAAGTTCAATATGGATATCTAAAACTAGTATTTATCACATACCTTTTAGATAATTTGCACTACAAGTTTCACTACCACTATTGTATTTGGTTTAATTAATTTATAATCAATACTGTTCATGTGAAATAAAATAGTTTGCAGGAGCGATGTAGCCACGATGTTTAACCCGCCATGGTTCGAACTATTATATTATATTACAGGACATGTGCATAATGTTTATACATTCTGAGCACCAATAAAGAATTCAATTCAATTCAATTCAATGAGAGCACGTTACAAACCTAGTCAGCTGCAGCCATATATACACTTAAATTTAGGTGTGCCCCAAGGTTCTGTCCTGGGCCCTATTTTATTTTACATTAACGACTTTACATTTTCTATCCGTTATGCCAAGTGTACTCTTTTTGCTGATGATATCACTTTGTATTGGGACAGTCCCTCGTTGTCGACATTACAAGACCTTATTTCGACTGACATTGAAACTGCACAAAATTGGTTTTGTATAAATAAATTCTCCGTCAACTCAAAAAAAATGTTGTATTTTTTTTAAACCTCATAGCATTGCTGAAAATAAATTATCATTAAATTTAGTTACCTCCCACTAAGTTCTTAGGTCTAAGCATCGATCAGAGTTTAACATGTTTAAAGAATATATCTTCTCTCTCTGTTAAACTAGCTTCTGCATGTTATGCCTTAAGAACTGTATCCAGGGAATTGTCAGAAGACGCTGCTCTTAAAGTTTATTATGCCCTTTTTGAATCCAGACTTCGATGTGGTATATGTTTCTGGGGATACACTACGTTAGATAAAATGTTTCTTATATTTAAACTTCAAAAACTTGCGATTCGTATTATTTGCAACAAACCAAGAGACGAGCATTGCAGACCACTTTTTAAACCACTCAAAGTGTTAATCTATTTCTTTCTCTTAATTTTTGATACCATAATTCTCTTCCGCAAAAATCTACATACATGTAGTAGCGCTAGTTTATTGCATTTGTGTAACAAAAGGAATGGTAGCGACTACTATAAAATTATACTTACATCGACACTAGTTTACAAATCTATTATCTATATGGCCCCAACACTTTACAATAGACTTCCAAATAACATTAAATCTATTCAGAGCAATTATAAATTCAAATCGACAGTGTTGGCCTTGCTGCATGAAGGATGCTACTACTCAGTGGAGGAATTCCTTAATGAATAGCGGTAGAGTAGACCTATTATTGGTATAGGACATGACACTTCTTTTTTCACTTTTTTCGTATTGGCTGTGATATCTTTTGTATATTTTCACATCTTAGACGATATGATTTTATTAATGTTTCATATTTTGTGTAATATTTTCTGTAAATTTTGTACACTACCATGTTAAATGGTTAAACATAAATACCACTACTACTACTACTACTACTACTACTACTACTAGGACGAGTCTGTTTCCTACTAACTTGTATTTTAAAGTTGAGGTGAGAATGCAGTTTGTTTGCAGGCCGTCTCACTCTAGCACAAGAAATTATATTTTCGAGTCTTAACAATGCTCACTAAGACTTCATGCTTTACATACTCCATTCTAATGTAATCCCAGAATAGCTAGGTAATTAATTTTCTTAACTTAACCCCCATACTTTCTTAATATCACTTAATCTTTCCTTATATTTTGATGTCTGAAACATTTGTAAGTATATTCTTTATTTTCTTTGAATTTCATTTACCAATGGGTTGCCCTAATAACAGATAAATTACATAATATAACCTAATACGCCGTGTTTACTCATTAAATAATGAAAATAGATGTTACAAAGTACACATATATTTGAGTACACGTTTGGCTATTATAAATAACAATAGCGATATAATAGACCTAAACTAACACAAAATTTTCAAGATAATATCTGATATAACAACCTAGAGTCAGCATGAATTCACATTGATTGGCCGTTTTTATTAAATTCCCAGCACATTATTGAAATTGATAAGTTAAATTTGTTTTATGCTGTGATGTATAAAAAGTGATATGTTGTCTAGAGTTAAAATATAGAACTAGTAAATAGATGCCAAATAAAAAGCAACGGCAGTCGATGTGGTTGTGTAAAATGTTATGCAGATAATATTCTACGAGCATGCACTTATTCTAATTTAAACTTGTTCGGCAGTAGTGTGTGACTGAAATTCCTGACTAGATATTCGCCTTCAGACTTAAAATATATACATTTTAAGAATCTTCTTTGAAGTAATTGTATAGACTGTATATGATCGTTATAAATTGGGCATCGCAAAAATCTTACATTTTTACCCGCGTATAATACACTATTTTTTTCTGTGACTGGCAAAACAATGATTTAATATTTAAAAAAATATTACCAATTATATTAAAGTCAAAAAATCAATCTATGTCAAATTTGAAGTTTCAAACAGGTAGGCTGATGTACTTATAGGGACAGTTAGATCTGCGTTGCTAAGGAAACCTTTAAAGTAATCAAATATCTGTCAATTTAATTTTGCGAGTGGTTACAAAAATTGCGAACTTAAGTTGTTTATATCGATTGTTTTGAATATTCAAAATTCAAAATGGACAGTACTGATTCAGAAGTTTCTCTTACTCCACCGGAATTGGTAGAGGCAGCGAAAGTAGCATCAATAAAATTATTGCCAGCTAAATCACGAAAAATTTACGAAACTGCGTATTCAAGATTCATGGAATGGAAGGCGAAAAAGACATGTAGTTCTTACTCGGAGACGGTGTTATTGGTTTATTTTTCGGAACTAGCGCAACAACAAAAGCCATCAACAGTGTGGTCGAATTATTCAATGATAAAAAGTATGTTACAAGTCAATAATAACGTAGACATTTCAAAATATTGCAAACTAATTACGTT
Source organism: Platerodrilus igneus (assembly GCA_036346225.1). NCBI lineage: Eukaryota > Metazoa > Arthropoda > Insecta > Coleoptera > Lycidae > Platerodrilus > Platerodrilus igneus. Next base: position 1,128,586 of record JARFIW010001719.1, on the reverse strand, counting down.
TCTGAAACAAAATGGGAAAGGCTACATGCCCAAAAATCTGCAATATTTACAGTACACATATTAGTGATTTTTAAATAATGCTCCTGATGAAGTTTATTTATTGGTCAAGGTTGTTGTTGTATTTGGGATTGCAGGAGCCTGTCGAATATGTGAAATTAGCCAGGTAACATTAGATGATATTGAAGACGTGGGAACGTCATTAATTGTGAAACTTAAGCAAACAAAGAATGATGTAAATAGGAGATTTATAGTTACTGAAGAATATATTAAATTTTACAGAATGTACATGGCACTTCGTCCAGCAGCAGCAAAGGATCGCCGCCTGTTTTATGCATATCGCAATGGGAAATGCGTCAATCAAGTTGTGGGTAGAAATCAGTTTTATAAGGTACCTGAAATAGTAGCCAATTTTCTTCGACTTAAAAATGCTAAGTCATATACAGGTCATGCATTTCGAAGATCGTCTGCTACACTTTTAGTTGAATCTGGGGGAGACTTGATGACACTAAAGAAACATGGTGGTTGGAAGTCATCAATGGTCGCTGAAGGGTATGTTGATGAATCGATAGTGCACAAGACAGAAATAGCTAAGAAACTGTTTAGTTTGTGTGGCAGTGCATCAGCTGAAACAGAATCCAATTTGCGAACAAGTACATCAACGGCAGTTGTGTCAGTGGCACAAAATATTATTTCAAATCAAGAAAATTCCACTGTAGCAGACATTCCTAATTGTTCAAAAAACATGTCTTTCAGGCAATGTACATTTAATAACTGTACTTTTAACATTAAGGAAACGTAACTTATACATAATAAAATATTCTAAAATTAAATATCTTCGTGTTCTTACTTATTTGCACTTACCAGGGAAAAAAGTACTCATTTTTTTCCCGGGGAAAAAAGTAATTTTATATAAAGTGACATTTTGTTACCTGTCAAGAAATATTAAATGTCACATTTTTTTCCCGTCGCAGAAAAAATGTATATATTACTATCCCAAATAAGATCACTAGAAATAATACGCTACAATACAATCACAAACATCCAAGGTATATAAAGTAAATAAAATAAATATGATATGATAGTTTCTACAGCTGCGTGTCATGTAAATATTCATCATATGAGTAGTATCCCTTTTTCAATAGTATAGCCTTAATTTTATTTTTGAATTTAACAATTGGATATGATTTGTAGGAATTCGGTAGCTTATTATATGTTTGAATAGCTAAATACAAGGGGCTGCTTTCAGATTTCACAAGCCTATGTTTTGGAATCATTAATGTAATATTAATGATGCGGATCAGAAAGTTTTGGAAATGACTGAATATTTTTCCTAGCATAAATCAATAATTCATAGATAAAAATACATTGAACCGTTAAAATCTGACCTTGTATAAACAGTTTTCTGCAGCTCGCTCTGGCTTTTACCCCCCTGATAATACGAAGAGCTTTCTTTTGTAGTTTAAAGACCCTGTTAATATGTGCTGAGTTACCCCAAGCAATAATGCCATAATAAATCTGAGAGTGAAAGTGAGCAAAATAATACCACCTAACAATATGTCGATCAAGTTTTTGCAAAAGACACCGTAACACAAAGCAGCAGCTACTTAGTTTGTTACAGAGGTTATCTATATGGATATACCAATTTAATTTGCAATCTATTATAAGACCTAAAAATTTGGAGCTTGAAACCTCCCTCAGGCTTGATTCACTCGACCTAATTAACAACGAATAATCTTTGATTTTGTTAGATAGATTAAAATGTATAAAGGCCGATTTGGAGCTATTGAGTTGTAGCTTTAAATTATGGAAATAATGTTGTATTTGTCTTACTTTACTGTTAGCAGAATTAATTGATTCACTCATATTTTCAGTACGGATCAGAAGCGACGTATCATCTGCAAACTGAATGGTGTTGTCTAAACGTAAATTATTTACATAAATTATGAATAGCAAGGGTCCAAGCACCGATCCTTGCGGGACCCCTCTATTAGTGAACAAAATACCAGATTTTATGTTATTAATTTCAACATACTGAGACCTTTCACTTAAGAAACTAACAAACCAATCTTTGGCTACTCCTCTAACACCATAACTATATAGAGTCTGAATAAGTATAGAATGATCAACCGAATCAAATGCTTTACATAGATCTAAATATATTGCCATACACTCGTTACCTGCATCAAGGCTTTCATACAGCTTGTCTAAGAATTTTATTATAGCCAGAGTTGTAGATTTGCCAGATTGAAAACCAAATTGTAGGGGATTAAAAAGTTTCTGCTTAATGAAGAAACTAGTAAGTTTTTGTGCTACTAACTTTTCTATTATTTTTGAAAAAACACTTAGTAAAGAAATAGGGCGATAGTTTTTTATATCAGTGGCACATCCTTTATTTTTAAATATAGGTATTACTTTAGAAATTTTCTATGAATTAGGAAAAACACCCTGACTGAAAGAAGCATTTATAATATGAGTAAGTGGTGTAACTAAATATTTTAAATATTTTTTTACAAAGTTTATATTGAGCCCATCTAATCCAGTAGAAGAAGATTTTTTCATTTTTGCAACTACATTACTAACATCCTCTTCAACTATTGGGGTAAGAAAGAAATTAGCACTGCATTGATAACGAGGAGTAGTTCAACTTGTTTGAGTTTGATTATTACATTGACTTTCATCATAGGATTTAGTAAAAAATATATTGAAGTAATCTGTTAAAATTTTAGGGTCATCTATTAATGCACCATTAATATTAAGTGTAATTCCAGTTTTGCGTATTTTATGACCATTTATTATACTCCATGCAGTTTTGACCATATTAGAAGAATTTATTATTAAATCATTATGATATAATTTTTTGGCAGCAACTATCACCTTTCTATAGGTTCTCTTGTATATCTTATAAAATGTAACTAATTCAGGTGAATTACTTAAGGACTCTAAATACAAACATTTCAGCCTATTGGTTGAGATTCTGATTCCTTTGGTTATCCATTTATTACTTAATCTGATATTATTTTTATTGCACTTCCTTTTTAAGGGAAATGCGATATCAATATGATGTTTTAAAAGGCTATTAGCAAATTTCCCATATTTAGCATTTACATCATCAAGATTAAAGATATCTTCCCAATTTTCACCTTGTAATATTGATGTAAAATGTTCAATACTAGATGAATTATTAAAGTTACGAAAATAAATAGATTCTACCATGTTATTACATGGTTCTAATCTATCTATTACTATCTTTTGGGCAACATGATCTGACAATCCTATGGCACTATACTACTTTTAAAATCCCTAACATTTGCACTGACATAAATATTATCAAGGCAGGTTTTGCCTCTCGTTACACAGTTAATAGTATGCCTAAACCCATACGCTTTTGTCAAATCATGAAACCTATCAAGCTTGTTGGATCTGCTTAGGAAATTTATATTAAAATCACCCAAAATTGTTATCCTTGCTTTTCTATAGTGACTTAGTATATTCAGCACTTCTGTAAAAATATTAAGAAAGTTATTAAATTTACCGTTGCAGCTTCTATAAACAGTAACTACTATAATTGTAATGTTAGATTTTAACTTACACAAAGCGGCTGCACACTCACAATCTTTCTCAGAGGATAAATTGTTAATTTTCTTCAATGTACAATAGTCATTACCAATCCTGGCAAAGATAGCAACACCGCCATGTATACTAGTTGATCTGGAAAAATGATCCACTAAATAATAGCCGCTTATGCTAATGTTTAAAATTTCGTTGTTTGTTAGCCAATGCTCACTTATACATAGTATATCACAATTTGTACTTTCTAAGAATACCTCAATTTCAATTAACTTATTGGTGAGGCATTGAACATTTTGATGAATTATTGTAAAGAAGCAAGATGTTGGTTCTGTGCAAGATTGGTCAATTATACAATTTACTAAATTATTGGAGAATGCATATGTCCTAGCGGAAAAGAATATTTATCACTATATGAGCGATCACTAACAATAACACTTATATTTTGAATTTCTGATTTTTCCCATGTTTTAATGGATTTCGCCAGTTTATTGCACAACAATGATTTGCCATATTTATTCAAAAGCATTCCAAATTTATTATAATGTCTTCTATAAGTAAAATCATTTATATCGAAGATATGTACCATCGAAGTGCCACTTAACATTTTAATATTTTTGTTTAAATTATTAATTTGATAATGCAACTTTGACAAATTGAAGCACTTTGGAATAGTTGATAAAATCAAATTGGTCATTTTACATTTGCGCATTATGCTTTTATACACGTTAAGGGTGTAATCAGGAGTATCCTTATCATTAATAGTACTTGTGATTAAGAAAACATAATCGTCCATTCCATAATTAGTTATTAAATCAGGCAGGTCCACACAAACATCTTGTAATTTGGCATTAGGTTTACTTAACGCTTCTATTTTATAATTGTCCAGTTTCGTATTTTGCAGATATGCTGCAAGTCCTCTGGCATGAACATCTCCCAGTATTAGCAACTTTTTGCTTTTCTGTAAACTTTAGTACTAATAATAATATTAGGGACACTTTTTGAAGGAACACTATAAATAGATTGATCATTATTATAATTGTAATTAGACGTGCTTGTGTTAAACTCCGCACTTGACAAAGTAGAATTTTGTTGAATGAAAACCGCATTAGATTTGTGACTGTCACTATAAGTATAAATAGGGGGAGCACCAAATAAAATATTAAACCATTCATCAGAGAATGTTTTGTCACTTAGATCATTATTAGTCTTGGTATAAACACTAGTTGGTACTTTATGGTTGTTGTTATTAGACATAGTTTCTGTAAGTATTGGGATAATTTGCTTATCCTTTGCTGTAGAACTTATAGTAGAGGTAGTTCTTAGTGACACATCATTAGCTATATTTAATGTAGTATCCAGCATATTATATGTTTGTGTACTGCAGTTTTGTTTTCATGTTTAAGTACAATTTCATTAATCTGGTATGGGTATGTGATAATATGCTGCTTTTTGGAGAAAGAAACTGCTAAGCATTTCTTGATATTAAAAAAGTATGTTTTTAAAATGCCAACCATCAAGCGAGTTATTCTTGGAGGTGCATGAAGTCATTTAACAATTGAATTTCTACATATAGCCTAAGATCATCGACAAATAACAGATTACGGCACCTTATACTTTTCACTGTCATTGATGAATATCATAAATAACACAGGTCCAAGGTTGGAGCTTTGAGGGACTCCTGGCTGAACAAACCGTCGAAAAGTAAAATTATTATATTTAACTTGCTGTTGACGTTCAAATAAGTAGGACGAAAGTAGGTTAATTAATGACTCATTAAAATTAAAGTTAGATAGTTTGGAGACCAGCATATTTATGTCGATTTGGTCGGATGTTTTACTGAAGTCTGTGTATATTATACCAACTTGATCTCTGTTATCAACACTTTCACATAAGAATTGCTTAAAAGTTGGTATATTCGCAATTGTAGATTTTCCTTTCATAAATCCATCCTGATAGGGTGATATGCGATGTCTGATTGATGCATAGATCTAAACTTATCTGAGATATTTATATACGTTTTCAAAACGCATACTTAAAGTACTACGTCCGTCAATATACGTTTTACAATTTCAAAAATCTGTGTGTTGTCAGTAAATATACGTATGAGAAGCTCTATTTTATAGTTGCATTTCATAAATCACAAGTATTTGGGGTTTTATTAGATTTAGCCGTGTTCAGATTTTCAACCGTGTTGCAGGTGCTTTTGCTGCTAAATAGTGCATAGGTATAAATTCTTGTATAATGGCAGGATATGTCGGTTTGACTGATAAGGAAGCTTAGCAATTACTGAAAAAGAAGAAAGGACAGTGGATATCGTTGTCCCGACTGTGACGTTGAATTTTGTGCTGTACCCTGTTTTGAACTATTTCACACATTGAAAAGTTTTAAAATATTTAGTACAACTGATTTTTATTTAAATAATAAAAAGTGTAGTATTTATTTGCATTTTTCAATTACAACACAAATTATATATATAATATATATATATATATATATATATATATATATATATATATATATATATCATATATGCTATGTCAGTAATTATATGTTCTATGAAATTCTGAATGCTACATCCGTATATATACGTTTTTAGATTTTCTTAATTCAGCACACAAGTGGTGCAGTTTCATCCTTAATTCAGCAGCGAAAGGGTTAAGACACGAAAAATATTTTTTATAATTTCTTGTTTTAGAGTGAGACGGCCTGCATGCAAACTGCATTCTTACTCCAATTTTAAAATACAAGTTAGTAGCAAACAAACTCTTGTCAGAAATGTGTGGCTGCGACTGACTAGACTTGTAACGTGCTCTCATTGATTTAACATTCAGTATATTCAATAAAGTTAATGCACGTTATTGAACCTCAGTATAATATCTTCATGTTATAAGCTTAATGCTAGCTTCACGATACTACACTCCATTGCTCAATGTTGTGTTAGATTGCATTATATTGTTAGTGTGACTGATACTCAGAAAATAGGTATGTGTGACTATTCGAAACTATACTTTTTACTATTTACTTTGTGACCTTGCCCAATTAAAATATCAACAAAAAACACTATAAAATCTCGAATATTAGTGCATCTAATTCCATCTCGTACTCATACCTACGAAATATAGTGCTATTTGCTCCAGTGCATAGCAAACTGCATTGAACATTCTAATGTTCTAGAAGTAACGACTTTGCATTCTGATGTCTACAGAAATATCTATATTCATCTAAACTCTTCTTAAAGTATCCAGTTTACCAGTTATTAGATCTTATACAAGAGCAGTCAAGATAAACAATTAGCAACCATCCCTACTGCTAGCGGAATTCATAAATACTGCAGTGATTTACGAAGAAAGCCGACTTTGCGGCATTGGCAACATAAGCAAAAAGTAGGGCAACTATTCGTCAACTCAGGTGTTATTGTTCATTCAACCCTGTACCCTTAATTTGAACTTGGCTTTGAGTGAGTCTGCTAACAATATAGATCACTACACTTTGTTTATTTTACTGTAAACAGGAATAAAATTCCTGAGAAGCGACAATCTTGTAATAAACCCCTGCAGCGGGCACCAAGTTAGAAACATGGCTGATGAGGATGTCCGGTGCATGCAGGCTCGTATTCTCAGATCCAGAAATCGACCTATGGAAGAGGCGGGTTAAAGAGGACGAGTTTACAAGGTGGACTGCCCAAAAGCATTCGAGGAAAGTCGGTCGCGGCGTTTGCGGCGATAAAATTGTCAGCGCATGCCTTCGCAACCCAACGCTTCTGAAGCCCTGCAAATAAATAATAGCGCTCAAAAAGAGAACAAGTTCATGTGCTGACAGGCTGAATAGGGCGGTCCCCCAAACGGGCCTCAACTGTCGCAGATGTGTGGATCCCAGCTGGAAATACTGGGCCACATTCTGAGATAGTGCGTACATACAAAGAGGAACCTCGTTGTAGGCGAGTTACAAAAGCAGCAGCCAGTGGTATCACTAACAAGGGAACCAAAATAACGGCTATCCTTGGCTGGGAATTTCAAACTCGACTTGGTATACAGAACCAGAAAGGTGTCTTCGTGGTCGATGTATCAGTCAGCCACGAAGATAATGATTACCTAGCTCAGGAACGACAATCAAAGATTACGAAATATAGTCAAATGGTACCGCCTCTCCGTGTGGAATTAGGAGCAACCACAGGAGACGGTTAAAGCCCTAGCTCAACTGGGCATCACCAATCAAAAGACGCTATTGACAAAGTCGTTGATAGTGCACAGTAGTTCCATAGAACTCTACCATGAGTTTATGGATTATAACACACTTTTCTGCGTCGAAGGAATCCAGGTCGGGAATATCGGCTACCGACCTGATCCTAAAAACTTCAGACATTAGCTCTTATATATTGTGTTTTTAATTGTGATTTCTTGTTATTTATTATTAGGTTTTATTTATTTATATGTGGGGGCACTACTGTCGCTTTTTGGCGTGGTATTATCCCGGTGGACGTCCTGGAGCATCATTGTCCCTTTTTGGCATGACGTTTTCCATTTTAACTGTGCTCTTTAATCCCTATGGTTATGTTAGCTTTATTGGTGGGTACTACGGGGCAGTTTATCTGGAAATGTTGGAGATGCGAGTCGTAATGCGCCCATCATTCTATTTCAAGTTTTCACGTCTGAAGTGCTAATAGTGGGGATTTGAGCTAGGCATGCGCGAAGACACGGCGAAGGCAGTCGATTCTCTAACAAACAAAGTCGTACAGGTTACTGGGTCACCATCACCGTAAGTTAAACTCGAGTTACGTTTCGGGCCCTGGGAGCTGTCTTTTTAAAAACTTCTTCCAAAACTTCTTGCAACAAATTTTATTTCTTAAACAGATTTTATATGTGGAATTTTGACAAACTGTTATAATTATTATAAGTGGAAATAAAATAATAATTGAATTAATATTAGGGCGAGTAGCCTAAGTAAACAGCAATGTTAAAGCTGAAATACTCAAGACTGACTGAGTGATCTGGGGCTCCCAGGGTATTTATGTTGTCCCTGCCACTCACATGTCTGTAGGAACTTGTAAAGCTCATGTCTGCTTATTTCTTAATTCTATTCATTGTACAATGTAATAATCTTAATTTCTAAGTAATTGCGGTTTCTTAACTGTCTGTGACCTGCACCTACCTGCAGTATCAATGTATTACATTCGTTCTCACAACTTGCTTGTGAACTTTTAATAACCTTTCTGATTTATCCTTGAATTTACAATGTTGTCTCTAACTTAAGTTTCTTAGTGATTTTCTAATAATTCCTATTTATTTATACATATATGAATTGGGGGGATACATAACTCCTCTCCACTGTTCTAAATCGTCTCGGCTAGCTATTAGCGTTAGTGCCCTTTCGGTCAGTTTGGTTATTATTAGGCGTAAAAGTAGAACATTTCGTTCGTTATCTCCAGGTTTGAAAAAAGTTTTTAAAAATATTTCACACGTAGTAATAAAGTTGGCTAGGAGAGTTTAATCTCCGTTAAATTGAGGGATGCTTTCAAGGTAAATTTTCATATCTGAACTCATGATTGTTAAGTGTTGCTTTCGCATTTAATTAATATTAAATTTTTGTATAAATTGGGGTTTATTTTTCGGTTTGGTTTGTTAATTTTTTAGTTTGGATTGTGTTGGGTTATTTAAATAATCGCTTTACTTTTATTTTATACGTAGTTATACGGTCTAATATTTAAATTGAGGGATTTGTGTTTGATAATGTCTGGTAAATTGCTGTATCCTTGAATTTGTATATTTTTATACTTCGCGGATGTTACTGTTGTCGTGCGTTTTAATTTTCTGAAAGGTTTTTATGGGATTAATAATTTCTTGCAGTAATCACGTTATACTTTGTACGTTTTGTGCCAGTTTTGATTTTTTTTCAGTCCTGCTGAGTGATTGAGTGTCTGTTATAATTATTTCGTCTCCGTGGGTGTTGTTTACAATTGTACAATCTCGTTACCTTGAATGTTTAATTATAGAGATTCAAGTTTTCAGTCAATTGCGCTGTTACAATATTTGCATCAACGTTTCTTTTATAATTTATACAATGCAATTGTTTAATTACAAAGTTTTCAGCCTCGGTGATAAATTAGTGATTGCGTCTTTTATAATTAATTACTTCGTTAATTTGTTGAAGTATTTAATCTTACAATGTCACGTTTGAATAAATCTTTCAGTAATGTAGATATCTAATTATAGCTTTTTATAAGGTTGCGACTAGTGAATGGTTTTTATTCAATGAGGGTTTCCGGTATTAATTTATGTGAAAATAGTGTTTTAAATCTGCACGCTGAGTTAATTTAATAATAATTACAAAGATGTTTCTACAATTACGCACTTCGGTCAATTCATTGCGCTGAAGTGTATAATTTATAGAATTTGATAAAGGTTTCGAATCGTTTCTATAATTAATTCTATTTTTATATATATTTTATATTCTATAATTAATTCTATAATTAATTGTTTATAAGAATTGCGTTTTATACATTAAGCTTTCGGTGATAAAATGGTAGAGTTAATTGCGTTCTATTTTTGTGTTTCAGACTTACTGAATTGAATTCGTTGTGTTTCGTATTAATAATAATTCGTAATAATTGTACTAATTTTTTGCGCATATAAATGCGTTTTTTTCTGTTCTCTTGTTTAAAATTCTGTTTTAAAAATAATTTTTCTTAATAGTTGAGTAAATTATTTACAGATACAAACAAATAATGGTGCAAATTAAGCACCGTAGGTAATCATTTGTTAATTGTGTATTACGCGAGTTATGTATCGCCCAATTTATGTATGTATAACAAAATAGAAGTTATTAGGAATTATTAGAAATTGTCAAACAAATTATTAAGTCAAGTACAACAATGTAATTCAAGGATAATTCAATAAAGGTTATTAACAGTTGTGAGAACGGATGCAATACATTGTATTCCAGACGATAGTGATACTGCAGGTGGCAGGTCACAGACGGTTAAGATACCGCGATTACCTAGAAAGTATGATTGTTACAATGTATTATGAATAGTGTTAAGAAATAAGCAGACATGAGTTCTGCAAGTTCCCACAGACATATGAGGGGTAGGGACAACATAAATAGCCCGGGAGCCCCAGATCAGTCAGTCAGTCTTGAATATTTCAGTTTTAACATTGCAGTTTGCTTAGGCTACTCACCATATTAAACTCCAATTAATATTAAATTTCGACTTAAAATAATTTAAAGTGTTTGTCAAAATTCCATGTTAATTTCTGTTTAACCAAATAAATTTTGTTACGAAGTTTTCGGAAGAAGTTTTTAAAAAGACCGCTCCCAAGGCCCGAAACGTAACTCGCGCACGAAGTATATTACTGCTAATTACATAATTAATTCATCCTGCCACTGGAAAAGACGAAAATTAAGTTCTGTCACGGAATGAACATTCAACCCATTCGGTTTTTTGATTTGTTACATATATTGATGACGCATTTTAGTTTGCATACTTTCCGGATTTCGAGTTTGTTTCTGTTAGCTATACATGTGCTGTCATTAACGTCAAACTCACAATGGACATTTCAAACCAAATAAAAGAAATATCCAAATGCATTCCCGTTGTGAAATCAGTGTATAAGGGTAAGACGGATTCATATTCTTTGCGAACAGGAAAAGGTGATGAAGTTTGGACAGAAAAATATTCTCAAAGATATCATGGACAGTTTTTACATGACTGCTTGCATGGTCGGGGCCACTACCAGTGGACCGATGGAAACACTCAAAAGACAACTTACGAAGGTATGTTTTTCTGTAATGCAATGGAAGGTTATGGCAAAATCTCTTATGGAGATTCGAGTTTTTACGAAGGTTTATACAAGGATAACATTCGATATGGACCAGGAGTCTTTACCCACTCAAACGGCACTCAAGATGTAGGACTTTGGATGGGAAGTAAGCTTGTTCGACTTTGTTGTGTAGTTGCACCTGTTTGGGTACCCAAATTAGCTAGAACTCCTTCGGGAAAAACAAAATTGCTTGGGTATAAAACATTAGTACCTATTCATGTAAATAATGCGAATCGGGCAAAAGAAATCTTGTTAGACTTGCAGTCAAACGAACGTGTTTTAGTCCAGTCTGATGAGCTGTATAATCTTAACATACGTAATCCAAATAGTCTTTTTTTTAATAGAGGTTTGTACAACACGTTGTACTTTGGTGAACGTGATTGTTTGATAGACGTCGCATCTTTAGAGTATGACCAGATACACAAAAAAACCGATAACGCATCATCATCGGTTAAGAACTGCGACGGTGGTCTTCAAATTCACTTACAGGAAAATTTTTGTGACGTTGTTAGTCCAAAACAGCTTCGCGTCGAGTGGCTTACAAATGAGTTAAGCCGTACGGAGTTGTTGTTAACACGAATTGACCAAGAAATAAAGAACGCAAGAGATAAGCAAGTTTTAGCGGATCAACAATTAAAGGTTGAACATAATCGTAAAAGTGTAAGTTTTGATGTGGAAAATACAAGTTCAGACAGTATATACAATGCAGAACTTTGGGAACTAGATACGTACCTTCGAAGCAAAAGCGTCCTAGAAAAACAACTGTTAGTTACCGAAGAAACCGGAAAAGAGGGGGTTGAATACACAAGAGCTTGTAATCTGGTAATCGCTGCTCAAAATGCTAAAAATTTACTACTAAACAAAAAAAACGACCTAAGTAATAAATTAGAGTATGAAAATTCTATTGAAGGATATTATGAAATAAAAAAGAAAGAAAGTGATGTGTGTAAAAAGGTTATGGTTACTGATCTTCTAGCATGGAATAATGAAAAATTATCGATTGATATAATGAAATTTGTGTTTCTTCACCAACAGTTTGAAGCGGAGGTCTCGTTTCCAGTTGTGGATGTGTTAACTGGAGACAGATCAAGGTTTCGACCACCTGGTGAATACGAAACTGACTGTATATCTTTTTTAAACCATTGTTGTTTGGGGGACACTAGGGAAGCGTCCATTTTGTTTAGAAAGCACGATCTGTATCCAAATTTATGTGATGCAAGAGGCAACACAGGCATTATCTACGCAGTATCAAACGATAAAATAGGAATTATTAGATTGCTGGTTAATTTTGGCGCTGGTTTAGATGTGTTTAACGACGAATGTTTAACGCCACTTTTAATTTGTATCTGCCGCTATCTAGCAATTCAAAAAGATGTAGTGAATTGGGAGAGTGCTTTTCTACAAGGTGTACAAGTTAGCGTAGAAGAAGAACGCGAGTTGGCTGAATGGAGACCACATGTATCTTTAACAAGCTTAGCTGAAGCAGCATCAGAGACGTACCCAATTCAATGTGACAAGTTTGATCAGCCCTCTGAAAGTATATTATCAGGGCAAAACTCTCAACTGATGTCAGTGTCTCAATTATTTTGGAGTAAAATCGATATTTTGAAATCTTCAGACGATGTTATACAACGTAGAATAAGTAGACTTAAAAGTGGAGTTGATTTGCAGGAACTGGATTTAACACAAAGGGTTAAAAGTTCAGAACGGTTTATACTTAATACATCGTGTATACAACCCTCTTTAATGCAAATTAAGAAAAGAACGTCAACTCGGTCACGGCTATCTAGTATTTCTTCACACAAGTCGTCTACGAAAAGCTTGGATGTGCATGAAAAAGTAAAAGATGATTTAGCTAGGGGTAAGTTAGATACAATTTATAACACGATAACGGTCCTCCTTCGATATGGCGCAAATTCCAATCTTGGAGAGGTGCCATTTCCTCCAATAATTTTGGCAATGTTTACAAAATGTCCACTGTTAACAAAACTACTTTTAGATTTCAAAGCTAACCCGAATACATCCACAAGGAATGAACAATTGACACCTTTACATATTTTAGCGTCTACAACAATTACTCCTTCTTCAGTTGACGTCCTTCGTCTTTTGTTTGAAAACGGCGCTGATCCAAATCTAAGGACTGCCTCTAACCATTGGCAAAATGAAAAAATTGCGCTTTTAGCTGGACATAGTCTGATAAACAAAGATGAAGGTAAATCGCCTTTGCATTTGTTGTCTATGAGGTACGACTTTGAGTCTGATATTGAAGACATAATGGGCCAAATGGTACTTGAGTTTGCCAAACAAGGAGCTGCAATGCAATTGCAATATATAGGTCACACTCCACTTTCTCTTGCAATACTAAGAAACAATGTTCGTTTAGTCGAGCGACTGCTTAAATTTGAGGCAGTGGACCCTAACGAACTTTTAGGCGAAAATATGGGAGTACCGCTAACTCTTCTGATTCTTAAACGTTACAATAACATTCTCTATTCCGTTGATTATGAAAAAATATTCTCTTTACTAATCGATTACAATGCAAATCCACTCAATTGTGTTGGCAAAGTAGGGAATTGTATTGAGTTCATGGATAAGGAATATCAGGAACCAATTATAAATAAAAAGCTAAGGAGCAAGAGAAAGCTTACATTTAAAAAGATTAAAAGTAGTGCAACTGATACTACATTTCCTAAGGAAGGAATTCTAAAAAGAAAAACGAAAGAAAATGTTACGCTTGTGGAGAAAGCAAAAGCACTGCTTATAACTAAAGCAAGAGAAGTACTGGAAAGACATATAAAAGCGTGGGCTGTAAAATACTTGTATTATTTTGTGAAACATCAGGAGTATTACGATGAGATTTCGGAGCAAATAGGAAAACTAGTGACTCCCAAGGAAACAATCAAGATACTTCAAATATTAATACATAATGGCATTCTACAACTTGAAGCCATTAGCTATGGTGCCTTGTACGACCTATTGGAATTCATAATAATTGTAAATAGCACAGTACCTGAAAATGGACAACTTTCACCAGATTTAGAAGACATTCCCGACATGCTTTCTGTAATTGATTACAAAGTTGATAACACTACCCGGGGAAAGAGCATGCCGGAGGTTGACCGTCCATTGGATAAATACGAAGTTTGCTTAAATTGTCTTAAGAAAAAGGGATTGCAGTTAATCATTTGCCCAAACTGCACACTTGTGTATTATTGCTCTCAAGAGTGCAATAAAATGGGAATCCGAAACAAAACCTTTCATACTTGCGACGTTCTATTCTATGATGCAAAACGAAAAATACAGCTCGAAAGACGAGAAAGAGGAGATTACAACAGAAAGCAGTATTTTGTCCAGAGTTTAACAAAGCTACAAAAAGAAAGAGGGTGGGATAGGTATTCTTCAGTGGCTGCCTTATTGCTAAGAGGACCAAAACCAGATGAAAAACGTAGATTACACTTAACTCGGATAGGCAACGATCAAAAAAATTTACAACCGTCTGAGCTTTTAAAACATAGCAATGAAAGTCATGATCCATTTTCGGATGTAGTTAGCACAATCAGCTTACGTTGGTATATGGAAGGAGAAGGTTTTTTAAAATGGCGGAACGATTCACAACATTCGCAAATTCAGGAAGAGCCACAAAGGAAATGCAATAGCAAAATTAAAATGTTACTTACCGAACGCAAAAGAAGTATGAAAGAAAAAAAAGAAGAAGTGAAAGTTGACCAAAATAGTGAAATAGTTTCAAGTGTAAGTACGGAGTACGTAATGACTAGTACAACTAACGGAACAACTTTAAAAACCAAGGAAGAAGGTAAAGATTTGAAAGGTAAAACTAAACAATTCAAAGAAAAGCAGGCGAAAAAAGTTACCTTAAAAAGTAAAATAATTAAAGATGTAGAAAAAATGCAGACCAAAGTTAAAGACAAACAAAGTTCGGGTGATACTAAAGAAGTTACAGACACATTCAAGTGCCCTCCATTGACTGAAAGCTCTTTTGCACTGCGAGGTCGATTGGAAAATAAATACCAACGCTTTCTAGAAGTAATTAGTGAATTGTGGCCTGATTTTGATATGTCCACGTTGTTCCTGCCTTATGCATGTTATTCCGATGGTCAACTATTCTACAGATTTCTTACAAATCGGCCACTGTATATGGAAACGTATAGTCGTATGTAGTTATTAAAGTTTGTTTAAGAAAAGAGAACATCTAGATTTAGAAAAGATAATGTACTGACAGTGCTGAGAATTTATAACTTGTATCTAGAATAGTATTTTACATAATTATAGAAATAGATATTGACATAACTTTGTAATAAGTTAGTAAATTGCTATAAAATATTTTTTATACAAAGAGAAATAAATTGATTTTATTATACAAGGGAACGATTTTGCGGTGCTGTTTTAGTGTTCTAGATATTGAGACAAAAGACTGTGAAGTATGTAGTTTGTACGATTTGTGATTATTGCTCAATACGAACAACATGTTAAGTGTCTTTTTCATTTATTGGACATCCGAGTTTCCATCACTTATATTTATTAAATTTATTATATTTTGTATAAAAGAAATTCCTATTGTTTCCTAAATTGGCCCGGGTTATTTTTATAAATTATTATCTACACTGTAAGAATAAAATGGTTTAGACATGCATAAAAATTGCCTCGGAGATTTTAATCGTGTTTGTGGAATGTAAGTCGAATACGCGCTAATGAAGTGAAGAAGTTCTTTAATCTAATTGGCTGTAAGACATCAGCCGGTGTGAAAAGTCCAATCTCCCGAGGGACGAACGAGTTCTGTGACTATAGGGTAATACGTAAACAGTTTTAGCACAGCACTTCATAGAAGCGGTAGCTTTTCCAAGAGTGCGTTATCTCGTATTTTGGATATTTCTCGTTCTTGCCTGTTATTACCTTTTTCCTTTACAGCATACAGCTATTATCCGCAAGCAACAACGTCATTAAAACTGTTGAAAACCGACCACCAAGACCATGAAGAGTTAGTTCTGCTGCCTAAAGCCACGAGCCGTAAGAGATAACATTTTTATAGCTTGTAGATAGAAAACTGCACGATTGAATCTTAATAATTAATTAAGAGTGTCAGGAAAACGTTAACAATGGCGCTACAACTTATGGTACGTTTTCTATGATAAAACGTTGCTTGCTAATTATAAAATGTCAAGGTTGACTTTTTCTTTCATTCTATTAATATAATAAAAGTTTACATGGTGCATTGTGAATTACTTATAATAACCTATTATAAATTGTGGGTAATGTTATTTTTTGTGTTTATTAAAATCTAGAAAGCCGTCTTTGCAAACACGACAGAATAACTTGCTTTGTGTAGAATGAAAATTATTATCACAATTAAAAACATCGACTCTATTACCGAAATAGAAAATACCTTTAAATTTCGTTACTAAATAAATTTTCTTAAGTACTAAAACAAAGTAGCCTTGCTTAGTGTGTCCAAATTTTTAGAAGAATAAATTTCATAATAATTCCAGTCCTTATTGTAAAGTTTGTGTAGGTTCAATACTTTGAAATACTTTGTGCGCTATCTCTAGTGGCTTGCTTTTGTACTAGTAACTTATTGCGAAATATCCTAAAATAAGAGAAAATGCAATTTTTTTGTATCCAAACTGGTTGGTGGAGTGGTATTTAATGTTTGAACCTTTTAATATAGTTAATGATGTAAAATTGTGATTTTTTGCAAATACCTTAAAGTAAATTTACTTATATCTAGATATAAAGCCTTAAAATTTTGTACTTAATAACGCTTTTAGATCGTAACCTATAAATAATTAATTTTTGTAATTTAGTCTTATATAGATTAACTTATTTCGACATTCCACGGTAGTTATCTTAACTTTTTTTTAATAAATAATTTTGACTCGTGTGCCGTTTACTTTGCCCGAATAAATTTTTTTCTTTTTACATTAAAGTATACTCATTGTATATATAAATTTCTACAAGACAAATATTCGTAATTTTTAATAAACCTTTAAAATAATTACTTTACAGTGATTTTTACTATTTATTTAAGATTCCTATGTTCAGTAGTTATTCTTTTCCTTTTTGAATGGTAAAATTTTTATTTAGCTAGACTTCTGTACAATAGTTTTTTTTGCATATTTTGTTTACTTACTTATTGGCTTAACCTATCGTTTGATAATTGTTATTCACCGAGTCATTAATAAAAACTTAAGAGTTGACCTTTTTAGAGATTTTTTTGAAAATTAAGTTTAAACTTTTAAGATGAATTATTATCTATATTTAAAAACGAAAGAAGTTTGATTTGAACGTAAAAAAACTTCTGCTAAATTGACTCTGAAGTTTATTTCATGTTAAGTGACACGAAATTGTCAGTTCACTTGTTCATAAACTTGGCGATCTCGATAGTAAATCATAAGGGAGGTGGTATATAAAAAACAAAACTTTTTGCAGATAATGTTCCTTCACAATAATGAATACCTTAGTATCCACTTTTGAAATATATCTTATGATACAACATGTTTTATATCTTATAATGTCTGTTGTCGTTTCTATTTGTTTGCTTTTCTCTTTATTCCATATTGAAAACGTATTCTATCTTTGATATTTAAATGTTGTGGTATAACCGACCTGAAGGCTAACCCAAACTCAAAATTTTTTTTTAACCATCTTCCCAAGTCTTTACGCTCGAACGAGTCCCGTGATAGGCTTTTTGAAGTTAGGTTACTGTTAGAAATATATATTATTATAAAAAACACAAATCACTTAACACGCATACCAGAACACTTTTGTTTTATTTTGTTGCTAAAGCTATTGCAGACTGTTCTGATATGCGTGTTAAATGATGTGTTTTTTAATAATAATATCTATTTCTAACAGTAACCTAAACGAGGACTCGTTCGAGCATAAAAACTCGGTAGGAAAATTAAGAAAAAAATTACTGCGACCCAAACGCCCTCTATAAACGGCACACCGGGCTCCATGATCTAACATCTAGTGGCAGTGGATGGACGACTCCTACGTTGTGTTGGTATAAAGTAACCAAGTTCACACTGGGAAGATGGCGTGAAGGCAGGAAGGTTTGAAATAAAACTACAGCATTTACCTAACTTTACTTTTAATCAAAAGAAGAATCACTAAATAGGTCATTTGCACGAAAGCATAGAAAAATGACATTCAAAGCAAACAGTGCCATACTCAACCTGGGCGATTGGGAAAAGAGCACCGCAGAGTAAACCTCAAACTTCCCTCACATTTCCAACTGCATTTGGCACATCTCCACAAGGACAGGTAACGTACAAGTACTCATATAACCAACATTGAATTTATCGAAATGTCAACTGCTACCCAGACATACCACATATGACAACTGAAGAAACGTTAATGTAAACCAGCTAGTCTTTTCTGGTTGGTACTGAGGTCGGCGAGGCCAATACTACCAAGCTAAAGTTGAAGAGGGGGGGCACCAGGAAGGTAAAATCTGCCTTGACTACCAATGTTCTTCCCTGCACGGACATAAAATATTAGTAATATTCAACAAGGCTCGATCACACGCGCCCACATTCATACATTAACAGTTTCCAGCCCGTGTTACAAAATATTTCACAAAGGCTAGCCGACTTGCTATTATTTGCAAAAGAGCTCAACTACAAGTACATTGACAAGACGACATGAATCGCTGAAATAAACTTATGGTATGATTGCGCATAGTTAAAAAGGCGCTTATTATTGAATAGATTATCTCCAACATAGTCATAAATGCAAACGCGAAATGCACGTGAAGGTCGGTCATACCAGAGGTTCAATTTAATTACATCACAACAATTATCACAAATGTTAAATACTAGTTAATTATATAGGAATATCGGCTAGATAATAGGATAAACAAAACAACAAATATATCATTAAGTTTAAACCGAGATATGAGCGATGCAGTGGAATGTGTGGTTAATATACTCATATAAAAACAATTACACATAATAAAAATGTCAAATAAAACATAAATATCAAATATTATAAAACTTGTAGGCAGCAAAAACATATCAAAATTTTATAGCATAAATACAAGCCCAGATTCAGGCACTAAATGTTTATATAAATGTTAGTTAAATATATAAAATCTAGTAAGCAAACATTTAAAATTATTCATTATGATTGCATCACTTAAAACATACTTTTTAAAAATTAAACACATCGTGGCATTACAAATTACAAACAAAAAAATATACACAACTTTGTGGTTAATTCAATAAAACCCAAAACAAATTTAACATAGAAATATTATACTGTTCGTATTCAAACTTGCCTAATAATTAGATTTAATATATTTAAGGAATGATGTGTTGGTACTAATTGCTCGTAATACAACAGTAAGAGTACATTCACTATTGGTTCTGCAACAAGTACAATGCAATTGTAGTTCGAACTCTGCACTGAATACAAAATCAACATTATTTCAAATAAATAAATATTAGTTTTAGTCTGATTTAGATATTAGATAAACAATTTAAACAAATAAATATTAGTTTTCGGTTGTTAAAGCAAACAACACATCTTTAGACATAAAACATATTTAATAAAATAGTAAATTCACCTGAAATTACATATATTAAACAATCCACATCAAATTCTAAGTCAAAAGCAACAGATAATCCATAAATATTTTCTTCAATGTTTAAATAACTAAGGGTTTTACAATAAGTACCAACACCAAACTCAAAACAACGCTCTGATTACAAGATGTAATTAAATTAGCTTAAATAACTACTACATTATAAACTTAAAAACATTATCTTTATAAAAAACGCCAAGTAAAGCTTTTCGACCGGCCATTTTAAAAACTAAAAACAAAGTCGTTTACCCTTGTCGACTAGATAAATCCTCACTACACATGCGCGCATTATAACATAAATTATGACATAACGGAATGCGTTCAGAAACCTGTAAGTGGTTACTGAGCTATTCTAACAAATACCCTCAAATGTCGAAATGTACACTGTAATATTTTCAATAATTATCAACCAATGAGAAATCGACTTAGAAACACTACGGATCACTTCAATGGGTCAAACACTTTGGTTTTTCTGGATTTCTTTGTTTTTGATAATAATGTTTTTTTCTTCCTATGATTTCGATTCTTCATCTGTACAATATACCTTTAATTTTTTGGCTTCTTAGATATTCAATGTATCTTCACTAATTTCTCTAACATTTTCTAGGTTACTATTTTATCTACATCTTTTCCATTCCTTCCATTTATGATTGTATATCTTTGGTATGAATAGCGCAATAAATCTTTTAAATTTATCAGAGTTGATGTTAAGTTGATGCTTTTCAAATAGACTAAACATGGTAGTCGAGAACAATGCCTATGTTAGAAAAGTCAATATTTGCACTTGCAAAGACGGGAAATTTCTATTTCTTGTGTTTTCATTTTGGACTTTTTACTCATTATCTTATTAGGTTTCCTTTACCCCCCCCCCTCCTTTATTTTGACCTATAAATTTCATTGCACTTTTTCTTCTTTTATCTAATATAAGTGTGAGACGCTGTCGTTTCTTTTATAACCTTTTTGATTGTGGCGGTGTGAATTTACCGAATACACCTTTATCTCATCGATTTTGTTATCTTTGGGTTGAGTATACCTACTTTTGAGAATAGTAGGGCGCGGTTTTGCTTTTGTTTCTTTTGCTAGACAGGAGGTCTTTCAGACTCCCTGTTCCCTATATTTGGGAATATTTCCTTTTCCCTCTCTTTCTCTTTCTCCTATAGGATGTTTGTCTGAAAACTAAACTTTTTCACATCCTCCTGTTGCATTTACAGTCTTATTATTCTTACAACGGGTCTGCTTTAAGTTCCAAAAACTACCGCCTATCACATAAGAGTAATGCTCCCTCACTACGGGTTACTGACTCCGTTTTGGCGAGTTGAGTAGAGCTTTTGCTGAATGCGAGCCGTTCTTCTTTTGTCTTCTTCTCGCAAACTACTATAGCATCCAACTGATTCAACTTCCTTCTTGTAATACCTTTTCGTACATCTACGTTGCCACTCTCTCAAAGGGTTCTCCACGTTATATTGCATCATTGGAGCTTTACTGTTTCCCAATGGTGCGCACCTCTTTTTTGCATCGTCCTTGCAGTTTACCCTGCAAAACCTTGTTCGAACTTTCTACAGAGTCTTCTAACTCCAAAGTGTTCTCCCGAAGTCCCATTATGCAGATGTCCTAAAACCTTCAACACTCAGCTTTTAGGAACCACCATATGAAGCGTACTCATGGATCCATCTCCATTCTCCAAGGATTGCACCAATATCTCATTCTCTATTTTCAGGGAATCCTACTGTGCCCTGTACGACTTCAGAGTGCTACTCAACGAGATAATGTTTTGCCAGGAGGGACGTTCTCCTTTGTCCTTCCAACCCAGAACGACACCTAGGTCTTAGTTATCCGTCTGTTTTGTTCGCAGTTTAAGCTGCCAATAGTCGTTGATCACGGTAGTCTGATCAAGTAGATCACAATTTGTTTCTAACTATGAACAATGGCTACAATCTTGGGGGGCAAGGCTATCTCGAAAACGCATCAGCATTACGATGATTTGTACTAGCACGGTGTTCCGTGTCGAAGTTGTACTCCATCTGGAGATTTGCCTTTAGGGGTTTCTAAATTGTAGTAGTCACTTCAAGTTGGCGTGATCGGTTCTCAGGTAGAAATACTTATAAACATGTTCTACGTATTTTACCACCACAAATAGTTCCCACCTAGTAACGCCATAATTTCGTTCCGGTATCCAAAGCACCATGCTAAAGTAACTAATGACACTTTCTTACACATATTGCATCTGGGATAGTACAATTCCGATGGTTACATTGCTAACGCCTGTATCCGACATGAATTTACCTTCCTTCCGTGGACAACTTAAGATCGGAGGTGTTGTCAATATATCCCTTAGTTGTTGGAATGCATTTTAATAATCTTCGTCTCAAACGTAATTACGCCCATCCTCGGTCAGCTTTGTCAAGGGTTTTACTTTATTTGCAAACCCGGAAACGAATCTTCTATAGTAACTGCACAACACCAGAAAGCCATGTAACTGATGTTTGTCATTTGGTGTCGACCACTCTTGTACCGCCTTAACCTTTTCCGGGCTTCTTCTGGTTACGTTGCGTGAAACTACGTACCCTAGGTATTTTATCTATTTGTCTAGTAAGTGACACTTCTGTGGACTAAATTTCAGATTGATTTTTCTGAGTCTTCAAAACACTTCTTCCAAATTTCCCAAATTTATACACAAGGCACTTTTTCTACGATAGCCCGCACAAGATGCTATCTAATAAACGCCCGAACGTGGCAGAAGCGTTGCAGGGCCTAAATGGCATGACTGTAACTTGCTATAGGTAGGTACCGATAGAGAAAGCAGTCTCTTTCCGAGATTTAGGTTTTACATCCACTTG
The DNA here is from genome assembly GCA_036346225.1 of Platerodrilus igneus. NCBI lineage: Eukaryota > Metazoa > Arthropoda > Insecta > Coleoptera > Lycidae > Platerodrilus > Platerodrilus igneus. The sequence continues at coordinate 1,105,760 of JARFIW010001719.1, read as the reverse complement.
TCAGTAGCCACTCATCAAACCATCGCGACCTTGAAACTGTAACTAGGGCGTTATCAAACCTTGGAAGAGGGTGATTATCGTTTTTGGTCACGTCATTCAATCGTCTGTAGTTCACACCAAATTCTGTCGACTCGTCCTTCTTAAGAAGCATAACAAGGGATGCCCAAGGGCAATCACTTCTTGTCCTTCTATATTGCCAATCGTCTTTTCGGCCTCTCCGTGTTTGGCGAATGGGAGTCTCCGCGGCTACTTTCTTATTGGCCGGGTATCTCCTGCACTGATTTTATGCTTGACTGCTGAGAACTTTCCTAATCGACTGCCATCAACTGAGAACACGTCTGAGTATCGTCGTATCAAGTTCTTAAGCCCTGTAAGTTGTTGTTATTCAAAATGCTGGCACGGTTTCGTCAACTGGTTCTTTCTCATCATTGACACATCCCGCCACGTGAACAATCGAAGAACACTACTCAACCGTTGTATTCTTTTTCAGTGCGATAGCGCAATCATTGGTGTTTAAGATCCTAAAATGCACACTATCTGTTACGTTGGTCAGAGCCTTCCCCACAAGCACACTTTTTCCAAGAGTTTCGTCACTATTCGGTTCAATAGTGCGTACAAAACCTTCTCGGAGAGCACAGTCTAAGTGTTCCATCACTTTCTGACTTTCCTCGGTAGGATTACGTAGTCCGTCAAATAAACTTTTACATACATGTAGTCTGCTTAGCAAAACGGCACTTTTGCGTTCCCTGCTATCAGTACATCCTCTTTCATATTTACATGGAATCCATACCTCTTCATTTCCAAGATAACTTCTTCGAAAATGTTCGCTATTACTACCCGATTATCAAATATCTTGCTCAGATTTTTACATTTAGCATTCCGTAAGTTTGAATTTCCTCACAAACCGCGGTTCGAAGACGCACCGTCGCGGATGACACTGTACCACTGTTGCGCACTATATCCGGATTAGTAATTGTTGTAGTGTCTTGGTATCAACTAAGTACTACACAGTCTTGCTGTTCAACTGTCAAAATATGTGAATGCTGTCTGCATGCTTAGATCGTGCGATGCGGATGATGGTTTCTGGGGCAGAATTCGTGCAAGTCGACTCGTCTTGCGTCCCTTCCTGCCCACTTCCATTAGTTTTCTGGCTTCTCTGCTTCCGTTTTGGGCTGTTTACATTTAGACTATATATACTAAACTCGCCATAATTCTAGCATCTGGGTCCCTTTCTTGAAACACCTTCTTTTTGCTTTCGTGCCCTTCCTCTTCTACGGAGCATCTTTCTTTGCCATTACTACGATGCGAAGTTTTGCTGTTTCAAATTCCAAAACATTAGGTAGATCATCATGTAGGGTCGTTGGTCAAGTCAGCCGGTGTGTTCTCCGCCGCGTATTCCGTCAACAATGGTCAGTATTGCCAGCTGATCTAGGAAGTTATCTGGTGCTGTTGGGTATGCTAGTCTTACCAAGCGAGCAATAGCTACGTCAAACCCCTGGAAAGTTCGTTGGCTTTTTGGTAACGGTTCTTCAGTTGAGCGTGGTACAGCCGTTGCAGATGAGTTGTCAAGCCTCATTCACAGACTTGATCTTAAGGCCGCAGAGCTTCTTAGGTCATGGTCCGGTTTGGTGTTAAGAATATTCAAGACATTACCTGGTAACGCGATAATTAACGCAGTTTCCCTTTTGCCATCGTTCGAATCGTTAGGTATCGCTATCGTAAATTCTGGGGTGTGGTGTTGTGTCACCAACCCTGAAGGCTTCCAGCTCATGCAAATCATCTAAAAATTTGGTTTCCAATTTCTGTAAACTGCCGAAAAATTAACCATTTAGGTTTTTCGCCGACTTTATAGTTTCTTTTAAAAACTCTTCTTTTAATCGTTCAACTTCTTGTAGCTTCCCGTATAACTCCTCTCTTAATTGACTATAAATTTTTTGTAGGGTTACGGCGGTTTCTTTTAATTTCTCTGTAAAACTTGTGTTATGTTCTTGTAACTTTGCTGCAGTCTGGTTCAGTTTTTCTGCAAGGCTTACGGCATTTTCCTGTAATTTTCCTTTTAATTTGACCATCAGGTTTGCAAAGTTGTGATCTTGTTTCTCTGTAATTTCAGCCAAGCCCTCTGCGACACTTGATATGAAATCTTTCAAGAAAGACAAAATTTCGGTATCCATTTCAGGTTTTCGATTGCGTATGGGAGGTATGCAAATTGTTAGGTTTTTTTCGTGGCAGACACGTTGGGCGCTAAAGTTATGTTACGTTGGCTCATAGCCGCGCGTAACACAAAGAAAATCATGGAAAGTGACCGGGCTCAATCGGAGAGTAGGGGGTTGTAGAAAGCAGACCAACATACCATGTACGCGGCTGTAAGGAGTTAGTGATAATACCTGCAAGAAAAATAGTTAAGCAAACCTGAAAAAAAAAGAATAAGCATAGCAGCAATGATAAGTCTAAATTGTTCAGTACTTTGTAGAATGTAAATAAAAAACTGTTTGGATAATCTATATAATATAATCACGATAAAAGCATTATAAAAATTTTTAATACAAAGTGAGGTAATATTGGGGAGTAGCAGAAACGTTTCCTCACACACCAATTAAACATAAAGCAGACAAAATGTTAACAAAAGATAAATAGATAAGACACAATTGGTATGAGTAATTTAGTAGTATTGATTGTTCTTTCCTTCTTTTTTTTTTTTGTTTTAAAATAGCATGCAAGTCTATTGCAAAAGGTATCAGAACGACAAAGATATGGCAAAGCAACGGATAGATATTTAAAGTAATAACAAGTATGAAATAGTTCAACTTACAAAAGGTCCTTCAGTAACGCTTCCTTGCAATTGAAGTGTGGGATTCACGATGTCCTGCACTAACGAAGCACTTCACCCTTGGCTGTGCGGGTGTTGATGGAATTTCTTACACTTTACACTAATCACACCTATGTATTTCACTGGCGTTAGCAGCAGACCTTATCATACTGATGGAACTATGTAGCATTGATAAATTTCTTGGTAATTCTATTTCCTAAGACAATAATTTCGAAATATTTTGTAGCACTAGTTTAATTTCAACTGGGACCAAATGTATATTATTTTCGTAAACATCCCAAAAAGCAGTGAGAAACTTCAACCAATACCTTTGTAAACCGGTAATCTGTTATATTTCGCAAATAACGAGATTTGCGCGAGCAATGATCTATTTTAGATTCTTTGTTGTTAGAAAATTCAGAAACTACAGTATCACTGTATTTAAATAATCCAAAGTATGCACTAATCTGATAAAACAAAGGGACACTAGACTAGATCGCACACACATTAATCCTAAAGAAAGAATCGGTCAGTTTAGCAAGTTTTACGACTATTATTTCACAAGACAAACAACTAAAAACCACAAATTAGTAAAGTACGCGAGTTATGTATCCCCCAATTACCTATATATATTGATGTATTGAATCTAATATGAATTATTAGAAATTGTTAAATTAAAGTATAAGTTCAATGCAACATTGTAACACAAGGATAACCCAGAGAGGTTATCGACAGTTCATGAGAACGGAATGCAGCTTTGCATCCGTGAGGGCAGTGATACTGCAGGTGGCAGGTCACAGGCGGTCAACATACCGCAGTTACTTAGAATTAAGTTGTTACATTGTAATAAAGTGTACAATAAAGAGAAACGCAGACATGAGATCTGCAAGTTCTCACAGCCGTGTGAGGGGCAGGTTATTATAAAAGGCCCGGGAGCTCAATGCCCGGCAGTCAGTCTTCAAACTCCATACTTCGTTGTTTGAGCTACTCATCAGTACAATTAAATTATTTTTATTAATGTTATTAAGAACCAGCTATTCCAAATTTCAATGTAATTTCTGTTTAACTTAGTAATAAAATGTGTTAAAGTTTTAAAGTGTTTTAAAAACCAGCTCCAAAGGCCCGAACTTTAACTGGCGCAGTCGTAACGGATGTCAAAGGGCACTGAAAATCCAAAATCGGAAGATTGGTGACCAAGAATTTTATTCGAAATTTTGGCAGAACCCAAACCAAGTTGGAGGAAGAACAAGCATAGTCTGAATCCAGCAACAAACCAAGTTGGACAAGGAACAAAAATCGTCCAAGGCCAACAAACAAACCAAGGTGGACAAGATACAGAATCGATCGAACCCACCAAAGAAACAGATGAAATTAATGTAAGTTCATTTCCATAATTTTCTTTCAAACCATAAACTATAATTGATATATGCTAGTATTATAACTATTGAGTACCATTTATATTTACTGTTTATGAATTGTATTTTTATGAATATTTTTTTGAAAATAGTTCAAAGTGAATTAATTTCAAATCGAGACTGTATAACATTTTATGAAACGAATGTTAAAGAGATAAAATTTTTTTTTAAAAAACAAATGAAACTTGAAGTTTAAAAGAAATTTTCTTTTAAAACAAATGAGAATTAATATTAAAAGATTCTTACCATAATTAATAGAACAAACTCAAAATAATCCAAAAAAAAAACGGGCGCACATTCACTAACACCAAATAATTACCGCGATTCAACGCACGTTTATAAACCGGCAAACTAGAAACACAGAACGCAAACTTAAGTTCAAAGCTAATTCGAACAAGCAGTACAGAACGTTTAATTAAACCATTGACCTCTATAATACTGAATAAATCACAAGAACGTTTTGCATTAACTAAAAATACGGTAACTTAAAACCACCTAAGAAAACAAAGCTCGCATCTTTTATACACTTAGAACATCAGAGAAGTGCAATAACTTTCAACTTTCAGTACTAAAGTATAGCTTAACAACGCAATATCATTATTAAAATCGCTTTCAGAATCCTTGCACAGTACTAAAGAAATAACTTTCAACTTTCAGTATAATTTCAATTTGCATCATACACGGGATAATAAAAGCGACGCAGTTTCTACATTAATACCTACAATCCATAAAAGCAGCATTATAAGTAATTAAATACATCACGGAATTATAGAAGCGCATGAAAATTACACCACAACACTCTATAAATAATTTGCAGTACAAAATCAGCATTATAAAGTGCAGTAAAACGGTCATCATAAGAAGCTTTAATTAAAACGCTGAAAACCTACATTACGGAAAGATTCAATTACCAACAAGCATTATAATACCAAGAGATCTAAAAATAAAACAGACATAACACTTTACGCAAAGTAAATTATCTAATTCTTATAAACTAACACCTGTAAGTGCAATTAACTCAACGTACGTGACAAAGTAACGGAGATTACATCCTTTAGTATTCAATTTCAACAGTAAAGTACAGAGGTAAGTAACCTCAGGTCATAACTACGCAACTCAGTAAAACCCACGGAAGAGTATTACGAGTTAACCGAACTGAACTAAAACAACGCTAAAATAAATCCATCCATTTAAGATTCCTTAAGAAACAGGAACTCAAGACAAATTAAAAGTTGCATAAAAACAATTAATCCAAGACTACGGTAATAAATTCAACTTTATTGAAGATAAACCTCACAATTACATTACCGCATTGTGTAATTAAATATAAATAAACAACGACTACGATTTTAAAAATAACTCGACGCAATATAAACTTAAAATTAATAAATCTAATACTACAAGTACGAAATTAATCTCAAATTCTTACCAAATTTTTATCCACCCAATCCAAACTGAAAATTAACAAATTCAAATCAAAAATAACGCCGAAAAATAACAAAATAAACCTCAACCTTTACCAAAATTTTATTTACCTAATCTAATTGAAAAATTAACAAACCAAAACCAAAATTAACATTTCAAATAGCTAAATCAACATCAATTTTTACAAAACTCAAAATTATTCAATCTAAAAAGGAAAATTTAAAAAACCAAAGCAAAAAATAACGTCATAAAAAGGAAAATCATCCCCAATTTTTACAAAATTCGAAATTACTTAATCCAAAAGAAAAATTAATACATCCAAAGCATAATTAACGTTACAAATAGAAAATTAACCCCAATTTTTACAAAATTTGAAATTTCACAACCCAAACAGAAAATTAATAAATCCGAAGCAAAAGTAACAATACAAATAGCGAAATAAAGCTTAATTCAAAAAAAAAAAAAATTTAAATTTTCCAAAAATCGAAAACAACCCTTAACCAACATGAGTAACACAGACTTACGTCTCTATTTAGAGACAATACAGACGTTTGATGGCACGCAGGCCCATCTCTCGAATTTCATTGGAGCATGTGAAATGTTCCTAAAACCTTTACAAACCCGGAGATGACGCAAGAAATTCATTGCTTATACGCTTAGTAATAAGTAAACTAGCCGGAAGGGCACTAACATTAATCGCCAGTAGGGACGACTTATCGGAATGGGACCAGTTTAAACAGCTACTAATTGCATATTTTGGAGACCAACGTAATATAAAATGCCTGGTACGAGACCTAATAAACCTTAGAATGGAACACAATCAATCCCCTACCAATTCGGAATGAAATGCCAAGACGTGAGAAGTTTAATTTTAACAAAATTAAAAATCGAAGAACCCGATCAAAACGTTAGACATTTAAAAACAAAATGTATGACGAAATGGCACTAGACACATACATAAACGCTTTACCAGAACGACTATCGGATAAAATCAGATTCCAACGACCCCAAAATCTAGAAGAAGCTATGAGCCTAGTAATAGAAGAAGAAAATGTAATGTATTACCGCAACAGACTATACAATCCCAACGCAAATAAAAGTTATTCACCAACAAAACTATACAAGCTACAAGACAAACAATCCTCAACAAAAATTCACACCCTTTAACCCACAAACAAATCAACCGCGAAGTAACAACCCAAGTTTTAACAATACCAATTTTAATAATCAATATAAACATTTTCAAGACCAACATTCAACCCAACTTTTACGAAACCCGCATTCCAACCGAGATTCAATCAAAACCTAAACCAACAAAGACCAGCATTCAATGCAAACCCTAATAGAAATACACCAATGACTAATACTCATAACAACCCTAACAATTACTACAAACCAACACCAATGGACACCTCATCTGGTAACACCAGACAAAACACAAAAATAACACATATCCGACCAAACCCTCATCAGAAACGTAATTTTACATCGGAAGAATTATTTCATCAAGAAATAGAAAAATTTGACACTGACCAGAATAATTACATTGAGACACCTACGAACAATGAAACAAACCATGCAGAAACTTATGAACGTGACGAACAATACGAAACTTACGAGGAGTATGATGAAGAAAACTCGAACTCAAATTTTCAAATGGACCAATTCATAACCGACCAAACTTAATAAACTTAAATAATATAAATCACTTAGTATTACCATACATAGAAATACCCCACGCCAAATTCAAACTATTAATTGACACCGGATCATCAAAAACATTAATTAGCCCCAGAACCGTACAAAAACACTATTTAGATTATGTAGAAAGAGAACCATTCAAAATCAAAACAGCTCATCAAACGACACTACACCAATTCGTAGCCAATATACCCTTACCGAGAACATTTAATGTTAAAATGAAACATAAATTTTGTGTATTCGAATTCAACGACAAATATGACGGATTAATCGGAATGGACCTTCTGAGAAAATTAGGAGCCAACATTGACATTAAAATCGCTTATTAAGGACAAAATACGGAAAAATCCCAATTAAATTTCAAAACGCACAAATTGAACAAAAATACACTATAGAACCCCGAACGGAAAGAAAAATAAAAATCCCAGTAAAATCTAACAAAAATTTAGGAATAATAAATCATATGACATTTCAGCAAGGAGTAGAAACCCCAACTGCCTTAGTACAAATAAAAGATAACTTTGCAACCACAACAATATTAAATTCAAACGACTATTCCGTAGAATTATCATTGACAGACCCAATTAACGTAGAAGAACTAAATTTTAACGAAATGGAAATAGACGAAAATTTAGAAAACGAATACAACCCAATGGAACATGACGAAATGTTAAGAGAAAATTTAACTAACATCCGCTTTAATACCGATATCAATCAAGAAGAAGAAAGAGCAATTAAGAACTTATGTTTTGAATACCGAGACATATTCCATTGTGAAGGAATACCATTAACATTCACCAACACAGTAAAACATAATATCGAGTTAACAGACAATAAACCAATCTTTACAAAAGCATATAGACTACCTCATGCAAGCCAAGAAGAAGCTGACAGACAAGTAGCAGACTTATTAGACCAAGACATAATCCAGCACTCCAATTCACCATGGAGCAGCCCCGTGTTAATAGTACCTAAGAAATTAGACGCAACCGGAAAGAGAAAGTACAGAATGGTAATAGACTACAGAAAGTTAAATGAAAAAACGGTAGATGACAAACATCCACTACCAAATATTACCGAAATTTTAGACAAATTAGGCAAATGCCAATATTTTACAACATTAGACCTAGCATCAGGATACCATCAGGTAGAGATGGAAGAAAAAGACATATCAAAAACAGCCTTCAGCACACCTAGAGGACATTACGAATACAAACGAATGCCATTTGGACTAAAGAACGCACCCGCTACTTTCCAGAGAGTCATGGACAATATACTACGAGGAATACACAATGAGAAATGCCTTGTATACCTTGACGACATCATAGTTTATTCCACATCATTGGTAGAACACATAGAAAGATTGAAAGAAGTATTCGAAAGACTTAGACAAGCACATTTTAAAGTACAATTAGACAAAAGTGAATTTTACAAAAACAAGTATCATTTTAGGACATGTAATAACACCCCAAGGAGTAATGCCAAATCCAGACAAAACAAATGCAGTTCTAAATTACCCATTGCCAAAAACAAACAAAGATATTAAAGGATTTCTAGGACTTAGTGGTTACTACCGCAAATTCATTAAAGGTTACGCTCAGATAACCAAACCCTGACAAATTGTTTAAAAAGGAAACAAAATTGAACACACCCCAGAATTTATTAAAGCTGTAGACAAAATTAAAAACATATTAACGAATCACCCTGTATTAGAATACCCAGACTTTACAAAACCATTTATACTGACGACAGACGCATCGAATGTAGCATTAGGCGCAGTATTGAGCCAAGGAAAAGTAGGTAGCGATAAACCCCTCAGCTACGCATCCAGAACCCTAAATGAAACCGAACAAAATATAGCACTATAGAAAAGAATTATTAGCCATAATTTGGGCAACAAAATATTTTAGACCTTACTTATACGGAAGAAAGTTTTACATATATACCGATCATAGACCACTAGTATGGTTATGTAAACTGAAAGAACCAAATTCAAAATTACAAAGATGGAGAATCAGACTCGAAGAGTATGATTACGAAATTATATACAAAAAAGGAATCTATAACAACAACGCAGACGCTTTAAGTAGAATCCAACTCAATGCATTAGAAACGGAATCCATTATAGGAAACGTAGACGATACAGAAATAAGGGAAGATCCAGACGAGATCGACACTATACATTCGACACAAAACGAAGAACCAAAAAACGCGATTAAAATTTTAAACGAAGCAATCGATATGAAACCCAACCAGTTTATAATAACCGAAGTTTTAAATAACCCCAACCCAGTAAAATATACAAAAGTAGACAATAAAAAAATATACCACATTCAAATAATTAAAGACGACAACGAGGAACAAATAATTAAAATTCTAAAAGAATACACCCCCGAGAAAAAACGATTTTATTTTTATTTCAATACCGAACATTTATACCAAAGATTTTCAGAATTATACATTAAACTATTCAATAACTCTGGACCTGAACTCATCAGATGTACTAGAAAACTAATAACACTAGACGACCCTGACGAAATAAACGATGTAATTAGAAATCAACACGAACGAAAAACCAACCATCGTGGAATTAACGAAACTATTAAGCAACTTGTAAGACGTTATTATTTTAAAGACATGAAGGACTTGACCACAGATTTCATTAACCAATGCGAATTATGCGACAAAGCGAAATACGATAGGAAACCCCCAAAGATACCCTTAATGTTAACCAAAACACCCGACAAACCCTTTCAAAAACTACATGCCGATACTCTAGTAGTAGAAGCTCAAAACTATCTGACAATTGTAGACGCATTCACAAAAATAGGCCAAGCAATACCAATCACATCCAAAAACAGCATCGACGTGACCCAAGGATTTTTACAATACTTCACATTTTACGGAACACCCGAATCAATCACTTTAGACAATGGTAGCGAATTTAAAAACGAGACAATACAAAACACTTTAGAACTTCACAAAATAAAAATTCATTTCATAACGGAAAACCACCCTGAATCCAACGGACTAATTGAACGATTACATTTAACCCTGTTAGAACAAATTCGATTATTAAGAATAAATTATAAAAAGGAACATATAACCAATTTAATGTCATACGCACTAATCGCCTATAATAACACAATACACTCATCAACAAATTTTACACCCTTAGAATTAACATTAGGACATTCAGATTCACGAAATCTCTATGACATACACTACAATAAAGAAGTATATCAACAATATGCGAAAGACCACAAACAAAAACTAAAAATCACTTATGACAAAGTAAAAGATAAATTAGAAAACGATAAGGAACGTATCACCACAACCCGAAATAAAAATACCGACTCAAATAAATTTTCAATAGGACAAACCGTATATGAGAAAAACTTTCAAAGCAAGCGACATAAAACAGCACCCAGAAATTTAGGATCATTCAAAATTAAGAAAATATCAGATAAAAATATAGCAGTAGTAGACAACGGTAAAATAACGAAATACATTCATTTAAAAAACCTAAGACACCCTGTAATTTCAGATGGACAATCATCACCCTTACCGTCAACCTCCACCCAGGTAGAACGGACAACCAAGTAATAACAATAAATAAAAAACAACCCCGGTATACTACCAATTAAATTAGGAAGTATACAAAATACAATATTTACTCAAATAATATCCAACCTTACTTTAGTGCAACAACTTTTAGCAACATTAAGAAAACGAAATAATATTTTTAATAGTAGAAAGTAACAATTATCATTATTATCATTTATTTACTTTTCCAACAAAGGTTACTAGCACATACCAAGTAATCATACCCAAAACCAAATTCCTATCCCTAAATGAACTGAGATATGGTTATACAAACGAAAAATGTACTGAAGTAACACCAAATCAATATTTATGTCAATCGATGACGACAACCACCATTCAAGAAGACAGCCCTTGTGAAGTACAACTATTAAAATTCTCAAATCATTACGAAAACTGTGAAACCAAACAAGTGCAAATAACTAATATGAAAATTCAAAAAGTTACAGATAACAAATGGATAGCCATTTTCCCAACAGAAGTAATAGCAACCATCCACTGCAACCAAGATGAAAATAATCAAGCATTAATCGGAAGCAAACTAATTACCCTCAAAGAAGATTGTTATGTGAAATTGAAAGATGAAGTAATCAGAGTTTATCAAGATCCCATAACAACAAAGAAACTTGCAAACCTACCGGAACTACAATTCAAAATACAACAAGAAGACGAAGAAATAAACAAGAAACCTATGAAGCTAGAGCATCTAGACTTAGACGATCTCAACCACGCCGTGAAATTAGTGGAAAGTTATAAAGAACAATTAAGTGAAATCAAAACGCCAAAGTTACATTATAATAATATAAGTGTTTGGACAATTGTATTAATCATTTTAATAATTTTTGTAATCATGTATGTATTATACAAAATGTACCTTAGATATAAGAATGAAGGAAACAGTTCTAGATTCAAGGAAACAAAGAGAAAAAAAGAAACGACAAGTATACCTTTAGAAACAATGAATTTTAAATGAATTTAAATAATGTATTTTATGTATTTAAAAATTAAGAAAAACCTTAATTTTTCATTTACGGTGGGAGGAGTTATGTATCCCCCAATTACCTATATATATTGATGTATTGAAACTAATATGAATTATTAGAAATTGTTAAATTAAAGTATAAGTTCAATGCAACATTGTAACACAAGGATAACCCAGAGAGGTTATCGACAGTTCATGAGAACGGAATGCAGCTTTGCATCCGTGAGGGCAGTGATACTGCAGGTGGCAGGTCACAGGCGGTCAACATACCGCAGTTACTTAGAATTAAGTTGTTACATTGTAATAAAGTGTACAATAAAGAGAAACGCAGACATGAGATCTGCAAGTTCTCACAGCCGTGTGAGGGGCAGGTTATTATAAAAGGCCCGGGAGCTCAATGCCCGGCAGTCAGTCTTCAAACTCCATACTTCGTTGTTTGAGCTACTCATCAGTACAATTAAATTATTTTTATTAATGTTATTAAGAACCAGCTATTCCAAATTTCAATGTAATTTCTGTTTAACTTAGTAATAAAAATGTGTTAAAGTTTCAAAGTGTTTTTAAAAAACCAGCTCCAAAGGCCCGAACTTTAACTCGCGTAAGCAAATAAAACCGTCCGTCAAATGTTCCGTAGAGCATATGTGCCTCGAGTTTAACAAGTTCTACTACTTTTATTTTCAACAGAAAATCAACTAAAAACACGCCGCGCTTGTTCATAAACAATACGAGAATTGATACCGCAGTAATTCTCACTATTCTCAAAGCAGAAAGAAGCAGTATTTTCCAACGTACTTAAGATATTGGAACACAGAACAAAACTACTACTTTTATTTCCAACAGAAAATCAACAAAAACACAGTTAGTAAAGCAACGCGTAATCACTAAGTCAATGTACCGTAAACAAACACGTTCGCATATAAAAGCATCTTTTCTTCAATGTAATTAGAACTACACCGCCTACAGGTAATATACAACTAAAATCGCGTCGTGCTTGTTCATGAAGGCAAAAAAAGAAACAGTCCCGCATTAATTCTCACTATTGTCAAAAGCAAAGAAGAAACCGTATTTTCAACGTAATTAATGCATAGGAACCAAGCACAAAACTCTACTTCTCGCCTGTTTATACAACTCGTTCTATTACAACTTCTTATCGTCTCTTATCTAGACCCGTATATTCACATAAGCAACAAAATTTATATCAACGGCAAGACAAGGACGATGTAATCTACTCATTATAATACGATGCACTCGCCTAAGGAGTTAATAAATATAAAATATAGAAATCGTAGTTACAGAAAGGTATTTGTTAATTGGGAAATAGCGTAAAATGTTAAAATTACAAAAATGCCCATTACAAAATAGAAACCGTTCAAAAGTTTAAATTGTACTATTTGACACCGGTGTAATAAGAACTTTATTTGCAATAACAACAGCTCTTTATTTTCAAACTGGTTATACAAACCTTCTCAACACTCGCAGCTACAATAAAATTTCTAAAAGATCGTAGAATAATTTACTTTCAGCTAGCTGCTTTTTAACCACGATTCTTCTTAATTAATTTCACATCAAAATACTACAACTATTTAATAGATGAAGCACTAACAAATATAATTAATTTATATCGAATAGAGCGATTTATATCAACAGAGTAATTTATATCGACAGCACACCGTCACATATTTTAAAGTTATAAACTACAACGTAAGCTACGCATCCCCCAACTTATGTATGTATAACAAAATAGAAGTTATTAAAAATTATTAGAAATTGTTAAAGAAATTATTAAATCAAATGCAACAATGTAATTCAAGGATAATTAAATAAAGGTATTAACAGTTGTGAGAACGGATGCAATACATTGTATTCCAGACGATAGTGATGGGTCAGACGGTTAAGAAAACGCAATTACTTAGAAATTAAGATTGTTACATTGTACAATGAATAGAATTAAGAAATAAGCAGACATGAGCTCTGCAAGTTTCCACAGACATGTGAGGAGTAGAAACAACATAAATAGCCGGGAAACCTAGATCAGTCAGTCAGGCTACAGTATTTCAGCTTTAACATTGCAGTTTGCTTAGGCTACTCACCATAATATTAATTCAATTATTAATTATTTTTCGACTTAGTTTAATTTTAAATCAAGTTAGTTAAAATTCCACATTAATATCTGTTTAACAAATAAATTTTGCACGAAGTTTTTAGAAGAAGTTTTTAAAAAGATCGCTCCCAAGCCCCGAAACGTAACTGGCGCAGTCGTACGGATGTCAGACGTTCACTAGGAAACCCAAATTCAAAGAACTGGTGGTCTGAAATTTCAATTCCCAATCTGGCAGAAACCAAACAAAACTTGGACGAGATGTAAGCATCGATCAAATCCAAACCAAACCAACGTGGACGAAGTACACGAATCGACCGAATCCATGAAAACGACGAGAAAATTAATGTAAGTTTATTTCCTTAAAACCAATTAATTTTTGTCAAATTATTTGATATTAGCTAGTAAAGAAAATTTTTTTTATTATTATTTTATGCATGTATATATTTTTTAATTATTACTGCAATTAATGCCATTTAATAAAAAAATTTACTTATCAATTAAAAGAAATTATTTTTAAATTTGAGAAATTATTTTAAAGCAAGAGAATTATTTTGAAACAAGAAAATTTTTAAAACGCAATTATATACGCAATTACTAGCACAATAACTACGAATTATTAATAAACCAGAAACGTAACTGACGCACGAATTATTAATACAAAACGAAAAGAAATTCAATTCAGCAAGTCTGAAACAACAAAAATAGAACGTAATTAATTTTACAATTTTATGTACGAAAAATTCATTACCAAAAGTTTATAGAAACGATTTATTCAAGTTTAACTTTCATGAAAGTCTATAATTAAACACCTAATGTATAATTGTAGAAACATCTTTCAATTTATTATTAAAATTAACTCATCACAAATTGAAACAAACTGTGCAAATTTATAGCGCGATTCTCATATAGATTAAAACCGAAAACTCTCATCACTGAATAAGATTCATTCAAAACGCACATCGCAACTTCATAAAGTATAATTGCATATTTTCAGTACGAAGATATCTAATTATAACAAAAGCATTTACGCAATTAATTTATCACGAGACTGAAAATAAAATCTTTCAGTAGACTAAAACTTATAATTTAAACAATTTATTGTATAAATTATAAGGGCAGCATTAAACAAAGCAAGTGACTGAAAACTTGCAACTTTATATTTAGACACTCGAGGTAATGAGACAAGACAGTTACAGAGAAACATTATATGTACTTCAATTAACACCTACGGAGACGGAAAAGCAACTGACCATTATAAACATTGATTAATCAGCAGGAATAAAATAAAATCATAACTAACGCAACAAAACGTACAAAGTACAATGCAGTTATTCCAATAAATTAATCCTCGTAGAAACCTTTCAGAAAATTAAAACCCGCGACAACTATCACATCCGCGAAGTATAAAATATACAAATTCAAGGCTACAGAAATTAACCGAGACATTACCTAGCACAAATTCCTCAGTTTGATTATAATCCCGTATAGCTAAGTAAAGCAACTTTTTAAATAACAAATATCACCCAAACTGAAAATTAACAAACCAAACTAAAAGGTAACAATACAAACCGCGAAATAAATTTCAATTTTACAAAAATTAGAAATTAATTAAAATCAAAAGCAACCCTGTAGTGTAACCGACCTGAAAGCGGACCAAACGCCCTCTATGAACAGCACACCGGGCTCCATGATCTAACATCTAGTGGCAGCGACTCGACAACACCTGCGTTGTGTTATTATAACTTACACTGAGAAGATGGCGTTAAGGCGGGAAAGTGTGAAATAAAACTACAGTATTTTGCTAACAAAATTTTAATCAAAATAATAACCCCTAAATAGGTCATTCGCATGAAAGAAATAAAAAAATGATATTCAAAGCAAACAGTGCCGTACTCAACCTGGGCGATTGGGAAATGAGCACGGCAGAGAAAACCCCAAACTGCCTTCACACTTCCAACTGCATTTGGCACATCTCAACAAGGACGGGTAATGCACAAGTACCCACATCGCCAACATTGAATTTAATGGGATGTCAACTGTTACCCAGGCATATCTCACGTGACAACTAAAGAAACGTTAGTGTAAACCAGGTAGTCTTTTCTGGTAGGTACTGAGGTCGGCGAGGACAATACTACCCAGCTAAAGTTGAAGAGGAGGGATACCAGGAAGACGACCTGCACTTTGACTACCAATGTTCTTCCCCGCACGAACATAAAATGTTAGTAATATTCACCAAGGCTCGATCACACGCGCCCACATACATACATTAACAGTTTCCAGCCCGTGCTACAAAAATATATCACAAAGGCTTGGCGACTTCCTATTATTTGCAAGAGTACAACTACAAGTACATTGACAAGTCCACATGAATCACTGAAATGAACTTATGGTATGATTGCGCATAGTTAAAAATGCGCTGGGAATTAAATAGACTATCTTCAACATAGTCATAAATGCAAACGCGTAAGGCACATGAAGGTCGGTCATACCAGAGGTTCAATTTAAATACGTAACAACAATTGTCACAAATGTTAAATACTAGTTAATTATATAAGAACATCGGCTAGATAATAGGGTAAACCTGCTTTATAATTTGATTAAATATATCTAAGAAAATGACATTGGTGCCTTTCATATATTCTCGTAAAATCACAGTAAGGGTACATTTATACTATTAATTCGGCAGTCAAGGCAATGTAATGGAAGTTCGAACTCTGTATTAAATACTAAATAAACATTATTTCAAATAAATAAATATTAGCTTTTGGCCGTTTAAACAAACAACACTCATTTATACATAAACAATTTCAATAAAATCATAAATCGACATGAAAAGTATATATTACACCTAATAAATGGCAAAATTTGGTGAAAAAAGCAACAGGTAATCATAACAATATTCCCTTCAATGGTTAATTAACTAACGGTTCTACAATAAGTACCAATGTCACACTGAAAACAAAGCTGGGATTACAAGATATAATCAGATTACAAGATGTAATCAGATTACCTTAAATAACCACCACAATATAAACTTAAATACATTACCGTTAATTAACCGCCAAAAAAAGCTTTTAGACCTGCCATTTTAAAACCTCAAGACCAAGTGCTTTTCAAACCTGTCGATTCTAGTTTAATCTCCCATACGCATGCGCTCCTTATGATGTCAATTCTGACATCCTAGAATGCGTTCAGAAACCTGCAAGTAGTTACTGAGCTACTAACAAATACCTGCAAATATCGAAATGTACACTATAATATTTGTAATAATTATCAACCAATGAGAAATCGAGTTAAAAACAATACGAACCACTTCAACCCTTAACAATCATGAGTTCAGATATGAAAATTTACCTCGAAAGCATCCCTCAGTTCAACGGAGACCAGGCTTTCTTGGGGAATTTTATTATAGCATGCAAAATATTTTTGAAAACCTTTTACAAACTCGGAGACAACGAAAGTATTGTATTACTTTTACGCCTGATAATAAGTAAACTGACCGGAAGGGCACTAACGTTAAGAGCCAGCCGAGACGATTTAGAACAGTGGGAGGACTTTAAACGCATATTAATTGCATATTTTGGAGACCAAAGGAACTTAAAATGTTTAATCCGCGACCTAATAAACCTTAGAATGGAAAATAACCAATACCCGTACCAATTCGAAATAAAATGGCAAAATGTAAAAGGTCTAATTTTAACAAAATTAAAAATCGAAGAACACAACCAAAATATCTGTCTATTAAAAACAAAAATGTATGACGAAATGGCACTGGACACCTATATTAATGCATTACCAGAACGACTATCAGATAAAATCAGATTCCAACATCCCCAAAATTTAGAAGAAGCCATGAACATGATAATAGAAGAAGAAATCCTAATGTACTACCGAAACAGACTACATAACCCTAACCGGAATAAAGGCTATTCACCAATAAAAACTATACAAGCCGTAAGACGAACAACCACCTAACCAAAATTTACACCATATATCGCACAAATGAACCAACCGCGAAGTAATAATTCAAATTTTAATTTTAATAATCAATTCAAACAATTCCCGAGACCAACGTTTAGATCAAATTTTACGAAACCCGCATTTTCACCAAGATTCAATCAAAACATGAATCAACAAAGACCAGCATTCAGCGCGAACTCTATTAGAAATACACCAATAATAAATAATAATAGTAACCCTGTAAAATGCCGCGTAAATTTCGAATAGCTAATTTAGTAGAGATAAAGGTGGACTGTATTAAATTTAAGGGTGTTTTAACAAGTAACATATAATTAAATGTTCGTCAACAAATCAAAATAAAAGCGCACCTACCTTTAATGAAGCGGCGGCAGATGAAAGAAACGTTGGAACCAATTAACAGCATGCGGCATGTGCAACCTCGACAGCGGTTCATAAACAAAGCGCTTTATACATAAAGCGGTGTGAACAATTCAAAGGACGACACTATCTTTGTACGATTGATGTAGTATATTTGACAACGGTATATACGACTACGACTGTAGGCGACTGCGGTCTATGCGATACTACTTTATGCGACGGCGGTTTATATGATACTACTTGAGCGCGCTTCTTAGATATTCCAAAAGATATTGTTTGCGGCCGCGCACTAACACAACGTTCACCATTCACGGCACAGGTTAGCGGGTGCTTAGTAAAACACATAGGGATTTTGCACTAACAAAAAATTTAATCTACCGCGACGAAGTTAGAATAACCAACAAGCTCAATGTTATAATAAATTTTAACTATAAATTATTTACAAGAACGGAACAAACCCTAACAGTTATTATAAATCAACACTTATGGACACCTCATCTGGTAACACCAGACAAAACACAAAAATATCGCAAATCCGACCCAGCCATAATCAAAAACGAAACTTTACCTCTGAAGAACTATTTCACCAAGAAATAGAAGAACCTAACAATGAATCAAACCAATTAGAAAACTATGAACGTAACGAACCATGTGAAAACTACGAAGAGGACGACGAAGAAAACGCGTGCCCAAAATTTCAGATAGACCAATTTATAAACGACCAAACCTAATAAATTTAAATAATATTAATCACCTAGTATTACCCCTACATAGAAATACCCCACGAAAAATTTAAACTAGTAATCGATACCGGAGTCTCAAAAACACTAATTAGCCCCCGAACCGTAAAAACATTATTTAGATTTTGTAGAAAGAGAACCCTTTAAAATTAAAACAGCCTATCAAACGACGTTACACCAATTCATAGCTAATATACCTTTACCGAGAACATTTAATGTAAAAATGAAACATAAATTTTGTATTTTCTAATTCAACGATAAATACGACGGACTAATAGGAATGGACTTTCTAAGACAACTAGGAGCCAACATTGACATAAAAAACCGATTATTAAGAACAAAGCACGGACAAATCCCCATTAAATTTCAAAATACCCAAACCGAGCAAAAATACACCATAGAACCCTGAACAGAGAAAACAATAAAAATCCCAGTAAATTCAAAAAATGACGTAGGAATTATAAATCACATAATATGTCAAGAAGGAGTAGAAACCCCCACAGCATTAGTACAAATAAAAGATAATTACGCCACTACAACAATTTTAAACTCAAATAACTACCCCGTAGAACTATCAATAACAAACCCAATTAACGTAGACGAATTAAATTTCAATGAAATGGAAATAGATGAAAATTTAGAAAACGATTACAACCCCGTAGAAGACGACAAAATGTTAAGAAGTTAATAGGAATTATTAGAAATTGTTAAAGAAATTATTAAGTCAAGTGCAACAATGTAATTCAAGAATAATAAAATAATGGTTATTAACAGTTGTGAGAACGGATGCAATGCATTGTATTCCAGACGATAGTGATACTGCAGGTGGCAGGTCATAGACGGTTAAGAAACCGCGATTACTTAGAAATTAAGATTGTTTCATCGTATAATGAATAGAATTAAGAAATAAACAGACATGAGCTCTGCAAGTTCCCACAGAATTGTGAGGGGTAGGAACAACATAAATAGTCCGGGAGACCCAGATCAGTCAGTCAGTATTTCAGCTTTAACAGTGCAGTTTGCTTAGGCTAACTCACCATAGTATTAATTCAATTATTAATTATTTTCCGATTTAGTTTAATTTTAAATCAAGTTTGTTAAAATTCCACTTTAATATCTGTTTAATAAATAAATTTTATTACGAAGTTTTTCGAAGAAGTTTTTAAAAAGACCGCTCCCAAGGCCCGAAACGTAACTCGTATCATAACTGAATCTTGCTCAAACCTGCCTTGCAAGAACTATGCCCGCAAATTTATATACGTACAAGAATTATGCAAATCACATTCTGGGGATTTTCTACAAAATTCTAAATAACATATCGAATGTACCTATTGTGATCTTTAAATGTAAAGTTTTGTACCTGTCAATCAAAATTCATCCAAAAGGTGTAGACTTTTATGTACAAGCGTTTCGTTACTTTCTAATGTAATTACAGGTAGACCAAGCGGCGCTACTAATGACAATCCGTATTTTAACATCTGTCTAATTAAATATTTTACGTCAATAATGTCAAATCCACTATGGAAATACCGAATAAACTAAAGTTAATATCAACATGTAATCCGGTCGTAAGCTCGGAGTATAAACAAGACCCAGGACTGAATTCATTTCGGACGGGAAAAAGCGTTGAAAAATGGAACACAGAAAACAAACAAATATACGAAGGGCAATTTTTACAAGATTGTTTACACGGAAAAGGGCGTTATCAATGGACCGACGGAGATAATAAAAAAATCACTTATGAAGGTATGTTCTTCACAAACTCTATGGAAGGTTACGGACAAATTTCATATGGAAACTCAAGCATATATGAAGGCTTATTCAAAGATAATATACGTTTTGGACCAGGAATCTTCACCTACTCAAATGGTACTCAGGACGTAGGGCTTTGGTTGGGTAGAAAGCTTTTTCGACTTTGTTGCGTAGTTGCACCTGAATGGGTACCTAAATTTGCTGTTACCGCTGCTGGTAGAACAAAACTACTAAAATACAGAGAAATGGTTTCCATTTTCCCAGATAGAACAGAACATGCAAAAGAGGTTATGATAAACTTAGGAGCAAATGAACGCGTTGTATCCAGATACAAAGAACTATACAATTCTAAAATAAGAAACCCAAAAAGTCTTTTCTTCCATAGCTCTTTATACAATAAGCTTTATTTTCGAGAAAACGATTGCTTTATAGACGTAATGCCTTCGTTAAATGAACTTGCATCGAAAAAAGAAAACGGCACCGAAAGCGATATAAATTCACCCCAGAAAAAAATAAACGTTGGCCTTACAATTAACCTACCTGAGAAATACTGTAAAGTACCCAGTCCAAAACAAATTCGCATGCAATGGTTTAACGACGAGCTACACCGCACGGAAACACTACTCAAAATAATGGACGAAGAACTAAAAAACGCGATACAGAAGCAGAACCAATCCGAACAAATTCGAGAAGCTCGCAGTACAGCCAATTATCAGCAAAAGAGTGTAAGCTTCGATGTTGCGGAAATAATTAATATACAGGAAAACGATTTTACAATCCCAAATTACGACATCAAAAAGGATGTAGTTATTACAGAACGTCGTTTGAGCGAAAGCATCAATAAAGATGACCAAATCAGTCATGAAGCAGCTACCAAGCTTGTTATTGCAGCCCAAAATGCTAAACAGTTGCTAATAAATAAAAAAAATGACTTAGTTAACAAACTTGCTCATGAAGAATTTGCTTTAGAGGTCGAATTTCCTGTAAGTCCTAAAGAAAACAATTTTAAAAAGGTTATGGTTACTGATCTTCTAGTATGGAACAACGATACCACATCGATTGAAATAATGAAGCACGTATTCCTACACCAAAATTTTGAAACAGAGGTTTCATTCCCCGTAGTAGATTTGTTGATGGGTGATAGGTTATCATTTAGAGACGCAGGTGAATACGAACTTGATTGTATTGCATTCCTAATGTACTGCACATTTGGTAATGAAAAAGAAGCATCTATTCTGTTTCGAAAGCACGATTTATATCCTGATTTAAGCGACGCAAGGGGAAATACGGGATTGATATATGCCTCAGCATGTGATAAGACGCGAATTATCAGAATGCTAGTTAATTACGGCGCTGGTTTAGATGTTTCTAATGATGAATGCATAACACCACTTTCGCTATGCATCTGTCGCTATTTAGCAGTCCAACATGACATCAAAAATTGGGAAGAAGCATTTTTAAACGGGGTTCCGATTACTACAAAAGAAGAACGGGAAATAAATGAGTGGAGACCTCATATCTCACTAACCAGTTTGGTTGGTGCCGTGTCCGAAGTTACTAAATCAGTCTCTCAAGAATGTGGAAAATTATCACCAAGAAACTTATCTTTAACCTTGACTTCATCAGATTTGTTTTGGACCAGTGTAGATGTTTTGAAATCTTCAACTGAAATCGTACAGCACCGATTGAAAAAATTTAGGGAAAATGTATTTCAAGAACCGTATAATCAAAAAGTTTCCGCAGAACCAACTGCTTATATTTTTAACTTTGATTGTATTAAACCACTGCCGAAAAATGAAAAGCAAGAGATCAATCTGGAAAGTCAGCAAAACGTTAACTCAAAGGGTGAACCGTCAAAACTATCTGTGAACCGCACAACGTCAAATCAAGCTGAAAAGGACCATTCGCTCGAATCCGTCAAGTCTGAATTTAACGAATGTATAGATAAAGAATCTTTTACGAATAACAGATTAAATGTAATTCAAAATACAATACAGACATTACTCAAGTATGGAGCAAATCCTAATCTTGGAGAAGCACCAATGGCGCCGCTGTTTTTAGCAATTTGTACACTGTGTCCTTCATTAGTGGAAGATTTATTAGTTTGCAATGCTAATGCGAATATAACCACGAAATCTGATCGACTTACTCCGTTGCACGTGCTTTGCTCAATGCGTATTTGTCAATCCTCTATAGATGTCTATAGGGTTCTGCGCAAACACGGGGCTGATTTAAGTATTCGATGTAGTACCAAACATTGGAAAAAAGAAAAAAAAGTGCTCTTAGGCAATCGTACTCTTGTTAGAGAGGATACGGGGAAAACGGCGTTGCATTTATTGTGCATGAGGTACGACTTCACTTTAGACACCGAGAACCTTACAGCGCAGCTTGCATTGGAAATGATTGACCAATTACATAGAAAAGAACAATATTTGGGGCACACACCTTTATCTCTCGCTATTCTTAGGAATAATACCAAACTAATTAAAAGTTTATTGGAATCGGAGAAGGTAGATCCTAATGAACCACTGGGTGAAGACATGGGAGTACCACTCACCATTCTTATATTAAAACGCTACAACGATCTTCTCCCTCACATTGATTATTGCGAAATTTTCTCCATGTTAATTAAATACTGTGCAAATCCATTAAACATCATTAATGGTATTGGTAATTGTATTGAATTTATGTGGAAGGAATACCAAAAACCTGAAGTAACATCACAAAGACGCAATACTTTTCCAAACAAAACCGAAAACATAACAAGTGCGACAAATTCTACCGAAGATAGTCTACGAAAAACTGGAAAATATGGCAACAAGTTCTATGTAGATGATGCAAGACGCCAACTTATAAAACATGCAAGAGATACTTTAAAGAGACATCTAAAAGGATGGGCCGTTAAATATCTGTATTATTTTGTTGAAGATCAAGATTTCTACGATGAAATTTCCGAAAACATCGGAAAATTTTTGACTCCCGAAGAAACCATCCAATCATTGCAGATCTTAATACATAAAGGTGCAATACCCATAAACACTGTGCATTACAGTAGTTTATACGATTTGTTAGAATTTATAATATACGTGAACTGTAAAGACGATCAAAACACTGAACCACCTCCAAAACAAGTCAACATACATAAAATGCTCGCCAACATTGACTTCAAATTAGATACGAGCCAGTCAATCAAAACTCACTTGCCTGAAGTAGAAAAACCTTTGGATAAGTACAACATTTGCTTGAATTGTCTCAGGCGGAAAGGGTTAAGGCTGATCATTTGTCCAAAATGTAGGTTGGTGTATTACTGCTCTGAGGAATGTAATAGGATTGGCAATCAAAACATAGATTTTCACAAATGTAATGTTTTGTATTACAACGATAAACTTGAAATAATACTGGAAAGAGAGAGCAGAGGAGATGTCTGTAAGAAAATTTTCTACACTGAAAAATTGAGTCAACTACAACGAGAGAAAGGTTGGGACAAGATTCCTTCACTTGCAGCTTTGTTAATTCAAGGACCAACACAAGATTCAAACCGAAGGTTACATTTAAGTAGACTAGAAAAGATGTCTCCATCAAGTGAACCAGTACATGTACCGTCTATCGAACCGAGTGAATTAAGTGAAAAGTGGTTTCAGGAAGGAGAGGGCTTTCTAAAATGGCGTAGTCTTTCAGAAGACATGCCGCATAAAACATCAAGTACCAAAGTAAAAATTGAAGATGCAAACTCCAAACAGATTGTTCAAGTAACCGATAAGAAAGAAATGGAAGGAGAAGATATAAAACCGATCATTAAAACACCGTCTTTAAAAAAAGTTACAAAAATTAGCCAATATAGAGGTACTGTTTTAGTTAATGAAATAAAAAGCGAACACTTAATTCGCTCAGATACAGTAATAAACCACAGTAAAACCCAAGTAATTGAAAATATATCTAAAAAGTCTAGCGGAATTGAAAAGAGTAAGCATAGATTTGTTGTCCGTGAGTACAAAGAAAAAGAAGGTAGCGGTTTAAAGAAAAAGAACGAAGAGCATGGTGCATTCAAAAAGAAGCGAAAATATTCAGCTACCCCAAAAAAGAAAGAAAATAAATTTGCAGTTTTGAAGAAGAAAGGTGAGTTATCAAAACCTAACGAAAAATGGAAAAGTAAAAATGTCAATGTAATTGGTGATGTGACTTCAATCGTTGAGCAATCTTTTCAGTTGCCTGCAGTCACTTCAAGTACTTTAAGACTAAGACGCCGTTTAGAAAATAAGTATCAACGTTTTTTGGAAAAAATCAGCGAACTTTGGCCAGATTTCGATTTATCGATGTTATTCCTTCCATATGCTTGCTTTGCCGATGGTCAGCTTTATTATAGGTTTCTTACAAACCGACCCGTCTATATGGAATCCTATAGTCAGGTATAGATGTAAAACTTAATGAATGTACCGCTTATAAATATTGTACGAGTAACAACATAAAATCTATAACTCAAATTATTTCTTCTATGGCTTAGTCTAAGTAATGAAGAGTCAACTGTTTTAATTTAAGATTTTGCCGAACTCTTGCCGATCCAAGTAAGGTAGTGATCTTTAAGAACGAATTAGTAGAGCCCCACTAAAAAATTTGTACCTCATTCCCGCTTTTATTTTTGTAAACAGCTGGGTGCTTGCATGTGCATGCTTGGAACACGTATTCGCTCACAACGCACACATGTACACGCATAGTTGGGACAACGTGATCGTTATTTTTTAAATTTTTTAACCAGGTTCGGCATGCTGTCTGGCAATTTAAGTATGCCAGACACAGTCAGAACAATGTCAGGGTAGTTAGGTTTTGTGTTGTTATTTATTTTTGTGTTTATGTGTATGTGTGTATGTGGTGTGTTGTTGTACGTGTATGCGTGTGTGTGCGCGTGCGTATGCGCCCGTGCGTGCGCATGACCGCGCGCACACGCGTGCGAGCGCGTGCGCGTGTTGTATGTGCTTGCGCACGCACGTGCGTGCACGTGCGCGTACTTGTTACTATTATTATTATTACTATTAGTATTATTATTATTATTATCATCATCTCCTTATTCACAGATTTAAATATCTGGGGTTAACATTAGCGCACAAAGTCAAACTAAAGTAACAATTTCTGCTTATGCTATAAATGTTGTAGAAACTTTCTGGTGATGGCGGTTGTACTAGTTATTACACTTTTTTGTATTTGCAAATGAATATTTTTGTCAATGCGAGTTACATATATCCCCCAATCCATATATGTATAATTAAATATGAATTATTAAGAAATTATAAGGAAACTTAAGTTATATGCAACATTGTAAATTCAAGGATAAATAAAGAAAAGGTTAATGAAAATTCACAAGTAAGTTGTGAGAACGGATGTGAATACATTGTATTCCAGACGTAAGTGATACTGCAGGTGCAGGTCACTGACGGTTAAGAAACCGCTGTTACTTAAAAATTAAGATTGTTACATTGTTAAATGAATTGAATAAAAAATAAGCAGACATGAGCTCTGCATTTCCCACAGAAATGTGAGAGGCAGAAACAACATAAATACCCCAAGAGCTCCATAATCATCAGCCAGTCTTGAGTATTTCGCTTTTACATTGTTGTTTGCTTAGGCTACTCGCCTTAATTTAATTTCAATTATTAGTAAATTTCGACTTAGTGTAATTTATATAGTTTGCCAAAATTCCAACTATAATTTCTGTTAAATAAATAAATTTGTCACAAAAGTTTTTGGAAAAAGACTTTTTAAAAAGGCAGCTCCCAAGAACCAAAACGTAACTGGCGCAGACAGTATGATCCAGAAAGGCACTACGAATTCAAAAATTGGCGAAGAATTTCAATTCCCAATCTGGAAGAACCAAACAAACTTGGACAAAGTACAAAAATCGACCGAGCTCAAAGAAACAAATTTGGACAAGGTACAAAAATCGACCGAGCCCAAAGAAACAAACATGGACAAGGTACAAAAATCTACCGAGCCCAAAGAAAGAAAACCTATGAAAACGACGATGAAAATTATGTAAGTTTATTTATCTTAACAAATTTATTCTTTTACAAATTATTAATGCTAGCTAGTAAGAAAATTTTTTATGTATGTACAAAATATTTTTCTAATTATTATTATCGCAATTTATGCCATTTATGAAAAAAATTTACTTATTTACTACGACAACTTATTTTTAAACACGAGAATTTATTTTTAAACAAAAAAACTATACAAGATGCATTTATATGCACAGGTTATTACCAATTATTAATATAAAACGAAACGATTTTAAAGTAAAGTATAAATATAAAATGTCATTATTTTACCATTTTATGTACAGCAAATATTGCCAAAAGCTTAATGTATAAATAAAAAGCAAATCTTATTATATCAATTATAGAAACGATCATCCAAAACTTAAATTCCATCAAATTCTACAAATTATACACTTTAGTGCAACAAATAGACAGAAGTGCGCAATTGTAGAAACATTTTGTAATTTATTATTAAATTAATTCAGCAAAGCGTGCAAATTTACAACACAAATTCTTATACAATTACTACCAGAAACCATCATTAAATAAAAATTATTCAGAGAAACCCAACTCTATAAAGTATAATTAAATATTTTCAGTAGGAAAGCATTTAATTATAAAGAAACATTTACGCAATTTACTGCAATAAAACGATTACTTATCACCGAGACTGAGACAACACCATTTAGGAAACTTAAAACTTTATAATTAGACAATTTCATTGTATAATTATAAAAGAAACATTTATGCAATTATTGTAACAAACCGATTGACTGAAAACTTGAAACTCTATAATTGGACATTCAAGGTAACGAGATTGTACAATTGTAAAGGAGCATTTTTGCACTAATTAACACCTACTGAGACGAAAAATAAATCTCAACTAATATAAAAATTGATATTAATTAAAACCGAAAGCAACCGTTAGCAATCATGAGTTCACATATGAAGATTTATTTCGAAAGTATCCCTCAATATAACAGAGACCAGGCACTGTTAGGAAATTTCATTGCCGCGTGCGAAATATTTTTGAAAATCTTTTACAAACCAGGAGACAACGCTCGCAATGTTCTACTTTACGCCTAATAATAAGTAAACCGACCGAAAGGACACTAATGCTAATAGCCAGCCGAGATGACCTTGAGCAATGGGAAGATTTAAAACACATACTAATAGCATATTTCGGCGACCAAAGAAACATCAAATGTCTAATATGCGACTTAATAAACCTTAGAATGAAAAGTATGCAATCCCCATATCAATTCGGAATTAAATGTCAAGAAGTACGAAGTTTAATTTTAACAAATCTAAAAATCGAAGAACCCGACCAAAATATCCGCTTATTAAAGACAAAAAGTATGACGAAGTGGCACTGGACACCTACATAAACGCACTACCAGAACGGTTATCAGATAAAATAAGATTCCAACATCCCCAAAATGTAGAGGAAGCAATGAATATGATAACAGAAGAAGAAAACGTTATTTATTACCGAAATAGACTATAGAACCCTAACGTAAACAAAACTACTTACCCATAAAAACCATACAAGCCGCGAGACAAATATGTACACAACCGAAATTTACACCATTTAACGCACAAATAAATCAACTGCGAATTAACAACCCAAATTTTAATAACACAAATTTCAACAATCGATTTAGACAATTTCCGAGACCAACATTTAACACAAGTTTTATGAAACCCACATTTACACCAAGATTTAACCAAAACATAAACCAATAATAACAAACATTTGGCGCATACCCCAACCGAAATACACCGATGATAAATAACAATAATAACCCTAATGATTACTACAAACCAACCCCTATGGACACTTCATCTGGTAACACCAGACAAAATACAAAAATATCACAAATCAAACTCAATTATAATCAAAAACGAAACTTCACTTCCGAGGAACTATTCCACCAAGAAGTGGAAGAGGTCTACAGACAAAAGTAGTTGGTCTACAGACAAAAGCAGTTGTTCTGCATAAAGAAAGAATCCATTTGGCTTCCAGCTAAAAAAAATCTGATTAGAATGGGTACGCGCGGGGAAACCTCCTAATTGTCGAACAGAAGCACGTGCATCGCTTTGGAAATACGGTGACGAATAAATGTAGAAAATATTTTGACGTACAAGCTGTAGCATCACATTCAACAAATGGTTCAAACAACACGGAGTTAAACTGCAAATCCTAGCTTATCGAAGCGCGGTAAAACTGAAAAACTTGGCTTGTATCGGATAGTTCAATACACTATGTAGACAAATGTTTAGATTGAAAACACATAAGAAGCAATTATACGCTATCGGAAGGTTTAACAAATTGAAGGTTATCTAAAACAGGGCATTAACTATTTAATTATAGCATAAACTTGTGGTTTCGAAATAAATAAGTTTAAAATGAAAATTTGTAGAAAGCGTATTTATTATTAATTATGTTGAAGGATTTAACAGATTTATGGTAAAACGGGCTTATGAAGTAACAAATTAACTATATAGGGGTTGTTGAAGAATTTAAGGATTGAAACGGAGTTTATTCGAACGAGTAATGAATGAATAAGTGAGAAAAATAGGGTAATGAATTTATACGGAAAATAAACGCAACAGAGCATATCTGATCAACATGACACAAGCAAAAAGTGGGGGTGTATTCGTAATGCCGGATGGCAGCCGACGGCTCTGCTACTGGCTTTGCGTAACCAACATCACGCAGCAGGTTCGACAGTATGTAGTTGGCATCTCAGAACTTACACGAATGTGCAGCTCGCCTTTGCAGAAATTTGTAGAAATAAAATGGATAAATCCATCTTGTACATGGCGGTTAGAGATATTTTGGGGATATACACAAAAAGAAAACAGGAACCACGGAAAAACAAAAGATATTCTGAATTTAATAAAAGAAAGACGAAAATACAAAAGCAAATCAGACGAAGCAAGAAAACAGAGACATAAAGTCATAAAATAGGAAATTATTCGCACATACAGGAAAACTAAAGAACAATGGATTGGGGAAAGTGTAAAGACGTACAAACTAAGACGGAAATAGGAAAGACAGACGAAGTATACAAACACTAATTAGAATGGATTTTACATATATATATATATATATATATATATATATATATTCTACTATTACTATCTATCTATCTGTATGATTACAACCCCCTTTTTTATTACTACTCACTGTCCGTCAATCACTCTCTTTTTGCCCCTTTTTGTAGCGCCTTTTGTGAAATGTGCACACTTAACGCACGCCCCGTATTTGCAACGTTTGGTTGGTTCTTTAATTAAATTATTTATTTCAATGCCTCGACTATTTAAGCTCTTAATCTCAGGGTGTTTAACTACTTATAGTGAGTTCTGTTATAAGTAGATGTACCAAGTCCAACCAAAGTGCACTCTTTTGTTTTAGTACTAAATTTTTTACTGTATTTTTTTTGTATATGCCAAAATTTCTATTAAGATCAACGACGCTTTGTGCCAAATTAAATTACTACCAAAATTTATGACTATTTTTGACGTTTAAGATATTTCAGCACTCACCTGGTTTACACTTCGTTGTTGGCCGCGCTGACTGCTGGCTCAAAATCCGTGTCGCCGTATGCGTCTTTACACTGATGTCCTATTTGGTTGAATTTTGTACCGCCTCCAGGTGTCGTTCTTGAAATTTTAAGCTGCTCCCCAATACCTGAAATAATTAACCCGAATTTAAAATTTTGAATACCCAGTGCTATAACTTCCCCTGTGCTAATTTCTGCTTCGAATCCTCTACCAATTATTGTTCTCCTTAATCTCGCTCGTCGTGTATTCAATAAAACCGTCCGCTTCTTCTTAATTAATCCAAATCTACTCGCTGTCCTTTTACAAATTGCCCGCTGCTCCGCTACCAATCTAAAACTCGCTATCCAAATCAAACTACTGTTCCTTTATATGTCCTCCCGATGTCCTTGCTACCTTTAAATTGCTATCCAAATCCAACTTTCTTTCCTTTTATGTATAACCACTCGATTTCCTGCTAACTATAACTCGCTTTAAATCGCTATCCAAATTCAAACTCCGTTCCTTTATATAAATCTTCCCAATGTCCTGCTACCTATAAATTGCTTTCCAAATCCAAACTCCGTTCCTTTATATAAATCTTCCCAATATCCTGCTACCTTTAACACGCTATCCAAATTCAACTTCTTTCCTTATAACCACTCGCTCTCCAAATCTAACTTATCCGTCGTTTTTCCGTCGCACAATTACCAATCTTTACTTTATGCTTTTGTCGCTGTTGCTTCTTTACCACACTTTATTAAATCAAAACTCTTTTAGAAACAAATACTTTTATTAACTTTTTTCCAAAATCGTTACAAATTAGCACAGTATAAAAAAAACACGTCTTTTTACCAATAAAGTTCGAAAATAATCTCCCGTTGTTTGCTTTCTACGGCAACCATTTTAACTTTTTCTCGCCTACTACCCCATAACTAAATCGTCCAATACATCCTAACATTTCGTTTGTGTCGCACATACCATAGCTCATGTCCTTTCTACATTTTTATAAATCACATTAAATTCTATCATTGGTCCAAAATAATTACAGTTCATCAATCACATTTGATGTTGTTATAACTAATAATTTAGAATTTACAAACATTGTCTAAAAGTTGATTCTATTTAAAATGCAAAACCAAAATAAATTACACTAGAACCTGGATGCGTAATCGATATTAAACATTCATAGACGCATCCGGTTTCCGGACGGCAAATGTACTTTCAAAGGCCTTTAACATTCAAACTCGGTATAAACCATTGAGCACTGCACATCTTACTACGTCATTTAGTCATTTCGATATTACCTTTTGGCACTTAATTTCAACTACCATTTTGAATGGTATTTTAGCATATGTAGAATACGGGAAACATACATTTTTAAGTTTATATGATCAAATATGTGGATTATTTTGCTTGGCATATACTACCTTGTACTAAACAACCCTTAGAACTCTTGATATCTCCCTTATACACTACAATATATATTGCTGTGAAACCCTGTATGAAATCGAGCCTCACGAATTGGGCGCCAAATTATGCTGTGAAACCTCCTCATTCATGTGAACTACGCTTTTCGCCTCGGCTGCTCACCTATTTTTATAAACCTCCTCATTCATAAAAATTAAACAACACATTCCTACCACAAACATCAACGTTAACTCTATTTACATCAATATTCAGAATACATTAAATTTTCAAATTAAATTTCAGCATAAATTTTTAATATCGGAAAATTTCAAAATTAAATTTATTATCATTTTAATGTGCATCCAGAATTAAAGTCCTTGTTGGATGCCTACTAATTAATATAACAATATAAGCAGACCGGAGTCTGAGTATAAAGGGAGCATCTACCACCCCTTTACGTTAATTTAACAGGTTAGTCTAATTGAGCTCAAAGACATACCAAAATTTTCATCATATTCCCGAACATCAAAACAAAATACCCCTTTTAACTTAAACAAGCAAATTTCATCTTAAAATTAAACTTTTATGGTTAGAACAATTTCACTAATGTTCATTTAAAGTAAATCAATTATAAAGTCATTCAATACACACAAAAATGTCAAACAAAATAGTATAATTTACCTGAAGGTTACTGTCCTCGTAGCTTCGAAGTATCGTTTCTTTAGTTAATCACACCATTCAACAGGATTATATTTACGGCTTCTGATTCTCTACGCTTTTAAAATTTTCTCCATCACCATCCATTCAAAGTCGTTTCTGGGCCTTTCCGGAACTCATCTGTGTTTATCTGACCCTTGTTTCATGGATCCAGACACGTATTTGAACCATTTAATTATTAACACCCCCGAAAATAGCAAAGAAATTCATGCTTCTGAGCTTCTGTCACCAATATACACCAAAACTGCCTACTTTTGTGTATACATTCGTCGTTGTAAATTTTGCTAATTGGTACAGTGAAACTATATTTTATTACCTTGTATCTAAGTGCACTGAAGTACATTCATGTTTAGCACGTAAATAACAAGCTATGTTGAATCACTAAAATATACTAGCAAACTTTAAATTATTTAATCAAACTAAACTGCACGGTTTACCATCTTTAATCAAGTCGCGTATGTACGAGCTTTTAACGCATCGAATCGTCAAAAGTCTAAGAGTCTAAGAGGCTTCGTTTATATTCATCTCGGTATATATAGCAAAAGCCTGTCTGTCGGTCGAGTCTCTAAAACGGGTAATTCTAAAGAATTTCTCATGCCATGTGCCCAGTCTGCCGCTCGCACGTCGATTTTACGAATTTTCACTCGCCCCATTTAAATCTCAGAAAATTTCCACAGCACGCAAACCTGTCCGAGAAAAACTAATTAATTTTGTACCGAAATTGTTGTTCTACCTCTGATATTTGCATTCTATTTTCAACCAATTGTGACCCTCGTGACGTTGTTTAAATCACGCCTTTTACTATATGTGTCTTAGCTTGACGCATTTTCTCTTTCCTTTTCTAACCTGTTCGTATTGGTGCAACTTGACACTCTTCATTATCGATTA
This sequence comes from Platerodrilus igneus, assembly GCA_036346225.1. Lineage (NCBI taxonomy): Eukaryota > Metazoa > Arthropoda > Insecta > Coleoptera > Lycidae > Platerodrilus > Platerodrilus igneus. The sequence goes on along the minus strand of JARFIW010001719.1, from coordinate 1,072,310 downwards.
TTTCAGTCCACGCGGACTGTTATCTGGGTTTAATAAACCCGTATCGCACATTCTCGTGAATACTAAGCCCCGGTTTCTCCAAGATTCTTTGTAACTATTATGCGACGTTTTCCCCAAGATTCTTTGAACCATTAATTATCTGCAAACTTTTCGCCGAATGTGATATTTAAACTACGCAGGTGTTCAAAATAATATTAATTCTCAGAGCTTTATTCCGTGGTATTTTAATCTTGGGTTTTTACAAGTTTCTATAGGTATTATATGTTATTAACGGTTTAATTAACTCCAATTAAAATTGATTTCTATCCTTTTCATTTTTAGCGAATACAACTTAAATATTAATTATTATATGTACACTTTGTTTTACTACCGGTTACTTAAATAGAGTTAATTAAGATAAATTTTGCACGTAATTTCTCTTTGTTTAGGAATAATTCCATTACACGCAAAGCTTTTCAATACTGCTTCTTTTGATATAAAGCGTCTTATAAATAATTTAAATTTCTTATTTTTACTGAAACAACCGAGTTTATTTATGTTTCATGGTTTTAATAAAGCGTATTATTTAATGAAATTCCTTATACACGGTGATTAAAATTATTTGATGTGATTATTTAATTTTCTACCCTGGTCTAAATATGAGTAATATATATATATATATATATATATATATATATATATATAGATTGCTGCGGTTTGGAATCGAGCCCAATGTTTAGGTTGACATAAAGTTGCTTTGATTTTATCTTTGGATCGGCTCACTAACTCGTGCCCTTCACTTTGGGCGTCATAAATATTGCAGTGAATCATGCCCCTGCGTTGGGCTCCATAAAATTGCTGTGGTTTCCTTAGGAACGGCTCTACTAATTCAGCGTCATAAAAGTGCTTGCTACAAAAAAAACTCCATGTTGAGTCTAAAGATGCTCTGCAAATTTCGATATCTAGTCTAGCTCTGCTCACTGCGTCCTCCTAGATGCTTACTACTGTTACTCATTCTTCCAACAACCTTTGTAGTTAATAATAACGAAATAAAAAAATATTTCGACAAAAACATATAACCCTTTTATTCTGCTAACATAAAAGGTCAATTCTCACAATTTCAAGTTACAGTTAATATTCACGTTACAACATTTCATACTTCTATTTAAATGGCAAACATCAATCTAAAGTCCCCATAAATCTTATGCACCTCAACATTTCATATTTTATTAAAAGTAGATGGGCCTATCCTCTACCCTTACTTTACCTCTCCGGTCTATGTTGAGCTCAGTATAAACCTTGTTATTTCCTGTGCATAAATTTTTGCATTTTCAAATTATACCAAAAACCCGTTTACTTATTACATTGATAACATATTATTCAAGAATTTACATCCTTAGATTAATAATAAAAAATTGTCCTTTACATGTGTCCATAAAATTAAATTTTAGTTTATAAAAATTTTTACCCCAAAAATAATAACTAAATCACTCATAAATCAAAATAACTACGCACCAGCACAACAGTTTCAAAAACAAAAATCGTTACCTGGAGTGTTCTTTCAGATTACCACCTCCATAGATGACTTTTCACCAGGCTGCTTGTACCTGAATTACTCCATCTTACTCGCTCATCCAAATCATTGCCAATCTGAAGTAGCCTTTCGTCAGACTGCACGTACAATAACCAAACCACACCTCTTCATCTAGTTAATAATGCTACCAGCACCCTTGTTCAAAATATACATGCTTCTACTTACGTAGCATCCAGCTTTGAATTATTATTATAATTTATTTTAATTCAGCCCGTTAATTACTCTGCACCCACTTGTGCGTTATAAACACTTGTAATAACTTTCGGCGGACTGCACTGTACGCGGTATTAAAAGCTAGGATGTTCTTCAAATTATCATCGAGAAGTCAGATAATATGAGCGAAATATAAAAGCGAAAAATAGGAGAGCGAATCTAACACTCGCCTTTCATATATATTCTAAGCTCCACTTAGTTTGCACGTACTCTTGTTAACCATTCTTTGAAAATTTACCATACAAACATCTAACGAATTTTCAAAAACCGAGAATTCGTCCACTCCACATCATTTTTACCACGAAAAACTATGTACGTTTTCTAACCATTTAATTTATCATGAATTTTGTCCTCTCTTATTCCCCCAAACAAATCCAATGCACGCCCCTTATGTGCGCGTCTATATCGTTATTGCAGTCCTGCTTTTATAACAATTTTTACTGTCCTTGTCTTTCTTATTGTCCCACTATTACCATGCTGTCTACGGTTAAAGCTCCTTTCCTATTTGAAAAATCGATACCGTGTAACACAAATCTGTTGAATCTGCGCCCTTCTATTAGCCTCTATAAATATACTTGTTTACCACGCGCTTGAAACATGTTTGTCATTTGCCCACCTGTTATCTTTATCTCAATTTGTTACGCCCTAAAGATTCTCTGTCTCCTAGTCCTATCGATCTGTTTTTAAAATAATCGTCTGTTATTATAAACCTTGAGTCTGTCCGGTAGCATAATACTCCGAATTGTTGTTTCAACGTTTCTAGTCTTAATAGGAATTATTTATTTACCCAAGCTTTTATTCCTTGAAAACCTTGACTGTTTTAGCTTGTTTGTACTCTTCTACCTTGTAGCTTTTCTACGAATGCTTTAATCTATAATTTTAAATAAATGTACGTCGTTTATATTACCGTATACAAATTAAACTTACATTATAACATGTAATTTTGTCCCAAATTGAAGCTTTTTAAATAAATTATTGATTTTTACGTACAGGGTGATTAAATAATTAAAGCTTGTCCTATTTACCCATGTTTACGCTTACCCGTACACAGTAATATATATGACAGGAACTAACAGCACTAGAACAGGAATCAGACATTAAAAAGGAAGACGTGGGATATACTAGCGATGAGTTTGAATTAGCATTAAAGCATATGAAGGATGGTAAGGCACCGGGTATAAATAAGATACAAGCTGAAAGTCTAAAAGTCGCAGGACAAGCAGTAACAGAACGTCTCTTGCAACTTGTAAGCTATATGTTTGATACAGACAGGATACCTAAAGATTTCAAGCATGACACTATCATCAATATACTAAAAAAGAAAGGTACGGACAATTGTGAAAATTTCCTAACAATAAGTTGGATAGCACGCGAGTCAAAAATATTAACTAAAATTGTATAAAAACGAATGGAAAAATGGACTGAAAAACTACTGGGAGAAGATCAATTTGGGTTTAAGTGAAGCAGAAAAATACAAGCGGCTATTTTAATCTGAGGTTATAATGGAGAAGACAATAAAAGAAAAGGGGAAAGCGTGTATATACGGTTTGTAGATCTGTAAAAAGCATTCGACAATGTAAAATGGAAAAAAGTGTTCGAAAAACTCAAAAAGATTAGAATAAGTGTTAGGGATAGACGGATAATACATAGCTTATACAAAAAGCAAACAGCGGTAATAGAATTAGAGCAGAAACGTAGAGAAGTAAATATTAGGAAAGGGATGAGACGAGGAAGTGCTCTATCTCCATTAATTTTTAACTTAGATTTGTAGATGATATAGCATGATTAGTATCTAGCAAATAATAGTTAGAAGCTGTTCTTCATGAAATGGAAACAGTTCTAACAGGGAGATACGGTATGAAAATTAACAAAAATAAAATCAAAAACTAGTATGTAAAGGAGGAGAAAATAAATCAAAAACAAGAATACACATAGAAAAGGAGAACTTACAGAAGGTTAAGGATTTTTGCTACTTAGAAAGGCAAATAACACAACATGGAAAAATTGCAAAATATATAAAACAAATATTAGCAGAAAGCCGTGCTGCATTTACAAGAAAAGGCAATTATTATGTTTAAAGACAACAAACATAGAAACAAGGAAAAGATTGCTGAAAGAATAAGTGTGGAGCACCGTACGGAAGACCGTGAAAATTGGACAGTAGGAGAAGCGGACAGGAAAAGAGAAGGCTTTGAATGTGGTGGTACAGACGTATGATGGAAATATTATGGACAGACAAAGTTAAGAAGAAAGAGGTCTTAGAAATGGTCGAGGAAGGAAGAAATATGTGGAAAACAGTAAAAATAGGAGAGATTTAATGATAGGTCACATATTAAGGTATGAGGGAATATTGTGGAACGTATTAGAAGCAGAGATAGGAAAAAACAGAGGTAGAGGTAGATCTAGGTTAAACTATTGCACACAAATAGTTAGAGATGTAGACTATAAAAATTTCAGGAAAATGTGTAGGCTATCTCAGAATAGAAATCAATTGACGTACGCGTCTAACCAGTTCCAAGACGGAAAATCTAATATCGAAAGAATAATTGTACTTAAACTTGATGATTATTATAAACAACCACAGGTGTTGGTTTTGCAATATTCTCAACTAATAGTGATTATGCGAAAGGATTTATAGGAAAACTATTAATTTGACAAATGTCTAAGTGTTGAGGATCTTGATTGCGGTAGGTTGCTTAACCCCCTTCACATACCTTACATGTGATTTTCCAAGACTCCACCCGAAGGTACTACATTGGCCAGGAAGCGAGTTTTTTTCCCTGGAAAATTCGGAATTTAGCCGAACCCTTGCTGTTCCAAGTAAGGTAGGGATCTTTAACGTGTGTGACAACACTCACACACGGGACCTCCATTTTACCTCTCATCCGAACGAGGGCGTATTTTTGTGAAAAATGCTCGCCTAACATTTTTCAAGCAGACCGTGTTGGGATTCGAATCCGGGACTTTTGGCGTAGTAGTCACGCGCATGCCACGGAGCTCCCCCCCCCCCCCCCAATACCACTGAATATTGGTGTATGTATTTAGAAAACAATAGAAGTAGAACCGGCTGTATTTAACAACAAACAGTGGCTGCTATGTTCGAAGACAAAAACTTGGAAACAAGGAAAATATTGCATATGCGTGGAGGACAGCACTGTACGGCAATGAACTAGGGGCAGTAGGAGAATGAGACAATAAAAAGATAGTCCTTTTGGAATGTGGTGTTTCACATTAACTGTTTTCTTCCCTATGGGGCGGTTACCCTGGGTTAAAAAACACTGGCCTCTTCTTGCGACTGAAGGTCACTAAAAAGAGGTTTCTTCCGGACTAACTCGGGGTTTATTCCTGCAGAGGCATGAAACATGCAGGGCGGGGTCTAAATTATACAAAGCAAAAATACCGCTGACCTAACTGACTCAAAACTAAAAAGGCGCCACTGCGTCTGATTTCAGCAAAATTTAGATAATTTAAGGGAGATGCAGAAAACTCTTAAGTATTTATTTTAAGACACAACTTTAGACTTCAACCTATGTTACGCTACTGGTGTTGTTACTGGACCTGTAATAAATGCACGATTATAATTATTTATAAAACAAACAATTAGAACACTTTTGTGCTCTCAAATAAATACTTCTAACGCTAATTCAGGATATTTTTCACAAGCAAATCAGTAGACTTTGATTCCTAATATCAACGTGAGTGTTTTGAGAAATAAACATGCAAGCTTGAAGTTTCCACTATTAACATTAAGAATATTTACAATTACTCATGATTTACATTAAGTTATTTACAGTTAGAATTAATTCCTCCCTTACTGAAATGATTCTCTTTACGTATTTTATATAATAACTTATTACTTTACTTAAATATTCTCTGTGATTATCGTTAATACCTCCTTTATCTTAGCTGTTTACATAAAAATTTACAGAGTTGAATAAAATAATTTCTAATCCTTTAATGCAATTTACTTAATGCTTTTTAATATTCTCCCATTGATGTATTAGCCATCAACAGCCCTATCTTATCAAAGATCTTTGATGAGGATTCACACTACTAATAAAAATATGCTATACTATAATATATAATTATCATCAAAGCTGTTCTTAAACAGGTTACATACACATCATGTGTGATTTAAGTTACAAACTAACAGATTTTTATTGAATAATTATTGAAATCATTTTTGAATTTATTACTTTAGTCTTTTAACAATTTTGATACAAAGTGAGAACCGTATGCATTATCAATATATGCTCTACATAATTAAATTTCAAAATTTTAGTTTTCAAACAATACAATTCCAAAACTCGATTAATACTTCTGCCCTCTAGTATGTCACTACGAAACGTTCATTCCAAAAATAGCTTTCTACTCACCATGGTTTCAACATGTGCAAGCCTAACAGGTGTCGGCATGTTACTTACGTCGTATTAAAAATCGACCTTGACCTGTTTTATGTTATTACATCCAAACATGTGCTTCTTATTGTAGTGAAATTTACCAAATAGTAGAATGCTTCAACAAAACGAAAGATTTTCTGCACTTCGCAAATAATTTTCTAGCATTAGTTTCAAAATTATCATTTGCATCTACATTCGGATCAATTGACGAACCATAAAAAACCATACTGCATAAGCAAGGAATCGAAAGACAATTAATCTATTCAACCATTAAAAACTAATCACTAAATTAATTCGCTACAACAGATTTATATAATTCATTTTGTTTTAAAGAATTATACTAACCAATACTAAACTATTAATCACGTTGAATAACTATTAAACAAATATTTCAATACATCACCAGCCTTCCTTTCATGGCGATTCTGATCGCCCACCTCCAAAACCACATCATCGTGCTTTCGCGGCACGAAGTTTTTATTTTATCCGACTACATCTGTCGAGGTACTCTTCAAAAAATGAGTTTTTATCGACCTGTTATTTCCTGCATACGTGGGTAATAATCTAGTTACAATGTTGGTAACGCGGATACACTATACTTGTGGCGTTTTCCACTGAGTATTTATTCTTACTACGGTTACGAATTTATTAAAACGGGCCATGAAAATTTGACACAGTACAGTATGATGATGATGATAGATAGATAGATAGCATGGACAGATAAGGTTAGTACAAAAAGGTTATAGAAACAGTAAAGGCAGAAAGATATTTGTGGAAAACAAAAAAAATAAGAGAAACATAAGACGAAACACGTTTTGAGGGATTTAGGAAATAGTGCGGGATATACGCAGAGATAGGAAAAAGGAGAGGTAGGGAAGACCTAGGTTAGACTATTGCACGCAGATAATGAAAGATGCAGGCCGTGAGAATTTCAGGGAAATGTGTAGGTTAGCTCAGAATAGGAAACAATGGAGGTACGCGTCTAACCAGTTCCAGGACTGAAGACACTTATTGATGATGATGATGATCCCACTTGTGGACTTCCGATCATCACAATCTGTACCGCTATAGGTTTCAAGTTCATCATGACCATGACGATAAGTGAGCTGAAAGCTCCTTTGTACCAACTTAGGTATTTGATAGGTTTGATACTAATCCACGATTGTTCAGGTGGATGTTAGACAAACCTTGACGAATAATTTATTTGAATAAATAAATATTAAATGATATCAAATTAATTAAATTCAGCCTCCAAGTAAAATAGTTGTAAATATACTGCATTTGAAAAATGGGCAAACTTTATAAAGTTGTAAAATAAAAGCCCCTCTACAAAAAAAGATTAAATGAGAGGAATCTGAGGACAATAATTGTGTGTTGACATTGCTGGATTTTAATTTTGCAGAGAACTGTACGTATTTCACACAATCTCGGTGGATAATGAGGGATAAAAATGAAAGCGAAATATAAAGAAGAACAAAATGGTCTTGATAATATTGCGCAACATAAAAAACTCGTTAAATAATAATTTAATCCCTTTTATGTTTGACAAGGAAACTGTAACTTTTATGTTTGCTTTTGAACCAACATGAAGTCACGACATTTTGCGTTTCGTGATAATAATAGACTTGTTGCTACTATTTTGCATAAATATTCTTAACTTTACATGACATAAATTTCCTGTTTTGCAGAATTTAAAGATAAGGAATTAATTTATCGAAAACTTTCTAAAAGACAACTATTTTCAAATTCACGCCATGAAGACTCAGGTCAAGCACTAAAATATTCATGGTTCATTTAGCACTTTCAGAATTTTCTTTTCCGAGCTTTTGGAACAGTCCATTTTTGAGGCAGTGATGTCCATTTATTTCGTTATTAACGTTGTTTATTTAACTAAAGTGTCTTAGATAAAAGACGCTGTGATTATCGCTTAAGTGAACAGCGATAAAATAAATATACAGGTTCTAGCGCAACCGCAAGCGTGCGGTGCAACGTCCTGGATACACCGGCATGCAAACGGGACAAGGGATGGCATCGCCTGAGATCAATACGCAGTAATTCGGGAGCCGCCCCATACTTCAGTTTCTCCCTAACACCGCGAGCAAGTAGAGCTAGTGTAATTCCACCATAACGTAGTCAGTCCTAACTGCGCATTTTTAGTAGGAAGAGCTGTGTAGTATTTACTACACGTAGAGTAGTGTCGAATCGTTTTGTTTTCAGTTTTGAATCAAGGAATCAAATAATACTTGAGGGCCAAACAATGTGATAGTAGTGAAAGTTTAAACATTTTCATAGCGAGTCAAGTTGAAATTACTGGTACAGACAATAAACATTGTATGATCTGAAAGATACTCTGAAATGAGCGTGTGAAGAAACTAGTCGTGTTCGTTAGACATCGGTAGAGTTGCCTTGCCCTAAGAAACACCAGAGGAAAGACAAGGTAAGTTTACTTTATTTCTAGTTTAGAACTCTGTAAAAAGCGCAAAGCGATTCTTTCAGGAGAAAATTATACAAATCTTTCAAGATGTAATACAAAACAGAAATTTATATGTTTTGATAATTACATCATATAAAAATATTCATAATGTAGACAAGAGCTAAATTAAGACTTGGACGTGCGTCGAGCGCATCTGGATTATTTAGTAAAAAGAGTGTTCGATGAAGACCTTCAGGCTTGTTCAAAGATAAATATGTACTTACTCATAGTCACCTAAAAATAAGACCGTGTTGTTAATATATCATAGAATGTTTGAAACAATTAATTTAGGGAAGTATTTTGTCGACTTATTTTCAAGAAAATTAAGATATGAAACACACCAGACTTTCTATTTTCAACTAAATTGCTTCGATAATTAGCAATTACTTTGAAAAACATTTCAAGCAATAGAGTAGCTTTGCTCATAAGTTTCAAATTTTGCTTTGATCAATATTTGAATTTAATACACTACAAGTATTCCATATAGATGCCAACAAGTTCATTTGAAAACTCGTTAAATTTCAATAACTGCATACGAATAAATTGAGTCTTGAAATACTTCATAGAGAACATGATACAGGGCTAAAATGGATTTTTCATACGATGTGTTTATGACAGGTAATAAAAATATTATTGCTAGATGAGTATGTTACGACTGACTTTTGTTAGATTGCGTTGTAATTAAGTCCTTAAATAGATGACAAACTGTTTTTTGTCAAATTTTGTATATTTACAAAAAGAAAGACACAAAGCACCAAATAAGTAAACGTTTTACGACTACATTAAAAGAGTGTATTTGTAAGGTGAAATTCCAGGTTACCTTGTTTGGATAAACATGAAAATTCTGCGTATATTGCAAACGGTCGGATAAACCGCAGCTTATATTAACGGGAAGGTTAGATGTGGGGTTATTTAACTCAAGTAAGTCACGTACGAATTCACGTGGATTGAAATAGCCACTCAGGCCAAGGTAGAAAAAGAAGGATAAAATGCTTCAAGCAGAGGCACTAATAATTAAAGGCGTGATTTGTGTAGCGTCACGAGGGCTACGATTGGTTGAAATAAGTTGCAGATATGAGAGGTGAAAACACAACAATTTCTATACAAAATTAATTAGTTGTTCTCGGACGTGTTTGCGAGCCGTGTGAAAATTTCTTAGATTTAACTGGCACGAGTGCAAAAATTTAGTAGAATCGCTGTGCCGGACTGTCGAGAAGGGAACAGAGTATGCAAAATTCTGAAAACTGGCCGTCGCGGGACAAAACCGACATGCAGGCGAGCTATTATATAAACCCGTGTTTATAGGAATTTCGCTCTCTTAGATTTTCGATTTTGATTCAATACTTTAAACAGTTTACTCTTATATTTTGGTGATTATTGAATACTTTAAAACAGTTTGCTCTTTACGTGCTACGATATAAGTTATTATGCATTAGTGCACTTAGAAAAGAAGATACAAGGTAATAAAGTCTAGTTATATTTTCGAGTATTACTGTACCAATTATCCAAATTTGTAACGATAAATGAATAAACAAAAGTAAGCAGTTTTGGGTATAGCGGGAAAGAAGTATGAATTTCAGTGCTATTTTTCGGGAGTGAGTAATCAAATGTTATTAGTAATCATGATTGGATCCACAAAACGAGATTTAGATATACATAGAAGAGTTCCTGAGAAGCCCTGAAACAACTTTAGATGAATGGTGGTGTAGAAAATTTTAAAAGCGTTCAGAATCAGAAGCCGTAAACATAACCCAGTTGGAATGGTGTGATTAACAAAGGACGATGTACATTGGAGCCACGAGTGCATTAATTTTCAGGTAACTTATGCTTTGTTGTTCGATTTTTGATGTTTTGGTGTGTGTTGAATAACTTTGTAATTTGTTTGCTAAAAAATGGACAGTAGTGAATTTGTACAAACAACAAATTTTTAATTTTAAGGTGAAATTTTCTTGTTTAAGTAGAAAGGAGTATTTGCCAGTTTATGTTCTTGATTATGATGAAAATTTGGGTCTGTCTTTGAGCTCAATTAGACTAACCTATTTAATTAACGTAAAGGGGTGGGAGATACTCCCTTTTATTCAGACTCAGGTCTGCAAATATTGTTTATTTAATTAGTATGCATCCTACAAGGACTTTAATTCTGGATGCAAATTAAAATGATGACAAATTTAAACTTGAAATTTTATGATACTGAAATTTATGCTGAAATTTAATTTTGAAATTTTAATGTATTATGAATATTGATGTAAATAGAGTTAACGTTGATGTTTGTGGTAGGAATGTGTTTGTTTTTTTTTATGAATGAGGATGAAAGTTTTAACTAGGTGGGCAGCCGAGGCGGAAAGAGTAAAGAGGCGATTATCAGAAGAGATTCAACAGGGCGAGAATCACAACAAATCTAGGTGCCCAGTGCGAGAGGCTCGAATATTTTTTTTTTACGCTGGTGAGGCTTTTTGTAGGTTTCACAGCATATTCTTGACGGCGCAACGCTGGGGCTCGATTCAAAAACCTTGGTTCCCGAATAATGGTGAGATTTCACAGCAATATATATATATATATATATATATATATATATATATATATTGATATGATAACGCCGTACTCGGTGTAATGACGTTTTTACTTAACTCCACCGCTCTGTGTTCTCAAATCAAATTTACTCTTACCAATTTTATTATTATGCCACGGCTAGCCCTATTTAATCTACACAGAGTGCACAAAGTAACGATGATCAATTTTTCTCTTCTTCACCCTTTTCTGATTACCTATTTGTTTGAATTGATAAAGCGAACTCAATTAGTTTCATATAATGAAAAGAAATATTATTTACAAGTTTTGAAAAATATTTAAATACACCCTTCAATCAATCAATATCATATGTATCATTTAACCCAAAATTTATATGCTTTGATTTGAAAATTAAATAAATCTGACCTGCTACGGCTTGTTGGGATCGTGGATCAACACCCCTTTGTTGTCCTCCTTTGTTTATCACTGCTCTGCTTAGCTGAACCCCTCGTTTTCCATAAATTACTTCGTGCTTCTTTATTTTATTTGCATCGAATCTCGCAACTCCAAATTGTACCAGAATTGTACCAAAATATAATTGTCGACGCTGATTTGAATTGTAATATTATATTAACCCAGATTTGAATTGTTCTTATCGACGCATACTTGAATTATTCAGAAATACACCGCCAATTTGAATTATTCTCATCAACACATTTAAATTAGTATATCTATCTACACATTTGAATTATTATGAAATGTACCACCATTTGAAATATTCAGAAATGTACCACCATTCAAATTAGTATATCTATCCACTCGAATTATAAAAAAGTTGTACCATAGATTCGAAATATTCAGAAATGTGCCATCATTCGAGTTATTGATATCACATTCGAAGCCCTATTATTATTAATATTTAGTTTAAATAAATTACCCCAAATGCTACTCATGTTAAACAGCAAAAGAAGTCTTCATAATTGCAGCACTATTATCACTTGATATTTTATTAAATATTTAAAATTACGCGTGATTTTTGATTCACAGTGACGCAGCTTCGCCCTGCCTGAGTTTTAAACTGACTCGTCTTATCATTGCTCGGTGTTAATATAGGCTGTTCCCACTTACATGTGGGTTGGGTTTTCAATAAGTCTTGCAGATATCTCAACCAACCAAGTCTTTGTATTTCCTGCATCTTGAAGTTGTTTCTGATGTAATTTACTTGGTTTTCCATGTAATATTTATTTGCTATTGATACAGCGTTATCTTGACCATACGTTGTTTTGTATTGATATCGCCTTTTCAATATTGTACAAAATAAATGATGTAACTTTAATTCTACTTTCGTTTATTTTATGCGTGTTTGAACTGCGTTTTCTTATCAAAATGTTTATTGTTTCTACGTACTTACATAAAGCTTTGTTAGGTTTTATCTCTTATCTTCGTATTTGTTTTATAACTAATTAGAACACTTCTCAACGCGTGTTTAATTACATGTACTATCCTTTCTTCTGAGTACGCGTTCTATTGTTGAAAGATTACTAACTTGCATTACTTAAAATTAATAAAGGTCTATATACAGAGTGTTAAATGCTTGCTATTTCTATAATGTATGAATTACCTATTTTTCTGCTAAATACGCGTTCCATGGTTTAAGATATGCTTTCTTGCATCGCATAAAGTTAATTATGGTCTATATACAGGGTGTTAAATGTTTACTATTTACATAATATACGAATTACTTAATTTTCTGCTAAATAAATGCAGTTTCTGCTTCCTATTGCAATTTATGGTTACTACACGACCCTTGCTATTCAATACACCCCTAAACAATCCCTTATCACAGCATTATATATATTGCTATGATAAGAGGATAGTTTAAGGGTAGATTAAGTCATAGGGGTCGTAAGATAAATATAAATATAATTAACATTAAGGAAACCAAATAATTTCACCATTAAATAGGAGTAAATCGAATATTTTACAAAAGGTCAATAGCGAGCACACTGTATATAAATTATATTTAATTTAATGCATAAGAAGAAAGCTCATTATTCAATAATCAGATACTATTTAGCAAAAATAATAATGTGTACGTCTTATAATACGCTTATTTAAGTTAAAGAAACGAACAAAAATAAGGTTTTAAATACATCAAGCCTCATTAAAATAAACACGTAATTGGGAAATATAAACAATCTGGCATTCTAGCTATTTAAAAATTTCAGTAAAAATGTCAACGCATAAATAAGCAAACGCATTCAAATACATCATTATTAGAAAGATGAGTACGTGACTGGAATATCATATTCGCATGAAAATCCAATATATTTGAAGTAACAAACAATAAATAACAGGCGGTCCGTGATATGATAAAAGTTTAGACAATTTTTGACAAACATGAAAGACGTGACAAAATGCAATGGATATTTGGAAATTCTCGAATATACGACGAAATATTGAACGTCTACGTGCGAGATTGAATGAAGGGACAACAAGTAGAACCAGGGAATTTTGAGAAATACCGAGTACAGAGACAGGCGCAAGTACAAGCCTTGATCAACAAACACACCAATTAAAAACGTTGATATGTGGATCTTATAAATACCATAGGAAACTTATAAACATTCAGTATCTCTTCAACAAGGCACGAACCACATCAATTAATAGTGAAAGATTACGTACAAATGAAACTCAGTAAAAGTGAATAAATTGTTAAAAATTGTGGAAAGTAAAAGTGCCAATTTATGCAACGAAAATAGCCGTTTTACGCTTAAAACGGATCTAATAACAGCTCTAATAATACATCTAATAATACATCTAATAACACATCTAATAACACCTCTAAACATTCAATTAAACATTTAAATATACGTCCAAATAAACGTCTTAATTAAATATCCAAATATACTTCGAAAATATTGTAAAACGTGAAGATATCAAATTGGGCTACAAGATGTTAATCCAGAAATCCGAGGGGAAAAATTCAAACAACCATCAATAAACTATTCTGGCAAACAAGTGAAGCAAGGCAAGCTGTAACAATCAAAGGGTGCGGACCACCAATATTCAGAGGCAGTTCCAAGCAAGGAAAACACAGGATAGAGAGCTTATTTATTATTATTTGTAAAAGACTGTTTCAAATTTAACTAATTTCTATATATCAAATATCTATAAGGCCAACAGAAAGATCATTTGAGATTTTGAAAAATAAAGAAAGCATCGTTTGAACGTTCAAGGGTACTTGAGAGTAATTACGGAGATATTTTTGCTGGCTTTAGGAAATATAAATTTGGTGAGAAAAATAAATGTTAATATTTTATTCAGGGGCTAATTTTTGAATGATATAAAACTGTACATATTATCGATCATTAGATTGTGTAATTTTTGGATTGCTTCATTTAAATTATTTAAACAGATAGAAAGAAAAGGGGTTAAACAATCTTTATTGTTGTGAAGTAGGACATTCTGTGTTTGATAGATAGAGCTAGCCGTAAAAAAACAAATTCAAGAATAGAATAGAATATTAAAAGGGGTTGATATTCACACCAATTGAAAATAGCAACACCAATCATAAAAGGGCATTATCACAGCAATATTAATAACACCTAATCGTTATTAAAGAGTATATCACAGCAACATATATATATATATATATATATATATTGCTGTGATAATAAGTTGTTTAGGGGTGTATTGAATAGCAAGGGTAGTTTAGTAACAATAAATTGCCATAGGAAGCAGAAAACTGCATTTATTTAGCAGAAAATTAAGTAATTCATACATTATGTAAATAGCAAGCATTTAACATCCTGTATATAGACCATAATTAGCTTTAAGCGATGCAAGAAAGCATATCTTACAACAATAGAACACGTATTTAGTAGAAAAATAGGTAATTTGTACTTTATGTAAATAGCAAGCATTTAACACTCTGTATATAGACCTTTATTAATTTTAAGTAATGCAAGTAAAAATATCTTTCAACAAAAGTACGCGCATTCAAGTGAAATAATAGTACATGTAATTAAACACGCATTGAGAAGTGTTCTAATTAGTTATAAAACAAATACGAAGATAAGCGATAAAACCTAACAAAGCTTTATGTAATTACGCTGAAATAATAAACATTTTTGATAAGAAAACGCAGTTTCAAACACGCATAAAACTACATAATCGGAAATAGCATTGAAGTTACATCATTTATTTTGTTCAATTATCCAAAAGGCGATATCTAAACAAAACAACGTATGGTCAAGATAACGAATAATAAGGTATCAAATACACACCATTACACGGAAAACCAAATAAATTACATCAGAAACCACTTCTAAATGCAGGGAATATTAAAGATCTGGTTGGTTGAGATATCGGCAAAACTGTTGAAAACCCAGCCCACATGTAAGTGGGAACAGCTTATATTAACACAGAGCAATGATAAGACGGGTCAGTTCATAACTCAGGCAGGGCGAAGCTGCGTCACTGCTAATCAGAAAGTCACGCATAATTTAAATATAATAAAATATCAAGTGTATGTTATAGTGACAATAAGTGCAACGATTAAGAAGACTTCTTTTGCCGTTTAACCTGAGTAGAATTTGGGGTAATTTATTTAAACTAAATATTAATAATAATAGGGCTTCGAATAGTGGTACATTTCATAATACTTCAAATTAGTGGTGTAATTCGAATCTGCGTTGACAAATTCGAATGTTGATGACAATAATTCAAATTTGTGGTGTAATTCAAGTCTGCGTTGACAATAATTCGAATCTATGATATAACATTTCGAATCTATGATATAACATTTTGAATGTGTGGAGTATTTTTGAATAATTCAAATCTAGATCAATATAATATTTCAAATCAGCGTCGGCAATTATATTTTGGTACAATCTTATTGTTGTGAAGTATGGCATTCTGTGTTTGATAGATAGAGCTAGCCGTGGAAAAACATATTCAAGAAATCATAGAATATTAAAAAGGGTTGATATTCACACCAATTAAAAATAGCAACACCAATCTTAAAAAGGCATTATCACAGCAATATTGAGTTGCAAGATTCAAGGCATATAAAATAAAGAAGCACGAAGTAATTTTTGGAAAACGAGGGGTAACAGTACTCAAACACTGGTTCAACGAAGGAGGACAACAAAGGGGTGTTGATCCACAACCCAAACAAGCTGTAGCAGGTCAGATCTATTTATTTTTAAGATATTTTTCTATTTAAATTTCAATACTGAATTTATTCAATTTATATAAACTTGTGACGAAGTCAACAACAAACATTGCATACGTTAAACTTACGTAATATATTATAAAGGGGTCTAGAACGCTCCAGGTTTCTTTGGTAAAAACCACCCAAAAAGCAAAAAATGTCATAACACCAAACAGTCACAACAGTCAAAAAGTTTTTATAAAATTCAGTTACCTGGAATGTAGTACAACCAGATCTCTGCACTGAAACCATCTCTGACGTAGTTCTCCTTAATGACTACGCGTACAGGAATCACCCCAAGTTGACTCACACCATCAGGAACAGCAGTCCTCTACCCAGATCTCTCTGCATCCAATGTACGTTACTTCCAAACTATCGTATATCCGCTACTGGTCCATCAACATCCACTACCCCATGTCAGTAACAACAAGCACCTCCAACCAGAAATAGGAAGTCTATTTACGTTCATCAAGCTTTGCTTTTCAAAATGTATTTTATACAATTCACGACTGCTATTTTAACCTTGCACCAACTTGTACATATTTAATTTATTGTAATTAAAATCTTATACTCACTAGTCGCGTAACTCATTGCTATTGTAGTTCGAAGCTTGGCTGAAGATTGAAAGAGAAAATTTACCACCTTCTCTTGGTCTATATAGACTCAAAAATGCCTTCAGAATCGTTTTACACCACTCCACTAAACGCGCTTTCTTGGTAACCTTAGTTAAACGGTCTACCGATTCCACAAACCCATGCACAAAACAACACCTAACTGTCGTCCAATTCTACAAACCCAGTCGTTAACCTTCAGCTATTTATGGTAAAATTAGCAGCCGTTTGCCAATCGTCCGTAAACCTCCGAATTTTCAATCACAAACAAACGTTTTACTCCGAAACCCTCATTAAAATCTCCAACGGCTATCAAATTCGTCGAAGTCTCCCGTCAACTAACACCAACACAAGCATTCAAAATATGCCTCTCTCATATGCATATATACGGTCACCTCTCTTTAACTTGCATCCAAAATGTTCTGTCCTTTGCCTTTTCTATGTCAGTTATCCGTTTCTTGTATCCTTGTCTAACCCGTTTGTTATATCTCTTTACTTTTATTTCCGCTGTTTACAAGTTCTATTCTACCCTACCAATCTACACTCTATCGTCTTTCTCGTTCTTATATACACAGTCTAACAGTCCCACTCTGTCTCTAGTGTTTTACCGTACTTCTCATTTCCCTTTCAAACCGATATCTTATGGAAACACGCTGCATCTCAGTCTTGCTTATCTACCTTTAAAATTTCCTTGTCTTACAGACGTTTTAAAGTCAACGACAAGTAACCATATATCTTTCATTCCTTGCATCCTCATACAAAACACAATCCTTCTCTTTATTTTATCGATCCATTTTTGTATGTATCCTTCAACACCCTATCTAACATAGACCTGCTGTTCATTTTTAACGATCGTTTACCTAGAAACCTCGATACTTGTTTACAGGTTTTTAAATTAATACGCCGAATGTATTTACAATACTAAACTTCACTGGAAGTATTTCGTTTGCTGCACGTTCTTAAAAATTCATAACCGTTAACTTGTTTCTTGACGACACTTTTATATCTTATGCTATTATAAACCTTTGAAAATTATAAATGTTTCCCTACACAAATAGAATAATTACACTTTGAATATTAGTTACTTGATACCACTAAAGTATTCACCCTCTTAATTATTGATTTTCATGCCACGAAATGAAAAGCTTTCCTACTAATACCTTGCATGGTACTTATACATTTAAATGCACTTGTTTACCTTACGGACTTTTACTTTCTATGTCTAATAATTGTAATTAATCTTTACCCTAACTCTAAAATGAAGCAAAATTAACCACCTTAAAGCTTATTTTAAATTATAAATTCCTATGTATAGCTTTGAAAAACGCTTTAAATTATTACTTGCCTTCTATATACATGGTGTACCCTGCCATAAATCTTTATCTGACCTATCTACCATAAGTTCTAACCTATAAATCCACAGTAATATATATTGCTATGATAATAGAGTGATATAGGGGCGTATTTAGTCATAAGGGTAGTGCGATACATGTAAATATTATTAAAGTTTAGAAAACCAACAATTTTATCATAAAATGGGAGTAACTTGACAATTAAGCAAAAAGCCAATATCGAGCATACTGTATATAAATCACAAATAACTTTAATTTATGAAAGGAAGCTCATTCTTCAAAAATCATATCATATTTAGTAAGATAGATAACTTGTACGACGGATAATGCATTTTAAATTAAATATACAAACATAAAATTGGAAAGAAATACGCAGAAATAACATTTTAAACGCAACGATTTCTATTAAAATAAATACGCAATTATTGAAAGGAAAAAACCTGGCATGCTAGCTATAAACAAATCTCATTAAATATTAACGCATAAATAAATAAACGCATTTAAATACGTCATTATAGAAAATTTACTATGTGACCAACAACAATGTACTTTCATAAAATCCAACAGATTTTGGAGTACTAAATAACAAATAACAAATGTTTGGTTACACGATAAAATTTGAATAATAGCAAAAATAAATCAGAGAAATACGCTTTGCAAAGCACGTGTCTACGTGAGAATATACATCACATTGACACGGGTCTGGATGGAAAATTTGTAGAAAGTCCGAAGGCTGCAATGATAAAGGCACAGTACAACGCCTCAATCAACAAAATGCACAAGTAAAACCAATAGCACAGGTGAAAGGAGTCTTTATATAGAATACAGACTTAGTAAACAATCAGTATATCTTTGACTAAGGCACAAACTATACCAATTCAAAACCGAATATCACGCGAGTAAAAATAGAAAAATTTAAATAATTATTTAGTGACAGAGATATTTTAAAAGTCGTGATAATTTAAGTGCCAACAAATATAATAGAAGTTGCCGTTTACTGTGAAAAACGGCTCTAAATATCTTCTAATTATCTTCCGAGTGTGCTCTAAGTGTCTTCTAATTATTCTCCGAGTATACTCCGAGTGTCCTCTAAAATATCTTCTAAGTATACTCTAAGTATATTGTAGATCCATTTTAAATATACTCTGGTCTAGACATTGATGGCTGAACATCAAAAGCATCAAATTAATCAACAAAGGGTTATACTGGGCGAAATTAAATGGAAACAATCCAGGGGTGCTGACCTAACACAGGCAGAGGCAGTTCTAAGAAGTAGAAACGAGCAGGAAGAACGCAGGTCAGAGATAAAATATTATTTTCTAGTATAAGGCATTATTTCAATTTTTAACACATAATTTTTATATATTGAAGCATTTAATTTGTGAGGGGTCATCAAAAATCATTTGAAAATTTATGAAGAGAAAAAAAGGTCATTTGAACGTTCAAAAGTGCTTCTAGTAACAGACCGTGGTATTTTTGCTGGCTTTAAGAGAGTTATGAATTGGGCATAATCAGATAGACATTGTTATATTGATTCAGGGGTTAATTTTATGAATATCAGATCAAAGTATCAAAGTTATTAAACTATAAAGTGTACATACTCTGGGGCATTATACAAATTTTGGTTTGTTTCGTTTATATTATTCAAACAGAAAGAAGCTAAAGTAAAAGGGGGATTAAACAGTCTTTGTTGTCGTATCGGTGTTGGACTGAGCTACTCGAGGCATATAAGAAGATGTATCTTTAAAATTTAAAAATAGAGGTATAATAAAACAAAAAGGAAGCACATAGAAAGGAAACCCGAATATCACAACAATATATATATATATATATATATATATATATATATATTGCCGTGGACTCTTAGAAAAATTCCTGGACGAAGCTGGGAAAAAGCTTTTATATCGATTCTTTACCTAACTCATACGATCCCTACGAATTGGGCGTCATAAGATTGCCGTGGACTCAGGGACTAACTTCGAAGCTTCACCAGTGTCATCAAATAATTTTCAAAAATGCACAAATATCAAAAAAAATTGCTCACCCTTTTATTTCTGCTTCAAAAATCTTCACCAGCTTCCCTGGCTAGCTCAGCTGTGCCTCTAAATTTACAACCATTCCTCCTTCA
This sequence comes from Platerodrilus igneus, assembly GCA_036346225.1. Lineage (NCBI taxonomy): Eukaryota > Metazoa > Arthropoda > Insecta > Coleoptera > Lycidae > Platerodrilus > Platerodrilus igneus. Next base: position 1,051,834 of record JARFIW010001719.1, on the reverse strand, counting down.
CACTCGCACACCATTCAATAAAATCACCAAATAATACAACAATCATACAACCTTTTATTTACGGTTCTTAACAGATAAATTATTCACATGTATAAAACAACAGTTTGATACACTAATTACAAACTCAAAATGTGATATGTTTTTAAAGTCCTTGATTTTCTAATTATTTTCAAACAAATTTAATGAGATATGAGTAGATGGGCCCCACACATTACCCTAAATTGACTGTACACTGGAGTATGGTGAGCTCATAATAACCCAGTTGAGTTTATATATGCCTTTTACATTGCATAAATTAATACAAAATTGATAGACCCGTTTACCCTTTACAATCCAATTTATATTCAGAATAAAATGTTGTAAGTTTTAAATACACCCTTTTTCAATATCTACCCTCAATAAATTGTCCAGTACATGTATCTTTTCCAATAAGTTTATATAACCATAAATAAACCCCAAAATTCACTCACACAGCACCAAAATTTCACAAAAGTTTATCAGACAACAGAAGTTTCAAATAAATTACCTGGAGAATGCTTCAGGCTTTAATTCCTTTGAAGATGATCGCTAGAACACCTCGGCTTTGTGACCATTTGCTGTGATACTCAGCGGACACACCGACGATGACACCATTTGCGAGCCAAACGCCTCGTTTCATTGTACCATTCCATATCAGCATACAATCCTGGTTATTTGTGATGCTTACCCCACATATATCATGCTTCCATTTATTGATTTTTGAGCTTTGTATATTAGTAGCAGGATCTCTATTAATTCAATATACACTACCCGTATTTCGGGTTAATAAATAGAATGCCGCTACTAATAAGTTACACGTGCTAGATCTATATTTACTGTATTATCAACACATCTAATACTCACAAAAAAAACTCTACTATTATTTTGGTCAGCATTCAGTACTTTATCGAAGTTAGTAATATAGAAGCGAAGAGAAGGCAAGACGACGTTCATAATTTAGATCAAGTATTTTTATCGTTTCAAAATCCTACCCCCGGACACACTTCACGTGAAAAGCTTATTTTCAAATCTAAATTCTACAAATTTTGAATACAACCCTCTTGAAAATTCCTGAAATTTACTCCGGTGTACGTGCTGTATATTCGAAAGCGCTCCCAACCTTCGCGTGTGTCTACGTTTGGAAAACTGTCTATTTGTAACCAATGATAAAATTCTCTGTCATCACAAATCCCGCCTAAACTATATTTATCTCTGTCTTATGCATGTCTGCTGTCTTGTTTAAAACTCCACTTGAGTTTATAGAAAATCGATATTGATGACACTGATCTCCACTCCACGTGTATGCCTACGTGCATTTCCAACATCAACGCTTTTATATCTGTCTCTATCTGTAGTATATAACCGATTGTGCACTTTCCTCGCTCTTTAAGAGGTTTGTTCGCCTTGTGGTTTAAACCAAACTGACGGTTGAAAATATTTCTATGAAGTACCATCTTAATACAAGCTCGAGTTCTTTGAATGTAACCTATTAAAATGCAGGTGCTTGTTATTTTTGAACTGTTTAGCACAACAATTCTTAGAGTTTATATTTCGTCAAACGATATTTACCTTGGAATTATGGATTTTGTTACTCAAGCACGTTCTCTTATTCTTATATGTGTTGGATTAGATTAAATTAAAATTAATTATGAACTTCTATTTGCTTTAAAACTGTTTTTCTTTATGTAACTTTTAACATACCATTATTAATTATAAAAATACGTCAATACATGTCCGTTTTCCCTAAATGACTCAAATTAATTTTGCGCGTAAATAATTCGTTCTTTTCTATATACAGGGTGGTTGAAATTTTATTGTTTACCACTGATTTAACCCCTTTGAATTCACAACAACATATATACATATATATATATATATATATATATATATATATATTGCTGCAAAGTTTAAGGTCTGTTGACTCAAGCACCACCGTTGGTAGCCATAAATGCTCTGCAAAAGTCCCACAAATTGGGCACCATAATGCTGCGAAGTTTACTTGGATTGTAACTGCAACGATGTAGTTTGCCACGGCTGCTCTGCTGCGTATACCTAAAAAAATGCTACCCTATTAATCTAAGAAAGAAAACTCGACTACCAAGCATTCACCACAATTTATTCCAACAGAAAATTCTATACAAAAGTCTTTATCTTATTATTATTTCACACAGATTAAATTACATTCATCCTCGTTTTACAATAATTGATTTTCAATCCAATATTTATTATACAACTTTACTCATTAATAAACTCAGTAAAGTAACTGGGCTTAACCATACCCTTACTTTAATCCCAGGTTTAATATGAGCTCATAGTAAAAACCCTTTTTGGACACATGTGCTAATTTTTTCACTGAAAATCACAAACAGACTCTTTTACTTTGTACATAAACAGATACTGAAAAATTATTTTATAAATATAAATCTTTATATAAAAATATGGTTAAATGTACTCTATAAAAGTTCAGAAGTAAACTCTTTTGTCCTTAATATTCCTAAAATTATGCCAATACGGCACCAAAATGTCACAACGCAGCAAATGCACACAACAGAATAAAGTTTCATAAAAATTGTTACCTGGTAAGCACCACCTCACATGGATCTGCAACTAAACCATCGATGACTTTGCCTTCGACTATGACTGCACGTTCGGGAACCAACCTCCAATTCGAATCATACCCTCCTTCACGACAATCTGCTATCCAATTTTCTCGTCCGCCAAATTATGGTACTTCCAAACATTTACAGTACATCTACGGGTGAAATTGCATCATAGGGTGAAATTGCCTTATAGAGTCAAATTGCCTCATAGGGTTAAAGTGCCTTATAGTGTGATATTTGATTATTCTCTGATCATATTTGGTAAACATTCTAGAAGTTTCCATGCACGAACCGATACGAACACGGGTTAAAGTCTAAGTTTATAATTATTCTCTCTCCCCCCCTCCTAATAGACTCGTATGCAGGTAAATAAACCGCTGCTATCGAGCGGAGCGTCAGTTCTTATTCAGCTTTGTAATAAGCAAGTCTATCTTTAAAACATACAACAGTCTTTATTAAGTGTAAAAGTTGATGGTGTGTTACTTATTGTAGAACGTTGAGCTGCCAAAATGAATCGTTTCTTGGAACTAATAAAAAATATTGCCGCCCTCCATGGGTTGGTGCAGCACCATCATAGTATTGAACAGGTTGAAGAAAAGCTGCGACTATGCAGGGTTGGAATGCGTAGATTACACGATGCTATAAAGCATGTAGAGTCTATTGGTGAAAAAAAAAACAGTTACTGGCTTCATTGGCAAATATTAAAACCCTGCGTACCCAACTGAAAGTTTTGCAAAAGAGAGGAGCAGGGAGTGAAAACAAAAGGAAGACTGCAAAACACCGAGTATGCTGGGAAGACTCTGTATCAGCATTCCAAGAACGCATTCATACTGGAATAATCAGCAATCTCGAACATTATGAAGTAAGGACCCTTTTTAGCGGATTGTAAGAGTGTTTTCAAGAGAAGAATTCAGGATACACTTAAACAAAATGAGGCTATTAAGGTAAATACCTCAGTTTGCGGCGAATTTGAGATTACTTCTGGTTCTCAAGTTACACGGGAGTATAAATACTTCACAACATCTAACGTCGCAATATTTAAGAACACAGATCTGGACAAGTGGTTTGATACTAACGTTAAAAACCAACAACAACGGAAATAGAAGACTTCCAGGAACGTGATAGTGGCTGGACATTGAAAAGAATTTATAATTTAGGTATTAATATAAATAAGTACAATCCCATGCGGGGTTCATCATATATTGAGCTGCCACCTCAAATACAACGTAAACAGGCGTGTATTAACGTAAGGAATAATGATCAGGCATGTTTTGCATGGTCTATAGTATTTGCACTTTACCCCGTCGCTCGTGATCCTCAAAGGCTCTCTAAATATCCACATTAAACATTAAAAAAATCCACTTTCCGATGACTATAAACCAAATTACAAATTTTGAATCTCAGAATAATATTTCAGTTAATATATACACTCTTAAACTAAACAATCAAAAATTTACAATAGTTCCCTTTTTCATATCGGACAATAGAAAAAACAAACATGTTAATCTCTTGATGATTGATAACCAGTACTATAGTGAGTATTTGGAAATCTATGATGAAATTAAACCGTTTAATTCAAGGATTTGAGTCGATTAGTGTCTTCTCAACTTAATTCTGGTCACGTCAAGAAACATTTTTGTGATCGTTGTCTCCACTATTTCACTACAGAGGAAAAATTAATAAAGCATATCAATGATTGTAAAATGAAACAATTGAGTGTACCTCGGTTGCGTACAGAAGAAAATAAAATCCTCCGTTTTAGAAATTTTAGAAACAAGGTTAAAGTTCCATTCGTTATATATGCAGATTTGGAGTGTCTTTTGAAGCTTACAAAAAACAATAAAAAGTTCCAAGAACATATGCCGTGTAGTGTAGGGTATTATGTTAAATGTGAGTACGATAACTCGTTATCGTTTTATCGGTCATATCGTGGAGAAGACTGTATAAATTGGTTTTCAAAGGAACTACAACAGTTTGCAGAAGATGTTGAAACCGTTTTTATGTGTCCATATGATATGACTCCGTTAACACTACAACAGGAAACTGCTTTTATAGCTTCAACACACTGTTGTATCTGTGATAAACCGTTTAGCGTCGGAGACCTAAAGGTTCGTGATCATGACCATTTCATACCAACTGACAACTATAGAGGACAAGCACATTCTAGTTGTAATATAAATCATCAGGACTCGCGAACAATCCCCATCGTTTTTCACAACTTATGCAGTTGTGATAGTCATTTTATCATCAAAGATATTGCTATTAATTTAGAAGGCCGTGTAGATGTGCTACCGGTAACGAAAGAAAAGTACATATCATTCACTAAAATTATTCCGAAAACCTAGTCAATTTTCGATTCATTGATAGTTTCCGCTTCATGAGTTCCTCCTTAGACACACTTGCCTCATATCTGACTGAATATCCACTGTTAAAAAGCCGATTCTCACATTTAAACGATAAACAGTTCCAACTATTGACTCAAAAAGGTGTCTATCCATACGATTTCATTGATTCTTTTGCAAAGTTTAACAATATCTGCTTACCTAGCCAGCAGCAATTTTATAATACATTAGAAGATAAGGCAATCTTTAATAAACAGTATGCGCATGCTAAAAGAGTATGAACAACATTTGATATTCAAAACTTGGGTCAATATTCGGATTTATACCTAGAAACTGACGTATTGTTGTTAGCTGAAGTTTTTGAACAATTCCGTTCAAGCTGTCATTCCACTTACGGACTTGATCCTGTCCATTACTATATACTGCCTGGGTATACTTGGGACGCGATGATGAAGCATACAGGCCAGGAACTGGAACTACTAACTGATATTGATCAACTCCTGTTCATTGAGAAAGGTATACGAGGAGGTCTTAGTCAAGTGTATTCGGAACGACGTGCTTCTACTAACAATAAATATCTACCCACTTATGATTCATCCAAACCTGATGAATATCTAATGTATTTTGATATAAACAACCAGTATAGGTGGGCTATGAGTCAACCGCTTCCGTATGGTGACTTCGAATGGGCGCCCACTGATCTCGATGTTGCTTTAATTTCGGATGATGCTCTAGAAGGTTATATCTTGGAGGTTGATTTGAAGTATCCCGAACATATCCATTACCTACATAAAGATATTCTTTTTTGTCCAGAGCACATTGACTCGAAAACTGGAGAATCACCTGTGGAGAGAGCTCAAAATACTAAATTAATGGCTACGTTGAATTCTAAATGTAAATATGTGATCCACTACAGGAATCTGAAGCAGGTGTTGTTAAATGGACTTGAATTAGAAACCATTCATAGAGTTCTTAAATTTAAGCAGAGTTGTTGGTTAAAGTCCTACATTGATCTGAATACTGAGCTTCGGAAACTTGCAAAAAATGAATTCGAGAAAAATTTGTTCAAATTAATGAACAATGCTGTTTTTGGAAAAACAATGGAAAACATGCGAAAACATTGTAATGTAAAACTTGTTCAAAATTGGGACGGTAGATACGGTGCCGAAGCTCGTATATCCAATCCCTTGTTCAAAAATCTAACAATATTTAATGAAAACCTTGTACTGGTTGAATTACACAAATCAAAAATCTATTTTAATAAATCGATATACGTGGGCATGTGTGTCTTGGATTTATCCAAGCTCACGATCTATAACTTCCATTCTAAATATACGAGTGCCAGATTTGGAAACGATTGTAGTGTTTTATATACTGATACCGATAGCCTTATCTATAAAATAATAAACCATGATCCCAATGAGGTTATGAGGCGGGACTGTCACAAATATTTTGATACTTCAGACTATCCACAAGATAACAACTATAAAATTTTTCTAGTAAATAAAAAAGTATTGGAAATGATGAAAGATGAGAACAATGGATGGATTATGACCAACTTTATCGGGTTGAGATCTAAAATGTATGTGACGAGAGTTTTCAAAACATCGGAAGAGGAGGAAGCTGAACTCTTGTGTATACAAAAAGATACTTCTATGCCGCCAGCGGCTCTCTTTAATTTCGGTGTAACTAAAAAGGTCAAGGGAATTAAAAAATCAGTCATTAAAAAACATATCACATTTGAGAACTTTGCTCGTTGTGTAGATGAGCATAAAGAAAAGTTCATTTCTCAAAATTTGATCCAGTCATATAAACATCATGTTCATACAATCATTCAAGATAAAATAGCCTTAAGTCCACACGACGATAAAAGATATTTGATTCCGGGATCATACAAGACATTACCCATAGGTCATTATGCCATAAATAGCATGGGAATTGAGGAAGTAGTTTAAATTATATTGAATTATTCTAATATATGCATGTAAAATGTAAATGTAAATATGTTCATCTAGTAAATAATTGTAAATATATAAATAAAATGTTAATTTATATGTAATACAAGAAGGGTTATATATTATATATTATTTGAATTGGTACCTCCAATCCTATTGTAAATGTACTGTTATTTGATAATGTAGTATTTAAGTATGTTACGCTAACGAGTGTTAACTTAGGTTTAAGCAGTCAATATACATGTTTAATGTATGTTATATCGGATAAACCTATACAATACGTGTAATATTAAAAATATGTATATAAATCAGTGTATGTAAGTGCAATGTGTAATACAACATTTTTATGAACCCCTATTTTCATTTGTGGGGGGGGGCAGAGCATGGAGGGGTTGATTGTGGATCGGACTGTGCCAGAATTCCTATATAAAATGATTAAGCAAAAGTCATGTGAACCTTGAATGTAGGATCGTCCGGAGTAAATGACCTTTGTATCTGGCAAAAATGACCAGAACGGACCTTAGAATTTCCCATGTTAAATCCCTTAAGAAAACCGGTTTTTTGCGCTCGTACGAATGTAGCTTATCTACTAACAATGATGGCTAATAATCCTCCTTATGTATGTAAAGTATAACAAAAATATCATAAAGTAACAATGTATTCAAATGTAAATACTGAATATACAATGAAATAAAAGGGCTTTGCCAAGATGAGAATTCTTTTTAACTAAGGAGGAACTAAATAACTATGTAGTGACGTCGTATATTTGGAGCTCCTAATGAAAATTGATTCGCCCAAATATTTGTTACGAATGTAAGTTTTATATATCAATCTTGATTTAAATGACCTGTTGATGGCAATAGAATAAAGTCAATTATTAAACCTCTACTTAGTTGATATATTCTATTCTTTAGAAGGAAATTACATTTAAACATTAAATTTATTAAAGAACGCATAAATCGTATAAATATTGAAGTGTGTTGTTGTATAACGTTTCACAAAATTAAAATGTCGAACATTAATTTCAAAGGGAATTGAATTTACAGTTGCTTTTGAAATTAGTTTCGGAATAAATTAGTTTAATCTTAAAAATTTGTTAGCTCAATACGTACTTTGAAAAAAATTGTTATAGATGTCAATAAATCAACCTCAATCTTCAGCATGTTCCTATTTTTATATTATTTAGACTTTGTATATTTTATATAAAATGAATTATTTGCTTTGATTAGATTTTTATATGTGTACTCTGTTTGAAAAGTCATAAAATGTTATTTCAGTAATGTCAAGACCGAATTTTATTAACGTTGTGATTATTTTTGAGGAGAGTTAAGTGTTCTCGTTGTTTATAAAACAGAAAAAATATTGGACAAAGTGAAGTTGGGTCAGTTTTTGTTTTCTTAAGGCTTCGACATCGTTATTTTCACTACTTTATCAAACATTTGTATTAAAGTTTGCCATTATATCTTATTGTTTTGTTTATCTAGCGCCCAAATAGAGGAAGAAAAATCGTTTACAAAAGGCAAACCATTTCACTGTCGATCATAGTCATCGTCAACCGTGTTTTGTCTTTAGCTAAGTTTAGAATTCTTCAGTTAATTCTGCTTTGGTAGTGTTACTAACCAGTTTTGTTCGATATCTTGACGCCACAAGTGACCATATTCCACAGGAAAGTCGTAAAGATTCTCGACTTCTTTATGGATTTGAAATTCTACTTGGTACCTGTGTATCATTCATTGTATGGTCGGTTTAGTTGTGCTGGTGTCTTTGACTTGGTCCGCTAGGTTAACGACGGCGACGTAAACGAACTTGGTGGCTTGAATTTCTGAATGTAACAATCGTGTTCAACTTAGTGTGGTTGATGGTGCCTTTGGTGTGCAGGGTACGTGGCAAATAATCGGGTGGTTTGTTGTTTGTGCAGAGACAGTTTTCCGGGGTAAAGGAGAACTCTTGCGGTAGTAGTGTCTTTCTGGCGAGTTTTGATCTGGCGTCTTCTGTTCGGTAGAGGCACAGGCAGCAATTGGTAATTGGTTTGGAGAGCGAATAAACAGTCTGTCAAATAAAGACAATATATTTCTTCGCTCACATAACGGCTACGCATTATTATTCATTCACATGGTACTTTTTTGGTTTTTCAGAGTTTTGTGCTGGCTGGCATAACTTATGATCCGTTTTGCTTTCTCGTTCTATTGGCAAAGAACAGCGGTTACGCTGAATATACTGACGTGTACACACAATAAACAGCTTGTCGAAACGAAGCCTGTGAAGTAATTGTAGTTGACCGATAAACTTCTAAGTGCCATCATTGGTCTATTCCTCTTATACTCCTCGAGAACCTACCGTATCACCTCCATAACCTCCCTATTGTTTGTTTTGTTTGTTTATTTATTTATTGTTGTACACCATTCCTGGACCAAAGGTCTAACCTAGTGAATATGAACAGAAGTTTTATAAATAATGTAAATTACAATAAATTTGCAATATATATCAACTTTCGATGTAGTATGTTGATAATCACGAGTTTCTTCTTTTTTTATTGTCGAGTTAATCTTGGGTTGTTGGCAGAGAAGTTGGTGTGCAGTGTAATGTTGTAGAGGTGGAAATATTGGTGTGAAGGAAATATTATTATTGGATGGAGGTTTTCGGTTTTGTGATAAGAATTTCATTTAGGAAATGGTCAAATTAGAGAAGATTGTTAGTTGCGAGAAAATTGATGCTAGGTGGTGGGATAAAAGGTTCAAGTTGTATTGTGTGTTTTATGTGGGTTTGGTGAGGAATGGAGTTGGGGCATAAGTGGGGGAAGAGGGTGTGTTACAGTCATGTTTTGGTTTGAGCAAAGACAATAAGGAAAGGGGATTAGTTGGAAGCAGTGTAATTTTTGTCGCAATTTGCCATGTCCGGTTAGGAATTGAATAGTGGATCGGTTGGAGTAGGGGATATGTTTAGGGATGTTTGTTATATCTTGGAAAATGTCGTGTGTATGTCTACCTGTGATTTCGTTGTTCCATTGGTTTCGCCAGCTGTGTATTAGATATTTAGGTATTAGGTTTTTTATGTTTGTCTTTGTCATTGTTTTGTATTCTGTGGGTTGTAGGGTGCGGTCATGTAATTGTATTGGTCTCCTTTTCTTTAGGTTTCGAAGTTGAACTTTTGAGTGGAGCAGGATGTTTATAGGTGGTTGTTTCAGAATTATGTATAATGCTGAGGTGGGGGTTGTTCTGAAGGCTCTTGTCGAAAATAAGGAAAGGTGTTATGATTGGATTAAAATTTTTGCAGGAATGAGGTATTGTAAGGGGGTACCAGGAGTCTATTGCCTAACTTATGATGGAAATTATTATTTGTTGTAGGATTAGTTTACGGATGGGGTGAGTCAGTTTAGTAGATTTTGGTAGGGAATGGTGTATATGGTTAAGAATTGATTTGGTTTTAGATCGGAGATATGATAGATGTGCGTGCATTTTAAGTCTTGTTTCGATTTGGATTCCAAGGTATGTGGTAGATTTGGATAAGGTTAAAAGTGGGGGTGCGTTGGAGATGTCCTTTAAGTAATAGGATTTTGGATTTAGCGGATGATAGAGGTTGTTTATTTAGTAAGGACCAGGATTTGATTTTTTGGATCAGAAGGCGGGCAGTATTTTCTAAGAATTTGCGGGAGTTTCCATGTATGAGGTAGGTTAGACCATCAGCATAGGCAAAGGTAGAAATATTAGGGATGTCAAGGTCTAGGCGGGGTTTATAAAAAGGTTTCATAGTATGGGTGATAGGATTGATTCTTGTGGACAACCCTGGGATAGCGGTTTGGTGATTGAATAGTAGTTGGAGTTTAGGTTTGCAGAACGTGAGTGTTGGTAGGATTTCAGGATTTTGTATATATTTCGAGGAAAGTTTTCTTTTTAATTTGTGAAAGGACATTGGGTCACTATAGGAGATCAAAAGCAGATTGGAAGTCTAGGAAAATTCCTATTACATATTTGGAGGGAGATGTCTGGACGGTGGTGATTAGGGATCGTATGGTGTCCTCGGCACTATGTCCTGGACGGAATCCATGTTGTTTTTCAGAGAGGAGGGAGTGTTTATCTGTATGGGAGTTGATCTTCTGGATAAGGAAATGTTCTAGGATTCTACCAATTGTGGGGAGAAGTGCTATGGGGCGGTAGAATTTTGGGTCTTCAGGAGGTTTTTTGGGTTTTAATATGAGGATAATAGAAGCTTTTTTAAGGGTATTCGAAAAAATACCGGATTTAAGACATTTACGGATAAGTTGGATCATGGAATCTTTAATGATAGGCCAGGATTTTTGTATGATAAGGTTGGAGATTTGATCTGGGCCGGGGGTTTTGTTAGGGGTCAAGGTTTTTTACTATTGAGTCTAATGAATCTATGTCTAAGTCATAATCTGGTGTATTGTTTGGTGATATATTTGCGTATTGTATTGTTGCTTGTTCAGCATGTACATAAGGGATGGTGGAGGAAATCACTGTATCCAGGAGTGTAGTTAAGATATCAAGAAATGAGAGGTCAGTTTGGTTCAATGGTGTAAAAAGTATATGGTTAGGGGGTAGTTTTATTACTTTACGATATGTCTTCCAGGGGCCATTGGTGTGTTCGTTGATTATAGTTATGTAGTGTTGTTTTTTGGTATTTGTTGTATTCGTGTGTAAGCACCTCAATGTTGTTGTGTTGTCTGCGTTTGGCTGAAGTTGGTGTTATATTTTGTACAGTATTCGTCTTTTAAAGTTAAGTTCTAATGTCCACCATGTGTTTGTTCTTTGTGTGTAGTATTTGTATCGGATGGTGTCTTTAGCTGCGTTATGTATGTTTGTAATAATAGTGATTGAGAGGGAGTGGGGTCGGTATTTTTGTATGTGCTTGACGGGAAGATGGGAGTATTTTTATTGAGGTTGGTTAGGAATTGTTGCCAATTGGATTTACGGGTATAGTGGGATGGGGTTTTATAAAAGATTCGTGGTGGAAGAATTGGTAGTATTTTTAAAGTTATAGGATTGTGATCACTGGTTTGAATTATGTGGAATAGTTTCCAATTGGGAATGATATTAGTGGCCGATGTGGTGGCGAGTGTTATGTCAATATTGGATTGGTGGTTAGATTATTTTCATGTTGGGATATGGGAGGAGGTGTTTAGGATTTGTAAGTTATGTTGGAGAATAAGGTCTTCAAGAAGGGAGCCTCGTTAGTTAGCGGTGTCGTTGTGTCATAGGGTTGATCGTGCGTTGGCGTCTGTGCATATAATTGTGGGTTGGTGTCCTATAATGTTAAGGGCGTTATCTAGTTGTTGTAAGTAAGTATTGATGTCTTGACCGTATTGAAAGGAGTAGAAGGAGATTAGATATAGAGTACCGGATTTCCAATGAAGTTTTATTGTTGTAGTTTGGTATGTGGAAAAGGATGGTATGTAGGAGGCATCTATTGTAAAGTCTGTGATGATAATGGTGAAGGTGAGGTTAGGGTCAGTTGGTGTGGGATGGTTGTATAATCTAGCGTATGGTGGAAGTGATGGGATTTTGTTATTGATAAGATGGGGTTATTGTAATAGGGTAATGGAGATGTGATTTTCAGGAAGTGATTTAATAAATTCTGGGGTAGCTGCTCGGGAAAGTTGGAGGTTAATTTGTATTGCATAAAGGGAAGGTTGGTTATGCGGAGAGTCTAACGTCCGTCTTCTCTGTAGGGGTTTAACGTCCATAATTAATACGTTTTCTTGTAATCTTAAGTGCTGGTTTGTATATAGGGCATTCGGGACTAGTTACTATGTGGTCATGCGGTTTGTTAATGCGTAAGCAATTTGTACATGTCGAAGAGGCTGTCGTAGGTCGGGTGTAGTTTCTTATGGTATGAGATTCTGCGCATCTTTTACAGGATACTTGGGAGCGGCAGACCTTCGTCGAGTGGCCGAATCTTTGGCAATTATAACACCTGGTGATGGACACTAGGTCTCGCGTGCGGCAGGCCTTGTATCCTATGAAGAGGTGCGTATTGTTGGTTAGTATTGTTCTAAGTCGTGGAGGGTTTTTTTTTTTTATTAAATTGTCAGAGTTGTTTGTTTTTGGGCTACGTATTGCAACTGAAATTTTTTTGTATATGTTTTCAGGTATGAGGCTATGTAGGGAGTTTTGGGTGTAAATGTAGTTTATTGCATCTATGTTTGAAATTTCCTTGTCCAAGTCAAATATGATTAGCTGGGGTTGTTTAGGAGCTGGGATATGGACAGAGCAGGATTTTTGATTTAAGGCTGTGATTAATTTTATATCAGAGGACTTATCTGTAAGGATGGTGACTGCAGATTTAGTGGGTCGGATATTTCTCATATTAAGATTGGGAAGGGATGGTTGTAGGTTTGCTTTTATAATTTTTAATAAAGCAGGGAGGGTTGTATCGGTTGTGGTAGGTTTTAATGTGATTAATTTGGAATGTGGTCTTGTTGAGGGTGCATGTTGCAAAGTGGTTTGTGTAAGGTTGTTGTTGCGTATGTATTTGGCGTATTGATTGAGGTAGATGGTTGTGTGTCTGTGGAGAAGGGTTGGTGTTTACTTATCTGAAGGATATTTTCTATATTCTTCTCTGCTGATTGTAGTTTAGTTGGTTGTAATCTCGTTCTGGTGGACGGCTTCATTGGCGATAAGGGCCAATTCCTCAAATTTAGTTATAAGGTATGTTGTGTTTCGTTTACTTATTTTATTGCTATTTTTCAGTATAAATTTATTGATATTAGTTTTGATGTCGCTTATTTGGCGCACGATGGAAATGGTCGGATGTTTAGGTGCAGGATCGTTTTCTTTTCTTGGTCTTTTAGATTTTTGTTCAGAGGTGTTCAAGGTTACAGATGAGACTCGCGAACGATGTGATGGAGAGTGCAGCATCACAGAGCTTTTTATGTAAAGGTTTTATATCCAATATAGAAAATTATTTTTTAAATCCTTGCACTGGTCTTTCAGTTTCAAAAATACCTTTTAACTATCTTTTAATTTTATGGAAAGATGGTTTTGATAATTTCAACACTTTTAAATTTGCAACGGGATGAATTTTGAATGAGTCAAATTTAATATTTTAAATTGTAGAACTGGTACAAGTTAAAACTGGAGACGCACTTTATTTATGCGTAGTATTTTTAATTCCGCTTTTAGAGATCTTCCTACACTTCATTGTCCAATTACGCAACATCAATTCTATCGCCCAATCTACCTGCATGACTGAACCTTTACCTACGTTTGCCATTAAATTCTAAATACAGAACTCTACAATCCACGCATGGTAGGAGCACCAGATCCTATTCATTTCCAGTAGACACACCTTTTACATACTTCCACTTATCTCAAATAGTACTCAACATATCCTTCTATCCATCTGCACAACAATCTATTTTCAGACCGACCACGGAAGCTTCCAAACTAAATTGCTTGCCTTTAACCTCACTTCTTCTTCATTCTGTCCTTGCGCTCTCCAATCCAAACTCAAGAACTCCAGCACATCTCATATACTCTTTTCCAAACACAATCCACCTCCAAGCTCACCTCAAAACATTAATCAACTATACTCCTTACACATTTCTCTCGAATCTTACCTTCATGGTTTCGAACCATCCAAAAGAACTTAATAACTTTCTTAAGGAAGTCCTGTCCACTAGATGTCCCACCTGTAGAAAGAACATACGCCAATAGATTCACCTGCTTTTTGGACGGGAGCTTAAGCATCATAACTTATTACAAACTCATCCAAATCACAGTCTACTAGAACTACATCACTCCCTCAATAAGGTATATACCATAGATGACCACAAACATATTGTGGAAAAAGAGACGAGCAAAAGAACAAGCACAATATACCGAGAAAATTATTTATACTTAACTAGAATGTATAAACTTGGATAAACCCCAGGTCAAGCAATAGTCTAAAACAATAAATAAACAAACACATTTCTAAATCTGTAGGAAAGCCTGTTTGGCCTGGTTATTCCTTAGAAACCCTTGGTTGGCTGAAGATGATAAGTTAACGGCGTCTGAAACTTGTCAAATAGGTAAATGTAGTCAAGTCAGCCAGTTGACTAGCTCGACGGTGGGATGTACCTAGTACATCCTTTTGAGACGTTCAGCCATTTGTATTCTTTCTACGTATTGTTGTAGGGTGTTATTTTCGTAGCTTATAATCACGTGTACCAGGTACTTTAAATTTTTAGCCGAAAAAACGGCGCTGATCGATGATTAAACGGAGTCGATGCCTTTGTAGACTTTCAAATTGGAGTCGTAGATGTTAGAAATGTCTGAATAGACGATCCAGTCGCCTAGATAGGCCAGGACAAATTTACGAAGATACCCGGATAGCATAAATTTGATAACGGGCTAAGAGGATATGCTGGTGGAAACCGTGGAGGTCTCGAAGTGTTTTGTGGATTACTGGTAACTGAGAGTTCTTGACTTTTTTAGGGCATTTACTCGACAATTGTCGATCAATTTTAATTGATCTAGTATTTTGCATCTTTCTACTAACATTCCCGGTTCTTCGACCATGCTGTCTCTTAAGCTAACCCACAACAGGTTTCGAATCCTTTCATATTCTTCCCTTAATTCAACTTAAGATTATTCTCATTTCTTCCACCCTTTGTAAGATCTCATCGCGTCTTCCTTCTCGATTCTCTTTATTTTTGCATTCGTTGTCAAGTTAATGTTATGAATGCACCCGGTCACTTTTCCACCCTTCTACAACACTTGCTTTGCATAACTTAAATAGTTTTCCAATTAATGGTACAACGTTTGTGCACCACTTAAACAGAAGTATGAGGCTTTACCACCAAGATCAATAGTGTGTAATTACAATATTTACCTACCGCGTGAGGGTATCCAATTAACAATAAATAATAAATGGGAAGGACCTCTAACACTAGAGTTCCCTCACGTTTCGGGACAATGCCTCGCAAGCTGCTGCAGTCGGCGAGAAGGGGAGGTTCATTAAACAACAACACACTAAGACAAAATTCCAAATGTTTTATTAAACGGTCTACTAACTAACTTAACCTAATTACATATGCATACCAAATTATACAGTGATTAACAATATTTACAATAGGGCGCCACCATGGGGATTAAACGGCCCATGGACCGATCGCGGTAATAGCGCTCGTCGCACTTTGTTCGTGGCGATGAACTAAAATTGCAGGACAGAAAATACGTCACTTCACAGGAACAAATGTTATTAAGTCTCCGGCTAACACAAACACAACTTAACTAAACAATTCTAAAGTCCTTATTTTATGAATATTAACAACAGTTCTGGGTGCAAACACCCCAATACATATAATTAATTAACGCTACCGTAGTCTAACTAACTTGCATACTGAAACGACCTTCCTTTAATCACGGGGTCATCAATAACAGGAAAAACATGACCTTCACACGGGTCAAATAGTACAATAACGGAATTCGCGGCTTAGTTATTACAAGCCTCGGACTACGTCGAAACACAATAAAATAAGAAACCCTTCAAAAGATGCGGTCTTTAACAATAACCTAAAGGGATTAAATACTGGAACGGAGATTTAACCCGAAGTTGTATGTTATGAAAGTCGACAGATATTGTATTTAAAGAAATAAATGACTTATGATGCATAACACAGCTTTGAGTTCATAGTAATACCATATATAATAATTACTTACTCACTTCAGAGATATAAAACACTTCACTCAGTCTGGAAATAAACAACCAGCTTTAACCTCTAACGCGTCTGGAAATAAACAACCCCGATTACCACCGGCTGGCATCCTTATATACATTTAAGTTAATTGAAAAATAAACCCCTTTCTTGGCGCTCATACTCGGTTTAGGATACGCCGGTCGTAAATCTTTAAGATTAATTAAACTGCCCATTGCCTAAGATTGCCACACAAGTAGATCTCGGAACTAATTTTAGTTGAGTGCTCCGCTAATTGAAAAATTGCTTCAGACCACCCTGACATAAATAGGATCCTAAAGCATGATTGACATCTAATCATAGATAGCAACTAATCTGACATGTTTAGTGCCTTTAAAGTAAGTGCCTTTAGAAAACTGATTGACTCTTGGATTAGATCTTCCTGGAAACTTCGCTAGGACGCTACTTGGGTAGTCTTGAAGCCGTTCGCTCCAAGACCTTCATTCTAATAATTAGAATGCTAAAATTAAACTAGAAAATAACTATTTTTAGAATTCATAGAACTAATTAGAGCGATATTAAAGCAGTATGTTACAAGTGTACTTACCTTTTTTTTTGATACAACGGCCCTTCATTACTAACTAATTACACATGCTCTTTTACTCGTGAGTATAGTGAAATTTCATATACTAAGAATAATTTATTTCAACTAATCACTAACAGTCCCAATTCCCTTAAAACGACTATACCATCTACTTAATTACAATGACGCATTTATAATAAAGAATCGAATCTAACACTTAGTCCAATTCATATCACGACTTAACTTGTACTCTAATCAAGACTTGGAACCCAACTGATTAACTTATTAATCTTTGCGATGCCCATCCTTATACGAGGGTCGACTGATAAGTCTCGGGCCCGCCAAAGAAAACACCATTTTTTTGAATTTTCTTTTTTATTTATTTCTCAAAGTAATCTCAAAAAGGCTTATACATTTATCATATTGGCGATCCAACATAATTAAACCATCTCTATAATGTGATTCGTCGAGCTCCTCAAAATAGCTGTTTACGGCATTAATATCCTCCTCGTTGCCTTGAAATCTTAGTCCATCAAGAAATTTTTTAAAGTTAAGGAATAGGCTGTAGTCACTGGGGGGTAAGTCTGGCGAATAAGGTGAATGTTCAAACAATTCGAACCTTAATTCATGGATTTTTCCAATTGCGATGACTCACCGATGAACTGGAGCATTGTCATGGTGAAACGCGACTTTGTTTGCCAATTGAAGTCGTTTTTTCTTTACTTTATCCTCAAACGTTGTATTAAACTTACGTGGTACTCATCATTAATACTTTTACCCTTTCTTTCAGGACTATTTGATGCAATTTTTTAATAATTTTAGGAGTTGTCAGTTCTACGGTGTCTTTCAGGACTATTTGATGAATTTTTTCAATAATTTCAGGAGTTGTCAGTTTTACGGTGCGTCCAGAGCGAGACTCATCACACTGCTCGTCCGTCCCTTTTTAAATTCTGCAACTCATCTTCAACCATTGAATATGATGGGGCAGAGTCATTCAGTGTGCTGTCCATTTCCTCCTCGATTTCTTTAGGCGAGTTATGTATCCCCCAATTACCTATATATATTGATATATTGAATCTAATAGGAATTATTAGAAATTGTTAAATAAAGTATAAGTCCATTGCAACATTGTAATACAAGGATAACCCAGAGAGGTTATCGACAGTTCATGTGAACGGACATGCAACTTTGCATCCGTGAGGGCAGTGATACTGCAGGTGACAGATCACAGGCGGTTAACATACCGCAATTACTTAGAATTAAGTTGTTACATTGTAATAAAGTGTACAATTAAGAGAAACGCAGACATGAGATCTGCAAGTTCCCACAGCCGTGTGAGGGGCAGGTTATTATAAAAAGCCCGAGAGCTCAATGCCCGGCAGTCAGTCTTCGAACTCCATACTTCGTTGTTCAAGCTACTCACCAGTACAATTAATTATTTTTTAGTAAAGTTATTATGTACAAGTTATTCTAAATTTCATAATAAAAATTTGTTAAGTGTTTGAAGTTGTTTTTTAAAAACACAGCTCCAAAGGCCCGAACCTTAACTGGCGTTAATCCGTTTAAATGGAAGTATTTTATTTCCGCTCGTTTTTCCAAATCTTCCATTTTTGTGAAAACTTTAAAATCGTCTTGATTTAAACGCTGTTAATCAAACACTAACAAGCTGCTGACTTGAAACTGTGGGCATAAGCTATTAAGGGATAAATAAAATAAAATTAAATAAAAACCCTTAACCACAACAAATATTTAAATTACTAAGTTATAACGCACAATTCACTTGTTTGTTGTGAGTAACACCAGCCTGCGGGTGAGGAGAATATCCTCGATAGTGTTTAAAACAACATTCTAGTAAATTGTATGTTGTGAAGGTTCACTTCAGCCTAAGTGGTGAGGAGAATATCCTTTGAAGTGTTCCGGAACAACAACTAATTATTAGTTAAATTCCTACTGATGATGACCACATAGTGGTCGAAATACGTATTTAGTAATTTACATATTTTTTGTGGTTAAGGGTTTTTATTTAATTTTATTTAAACTGTGCCACAGTGTTCCTAAGATTATTATTATTATTAAGGGATAGTACTATGCAATCCTACCATATAAATGCCCCACTGACGCTATCTCTGCGTCGGGCCCGGAACCTTTCGGCCGACCCTCGTATATCTAATTTAATTATTCACGAATGTTTTAAATACAAAACATACACAAGATTTATTTAAATTACATTCTAAAAAGTTCCCCTTTGTTAATTTATAATGTTTCTAAGTGCACCCCAGGCTAGCTGTAAATCATCCTTTGTGTAAAATCGGCGTCCCATTCTTTTGTTCTAATGTAAACTATTTGATGTCTTGCTACAATACGTATTCTCTAGACCCGCTCTATAGGTAAACAAAGTGAATATCAGCGGCAATCACCTTTCTGCACAAAAACTCATAAGTAGATACTCTACCTTTCCTACGAGCGCGAAAAACCGGTTTTCTTATAGGATTTACAATGGAAAATTCTAAGGTCCAAAAAAATCATTTTTGTGAGTTCCAAAGGTCATTTACCCCGGGTGCTCTTACATTCACAGTTCACGTGACTTTAGCTTAACCGTTTTATATAGGAATTCTGGTGCAGTCCGATCCACAATCTTCCCCCACTTTGCCTCATCCTCTCCATTTAAATAAAAATGTGCATTCATTAAAATGCTTTACTACACATTGCACTTACATACCTTGATTTTATATACTCTAACATACATATTTTTAATATTACATATATTGTATCGGTTTATCCGAATTAACATACACTACACACATATCGATTGCTTATATCTAAGTTAACATTCTTTAGAATAACATACCTTAATACTTACTACATTAACAAATAACAGCACATTTACAATAGGATTGGAGGTACTAATTCAATTAACATATAATATATTCTACACGTATTACATATAAATTAACATTTTATTTAGATATTTACATTTATTTACTAGATGAACATATTTACACTTACATACTACATGCATGAATTGGAGTAATTTATTATAATTTAAACTGCCTCCTCAAATTCCATGCTATCTATGGAAACGATCTATGGGTAATGTCCTGTATGATCCTGATATTAAATATCTTTTATCGTCGTGTGAACTTAAGGCTATTTTATCTTGAATGTTTGTATGAACATGATGTTTAGATGAGTGGATCAAATTTTGTGAAATTAACTTTTCTTTATACTCGTCTACACAACGAACAAAGTCCTCAAATGTGATATGGTTTTTAATGGCAGATTTTTTAATTCCCTTGACTTTTTTAGTTACGCCGAAATTAAAGAGAGCCGTTAGCGGTATAGAAGTATCTTCTTGTATACGCAAGCGTTCAGCTTTCTCCTCTTCCAATGTTTTGTAAACCTTCGTTACATACATTTTGGATCTCAGCCCGATAAAGTTGGTCATAATCCGTCCATTGTTCTCATCTTTCATCATTCCCAATACTTTTTTATTTACTAGAGGAATTTTGTAGATGTTATCTTGTTGATAGTCTAAAGTATCAAAATATTTGTGACAGTCCCGCCTCATAGCCTCATAGGATCATGGTTTATTATTTTATAGATAAGGCTATCGGTATCGGTGTATAGAACAGTACAATCCTTTCCAAAGGTAGATAATATGTAGATAATTATGTATTTATAATGAAAATCATAGATAGTGAGTTTAGATAAATCTAGTACACACATCCCCACGTACATAGGTTTATTAAAATATATTTTTGATTTAAGTAATTCTATTAGCACTAGGTTTTCCTCAAAGACTGTTAGGTTTTCGAATAGGGGATTGGATATACGAGCTTCGACACCGTACCTACCATCCCAATTTTGAACAAGTTTAATATTACAATGCTTCCGTTTGTTCTCCATTGTTTTGCCAAAAACTGCATTATTCATCAATTTGAACAAATTTTTCTCAAATTCACTCTTCACTTTATATGTAAGTCAATATATTACTTTAACCAACAGCTTTGTTTAAATTTAAGTATCCTATGTATAGTTTTTAATTTAAAACCATTTAACAACACCTGCTTCAGATTCCTGTAGAGGATTACATATTTACATTTTGAACTTAACGTAATCATTAATTTAGTACTGTGGCTCCTTTCCATAGGTGGTTTACCAGTTTTGGATCAATATGCTCGGGGCAAAAGGGAATGTCTTTATGTACGTCATGCATGTGGTCGGGATACTCCAAATTGACTTCCAAGATATAACCTTCAGGAGAATCGTCAGGAATTAAAGTTACATTAATGCTGGTGTCACCTCATCGAAAGTCTCCAAACGGAAGAGGTTGACTCATGACTCATCCATACTGGTGGGTAATCATGTGTTACTTTTTGCAGAAAGTTGAGAAACCAAAATGCAACGTTTCGTGGAATTAATAAAAAATTTTGCCACTCTACTTGGACCGGTGCAACATTACATTAGCAATGAACAAATTGATGAAGGTTTACATTTATGCAGGGTTGGAATAAATAGAATCTATAAAGCAATAGAAAAAGCAGTCTGTTGGTGAGAAACAACAGTTTCTCGCATCGATTGCAAACATCAAAACCCTGCGTAGCCAAATGAAAGTGGCACAAAAGCGTGGAGAAGGAGTTGGAAACAAAAGAGAAACCGCTAACCATCGTGCCCGTTGAGAGGACTCGATCTCAGCATTTCAAGGACGCATTCATACCGCTGTAATTAGTAATCTCAAACATAAAGATGTAAAGACCTTTTAGCCGATAGCAAGAGTGTTTTCAAAAGAAGAATTCATACTACACTTGAGCAAAATGAAGTTATTAAGCTAAACACGGCCTTTTGCGGCGTATTTGAAATTACATCCGGTTCTTAAGTTAAACATGAGTATAAATATTTTACAATTTCGAACGTTGCAATATTTCAGCACAGATCTGGATAGGTGGTTTGATGATAATGTTATCAAACCAATAACATCAGAGCTAGAAGGCTTCCAAGAACGTGATAGTGGGTGGACATTGAAAAGCATATATAATTTAGGTATTAATATAAATATATCGAACTGCCACCTCAAATACAACGTAAACTGGCATGTATTAACATAAGGAATAATGACCAGGCATGTTTTGCATGGTTTATAGTATCTGCACTTTACCCTGTCGCTCATGGTCCTCAAAGATTCTCGAAAAATCATCATTATTCATCTATATTAAATCTAAAAGGTATCCAGTTTCCTATGACAATAAACAAAGTTACACATTTTGAATCTCAGAATGATATATCTGTAAATATATATACCCTTAAACTAAACAACAATAAATTTACAACCGTTCCCTTGTTTATATCAGATTAGAAAAAAATAAACATGTCAATCTCTTGATGATTAATAACCAGTACTATGGTGATGGTTTGGAAATCTATGAACCCACAATTGAACCGTTTAATTCTCATTATGTATGGATCAAGGATTTAAGTCGATTAGTGTCTTCTCAACTTAGTTCTGAAACATTTTTGTGATCGTTGTCTCCACTACTTCACTAGAGAGGAAAAATTAATAAAGCATATCGATGATTGTAAAATGAAATAATTGTGCGTACCTCGGTTGAATACAGAAGAAATAAAATTCTCCGTTTTAGAAATTTTCGAAATAAAGTTAAAGTTCCATTTGTAGTATATGCCGATTTAGAATGTCTTTTGAAGCCCACTGGGGACGCTCAATAATATCAAGAACATATACCGTGTACAATGGAGCTATGACAGTTTGCTGAGGACGTTGAAACAGTTTTTGTGTCCGTATGATATAACCCTATTAACATAGCACCAGGAAGCTGATTTCATAGCTGCAACGCATTGTTATATCTGTGATAAACTATTTAATGTTGGAGATATAAAAGTTCGTGATCATAATCATTTTATGACAACCAATAAGTATAGAGGCCCAGCACATTCGGATTGTAATATAAATCATCAAGACTCTTGAACAATTCCCATCGTTTTTCACAACCTAAGTGGTTATGATTGTCATTTTATAATTAAAGATATTGCGGTTAATCTAGACGGTCGTATAGAGGTACTTCCTGTAACTAAAGAAAAGTATATTTCTTTCACTAAATATATTCCTGAGAACTTGGTTAACTTTCGATTTATTGACAGTTTTCGCTTTATGAGTTCATCTTTAGACACACTTGCTTTATTTTTGACTGATTATTTACTGTTAAAAAGTCGATTCTCCCATTTAATTGATGAACAGTTTCAATTATTGACTCGAAAAGGTGTCTATCCATACGATTGCATTGATTCTGTTACAAAGTTTAACAATACCTGCTTACCTAGTCGGCAGCAATTTTATAATACACTAGAAGATAAGGCAATCTTTGTCAAACAGTATGCGCATGCCCAGAAAGAGCGGGCGGCATTTAACATTCAGAACTTGGGTAAATATTTTGATTTATATCTGGAAACTGATGTATTGTTGTTGGCAGAAGTTTTTGAATAATTCCGATCAAGTTGTCACTCCACATACGGACTTGACCCCGCCCACTATTATACCCTACTTGGATATACCTGGGATGCGATGCTAAAGCATACTGGTCAGGAACTAGAGGTATTAACAGACATAGACCAACTCTTATTTATTGAAAAAGGTATACGTGCAGGTCTTAGTTAAGTATGTTCAGAACGATGTGCTTCTGCTAACAATTAATATTTGCCCACTTATGATTTTTCCAAACCTGCTGAGTATCTACTGTATTTCGATATAAACAACCAGTATGGGTGGGCCACTAGTCAACCTCTTCCGTTTGGAGACTTTCAATGACACCAGCATTGATGTAACTTTAATTCCTGACGATTCTCCTGAAAGTTATATCTTGGAAGTTTATTTGGAGTATCCCGACCACATGCATGACGTACATAAAGACATCCTTTTTGTCCGGAGCATATTGATCCGAAAACTGGTAAACCACCTATGGAAAGGAGCCACAGTACTAAATTAATGGCTACGTTAAGTTCAAAATGTAAATATGTAATTCACTACAGGTATCTAAAGCAGGTGTTGTCAAATGGTTTTAAATTAAATAGTATACATAGGATATTTAAATTTAAACAAAGCTGTTGGTTAAAGTAATATATTGACTTAAATACAAAGCTTCGGAAACATGCAAAAAATGAATGTGAGAAAAATTTGTTCAAATTGATGAATAATGCAGTTTTTGGTAAAACAATAGAGAACAAACGGAAGCATTGTAATGTTAAACTTGTTCAAAATTGTGATGGTAGGTACGGTATCGAAGCTCGTATATCCAATCCTCTATTCCAGAACCTAACAGTCTTTGAGGAAAATCTAGGGCTAATAGAATTACTTAAATCAGAAATATATTTTAATAAACCGATATATGTGGGAATGTGTGTACTAGACTTATCTAAACTCACTATCTATGATTTTCATTATAAATACATGTTATCCACTTTTGGAAAGTATTGTAGTGTTCTATATACCGATACCGATAGCTTTATCTATAAAATAATAAACGAATGATCCTATGAGGTTATAAGGCAGGACTGTCACAAATATTTTGATACTTCAGACTATCCACAAGATAACATCTACAAAATTCCTTTAGTAAATAAAAAAGTATTGAGAATGAAGATGAGAACAATGGACGGATTATGACCGACTTTATCGGGCTTAGATCCAAAATGTATGTGACGAAGGTTTTCAAAACATCGGAAGATGAAGCTGAACGCTTGCGTATACAAGAAAATACTTCTATACCGCCAACAGTTCTCTTTAATTTCGGTGTAATTAAAAAAGTCAAAGGAATTAAAAAATCTGTCATTAAAAACTATATCACATTTGAGGACTTTGCTCGTTGTGTAGACGAGTATAAAGAAAAGTTAATTTCACAAAATTTAATCCACTCATCTAAACATCATGTTCATACAATCATTCAAGATAAAATAGCCTTAAGTCCACACGACGGTAAAAGATATTTAATATCAGGATCATACAGGATATTACCCATAGGTCATTTCCATAGATAGCATGGAAATTGAGGAGGCAGTTTAAATTATAAAAAATTACTCCAATTCATGCATGTAGTATGTAAGTGTAAATATGTTCATCTAGTAAATAAGTATAAATATCTAAATAAAATGTTAATTTATATGTAATACGTGCAGAGTTATATATTATATGTTAATTTTTTTAAAATTATTTTTGTATATTATTGAATTGGTACCTCCAATCATATTGTAAATGTACTGTTATTTGTTAATGTAGAATATAGGTATGTTATTCTAAAGAATGTTAACTTAGATATAAGCAATCGATATGTGTGTAGTGTATGTTAATTCGGATAAACCGATACAATATATGTAATATTAAAAATATGTATGTTAGAGTATATAAAATCAAGGTATGTAAGTGCAATGTGTAATAAAACATTTTAATGAATGCACATTTTTATTTAAGTGGTAAGGGTGTGGCAAAGTGGGGGGAGATTGTGGATCGGACTGCACCAGAATTCCTATATAAAACGGTTAAACAAAAGTCACGTGAACTGTGAATGTAAGATCACCCGGAGTGAATGACATTTGGAATTCACAAAAATGGTCTTTTTGGATCTTAGAATTTCCCATGTTAAACCCCATAAGAAAACCAGTTTTTTTGCGCTCGTACGAAGGTAGCTTATCTATTCTCATAACATCTACTGGTGTGGCTGTTGTTTGAATTAGAACCGCTGTTCCTGATTTGCTGTACAGCGTACATCTATCAACACTACTATACGATTTTTTCTATATCTATCTATTTTTCACACTAATGTAAGATTTGATAGCTGGCTTACGCTTCGTTAGTTGAGAGGTCCTAGAGACGTCGCGAATCTTCTTCGAGAGGGTTGATTGTGGTGGGCCGAGAGGAGCCCCGTTCGACAGAAGTTTTACGTGGTATAGCCCTGGTTTTGCGACAGAAAAATGAAATGTTTTCGGTAAAAACGCGTATTTTTGGCAATCATTGATTCTGTGGTCACGTCCGAGGTTACGCGAGTTACGTTTCGGGCATTGGGAGCGGTCTTTTTAAAAACTTCTTGTAACAACTTTATTTTTTAAACAGAAATTACAATGGAATTTTGACAAACTCGATTAATTATTCTAAGTAGAAAATTTAATATTAATTGAATTTAATTGAGGGCGAGTAGCCTAGGTAAACAACAATGTTAAAGCTGAAATACTCAAGACTGACTGACTGATCTGGGGTTTCCGGGGTATTTATGTTGTCCCCGCCCCTCACATGTCTGTGGGAACTTGCAGAGCTTATGTCTGCTTTTTACATTCATTATACAATGTAACAATCTTAATTTCTAAGTAATTGCAATTTCTTAACCGTCTGTGACGTGCACCTGCAGTATCCCTTACGTCTGCAATACAATGTATTCACATCCGTTCTCACAACTTGCTTGTAAACTTTCAATAATCTTTAATTATCTATCCTTGAGATACAATGTTGCATCCAACTTAAGTTTCTTTATAATTTTCTAATAATTCTTATCAATTGTACTCATATATATATGGGGGATATGTAACTCGCGTAAACAGGAAACGATTTTTCTAAATACAAGAGCAGAACGTGCCGTGCGAGAGAGCTGGCGGGGTGTCGTCATCTACGAGTGCATGAAAGGAAGAACCTTGGGTTGGCTTCCAAAATTCGCTACGGAGCTCTACAAAATACCTAATATATAAGGAAAGACTCGATAATCGGATTAGGATCTGAATTCGGCGTCGTTTTGCCGTAAGAGGTCTACATTTCTACAATTTGTAAATAAAGTTGCTGGAATTTTTTAAAGTTTGATAAAAATTGGGTTGCAAATGCTATTGGATGCGGCCGAAGTGTTACCATCAAAATCTGAAAAACAGAATTAAAATCTAAATTACAAAATACG
This sequence comes from Platerodrilus igneus, assembly GCA_036346225.1. NCBI lineage: Eukaryota > Metazoa > Arthropoda > Insecta > Coleoptera > Lycidae > Platerodrilus > Platerodrilus igneus. Next base: position 1,024,761 of record JARFIW010001719.1, on the reverse strand, counting down.
TGGCTATAAAATGCCAAATATATATTTCTTTCCCTACCTTAGCCGTAAGTGAAACTTAGGTCACTGAGACGACCTTCCGTAAGTTGCATTTACTAGGATGACTGTGAAGCGCGACGTAAATTTTTATTTACTTCCTTTGGAACGTAAGTGATTGTCATCCAAATGAAAGAAGCCATGGCTACAAATCCATGGTTACGGGTCTGAGCCTACATGAAATAGTTCTTTATTCTTATTTGAATTTTAAACTTAATTTAAGGGCATTTTTAATGATTTTGAATTTAGAGGTAGGGAAAAAATAATCTATATACCGATTAACGTAAGGGATTTACGGTGCCTCGACATTTTGCAGCCCTCGCTTCGTTCGGGCTGCGAATCGTCTCGTTACCGTAAATCCTACTTACGTCCCTTAGTATGTAATACACTATTAAGTCTTAAAAAATCTACTACGACTATAAATATGTTCCAATTTTTGATATGGGGAGACTACTTTTAAAGAAAAATTACTTAATTTTGTCGACGGGCGCGGACAAACGCAACCGAATAGTTACAATAGGTCAAAAAATTTTCAGTAAATTGAAGTATTTTTACATGACGTTCAAAAATACAAGCGTGAAATATTCAACATTTTGACAAACGTCCTGGACGATAGCTCAGTGCTAATGCTTTCAGATAGCATGAACGGGATTTCGGGTTCGATACCGAGGCCGTTCAATTTGTTTTTAACTTTTCAAAGGACAACTGACGTCATCTATTTTACAGAAGTTGTCACGATCGATTTTTTCAGAACTTTTTAGAAGAAAATCGTGCAGGCGTCATATTCAGTTAAGTTACGCATTTGGTAATTACCCGTCTTTCAATTTATTGAATTCAAGTTATCACGCTATTAAATATTTGGTACATACTGGAGGGCTTAAAATTCATTTTATATACGATTTCTATACTGTTCCATATAGGTGTCTTAATTTTTGAGGAAACTTATTAAAAATTCCTGAAGGTCGACTTGCGGACACGCATGAAAACGCTTAAAGCTAAATTTTCTGCCATCCCTGGGACGTTTCCGAGTTCGTTAACGGATAAATACGAAACAAACGGTTTGTTGCTATCCGTTGAACATACACATCTGTCAAATAAATTCGAAGTATAGAAATACGAATTCGTTGTTTTTCTCTTGTAGTAAAGCATGATAATGTTACAGAGTACCATGCTAGCAGACTATCATTCCAGGCATTACAGAAAAAGAATTCTGGCTTGGTAATACTTGTAACTTAAGAAAAATTATTTAAATTATATTAAATTTGACATACGCTTTTCCTCACGGAATCGTATATATTTAGTCTTTTAAAAGTACACCTGACATTACCATCACTTTTTGAAAGAAACACGAAGGTAGGGGGTACGTGCGGCAAAATATATTTTAGAACATTTGATTATGGAACGTAGATTTTTAAATCTCACAAGTCTTCCCACTCTTTCTAATTTAAATTAATTCTTAAACGTAGAATAATTGCATGCTTTAATACAATAATAAAATCGTCAATGTTAGTGTGGCTATGACCTTTAAATAATTGGTTGAGCGCGAAACGCGAGAACGCGTTGGCGAACCACAACTTAAAATAGCCCAAAATGTATATCGTTATACCGGTAGCCACGAGCGTAAGCGCATACGATGCCGTCAAAGCCATACTGGACAAAAATGGTCTGCATGGAAATGGTTTCTGAAGCGAAAGAGGTTCGAAGGACGAAAGGGGTTGCGGAGCTAAAGAACTCCCAAGCCGAAAGAACTCCTGGGACGAAAGGAAATTAGTCTCCTAGAGACTGAAAACCAATCCTAGTACACTTTAAATATATAACAAATGTTACGAATATATTGTAAGAGGAATCTTGACGTTTAGCCTATGCCAAACTAGGTAGTAATCTTGAAAACACACACACATGCGCACGTACGCATGTACTCTCGCACGCACGCACGCACGTACGCACGCATCGATTACTTTATACCTTCTAAGGTTCTATTATTAGAATTAGATAAATTAAAAAGCTTTCAAGCTATATTTACACGTATGTGGGTTGTGTTATATTCAGGCGCTACAACACCTTTATAATGAAAACCTATGTGTCGTTTTAAACACAACTGTATCTGTATCATTTTACGCCTGCGCGTGAAACTAACGTGTGGCTGTTTAAAACAGCGACAAGATTCTAAACCTTTTCGAAGGGCGTGCAATCTGAGAATTGCCGCGTAAATTTAGTAACATGGTTGTTGATTAGTTCTCAATGCGATTTCTTCTTTGATGGTTCGTGAAAGGCTTGCTTTTAATTATTCGTAATACTCTTTATTTGCAGCGCTAACTTAGGAACGATATAAAATTTTTAGTTAATTTGAAACAGGTGTTGATTGTAATGGCCTTCTAAATAAAGATGAAATATCAAGTACACGTTTGATTATTAAATGGAAACTGAAGATATTGGATGTAAACATCATTAATCACAAAGAAGTTTAATTGATCTTTCATCGTTACTTTTTGGTAAAGTAGTTTCACCGCGTATCGTTTATTTCGATTAATAAAGTAAGTCAATTTTTGTGGCTGCTAATTTCTTGTTTAAGATCTGAATTGGTACAAGTATGTTGGTGTAGGTTTAATACCTCATTTAGTTGAAGTATTGAGTAAATGCAGGTTTAAGTATTCAATGTTTTAGAATTTCATACATTGTTGTTTGTTATTTGTTTAATGAATTAGTTTGTCAATCCATTTTGAAGATATCGTGTTCAGCAATACTGTATATCCACCCCGTCCACAGCTATGCCTCTTGCATGTAGGGGCGTTCTCGCTGCAGGACTATGTACCTCTCCTCTCGTATGTTGTTCTATCTTTCTGTCGGAGTATTAAAGGTAGTGGCGCATTCACTTTCCCCCTTACATCGGTTACTTAACCAAGTAGACAACAATCTTATGACCATCCTTGAGCCTTCTGCAGTGGTCATGCTCGAACTATGTCCTGGTATCGCTTGTATCTTCTATCTAATGTCGTTTACGATCTGTCACCTCGACTATTTTGTGGTAGGTAGTATGTCTTGACTTACCGAAAAAAAGATCGTTAAAAGGGGTTTCAATTCCATTATTATCCTCACGGAGGTTTTAAACTGTATAGGATTCTTTGTAACATATGGCTGTGAATTCGTTTACGCTACAGATCAAGTTATTAGTTTTAAGTTGATTGCAAAATCTTTACCAATTTTACCTTTTAATGTTTCTAGATCCAAATTGCTCCAAATCATGTTCATATCGTCACAAAAAGAAGTATTTTACTATTTGCACTTAGACTGATTACATCGTTTATTAATATGAGAAACAAAATGGGACCGATGTCAAATCCCTGTGAAAAGATTTGCTTATGCTAACTACAGCCTTCTATTATGAAGGAAGGATGTAACCACGGTAAAGAATTCTACGAATTCTATAATTCTCTAGCTTTGTTATCAAAATGTTATTTCTAACACAGTCAAACAATTTTGAAAAATTCAGAAAAATAACAATAACGGATGAGTTGCTATTTAAACTTGAGAAAACTTGGCTTAGCAGTAAAAACATGGTATCGCTCGCTCGTACTGCTATTTGATAAAAAGCCAAGCTGTCTGCTACTTATAATTTTATATTTTTGTAGAGATGAGAACTGCCTTGGTTTGACTGTTTCCCAAGTAACTATGAATCTGAGAAAAACTACAAAAGTTCTATAATTACTAGCGCTATATTTATAAGTAATTAATTATGGAAGTTTATGTTTTTTTAAGTTGGTAGATAGCAGAATGGTGTTATAGGTAGTTGATCTTCCCTTCTTGTTTGTAGAATCGTTTGGCAACAAGTCAGTTTGTTGGCAACAAGTAGAAAATGAAAAACTATAACGGATATCACCGAATGATATTAGCTCATCTTTTTGATTTTTATGATTTGTGTTAGCAGTTCTAGGCATTTTGAATTTGAGTCACGTCCTATCCTACTCGAAAGTAAATCTGAAGTATCTGAAATGAGTGGTATTGACTGGCTTGAAATAGGAAAATCTTTAAAAACTTTTTAAACTGGATACAGAACACTAAAATAGCATAGTATAGTTGTTCAAAGTGCTATTTGAAATAAGTATTTAATTAAAGAGGTGAACGTTTTCATTGCTTCAGAGGAGCAGTTGATTTTTCACAAGATGATTTGTTTTTTGTCTATAGAATTGTTTGCCAAAAAGTACAATCTATGGGCAAGGAGTTCAAAATAAAATCTGTAACACAAATGACTGAACGACATTAGTTCACCTTTTTAAAGCTTATAATTTGTGTTAACTGTTTTCATCACTTACTATTTGAGTGGCGCCTCTTCCCACACGCTAGTAATCGGAGGCGACTGAGAGGATAGGTTAGTGATTCGTTTCAAATAAGAAAGAAATCTTTCGAACCTTTCTGAATTGTATACAGAACACAAAAATAGTATAAATAGTATAAATAAATATGCACTTACATTCTACAACCTAAAAATAAAACCGTGTTGTTAATATCTTGAACGTTTATTACAATTGATTTATTTAGATTAGCTTTTTTTTTCATTTATATTTCAAGAATTCAAGATGCGAGACAAACACCAGACCGAATCTACATAAGTTACTTAGAAATTCCTACTCTGGAAAATGATAAATTCATTCTAGATTTATAAGAAGTTCAAATAATTTCACTTTATCTAATTTTAGTAGTATCTAATGAATATAGAATTGCGTTTAAATTGCCAAAAGATTAAATTATAAATCTATTAAAATTCCGCAATTGTAAGGAAATAAATTAAAAACGTGTGGAAAATTGCATTTTTATTTTTATCGAAATTGTGTATATGGAACACGCAATAAATTATGAACGTGCATGAGGAGGTTTTGAAAGTTTTATAGAGGCCCGAAGCAATTAAGTTTGCGAGAGATAATAATAGCTACTTCAAAAAATCATAATACTCTAATAAACACCGGGAAACATTTCTTACGGTTAATGATTAAAGATTTTCGATGTTAATGAATTGTATGGAATTAGTACGCGTAAATATCGTAGTTGTGGTATAGATTCTTGACAGAGCCCGGTGTCTTTAAGTTTCTTTGGTGCCCCTGTTTCTTAAAGTGGAACAGTTTCTTATACTAATCAAACCTTAAAAAATATATTACACATCTAATAATAAAAATAATACAAAGTATACATTAAATACAGTATTTTTACTTTAAGCAGTGTGTTCTTGCTATAGTTTCCCTAAAGACGGCAATCAATTTATGTAGGTCTATATTTTCAATGCTGAGAAGAGCAAGATTGATTAGATGTTCTTTGCCTATCGATTTAAATCCACGTGGACTGTCACCGTGAGTAAAATAACCCCTCATCTAGCATTTCCCGTGAATATAAGCAACGGTTTATCCAATCCCTAGAATAAGTTGTTCGTTATCTACAAATTAAACAGAACTTGACATTTAAAAATACGCAGGTGTTCAATCTTACACGACCGTTTTAAATATATTTCCACGATTCAGAGTTCGACGTATTTTCTACCCTCCTGATATATTTGCTTGTTGTTTTGCCTTGGTATCATTGACCTTTCCACGTTTTAATGCATATTATACACCATAATCGTTCAATTAAATACAAATTAATTAATTAATTAATGACATTGGTTTCTACGATTTAATTTCTTTGCAAACCTACTTAAATTTCATTAATTATTTATAAAATTTCGTTAATACTTGATATTTAAAAATGAATTAACTAATACAAATTTCGCACGTAATTACTGGTTGTTCCGTTATACAGGGTGTTTTGAAATTGTTTCTTTTATATTTATTTTTGACTTTTTAAAACCACTATAATATATATATATATATATATATATATTGTTGTGTTCCTCTCGCCCCTACGCTTGGGTGCACATAAATGTTGTGATTAATTCCGCCCCATGGTTGGGCAGCCCATAAATGTTGTGTTAATCGAGCCCCACGATTGGGTATGTCATAAATGTTGTGATATACTTACCCCACGGCTTGGGCGTACATAAATTTCTGTGATATAACCCTTATGTTGCTCAAACACTTGTGGAAATGTTAATTTATAATTTTCTTTTGCCTCGACTAGCTGATTCAATTAAATAAAGCAATTCCACAATACACAGTATAATGATTAAATATTTACAACTTTTTCCCTTTTTAAATATCTTCTCCCTTTTTGAATTATTTACATCTATTAGATTTTTAGAAAATGAAGCCAGCAAAACGAGCTTTTGTATTACCTTTAGAGATCTATTGAAACGTTTCAAGATGTCTATAATTTTTCATAAAATTTATCCAGAAACCCCTTTTTGTCGGCTCTTACACTTTAAATTATTATTGAGATAAAACAGTTTTAAAAATAAATCATATCAAAAATATCTGACCTGAAGTGGTTTAGTAGGCTCTACATTCCTAAGAATTGAAGTCGATATACAACCAAATTAATATCCCAATCGTTATTGCAATAAAAGGTTTTTCATTTCCACAATAGAATATTTACCATCAATTTGCTTGAACAGGCAGCATTCTCCAAAGACTCGTATCCAAAAATTGTATTTCAGATCGTACTTGATCGTTATTTAAAGTTTTAACAGGAATAGTAACATTACTTTGATTGTAATTTAAGATTGTACTGGTAGTTTTCGGATGTTAATCGCGATGATAATTAAGATGGTAATTAAGAGTCCTGTTTTATTTATTATCAGAAATGGTATAATTTCCTAAATCTTATCTACTTACGTGTCAGAAGTACGGCTCTCTTTGCACAATTATACACTTTTTAAAATAATTTTCACTTAACTTTTCACGTAAATATTTATCACATTTAAGTATAGTGACTGCCCAGTTTCAAAAGTATACTAACACAATATTCAATTGTTAAGATATTTATAGGATCGGCCCCCTTTAATTTCTGATTCGTTGACTCCACGTGCTGGGCGAGACCAAGTGTATTATCACTTGTTATTTTGGGAATTTTACCAGTTGTCTAGTTTAATAGCATGACGCGATGCTCACTTTGTCACGTAAATTCTTATTATACCTATGCATGTACTTCAGAAATTCCAGGAATCTTCATTCAATCGATCACGCCGTATTGTTTGTTGGCCTTATTCTAATTTGAATCAAATAAATTTGGTGTTTGTTTATTTTCTAATAAATTGGTTTTTTGAGCAAATGTGATACTTTTAAATCACGTACGCTTTTCAAATAATGCATAGTTTCTAAGTGCGTTTAAGATGATATGTCCACGCACTTTTTGAATATTTGTCTAGCCAATTTATGCAGGTTTTTCACTGATTTAATTTTAATGCGTTTCGTTACCTTTTCAAATTCTTATCTTTGCTCATAGCTACTCTTGGATATCTGTTTAATCGCTTGTACTGCTATATACAGTGTGCTCTCAACTAATAATATTTATAATGACCTATTTACTCTTCTAATATCTGTAATTCTGTGCTTCTGTTACTTGGGAGTTTCCCTTGTTTATTCTACGACCCCTATGATTTAACCTACCCCTAAATTAACCCTACAATTACAGAAATATATATATATATATATATATATATATATATATATAACTCAAATTTAGACCAGGGTAGAAAATTAATTAACGACATTAAATCATTTTAATCACCGTGTGTAAGGAAGCTTTGGGAAAAAGTACGCGTAATTAAAGGCCTACTGTGAAGATTTAAATCATTCAATTAGAAGGTAGGGTTTGTATAGAATTTTATTAGATAATACGCGTTATTAAAACGTGGAGCATACAAATTTATTCGTTTCATTAAAAATAAGGGATTTAAATTATTCACTAGACGCTTTCTATAAAAAGAAGCAGAATTAAAATGTTCAACTTGTATGTAATTTAATTATTCCAAGTAAAGAAACAAATAGAAATTACGTGCAAAATTTATATTAATTAATTCAAGTTTTAAGTAACGAGTATTAAACAAAATGTACAAATAATAATTAATATTTAATTAGGATTCACTAAAAATTAAAGGGTAGAAGTCAATGCCTTTCATTATTATTTTAATTGGAGTTAATTGAACGATTATTAAGGTATAATAGGCATTAAAGCTTTTAGAAAACCCAATAATACCAAATATGAAACGCGTTGCTAGCATACAAATATATCTAGAAAGTTAGACTACGTGGAATATTCAAATCGTAGAAGTGTTATTTAAAATGTTACGATTGAACACCTGCGTATTTTTAAATGTCAAATTCTAATAAATTCGAGCTGATAAACATGAAAATTCTGCGTATATTACAAACGGTCGGATAAACCGGAGCTTATATTAACATATGAATCCACGTGAACTGAAATAACCGATAGTAAAAAATATCGATTTGCACCACTAAGGCCAGGTTAGAAAAAGACGGATACAATGCGCAAGGCAGAGACACGGATAATAAAAGGCGTGATTTGAGCTACGTCACTGGGTTTGCGATTGGGTGAAATAAGTTGCAAATATGAGAGGTGAAAACACAACAATTTCTATACAAAATTAATTAGTTGTTGTCGGACGTGTTTGCGAGCCGTGTGAAAATTTCTTAGATTTAACTGGCACGAGTGCAAAAATTTAGTAGAATCGCGTGCCGGACTGTCGAGAAGGGAACAGAAAATGCGAAATTCTGAAAACTGGCCGTCGCGGGACAAAACCGACGTGAAGGCGAGCTATTATATAAACCCGTGTTTATAAGAGTTTCGCTCTCTTAGATTTTCGATTTTGATTCAATACTTTAAACAGTTTGCTCTTATATTTTGGTGATTATTGAATACTTTAAAACAGTTTGCTCTTTACGTGCTACGATACAAGTTATTATGCATTAGTGCACTTAGAAAAGAAGATACAAGGTAATAAAGTCTAGTTATATTTGCGAGTATTACTGTACCAATTATCCAAATTTGTAACGATAAATGAATAAACAAAAGTAGGCAGTTTTGGGTATAGCGGGAAAGAAGTATGAATTTCAGTGCTATTTTTCGGGAGCGAGTAATCAAATGTTATTAGTAAACGTGATTGGATCTACAAACAAGATTTAGATATACATAGATGCGTTCCTGAGAAGCCCTGAAACTTTTTAAACAAATGGTGTTGTAGATGAATTTTAAAAAGCGTTCAGAATCTGAAGCCGTAAACATAAACCAGCTGGAATGGTGGAATTAGCAAGGACGATGTACATTGAAGCCACGAGTGCAGTAACCTTCAGGTAAATGATACAATTTTGTTCGAACTTTGATGTTTTGGTGTGTGTTGGATATCTTTATAATTTGTTTGATAAAAAAATGGACAGTGGTGAATTTGTATAAACAACAAATTTTGAATTTTAAGGTAAAATTTTCTTGTTTAAGTAGAAAGGAGTATTTAGCAGTTTATGTTTTGATTATGATGAAAATTTGGGTCTGTCTTTGAGCTCAATTAGACTCACCTGTTTAATTAACGTAAAGGGGTGGGAGATGCTCCCTTTTATTCAGACTTAGGTCTGCACATATTGTAACTTAATTAGTATGCATCCTACCTGGACTTTAATTCTGGATGCAAATTAAAAATGATGACAAAATTTGAAACTTGAAATTTTATGATACTGAAATTTATGCTGAAAATTAATTTTGAAATTTTAATGTATTTTGAATATTGATGTAAATAGAGTTAACGTTGATGTTTGTGGTAGGAATGTGTTTGTTTTTTTTATGAATGAGGATTGAAAGTTTTTAACTAGGTGAGCAGCCGAGGCAGAAAGAGTAAAGAGGCGATTATCAGAAGAGATTCAAAAGGTCGAGAATCACAGCAAATCTTGACGGCCCAACGTTGGTGCTCGAATGTTTTTTTTACTCTGGTGAGGTTTTTTGGTGGGTTTCACAGCAATATATATATATATATATATATATATATATTGCTATGGTAAGAGGGTTATTTAGGGGTACGTTGCGTCATAATGGTCACACAATACATGTAAATAGTACTAGAAGTTAGGAAACTACATTTATTTAGCATGAAAAATACGTAATTTGCATATTATGCAAAGAGCAAACATTTAGCGCTCTGTATAAAGATCGCAATTGACTTAAGTAATACCGGGAAGCATATCCTTCAACAATAAATACACATTCAGCAAAAGAAATAATTCTACACGCAATCAAACTTGTCTTAAACCAAAAAGCATTCATAAATTGTAAATACATACGCAGTAAATGCAGTAAAGGCTAGGGAATCATGATACAATCCCCATTAAAATTAAACATGCAATAGTGAAAGGAAATAGCAAAGAGCTCTGATAATAAACGCATTTTTTGAAATAAATACGTTTTGGAAACGCAGGATGTAAACAGAAATATGTCAATTTACGTCATTTCATCTACGTGATTTTTCGACGTGGAGTTTATACAAAACTCAAGGTATTATCTAGACAAACAAAAGTCATAAGTTAAACTACATGCCAAGGCGAATTAGAAATTCCTATAATAACATCAAAACAGACGGTCAAGAATAAATACATAATAGAAATCCACTGGTATCCTACGTGACCAAGACATCGTTCCGGCGAACTATTATCAGACGTATACCTGTAAAAGCCCAAAGTATTCAGAACATCCTAGGCTGATCGTAAACTTTGAACAAACAACGCCGATAACCAATGAATTTTAGATGGGGCGTTGCTTATATAACACGCGAATTTTATAAGCAGGCAGTCTTCATTTAAACAGAGCACAGCCCACATCATTTATAGTCAAGAATTTACGCAACGGGTGAATATTAAAATTAAAATAATTAAATATTTGTAAAAGTGGTGTTAGAAAATTTTAAAGTAAATAATAGTGAGACATAAATGAGACAACTTTTGCCGTTTGCTGGAAAACGTGAGTAAAAGTTTATTAATTAATTAATTTTAAATATTTATAATTTAGGGCTTTAAGTGAGATTACGAAAATCTAAGTAAATCTAAGTAATTTTAAGAAAGTCTAAGAAAGACAGGGCAAATCTAAATAAATCCAAGTAATACTAAGAAAACACGAGAACTCTAAGTGAGACTACGAAAATCTAAGTAACTCTAAGATAGACTACGGAATAACTGGCTAATACTAAGTAAACTAAGAAAATACTAGATTATTGATTAAACGGGATAAAATTTGGAAACTAAATAAATTGATAATACTGGGAAGAAATCTGAATATAAATATTGGTTTATATCTATGCAAAGGCGCAGAAAACAGAGAATTGTTTTAGGCATTGAATGGAGCAACTCAACTGAAAGTAATATTGGGGTACTGATCCACAGCACGCAGTAGCACATCCAGAGGCGGCAGAGGGGCAGATGGTTAGGTGGCCTTATCTTATAGAAGAAAGCTGTGCATGTATGAATAACTGTAATTAAAATGTAGTCACAGCAAATGGTAGAATTTATTATAACTACTTTGTAACGTAAAGTTTTGTAAGCAGCTGTTTGATTGTATAAATCAAACTTTTATATAGAGTTATCACTTGAGAAATTTTATAAAATAACATTAATTCAAAAGGCGGGAAATCGAGCTTGTTTAGAAATTTTAAGGCGTTTTAAAAATAAATGTAGAAAAACTTACTTGCAGGGTTTTCAACGTAACAAATTCCCCCTAGCAAAATTTAAAGGTCGGAGTAGGAAGCAGAAGCAACGGAGCAAGCAGTATACTAATAAAACAAAGCAAAAGAAAATTTGTTTAAGAAAACTACGGCTTGAAAGACCAGTACTCACTAATAGGAAAAATACAAAAAATCTTACAACTACAAGAAAAACTAGTACACACTAATAGGATAAAATAAAAATCTTACAAAACCACAAAACTCAAGAAGTAACACAAAAGTTTTTATTCGGTTTGAAAGACCAATTCAAGAGGTGTAAAGGTATAGGAAAAGAAAAAGTATAAGGTAGCAATCAACGAGGACAACGATGGAATGGCTTAACACTGCACAAAGTCGTCCCAGGACGGATATGTCTAGTAAAAAACAGTAAAGTTTTCCCCCTTAAGAAAAGAGATTGGTTTCTCGCGAAAAAACCCAAAGTAAGAAAAGGAACAAGGAGGAAAACCAACAGTACAAGCCAATACGAAACAATAACTGTTAAGCCTCAAAGTATGTAAGGGAGCAAGAGAACGCTGGATAGAAAAGTTGAGATACTTCAAGATGTGGTAACAAAGAATCGTATTAAACGAACCACCTTAGAAAAGAATAATTAACTAGGCCTAAAGGTCGACTAAGTTGTGGTTTCCGAAGAAAAGAAAAAGATCTAGAAGCATCTACCACAGGAAGCAGATTGAAAAATGTAACTAAGTTCGTAAGAGAACTAGCAATAAAAATACCAGCAGAGGGATAGGGAAAGGAAGGTGGGCCAAAAGGAATGGAGAAGCTAAACTAAAAAAATAAAAAAACTCTAACCCAAACATAAAACTATAGGTAAGTAGTACCAAAACTTAAGAAAAGAAAAGAACAACTTAAAATATGTATGTGCGCGAGGGAGAGCGGGTGTGTATTGTATGTTATGTATGTGTGTGTGTATAAAGTGTGTATGTATGTGTTGGGCCGCTTTAGTCGCCTCTTACTACAGGCAGGTCGTACCGTGGGAATATTCTAATCCCGGAACCACATGGGGTTGGGGCAAGTACGAGGAGCAAAAACAGAAGGAGAGAAATAAAATCAGTCAGAACAATAAAATCATTAGAAAACAAGAATCGTAAAGTCCATAAATCGTTTGCGCCGCCAGAGGGAAAACGAAGTGAGATCAGGTACGTTAGAATAGTCAGGATGGGCAGGTTTGAGGTCTTTGACGTGCCAGATGCTCTTGGATGGGTGTTACGGTTGGCCGTGGATAGTTTCTTGAGGACATGGGAGCAAATACTTTTGAAGTGTTCGGTTTCAGGAGAAGGATGTTTGGGATCAGACATGCACATGTCGTTTATCTTAGACTGTTGTCCGAAATAATCGCCGGCAAGGATATGTTTACGACCAAACAGAGCAAAGAAAGTAGTACAACCAAGGAGATCATGTTTGGACGTTCGAATGGTGCAGGAAACTTGTGGAAGAGTGACATCCCGGTGACACTGGGACACCGGACATATGAAACATGCATGGCCTTGAGGAAGCGGTTAACACGTTCAGTAGGATTAGCTTGAGGATGATAACGGGCGGTGAAAAGGATTTTTGAATAATACCGGGCACACAAGGTGGTGAACTGACGACTACGGAATTGCGCACCGTTATCTGTGATAAGCTATTGGGGAACACCGAAAAGTAGGAAGACTTGGTCTTCAAGGATTTTCGATACGGATACTGCAGTGACACTACGTATAGCAAAGAACAGAGGAAACCTAGTAAAGTAATCAGCCACTACAAGGATATAGGAATGACCACGAGTGGAACGAGGAAGGGAACCTACTATGTCGCAGGAAATAACTTGCCAGGGATAGGATGGTTTGACCCTAGAAGCGAAAGGACCAGACGGAGATAACTGTTCAACTTTGTGAGCAGCACAAACCGGACAACGTCGAATGTAACAAGCGACGTCAGCTCATAGAGACGGCTTGTAATATTTTTGAAGGAGACGAGCAGAAGTTTTGATTACGCTACAGTGACCGAAAGTAGGAGGATCGTGATGGAAGGATATCAGATTTTACGCTGTTTAGAAGGTGCGACAATTTTCCAATGGGCAGATGGTTAAGTGGCGTTATCTTTTAGAAGAAAGCTGTGTATGCATGTGCAACTGTAATTAAAATGTAATCGCAGCAGGTGGTAGAATTAAATACAATTACTTTGTAATGTAAAGTTACCTAAGCAGCTGTTTGATTTTATAAGGCAAACTTTTTTATATAGAGTAATTACTTGAGAAATTTTATAAAATAACACTAATTCAAATGGCGGGGAATCGAGCTTGCTGAGAAATTTTAGGGCGTTTCAAAAATGAATGCAGAAAAAATTACTTGCAGGGTTTTGAACGTAAAAAATTGTCCCATCAAATCATCCTTTTTGTCACTTTTTGAAAAATTATGTGATGAATGTGAGAGGAGGCCCCAAACGAGACTGTTCCCAGTAGGTCTCTATTACCAGTCTGGTCCAGCAAGCGCAAGCGATATAGGTAACCTTATTGTGAAATTATATAACACGCGAACATCATTTAGTACACATTTTTTCAATTGGAAACTAGTCAAAAGTATGGTCATTTGCCTCTAAACTTGCTGATATCTATTTAACATATGTGATAATGGATAGCTATAAAAAAATGCAAAACCTTACTTGCCACTCACAACCAATAATCCACGCATCTGCAGTCCACTATTTAAACCGAAACACAGCTATAAATTCTGCAAGGTGTTATCGTACAAGTGGGCGGCGTCTGAAAGTATGTAGACTTAGCACTGTTATGTTTAATGTTCACAAGCAAAAGAAATAAAAAGAATGTTTATAAATACACAAATATACAAGTAAAAGTCAAAATAAACAGTTTGTGTCATTTAAAGCACTTTGAAAGTCTTCGGCAGTCTTCGGTAATCTTCGGAAGGCTTCGTGGTTGCACGTGAAACCAAGTGGGAACTTAAATACTAAGTAAACAAATATATATATATATGCGGTTTGAAGAGGTCCAAAGGTCTTCGGTAGACTTCGGAATTCTTCGGAAGGCCTCGAGATTTCTTGGTGAGGCTGAATGAGAGCTTAAATAACGAAAATAAGAAAGTATTTCTAGTTTAAAGAGGTCCAAACGTCTTCGGAGGTCTTCGAGACTCTTCGGAAGGCTTCGTGACTTACTTGTGGAACAACGTGGAGTTATAAAGAATAATGATATACATACAAAAACTACACATTGAACATATATACAATATCAAGAGGTTTGGAAGTTTTCGGTGGGCTTCGGAATTTTTCGGAAATCCTCGGGATTTACTTGTGAGCCTGAGTAAGAGCTTGAATACCGAAAATAAGAAGGTATTTATAGTTTGAAGAGGTCCATACGTCTTTGGTAGTCTCGAGACTCTTCGAAAGACTTAGTGGTTTACTTGTGGAACAACGTGGAGTTATAAAGAATTAGGATATGTACACAGGGACGGTACATTGAACATATATACAACATTAATGGAGTTCAGAAGTCTTCGGTAGGCTTTGGAAGTCTTCGAAAATCTTCGGGTTTTACTCGTGAGGCTGAGTAAGAGCTTGAGTAACGAAAATAAGAAAGTATTTGTGGTGTGAAGTCCAGACGGCTTCGGCGGTTTTCGGGACTCTTCGGAAGTCGTGGTGCCCTAGGCCTCGTCGAGCATGTTATTACTGAATTCCATGGGGGGTGCTACCTCGGAGATACAGCGCACAGATGCATCCGGCGTCACAACAATAGATGACCTCTCGTGACGTTATCACTGTGGGCGCGGCTGGGATGGATTCTTGCCGCAGCCCCTGGGAATGCTAAAGCTGATCTGGTGACGGCGGCAGGGGTGACAGTAGCTTTGGCAGTAGTAGGATGTCTCGGAAGGCACGCCGGAGAACGTTCTGCATCTGTTTCCGGTTGACCTGGTGGTTCGAATGGGGTTTCCTGCTCATTCGTAGCTGACTACTATGAACGAATTAAATGTGGCGTAGCTGGTCAGGTATTAAGCAGGCTATGGAGAGCACTGCTATACGTGCCTCAGGTACAGCGTCGGGCAGGGTGGCGGGTCAAGAATTGAGTAGGCTATGAAGAGCACTGCTATACGTGCCCCAGGTACAGCGTCGGGCAGGGTGGCGGGTTAAGAATTGAGTAGGCTATGGAGAGCACTGCTATACGTGCCCCAGGTGCGGCGGCGGGCAGCGTAACTAGTCCGATTGTTAAGCAGGCTATGGGGAGCACTGCTTGTTGAGGTAGTTCACAGGCTATGGTGAGCACTGTAGTCGAGTTCTTAGGCTATGGTGAGCACAAAGTGTACTGAATTCTGCTGGATTTGCAATCGTATTTATATGCTTTCTTCCACTATGCAAGGTTGAAAAAAAGTTAGTGGAATGGGCATCCAATAGATTTGCTACCTTTTGGGTAGCATAAAAAATGAGTTGGAGATCCCGATTTTCGAGGCTCTTGTTCTATGTTCAGCACGTACACTTTGATATAGGGTAACAAATGTTTTGGGAACAAGCATCAGTTTCTAGCTAGTAAGCAAGTAGATCTAAGCGACTTCTGGCACTACGCTTCTGAGAATATTTACCGTTTACGAGATATAATAGAAATCACGAAAGAAGGCATTTAAGTTATCATAACCACGTATTAAGCTAAAAATTGCAGGTCAATTATACATCTAATTCAAAAATAACAAAACAAATATTTCTATTCGTGAGTTACCGACAAACTTGTTCTTGGACAAATCGTAACGAAGAGGGTTCTCAATAATATTTTATTTTTACACAGGTAGTTGCTTACTGTTCCGTTTATATTGTAAATAATTTACAGCTAAATTTATTTTCCGTTGAGTTTGTTGATTATTTACGTCCGCTTCGGTATATTTAAATTTGTTAGCGTAAAATTCTATGTTTTACTTCAAGCACGTGCCTACAAGTGCCGCGAGTGATAATCTTTGCTATCTGCATGTGCAAAAACATTGTATTAACCTGGAAAACACACGAAGCAAGAGAGTATCGATTTGTCGTTCTTGAAGGCCGCATCACTGCTTATATGTTTAATGTAGAACCGTCAATTAGAAGAACCGTTTTTTTTCAGAACAACCGCTATCGAAATAAATGTGCTTTGCTACACCCGCCAAAAGAAGAGTAGATTTTACATCGTTTTTTCGTTGGCACGGCTACGTAAACAAAAGGTGAGTGCTTGGAGTAACTGTTTGATCTGGTTAAAACCATTAATTATATGTTATTTGTTAATTATCATTTTTCTGTTGTATACATGTCCACTTTTCTTTACCACAGAGCTATTTGGAATTTACCGCGAAAAATTTACATTGGTTCTTCGAGCCGGATGTGAATGTTCAACAAATTCATATAATTAATCATACTGTTTATCAAAGCTTTGCAAGTTGTTTACGAACCTTCTTTGTTATCGCATTCGGCACCAGCATTTTGTACATATTTGTTATCGCAGGAAAGCTATTTAAATCATCGAAAATTCGCTTTGATTTCGTCTGTCCGTTGTATTTATTTAATTTTTAACCATGGCAGAAAAGTTGAAACGTAACTGTTTTTTACGTAATATTGCAATTGATTCGCTGGAGGAAATGTTTGAAATCGCTCGAAAATGTATGGTTGAAGCAGCCTTTTTTGATTTATTTCGGGCATAGTTCGAATCTTTCGAAACGGTTCGAGAAAATTCCTATACATACCATAATTGGATAGTAGGTGCAATTTCTTCCACCGATCACGCTGATGAACAATATGAAACTGAAGACGCTATTCGTAAACGCTTCGATAACCATTACTTTCATATAAAAGCGCTCTATTACAAGCTGTTTCCAAGCAAATCGTTGCCTCGAACTAATGTACCCGTACCGCTAGATACTTCAAAGTCGAAAGTCTCGGTCCTCTCGTTGACGTTACCTTAATCTGAAGAAGAAATTTGTTTGTTTGAAAGCTTTATTGACCGCTTTGATAGTTTGGTTCATCTTAATAACGATCTGTCGAACGTGGATAAATTTTCGTATCTGCAATCAGCACTAAAAGGTTCCGCACTCTTAACCATTAAAAGCTTTGACCTTACAGAAGCTAATTACACAAAACTTCGCAAAAAATATCGTAATGTTCGTCACGTTACCTCAGCTATATGGAACAATACAGATAAATTTCCCAAATTGAATTTGGATAACTTCGCCGGTTTTCAAAAATTAGTTGATACTTTTGTCAATAATTTACAAGCGCTTGAAAAATTTTATTTGCCCATAGAGCAATGGGATTTTATTCTTGCACAAATGATCTTAAATCGCTTTGATGTACACACTGCCCGTAGTTTTGAATTGCATCAAGATCCGACCGCTATCCTATCTTCATCATCATCATTAGGTCTTCAGTCCTAGAACTGGTTAGACGCGTACCATCATTGTTCCCTATTCTGAGCTAACCTACAGATTTCCCTGAAATATGCACAGTTTGCATCTATAACTGTCTGATCTAGGTCTACATCTACCTCTTTTTTCCTATCTCTGCTTGTAATATATCACATACTATTCCCCAAAAATGCCTTAGAACGTATTCCGCCCTACTATTTCTCTTTTTCCCCAGATATCCTTGTTCCCCTACTATTTCTGTAACTTATTTGTTATTATTTTTGTCTGTCCACGCTATCGTCCTCATACATCCGTTTCTACCGTTTCTTTCGGATTTCGCTTTACCCCGCTTGCTTATCCCGCCACAGTTTTCTACGTGCAAAGTTTACTGCTTTGCTGACGCTTCAGAACGTGGCTACTGTGCTGTTGTTTATTTTCGCTTTATTACCCCTTCCGCCGTAGAGGTTCGCTTAGTGTGCGTTAGGTCTAAGGTCGCACCTTTTCGTACAATCTCTTTGCCTCGGCTCGAATTGTTGGCCGCTGTATTGGCATCCAAGCTATTAATCTTTGTCCTCAAAACCTTTGATTCTAATCTTACCTTTCATAAAATTTATTGTTGGTCTGACTCCATGGTAGTACTTTCGTGGATTCCTTCCCCGCCGCAACGTTGGAAGACTTTTGTCGCCAATCGTGTTGCTTATATTCAGGAAAACACGTTTCGCGTCTCTTGGCATCACATCCCCTCCACCGAGAATCCTGCCGATGTCGGGTCATTTGGTTTATTCCTTACCGACTTGTGCTAATGTTCTCTATGGTCCGCGGCTTCACCAACCTTGTATAGGTCTTTCAAAAGCTACAGTCCACATATTCGGCCTTCAGATACTCCTGAAGTTCTCACTGAACAACGTTCTATTGTTTTATCCGCTGTCGTAACCTCCTCTTGGATACAATCAATTCTAGAGAATCACTATTCCTTTCCCTTTATTACACGCATTGTTGCTTGGATTATCCGTTTTCGTCATAATCTAAGTCACCCACTCAAAAGGTATTCCGGATTTTTGTCATCTTCTAAGTTGCACAATGCTCTGATCCCTTTGCTTGCGTACACTCAACAATCTTATTTCGCTATCGAGCTTGAGGCCATTCATTCCAGATCCCCTTTAAAAAAGTTTTCGCAAGTTATCCCCTTTTATTCGTGATGGAATCTAGCGGGTCGGAGGTCGCCTGGCTCTTGCGCCTTTGTCCTCTGAGCGTAAATTTCCCGCTTTGTTATCTAGCAAATGTAGTTTTACTAATCTTTGTTACTTACGTTCATTTAAAATACTTCCACGCGGGTGCTCAAATGGTCTATTTCCACGTCAGTCAGCACTTCTGCATTATTCCTGGAAGGTAATCTATCCGTCGTATTTTGAGTTACTCTCTTACGTGCTGGAAGACCAATCCGGTCGCATTGCAATCTCCTATGGGCAACCTGCCTTCATGTCGAGTTCCTCAAGTCAAACCTTCTTCATTTTTATGTTCGAGTGGTCAAACTTAAAACCGCTCATGGTGAACTGAGGAGTCCTGTGTCAAAGTTCTGCTCTTTGCTCTCAATGTAGAAAAAAATTATTTTTTTCTTTTGTTTTTTGTAAATCTTTTCTTTTCGTTTTTTCATTCCGCTCTCATGTCTTATAATTATTTTTTCTTTTAAAAATGCCTTGCATTTTGGTGGGCGGTATGTTCCGTTTATATTGTAAATAATTTACAGTTAAATTTATTTCCTGTCGAGTTTGTTGATTATTTATGTCCGCTTTGGTATATTTAAATTTGTTAGTGTAAAATTTCATGTTTTACTTCAAGCACGCGCCAACAAGTGCCGCGAGTGATAAACTTTGCTATCCGCATGTGCAAGAATATTGTATTAACCTGGAAAACACATGAAGGTTTGTCGGTTTGTCGTTTTTGAAGGCCGCATCACTGCTTACATGTTCTACGTAGAACCGCCAATTAGAAGAACCGTTTTTCTTCAAAACAACCGCCAAAAGAAGAGTAGATTTTTGCTTTCCCGTCAGACGGACAGATTCTACAGTTTTGTGTACATCGTTTTTCCGTTGGCACTGCTGCATAAACACAATATGTGTCGCTACGCTCGTAAACAATTAGGTAAGTGTTTGAAGTAATTGTTTGTTGTGGTTAAAATCATTAAATATATGTTGTCTGTTAATTATCATTTTTCTGTCGTATACATGTCCGCTTTTCTTTACCACAGAGCTATTCGAAATTTATTGCAAAAAATTTACACTTAGATTACTTTAAAAGTGTCGTCCCTGATATTTTAGGAGCTTAATGAATTTAACTACTATAAAACGCATTTTCAAAAGCTTCGTGACACCTATTAATTTGAACAGAGACGTGCAATAACTGCATGAAAACAATTGACTGTAGCTGTTTTAAAAATGTTATTCAGAGCAACTATATGCGCTGTTAATATTTTAATAAAATAACATTATTACAAAACCTTTAATTAATTGTGCAAATAAGGTACAGTTTAAAATACAAATCTGGGGATTTACTTCTAAAATTTCATGAAATAAATCAACCACTTTCGAACCTCCAAACCTTTGAGCAAACAAATGAGGCCATGTACAAAATTAATTTGAGAGATTAACCGGGCAATCCACTTACGTCCCTTAAATTGTTAAATATTTTCCTTTATCAAAATACAGACACCTACCTATACTTGTTTGTTGTTTTTATAAAAGGGCGTGCTAACGTATGTCTTTCCTTAAATTCGTATTGTTATTTTTATCGTGTCTTGGTTGGTTTTTAAAGAATTTTGAAGGTATATTGTGAATTAGACCTATGACGTAGAGGTCTACAGCAGCCTCCGTTATGAGCTTACCATATTAATATGCGCCCTACTTTCGTGCCGAGATACTTTAAATTAGAAAACAAAGAAAAGTGTTGCAGTAACAGAAGCGTCAATAACAAAGAAACAAGTAGAGGAAAAGCAGTCTTCACGAGGATTGGAGCTAGTTGTTCGTTCCAGCTGATCTATCAGAAAAGTCAACGAGAAAGCGATTTAGAGTTTTGGGTCCGGAGTACTTTGGCGACTGATTGTCCAAAGAGCGCAGCATCGTGTTACTAGAAATTATTATTTATGGATTATAGCGGCAGTACATTAAATCCAAACTTTGTGACCTACAGGATTTGTCCTCCCTCCCAATCAGAACCCAGAAACTAGAGCCAAGAATTTAATTTATTGTCTTTCCTAAAGTCGTGTTTTAACATTGTCTTTTTGTGGGTGTAAAAGCTCGCTTTTCAGATTTATTTATGATTTGTTTATAATAAGCAAAATTCTTTGAAAACATAAACCTGTACTTTATTCGCGTTTCACTTTGCTAATTGATTTTAAAATATAATTTGAAGTTTCTTATGCTCCCAGCTAAGAAAATAGAATGAAAGCTGTTGCAGGTGAAAGGTACTTTAAGTATAAAACCTTTTAGACTATAATTATGATAAAGGTATTAACGCTGAAAGCAACTAAAATGTTCAGCGTGAAATATTTATTAGTAAAAGGGGAAGTTGGTTTCAAGACCTTGGTCGATATCTAAGCACACAAAATAATTTAGGAGTTATCGAACAAGGTAATAACTATATACACTCTTTTTAAAGTAGTATGGTTTGGATAGAATCATAATATTTTAATTACCACAGGACACCGATATTTGAACTTGCTCTACACCTAGAAAAAATATATACAAACTGTATTAATTGTATAAAAATTGTTAAATTTAGGATAAAAATTTAATAGTACAGAATAACTTTGTATACGTTGTATTCTATTTTTAAAAGCTTTTGATGCTTTCTTACAGTGCAATGGAAAACTGTCATAGGAATTGACCTGATTTACTGTGGTTAATTATATATATATATATATATATATATATATATATATATATATATATATATATATATTACTCAAATTTAGACCAGGGTAGAAAATTAATTAATTACATCAAATAATTTTAATCACCGTGTATAAGGAATTTTATTAGATAATACGCGTTATTTAAAAAAACCGTGGAGCATAAAAATTCATTCGTTTCATTAAAAATAAGGGATTTAAATTATTTACAAGACGTTTTCTATAAAAAGAAGCAGATTTAAAATGCTCAACGTGTAATTTAATTATTCCAAGTAAAGAAACAAATGGAAATTACCTGCAAAATTTATATCAATTAATTCAAGTTTAAGTAACGAGTATTAAACAAAATGTACAAATAATAATTGAATATTTAATTAGGATTCACTAAAAATTAAAGGGTATTATTTTAATTGGAGTTAATTGAACCATTAGTAACATATAATATGCATAAAAGCTTGTAAAAACCCAATAATATTCAAATCGTAGAAGTGTTATTTAAAAGTAGGACGATTGAACACCTGCGTATTTTTAAAAGTCACGTTCTGCTTAAATTCTGCAGATAACAAATGGTTACAGAGAATGTTGGAGAAACCGTCGCTTAATATTCACGGGAAATGCTAATAAAGTGGGTTATTTAACGGTCCACGTGGATTGAAATAACCGATACTAAAGAATATCGATTTGTACCACTCAGAACAGGGTAGATAGAGACGGATAATATGCGCAAGACAGAGACACGGATAATTAAAGGCGTGGGTTGAGCAACGTCACTGGGTTGCGATTGGTTGAAAATTAGAGGTAGACATGAGAGGTGTAAAAATAACATTTCTATACAAAATTAATTTGTTCTCAGACGTTGCGTGCCGTGTGGAAATTTCTGAGATTTAACTGGTGCGAGTGCAAATTTAATCATCATCATCATATTGTTTTCGACCTTACTTAAGGTCGGTTTGACGCAGCTCTAACTTCTTTTCTAATCTGTGCTAATCTAAAAAGTTCTACATACCCTTCACAACCTACATTTCTAATAATTTGACTAATATAGTTTGGTCTAGGTCTTCCTATATCCTTTTATCTTTTTCCTATCCATCTGACTTTACATAGATATTAGCAACATGATGGTTGTTAAAGAACTCTAACATGTTTACATGTTTACCATTTATAAGGAAATGAAATATAACCTTCAAAAAGGAAAAGTGTTAAAATATATGTTATGGTAAGGCTTAAGCAACGAAACGCTACCCACATACCAGACCGCTACCTAATTGTGAGTTATGTCATGGTGACGTTTATTAAATTATATGTTATGGTAAGGCTTAAGCAACGAATTGCTACCAACATGCCAGACCGCTAACTAATTGTGAGTTATGTCCTGGTGACATTTAGTTAACTGATTTTTATTTTTTTTGTTTTGTTTTCGGACTTACTTAAAGTCGGTTTGAAACAGCTCTAAATTCTTTTCTATTCTGAGCTAGTCTAAAAAGGTCTACATACCCTTCACAACCTAAATCTCTAATAATTTGACTAATATAGCTTTGTCTAGGCCTTCCTACTCTATTTTTATTTGGTAGTCTATAATCTAAGACTTTACTAAATAGTCCCTCATGTCTTAACTGGTGCCCTATCATTCTATCTCTCCTGACCTTCAATTGTTTCCACATACAGGGATCCTCACCTATCCTTCTATAAACTTCCTCGTTTGTTACTCTATCTGTCCAACTAATCTTTAACATTCTCCTATAACACCAAGTTTCAAAAGCTTCTATCTTTTTCTTATCTACTTCTTTAATTGTCCAAGCCTCACTACCGTATAGTAGAACGCTCCATACGTACGACTTTAAGAAACTTTTCTATTATCTAAACTAATACTATTAGCTATTAGTAAGTCTTTCTTTTTTAAAAACATTTTTCTAGCTTGAGCTATTCTAGCTACTATATCCCTTCTGCTACGTCCATCCTTTGTAATTATACTACCTAAATAGCAAAATTCATCTACCTCCTCTAACTCGGTATTACCTATTTTAATTTTGGTTTAGAACTAGGCTGTAACTCACTTGTCATTATCTTTGTCTTTACTGAGTTAATTCTCATACTATAGTTACTCCGTAGTATCTCATCTAAAATATTTAAAAACTCTCCTAACTCTTTTCTAGACTCTGCTATAATGGCTATATCATCTGCAAAACGTAACATGTCTATTTTCTGTCCCTGTACACTAATACCTATCTCTTTTCTCTCTCTGGCTAAGTTTAAAGCTTCCTCAATATAAACATTAAAATCAAGGGAGACAGTATACAACCCTGTCTAACACCATTTCTAATCTTAGCTTCCTTTTCTATTTCATCAAATCTAATTACTACGCTTTGGTTTTTATATAGACTGTAAATAATTTTTCTATCCCTATGAGAGATTCCTATTTTTTGCAAAACCCTGAACATAACCATCCAATTAACCCTATCAAATGCTTTTCTAAATCTACAAACGCGAAATGAGTCTTTTATTTTTTGTAACCTTTTTCGATAATTACCCTAATCATTAGTATCGGTTCTCTAGTCCTCTGTCTTTACGAAAACCATATTGGTCTTCGCCTAAATAATTCTCAGTCAAAGCTTCTACTCTATTTTTAATTATTATTGCTAGTATTTTGGAAGCATGAGAAGTTAAACTAACTGTTCTAAAATTCTCACACCTATCAGCTCCTGACTTTTTTGGGATTGGGATAATAATATTTTTTTCGAAATCTATTGGAACCTCACCTGTGTCATATATTACATTTATTAGTTCATATAATCTGTCTAAAGTTTTCTGACTTGCATATTTTATTAATTCTGCGGGAATATCGTCTATACCTGGCGTTTTATTTAATTTAAGATTCCGAACAGCTCTATCAAATTCCTCTCTTAATATTGAGAACCCTATTTCTACATCCTCTTCTTGGTCGTTCTCTAACTCATCCATATCGTCTCCCTTATATAAATCTTCTAAATATCTTTTCCATCTATCAGCTACCTCAACTTTATTTATTAGAAGCTCATTATTCTCGTTTCTAATACCATTATATTTTTTCCTATCTACCCCAAAAAACTTTTTAACTGCTCTGTAAGCCCTGTCTGTCTTACCTACTCTCAAATCATCTTGTATTCCCTTACAATTCTCCTCCATCCATTTATTTCTAGCTTTTCTACACTCATGTACTATCTTATTTCTAACTGTATTATATTTTTGCTTATTTTCACTATCCATTTCTCTGAAAGGTTTGAGCTTTCTTCTATTCTCTATTAAATCTAATATCTCCTTTGTTACCCAGGGTTTTCTCGCTTCTATTTTTTTCTTACCTATAGTCTGTGTTGCTGTATCATGTACAGTCAGTTTTATTTCTTTCCATCTATTTTCTACGCTCCTCCTACAGCTATCTCTTTGCTCTTATTATCTAATACTTGTTTATATTCCTCTTTACCCTACTATCATTAAGCTTACCTAGATCCCATCCTCTCTTTTAACCTTTCTCAATTTTTAAATTTTAGTTTACACTTCATTTTAACTAAGTTATGATCGCTATCTATGTCAGCCCCTGGATAACTACGACAGTTTTTAACTTGGTTTCTAAATCTTTGTTTAACTAAAATATAATCTATTTGATACCTAGCCCTATCACCTGGGGCTTTCCAGGTATATCTTCTCCTAACATGTTGTTCGAATAGGGTGTTTACAGTTACTAATCTATGTTCCTGGCAAAACTCAACTAATCTTTCTCCTCTATCATTACGTCTGCCATACCCAAATTTTCCTACCATTTTTCCCTCACTACCTTCTCCCACTGACGCATTAAAATCGCCCATAACTATTAAATTCTCATCTCCTTTTACTTTTCTCACTATACTATTTATATCCTCGTATACCTTTTCTACTTCCTCATCCTCGTACTGAGTTGTTGGCATGTAAACCTGTACTAAAACAGTGTCTGTGGGTTTTGTACTCAATCTAACCATAATTATTCTATCACTAAATTGTAAGTACTCTTTAACTTTATGCCCTAATCTTTTACCTAACACTATTCCTACGCCTGCCTGTCCATTAGTTGAAGAAGTTGTAATTATTCTATAATTATCTTTCCAAAAGTCATTACTATCTGGCCATCTCACCTCACTAATACCTAAAATGTCCAGCTTTTCCTTTCTCATTTCGACTAATAAATTCGTTAACTTATCTACTCTGAGTAATGACCTTACATTCCAAGTCCCTATCACTAAATCCAACTGTTGCTTTATATTCTTACGATGACGAGCCCCAAGTACCCCTCCCGGAGATCCGAATGAGGGAGTATTTTACCTCGGACAAGAATTTTACTTGTGAGTTCTCCATCATATATATTTCGTGTTTTAGGCCACGCACACCTGGGAAATATTGTGGTAGGCTCCCATATCTTTCCACAACGCAGTTTTTAAAGATTTTAGCAAAAAGCCGTATCCGTCACGGCCAACCCCCAACAAGCTTGTAAATTATTGAGGATCGCCCGAGACCAACCGACCCTCCTCCAATATCTTTTAGCCAGCAAGGCTGCTGCCCCTTGCTGCGCCTTTTAATCGCCTTTTACGATAAGCAGGCTTACTATAGTAGTATTCTTTATCCCCCACTATAGGGATTCAAATTTAATAAGAACCGCTATTTTTTGGGGGTGTTAATAATTAAATGGTATTCGTAATCGTGATTGGATCCACAAAACAAGATGTTGATATACTTAGATGAGTCCTGAGAAGCCCTTAAACAATTTTAGATAAATGGTAGTGTAGAAAATTTTAAAAGCGTTTAGAATCAGAAGCCGTAAACATAACCCAGTTGGAATGGCGTGATTAACAAAGGACAATGTACATTGGAGCCACGAGTGCATTAACCTTCAGGTAACTTATGCTTTGTTGTTCGATTTTTTGATGTCTTGGTGTGTGTTGAATAACTTTATAATTTGTTTACTTAAAATGGACAATAGTGAATTTGCACAAACAACAAAATTTTAATTTTAAGGTGAAATTTTCTTGTTTAAGTAGAAAGGAGTATTTAGTATTTATGTTCTTGATTATGATGAAAATTTGGGTATGTCTTTGAGCTCAAGTAGACGAACCTGTTTAATTAACGTAAAGGGGTGGAAGATGCTCCCTTTTATTCAGACTCAGGTCTGCAAATATTGTTAAATTAATTAGTAGGCATCCTACAAGGACTTTAATTCTGGATGCAAATTCAAAGGATAACAAATTTAATCTTGAAATTTTATGATACTGATATTTATGCTGAAATTTAATGTATTATGAATATTGATGTAAATAGAGTTAACGTTGATGTTTGTGGTAGGAATGTGTTTGTTTTTTTTTTATGAATGAGGATGAAAGTTTTAACTAGGTGAGCAGCCGAGGCGGAAAAGAGTAAAGAGGCGATTAACAGAAGAAAGTCAACGGACCAGTTAATTTAGAAGGTTTCACAGCATTCTTGACGCCCAATCTGTGGGGCTCGATTTGAAAACCTTAGTTTAAGATTAATGGAGAGGCTTTTTGTACATTTCACAGCAATATATATATATATATATATATATATATATATATATATATATTACTCATATTTAGACCAGGGTAGAAAATTAAATAATCACATCAAATAATTTTAATCACCGTGTATAAGGAATTTTATTAAATAATACGCTTTATTAAAACCATGAAGCATAAATAAATTCGGTCGTCTCAGTAAAAAAATAAGAAATTTAAACCATGTACAAGACGCTTTATATCAAAAGAAACAGTATTAAAAAGCTCTGCGGGTAATGTAATTATTCCTAAACAAATGGAAATTACGTGCAAAATTTATCTTAATTAACTCTATTTCAAGTAACCGGTATTGAACAAAACGTACAGATAATATCTACAGAAACTTGTAAAAACCCAATAAAATGCAAATCCTAGAAGTGTTAGTTAGAAGTAGGATGTTTGAACACACCTGCGTATTTTAAAAGACAATTTCAGTTTAATTTGTTTAGATAAACATGTCGATTCTAAGGATATTGGAAACGGTCAGATGCTTTAGCACGAAATACAAAACAGGGTTTATTTAAAAGCTCTGAGAATTAATATTATTTTGAACACCTGCGTAGTTTAAATATCACGTACGGCGAAAATTGTGTAGATAACAAATGGTTTCAAAGAATCTTGGAGAAACCGGGGCTTAATATTCACGAGAAGGTGCGATACGGGGTTATTAAACCCAGATAGTCCACATGGACTAAAATATAATCGATAATAAAGAATATCAATTTGCACCAATACGAACAGGTTAGAAAAGGAAAGAGAAAATGCGTCAAGCAAAGACACATATAGTAAAAGGCGTGATTTAAGCAACGTCACGAGGGTCACAATTGGTTGAAAATAGGATGCAAATATCAGAGGTAGAAACAACAATTTCTGTACAAAATTAATTAGTTTTTCTCGGGCATGTTGGCGTGCCGTGTGAGAATTTCTGAGATTTAAATGGGGCGAGTGAAAATTCGTAAAAACCGACGCGCGAGCGACGGACTGGGAACATAGAATGAGAAATTCTTAAGAATTGTCTGTTTTGAGGACAAAAGCGACGTGCCGGCTATTCGCTATATATACCGGTGGTAATATGAATTTCGGCCTCTTAGACTTTTGACTATTCGATGCGTTAAAAGCTCTTACATCCGCGACTTGATTCAAGATGTTAAACAGTGCATTTTAGTTTGATAAAATAATTTAAAATTTTGCTCGTATATTTTAGTGATTCAAAATAGTTTGTTATTTACGTGCTAACATGAATGTACTTCAGTGCACTTAGATACAAGGTAATAAAATTTAGTATCACTGTACCAATTAGCAAAATTTACAACGACAAATGTATACACAAAAGTAGGCAGTTTTGGCGTATATTGGTGACAGAAGTATGAATTTCTTTGCTATTTTTCGGGGGTGTTAATAATTAAATGGTTCAAATACGTGTCTGGATCCACAAAACCAGGGTCAGATATACACAGATGAGTTCCGGAAAAGCCCAGAAACAACTTTAAATAAATGGTGATGGAGAAAATTTTAAAAGCGTTGAGAATTAGAAGCCGTAAATATAATCCTGTTGGAATGGTGTGATTAACTAAAGGGACGATGTACATTGAAGTTACGAGTGCAAGTAACCTTCAGGTAAATCATACTATTTTGTTTGACATTTTTGTGTGTGTTGAATAACTTTATAATTGATTTACTTTAAATGGACATTAGTGAAATTGTACTAACCATAAAATTTTAATTTTAAGATGAAATTTGCTTGTTTAAGTAGAAAGGGGTATTTAGTATTGATGTTCTGAATTATGATGAAACTTTGGGTATGTCTTTGAGCTCAATTAGACGAACCTGATTAATTAACGTAAAGGGGTGGTAGATGCTCCCTTTATACTCAGACTCCGGTCTGCTTATATTGTTATATTAATTAGTAGGCATCCAACAAGGACTTTAATTCTGGATGCACGTTAAAGTGATAATAAAATTAATCTTGAAATTCTTTTTAAAACTGAATTTTATGCTGAAATTTAATTTGAAAATTTAAAGTATTCTGAATATTGATGTAAATAGAGTTAACGTTGATGTTTGTGGTAGGAATGTGTTGTTTAATTTTATGAATGAGGAGGTTTATAAAATTAGGTGAGCAGCTGAAGCGAAACCAGGATCACAGCAGTTTATGACGCCCAAACTGTGGGGCTCGAATGTTTTTTTGAAAGGGCCAATACCTGCAGATATGAGGAGGTCTCACAGCATTCTATATATATATATATATATATATATTGTTGTGATATTGTAGCAATACCCTTTTGCGCCCTTTTTGTGAATTAAAAAGTTTAAAATTTTTGTCTGTTAATTTTTGATTTTTAATATATGATTTTAATTGCGTTGGCTAGCTCAGTTTTTAAATATGCACGGAGCTTGCGACAATACGACAAACAAAGACTTTAAATTTTCCTTCTACTTCTGCTTCATGTTCTAATCTTTAAACCAAAATACCATTAAGCACAAATTATTATAATGTTCTCAAAAATATTTACAACGTATGAAAAGTTTAAGAATTTTCTTTTATTAATTGAATAAAAAATTTAATAGTTATCATTCCCAAAGATGATGAAAAAGCCAGCAAAATCACTATTATTATTATTAACTGAAGCTCCATGAACGTTCATTCAACTTCTTTAAATATTTACGTAATTTATGACGTGTACTAAAAAAAAACGATCCTTGCCGATCGCTCACATAAATTATCATGAAAGCAATTTTTAAGTATTTAAATTAGAAATATTCAATGAAATGTTAATTTTTAAATCATTCAGTTTAGAAATGTACAACAAAATATTCACAAATAAAATAATAAAATATTCAGATTGGCTAACCTGTTGTTTTCAGCTCGAATCAGTCCCTGGTCCAACTGCTTTAGATATTGTCTGCATCCCTCTTAGCATAGACTTACATTATTCTAGCGTCTTTTGTTAAACTCCTTGACAATTAATAGTTGAAATAAATGCTTGTTGCATTTCCTCATTTAATCCAGTAATAATTTATAATCGCTTATCCAGTAATCATTCACAATTATCCTTCAGTAATTATGTAGAATTATTCTCCAGTAATTGTTTAGAATTATTTTCCAATAATTGTTTAGAGTCCTTTTTATTAAGGTTAATATTAGAATTTAAATTAAAACAACTTATAGTTACTTACACCTTTTGAAGGGTAAAACGACAAACCTCCTAACTTTCCATAATTACAATAGTATTATTTCACACTTTGCAATAAATCACTTCACGTAAATATCTTTGTTTTAAGGGATGTGAACTAAGCCTTACTTCATTTACCTATCATTCGTGTACTAATACGCCTACGTACAATGTGGCAAATGTGGCATCTATACAGATACAGAGAGTTTCAGTTGCCGGATGACCATATTCACATTTCTTTGAAAGTTTGCTCCTTGTTTACCAATATTCCTATTAATTTAGTGGTGGACATTATTATAAAGAAATGGGATTATATCTTTCCTCATTGTAATTTGGATTTGGATTCCTTTATTGCCACTATAAAATTGGTCTTTAATAACATTTATTTTTTTTTTGGATTCTGGGTTTTATTTTCAGGTCTTTGGCACCCCCATGGGGTCGCCTTTGTCCCCTGTTATTGCCCAGATAGTGATGGATTCACCAGTGGACTGTGTCGTCAATTCTCTCCCACTTAAGTGATTAAGTACGTTGATGCCATACTATGTTCTGTCCCTGTTCATTTAGTAGAGTATACCCTATATATTTTTAATAGCTTCAATTCTAACTTGGTATAAATCAATACCTATAGAGAAATCAAAAACTATATATAAAATACTTAATCTACTAGAAACAAATAAAAGAGCTATGCAATATAAAATCCTAAAAGTTTTTAACGTTGCTCTACTTGAATTTGAGTTCAGCACTACCTAGTTCTTTACTTCGTCAATTTTTTTGGAATTTTATTTTATAACAACCAGTACAAGAACACAAACGTAATTTTGCAGTTTCAATTGCAGTGATTTCTATTTTTCAATACGCTTAACACTTGTTTCTGCCACGAATGCAGTTTTATTGACAATTGACGACGAAGATCTGTTTGCTAAGGTCTATTTCTTGTTTATTATTTGAAGAACTTGTGGTTGAAACAAAAGCTTTGCAATTTTGGAACTATTTTTGGCATTTCGCCTCTTTGTTTTATTCAAAAAATTTTCTTCTTCGTGACATCTAACGAATAATCAATATATAAATAAGAAAACTAATAAAATCGACTACTTTACTACTATATCATTTATTGTAAATTTTTCTAGCTATTAACTTGAAAATAGACTAAGACAAATAATCCTTTGCCTAACAACGAACTTCTCACTCACAAAACAATCGCTACAAAGATCGGAATACAATTTTTACTTACTCGTGCTTTTCATCGACCGGCGATGAAGTTCGAGGCGATGCAGTTACTATTTGAACATTCGCTTTGTATTGTGCAATTTGCGACCAGTTTGTACAGGGCCAATATGATTGAGAGCCGTAGTAAAAACGCTCACGAACAGACGGCACATTCAAAACGGCCATATATTGTGTGGCCTGTTATCGTACGAGTGGGCGGCGTCTGAAAGTATGTAGACTTAGCACTGTTATGTTTAATATGCACAAGCAAACAAATAAATGAAAGTTCATAACTACACAGATATACAACTGAAATAGTTAAAATGAACAGTTTGAAGCAGTTTGGAAGTCTTCGGTAATCATCGGAAGGCTTCGTGGTTGCTCGTGGAACCAAGTAGCAACTTTAATAAGTAAACGGAACTATTTGAAAGACCTCGGGATTTATTGGTGAGGTTGAGTGTGAGCTTGAATAACGATAGCTAGAAAGTATTTACAGTTTGAAGAGGTCCAGACGTCTACAGCGGTCTTCGGGACCCTTCGGAAGGCTTCGTGTTTTACTCGTGGAACTACGTAGAATTATAAATAATTATGATAAAGGGTTGTTTAAGGGTGTATTTTATAGCAATGGTCATGTAGTAATCGGAAATCACAATAGGAAGCAGAAAACTGCATCTATTTAATAGAAAATTGAGTAATTGGGATAGTTTGTAAATAGTAAGCAGTTAACACCATGTATATAGAGTATAAGTAGTTTTAAGCGACGCAAATAGAAACAATAAGACACATAGTTAGCATAGAAACAAGTAATTCGTGCATTAGGTAAATAGTAAATGTTTAACACCTGGTATATAGAGTTATAGTAATTTTATGGAAGGCAAATAATGATATTTTTTCAGTGGAAGCACGCGTATTTAGCAGTAAGCATAGTTCAGGTAATTAAACACGCATTCAGAAAGAATTCTAATTAGTTATGATTATACGGAGATAAGAAATAAAACTTAAAGAAGCGTAGTGTAAGTGCGTACAAACAATTAACAATTTTTAATAGTAAAGGTAATTAAAAATGCGTAAATAGATAAATATACTTGTAAATTGAAAGTCGAATTGCATCAGGTATTTGTGTATAATATGGAAACGCGATTATTTTCCCAAACCAAATGGTCTGATAACAGAGCATATGTAAGCAAACAACAATTACTCGAAAGGCCGAGAATGTTACATCAGAAAACCACTTTAAGTGTAGAAAATAGAGAGACCTTATTGGTTAAAATTAGCGACGGGCTTGTAAGCCAAACCCACAGACGAAGTGGGATATCAACCATATATCAACAGCGAGTATGATAACGAAGCTCAGTTTTCAACTCAACAAGGCCAAGCTGTGTCACTATTAATCAAAGAGTAACGCGTACGTAATAATATTTTGAGAATAAAAGTGTTTAATGACAGATAGTGCTACGAATATGAAAATTTCTAATGCCGATGAACGTAAGTAGAATTTTGAGAATTTATTTAAACTAAAATATAATAATAATAATAGGGCTCTAAGATTGGTGCGAGAAATCTAATTCTAAGTTTGAACTAATCCAGAGGGGGACGATTACATTCTAAGTTTGGTGCGAAAAATCTAAATCTAAGTTGGCGACAATAATTCGAGGGAGATGTAATAAATCTAAGTGACGTTAACGATCCAAAGGGGTGCATGATTTTGAGGCTGGTGTAGAATAATAATCTAAGTTGGACGATAATAAATCTAAGGCGTGTGGATAGATAATATTTCAAATGGGTATATAATAATTCCGAATTGGTGGAAAATAATTTCGAATACGATGGATAGTATAATAATGCATGGAGAATTCTAATTGATGTTAGTTGATAATGGATGCGTCGATAATTTTGGTTGCGAAAAGGAAATAAAGAAACACACAGACCAGGTTAGATCTTTTTAGTTTTAAGACATATTTTTTTATTTGAATTTGAATATTGAATTGATTAATTAATATAAAATAGTGTACCGAAGTCAGCAACGAACTTTTGCATACGTTGAAAGTACGTAATATAATAAAGGGGTTTTGAACGCTCCAGGCTTCTTTTATAAGAACAGTAGTTTTTTTGGTGACTTTAGATTGATGGCAAAACATACAAATTTTTGAGATAAATAAGACTTATAATATTGATTGATTGAAAAGTGTATTTTATTAATTTTCAAAAACCTGTATATAATATTTCTTTTTATTATATGGAATTGAATTAACTTTATTTTATAATTCAAAATAAAAGCTAGTCCAGACAGAATAATAAAATTTGTGGGAGTGTAACTTGATTTAGATAAGCACAGAGAGGTGGAGTCAATTAGAATACGCCATTGATACCGAGCACGGCGTTTTCATATCAAGTTTTGATTGGTCGACACAAGGTCGGCGAACGAAAGTTCCAGGAGTATCATAGCGATATTTATATGGCCGCCCAAACGATGGGGCACGAATAATTGTGAGAGTACATAGCAATATATATATATATATATATATATATATATATATACACAATATTAAGAAGTTCAGAAGTCGTCGGTATTTTTCGGAATTCTTTGGAGGGCCTCGGGATTTACTTGTGAGACTGAGTAAGAGCTTGAATAACGATAGTTAGAAAGTATTTGCAGTTTGAAAAGGTCCTGACGTCTTCGGAACTCTTCGGCGGGCTTCGTGGTTTACTTGTGGGATAACGTGGAGTTATAATGAGGTACGGCGCCGGGCAGCGTAACTGGTCAAAACTAAGCAGGCTATGGGGAGCACTGCTATACGTGATTTACGGTACTGAACTATAGCAACGTACCCCAGGTGCGGCGTCTGGCAGCATAACTGATCAAACTTAAGCAGGCTATGGGGAGCACTGCTTGCTGAAATGGTTGACAGGCTATGGTGAGCACTGTTAATTGAGTTCTTAGGCTATGGTGAGCACGAAGTTACTGAATTTTGCTGGATTTGCAATCGTATTTATATGCTTTCTTCCTCTATGCAGGATATGTTGAAAAAAGATTGGTGGAATGGGCATCCAATAGATTTGCTACTTTTAGGGTAGCACAAAAAATGAGTTGAAAATTTTGATTTTCTATGCCTTTGTTCTATGTTCAGCACAAATTTACACAATTTTTACTGACTTTGTCGAAGTCTACAATGCTTAGACGCCATCGTGCATTGAACGTTTTAGCACGAATGCACTGCTTCTGTTATAGTGCAAGAACTATCGTGAACCGCGCTTTAATTAAAGCACCCTTAAAGCTTACGAACCGTATGATCCTTTAATTTGTTATACGGTATTTGCGTATTCATAATTGCAATTAAACTTCTATATACGAATCTACCTGTCTCTACACTCTGGAATATTATCACGTCAAATAATGCGAAATAGTTTAATAAGTAAACTAATGGAACGAAATACCACAAACAGAATTATTTTAAACATCCTTATATTCAACCACACAAGCAGCATTGCAATGGTAGAGAATTTTCATTTTCTGGAATTTCTATTTATTAAATACTCCGGAATTTCCAATATACTAAAAGCTGATGTTAGTTTATGAATAGCGGTGTTTGAAAGCGATAGCTGTAATTTGTTTAGAATTATTCCGTAAATTCAATCGAAAACGTGAAGCACCCAAAAATAAGTGCTGATATTGTTTAAAATTGGTTGCGTTAACTAACATACCGGAGAAAATAATTTCTTATATTGCGGATCACCATGATCGCCTTATTAAAAGTTGTTAAACTTACTTTTGTCATTTTTATAAATGTAATAGTGGTCTTACTTTTGCTTTAGAAACGCACTTTTAGTTAAATTAATAAGATGTCCACTATAAATTTAATTTCTCAGCTTGATTGTTGTTCTATATATATATTATAGTGGTTTTAAAAGGTTAAAAGTAAATATCAACGAAGCAATTTCAAAACACCCTGTACAAAGGAAACAATCAGAATTTACGTGCGAAATTTATTCCAGTTAGTTCATTTTTAAGTAACGGGTATTAACAAAATTTTACAAATAATGATTAAAATTTAGTAGGTTTGCAAAAGAAAATAAATTGTAGAAGCCAATGCCATTTAATTTATTAATTTAATTGAGTTTAATTGAACGGTTATTTACGTATAATATGCATAAAAGCGTGTAAAGGTCAATAATACCAAGGTGAAACGCGTTGCTAACAAACAAATATATCGGTGGGATTAAAATACGCTGAAATCCAACTTGTCGAAATGTTATGTAAAACGTTCGTTAAAATTAAACACCTGCGTATTTTCTAAATGTCAGGTTCCAGTTATTTTTGTAGATAAAGCTACAAGTTTCAAAGAATATCGGGTAAACCGGCGAATGTGTTCGCAGTAAATACTAATCAGGGGTATTTAAAGCACGTAGCAGTCCACGTGGGGTTAGATAGCAGATGGTCAGTAATATCGATTTTCTACCACTTGAACAAGGTTAGAAAGAGACGTAGAAAACGCATAGGCAAGGGACAACGGTAGTATAGGCGGGATTTGTAGAACATCAGTGGATATACGATTGGTCGATATTGTTAGTTGGACATGAGACGAGTACGTGCATAGTGTATATGAATTTTCAGAAAATAGCATAACGACGCGCTGAAATTCGCGGACTAAGAAATCGGTTGAGCAAAATTTTAAGAACGTGTTGTTGTAGATGAAGGATTTCGAATGAAATGCGGCCAGGAGGTGGCAGCCTAAATTGTATAAATACTTTTCGAAAACATAATGAAAGCCCTTAATATTTCGATTGCTTCCGACGACGTTTAAAAGTATCACGAGTTTGTAAGTATGATAAAATTATTTTAAATTATATTGCACGGTGTTAGCCTTATAATTTGTACGCGACTTGTGGCGAGTTAAAAAATTTATTGAGGCATTACCTATATTTTTTTAACAAACTCGTGTAGTGACGTTGTGTAAAGCGGATTAAATTAAATAAGCATGAAAGACGTATAAGTGATTTGGATTTGGAAATTTGATACACCGGGAAGGCAGCGCTAGCAGCTCAACTTACATGGGGTTCTTCTTCTTATAACTAAAAACAGCATGCAGACCAGAAAGAAGTAAATACATGATGGCATCGTCCTCGGAGCAGTAATCTTCTAGAAATTCCAGGTAACGCTTTGAAATTGTGTTGTTATAAACTATGAAACAATGAATATTGGGTGACGTATGGGTGTGATTTTAAAGGTAGTGTGCATTATTTGGCGTATTGAACATAATACGTATAACTAACTTTATTATGATATTTAATTAGAAATCTGAAGGTGTATATAAAGCTTATTAACGTTCCATCAGGAAGTTAAATTTTGTGAAGAGTACATGGGTGTTTTTTTTTGTTTGTTGTAAGAGTATGCAAAGTATAAGGGCATACATTATTCATAATTAACTGGGTTATCATGAGCTCACCATACTCCAGAGTATACGTAGATTTAAAATAAATTATAAAGAAGGAATGGGAAATAAGGTATTATTCAGGGCCCATTTACTCCGGGTACATTCTGTGTTTGATAATTTTAAATTAAAAGTGAAATACAGGACAGTACAAAATAGGATTTATTGAGGTGTAACTTGATCACTGAAATGTAGATAATATCGAATTTTATTTGTAAATAGTGAAAAATTAAAGATTGTATGTGTGGTGTATTTTGTGGTTTTATTGGAAGTGTGCGTGAACGATAGAATATGAGAGTGAATCTAGATATCCAAGAGGAGGTCCAACTGAGCTAGCCGGAAGCAGTTGCAGAAAATTGGCAATTCAACCGAAGAAGAGAGGAAAACGGGTAAGAAATATATATATTTTTTGAATTATTTAATTTTTGAAAATGTTTCTATTACGTGCAATTTTCGAGTTTTGAAAATTTAATAAAAAGTTCGAATATATTATTGTTGCTGGAGGCTTTTACCCGAGTTCCACGGCAATATATATATATATATATATATATATATATATATATATATATATTGCTGTGACTTACCGTAGACTCGATTCTCGCCCCACGAATTGGGCACCATAAAATTTGCTGTGACTTAACTAGAAACCATTCTTGCCCCACGTTGGGCCGTAATAAAAATTGCTGTGGATTGTCTAGAACAATCGAGCCCCAGCGTTGGGCCATCATAAAAGTTCCTGTGGATTACTCTAAAGATATCGGGATCGCCTTCGATTCCCACGCTTGGGCAGTCATAAAATTTTTTTAAAAAATAATAAAAAAAATTACATCCTTTTAAAATTTCATGATTTGAATTTATTTCAACAGTTTTATTTTATACGAGTAGATGGGCCCGTCGTGAAACCCTAAATTGACTTTTATTCTGGTCTATGGTGAGCTCAGTATAAACCCAGTTACTCTAAATGCTTATATACATCGCATTTTTGTTTAAAACAACCTTAAAGACCCGTTTATTTCTTACATCAAAAATTTTTATGTCATTTATTTACACTTTTAAATAATAACTACCAATTGTCCTTTACATATACCCTTTAAATGAGTTTTTATGGTCATAAAATACACCCTCAATGTGTCAAATCACTCAAGCACAAAGTAACAGCACAAAATGTTCAAGCAATAGAAATTAATTTCGTTACCTGGAGCAAGCTTTTTTTATCATCACATCTGAAGATATAGATCAAACCCATTTCCACTCGCTATCCAAATCTCTGCAGCCGCCTTCAGTATTTCTACCACGATAATTGTCTAGACCAAGCTTAATTACCTTTCGTAACTACCACACCTCAAGCATCCTCGTTCCAAACATTTCTCATCTCGCTTACCCTAGTAACATCTTTCCGTTAGTTTGTTGAATGTAGTAACAGCACCATCTACTAACTAGCACCCACTTGTGCAATTCACACATTAATTACTTATCGACGGACTGTACCAACACCGTTTTATACACTTTCAAACTTGGAAGTTACATTGCAAGCTAAGCAAAGTCAAACGGATAAGCGAACTAAGAGAGCTTTACCTCGTCTTCTTGTGTATTTATAATTGTCAATCCACACCTTCTGTAACCTATTTCAAACGAAAAGCTCCCCTACCGTAAATAATTCTGAAAATTTTGCACGTAACGGACTTTTGAAACCGAGAATTCTGATTCTGACGTCGCACTAGCCCAAAAACTGCTCAACGGTCGCAATCTTCTTGAAAATTTCTAGCATTCGACCAATCACACTTCTTTCCCCCATTCTTAGGTCCAGCCTTTAGCTATCTCCCTCGTCTAACCCATATTCGTTGTCTCTTTTATAATCTCACTCAAGCAACAAAAAATCGATATTGTGGTTGATCTCCAAACCTGTCGCGTACTTTAGACGCGTGTTTTATCCAACGTCTGCTATATGTGATCTCTGTCTGCTCTACGCTATGAATATTCCGTCGCACTCTGCCTTTAAACCATCTGTTGTTTTAGTAGCTTTTGCATCGACCGTTAAATACAATTCTACAGAATTATATACCAATGTTCATTTTAGTTCACTGAACCTGTTTGTTTATTTGTCTGGTTTCCTATGAAGCAACAGTCCGTTTAAACTCGTATTTCCAAGTTCTAGAATTTCTTATGATTTGTATTTAACGAACGTTTTGTTTAGTTAAATGGAAAATATGCGTTTACATTATTGATTTTATATACCCCAAAAGCTTTGTTTATTCTTTGACGTACCTGATTTACAATTTTTTATAAAATATTAAAGCTAGTTATGCGTATCCTTGAGTTTTCACGTACTTCTAAGCTTCTACACGTTATGCAAATTTAACATTCCGATTTATAAATACAAAAATATGCTATTATCCGTCCGTTTTCATTGTCACAACTAATTAATTTGGCGCGTAAATAAATTATTCCTATTTCCTATATACACAGTCGTAACAAATTTATTATTTTGACCTATTTATCCCTCTTAACCTATAATTTCCACGACAATATATATATATATATATATATATATATA
This sequence comes from Platerodrilus igneus, assembly GCA_036346225.1. Taxonomy (NCBI): domain Eukaryota; kingdom Metazoa; phylum Arthropoda; class Insecta; order Coleoptera; family Lycidae; genus Platerodrilus; species Platerodrilus igneus. The sequence continues at coordinate 984,904 of JARFIW010001719.1, read as the reverse complement.
TATATATATACTATATATATATATATTACTATATATATATATATATATATATATATATATATATATATATATATATATATAGTAAAATTGGTGACGACCTTGTTTTCGTAATAGTATGTAATTTTATGGGTTTTAGGTCAGCAGAACTGAAGAATTCTCATTTTATAAACTCAAGCTTTCGGAAATTTATTTTTCCATTTTCAAGAGTATTAAAAGTAAATACATTGAGTTAGTTATGTGAACATGATTTGACTAATAGCTAAATATTATATAAGTAGTATTTAATATTAATATATATAATATCTTTATATATATATATATATATATATATATAAATATATATATATATAAAAGGTGTTTTAGAATTTTGAATATATATATATATATATATATATATATATATATATATAAAGATAAAATATTAAAAAATGTATAAAAGGTGTTTTAGAATTTTGAATAGTAAATATTAAATATTAATATTAAATACTACTTATATAATATTTAGCTATTAGTCAAATCATGTTCACATAACTAACTCAATGTATTTATATATATATATATATATATATATATATATATAATATGGGTAAAATAATCTTGGAATTAGGTCATTACTAAATCTTGGTATATTGCAAAAGTTTCACATATAAGCAATAACAAATGTAGTGGTAATCTTTTATTTAACGCGTTTCGGTAACACCATAATCAATAAATTTATCTATAAAACTAAAACAATGTGTTAACAATTATTAGATTTTATATATATACATACCTTTGTGTAATTTTAATTATAGTATAGTATAAGTAAAAACAAACAAATAATTTTACAAACTAACATTTTAACTTGTATCACTGTTTCGCTTTAATAAATAGTATGAATAACAATAATATAATTGGTTATATAATCTAATATTTAATCACTCTGCAACATGGTGTATTCAAATATGTGGGGATTTTAATAGTCAAATAATAGTAGAATATTTTTGTTAATATTTAGAAGATTCATCTTTTACAAATTAAATTGTGGTAAATTTTCATAGATCCATCTTGGTCAGTTTTTGAATTTATGGTATTCGGAAATTTATATATTTGTAAAGTTTCCATTACGTTTCTCTTGTTGTCATTGTTTTCAGTGTCTAAAATATCTACATTATTGAAATCAAATTGGTGTAAGTTGTCAATTGCATGAGAAGCAAGAGCAGTACTTTTTATTGTTAGTTTTATGCTATATTTGTGCTCATAAATTCGTTTACGAAGGTATTGTTTAGTATTACCTATGTATACCCCAGGACATCCTGTGCAGTTAATTTTATAAATTGTGTGTGTCTTATTGTTATGTTCGATGGGTGGAAATAGTTTGGTGAAAAAATTTTAAATGAGTAGTTGGGTTTATGAATTATTTGTATGTTATATTTTTGAAGACAGTTTTAATTTTTCAGAGAGTCCTGGGGTATATATAATTCCAATTCTGGTTTCTTCTGGCTGTTTTTATTTTATTTTGATTATTGTAGATTTTATGTATTTTGATTTTATTATTGGTTTATATACGGAAATGGGATAGCAATTATCTTTGAGAATAGTCTTAATGGTGTTTAAATTGTTGTATCTAAATTTAGGGTGTGCTAATTTTATGCCTCTTTCAATTAGGTTATTAACTACGTTAGTTTTATATTGTTTTGGTACGCAGGAATTGAAGTTTAGATATCTACCGCTCCATGTGTTTTTTTACTTATACTATACTATAATTAAAATTACACAAAGGTATGTATATATATAAAAATCTAATAATTGTTAACACATTGTTTTAGTTTTTATAGATAAATTTATTGATTATGGTGTTACCGAAACGCGTTAAATAAAAGATTACCACTACATTTGTTATTGCTTATATGTGAAACTTTTGCAATATACCAAGATTTAGTAATGACCTAATTCCAAGATTATTTTACCCATATTATCTATTTAGAAGGTCAAGAACACATCCAAAATATTTATATATATATATATATATATATATATTACTACACTCTACTGCTGTCTCGCCGCTACTGATATCTGCTATATGTTATTTTTAAATAAATTATTTCAGGGTTCTATACTCAACTATTTACATTCGATTTTGCCCTGCGTGGGTTCGTTGCAGAACGAAATTTACTAGTTGTCCCCAACAAGGATACTTACACGCCCTCTCGTATGTACAATCCTTCACTACAGCTGAATCTGCAAGATCGGTATACGCCCTGCAGATTGTGACGTTACCGCAATACTCAAAACTAAAATGGTTGGAGGGTCGCTTACCCTATTTATTTATTCAATGATGCAATTTATCAAAACAAGAATAAGTTTTTAGTTTAAATGGAATTTGGTACCTGATGTTCGTTCCAACTGATGGTGGCTTTCTCGCCGTGATGTTAAATGCTCATGGAATGCCAATTGATGTAAGTAATCTATGGAATAAATATTGTGCCTTAGTTTCATGAAATGTTTTAGCTTTGAATTACTACTATAACAAAATGTATATAAATAAATGTTGGATACTCCTTTTTATAAGATCCTGCTGTCCTTGAATGCGTTTTACGGTGCTGTGAAAGCTTTCTTCGGTTGGGGTTGGCTGCACGTCCTACCGCCGGCTTGTTTATGTGTATGGGTTTTCCTTCGTGGTTACTAGTGCTGCGTCGAAATACCTGGATACTCCTATAATGAATTTGGCTCCACTTTGTCGTTTACTTTTTAAATTAATTTTGAGGCACTGCGTTTCTCCTTTTTAAATAAACTGTAGTATGCGCTTTGGTTTTTCAAATGCTGATAACATTCATTTTTATAATTTTTGGAAACCTTTTAAATTAAAACAGCAGAGCTTGGTAGAACGACTAATTTTTTATTTTATTATTTTTCATCAAATCAAATCATAAACAATATTATCACCAAAGTACTTAAAAACTTTTTTTAAAGCACTCTTAAATATTAAATTACATGTTTTGTTCATTCTCTAAACACACTACTTCAAAACTACCTTAATTCGGTTCAAATATAATTGCAATCATTTTTAGAAAAACACCATAGTTGTTTGCATTAGTAAATCTTGGCATTGAAAATATGATTGATAACTGACATCATGGCAAACATAATTTAAGCTTCATTTCCTATATAATAATTCTAAAACTACTTCTAAAAATACTATAACTAACAAATATATACAGACATTTTACAGATGTTTTCGATCCCTAATTTTAATTTAACTATTTTATTTGGTATTGCACGAGCATATCAACTTTATTAATTCAACTACTGGCATCATAAATGTTCTGCTCGGATTCTTACCATCGTTGGACAGTGTACCTTTACTTATTCTAGAGCTTAATAAACCTTGTAATTGCATCATTGAATACATTCCTACTTAGCTTTAAGTATGCGTGTAGTTAATATGAATAAATGTTACTTATAAGACTTGTTTTTATTTTTGTGTGTCGACATGAGCCTGCTGGTAATAACTGATATATATATATATATATATATATATATATATATATATATATATAAATATATACTTCTGTGTATGTAAATCGTAGGTTAAAATTGATTAAATAAGTCAGATAATAATTTATGGCAGGTTACCGCATGTAAAAAAATTTTTTAAAAATTGGAGACACTTTTTCAAAACTTTAGTGTAGGAATTAACAATTTTTAGAGATAATTGTTCTTCATTTTAGCGTGTGTAAATATTCACAAAAAACTTTTACAATATCTAAAAGTTATGTAGTATAACAGTAAATTATAATTGCAAATATTAGTGGTTAGGAATGGATAATGTAAATTGTATGTATTAGTTAAAAGCATTTCAGACTTGTTAGCGTATAAATCAATAATTCTAGGTCATAATTAAAGATGGTGAAATACAAATTTTTATGAATTAACAGGGGTTATATAAGTGTAAATATTCCTAGTGTAGTTTATTATAGCGTGAGTAAGAAGCTTTAATATTTGTATAACCTTCAAAAGTTTAACTAGAGCGAAAGAGAAGTGACTAACGTATATAGTTGAAAACACGTTCCAGGTATTAATTTAAAAAGGGAAAATTATTCTCAAGGATTTCTTTGTAACGCTCAAGATTGTTGCAAACAAGTTCAAAGCATTTAGTTTCGGTGAAGGTACTGACAGTTGAAACAGACAGGGATCGATATAAAGTAAAAATAAATTATTTTTAGCATGCATTAGAATGAGATGAGGATAATCATATGTTAAAGGGTTTGTTTGACTTTGAAAGGAACTGTGGGACAAGGGGAAATTAGAGTCCTTAGGTGCAAGTGAGAGGCAGAGAAAGTTGTATAGACATCGTTTTAAGAGTGAAGTGAGAAATCTTGTAGAAAAGGTTATAGACAGGCTGTTAATGAGAGATAGAGCAAAAGTATTAGATTACACGTTTATAAGAGTAAGATGAGTGTATTTTGTATATGGTGGAAGTGGATGATTTCTGCAAGAACGGACGAAGCTTGCATATGAGGAACAAAGAAGGAGCATTGGATCGCACATATAAAAGGGGTACAGGCGATAGCATTAGAGAGTGTAAATGTTATTTTAGGGAAAAACAAACTGGCAAACGTAGTGTAAGCAGGAGAGAAGATGTGGTACACGGGTTAAACTAGGAAGGAGATAACTCATGGTAGGATATGAAAGATAGTAAAGGTATATAGTAAGGAAGAGACAATTTTCATGTTTGTTAGAGTGAGATGACTTGAGTACGCGTAGTATGAGGACCGTGTGTTAAATAAGAAACGATTGGCAGTTGAAACTCAGATTCAAGGAATTAAAGTGTCCTTTGTGAAGCTTATGTGGGTTTTCATAAGAAATGTTTGTTTATATTGTTAAAAATTCTTGGATTTCGGAGACGGTTTGTGCGTTAGCTCGTGTGTTAGTGTAATTAAAAGTGGCAGTTGAAAATTGTTGGTGTGGGGTTTTGAGAAATGTTGTGGCCGTTGAGAAAAATTACCAAGTAGGTTTGTTTGTGTGTATTGACAGATTTTGAGAAATTTTAAGTATAGGGGGCAGATTCGTCTACATAAACACGAAGAGGTACTGAGAGGCTCTCTTAGTTTCTTGCTCTTCATCGGTTCTTTGCCTGAACCTCCAAGCAACGACTTATATTAGTAAACAAATTTACAAGTGATTTTAATGTTGTAAGAAAGTTGATTACACAAGTTGGTGTAATATTCACTAGCAGTCCGAAAGTCTTATGAAGTACTTTCACAAATACAAAGCCTGATTGAAAAATGTAAGTAAAGACTGCGTTATATTTTGCTTGTGGGCGCAAGTTATGCACATAAATCGATTAGAGAGTGTTGATGGAAAGCTAGGATGGTTTATCTATGGTAAATGGGCAAGTAGCAAAAGTGTGGAAGTGTTCGACAACTCAGAGAGGTGCCGGAACGTGCAGTCTTAGGAGAGAACAGCAGTCATCGATGGTATGATTGCAAATCCAAGAGCGGTGGTGCATTTCAGGTAACAGATTTTGTGAAATTTTGATTTTATGTGCTTATTTGATGTGTTATGACAATTTGATGCTCTATTGGTATAATTCTTATAAACTCTATGAACTAAAGGTTTACCTAATGAACGTTTTATGATTGATTCTTCGACAATATTTTTATACAGGAATTAATATTTGTAAAATAATTTTATAATATTTATTGATGTACAAAGTAAAAGGAACTTTTGGCTATTTGCAGTACAAACTGGAACACAAGTATTTAAAGGTTTTACTATGAGCTCTAATTAAACCTGGGGGTAACGTAATTTTCATGGTTAATCCCGGTTACTTTATATGGTTTATTGTTAGATAAAACTTTATCAGGCAATACTAGAAAGCAAACGTATCATTTTGAAACGAGGATGTGTATAATGTTGATGATGTAGGAAATAATGAGTGAAAAGATCTTTTTTTATCTTTCTCTTTGAAAAAATCAAGGTGCATTTTAGTAGTCGAGTTTTTTTGTATAAAACAATAGGGTAGTATTTTTCAGATAGCAGCTGAGCCGCCGTGGCAAACTTCATGGATGAAGTTGAGTTTTTTTATTAATAGCAAAAAGCTGGAAGTATTTAGGCCAACATAAGCGAGGAGCTTTCGTCCCAAGTAAGCTTCAGAACAAAATGTTGACCCAACAGTGGGGTTCTTGGTGTATCCTTAGATCAATGCTTATTTTAACGCTTAGATAGATTCTTAAATCAACTCTCAGATAAGTTCTTAGGTATATTCTCAAATATATTCTCAGTTAGGTTTAATTATTACGTGGTATACCGGCGATATCTCGCTTGCTAAGCTTTTTCAATTAAATTATTGACTTTTGCATACAACTTGCACTCAAACACTTGCACACAAAAATAAACTCTCTATAAATAGGAGTCCTTTTAGAAATTAATTATATATCATAACAAATTGCTTTATCATTACAGATCCGCTTGTTGTGAGCCTTTTTCGGTACGTAATTATCAATCTGTGTTCCAAAAATCGTTCAAATCGTTTCAGAAAGTAAACATTTATAAATCATTCCAATCTCTCATATCTTATTACAATTAAGAAGCCTTTATCTTGCAATAGTTTAATTATTTTAATTATCTCTTCTTTATTTTGAATCAATTGTAAGCACTTCAAATAATCTACTCACTTCAGTGTATCAAAATGACTTTACTGCGGCTATTTCAATAATATACCTCTTAAAACCATATTTAAATTAATTTCACTACTAAACACTGTAGCACATCAATACGTAAGGTATTACCATTGAATATATTGCATGCCAATGTTTCAATTATGACTGAATTCCTCATTTAATATTCGATTGGTTTTATAACAACGAGCTTTTCCGACGGTGACATCTAGAACTTTTGTGGTACATCTGGTTGTTCTTTCCATGTTCCAATTGGTTATAAAAGTAGGGTATGTCATACGTCTGTTATCAACATTTGCAGATTTATTGTCTTTCTACTGTCTCGAAATGTATTATAATTGGACTGTCGTTTACTAATCTTATTTTATCGCTTTTATATGTAAGTTCTTTGATTCTCTACAGATTATTATCGCCCCGGCTATTACGTGGTTTACTTATGTTTTCTAGAATATGTGTTCTTAAACTGAATCAATACACTTTTTAAATAACGTACATTCATGAAAATTAAGTGTTTATACACGCGGTATTATATAAAATCTGCATGTTAACTTCTTTAAGAATGCGTACGTATTTCAACAGGACCAATTACTTACTGCTTTTATCATAAAATGTAGATGAAACTCGTTTGGAAAACGCTTGTTTACGCGTACAATATAATAAATGCTATTATTTTTATCTAAAACACGATTATTTCGTCATTAAGCTACCAATAAAGATGAAAACATTTAATCATGATTTTCACGTACTGATTTTGTACCGGGCGTTCATTGAAACCTTAATTCTAAAAATAAATCCCACTAAAGTATAATAAAATCCGGAAAAAAACGGAATTTTTCGTAAATTCATGGTTGCGCCCTGTATAATACAAGCGTACCTTTATTTATTGATGTACCATGCAAAAATGCAGATTGCGCGACTATAAATAATCACCCTATATGATATAAGCATATTGCAAATAAATATAATAGAACGAGCTTTGCGCATTTAGCATAAATATAAATAATTTTGTGTAATTACTATAAAAGGCAAATCGAAGTAATTTAAATAACCCGTGGATTGTAGCAATTGATTCTAAATAAAAGAACTTTCTAGAATATAGAAAGATGAGTCATAGGGATTTAGGAATAAGTCAAATTCGTATGAACTCATTAAATATACATTGTTATTCCAAGTAGCAGCTTGAACATTGAAAATAAAACGTAATATCTCTAGAACAACTGATAAAAAATAATTTATGATCTTCGCATTTACTATTGGAGAGAAGCGATACGTAACAATAGTAGTATATGAAAAACAAGGACAGAGAACGTGTCACGGATACCTAGAACAGATAAGAAGATAATAAAATGTCGAAATTTTATACGCTTACTGGGTATTCTGAGATACCTTCCATCATAATATTCGAGATTATTATGGAAAAATTCTCGAAAATAGATAAATTTGTATATAAAGAAGCGCTTATCAAGGAAGGATTTATTTATTGGGAATTCATTCATCAAATTTGATCCAATGTAGTCTATGTAGATCAAGAAATGTTATTTTAAAACGCTAGCCGCTGCGTTATATAGAAGTATGCAGTAAAACATAGTTGGGAAGTTGCAATGAATATTGAAGTGATGTTTTTAAACCCAAATTACATACAAAAATAGAATTATTAATTACGATGAAAGGGCAAAATTTTTCAGCATAACGCTATTTTAAACATGTAATAAATAATCGAAGGGAAGATTTAACCAAAAATGATAATTGCTGTTGGAAATCAGGAATTTTAATTTGGAAAAACTTATAAGCCGATTTAGAGATCAATTTAAATTACGAAGATTTTTTATTACGAAAAGCGTTTTGTGCATTCAGTATCACTGATAGATTTATTTTTAACTGATATTAGAGTATTTAGATCTAGTTTAAGATAATCCTAATAATTTTTTTCTTGTGTGAGGGTTTTTTTTACCAGAAGTTTGTGTTCAGAGTTCGATATACTCTGACCTTTAATAGATTATATGTCAAGGGTTTTCTCGCCAAAATAAATCTTACCAGTGTGAAATTAATTTATAACCAGGTGAAAGATCCTCAAAAGAATAAGTTTAATTTTGTAAATGTAAAATAAGATAAGCAACAATAATTTTATTTTGTAACAAAGAGTTCTTAGAAATTATTTTATGATTGAAAAAAACGATGTTGCAAATGCTTTTGTATGAAAGAAAATATTTCATATTGTATATATGCTTTGTGATAGTGTTGCGTTTTATTTCATTTTGAAAACTACGTAAATTTCGTTGAGCTAACCAGGCAAAACTAGAAACGAAGGTAAGTGAACAATTTCAAGTTTACAAATTAGAAGTATCTGTTTCACAATATCCTTTTGTGACGCCCCAAAGCGAGACGTTATTACATCACTCTTTTAGTGGCGCCCAACGTGGGACATTGTTATATCACTCTTTCAGTGGCACCACAACGTGCGGCCGTGTCACAGCACCCTTTCAGTAGTACCACAACGTGCGGCCGTGTCACAGCAATATATATATATATATATATATATATATATATATATATATACAGGGTGAGTTTTTAGTGTGGCAACGGTCGATAACTCCGTTATTATAAAGCTACGTAAACCAAATTTGGAGCATATTAGGCATGCCTAAAGTGCACATTTTAAAAATATTTGGAAGCATCAGGGTGTTTCATAATTCAGGGCATATTAAACTTATATTTTTAAATAGAACACCCTATATATTATTACATTTTGAAAAGCCCATAAAGAGCTTTAATTTGATATGAAATTGTATCTGTCTATTCCTTTTACTTTTGAGATATTCAACTGTTTTAGAAAAATGACCCCAATTGGATACATTGCAACTGCACTAATACACAACTTATGTTAATTTTCAAGATGCAGAAAATTTTACCATATACCATAGTATATTTGTAAATATCACTTTTTGAAATTTCTTCCCAGTATACAGGTGTGTCAGGTTTCGCAAAATGCAATTTTAAATTTTTTTAAATGGCACCGTACCAATTTTATTGCTACAATGGATAGTTCATTAAGTGCCCTTTCATTCTTGTTAAGCATTCCCTATACCTAAATCCATTACTTTCTGAGATATTTTTGATTTTCTTCAAATTTTATGAATGTTTTTAATTTACATAACTAAAAATAACTTACTATTGGAGATTATTATAAAACAATTAATACATTTTGATTAACAATCAACTACAGTTATCCAATAACAATTTTTACTAAAGATATAACAACCTACAATAATACACTATCAACAGAATTGTGCCAGATCAACAATATGCATTTTATAGAAAATGTTCAAACAGGAAATCAGGCAGGCTTTGAAAAAAATAACTATTACATATAAAGTGTCATTTAGGTTTATTAATTGTAGTGTGTTGTTATTTAACAGGATATTTCTCTTGGTATAGTCTTGATGCAAGTAGGAAGTTGTTTAAACTTGCTCTCAATACCCAAATCATATTTATTTGTTCTTCCACTGTAAAATTCATTTTGAAAACTCCTTCAAAGATTACATTTAAAATAGAACTTATAATGCGTTAAATGACAACACACTACAATTAATAAACCTAAATGACACTTTACATGTAATAGTTATTTTTTTCAAAGCCTGCCTGATTTCCTGTTTGAACATTTTCTATAAAATGCATATTGTTGATCTGGCAGAATTCTGTTGATAGCGTATTATTGTAGGTTGTTATATCTTTAGTGAAAATTGTTATTGGATAACTGTAGTTGATTGTTAAACAAAATGTATTAATTGTTTTATAATATTATCCAATAGTAAGTTATTTTTAGTTATGTAAATTAAAAACATTCATAAAATTTGAAGAAAATCAAAAATATCTCAGAAAGTAATGGATTTAGGTATAGGGAATGCTTAACAAAAATGAAAGGGCACTTAATGAACTATCCATTGTAGCAATAAAATTGGTACGGTGCCATTTAAAAAAAAATTTAAAAATTGCATTTTGCGAAACCTGACACACCCTGTATACTGGGAAGAAATTTCAAAAAAGTGATATTTACAAATATACTATGGTATATGGTAAAATTTTTTGCATCTTGAAAATTAACATAGGTTGTGTATTAGTGCAGTGGCAATGTATCTAATAGGGGTCATTTTTTCTAAAAACAGTTGAACATCTCAAAAACTAAAAGGAATAGACAGATACAATTTGATATCAAATTAAAGCTCTTTTTATGGGCTTTTCAAAAATGTAATAATATATAGGGTGTTCCATTTAAAAAAATATAAGTTTAATATGCCCTGGAATTATGAAACACCCTGTATGCTTCCAAATATTTTTAAAATGTGCACTTTAGGCATGCCTAATATGCCTCCAAATTTGGTTTACGTAGCTTTTATAATAGCGGAGTTATAGCCCGTTGCCACACTAAAAACTCACCCTGTATATTAGGTAGTTAATTAACACAAGGTAAGTTGATAAATACTATCGTATTACAGTTAATAAGATGAAATAATAACTTAGACTATTACGCAAAGCCTAAATAATTATTTCAAATCTAGCTAGTAATTAAGAGATGGAAAATATAGGGTCCCGGACAGGATTGGAACCTGTATCCTCGACTTTCGCCACTGATGCGCTAATGAATTGCGCCACCTGGAAGAATGATCACAATTGGAAGGATACAAATCTAAATCGTGTACGCAACCATATATCAACCTAACTTTCAGTGATCTTTGTCATTTTTGTTAATCATAACTGACGGAGAACTTCACCATAAAAATTTAGACAATTAGGCGCCCAGCCAACCAGGTCTTGTATTACGCAAACAAACAATTACTATTGGTTATCCATCTGACCAAAGTATATAAATCTAAAGGATTCATTAATTTACGTTACTTTAGCTTTTAATCAAAATAATAATTAAATGGCATTTAAATTTGTAAAGCAACTATGGTGTTTGTAATTCATGTGTTACTAATTACGCCTCTGTACGGGCAAACGATTAACTACAGTTACTTTTACCTTTGTGTTTGAATCTGAATAATGCCTTGCTAAATCTCAACATTTTTAAATTGTTAAACGACAGAAAAGAAATTCAATTTGAACCTTTTCAGGAGTAAATCTACATTTTCATTTTTTTATTCTCGAGAGTCGAGTACCAATGAAGTTGTTTTCTTTTTAACTTCGTTAAACTATTCTGATGATTCCTGCTGATCACAAAATGCACTTCTTTTTCGCGCCTGAGATGAAAGTATCAGCTTTTTGCTTTTCGATTAAGAATAATAAGCTATCTGAACAATTGCGCTTGAATATACTCTTCTTATCTATTTATATCACAGATGTAGCTATTATTAAAAGCTATCCGATAAACGAGGGTTTGCTGACTCACACAGAGTTTATTGAATAGAACGCAGCCTCGCCATTTGGCTTTTGTTACTGCTCTTTTTAGATACTTCTGGCGTCTTTCTCATTCAAAAACTTGCCTTTTATGGATGCAATTTGTCAAGTTGTTCAGAAAGAGTTGACGTCACACTCATTTCGAACTTATTCAGGCATCAAGAAAACAGTTCTTTTACATCATAGTTACTTTATTCCAATATATTCTATACCAGCCCATGAGAATCGGAAATCTCCCCCAACAGAAACGAATGACGTTGCGATTAAACCTGAAAACGTTATTTACCGTGTTTCAATTCAGAGTGATACGTCTATTTCCCAAATTATAGCAAAGCATTTGCTTTGTTAGTAAAATTTGACATATTTATTTCTTACGCGAGTTATGTATCCCCCAATTATCTATACATATTGAATATATTGAATCTAATAGGAATTATTAGAAATTGTTAAATAAAGTATAAGTTCATTGCAACATTGTAATACAAGGATAACCCAGAGAGGTTATCGACAGTTCATGAGAACGGACATGCAACTTTGCATCCGAGAGGGCAGTGATACTGCAGGTGGCAGGTCACAGGCGGTTAACATACCGCAATTACTTAGAAATAAGATTGTTACAATGTAAAAAAATGTACAATTAAGAGAAAAGCAGACATGAGATCTGCAAGTTCCCACAGCCGTGTGAGGGGCAGTTTATTATAAAAAGCCCGGCAGCTCAAGGCCCGGCAGTCAGTCTTCGAACTCTATACTTCGTTGTTCAAGTTACTCAATTGAGTCAGTCTGAGTATTACAGCTTTTGCATTGTTGTCTACCTAGACTACTCGCCTTAGTACAATTATTATTTTTTTGATTAAAGTTATTATTATACAAGTTATTCAAAATTCCATTGTAATTTCTGTTTCAAGTTAAAATAAATTTGTTAAGTCTTCGGAATTGTTTTTAAAAACACCGCTCCAAAGGCCCGAACCTTAACTGGCGCAGCGTAACGGATGTCAAAAGGGCACTAAAAATCCAAAAATCGGAAGATTGGTGACCAAGAATTTCAATTCGCAATTTTGACAGAACCCAAACCAGGTTGGAGGAAGAACAAAAATAGTCTAAATCCAGCAACAAACCAACGTGGACAAGATACAGCATCGATCGAGCCCACAAAAGAAACAAATGAAGAAATTAATGTAAGTTCAATTCCATTTATACCAATTGATCTCACAAACTATAATTGATATATGCTAGTTTTATTATTTTATTATTTGATTACCATTTATTATTTTATGAATGTTATTCTATGCCAATATTTTTTTTTGAAAATAGTTACAAAGAGAATTATTTTCAAATATTTTATGAGACGAATGTTTAAAGAGACTTGATTATTTAAAAGAGATTTTCTTTAAAAGTAAAAGAGATTTTCTTGATGTTTAAGAGATTCTTATCACAATTATTAGAACAACCTTAAAAATAAACCAAAAATAACGGACGCACATCCATTAATACCGAAATACGAAAAATTAACTACCGAGATACAAAACGCACGTTTAACCCGGTAAACTAAAAAGACAGAACGCAAATTAATTCCAAAGCCAAAGATAATTCTTCAACCAAGCACTTACGGAACGATTATTTAAAACATTGACCTTTATAAATTACAGCAAAACACTCTGCAGTAACTGAAACTACGGTAACTCAAAACCACCGTAACCTAAAACGCCATCCGCAGATAAGCAAAGTCGCGAACGCAACATCATTATTACCTCAGAGAAATCGCTTTCAGAACCTTTGCATAATATAAAGCAACACAATTAATCCATCACGGAATAATAAAAGCCCATGAAATTACACCCAGCATTTAATTGCAGCACAAACACGGAATAAAAACTAAACGTTTTTAAAACTACTCTTCATCGCATTATCCCAGTACAAATACTGAGTAAAGCTAAACGGTCATCGTAAAAAGCTTTAATTAAAACGCTCATAATTGCAACCTGCAAACCAACAATACGGAGAGATTCAATTACAAGTCGTGTATCACGGAGATATCTAAAAATAAATAGACGTAACATTTATGCAAAGCAATTAGCGAGTAAAAGAAGCGAATTATTTAATTCCTATAAACTGAAACTAGCACCGTTGAGTAAAAGTATTAATTACTTAACAGGTATAAGTGTATGCTATTCAGCACGTACGCAAGTAAGTAATTAACCTGCAAGCTAAATTTAGAATACAAGACCGACGAACTATACGATTATGCAACTCAATTAAAACCGATATAATTACAAATTAACAGAACTAAACTAACACAAAGCTAAGTAAATATCGCGAGAACAAATCTATTTACTCCAGATTCTTTAGAAAGCAGAAACTCAAGACAAATTAAAAGCCGCGAGATAGAAACAGGCAAATTCAAGGCTACGGTAATTAGATAAACAGTATCGAGTATAAATCTCACAAATTCATTACCGCACTGTGTAACTAAGTACAAATAACAGCAATTACGATTCTAAAAATAACCCGACGCAGTCTAAACTGAAAATTAACAAATCCAAACCCAAAATAACGATAAAAATAGCAAATTAATCTTAATTTTTACAAAATTTGAATTTACACAATCTAAAAGGAAAATTAACAAATGCAAACCAAAAATAACGCTGAAAATAGCAAAATAAACCCCAATTTTTGCAAAATTTTAAATTACGCAATCTAAAAGGAAAATTAATAAAACCAAAGCAAATTTAACGTTTCAAATAGCAAAATCAACCCCAATTTTTACAAAATTCGAAATTACTCAATATCTACGAAAAATTAGTACATCCAAAGCATAATTAACGATACAAATAGCAAAACCTACTTCAATTTTTACAAAATCCGAAACTATCCGATCTAAATGGAAAATTAGTACATCCAAAGCATAATTAACGCTACAAATAGCAAAACAACCCCAATTTTTACAAAATTTGAAATTACACTACCTAAACGGAAAATTAGTAAATCTGAAGGGAAAATAACGATATACATAGCGAAATAAACCTCAATTCAAAAAACATAAATTTTTTTTTGAAAATTACCCAAAAGCGAAAGCAACCCTTAACCAACATGAGTAGCGCAAACATGAAGCTTTATTTGGAAACAATTCAAATCTTTGATGGCACGCAAGTACATCTTGCAAATTTTATTGGAGCAGCCGAAATGTTCCTAAAACCTTCTACAAACCCGGGGATAACGAAAGGAATTCATTGCTTATACGCTTGATAATAAGTAAACTAACCGGAAGGGCACTAACCTTAATCGCCAGTAGGGACGATTTACAGGAATGGCAAGAATTTAAACAGCTACTAATTGCATATTTTGGAGACCAACGTAACATAAAATGTCTGGTACGAGACCTAATAAACCTTAGAACGGAACACAATCAATCCCCCTATCAATTCGGAATGAAATGCCAAGACGTGAGAAGTTTAATACTAACCAAATTAAAAATCGAAGAACCCGATCAAAAGGTTAGACATTTAAAAACAAAAATGAACGACGAAATGGCACTGGACACGTATATAAACGCTTTACCAGAACGACTATCGGATAAGATCAGATTCCAACGACCCCAAAATCTAGAAGAAGCTATGAACCTGGTAATAGAAAAAGAAAATGTAATGTATTACCGTAACAGACTATATAACCCCAACGCGAATAAAAGCTATTCACCAATAAAAACCATACAAGCCACAAGACAAACAATCCCTCAACAAAAATTCACATACTTTAACGCACAAACAAATCAATCGCGAATTAATAACCCAAGTTTCAACAATACGAATTTTAATAATCAATATAAACATTTTTTAAAACCAAGGTTTAACCCAACTTTTACGAAACCCGCATTCTAACCAAGATTTAATCAAAACCTAAACCAACAAAAACCAGCATTCAACGCAAACCCCAATAGAAATACACCAATGAATAATAATAACAACCCTAATAATTATTATAAACCAACACCAATGGATACCTCATCTGATTACACCAGACAAAATACCAAAATAACATATATCCGACAAAACCCTCATCAGAAACGTAATTTTACATCGGAAGAACTATTTCACCAAGAAGTAGAAACATTTGACACTGACCAGAATAATTACATTCAGACAGGAACGAACGATGAATCAAACCATGCAAAAACTTATGAACGCGACGAACAATACGAAACTTACGAGGAGTACGACGAAGAAAACTCGAACTCATATTTTCAAATGGACCAATTCATAAACGACCAAACTTAATAAACTTAAATAAAATAAATCACTTAGTATTACCATACATAGAAATACCCCACGCCGAATTTAAACTATTAATCGATACCGGATCCTCAAAAACATTAATTAGCCCCAGAACCGTGAAAAAACATTATTTAGCTTATGTAGAAAGAGAACCATTGAAAATTAAAACAGCCCATCAAACAACACTACACCAATTCGTAGCTAATATACCCTTACCGAGAACATTTAATGTTAAAACGAAACATAAATTTTGTGTATTCGAATTCAACGACAAATACGACGGATTAATCGGAATGGACCTTCTAAGAAAATTAGGAGCCAACATTGACATTAAAAATCGTTTATTAAGGACGAAATACGGAAAAATCCCCATTAAATTTCAAAACACACAAATCGAACAAAAATACACAATAGAACCCCGAACGGAAAGAAAAATAAAAATCCCATTAAATTCTAACAAAAAAAATGGGAATAATAAATCATATGACATTTCAACAAGGAGTAGAAACCCCAACCGCTTTAGTACAAATAAAAGATAATTATGCAACCACGACAATATTAAATTCAAACGACTATCCCGTAGAACTATCATTGACAGACCCAATTAACGTAGAAGAATTAAATTTTAACGAAATGGAAATAGACGAAAATTTAGAAAACGATTACAACCCAATAGAACATGACAAAATGTTAAGAGAAAATTTAACTAACATCCGCTTTAATACCGACATCAATCAAGAAGAGCAAAGAGCAATTAAAAACTTATGTTTTGAATACCGCGACATATTCCACTACGAAGGAATACCATTAACATTCACCAACACAGTAAAACATAATATCGAGTTAACAGACAATAAACCAATCTTTACAAAAGCATATAGACTACCTCATGCAAGCCAAGAAGAAGCTGATAGACAAGTAGCAGACTTATTAGAACAAGACATAATCCAGCACTCCAATTCACCATGGAGCAGCCCCGTGTTAATAGTACCTAAGAAATTAGACGCAACCGGAAAGAGAAAGTACAGAATGGTAATAGACTATAGAAAGTTAAATGAAAAAACGGTAGATGACAAATATCCACTACCAAATATAACCGAAATTTTAGACAAAATAGGCAAATGCCAATATTTTTCAACATTTAGACCTAGTATCAGGATACCATCAGGTAGAGATGGAAGAAAAAGATATATCAAAAACAGCCTTCAGCACACCTAGAGGACATTACGAGTACAAACGAATGCCATTTGGATTAAAGAACGCACTCGCTACTTTCCAGAGAGTCATGGACAATATATTACGAGGAATACACAATGAAAAATGCCTTGTGTACCTAGATGACATCATAGTTTATTCCACATCATTGGTAGAACACATAGAAAGATTGAGAGAAGTATTTGAAAGACTAAGACAAGCACATTTCAAAGTACAATTAGACAAAAGTGAATTTTTACAAAAAGAAGTATCATTTTTAGGACATGTAATAACACCCCAAGGAGTAATGCCAAATCCCGACAAAACAAATGCAGTTTTAAATTACCCTCTACCAAAGACAACCAAAGAAATTAAAGGATTTCTAGGACTTAGTGGTTACTACCGCAAATTCATTAAAGGTTGCGCTCAGATAACCAAGCCCCTGACAAATTGTTTAAAAAAGGGAAACAAAATTGAACACACCCCGGAATTCATTAAAGCCGTAGATAAAATTAAAAACATATTAACGAATCACCCTGTATTAGAATACCCAGACTTTTCAAAACCATTTATACTGACGACGGACGCATCGAATGTAGCATTAGGCGTAGTATTGAGCCAAGGAAAAGTAGGTAGCGATAAACCCATCAGCTACGCATCCAGAACCCTAAATGAAACCGAACAGAAATATAGTACCATAGAAAAAGAATTATTAGCCATAATTTGGGCAACAAAATATTTTAGACCTTACTTATACGGAAGAAAATTTTACATATACACTGATCATAGACCATTAGTATGGCTATGCAAACTTAAAGAACCGAATTCAAAATTACAACGATGGCGAATCAGACTCGAAGAATATGATTACGAAATTATATATAAAAAGGGAATTTATAACAACAACGCAGACGCTTTAAGTAGAATCCAACTCAATGCATTAGAAACGGAATCCATTATAAGAAACGTAGACGAAGCAGAAATAAGGGAAGAACCAGACGAGATCGACACAATACATTCGACACAAAACGAAGAACCTAAAAACGCGATTAAAATTTTAAACGAAG
This sequence comes from Platerodrilus igneus, assembly GCA_036346225.1. Lineage (NCBI taxonomy): Eukaryota > Metazoa > Arthropoda > Insecta > Coleoptera > Lycidae > Platerodrilus > Platerodrilus igneus. The sequence continues at coordinate 966,319 of JARFIW010001719.1, read as the reverse complement.
CAATCGATATGAAACCCAACCAATTTATAATTACCGAAGTTTTAAATAACCCCAATCCCGTAAAATATACAAAAGTAGATAACAAAAAGATATACCAAATTCAAATAACCAAAGATGACAATGAGGAAGAAATAATTAAAATTCTAAAAAAATACACCCCCGAGAAAAAACGATTTTATTTTTATTTCAACACCGAATAGTTATACCAAAGATTTTCAGAATTATACGTCAAACTATTCAATAACTCTGGCCCTGAACTCATCAGATGTACTAGAAAATTAATTACACTAGACGACCTTGACGAAATAAACGATGTAATTAGGAATCAACACGAAGGAAAAACCAACCATCGTGGAATTAACGAAACAATAAAGCAACTTGTAAGACGTTATTATTTTAAAGACATGAAGGAATTGACCACAGACTTCATTAATCAATGTGAACTATGTGACAAAGCGAAATACGATAGAAAACCTCCAAAGATACCTTTAATGTTAACTAAAACACCCGACAAACCATTTCAAAAACTACATGCCGATCCTCTAGTAGTAGAAGCGCAAAACTATTTAACAATTGTAGACGCATTCACAAAAATAGGCCAAGCAATACCAATCACATCCAAAAATAGCATCGACGTGACCCAAGGATTTTTACAATATTTTACATTTTATGGAAGACCCGAATCAATAACTCTAGACAATGGTAGCGAATTTAAAAATGAGACAATACAAAACACTTTAGAACTTCACAAAATAAAAATTCATTTCATAACGGAAAACCACCCTGAATCAAACGGACTAATTGAACGACTACATTTAACCCTGTTAGAACAAATTCGATTATTAAGAATAAATTATAAAAAGGAACATATAACCAATCTAATGTCATACGCACTAATCGCCTATAATAACACAATTCACTCATCAACAAATTTTACACCCTTAGAATTAACCTTAGGACATTCAGATTCACGAAATCCCTATGACATACACTACAACAAGGAAGTATACCAACAATATGCGAAAGACCACAAAGAAAAACTAAAAATAACTTACGACAAGGTAAAAGATAAATTAGAGAACGATAAGGAACGTATCACCACAACCCGAAATAAAAATACCGACGCAAATAAATTTTCAATAGGACAAACCGTGTATGAGAAAAACTTTCAAAGCATGCGACATAAAACAGCACCCAGAAATTTAGAACCATTCAAAATTAAGAAAATATCAGATAAAAATATAGCAGTAGTAGACAACGGTAAAATAACAAAGTACATTCATTTGAAAAACCTAAGACACCCTGTCACTTCAGATGGACAATCATCACCATTACGGTCAACTTCCGCCCAGGTAGAACGGACAACCCAATAATAATATAAAAATAAGAAAACAACCCCGGTATACTACCAATTAAATTAGGCAGTATGCAAAACACAATCAACCCTTACTTTAATGCAACAAATTTTAGCAACGTTAGAAAACGCAGTAACATTTGCAAAATTAAATACCCTACACTCTAGTATTATTGAACCAATCGATTTATTAGAAGAATTAATAAGAATTAGATCACTTATAATTAACAGTAAATTACCTTTTGATGTAACAGAAACAAACATTCTAACATTTGAAAAGATAGCTATAGTCAAAGGCTACATTAAGAATAACGAAATAATATTTTTAATAGAAATCCCGATAGTAGAAAGTAACAATTATAATTATTACCATTTATTTGCTTTTCCAACAAAAGTTACTAGCACATACCAAGTTATCATACCCAAAACCATATTCCTATCCCTAAATGAACTGAGATATGGTTATACAAACGAAAAATGTACTGAAGTAACACCAAACCAATACTTATGTCAATCGATGACGACAACAACCATTCATGAAGACAGCCCTTGTGAAGTACAACTATTAAAATTTTCAAATCATTACGAAAACTGTGAAGCCAAACAAGTGCAAATAAACAACATGAAAATTCAAAAAGTTACAGAAAACAAATGTATAGCCATCTTCCCAACAGAAGTTGTAGCAACCATCCACTGCAATCAAGATGAAAATAACCAAGCATTAATCGGAAGCAAATTAATTACCCTCAAAGAAGACTGTTATGTGAAATTGAAAGAAGAAGTAATCAGAGTTTATCAAGATCCCATAGCAACAAAGAAACTTGCAAACCTACCAGAACTACAGTTCAAGATAAAACAACAAGAAGACGAAGAAATAGTCAAGAAACGCATGAAGCTAGAGCATCTAGACTTAGACGACCTCAACCACGCCATGAAATTAGTGGAAAGTTACAAAGAACATTTAAGTGAACTCAAAACGCCAAAGTTACATTATGATAATATAAGCGTTTGGACAATTGTATTAATCATTTTAATAATTTTTGTAATTATATATGTATTTTACAAAATGTACCTTAGATATAAGAATGAAGGAAACAGTTCTAGATTTAAGGAAACAAAGAGAAATAAAGAAACGATAAGTATACCCTTAAAAATAATGAATTTTAAATGAAATTGAATAATGAATTTTATGTATTTAAAAATTAAGTAAAACCTTAATTTTCATTTACGGTGGGAGTAGTTATGTATCCCCCAATTATCTATATGTATTGAATATATTGAATCTAATAGGAATTATTAGAAATTGTTAAATAAAGTATAAGTTCATTGCAACATTGTAATACAAGTATAACCCAAAGAGGTTATCGACAGTTCATGAGAACGGACATGCAACTTTGCATCCGAGAGGGCAGTGATACTGCAGGTGGCAGGTCACAGGCGGTTAACATACCGCAAGTACTTAGAAATAAGATTGTTACATTGTAATAAAGTGTACAATTAAGAGAAAAGCAGACATGAGATCTGCAAGTTCTCACAGCCGTTTGAGAGGCAGGTTATTATAAAAAGCCCGGGAGCTCAAGGCCCGGCAGTCAGTCTTCGAACTCCATACTTCGTTATTCAAGCTACTCAATTAAGGCAGTCAGTCTGAGTATTACAGTTTTTGCATTGTCGTCTACCTAGACTACTCGCCTTAGTACAATTATTATTTTTTTGATTAAAGTTATTATTATACAAGTTATTCAAAATTCCATTGTAATTTCTGTTTCAAGTTAAAATAAATTTGTTAAGTCTTCGGAATTGTTTTTAAAAACACCGCTCCAAAGGCCCGAACCTTAACTCGCGTAACCTGTTATCGTTCGAGTGGACGGTGTCTGAAAGCATGTAGGCTTGACTTGATTATTTGTTTAATAATAATAAGCAAAAATAATTATAAGTTCCAAAAATACATAAAATAAAAGGAAATTGAATGATTTAGCAGTTCGGAAGGTTTCGGATGGCTTCATAGTTGCTTGTGGAACCAGAAATAAACTTAAACACTAATTAAATAAATGTATGTACAGTTTAACGGGTGTATGTCTTCAGTAGTCTTTGGATTTCTCCGGAACGCTTCGGAAGTTGCTTATGAGGCCCAGTGAAAACTTGAATAACGATAGTTGGGAAATATGCACAGTTTGAAGAGGTCCAGACATCTTCGGTGGTCTTCGGATCTCTTCGGAAGGTTTCGTGTTTTAATTGTGGGTCAACGTTACGTTACAAAGAATTATGTCGGTAAAGTATGGAACGGAGCTTAACGTCCGTACGTGGTTTGTTAACTATGATTTGATGAATTATAATGACGTGCCCTGGGTACGGCGTGAGACAGCGTCACCGTCGGAGGATACGCAGGCTATGGGGAGCGCTGCGTGTTGTAGTATAGCAGGCTATAGAGAGCGCTGCTCGTTGAATTGCAGGCTATGGGGGCACTGCAAAGTGATTCCTAGGCTATGATGAGCACTAACGAATGTCTTCTGGAGAATTTGAAATTATATTTATACACTTCCATTTCCTATGCTTCCTGTGTTGAAAAACGTTAATGATGTCTTTAGCCATTGGATTTGTGTATTTCGATTTTGAAATGTAAAAGAATATCCTAGTTTAGTTTGACTAATGAGCGTGTTGATTTTTGGGTACCACAAAAAATGAGTTGGAGTTTCTCGCGATTCTTGGTTTGTTCTGTGTTCAGCACGTTTACTTTAATATAGTCAAATGCAAATCCTCAGTCTGTTCTGTGCTTAGCTCGCGTGCGGAGATATAGTCAACAAACGGTACCAGGACAACATTTAAAAAAAACATAAGATTGCATTTTATTTTAAAAATGTCACATACACGTGCGCACGCAGGCCCCTACGCTCGCATGCACGTACGCAACCGCAAATTCATGCTGGCACCCACTCACAGATTTATGTATGCACGCACTTTCGTGCGCCTGGAAGTACCCACATGTACACACACACACACACACATGCACACCATTTGTTTTTATTATTGCCGCCATTTCGTGCTGCACATAAAGAAAATGACATTATTAAACATGGTAAGCCAATTCGAATTTATTTGGGGATGAAAACGCTTCTCCTAGTGAAATGCAATCGCTTTTAACGAATCATTTTTGTGTCAAATGAAAATGACTTATATTATGAAAACGCATTAGTGTGCGAATGCTGCAGTTTGATGGTTCTACACACATTCTATAGTTACTCCTAGTGTAGAAAGGTACGTGGCCGTCCTGGCCGCGTAGGAATTCATAAATAGTGAGTATAATTAAGTAGAACATTTCCATAAATTTTAGTTTTATAAAGGTTGTACCCAAAGAGAAAAATTCTTAGTTGAAACAAATTAGAAAAAATTTGAGAAAATCCATCCAGGCCACTTATTTACAGCAATAGGTCGATCCTCAATATTTAATAAGTCCTTGGTCCCATATGTAAAACAACAAGCTCGTTATTTTCTAATTTGATTCAACCACAAGGTTAAGTTCAACATTTCGTATCCACAATTTTGCGAAATATAATCCAACTGTTATGAAACCTGGTTTGTAGAGTCAGAAATAACAATTTAATTTTTCAAAAAACCGCGTAAATAGCTTATGGTTCAGGAAATATCTCGTAGTTTCCAACTTGTTTCATACACACGGCACGTGGGCATTAAAAGTTTTGTTCTGATAAGACTTTTCCCGCATGAATTGTGACGTAAAACCCCTGTATGGTAAACCAACCCAAAAGTGAGACAACCAGATTTCAATTGTTAAACAATATCTATCCTATTTCGCATTTGCTTGAGGCCGACGCCTTGTGACCATACAACCGGGACTTGTACCAGACCAACTTGAAGGCCGCCGCCAACCACTAGTGGTTAAGGGTGAGCTGCTGTGCTGGTGCTTATTTGTTTAAACTATTAGTCTTTTGAGTTTTATTTGGTGACAAATTTATGAACCGGAAATAAATTTTATATACCTATGTAAAGGACATTTTTCAAATCTAAGGGTGTAAATACTTGTATATAATAATTATGAATATTTCACAGTTGTAAGAGGTAAACGGGTCTTTTGTATAATTTTTCAGTGCTAATATTTTGCACGCAAATATCAAAAGGTTTATACTGAGCTTACCATAGACCAAGGGGAAGTAAAGTAAGGTTCCGGGGTAGACCCATCTACTGTAAAATAACACAATGAAATGTAAACGAGCAGAAAATTGTGGGTGTCTCAACTTGATGATTTTTTCTATCGAATAGGAGTATGAAATATTTAAGTAGGACCAAATTTGTAAATATTGAGATTGTGTGAATTTACATTTTATCTGTCAGAATTAAAAGGTTGTATATTTTTGTCGAATCGTTTTATTATTTTTTTTATTAATTAGAAAGGTTGTAGAGCAAATGAGTAGCTGTGGTAAGTATCCCTGAAGATGCAGTGAGCAAAGCTAGGCGTGTGATGTTATTTTTAAGAGAACATTTCTTAATCAAAGCTTGGACTCAAAATTTATTTAGGTGGTAATTAGTGGAGTTTTTATATGAAATTTTATAGCAGTAAGTAATATCAATTCAAGCTAGGGGCACGAAGTAATCACAGAGGTTCCAGAGTATACAGTAATTTTTATGTCAACCCATAGTGTGGGGCACCAAGTTTAGGGCTTTTTACTAGAGTATACAGAGCAATATATATATATATATATATATATATATATATATGTCATATTTATTGCTGTGATATTCATTTTATTGCTGTGCTATTCGCCCCATTTGATATGAAATATTAAATAAGGATTTTACCCCGACTAGCTTACTGAATAAACCTTATTGAATCAAATAAAGCAATTCTAGAACACACAATATAATAATTGATAATATTTACAATGCTCAAAATTTTCCTTTTTGTTCAAAATATCTACATATACCAGATTTAAGCTTTTCTGGAAGCCAGCAAAAATATCTTTTAATTAGATTCAGGACCTTCGAACATTCCAAGATACCTTCCTCTGTTTGCTTATTGGTACTGTTGTTTGCGTTAAGACATCAACAAAATGCCGTCCACATATAAGAATCGCCTCCCATAAATCGCTTCCAATTAAAGTCTTATCAAATTAAAGTACGTCCAAAATTAAGGTAACGCCTCCAATTAGAATACGTCCCAAATTAAAGTGTATGTCCAAAATTAGAATATCACCAAAATTAGAATATGTTCAAATTAAAATATGTCCAAATAAACTATGTCAAAAATTAAAATATGTCCAAGTTAAAATATGTCCAAATTAAAAACCCTGTTTTGTTAATATTAGAAATGAATTTAATTAAGTCGTTTAACCTACGTCTATCTATAGATCGGCTTATATTTCGTTGCACAAAATTCTCGCACTTTTATATCTCATTTGTTTAATTTTTACTTTACTAATTACGTGAGCTTTTAACACCTTCGAGCATTGTTGTTGCTCAGTTAAATATAGACTAAAATGTCGTTCAGTTTCTATGGTATATATAAGCCCTACCTCCAATTGCTTTCATTGGCCTGCTTACACTCAAGGCTGGTACTTTTCCTTATCTGGCAGAACTAGGAATTTTTAGAAACTACCTAGTTTAAATTTTTGACGAATGCTCTATTCATCACGTCCGCATTCAGCATATTGCAGTATTATCCTAGGATTTCCAACTTTTGGTTTTTCATTAACTCACGTATTCGATGTTTGTTAATTTATCATATAATTGAACCGCCTGGTGTTTATTCGTTTGCCACAGAATGTTGGTTTTCTAAACAAATGTTCTTTTCTAGTTACGTAACGATTTTCTAATAATAAGTTATTTACGATGCGTTTACGTTGATATTTTCTACGCAATTGTTAAATATTTGGAATGCCAAGTTATCTATGTTTTCCGGTAATTTAATTTTTGATGCAATTTGTTGCGTTTTAAAATCTTATCTTTACTTGTAAACTATACTTAGACATATTTAAGTTTACATGTATTTAGTTACATATCCTTTATATACAATGTCCTCTCAATTGACAATATGTAGAATGGTCGATTTACTCTTATAATTTCTAGAATTATTTGATTTTCTTAAAGTTAAAGTTGTTTATATTTATCCTACGACCCTTATGACTTAATCTACCCTTAGACTACCCTATCATCATAGCATTATATATATATATATTTCTGTGGTCATAAAGGGCATTAGAAAACTCAAATTTGGATTTACTACAAGGAAAAAAGTGTATAAATGGGGCACGCGAAGTTTGAGCCATGTTTGAACAAAATCGGTTCGTATTTAACAAATTACCAGTAAAAATTAGGGTTAGTTGAATATAGCATAAAATTTTATTGTAAATATTAATTATTAATTAGATAGGAAACTTAATTTGAGGCGCATAATTGTGCAAATACATGTAAAACGTAAATTACGGTAAGCATAATTAAGATTTGTTTTAATATTTTAGAGTATAAATGGTGTAAATAATAAAAGCTTTCAGGTTTTTTAGCATATTTAAAGCGGCAGTTGTTATTCGAGTTGCACGTGTTATAAATTTTAAGAATGTTAAAGTCGTAAACAGATAACGAATATAAGTTCTTGTCAACAAATAATAGCTGGAAAAATATAATGAGGGACAAAACACAGGTGCAGATAGCACGTACGAAAACAATATCGATTTACCGAGAAAGACTATAGTTTCCATGCTTTAATAAAAGAAGGGGCATAACAGATGTTTAGTGTAACGTTTGACTTTGAAAGACTTGCTAGACAAAGAAATTAGGAGCTAACGAGAGGAATAGATCGACCAGTAAGGGGATAAAAATTAGGGGGTATGTTACTAACAGAACACGACTGTTACCTTAAATAAACAAGAGCAGGATAGACCACGATAGCGAGGGTTAGGTAAAACAGCGCTTTAAATAAGCGGGAGAACAACGTCTAAAGATAAAATAAGACGGAAGATTTAGTGTACAAGGGGGAATGAAATGAAAGATATACGCGTATACATAGGGCGTATTGGAGAGGCTAAAAGCAGAATGACAGTTATCGGGGTTTTGCGGAAGACAGCGCTGGGTAAAAATTTTAATGATGATTTCGGAGTATCGAGCTTTTTTGGAGCAAGAATTTCTTGAATTTTGACGACGGGTAGAAAAGAAGAGGAATGTTTCACTAATGGTTAATAAACAAAAAATACTTGTTGAGGTATCCAATTTTGCTTTCTATATTCCCTCCCCCCTTCTATGACGTTTTCGAGCTAGTCCAAAATCTAAGTCTTCTGGATTTCTATTCTATCTTTCTCCCTGTTTTGTGTCGAATTGGGTTGTAACGTGTTGATTTTCTTTCCTTTCAACAATTACTATTTTTGTATTGTCGGGCACATCTTTAATAAACGCTTTGTATATAAATTTTCCTCTTGTACAAATCTATATTAATTTAAGTTGTCAAGCATTTGTCTATTATTTATTAAATGATTTAAATTGATTGGTTACTAATTAAAGAGTGGTACCGGTTGTAGTCCCTACTCCATACATTATCGGCGACACGACAGAACTTTGTCTTCGATCGTGAACAACGTAAGTTGAAAGTACATATGCCATTTTTGCAAGATGCTACGGAATAATAGATTTGGCATAGCGGCCGTGCAATTTATAATCCTACACTTTTGGTAGATCCCCGTACACTTTATTTATGGTGAAAATATTTATATAGAATTTTGGCTGGTGCATGGGTTTTCACTGTTAAACAGATATCTGGTCTGGATTAGGCATATGGTCGTTTACCAAATTCGTTTTGCTGTAATTTTTAAGGAAGCTGATAGTCGTGTTGTTGAGTAAACACGAATCGTAAGTTAACATATTAAATACATTTAACTAAATTTTATTCCTTTAGGGCTTCTTATTTTCTCTCTTATTCTCCTTATTAGTTTTGTCGTATATTTATTGATTAAATTAGGTTATGCTGGACATATGTTTAGGATTTTCGGCTGTTGTGCTTGAAGAGTGCCGTATCACACGTTGGTTATCGTATGAGCGATTAAACCTGGAGCATTCAACTTTTAATTTAAATGGATGAATCCTATTCAGTTATGAACATTACGGAATTTGATGGTTATTTGGCGTAATCCGTGCAGGCATTTTAATTTGGAAGGATTTCTTATTTTTATATCCTTTATAAATAATAATCTGGAGGTTGTATGTGATGCAAATACTTAATTTTGCAGTTTTGTAAAGTCCGTTAATTTTATTTATGAAATTGAAAATAACATCAAATTTATAGCTAAGATTTTGCACTATAACATTTATTTAAAGCGTCAAAGCTTTCCCTTTTGTAAAAGGTTTATATTGGAGAGTTGTTCCAAGATCGGGTTTGCTCCTAAGATAATTTACTGGTTTATGTGTACACAAAAAGCAGGTCACGAATAGCATTTTTTTTTGTGATGACTATTACCTACAAAAGCAAAGGTAAAGGTAAATTATTATAAAAGTTCTGTAAGATTTTACCTTGCTTGAATTAATATTATTGATTGATATAAAGTGTTATTGATTCAATATATTCACAGGGATTGATTGGGCGGTTGGTTAGTTCTGAAAGTGTTAAAAATTAAGAGGATAATATACATAGTGTTATTTTGAGCTTTAATAATTATTGCTCCCTGAATACCTACGAGTCGTCGTTGGTAGGCATTTTTTTGTATGAGAGTGATTGAAGACGTCACTTTCAGTATTTTGAGCTTTAGGGTTTCCAGGCAGTCTTCTGGCGCCCAAAATTATCTTAACACCAGTTATTGGCTTCAGGTTTGGTCTCCATGACCCACGACCCAGCTAAATCCAGTTAGCGGGAAAACCTTATCCTATTCCACCTTGTCTGGCGACTGCCTTTTCTCTGGGAGATCGGAAAAGGGGTGGCAGGGTTTAGGCGATTTTATTAACTGGCTCGATTGCTTTCTTTCGTAACAAGCTCACAAGTATTAAGCAGATAGAGATCTTGTGATACCATTTTCCAGATATCCGCGGTAATTTCGGTACAATAAGGGGTAGGCAGGTTGACGTCTTATGGCAACGTTATTAAAAACTCTGGGTAATTACTGCACTTTCTCCAGAGCAGTCGTACCGTCTGGTATATCATCATTTCTGCGGACATTCAACGTCATATAAGCGCGCTGTCCTGCACACCGCAACTAGTGCAACGGCACCATCCACAACACCTTCCTCGGAAGTCTTTATATCCCACTAGTTTTAGGTGTCTGTGCGGTTAGGTAGAAACTCACTTGGGCAACTACACATAACTACAAAAATCAGTCATTCAAGCGCCTGAGTGTTCCTATATACATAATAGCTAACAGATATGAAAAAACTACGGTTGGCATCAGTCCACGTGCTTATCTACAAAACTCAGGTAGAAATATCTTAGAAGAAAATCAAAATTAATAATAATAATAATAACGGAAAGACGTAAAAAAATAAGTGTTGGAAAAATTATTTTGGTTTGTTAGTTATTAGGTCATTTCAATGTATTTAAGACAATTAGCTAGACTGTTTTTGACTCTCTGCCAGTTTAGTTAAGTAACAAAATGTTTGTTATGAAACATAAATCAATCCTCAATCATTTAATATTAAATGAATTGAGGCAAAATTCATGATTTGTGCCAGCGACCACTAATGTTTCAAAAACACCGTTATTAATCAATCGTTCTCGCTTTTATTTGCTTTGTGATGTAGATTATCTATTAATTAGAATGGTTTGCGTAGCTAATTTAAAATCACTTTTATGCAAACGTGTTTTATTAGTAACATAGCTGTAATGCAAGGATACCAAAACGTAGGAGGAGTTTGGCGCAAACCCAAACGTTTTTAAAATTAATATTAGATAGATAGAAATGTTTTGAAGTTTGGATAGCAAAAGAATACGTGATCAAAAGTTATTCAACACGAATAAAAGATTTATTTTTAAATTAGTTACGCAGTATTTCTGCTGAAAAATGACAAATGCAAATAATAAAATCATGATGGAACCAGTGACTGTTTTATTAGGAGGAACGGTCAGTTGCCCAGGGCGGCACTCTTCAAATAGGCGGCACCAGAAAACTGATCAAGACATTAGTAGAATGATGATAGGGGAATTAGGACAGTTTTGCGCAGTATCCCGTATTTCGGTTCCTGGAGGGAGCTTGGGCGATCTGTTATTTGGACCTGCACCCTAATTTCCCGGGCGATCTAATCCCGCTAGAATTTTTAAAATCGAGATACCCCTTACAAAGATACACCCTGTTAAAGTCCCATACCCCGAGTTTTAGGCATTGCATTCATGTCTAACCTAGGTAAGAGTTTTCTTCGATTAACCATTTTAGCCTGATCTACAATTTTCTGAAAAATCTAACCCTGTTTGAATTGTTATAATTAAACCACCCCTTACCGAGTTACACCCCTGATTTTAGGATGCTGTCCAAACCGTCTTAGGGTATGACACATAAGTTTGATCTAGATTTTTCTTGGAAACCCAATAATCGAGCAGATGGGGCCCATTCATAGCCAAAAGGTGTCTTGTGGCGAAGTAACTGGTGAAAATAGCGAAAGTGGTGGTTTATATAGGGCGAGAACTTGATGCATGAGTGATCATGAATAGAGAGGAGTGTCGTAGCGGATCAGTGAACGTCACGGTTCCGCTGTTGTGAACATAGGCTTGTTTTCCAAATAGGAAAAAGGTAGTAGCCATCGTCTTTGTTTAGATTATTAGAATTTTTATTGATTTCCATGGATTCTCTAATTTCTCTATTGTAGAAAAATGGAATTCTGGCAATTAGTTTCGTCTTGTCAAAGTTAATGGTGTGGCCTGTTTCATGTTGGTGTTCGGCCACCGCTGAGCGATTGTACTGGCTTGTTCTTAAGCATCGCTTATGCTCGTTTAGTCTAGTCTGTACTGACCGTCCTGTTTCTCCTATGTATACTAAGCCGCAACTGCAAGGTATACTATATACGCCTGGGGCTTTAAGACTATTTTCGGAATCTTTTGGGGTAGGTAATATTTGTGAAATTTTATTAGTGGGTTTATAGATTGTTTTGATGTTGTGTTTACGTAGAATTTTGCCAATTCGGTCAGTTATTCTGTGTATATATGGAAGGGTTGCTAAAGATCGTGTATCGGTATTACAGCGTGGTCTGGGGGTTCGTGTAGGATGCAGATGCCGATTTATTACTCTGCCCATATCTGAGTTACGATAGCCCTTTTTTATAAGACTGCTTTTAAGATGGGCCAGTTCATTAGATAAGTTTTCTGGTTGTGAAATTTTAATTGTACAGTGGACTAGAGAGTCTGCCATTCCTTGACGTTCTGGTAGAGCGCAAACCTAACGGACGACTAGGTCATTCCATATATCGAAAACCCACACACAGCCAGATACCTACATGCGTCGTCATATCATCATCCATCACAAAAATCATCGGTAATCAACTCTCTAGTCCACCGTGCAATTAAAATTTTACAACCAGAAAACTTATTTAATGAACTGCCCCATCTTAAAGGTAGTCTTATAAAAAACGGCTACCGTAACTCAGATATCGGCAGAGTAATTAACCGGCATCTGCATCCTACACGAACCCCCAAACCACGCTGTAATCTCGATACACGATCTTTAGCAATCCTTCCATATATACACAGAGTAACAGACCGAATTGGCAAAATTCTACGTAAACACAACATCAAAACAATCTATAAACCCACTAATAAAATTTCACAAATATTACCTACCCCAAAAGATTCAGAAAATAGTCTTAAAGCCCCAGGCGTATATAGTATACCTTGTATAATATATGGAAGATTTGATATAAGCTTCCTAAATACGTCTAGATTTTTCTGGGAAACTCAAATCTTTAGGAATTTTTTAAAACGAAGAAACCCTCTGGGGAATTGTACCCTTATACCTAATATCAAACTTATTAAAGTTTGTATAAAAGTATTGCGTGGGTTCTAATTCTAGTAATTTTTCAAAATAAGATCAACTCTTATAAGCGCTAAAGACACCCAATTACTTACATATTTTTCTCAATACCTTAAAAATCAATTAAAACCTTTGAAGGGAAACTTGATAAAACGCATAGACTAGGTTTAGAAAATTTATTAACTGCAATAATATTACAACTGGTACGCGTTGTTAGTCAACCAACATTTTGCAAATTACAAAGACAACAAAATATTGACCGTCCAGCGAACACCACGGGGAGGTAGCACGTACGCTCTGTGCGCCAGGATAGAAAGGAGAAGGATTTAGGAAGAAGGTGGGTTTGGGGAAAAAACTTAAAAAATCTTAAAACTATTATTTAAAAAATTTAAAAAATATATAATATAGCAACTATCTTATATCTTTATGCCCCCATGCGTAGGTTGATATTCTTCCGGGGATGACGTAACGCTTGTCATCTTCGCCAGATAAACTAATTTTATTAATCAGCTGTGTGTAAAAATCGTGTTTTCTACTCCCGAATGATACCATCGTATGCATGAAAGTATTTGTATTATTAATGACTATATTCTTAAAACTATCAACACTAATCCCAGCCACCACACTACGGCTAACACCCTTAATTTTTTTAACAACCTCTTTCTGGCTTACAATACATTGCATTTACATTTCCAATGCTCCACCTGAAGGTACTACATTGGCCAGGAGACGAGTTTTTTTTTTGTTGCCTGGAAATTTAGAATTTTGCCGAACCCTTGCCGTTTCAGGCAAGGTAGGGATCTTTAACGTGCGTGACAACACTCACACACGGGACCTCCATTTAACCTCTCATCCGAACGAGGGCGTAATTTTTGTGAAAAGTGCTCACCTGTCATTTTTCAAGCAGTCGGCCGTGTCGGGATTCGAACCCAGGACTTTGGGATCCGTAGTCTTACGCTTACTACATTGATCCACGGCGACGCCTGGCTTACAATACAGTAGGACTTAGCTCTAGTACCAACAAATTCTAATACTAGATCCCCATTAAATTCGTCTTTGAATTTTCCCATAACTTTTTTGTTGACAAGCGGTATATTGTATTTATTATCCGCGGGGTAGTCACTAGTATCGAAGTGGTTGATATTTGCACTAATGTCACTGTGTAAGTCTTCGGTTTCCACACTGTACACTAGCGAATCAGTATCCGTATAGAGGAGCTGGATTTGGTCACCATGTAACGATTTTATTTTCTAATATTATGTCTACAGAAATTTAATCTATTTATTTAATAAGAAGCAATTTAATGCATAATAATGCTACACAATCCACTAAATAAATAGTACATATTGTCCAATAAAATATTAGCTTTCAATTCAAATTTTAATTTATGCGGTGACAAAAGATACTTTTCAATTAGTGTCATTCTTAGAGCTCCCTCTGTTAGACAATTGTAAGATTAAGCTTGTTGCCAGGCGGTAACCCGCGTGATATGATCACTTTCAATACAGCTGTCGTCAGAAGAAGTCGAATTGTTATTTGGACACAAGGACGATGACGTTTGAGGAATCTACGTGTTGGAAGCACGTGAGATTTAAAATTGTTTTCGTGAGATAATGTCGTCTCCGAAGCTCACTTTTGTTGTCCACTTGCTGGAAAATAGCTCGCAGATGACGAGAAATTATTTTGGTTGAAGGGCCTTTGGTTAACAGTAAGTAGTATTGCTTCTGTAATCATATTAAATAAAGATTTTTCAGTGCAACTTGGAAATAATATTTAACTTTGAAATAATATGCAACTTTTAGTTAACAGAACTTTTTGGTTAACGTAAATTTAATCAACATACAAGTAGGAAATTTTAGAAAATTTAAGAATTTAACCTTTGTACGAATGTGGATTTGACGAGTATCGACTAGTTATTATGGACGCCGTGATATGGTTTGGAGCTTCAATAAGCAGCAAATTTGCTTGTACTGAATTGGAGATTTCCTTTATTTAAATGCTGAAGCAAGACGCCTAGCAGGTATTTTTCCGTCAGATGAACATCTGGTATGTAAATTTGCTTTCGTATGTCCGCTGACATAACTCACAATTAGTTAGCGGTCTGGCATGTTGGTAGCGTTTCGTTGCTTAAGCCTTACCAAAACATATAATTTAACACTTTTCCTTTTTGAAGCGGATAACCAGGTTATATTTCATTTCCTTATAAATGGTAATCTTGTAAACATGTTAGATTTCTTTAACAACCATCAGGTTGCTAATATCTATGTAGAGTCAGCTGGATAGGAAAAAGATAGAAGGATATAGGAAGACCTAGACCAAACTATATTAGTCAAATTATTAGAAATTTAGGTTGTGAAGGGTATGTAGAGCTTTTTAGATTAGCACAGATTAGAAAAGAAGTTAGAGCTGCGTCAAACCGACCTTAAGTAAGGTCGAAAACAAAATGATGATGTCCGCTGTATTATGGATATAGCAGATAAATAATTTTTTGTTTAATCAAGTTATTTGGACTTCAAAGTATGTGAATGACAGACTATATATTTTTCATATTAAGCAACAGGAACCTGTAAATTTTTCATTTTTAAATCTCTTTATTAATACATTGAAATTACGGAAGATGTCATTATGAGATAAGGAAAGTTAAATTCTACCTTTTATGAAAGTAGATACAATTATATTAAACATGATTTACTCGAATCATTAGAAATTAAACTTATACGTTTCATATTTCACTAATAGCTGAGTGGAATAGTTTTTGTGAGGTTATAGTAGATCTACTCAAACCAACCGAAATTGTTATATATAAGTAATTATTCAGAAAGTAACTTCAGGCTCACTCATTTTTAAATAAAATTTGGCTAGATATTTCTAATAGAAATGACCATATTTTAAAACTGAAAAGTACTTATTATACCAAGTACTTTTGTAAATATTTTTCAAGAATTAAATTAATCAAAATTATATTAAAGGAAAAAGATGTTTTGTAAATAGCACAATAACTAAATACTGAAGGAATAGATTTTTATTTTGGTCAAGACTATTTTTTTTAATTGGAATGAATGAAAGTTGATTTGAATTAAGTTTTTAAATTTTGGGTATAAAGGCACAAACAGTGCTATTCTTTGTTTAATCTGTTCACAGGTGTAGCAGTGAAGTATAAAGGTCAAAGTCGATCCATAAGGTAAGAAACTTTAGAAATTGAGTTGTTTTTAATAAATTGTATAGCGGTAATTGAATAAAGGTTTCCGCATTCGCCTTGTACAAGGGACTTGAGTAAGGTCTTCTTCGTATAAAAAAATTCGGTGGCGCCATATTCTTTATATTTTTAGTCGCAGTCCAACCCCGACCCATAGCTCATGTTCTACCCAGAGCAAATAGTTCGACTAGCCGCTTAGCCGTTTGAGATTTCCTCAACTACGAGCCATTTTCCATCGGAACTTGCCGTGGGCTCTATCTGCTTACTGGAAATTCTCGTAAAATTTTCTTGTGCCTTTCAGCTGGTCACATAGAAAGAAAACTTAATAGGAAAAATCCCTTAATATAAAGTTAAAAGGCTATAACCATACATGGATTTCATCGTACTTTAGTGGAACTCGTACATTAAGGTTTTAGACAAGTCTAAAACCGAGAAACCTACATATATAGGCCTATCATAGGTTACTTTGATTTGATCCATTTGCACAATAACCAAATCCGAATGACTCATGCAAATAGAAATGTTCAAAAGTCTTTACTTTACTTTACTACTTGACACTAGTGTATATAAACTATAGCGGCTTATAAAGTCAGTTTAAAAATAAAGAATTATTGTTATTGCAAATAGTTGCAATAACAACAGTTTGTTATTTTCAAACTAGTTATACAAGCCTTCTCAGCAACTTATAGTTACAGTGGAATACTCCAAAAGCTCTTACAATTATTCACTTTCTGAACTAATCACTAATAGTACAAGTATTATCTTTTTAACACTAAAACTACAATAATATCTTCTAAATTACTATCGAAGCACTATAATGAATTTATATCGAAGCACCGATTATTGATTTATATTAACTTATATCATCATCAATAGTAATCTATATCACATCACGACTTCCAAAGCTCTCAACTAGAACGTATTGTAATCAAAGCGTTATATTTCAATCAGTATTAAATTTAAAGCTGCAATTAGAACTGAACTCCAATATCCAAGGGAGGTATACTTCATGTAAACAACACAAAAATCAAGAAAACTATACATGTAAACCATAAAAAGTACACAATTTGTTTATTATGCAAAAAGCAAATACCAGACACCCTGTATAAAATCAACAACTAACTACGGTCAATAAAGGGAAGCTCATTCTTTAATAATTTAACCACATTTAGTAAAATAGATAACTCTGGGCGCAACCCAATTTATTGTAGAAACATTAATACATTCATAAACTTTAAACAAATACAAATTAGGCGTATCCAAAATAAAACAAACGGGAAACATTTTTTTTTATACTCGACGCATTAGCGCAAAAAAATAATCAATCCAGGTTTATAATAAACAGGCCTTTCAAAACAAGTATATTTCATAACGCAAGAATTTACGTTATCTGTTAAAGAATCCCATTATAAAATTTAACCTACGTAGTGTTTTAAATGTAGAAATCACCATAATTCGAATAAAACCCAGCATAGTAGGTAAACAAAATATGGAACCATAAGTTTTGGCGCACGTGCAAGATTAAATATAATAGTTCATAAATCTCGGTGCAAAATTACAATTACGTAATGTTAAAAGGTACGAAGTACCATTGCCGAACAAAATCCATATTATAAAGCGTTGGGTTTACGTGATTTTTGGAGCATCTAAAAAATGCATATATTGAGCAACTTCAAGTAAAACCCAACCGGCTGCATGATAGCGCAGGGAAACGCCTTGGCATGTTCGAATTATAAGATAGCAAGCGGTCAACCAATGAAAGCATGTGGAAGGGCTAGTCTATATATAATTCACCTAAACTGATAACATTCATTGATTCCTTAACCAAAGCACAAACGGTACTAATCGAAATAAAAGTATTACGTAAAGTTCAATTGTGAAGTTAAACAAAAATTTATAAGTAAAACTCACAGTAATTAAAATTTCAAGTGAAGAGTACAGTCAGGTGCGCGTGTGCAAATGCTTCGTTTAGTTTTAATATAATTATTCTGGTCGGAGGCAAACTAATGGGCGGTAAAATATCAATAAAATATAGGTCATTATGGTGCAATCGACGTCAGTTCCAGATATTTATAAACAGAAAAATACTTGATTTGTGAAATACTTGCTTAGGGAACTAAGAATAATGCACTAATTTTTTCTACACGCAATAAATTTGGAGATAAAAATAACAATAATAAATTTAATATAACTTTTAGTAAGATTCGTTTATATAAAGGGTTCAGCACACCATATTAAACAATGTTTTTTATGAATAGGGTTTCCCTAAAAAAATATCAATAAATTTATTAAATCTTCCCAATGCAAAAACTATTAATCAATATACAATTTTGGTTTTAATTTTTTAAGGGACTGCAATAAAATTCGATTAGAAATCAAGTACGTGCTACTTGCAAATAGAAATTTATCTTAGAATGAGCCTATTTTAACGGCCATTTATATTATGAACTTGAAAACTGCTACTAAGTAATTCAACAGCAGAGCTTGTGACAATTACAACAGATTATCTACCATCACATAAATTTTTAGTAATTATTTTGGGTATTATATTAACTTCTAATTAGTCTAAGACGGTCTAAACTATAAATTATTACAAAGTGGAAAATTAAAAAATGTAATCTAACAGAATCCAGCAACAAATGCTGAAGGTGAGTGACTTTGTTCTAAAATCTGGAGTGATACTTAATAGTCGATTCCAAACCTAACTCATTTACTCTTCAGTTGTGTTTGTTGGCAATTTGTAAAGAAAACAAACAATAGCAGTTTTTATTGTGTGTGCAGTTTGCCAGATTGGTCCATTTTTCTTTTTACAAATAACCAAAATTTCGCGAAATTATAAACATGACTCAAATACAAAGTGGAAAAGTTCAAAAACGTCATCTAGTTAGATTCAACAACGTATGACTTTATTATAAACTGGTACCTAATTGTCACATTAAGGGTTTCAAACAGAAATTTAATTATATACAATTTACGTTTGTTGAAGTTCAAGCACAATTGAGATTATTTCTAATTGTTACTTCGTTGATGCCCATTTAATTGCAGCCAATTTATAAGCAAATAAAACGGAGGTATTTCTTAAAGGCGAACTCGGAAGCGGAAAGGCACAAAATCGTAAATCAAATACGTTACAAGTGTTTGATTTATTACTGCCTTTTTATTTCTCATAAATCTTGACATTCATTAGGAAATTGTCCAGAACTTTTGTTCCGGAACTCTCAATTACTTAATCGCGTAGTTTGAAGTTGTATTTGGGTAAAAGCTTTCTATTCAGGTATAATACTAAAGAAATAGGTTCTATTATTTTAGATTAAAAGCGCCAATTACTTGAAGTTATTATTAATTTTAGGATAATGTCTCGTATTAATGTATATTGATTGTTATGTACTGCGATAACGTCACACTGTTTTGTTTGTTTTTACCTCAGAAAAGTTAAAAAAATTAAACATTGCTTAAAGTTGTTGCAGAATTTTTTCTAATTATAATTTTACATACCTAAAAAATGATCAAGGACAATTGAGAACTGCACCTAATGCACCAATAATTGGCGCCGAAAGCACGATTTTTCAAAAATTGTTTGAGATTTTTAAAACTCTTTTATGTTTTTCCAGTTTGGTTGATAGTTAATACGGTAACAATGCGTCGCCTAGTCTGCTCTTAACCATAATAATACAGCTGACCGTCTATTCACAAAGGATAATTGGTAACCACCTTGTGGCGTAACATTTTCAGATGTACTTGATTGGCAGTTTACAAGAGGTTGCATTTAAGACCTTTTTAAGCTTACAATAGAACCTTCTATATGGTATTTGAATACTTCTAGTACGTTCTTAAAATCATCATCATCATTAGGCCTTTAGTCTAGAAACTGGTTAGACGCGTACCGGCATTGTTTCCTATTCTGAGCTAACCTACACATTTCACTGAACTTTCTACAGTCTGCATCTTTCACTATCTGCGTGCAATGGTCAGATCGTTTCTTATTTCTGCTTGTAATATATCCCGCACTATTTCCCAAAAATGCCTTAGAACGTATCCTGTTTTTTTATTTGTCCTATTTTTTTTTGGTTTTCTACAGATATCTTTATTCCCCCAATATTTCTATAATCTACGTGTTATTAACTTTGTCTGTCCATTCTATCATCATCAAACATCTAAAGCACAACATTCCAAAAGGCTTCTACCGTTTTTCTGTCTGCTTCTACTACTGTCCTTATTTCATAGACGAACTGTGTTGTGCTTCAATCATATGCTTTCAACAATTTTCTCCTTGTTTCTATGCTTGTCTTCGAATATAGCCGCTGCTCTTTGTTGTTAGATGCTGTTCGGTTTCCCTTCAATTGTTTTAGAGTTATATATCCTATTTCCCCGTTATTCAGTGGTATGTGAAGGGAGTTAAGCAACCTGTGGCTGTCAAGATCGCCCAACACAGACATTTGCCGAATTAATAGTTTTCCAGTAAATCCTTTCGCACAATTAACATTAGTTGAGAATTTTGCAAAATCAATACCTGTAGGTGCTTATAATAATCAGGATTAAGTACAGTTATTTTTTTTTCATTATTAGGTTTTCGATCTTGGAACTGATTGGACGCGTACCTCCATTGATTTCTATTCTGAGCTAGCCTACACATTTTCTTGAAATTCTCACAGCCTACATACTTCACTATCTGTGTGCAGTAGTCTAATCTAGGTCTACCTCTACCTCTCTATTTTGTATCGTTTTATTTTAAAGCTTTTAGGAATTAGAACTATTAATTTAGGAGTTAGGGACTTTACTTTGATATTTATAAAATCCCTGTTTAATTAGTGCAATTCCGTCAATGTAGTGAAACCCGGGACTAGCAACATTCACAGGGATCTCGGCGCCATTATCATTGCAAAGGTAAGAAGCACCGACACAGGATTCTGGCGTGAGAAGAGTTCATCTTCCCACGAATACAAGCAGAAGTGCGTCGACCCGGATTGTGGGAGAAGACAAAAAGCGAGGACCATCGATTATTTAAGAAGACTCAATTGTACCGCCACATCTACCGTATCGAGCAGTGCTAACGCGAGTGTTATCGTTCCCACCCTCCTTACCTTGCTTGTCGTCTCACCAGAGAAGCCCTACCGGTAGAAGCAACTGCAACTGGAACACAGGACCAAGCAGAATGGACCGCGCTCCCTGAAAAACAGAACACATGACAATACCCAGGGTAAATTTTTAAAACGTTAATTTGTTTGCCGGGGATTTATTGATAGGGTTGAGCATTATAAATTAATTGAGTTTATAAATTGTGATTATTCTAACTTCTGCTTTTAATATATTCCGCATTATTCGCTCATGCCTTAATGTGTGACCTATCATCCTATCTCTCGTATTTTTTACTGTTTTCCGCGTATTTCTTTCTTCCCCTACCATTTATAGTACCTCTTTGTTCTTAACTTTGTCTGTCCATGATATCTTTATCATACGTCTGTAGCACCACATTTCAAAAGCTTCTATCTTTTTCCTGTCCGTTTCTCCTACTGTCCAAGTTCCACAACAGTACTGTGCTGCGCTCCACACATATGTTTCAAGCAATCTTTTCTTTGTATTTATGTTTGTTATATTTAAACATAGCAGTTGATTTTTCTTGTTAAATGTAGCACGACCTTGTGCTAATCATTGGATATCTTGTGCGCCCTTCCTATCTTGCGTTATTTGGCTTCCTAGGTAGCAGAAATCTTTAACCTCTTGTAAGTTCTCGTTACCTATTTGTATTCTAGTTTTGGATTTATTTTCCCTCCGTTAAATACTAGTACCTTACTTTTATTTTTGTTAATTTTCGTACCGTATCTTTCTCTTAGAACTATTTCCATTTCATTAGGAGCAGCTTCTAACTCTTCCTTGCTATATGCTAATACCGCTATATCACCTGCAAATCTAAGCATATCAATCTTTGATCACTGCATAATAATTCCAAATGCCTTCCTGCATTTGACAGTATTCAATTCTTCTTCGATCCATAAGTTAAAAAGTAATGGAGATAGGGCACATCCATGTCTCACACCTTTTTTAATATTTACTTCTCTACGTGCCTGCTCTAATTCTATTACCCCTATTTGCTCTTTGTATAAGCTATGTACTATTCGTCTATCCCTAAAACTCATTCCAATTTTTTTGAGTATTTCGAACATCTTTCGATTTTACATTATCGAATGGTTTTTCCAGATCTACAAACCCTATATACACTCTTTTCCTTTTTCTATTGTCTTTTCCATTATCACCCTAAGATAGCTTTCCGTGTTCCCCTGTTTCGCCTAAAGCAAAATTGATCTGCTTCTAGTATTTCTTGGGCTCGTTTTTCCATCCGTCTATGTACAATTGTAGTTAATATTTTTGACGCTTGTGCTGTCAAACTTTTGTTCGAAAATTTTCACATCTATCTGCGCCGCCTTTTTCTGGTATAATGACATTTTTGGGTATCTCGCCTGTCTCATATACATATAGCTTGTCCAGCGGCTTTTAGAGCTTTTGCTTGCACCTTATCTATACCCGGCGCCTTACCATTTTTCAGACCCTTTAATGCTAATTCAAACTCATATCTAAGTATAGGATATCCGAGGTCATCATTTTCAATATCTGATTTCTGTTCTAATGCTGTTAGTTCCTCTCCTGAATATAAATTCCCTATATATTCCTGCCATCTACTCACTTTCTCTATGTTTTCTATAATGACGTTTCCTTGTGCGTCCCTTATATTTTTGCTATACGGTTTTATATCCCTAAAATTCATTCTAATTAATTTGTATGCTTCGTCTGTCTTTCCTATTTCCATTTTTGTTTGTACCTCTTTGCACTTTTCATCAATCCATTGTTCTTTAGCTTTCCTGCATTTTCGAATAATTTCCCATTTTATTGCTTTGTATCTCTGTTTTCCTGTTTCGTCTGATTTATTTTTGTATTTTCGTCTTTCATCTATTAAATTCACGATATTCTTTGTTATCCATGGTTTCTTATTTTCTTTTTGTGTATACCCCAGAATATCTCTGGCCGCCATGTCTAGGCTGGATTTAATGTTATTCCATTCTGTTTCTACTTCCTTAGTTTCAGATATTTTCCCGATATCATTCAGCAATTCATTTGACTTTTTTTCGAATCTTACTTGAATATCTTTATCTTTTAGTTACTCTAAGTCCAAGTGCCTTTTTCCATTCCTTTTTTTCAGATTTTTAAATTTAAGTGCGGCCTTCATAATTACGATGTTGTGGTCAGTATCTATATCTGCTTCTGGGTAGCTTCTACAGTCTTTTACTTGATTCCTAAACCGTTGTCTACTTTATCTATATTTTCTATAATGGCGATTCCTACCGCGTCCTTTATATTTTTGCTATATGGTTTTATATCCCTAAAATTCATTCTAATTAATTTGTATGTTTCGTCTGTCTTTCCTATTTCCATCTTAGTTTGTATCTCTTTGCACTTTTCATCAATCCATTGTTCTTTACCTTTCTTGCATTTGCGAATAATTTCCTATTTTATAGCTTTGTATCTCTGTTTTCCTGTTTCATGTGATCTATTTTTGTATATTCGTCTTTCTTCGATTAGATTCAGGATATCCTTTGTTATCCATGGTTTCTTTTCTTTCTGTGTATACCCCAGAATATCTCTGGCCGCCATATCTACGCTGAATTTAATGATATTCCATTCTGTTTCTACTTCCTTAGTATCAGAAATTTTGCCGATATCT
The DNA here is from genome assembly GCA_036346225.1 of Platerodrilus igneus. Taxonomy (NCBI): domain Eukaryota; kingdom Metazoa; phylum Arthropoda; class Insecta; order Coleoptera; family Lycidae; genus Platerodrilus; species Platerodrilus igneus. The sequence goes on along the minus strand of JARFIW010001719.1, from coordinate 942,119 downwards.
TTCAGCAATTCATTTGTCTTTTCTTTCAAATCTTTCGTGGATATCTATATTTTTTAGTTTCTCAAAGTCAAAGTGCCTTTTTCCGTTCCCTTATTCAGATTTTTAAATTTAAATGCGGCTTTCTTAATTACGATGTTGTGGTCAGTATCTATATCTGCTTCTGGGCAGCTTTTACAGTCTTTTGCTTGATTTCTAAACCTTTGTCTATCAATAATGTAATCCATTTGATATCTTCCTATATCTCCTGGCATCTTCCACGTGTATCGTCTTCTAGCATGATGTTAAAATAATGTATTTGTGATTGTTAAGTTGTTCTTGTCTCAAAATTCTACCAGCCTAATTCCTATGTTATTCTTCGCGCCTCCAAATAAACTTACTATCGCTCCTTCCCTACCCTCGTCTACCATGCATTAAAATCCCCCGTAATTATTAAATTTTCATGTTCTTTTACGTATCTTAGTATGACTTCAATATCTTTGTAGATCGCTTCTACCTCTTCCTCACTGTAGCTAGAGGTGGCCATGTATACTTGTATTATTACTGTATTTACCGGTTTAGATTCAAATCTAACCATGAGTACTCGTTCGTTCTTTTGTAAGTAGTTTTCTACACGTCGTCCTATCTTTTTTCGCATAACTATCCCTACCCCCGAATTTTCTTCCTCTGATCCTGTATGAATTACTCTATATTCTCCACTCCAAAAATCTCTCGCCCCTGGCTAGCGGATTTCGCCGATTCTTACTTTATCTAGTGCTAACATATCTATTTCGAGTTTCAGGTTCTCTAGCTTACCTACTTGTTTCATACTTCTGACATTCCTTGCTCCGACTCGCAGAATGTTCACGGATCTTTTCTATACTCTCAGATCACATGTCCCGAAGTAGTCCCCTCCCGGAGATCCGAATGAGGGACTATTTTACCTCCGGAATTTTTTACCCCAGAGGATGCCATCATGTTTACTAACAATTTCTGTACGCAGTGTACTTGGGAAGTAATGTGCTGGTTTTCCGTTGTCTTCCATATCGCAGTAGTGTGTCTTAGAGTGTCGTACCGACCCCTATGGTCTCTGACACTCTAAGTACCGAAAAAGCTGCTGCCCTTTCGGAGACCTGTCTTAGTCTGGTTCCTCACTAAAGACCCCACTAATTTGGTTAAACCTATAGTTCGGCTTTTTAGCTCATTGAAACGCGTATGCCATTCTACCTGTTCTAGTATTTTAAAACTTCGTCAAGGTGCAGGTCCGTTTAAAATAGAAACTTATCTCTAAGTATGGGATACTCTAAGTCACCCGTTTCAATGTCTTATTTTTCTAGTTTCCTCCCAAACCGCTTATATTTTTGCTACACGGTTGTATATCCCTAAAATTCACTCTAATGAGTTTGCATGCTTTGTCCGTCTTCCCTATTTCGATCTTAGTTTGTACCGCTTTGCATTTGTCATCAATCCACTCTCTTTAGATTTCCTGCATTTACGAATAATTTCCCATTTTATAGCTTTGTAACTCTATCTCTGCTTCGTTTAATTTGTATGTGTATTTTCGCATCTCTTCTATTAAATTCAGAATATCCTTTGTTACCCATGGTTTCTTATTCTCTTTTTGTTTATTACCCAGAATATCTCTGACCGCCATGTCTAAGCTGGATTTAATGTTATACCATTCTGATTCTACTTCCCTAGTATCTGAAATTTTCCCGATATCTTTCAGCAATTCGTTAGACATTTCCTCAAATCTTTTATGGATATCTTTATATTTCAGTTTCCCGAAGTTAAAGTGCTCTTTTATGATCTTTTTTTTTCAAATTTTTAAATCTAACCGCGGCTTTTATAATTAGTATATGTTGTGGACAGTGTCTATATATGCATCTCAGTAGCTTCTTCACACTCTTACTTGGTTCCTAAACCGTTGTCTCCCGGCATCTTCCACGTGTATCGTCTTTTAGCATGATGCTGAAATAATGTGTTTGTAATTTAAATTCTTTTTCTTGCAAAATTCTACCAAGCTATTTTTCCTCTCGTCTCTCCTGGCTGAGCCAAATAATATACTATTGCGTCTTCCTACCTTCCCCTACCACTGCATTAAATTCCCCCGTAATTATTGAATTTTAATGTCCTTTTACTCATCTTAATATGTCTTCGATATCTTTGTAGATCGCTTCTGCTTCTTCCTCACTGTAGCTAGGGGTGGGTATGTATACTTGTATTATTACTGTATTTACCAGTTTACATTCTAATCTACCCTTGAGTACTCTTTCGTTCTTTTCTAAGTAGTTTTCTACACAGTATCCTATCCTTTTTCGCATAATTATCCCCACGCCCAAATTTCCTTCCTCTAATTCTGTATGAATTACCCTAAAGTCTCCACTCTAAAAATTCACCGCCTCTGACCACCGAATTTCGCAAATTCCCATTATGTCTAATGTTCACCTACTCAAATCACTTTTTATATTCTTTAGCTTACTTACTTGCTTCATGCTTCTGACATTTCACTTACCTATTCGTAGAATGTTTCCTGATCTTTTAGACTTACTGATCGCATTTTCTGAAATGGTCCCCACCCGGAGATCTGAATGGAGGACTATTCTAACTTAGAAATCTTTTACCCCAGAGGATGCCATCACTACTATGAAACACATTTTTTATTCGCTGTGTACTTGAGAGGTATTGCGGTGGTTTTCCGTTGCCTTCCACATCGTGGTAGTGTGTCTTAGAATGCCCTGATCCCGAAGGTCTCTGCTACTCTAAGTACCGACAGAGCTGCTGCTTTCTTTCGGGGACCTGCCTTAGTCTGGTTTCTCACAAACACCATTAATTTGGTTAAATCTATAGTTCGGCCTTTTAGCTCACTAAAACATGCAAGGCATTCTACACGTTCCGGTATTCTAGAACTTCTTCAAGGTACAGGTCTCTTCAGAATGGACTATACAGGGTGTTTGATTAACAACGGAACAACGCTTAACTGGAGATACTATGTCTCAAATTATGACCATTGAACCAAACTTTTCTTATCCGAATGTCGATGGTTTAAGAAGTACATGGTTTTAAAGGTTATAATTTTATTTAAGTTTTTTGGCATTAGTCTGAAGATTTTTGGATTATCAACTTGAAAATTAGCTTATTTATGTTTTTGGGTACAGAGAAAAAGAATATGGTACTATTTTTAATTTAGGTCATAGAGGGCGCTACTTACTACCTTTTTATGATTAATTACCCATAACTTTTTACCCTGTGCATCTGGCGACAATCGACTTAGAAATCTTTTTACATAAAAAAGCATATTCTTATCTCTCTTTGATTTTCTAATCCGTTTAATTCAAATTATGTTTTAACCCTTATTAGTGGGATGTTACGCCTGAAATAATAATAATAGGTTTATTTTACTCTCTTACAGTTGTAATTATGATCTGTTATAGATTTTATTTATTGAGCCAATGAAGCTATTTAAAGTATTATCTCAGTAAGTGTTTCTTATAACTTTGTAATTTAAAATTGCTTTTTGACTAATATATTACTGAGGGTGGCTTTTAATTAGGATGACATAGAGCCAAACTGTGTTGCCAAAAAAAATTATTAATGCTCGCGGACTAGTCTCGGGGTCTATCCCTGCGGTGGCATGAGATGGGGGAGGGGTCTTTTCTATCATTCAACCTGTCTTTGTACAATTTAGGGCGCCACTACGTCAATTACATAAACAAAAAATAATCTTCTTAAGGAAAGACGCAGATAAACCTTAAGGGAATTTACTTATGCCTGAAGATAGATATTCAAAAACATAACTCCATTTCTTTTACACTTAATTATTGTAACCAGAATTGGATAAATCACTGTTTCTCTTGTTAGATTTCCAGAAATAAAACTATTACAATAGTTTGCAGATGTGTAATAAAATTATTTGCAGTTCTTTTACATACAAAAAATAAAGACAAAATCATAAATATAATAGCATGAAGTGGAATGGTCTTAATAAAGTTAAGTCGACAAATTAGCAGTTGTTAATGGGTGAGGCCCATCATAAAAAAATATCTCACTACATTAAGCGAATGCTTCAAGCAAAGATCTTTGTTTTCGGCTCACAAGGTTTGTTATTGATCAAACTTGAATCTTTATAACATCTGAGTAGCTTTTCAATAAAAGTCAAGGATTATCTTATAATACAACTTGTTTGCAGAATATACGTTTGACTTGTTTAAGTAAACATGTAACTCCAGATGTTTATCTGGAAGATGTTAAACTAAACTGTGCCCTAAACGACTATTTAAAATTAACTAATAATAACAAAAAAATTTAGTCGGATCATCTGACATTCCAAATAAAGTATAATTTATTTTAACAGGAAAGCTTTCGAATTTAATATTCAAAAATATACTAAAACTATTTTAAATCTTTAGGCAAATTATCTTATATGTACTAAATGAAGCATAATTTGTTTTAATAAGAGAGCTTTTATAACTTTAATATTTGAAATTATGCTAAAAATTTTAATTCGTTTAACAAGAAAGCTTTTATATATTTAATAATCGGAAATGTATTGAAATTTTAAATCGTTTAGGTAATTATTTATCTTCCTATTCGACAACGTTTCACGATGAATTTGCTTCTCGCTTGGATTGATGTTTGTAACAAAAAAAGCGTACTCACCGTAGGAAAGGTGATTACAAAAATTTACAACACCTGCTGGATTGCAGCCACGTGCCAATGCCGCCACATTATAAACGGACGAGATGCCATCGTCAAAGCTTGGCCCACTTCCATATACTACAAAACTATACAAATCAATTCCTGAAATCCGTTATGAATTTTTTAAAGGTGAAACTGCTTGCTAAAAATTCAAATAAATTAATGACGATAAAGACGTCATATTGTCACGCTTACGAACCGTTCTATAAATCTTGCGTCCACTTTGCTGCTTTGTTTTAACAATAATCTTCTCTCATCACGGACCAGGCAACATGCCTTTCCCAAGAATGGAATTTATTTTAATTCAACATGGTAAGGAAATTTTTCTACCACGTTTTTTTTTTAACTAATGCGTCTTATTTGACTACATGCTCGTACAAGAAACAAATGTAAGTACATCGGGCAAGCGCCTTTTGCATCACGCGTATGACTGCACAGATCGATAATCACGTCGACTAACATTATAACGCCTTGATCGTGGCATTCCACATAACACATAGTAACTCTGAAATTGCCTATATGTAAAATGTTACAACCTTCTGCTTGAAATTTTTTCTTTCTCTTCTAAACGATTTTACAGCTTTCAAAAGAGTTTTTGATTCAGTTGTCTCCTTTGGGGGTTTAGGTATACGTTCGGGTCGCAGCGCGGCCATTGAAATTTTTTTTACCAAAAATACTCACTATTGGTAAAGTCACTATGACGCGGCATTTTAAAAAATATTTTAGTGGGAAAAATTTGAAGCAAAAGATTTAAGGACACACTTATTGAGTTGATACTTTAAAAACTTTTATAAACTCATTAAATGAAAACTATGACAGATCATAATGAAGACTGTCAGAAAGTAAAATTAGCTTATTATTATTATTTTCGGAGTGACATCTCACTAATAAGAATTAAATCATGATTTGAATTAAACGGTTTTTCTTGAAAACAAATTGGAATATCAAAGATAGACAAGAACACGTTTTTTATGTAGTAATGATTACTCATTCAAATTTCGAGGTCGGTTGTACGCTAGATGTAGAGGGTCAAAAGTTATGGCTAATTAATAATAAAAAAAGTTTGTAAGTAGCGTCCTTTATGACTATAATAAAAAATAGTAACATATTCTTTTTCTCTGTACTCAGAAACATAAAGATGCCAATTTTCAAGTCGATAACTCAACAATTTTCAGAATAATGCGAAAAAATTGAAATAAAATTATAACCTTCAAAACCCTGTACTTGTTAAACCATTAACATTCGAATAAGAAAAGTTTAGTTCAATGGTCATTAGTTGATGCATATTATATCCAGTTAACCGTTGTCTCATTATTAATGAAACACCCTGTATAGAAGTTAAAAATGTAGGAGGACCAAGCTATGATGTAGCAATTTCCTTGAGCGGTAACTTTCCAAAGATGCTTCCGTTCGTAGAGTTCTGCATAACGTCAAATATAACCGGTTTTGTACCATTTTCCTATATTAGGACTTATTTACAACATGTTTTCTAAAACCACGAGAAACAAGACCTCGCTTTGTCAAGAAAACTAAGACGTTTGTGATTTATCTACTGCTCTAAGATTTAAACAAATATTTTATTTTAAAGTTTTCTATAGATTTTCAATGTGAGTTAAAAAATTTTTAATTGGTATTTGATGAAAATAATTCAGAGTTGCTGCTTGCACACTTAACATTTTTCAAATACACTTATTAATTACATCATTTATGGTACATCCTCAGAGTTACTACAAACGCCTGTTGTTTACTTTGAAATTTGTTTTTCGCGAGCAAGGAAATAGAAGCTGAATTTCCAAATAGGTTTGATTAAAGCTGCAATAAGGTTTCCATTATTTTTCTTACTACTTAACAGCTACGACTACTTGTTATTTCAAAGATACCGGCGGCGGCTTAACAAGGTTTTGAAACTTAAGAACTCGCAGCTTCTGTCGTATCTGAAGTACTTCTCAAACATTTTCGACGTAAGAGTCTTGTTATTGTTTTGAGATAAACGCACCTTTAGGTATATTTAAATAAGGGTGCCTTTTTATCAAAATTGTTGAGGTTTTATGAGGATTGTATTACTTATGTTTTCTTATAACATAGTGTAACAAAAACTCTTTTGCAATTCTAAAGCACTCGCGACAAATTTACAGCTAATCGCTAACAGTGCAAATACTAATTTCTTAAAAGCTACAATGCTATCTCTTCCGTTACTATAGAAGCACTATAATTAACTATTGAAGCATTAAGTGTTAATTTATATCGATCATTACAGTAATTTACATCACATAAAGCCATTTATTTGAACGCTGTGTTAATACAAATTTATTTTGTATCACGAATTTATAGATCAAGATTCCAATAAAAATTAGAAATTGTAAACTGTCAATTAAGTACATCTGAAGATGTCACGCCACATGGTGGTTAGCAACTATGCTCTGTGCACAGAAGCATCGTTTACGTTCAGCTGTACTATTCTGGTCAAAGGTAGACTAAGCGACGCCTCGTTTCAATAGTAATGCTTACTAAAAAATATAGATAATAACCCACAAAGAGCTTTTATATAAAGGTATCTTAAAAACTACAAAACTTAGAAAATTGAAATTTTGCATGCAGGGGTAATCGAACATAACAAGTTCAGGTAAAATATTCCCAACTACGTGCATTATGAAATATAATAGAACAGAGCTCATCTCACCTCAAGCGATTGTGGATGCTTTTGCGGTTTACTTTCGCAGTGTTTACGTTAAATCTAACCCGATTTATTACAGCTCCTCAATAAAATGTGAAAACTCTTCTACATGCCTAGACGTAGCCGGAAGAAAAGTAAATACCAGACTAACTACCAACCGCGGAGAGTGGGGGATTCGCCTACATACCAATAAAAACAAAAAAAAGCACGTCGCCCACGATTATGTATTAACAATAAAAATACATTAAAATTTCTTGATTCACATGGACAAAGAAAAATATTAAATTTAAGTTATATTGTAAAAGACAAATTTTATAATGGATCCACAAAGTGCGCATTTCGTAGCTAACATGTAATAAAACTCATTGGAAAAAAAGTATTTAGATTTTTTCAATAGCAAGAGTGTTAAATTAAAGTATTAAATGTAGGTTTTCTCATAGCAAGTGTGTTAAATTAAAATATTAAGTGTAGACCAAGTTGTAGTAAGAATTAAAAAAATATAACCCGAAACACTAGCGAAGCTAGCTTTTAAACATGTATGGTAAACTGGTTTCACAACATCAACAGCTGATAGATAATAATCCTCGATGGGCATAAAAGAAAACGAGTCACATACCTCTATGCGTCGGGATGCTTATCTTGCAAGCCGTCGAAAGTGAGTCAGCACAGCAACGCCACAGTAGTCAGGATCCATTTACCCTGCCATCGTAATTGCAGCAGCGGTCTACAGATAAAACCAGTTGGTCTGCGTCAACGAACAGTTGGGTCTACATAAAGAAAGAACCCATTTGACCTTCAGCTAAGATCAATACACGCAAGATACCTCCTACTTGTCGAACAAAAAAACGTGCAACGCTTTTGAAGTACTGGGACGAGTAATAAAGAAAATTTTTCAACGCATAAGTTGCAGAATTAAATTAAAAATTGGTTCAAATAACACGATTTCGAACTGCCATCCTCGCGTTATCAAAGCACGATTAGCAAACTGGAAAACACGCTATCAAATAACAGTAGGATCTATTATTTCGACAAGTCTTTAAATGGGAAACACAAGAGAAAGCAATTATACGTTCTCAGAATGTTTAACAAATTAATGCATACCTATAACAAGGTATTGACTATTTAATTTATCGAATAAATTTTTGTTTTAGAATGAATAGATTTGAAAGAATTGCTATGATTGCGCGTATTATTGTAACAAACTAAAAATACAGGATGAGGTTTTGAATAGAAACGGAAATAGGTGAATGAAAAACGAATTACCACAAAAAAGGAACTATTTGAATCTATCGTCGAAAATAAACGTAACAACTCTTGTTCAGCTACTGCCAACGTTACACATATCACTGATAAGGAAATGAAGAAAGCGTTAATTTGTTCTAAAAATAAATTCACAAGTGGTCCAGACGGCAGCCCAAGTTTTCTTTTAAAAGTTCTTGCTTATGTGTTAACGAAATCTTTCTATCTTATTTATAATTTAATCATTTCAAAATTAAACTTTTCTGCAATTTGGAAAAATCTACTGCAACACCAGTGTTTAAAAAAAGGAGATGCGTCAGATATTATAAACTACAGATCTATATGTCTCTTAAACAATTTTGCTAAAGTTTTTGAAACAATAATAGATAGTCAGATCTATGCAATCCTGACACATCGCATATTACCCTATCAGCATGGATTTATGAAAGAAAGATCTGCAAATACGAATTTAGTAATTTTTAAGCAGTTCTTATGTGAAAGTGTTGATAACAGAGTTCAAGTTGATATAATATACACCAACTTCAGTAAAACATTCGACCAAATAGACACACACACATATATATGTATATATTGCTGTGTTAATAAGGTCATTTAGGGGTACTTAGGACCAATAGTATACCCCACTTCATATAAAATACATGAGGGCTCGGAAAACAAGACAGTTTTCTGAAGAAAACAAGAAATACGATGATTAGACTGGAAAGTAAATGACAACGTCCTGTATACAAACCATAATCATAATTAATTTAGTTAATGAAAAATATTTTGAAGTTTATTTGAATAAACAAATTCGCAGGTCGTTAAACAACATAATTGCAAGCTGAAACGCGACACGCATGGATAACGCATCATTATTACGTCAAGAATCCCAATTAAAACTAGCAGGTTTAAAAGTTTGTAAGATAGCAAACGCATACAATTTAATGCATAAATTGTATTAAGTCTACGTGACTAGAAAGTTAAAATAGTTTACTTATCTAGGAGTATGAAAATCCAAAGGAATCAATGCTATTAACTCGAAATGGTACGTGACAAAAGCAACGCGTTGATGATAACTTACAATATAATACGATGGAATAACCAAAAATCTGGTATGAAAGTAACATGCATAATAACGAACTCTGCGCTTGTCAATAGATAGACGATGTATTTAAATACGATTGGATTTGTAAACAAATGGATTTCAACATGAAGTAAGGCTTAGTTTACGTCACTTAAAACGAAGATATTTACGTGAAGTGATTTATTGTCAAGTGTGAAATAATACTGTTGTAATTATGGAAAATTAAGAGGTTTGTCGTTTTACCCTTCAAAAGGCGATTAGAACAGTAAGTAGAACAGGTAGAAGGTAAAATTTGAACTCTTTGTTTGTCGTATTGTCGCAAGCTCCGTGCGTAATTAAAAACTGAGCTAGCCGACGCAATCAAAAATTGAAAGATTAAAAAATTAACCTTTTCAATTCACAAAAAAGAAGCACAGGGGTATTGCTACAGTTTCATAACAGTATATATATATATATATATATATATATATATATATATATACCGGTCTCTAAACTACCTAACTTTAATTTTAATGAGTCGTTAATTAACTTACTCTCATTCTACTTATTTGGACGTCAATATTAAGTATAATAATTATAATTTTTGAACGATTGTTCCAACGTCAGGAGTCTATTAAGGCTCATATCTTGAACCTCTATTATTTTTTATCTGTCATCAAATTATTATATAACATTTTATACAACCACATCGACTGCCATTGCTTTTTATTCAGCATTTATTTACTAGATCTACATTTGAATTTCATGCAAAATACCGCTTTTTATACACCACAGTATAAAACTAATATATTATTCAACTCACCAATTTCAATATTGTGCTGGAAATTTAATAAAATGGCCAATCAATGTGAAATCCATGCGGACTCTTGTTGAAATACAACACAAACTATCTTCAAAGAGTGTGTTAGTTTTTAGGCCTATTATATCGCTATTGTTATTTATAATAGTCAAACATTGCTGTGGATAATTTACCTATCTTTTATTACCCTGTTCGTGAGTGTGATCGACCAATGACTCTGCACAGATAATTCAGTAAAGGTCAAAATGCCTCGGACTTTGACTCAAAATTTGCTGTAAATTTTCCTCTTACATATAATTTTTATAAGATTAAGCACTTATTCTTACGTTACAAATATTTAAATCGTTTTTGCAGGAATTCGATAGTATACAGTTGGCATCTCATAAGTTACACGAACACACAGCGTTTACTTTTGCAAAAATGTTATTTTTAAGCTGAAAGTTATGAAAAATTTTGCAGAGTTTTCCCGACCGTAAGACTGGTTTTGGGAAACCAACACTTATTATATGAATATTCGACAGCTTTGAATCCTCTGCGATTACCGACAATAGAATAATTCCTGAAAACTATTAGGGTTATAAGAATTCTTTTATTATGTGGAGAGAAGTAAGTGCACAAAAGGGAAACGTGCATATACAGGCTATTTTTATTATCATATGAACGAAATTTCTCTAGCTAGTATGTAGTAATGTACTACAAGCTAATATGACCTATTCGGCGTAGATGTTGGGCAAAAATGAACGTGCTTTCCTCACTTATATCAGTCAGTCTTAAACAATAACGTTTGAAGTGCACATTTAACGTGAGATTTCCCTAAACGCGTAATAGTTTTAGTTAACTTTATATACTGGGTTGTTGCTTTAGGTGAGTATAAATAATATTGATCCACGTTTACATTAAGTAAACAGTTTCGTTTGTTTTTGTTCTAATATATTGAGAAAAACACTAGCCTTCTGTTGCCCCGTAAATATTATTACATGGGGCATGTGCGGACCATTACGGTGAGGTAATTGCGTACTGGTCTGTTCATGTTCACTACAAGTTTATTTTTTGTACTATGACTTTTAATGAAGGGAGAGTAGCTAATTTGTTTATTATTTACTCTTGGTTCGCAACTACATAAGAGAAACTAACAAAGGCGATTATTCAAAACAAACACTTGAGAAAATTAGTGAAAGAATTAAAGCACGGCGCATAAATGCTTACAAAACAAGTAAAAGATACAACATACCATTCTACACAGAATAATGGACCATTAAAAGGGAAACGTAAAATAAAATCTATTGATATTCCAGTCCAAGATGAAAAACGGTTGCTGATGATCTATTGAAAATGAAAAAGTATGCATTTGGTGTATCCAGAAAGGAAGTGTTAGAGATAGTTGAGCAGTTCGTAAAGAAAATCTATTAAAATTCCATGTAAAGACGACATTCCTGACGAGGATTGGTTTCTTGAATTTTTAAAAACCACAAAGTGTAGAGATTGCTCGTAAAAAGAGCTGCGATCCTTTTAACAATTGACGGTTATTTCACATTGTTGAATAGTACTATTGGAAAATATACACGTAACAAGTATTTAAAACCTGAATTAAGCTAATTTCTGTATATATCGTTCTAAAACAGAAATAGTTGACGGTAAAAGCTTGCGTTGCACACGCACTGTCAGTACTTCTGGCAGGGAAAACAAAGGTTTTAATGAGTTTCTACTTTTGTAGATAAAGTTTTCCACTACTGACTAATTTTTGAGGGAAAAATATTCGGGATCAACGACACGCCCCAGAGCAGATTGGCTAACCTGAAATCATATATGCGGTAACTTCTAATGATTGGATGGAGGCAGGTATTTGAAAATTACTTTGAAAAAAATTTCTTAAGAACGCTTGGCATTGATCGTCTGTTCCTATGAATACGATGGCACTCTACTCATAGAAGCATCAGATTGATAGAGATAGCAGCTCCAGAAAATGTAACAATTTTTAAATTGTTCCCTCCTACCAGTAGGGATGGACACGAACCGAACAGGTTCGAGGTTCGGTTCGAGGTTCGGTTCGATTTTTCGAACCAAACCGAACCGAACCGGACATTTTATTTTCGAACCGAACCTCGAACCGGACCGGCGAATTTTTCGAACCGAACCGAACCTAGCTCAAGGTTCGGTCCGGTTCGGTTCGAAAAGTTCGATTTTTTAAATAAAAGTTTAGTTTAAAAATTTAATTTTCACGAAAATTATGTCACTCTTAATTTCCCCAAATGCACATTTTAAAAATCTCTAGTCGCAAGCATAAAAAAAATAGAACGATTTTCTAATGTACATGATCATCGAGTGTTAAGCCAATAGGTAAAAATGTAATAGGTATTATTAGTGTTACGTATCTGATAAATTTTGTCACCGAGGCACGTTTGTAGATAAAAAAATTCTACATTAGTTCGATTTATTTATTGCTCTTTATTTCAAATTGTTGTTTGTTTATAGCTAGTATTAGATATTAAAGTAACTCGAAATAATTTTGAAAATTTGGATTTAAAAGCAAGCTTATTATATTTAATGAACAGAAGTCGTGTTGAAAACCATTTTAAACATATACATGCCGACGTCACGGTCTAGAGACTACAGAAGTTTTCAGAATAAACGAAACAATTTAATTTGTAATTAAGTATGTATTACTAATCCATCATTTTGAATTTTTTACTTTTGTATGAAAACCAGCTCTCTATTAATATTAAAAAATATGACCTCGTAGCAAAAACTAATCTCCTTTTTTTTTGTACATAATCGCTTAACAAATGGTGTTATAAAACGCAGGGCACCATAATATTTACTGTTTATTTAGTGTGACCATTACCACAAACGACTTTAGAAGTAACCAATACTCCAGAAGAATGACCCCGAACTTTCTCTCACAACCAAGGGTTGAAGTTTATGACTCATGGGGGCATAAACTTTTCAATCAATGTCGACATAAAATAACACATAGTATAATGCAAATAATAAGCATACATAATGCCCGTGCCATAAATACTGTTATATTTTATTATGAAAAACGTAAACGCTGTTTGAGGTAGATTTACGATTCTTTCTGAGAACTATCTGATATTGTCCTTTAAAAGAAATAATAAGAAAGATAAACTGACAAACAGCTTTTTGTTTGTACTGTATAAGAAATCGGCAACACTTTATTGTCTTAATACTTTTTTTTATACTAACTAAAACTAAAATAAAAGTAATCGCAAAGATCGTGTGATATCGTTCTTGCACGGTAAAATGACATTAGTAAAAATCATCAATTATTAACACATTCTAAATTTTAGAGGTGGATTTCACTATTAACCTAATTGTAATTACGCTTTGTTAAAGATAGTACGTATTGAAAGATCAAACCTGGAAAAATAGTATTAATATGATTTCATCATCATTAGGTCTTCAGTCCTAGAACTGGTTAGACGCGTACCATCATTGTTCCCTATTCTGAACTAACCTACAGATTTCCCTGAAATATGCACAGTTTGCATCTACAACTGTCTGATCTAGGTCTACATCTACCCCTTTTACCCTATCTCTGCTTGTAATATATCACATACTATTCCCCAAAAATGCCTTAGAACGTATTCCTCCCTACTATTTCTCTTTTTCCCCAGATATCCTTGTTCCCCTACTATTTCTGTAACTTATTTGTTATTATCTTTGTCTGTCCATGCTATCGTCCTCATACATCTGGAGCATTTCAAAAGACTGCTACCGTTTTCTGTCTGCATTTCAGCCTGTCCGTATTTCATAGGCATACTGTGCTGTGCTCCACACATATGCTTTCAACAATTTTCTTCTTATTCTGTTTGTTGTCTTTCCTCATAGGCGATGTTCTTTCTTGTTAGATGCAGTTCGATCACTTTCTATTGTTTCACAGTTATATGCCCTATTTCTCCGACCTTCAATGGTTGTGAAGGTAGGTAAGCAGTCTGTGGTTGCCAAGTTCTCCCAACACTTAACCATTTGGCGATTTAATATATTTTCCAATTTATCTTTTCGCACAGTTAACATTAGTTGCAGGTATTTCGCAGCCATTAGGTTTTCAGTCTCAAAACTGTTTGGACACGTACCTGCACTTATTTATATTCTGAGCTAGCCTACATAGTTCCCTGAAATTCTCACACAGCATGTGTATTCAGGTTAATTTTCTTTGGGAATTAAACCACTCATAGTTTTTAAAATCAACTTTATTTACGTTTCGATCCATGACCTAGGATCGTTGTCAAAATTATAATAAAAACTTCAAGTTTGACATTTATGACATAAATTGAAGGCGACTTTCATTTATTGATGTTTAAAATATTTGATTTGAGTACACTAAGCAAAAAATTTTAAAGTTTAAAAGAATGATTGCCTTCAATTTGTGTTGCGACCTGGGATTGGCTTTCTTTAGGTAGCCAATACGCTTAACGTGAAATCAGCTGATTAATTTTTATTGGTGAATTTTATATAAATTCAATAACTTGGAATTGGAAAACATTTTTTAACATGTTTCTATTTATACAATTGACAGGATGGTTATTAAAGAAGTGTGCGATTGCATTATTGAAAGGATTAAGTAGTCGTTTTTTTTATATTTATTTTGAGGGGGAAAATTCATTATGATTTAAGTTACCTCTTTGGTAGATTTTAACATGGTTCTGAGGCGACTCTATGGCGGGTTTACACTTGTCAGATACCAATGTTGTTCTATGAAGATTGTATATGGATCTGAGGCGACCCTATGGCGGGTTTACACTTGTCAGATACCAATACTGTTCAACGTAGATTGTATATGGTTTAGAGGTAACCTTATTGTGGATTTATACTTGTCAGATACCAATGCTGTTTTACAAGGATTGTTAATATGCTTATTTTTATGTACTTAGTTATTTTATGTATAAATAGAAATCATGTATGTAGGAAAAACTTGCAATGCTACCTAGATATTGTGGGTATTTGATTTTCATTTGTTATTTCTTTTGTTATTTCTTTTAGTAATGGAATCCATTGTTTACTGAAAGTCACGGATTCGTTTGCAACGCAGTTATTTTCATGTAGGGTTATATAGGCAGCTTCTTTGATTTTGCGTTTTTGGTGGTTTTCTTCTTTTTCTTGTTTTCAGGGAGTATGTGTATTCAGCTCGTTCCCTTTCTATTGTTTTCTAATTTTATACCCTATTTTACCGAGATTCAGTGGAGGAGGTTAAGCAACCTGTGGCTACCAAGATCCCCCAACACTTAGACATTTGCCGAAATAATGGTTTTCCAGTAAATCCTTTCACACACTTAACATTATTCAAGAATATTGCCCAACCAATTCTTGTAGTTACTTATAATAATCATCATGTTTACGCACAGTTATCTTTTCGTCATTAGTTTATCCATCTTGGGATTGGTTGGATGCGTACCTCCATTGATTTCTATTCTGGGCTAGACTACACATCTCCCTGAAACCTCTACAGCCTACATCTTTTACTATCTGTGTGCAGTAGTCTAATCTAGGTCTGCCTCTTCTTCTCTTTTTTCCTATCTCTGCTTCTAAAATATTCCGCACTATTCCCTCATGCCGTAGTATGTGGCCTATCATCCTATCTCTCCTATTATTTACCGTTTTCCACATATTTCTTTCTTCCCCTACCATTTTTAGTACCTCGTCGTTCTTAACTTTGTCTGTCCTTGATATCTTCATCATACGCCTGTAACACCACATTTCAAAGGCTTCTACCTTTTTCTTGTCCGCTTCTCCTACTGTCCAGGCTTCACAGCCGTACAGTGCTGTGCTCCACACATATGTTTTAAGCAATCTTTTCCTTGTTTCTATGTTTGTGGTCTTTGAGCACAATAGTTGCTTTTTCTTGTTAAATGTAGCACGACCTTGTGCTAATCTTTGTTTTATGTCTTTTGTGCTTTTCCCATCTTGCGTTATTTGGCTTCCTAGGTAGCAGAAATCCTTAACCTCTTGTAAGTTCGTGTTAAATACTTGTATTCTTGTTTTTGATTTATTTTCCCCACCTTTGCAAACTAGAACTTTAGTTTTAGTTTTGTTAATTTTCATACCGTATCTCTCTGTTAGAACCGTTTCCATTTCATTAAGAGCCGCTTCTAACTCTTCCTTGCTAGACGCTAATACCGCTATATCATCTGCAAATCTAAGCATATCAATTTTTTGTCCCTGCATAGTAATTCCAAATGTCTTTCTGCATTTGACAGTATTCATTGCCTCTTCTATGTACAAGTTAAAAATCAATGGGGATAGGGCACATCCCTGTCTCACCCCTTTCTTAATGTTTACTTCTCTACGTTCCTGCTCTAATTCTATTACTGCTGTTTGCTCTTTGTATAAGCTATGTACTATTCGTCTATCCCTATAACTCATTCCAATCTTTTTGAGTATTTCAAACATTTTTTCTATTTTACATTGTCAAATGCTTTTTCCAGATTTACAAACCCTATATACACGCTTTCCCCTTTTTCTATTGTTTTCTCCATTATCACTCTCAGAGCTAAAATAGCCTCCCGTGTTCCCCTGTTTCGCCTAAACCCAAATTGGTCTTCTCCTAGTATTTCTTCAGCTCGTTTTTCCATTCGTATTTGCACAATTCTACTTAATATTTTTGACACGTGTGCTGTCAAACTTATTGTTCGAAAATTTTCACATCTATCCGCGCCTTTCTTTTTTGGTATAGTTACTATGATGCTACGTTTGAAATCTTTGGATATCTCGCCTGTCTCATACATATAGCTTACGAGTTGGAAGAGACGTTCTGTTACTGCTTGTCCAGCGGCTTTTAGAGTTTCTGCTTGCACCTTATCTGTACCCGGCGCCTTACCATTTTTCAGACTCTTTAATGCTAATTCAAACTCGTCTCGAAGTATAGGATATCCGAAGTCATCATTTTCAATGTCTGATTCCTGTTCTAATGCAGTTAGTTCCTCTCCTGCATATAAATTCCCTATATATTCTTGCCATCTACTCGCTTTCTCTACGTTTTCTATAATGACGCTTCCTTGTGCGTCCCTTATATTTTTGCTATACGGTTTTATATCCCTAAAATTCATTCTAATTAATTTGTATGCTTCGTCTGTTTTTCCTATTTCCATCTTAGTTTGTACCTCTTTGCACTTTTCATCAATCCATTGTTCTTTAGCTTTCCTGCATTTTCGAATAATTTCCCATTTTATGGCTTTGTATCTCTGTTTTCCTGTTTCGTCTGATTTATTTTTGTATTTTCGTCTTTCTTCTATTAAATTCACGATATCCTTTGTTATCCATGGTTTCTTATTTTCTTTTTGTGTATACCCCAAAATATCTCTGGCCGCCATGTCTAGGCTGGATTTAATGTTATTCCATTCTGTTTCTACTTCCTTAGTTTCAGATATTTTCCCGATATCATTCAGCAATTCATTTGACTTTTTTTCGAATCTTACTTGAATATCTTTGTCTTTTAGTTTCTCTAAGTCCAAGTGCCTTTTTCCGTTCCTCTTTTTCAGATTTTTAAATTTAAGTGCGGCCTTCATAATTACGATGTTGTGGTCAGTATCTATATCTGCTTCTGGGTAGCTTCTACTGTCTTTTACTTGATTCCTAAACCGTTGTCTAACAAGAATGTAATCTATTTGATATCGTCCTATATCTCCTGGCATCTTCCACGTATATCGCCTTCTAGCATGATGTTGAAATAATGTGTTTGTGATGATTAAATTGTTCTTGTCGCAAAATTCTACCAGCTTATTTCCCCTGTCGTTTCTCGTGCCTAAACCAAATAAACCTACCACCGCTCCTTCCCTACCCTCACCTACCACAGCATTAAAATCCCCCGTAATTATTAAATTTTCATGTCCTTTTACGTATCTTAATATGTCTTCGATATCTTTGTAGATGGCTTCTACCTCTTCGTCACTGTAGCTAGAGGTGGGCATGTATACTTGTATTATTACTGTGTTTACCGGTTTAGATTCTAATCTAACCATGAGTACTCCTTCGTTCTTTTGTAAGTAATTTTCTACACAGTATCCTATCTTTTTCCGCATAACTATCCCCACACTCAAATTTCCGTCCTCTGCTCCTGTATGAATTACCCTAAAGTCTCCACTCCAAAAACCCCCCGCCTCTGGCCACCGAACTTCGCTGATCCCTACTATGTCTAGTGATAACCTATTCATTTCGATTTTTAGGTTCTCTAGCTTACCTACTTGCTTCATACTTCTAACATTCCACGCTCCGACTCGCAGAATGTTCCCGACTCTTATTTTTAACTTTCCGATCGCATCCTCCGAAGTAGTCCCTCCTGAGATCCGAATGGGGACTATTTTAACTCCGGAATCTTTTACCCCAGAGAATGCCATCATGTTTGTTACAATTTAAGTACGCTGTGTACTTGGGAGATAATGTGGTGGTTTCCCGTTGCCTTCCACATCGCGGTAGTGTGTCTTAGACTGCCATACCGACCCCTATGGTCTCTGCCAATCTAAGTACCGAAAGAGCCGCTGCCCTCTTTCGGGGACCTGTCTTAGTCTGGTTCCTCACTAACGACCCTACTACTTTGGTTGGACCTGTAGTTTGGCTCTTTAGTTCATTAGAACACGCAAGCCATTTCACCTGTTCTAGTAATTTAGAACTTCGGCAAGGTGTAGGTCCATTCGAAATGGCTAATATGATTTATGCTACTAAAATCTAAAGCAAATTAATGTTGGGTTTATTTGAAAGTAACAACTACTAAATATAAAAACTACATTAAACATTTAAATTGTTGTAGTTGAACGTACTAGTTGTTTAATATATCAAAATGTCGAACCGGTTCGGTTCGGTTCGAGGTTTGGTTCGTTTTTTTCGAACCGAACCGAACCGAACCGGAATATATTTTTTCGAACCGAACCGGACTAAAAAGTTTTCAAACCGAACCGAACCTAGGGCAAGGTTCGGTTCGGTTCGGTTCGAATCCATCACTACCTACCAGTTATGTGCTTTGGCTTTGGATACGTGTTTTTAAGCCGTTAAAAACATAATGGGACCACGAGTTGGTAAAGTGGCAAAGAAAACTTGTCGGAGTAAAGCTACCAAAAAGAGAATTTTCAAAAATGATTGGGAAAGTTAGAGTGATTTAAATTCGAACATCATTAAAAATGGCTTCCAAAAAACTGGAATTTAACCATTTTCGCGAACTGTAATTCAAAATTCCACATACAGCGCGATTTTACTTAAACAATAGGAAGTAAAAACAGCAGAAAAAGATAATAGCTATTCTATCGAAACGGTTCAAGACAAAATAACTTTAATTAATGCAAAACTTGGCTGCTTTAATCTATCTATTATATTGGATATTAGTCTCCTCGAAGGTCTACAGGACGTCGAATTTGATCAGTTTGGTGAACCATTTACACACATTTTAGTAATTGAAGAAACGTCACCTGCAAAACAAACACATTTTTCAATAAACACAGAAGCTGGTCCCTCACGCCATTCACTGATTCAGCAAGAAAAAGTGACTCGTGAAAAGCTTTACTTGGACAGTATGAAAGCAAATGCGCTACATGTACTTAACCCCTTCAAACCTGATTTTTTTCTATGAGAAAAAAATTAAATTTTGGTATTAATAAATAGTTTGGAATATAATAATATCATATACCAAAGTCTAGATTTTATTTCCTATCTTTACAGTTTTTCGGTATGTACATTACAATGTGCATTTGGTCCCAGTATAAGTACTAGGTTATCATAAAGTAAGGGATATATTTTAAATCATTACAACTTTTTAATAAATTAAGCTAGTAACATAAAATAAACGAAATCTAGTTACTTAATGAATGGGATTTTACCGTATCTATGAGAAACAAAAGCGTTGTCATAACAATTGTTGACACTAGTGTCAAAACGAAATTATTCAATTTGAAGTTTTATTTTGAAATTAAAACTCAAGTAAACGTTGAGTTCAAACGACTCAACTGTAATAACATGGATTTACAAACAAGAATTGGTTTAGTTCAGTGCTATTATGAATCCGGCAGAAATTACACCGCTGGATTACGAAAATTTCGCACGAGAATGGGTTTGAGAGCGGGACCCTGTCAAGTGAAAGCGTACCGCAATTTGATACAAAATTTGAAAGAACAGGGTCTGTAACTGACTTACCAAGATCAGGAAGACCAATAATTAGTGATGTCCAAGTTGCAGAGGTTCTTCATGAAAATCAAGACATAGCCAGAAGCAATTCACTCGCAATCAGCAGTGCAAATGCGATATCAAGCGATTGCAAATGCCGTATACCACGGTTTGGAAAATTTTACGCAAAATTCTAAACATGTATCCATATAAACTGAAAATGCTGTTTGAATTAAAGGATGCAGATTTGGCTACTAGGTACGATTTTTATTTGCAGTAATGGCTCAGATGGAAATTGAACCCGAATGGTTATCCGTATTTTATGGAAAGATGAGGCACATTTTACTCTGAATGGTGGAGTCAATACTCAAAACTGTAGAATCTGGTCTGCAGAAAATCCGCAACAAATCGTTCAAAAGGTCTTCATGACAAGAAAGTCACCGTTTGGTGCGGTTTTACAGCTGATTTTATTATTGGTCCGTATTTCTACGAGGAAATGCAGAATGGACAAGCCGTATCTGTAACTGTAAATGGTGAACGATACTTGCAAATGTTACAAAATTATGTTATTCCACAGCTGCAAAACGAGCACCACGGAATTGAAAACATCATTTTATGCAGGATGGAGCACCCTCGCACATTTTCGACCAGTCAAAGAATTGTTAACCAACGTTTTCAAGATCGCGTGTTAAGCAGACATTTCGTAAATTCATGGCCACCAAGATCACCTGATCTAAACCCAGCGGATTACTGGCTGTGGGGTTATTTAAAAAGTTTAGTGTTTAGAAGACGACCAACTACGCTACAAGAATTAAAAGACAGTATTACGGAGCAAATTGGTACCATTCAACCAGAAATGTTACAAAATGCTGTGTACAATTTGGAGGTAAGGATGGTGATCTTACAACAACAAAATGGAAGTCATATTGAGCAATTGCCGTAACCTGTTTTGGGCATACTAAATCCCATTTCATAAGCAATTAGATTTCATTTATTTCTTGTTATTAACTTAATTTGTTAAAAAGTTATCATAATTTAAAATATATCCCTTACTTTATGATAACCTGATATAATAAATAATTAGTGTCTATGGAATTTTGCAAAACAGTTTTTTCCTTCTACAAAACAAATGAACTTTACACTTATCGCAAAACACGGATTTTGGTTTTCAAAGTCCGTTATATGTGGTGTACATCTAAAATTTGTAAAAGTGAGTGGCAGTTACGGGAGTTCAGAGAATGAAGTGAAAATACGTGACACAAAAGGGGGTTTTGAGGCTATATAAAGATTGCCAGAGAGGGCGATCGCGCTCTTATTTTCTTGTATTTGCTGAGTCGCATCACTTACTTTTACTTGTGGTAGTATAGAGAAGACGATCCTAGCTGAAAATCGTGTAATAGTGCAGTCCGAATAATTACAAGTGTTTAAAATGCACGAGTTGGTGCAAGTAAATTAAACGGGCCGAATATAATTATAAATAATTAAGACCATTGAAGCAGGATGACAAGTAAATAAGCGAATTGGTAAAGAACTGGATGAACGAGGTAGTTGAAGGAGGAAGCGAAGTTTGGATTTTGTACGAGCAGTCGTGTGGAAGACGTCCACAAATTGGTGGAGAACTGAATGAACGAGTTAAGAGAAATGCAGTCAAAGTTGGAAAGCAGCAAGATGGTGTAATCCAGAAACGTGGGTCTGGCGAAGATCAACTACCGAGGTGGTGATTGAGAAGAACATTCCAGATAACTTTTTTTTTTGTAATTGAACTGTTGGTGTTATCAAAAACGATGTGTGTTTTGAGTTATTCGGTGAAATTTTTGGAAACTGAAAAGTAATTTGTTTGACATATGTAAAAGACAATAATTTAAATCTGAGGGTAAATACTTGAATGAAATTTTTATGGTGTAAGGAGTAAACGGGTCTTTAGCATAACTTGTTGATGCAATATTGAAGCATACAAAATTAAAGATTTATAATGAGCTCAACATAGCCCTGGAGAACGCAAACTTAGGGTTTTAGGAGAGGCCCATCTGCAATGATACTGTTCTGTGTCGTCATAAAACTTCGCGTGTAATATTTTTATCCCTGTCTTATGCATATTAGATGTCGCGTTCCAACCCCACTTGAATTATATAAAATCGATGTTGACCTCGTCGCATGACTCCACGTGGATTGAATCCGTGCGGTTTAAAACCAAAGCTTTTATACTCGTCTTTATCTGTAGCATATTATTGATCGTGCATCTCCTCCTCTCTTTAAAAAACTTTGTTATTTTGTTATTTAAAGCAACTAACGGTTGGAAATATTTTCTTTGAAGCCCGCGTTGTTATGTTGATAAATTCGAAGAAAGTAACCTTTTCAAACATGCAGGTGTTGTTAATTATTGACCGTTTAAACAACAATTCAAGGAGCTTATATTTCACGGTATTCGATACAATTGACGTCTTTGTCTGCTACCACGAACCCTTTTGCCTTCGGATTATTGATTTTCTATACCCTGGTGTGTTTCTTAATGCTATTACACGTTGAATTAAAATAGATTAAAATAATTATGCGTTTCTATTTACTTTTAAAACTGGTTTTCTTTATGAACCTATTACTTTTCAATCATTAATTATAAAAATACGTCAATACTTGTTCGTTTAAATTAAATAAATGAAATAAATTTTGCGCCTAAATAAATTGTTCCTTTCTCTATACAGGGTGTTTGAAATTGTATTGCTTACCCCAAATTTAACCCTTTGAATCCATAACAATATATATATATATATATATATATATATATTGCTGTAATTATAGGGTTAATTTAGAGGTAGGTTAAGTCATTGGGGTCGTAGAATAAGCAAAGGAAACTCCCAAGTAACAGACGCACGAAATTATAGATATTAGGAGAGTAAATAGGTTATAAAAAAAGTTGCGAGCACACTGTATATAGCAGTACAAACAATTAAAACACATATCCAAGTGCAGCTACTAGCAGAGATTAGAATTAAAAAAGGTAACGAAACGCATTAAAATTAAATCAGTGAAAAACCTGCATGAAGTGGCTAGATAAACATCCATAGAATGTGTAAAGATATTATCGTAAACGCACGCAGAAATTATGCTTTATTTAAAAGCGTACGTGATCTAAGAGAATCACAGTTGTTCGAAAATCCAATTTATTGGGAAATAAACAAATACCAAATTTATTCAATTTAGATTGAAATAAAGCTAACAAACAAGACTACGTGCTCGTTGTGTACGAAGTTCCTGGGATTCCTGAAGTAAATATAAGGCATCACAATTGAATTACGTGACTTCAATCACCGCGTCATGCAATTAAAATACATGAAATTGGTAAATTTTCCAAACATAACAAGTGATAATATACTTGCCCTCGCCTAGCACGTGAAACCAGCGAATCACAAACAATAGTGGGACGATCTTATAAATATCTGGAGAATTGAATATCAAGTTAGTATACTTTGAACCTGGGCAATGACTATAATTGAAAATGCCAAATATTTACGTGAATAATAAATATTTGTTAATAGTGAAGTTATAAAGTATAGAATTGTGAAAATTGTGCCGTATTTCTGAGACGTAAGTAAATAAGATTTAGGAAATTATAACATTACTAATAATAAATAAAACAGGGCTCTGAATGTCCATTTAAATTAATCTAAATGTCCAGCTAAAGTACTCTAAATGTCGATCTAAATTACTCTTGGAATGTCAATCTGAATTTACCATCTCAATTACGATAGAAATTACAATCCTAAATTACAAGTTAAATAATGTTACGATTCGTGTAGAATTTTAAATTACGAAACATCACGATCAAAAATACAATTTTGGAGAATGCTGCCCGTTCAAGCAAATTGATGGTAAATGCTCTATGGAGAAAATGAAAAACTTTTCATTGCAATAAACGTACCAATAACGATTTGGATATCGACTTCAATTCTTTGGAGCACCCCATGAAAATAATTCAGGTTAGGGATTTTGATATGTCTTATTTTTGAAAGTGTTTTATCTCAAATATTTTTGATATGATTTATTTTTAAACTGTTTTATCTCAATTATAATTGAAAGTGTGAAAGCCGACAAATTGGGGATTTCTTGCGAATATTTTATGAAAAGTTACAGACAGCTTGAAACGTTTCAATAAGTCTTTAAAGGTAATAAAAAGCTCGTTGTGTTGGCTTGAGTTTGTAATAATTTGACAGATGTACATGATATAAAAAGGGAGAAGATAGTTAAAGGACTTGTAGATATACAATCATTATACTGTGTATTATTGAAGTGCGTTATTTAATTGAATCAGCTAGTCGAGGCAAAAGAAAATTATATGTTAACATTTCACAAGTGTTTGAGTGGTAAAAGGGGCTGTGAGAGAGTAATAAGGAGTTGAGAGCGTCACTATAAGAGTGCTGTGATACAACGGAGTTGACGAAGTTTTCAAAATGAAATCAAACACAGCAATATTACAAAGCGTTTATACAGTATGAAATATTTTGTCTCATACGAAAGCATATAGAACATTTACAACATCGTTTTTTCAAACATAAAATAATTTGTAAGAAGCACTTTTTATTAAAAAATATTTTTTACCTTATTTTAAATTTACAGAACTAAATTTCTTTTTTTATCAGGTTATGTTTATTTCCTTTTTTGTAAGGTTTCTTTGACCATAAAATCCTTGAAAGATAATCTATTAAAAGCTTAGAGTGTTCCAAACCTTGAACACAAACTTTCCTGGTAAAGATCCTTTACAAAAAAATTATTAGGTCTTAAACTAAATGACAAAATTCTAATATCAGTTATAAAAAAATTATTCTTGCAAAAATTTACAAAGGGTTTTTATTCAGCTCGTAATTAAATGTCCTCTTATTTTAAATTCATGTCCAAATCAGTTTACAAGATTTTGCATATTTGAAATTCTTGTTTCAAACAACAGTTACCAAAGTACATTTTAGGTTAAATCTTCCTTTTAATTATTTAATAAAATTTTTAAAATATTGTTTTATTTCCTAATTTTTCCTCTTCATTGTAATTTAATAATTTCAATTTTTTTTATGTAAGTTACGTTTAAAATA
This sequence comes from Platerodrilus igneus, assembly GCA_036346225.1. NCBI lineage: Eukaryota > Metazoa > Arthropoda > Insecta > Coleoptera > Lycidae > Platerodrilus > Platerodrilus igneus. The sequence continues at coordinate 916,467 of JARFIW010001719.1, read as the reverse complement.
TCACTTTTATATTCATTTTAACAATGTAATTATTAAATTACAGTATGCTTATTGCATACTTCAAATACTATCCTCGCAAAGCAACAGCTTGCGACTTAAATCAAAATAACATTCGCGATCGAATTTTAGAATCGAATGAATGTATGTTTTTAATAAACGCTTCTTTATATATCCAAATTATCTATTTCCAAAAGGTAGTAGAATAGTATGGAACATTATGATGCAAGGTTTCGCAGAAAAACTCATTAACGTCTAAAATCGCGGCGTTTATTACTTCGTAATCTCGTTCCACTTATTTGTGACGCGCGTTGCTTGTCCTTGTTTAACACATATACGATTATTGTGGCGTCGTTTACTAATGCGAAAGATAATCAATTTTTATCGGTTATTTTATGGATTTTGTGGGTTTTTCGTGTTCCGGTCGTTTTTAGAAATAAATGTTTCATTTATCAATTAGATATTTACGTAGTTCTAAATACGGATGACTCATGCTTTTATATTCATAATATTCTAGAAAATTCTTTATTTTAAATAAATTTCTGTAATCCACAGGGTGATTAATTTAAACCTTAATTGCTTTTTAATGCAAAAGGAGTTCCATTTTATAGAAAGTACTTGCTTTCGTGTTTCAGTACACAAAATTAATATTAAAATTGAGTTACTTTTTATTTACATCAAATGAAAAGCATTTTTATCAAAAATGTATCGATAATTAATAACTATAGTAAATGGCTTTGTATTTATCTTTAGACGATCGATTTGCGTTCGCGTTTGTATTAATAAGGTTATACTCTGTATTTGTTAAATATAATAAAAGACTAATACACAAGATGCCATTCAGCCATACGTAAAATATTAAAAGCCACTTATAATATAGACATCATTTCAGCCGAGCAAATTAAAACAAAAGTATAGTCAAATGGAATTTATTGTTTAACTAGAAATTAGTTCGTTACTAGTAATTAGGAGAAAATGTTGGAAAAGCAGTTTTCATTGAACGTTGCAAACCACTAAGGCTTCACGCTGAAAACGAAGTATTTCATATCAGATAGTCTTCCAACGCTGAAGCTATCGCATTGTTAAGTGATAAATCTCCTCATAATTTAAATATTAAATGCGAAATAGAACTTGGGAAAATCAATATTAATCTTATCTTTATTCTGAGTGTTGTTTAATATAATGAAGACTCAATAGATAAATTGATCTGTGAACTACTTAAAAATAAATTGTTAAGTTGTATGTTTGTGGAATAAATCTTTTTAAATGGACGCTTCCAAGGACCTATAATCTATCTCGCATCATCATCATCAGGTCTTGAGTCCTAGAACTGGTTAGACGTGTACCATCATTGTTTCCTATTCTGAACTAACCTACATATTTCCCTGAAATTTGCACAGTCTGCACCTATCACTATCTGTGTGCGAAAGTCTGATCTCGGTCTACCTCTACCTCTCTTTTCTATCTCCGCTTGTAGTATATTCCATACTATTCCCCAGAAATGCCTAAGAACGTATCCTGTTCTTCTATTTCTCCTATTTTTTCATTTTCCACAGATATCTTATTGCTCTACTATTTCTACAACCTATTTGTTATTAACTTTGTCTGACCATCCTCATACATCTGAAGCACAACATTCCAGAAGGCTTCTATCTCTTTCTGTTTGCTTTTCCTACTACCCCTATTTCATAGATGTAATGTGCTGTGCTCCACACTATACTTTGATCAGTTTTCATCTTGTATCTATGTTCGTTGTCTTTGAACATAACTGCTGTTCTTTCTTATTTGATGTAGTTCGGTTACCTTTTATTGTTTTACAGTCATACACCCTATTTCTCTAATATTCAGTGATATGTGAATGTGGGGGGGGGGTAACAGCCTTTGGCTGCCAAGTTCCCCAACCACCTGAACCTTAGTCGATTTAATAGTTTTTCCAGTTTGTCCTTTCGCACAATCAACATTAGTTGAAAATATTTCACAACCAACACCTGTAGTTGTTAATAATAATCATCAGATTTAAGAGCACTTATTTTTTTGTCATTAGGTTTTACATTTTGAAACTGGTTGGGCTTGTACCTCAGCTAATTTATGTTCCGAACTAGCCTGCACAGTTCCCTGCAATTCTCACAACAGTCTATATACAGCTCGATTCCCTTCTATTGTTTTCTAATTATATGCCCTATTTTACCGAGATTCAGTGGTATGTGAAGGGGGTTAGGCAGCCTGTGGCTGCCAAGGATCCCCCAACACTTAAACATTTGCCGTATTAATAGTTTTCAAGTAAATTCTTTCGCACAATTAACCTTAATTGGGAGTATTGCAAAACCAATATCTGTAGTTGTTTATAATAATCACCATGTTTAAGTACAGTTATTATTTTTGTCATTAGTTTTTCCATCTTGCGACTGGTTGGAAGCGTACCTCCATTGATTTCTATTCTGAGCTAGCCTACACATTTTCCTGAAATTCTCACAGCCTACATCTTTCACTATCTGTGTGCAGTAGTCTAACCTAGGTCTACCTCTACTTCTTTTTTCTCTTATCTCTGCTTCTAATATATTCCGCACTATTCCTTCATGTCTTAGTATGTTGCCTATCATCCTATCTCCCCTATTTTTACTGTTTCCCCACAGTTCTTTCATCCCCTACCATTTCTAGTACCTCTTTGTTCTTAACTTTGTCTGTCCATGGTATCTTCATCATACGTCTGTAGCACCACATTTCAAAGGCTTCTACCTTTTTCTTGTCTGCTTCTTCTACTGTGCTCCACACATATATTTTATGCAATCTTTTCCTTGATTTTATGTTTGTAGACTTTGAACACGGTAGTTGCTTTTTCTTGTTAAATGTAGCACGACATTGTGTTAATCTTTGTTTTATATCTTTTGTGCTTTTCCCATCTAGCGTTATTTGACTTCCTAGGTAGCAGAAATCCTTACCTCTTGTAAGTTCTCGTTACCTACTTGTATTCTTGATTTTGATTTATTTCCTCCTTATTTGCATACTAGAACTTTAATTTTATTTTTGTTAATTTTCGTACCATATCTCTCTGTTAGAACTATTTCAATTTCATTAAGAGCAGCTTCTAATTCTCCTCTGCTAGATGCTAATACCGCTGTATCATCTGCAAATCGAAGAATATCAATTTTTTGTCCCTGCATATTAATTCCAAATGTCTTCCTGTATTTGACAGTATTCATTGCCTCTTGTATGTACAAGTTAAAAATTAATGGGGATAAAGCACATCCATGTCTCACTCCTTTCCTAATATTTACTTCTCTACTATCTTGTTCTAATTCTATTACCGCTGTTTGCTGTTTGTATAAGCAATGTACTATCCGTCAATCCCTAAAACTCATTCCAATCTTTTTAATTATTTCGAACATTTTTTTCTATTTTACATTGTCGAATGCTTTTTCCAGATCTACAAACCCTATATATACGCTTTCCCCCTTCTCTATTGTTTTCTCCATTATCACTCTTAGAGCTAAAATAGCCTACCGTGTTCCTCTGTTTCGCCTAAACCCAAATTGATCTTCTCCCTGTATTTCTTCAGCTCGTTTTTCCATTCGTCTTTGTACAATTCTAGTTAATATTTTTGACACGTCTGCGGTCAAGCTTATTGTTCGAAAATTTTCACATCTATCGGCGCCTCTTTTTTTTGGTATAGTTACTATGATGTTACGTTTGAAATCTTTGGGTATCTCGCCTGTCTCATAGATATAAATTACAAGTCAGAAGAGACGTTCTGTTACTGCTTGTCCAGCGGCTTTTAGAGTTTTTGCTTGCATCTTATCTGTACTCGGCGCCTTACCATTTTTCAAACTTTTTAATGGTAATTCAAACTCATCTCTAAGTATAGGATATCCCTGGTCATCATTTTCAATGTCTGATTCCTGTTCTAATGCTGTTAGTTCCTCGCCTGAATATAAACTCCCTATATATTCCTACCATCTAGCTACTTTCTCTACATTTTCTATAATGACGTTTCCTCCCGCGTCTCTTATATTTTTGCTATATGGTTTTATATCCCAAAAATTCATTCTAATTAGTTTGTGTGCTTCGTCTGTCTTTCCTATTTCCATCCCAGTTTGTACCTCGTTGCACTTTTTATCATTCCACTGTTCTTTAGCTTTCGTGCATTTGCGAATAATTTCCCATTTTATGACTTTGTATTTCTGTTGTCCTGTTTTGTCTGATTTATTTTTGTATTTTCGTCTTTCTTCTATTAAATTCAGGATATCCTTTGTTATCCACGGTTTCTTATTTTCTTTTTGTGTATACCCCAGAATATCTCTGGTCGCCATGTCTAAGCTGGATTTAATGTTATTCCATTCTGTTTCTACTTCCTTAGTATCATAAATTTTCCCGATATCTTTCAGCAATTCATTTGACATTTTTTCAAATCTTTCGTGGATATCTTTATCTTTTAGCTTCCCAAAGTCAAAGTGCCTTTTTCCGTTCGTTCTTCTTTTTCAGATTTTTAAATTTAAGTGGTCAGTGTCTATATCTGCTTGCGAGTAACTTCTACAGTTTTTTACTTGATTTCTAAACCGTTGTCTAACAATAATGTAATCTATTTGATATCTTCCTATATCTCCTGGCATCTTCCACGTGTATCGTCTTCTAGCATGATGTTGAAATAATATATTTGTGATGGTTAAATTGCTCTTGTCGCTAAATTCTATCAGCCTATTTTCCCTGTCATTTCTCGTGCCTAAACCAAATAAACCTACTATCGCTCCTTCGCTACCCTGACCTACTACTGCATTAAAATTTCCCGTAATTATTAAATTTTCATGTCCTTTTACGCATCTTAGTATGTCTTCGATATCTTTGTAGATCGCCTCTACGTTTTCCTCACTGTAGCTAGAGGTGGACATGTATGCTTGTATTATTACGGTATTTACTGGTTTAGATTCAAATCTCACCATGAGTACTCTTTTGTTCTTTTGTAAATAGTTTTCTACACGTCGTTCTATCTATTTTTGCATAGTTATCCCCACACCCGAATTTCCTTCATCTGATCCTGTATGAATTACCTTGAAGTCTGCACTTCAAAAATCCTATGCCTCTGGCCAGGGGACTTCGTTAATTCCTACTATGTCTATTGTCTAGTGCTAACCTATCCATTTCAAGTTTCAGGTTCTCTAGCTTACCTACTTGTTTCATACTTCTGACATTCCACGCTCCGACTCGCAGAATGTTCACGGATCTTTTTCTATTCTTTCGGATCACATTTCTATCTCGCGTAATTCTATAAATGGCAATTGTTCGCGCCGCTCTCAGTTTTAAACGAATACTCGCGAAGCGACCCGATAATATCTTGCCTCTAATGACTGTTGTACGGGACGTGCTCGAGGATACAACGAACTTAGTTGCACCCACTCAAATCCTCTTATTATTTTCCTTGTTCTTACCCTATCCAACCCCTTATGTGATACGGGTTAGTGTTATACACAGACAATGCCGATCTATCAGTTCCAGTGATGCATCCAACGCTCTAGCTAGAACAACAAGTGCTACAGATTTGGTGAGTGACTTTTACCGTAAACATAAATTGCATTTATTTTCCTCTACCTCTAACCCTCAAAAGATTACAGTCCACTAATTCTTATACAAATTTTGGTCCATACGACCCGGTTAATAAGTTGCCACCCTCGTGATTTTACCACGTAAATTTATGCACGGTCAAGAAAGTTACGAAACACTTATAATTCTCTCTCACTCACACTTGAATAGTTTAAATGGAACGATTGGCACGTCGGTGATAATATTTGATAAAGTTTCAAAACCACTAATTTCTATTCAACAATTGTCGAATATTGCTATCAGTTCAAAACGGAACATATGCCGATTGGTTTATCGCTTTGTTCACCTTTAATTTATATTATAATTTAATTATCTCAAGTTTATTACAATAAAATAAACAAAACCTCACTTTCGGTTTATTTGTAAATAAAAGATTTATTATGGCCGAAACTGCTTTATTGTTAGGAAGCAAATTACAAAATTTGTACTCGCAACTTACTACAATAGCGGACTACGCAAAAACGGCTACTTTAGCTCGTTTACCCGCTTTTCAAGCAAAATTACAACGAATGGAAGCGATAGAAACTAAATTTGATGAGCTTCAAAATCAAGTTTTAGAATTTAACTTTAAGGTCAAAGAACCTAAAGAGAAGGTAAAAGATTTTCAATCTTCGTTTAACGATATGATTGATTTGATTCGCGCTCGCTATATTGAAGTAAAGGGAAAATTAACACAGGAGCAAGTTACTGAGGCTACAGCCGGCCCGGTAACTGCGTCTATGGGTTTAAATTATTTAAAACCTCTTGATATTACTCCATTTTCAGGACTCATAGAAGACTGGGTACCATTTATTACTCTTTTTCGAACGTTAGTTCATAATAATGAAAACGTACCTGTCCTTCACAAGTATTTGTATCTTCGCAATTTTGTTAAGGGCGAAGCCTTAGCTCTTATAGCTGATCTTTCTCTCGATCCTGAGTTATACAGCCAGGCATATGAAAAGCTGGAAACTCGTTATGACTCACCTCGCAGGCTTACCAGCTACTACTTAAATAAGATTTTGCAATATAAGCATACCGGTTCTCTTACTCAATTTATAAACCTCCATTCCAGTGCAGTGAGTACACTGAAAACTATTTCCAAAGTTGACTTAGTCGATTTTTTGTTATTCAATATCAGTTATCGCAATTTGGATTTCAAGACCCAAAATGCGTTCGACATGCATGTTGGATCCGAAATACCTACGTGCTCTAAATTATTTGAGTTTTTAACACTGCAAAGCCAAACTCTAGAACTTCATGCAGACTTAGAAACCGAAAAAACTGAAACTTTAGTTACTCGTTTTAGGTCCAACCCGCACAAATCTTTTTTAATAAAAAATTCTAACGCTACAGTGTTAGATCACACAAATAATTATTGTCCCCATTGTAATGGGAACCACAAAATATACGGCTGCACTTCTTTTAAAAATTTAAATGTAGACGAACGTTATTTGACTATCAAGAAATTATTTTCAAGAAATTATTTCGTTGTGTAAAGTGCTTAGGAAATCATACCAGAGGATGTAAATCTCGAGGTAAATGTAACACTTGTGCCTCTAGTTGGCATCATTCTTTACTACACTAACCGCATAATAGAAACATGATCGCTCAATCACCCCAAACTACAGTAGTTAATACCCCTGAAATCGCAAACTCTCAAGAAGTCGTATCTACATGTAATGTTTCTCATACTCTCGGTAATCATGTGATACTATTAGGTACATTACAAGTTAAAATATTAGATGCGCATGGTAACCTACAGTCCGCACGTTGTGTCTTAGACACAGGGTCTCAAATAAATGCTATATCCGTTTTATGTGCAGAAAGACTAGGTCTTCAACGTAGTCGTGATCCTAAACAAATTTCAGGTCTTTCCGATGTTCCTATCAACTCTAAAGGTATAGTTCATTGCATAATTTATTCTAAACATTCTCAGGCACAACTTCGTTTTCAGGCTTCCATATTTCCAAGAATCACTGGAAATGTTCCAGGTTGTTCCGTACCTCAATCAACTTACGAGAAATTTCGCAATTTAGCCCTTACTGATGACGATTTCCATCGATCTGCACCGGTAGATATTTTATTAGGCGCAGATGTATGTTCACAAATTTTATTTTGTAACAATTCTCAAATTATTCCGGGAAAACCGCTTGCAGTATCCACTAATTTCGGTTACGTGCTCATGGGTCAAGTTCCAACGATAGAAGATGTTTCCTCATGTGCTTCTTTATTTACCACTTCTTTAAATTTAGATCATGAATTACGCAAATTTTGGGAAATTGAAAAATTTCCAGAATCCTCAAATTCTAGTCCTGAAGATATTTATTGCGAACAACATTTTCTAGACACAGTAAAGCGCGACAAAATGGGTCGCTATATAATTTCACTACCATTTATTCAAAATGCTACCTCTCTCGGTAGCAATCGCCGTGTTGCTTTTAAAAGTTATCTCAATTTAGAATCTCGTTTGAATCGCAATCCTGATGAGAAAATCGTATATAATAGCTTCCTTCAGGAATATTTGTCTTTAGGACATATGAATATCGCTGAAACTTCCTCATCATATGTATTACCTCATCACGCTGTTCACAAACTTACGAGCAGCACACCTAAACTCCGTGTTGTATTTAACGGATCCGCCCCTGATGATTCTGGGGTCTGCTTGAATGAACGTTTATATTCAGGCCCTAAATTACAAAAGGGATTGCCTGAAATAATATTTGCATTTCGTTCGCATGCTATTGCAGTATGTACCGATATTCGAATGATGTACCGTCAAGTTTTGGTAGATCAAAGGGATTGTAAATTTCAACACATATTTTGGCGTCCATCCTCCGAGTCATCTGTGCGCGAGTATGAGCTCAAGACCCTTACTTATGGTCTTACACTTTCGTCTTTTATTGCGCAGCGTGTTCTTCAGCAGTTGGTGATAGATGAAGGAACTCCTTACCCTATGGCATCTCGTACTATATTGAACCATACATATATGGACGACATAATTTTTGGCGCACACTCTATTGAAGCCGCCAAGCAACTCCAAACTGAACTAAAAAACCTCTTATCTCTAGGTCAATTTCAACTTCGTAAATGGTCTAGCAACTCGACTGAAGTTCTCAAAGATTTTGACAAAACTGATTTAGAAACCTCATTAATTTTCTCTACTAATGTTAATGGCATAAAAATTTTGGGATTAGTATGGAAATCTGCTCTAGATATATTCCACTATCACACCCTTCCTTTCGAAGGACCTTTTACTAAACGAAATGTACTTTCATATATGGCACGTATCTTTGATCCACTAGGATGGTTATCACCTGTTATATTTGTAGTTAAATGTTTTCTACAACGGCTTTGGTTGCAGCATCTCGACTGGGATGACACCCCGGATGATACTTGGTGTTGTGAATGGAAAGGCTTCTGTAATGAATTTTCTATTCTGTCTCAAATTGAAATTCCGCGTAGATCATCCCAACCTAATGCTACTTACCATCTGCTAGGGTTTTGTGACGCTAGCGAAAAGGGGTATAGCGCATGCGTCTATCTACATTTAACTTGTGGAACCTATATTTCATGCAATTTATTGCAGGCCAAAAGCAAGGTTGCACCTCTAAAATCTCTTACCATACCTCGCTTAGAGCTCTCTGCCGCTCTGTTGCTCTCTCAACTTATTTACTCAATCACCTCAAATCCATTTGATTATCATTTAGAAGGGATAAAATTATACTCTGACTATCAAGTTGTTTTGACTTGGCTAAAAACCTCTACGCATTTACTTAATAGTTTCGTGGCAAATCGGGTTAACCGCATACTCGAACACACTAATTTGTCACAATGGAACCACATTCCGGGTACTTTTAACCCAGCTGACATTTCATCTCGCGGTCTATCCCCCTCACAACTAATTCGTAGTAGGTTATGGTGGCATGGCCCCATCAACGACTACGATTTATTTTCTTCTGCTAATGGAAATAATCCGTCCCTGCCTGTAGGATGATAAGGTGATATAGATATGGTAATTATAGGGAAGGACCAATCGCTTTTGTAGCAATACCGATGGCAGTGTAGCGGTTATGTAATAAATAAAGCAACTAGGACAAACTACTTAATAAAGGGTATAAATACCTTAAAGCCTGTGCCGCTCTGGGCAATAAAAATCACACACAAAAGGTTAGCGGACAACCAAGAACACGCACTTTGGGTGTGGTGTCGCTTCCAAAAGCTCTCATACAACTGTCTTTTGTAACGGTTCGAGTACGACTGTCACTTCACGCACTCCCACTGCCGGCATAAATGTTTCACTAAACTGTAGGGTACCCGCACTAATGGCATTTATTGTCACCAACACCAAATTGTTTAATGATGACGTAACACTGCCTATTGAGCAAATTCCTAAAATAAAACTCTCCGCTACTATGTTGGCAACCGCTACATTTGACTTTTCTGAATTCATCAGTACATTCTCCTCTCTCAGCAGGCTCCAATATAGTCTGGCATATATATATATATATATATATATATATATATATATATATATATATACCGCTTCATTAATAATTGCCGACATTCTCAAAGGAAATTACTCGGTCCAGTTTCTGTAGATGAACTGCAATCTGCTTTAGAAGCATGTGTTAAACTCGTTCAACAGCAATACTTCGGCTCTGAAATTAAATTATTAAAAAATAATCAACCCTTACCTCGGTACTTGCGTAAATTATCTCCGTTTCTCGACCCCCATGGTCTTGTTAGGGTGGGCGGTCGCCTTCGACATTCTTTACTGGCTTATAGAAGTAAACATTTTTTGTTATTACCCAAGTCGGCCCATTTATCACTTCTTATATGTGATCATTATCACCTGCTATCTTTACACTCTGGCCCCTCTACGACACAAGCTCTCATTTCCAGACAATATTGGATTATGGGTTCTAGATCTTTGGTAAGGCAACGCATTCACAAATGTGTACCTTGCTTTCGTTTAAGTGCGAAACCTCCTCAACCTATAATGGCAGATTTACCTCCCGCTCGCGTACGTATAACCCGAGCATTTACTCATGTCGGTGTTGACTTTGCGGGTCTTTTTCCGATAAAATCTTCCCCTCGTCGTAATGCAGCTATTTTCAAAGCTTACTTATGTATTTATATTTGTTTATCCACAAAAGCTGTTCACTTAGAGCTTGTATCCAAGCTCACCACCGATGCATTTATGGCATGTTTCACCCGCTTCGTTTCTCGCCGCGGTCTACCTCACTCTGTTTATTCCGATTGTGGCAGAAATTTCTTAGGAGCGTCACGTTTAATACAAGAAGGAATTCAATTTTTAAAGGACCATCAGGAAGAGTTATTGTCTGCCCTTGCCTCTCGTCAAGTTAGATGGATTTTTAACCCTCCTTATGCCCCAAATTTTGGAGGCATGTGGGAGTCGGGGGTAAAATCGGCTAAACTGCTTTTGACACGTACGCTCGGAAAGCAACCTCAAAGTTTCGAGGAACTTGCTACAATGTTTACTCGCATAGAAGCTGTTCTCAATAGTCGGCCTTTATGCCTCCCTTCTTCGGATCCGAATGACGAGATTGATTATCTCACTCCTGGCCATTTTTTAATTGGCGGTCCAATTTTAAGTCTCCCCCGAGGTAATATTAGATGAATCTCTTGACTTGCGGTCCCGTTCGCACCGTCTTTGCCAGTTCACGCAAATATTTTGGCGACGCTGGTCAAAGGAGTATGTACACACTCTCACTCAACGAAATAGATGGAATCGTCATTCAAATAATTTAAATATCGGAGACTTAGTTTATATAACTGGAATTAACACCACCCCTTTAGCTTGGCCTTTTGGCCGAGTTATAAAATTATTCCCAAGCCGTGACGACATCGTGCGCGTGGCTTCTATTAGAACCACTAGCGGTACTTTTATTCGTCCGGTAAACAAACTCCTCCCTCTCCCTATTTAGTAAATTCTATTTATTTTCATTTTCTTTTCATTTTTTGAATTTAATTTATTTTTGTAGTTCTCTTGACCCTTTTGTAACACGAGTATCGGCGGGATAACCGTTCCCTAGCTGGGAGGAAATGCCCTGCTATTTTCACTCCCCTCTGTTATTATATGTTCTCTCTCTGTTCTTTCGCGTCCATAAAATTTCCCCAATTTCAGGTGGACGGTATGTTCGCGCCGCTCTCAGTTTTAAACGAATACTCGCGAAGCGACCCGATAATATCGTGCTTCTAATGACTGTTGTACGGGACGTGCTCGAGGATACAACAAACTTAGTTGCACTCACTCAAATCCTCTTATTATTTTCCTCGTTCTTACCCTATCCAACCCCTTATGTGATACGGGTTAGTGTTATACACAGACAATGCCGATCTATCAGTTCCAGTGATGCATCCAACGCTCTAGCTAGAACAACAAGTGCTACAGATTTGGTGAGTGACTTTTACCGTAAACATAAATTGCATTTATTTTCCTCTACCTCTAACCCTCAAAAGATTACAGTCCACTAATTCTTATACAGCAATGCTTCCACATGACATTTATCAAATATGGCCACTATATGTGTACTGTAGATCAAATGGCGGGATTTTTAAAACTACGTTTTTATGTAGAATACCTATATTATAGAGAATTCTTGCGGCTGGAACCCTGTTGGAGTTTTCTTACACTTTTCAAATAGAATGTAATTATAACCCGATCATTCGAAATGATTGCATGTTTTTACTCAGACTATTCGTGAATTTTAAATCATTTTACAAGTTTTTAGCAGTTGTTTTTGGAATAACACAGATGACGTATAAGTCGATAGTTGGAACAGTAACTAATCGGGTTAGTAGCAGTTTATCTTCACAGACGAAGTTTAGACATTTTTAATAGTCGAGGTAATTTAATGGTACTTGTAGGAAATAAAGCTCAAAATGGCTGTATGTAAAATTTAAGTAGTATCTATTGTAAAATTAAAAAGCGTATTATACGAAAATGCCCATGGGCATTTTAATAATGTAGCCCAATGAATTTTTAACGAACTTCTTTTCAGAAATGAATCTGCAAATACTGGCATAAATGAAAACTGAGATATTACTTTCAAATTATGGAAGCTTTTAAAACAGTCTTATTGATCATCGCACTATCTCTATCTATCCTGCTACAATAATTGCCTCTTCTTTTCTCTCTGTAAAATACTACGCAGTAAAAACACGAACTTTGTTGTATTCTTTGTAAAATAAATGAACATGGAGCTTCCACAGAATTTTGATTAAAACAGAGCTAACCTTATTATTACTTTTTTTTTTTATAGATGCACTACCCCTAGGCTTGTTATTTTAAAAATGACGGTCGTTTAATAAGGTTTTGTAACCTAATAATAAAAATTTCTTTTCGTGCTATTATTACAGATCCTCTAGTATTTTTTAAATAATAATCTGTTTACGAGGGTTGTTTTTTTCAAGTTCCGATAAGCCATAAATAATACACTCATTAAAATAACATTATGATTTTTATTGCAAACAAGTTGAAAATGCAAGGCATTGTCGCAACGAACTTCCAAATGTAGACTTACTTTAAAACAATTTAAAGAAATTAAAATTATTATGTTGTAATAATTATAAGTATTCAGATAAAATAAATATTAATTCCCCGGGGGGGTCGGGTATCCGTGGTCAGATTTTGTGGGGGGTACCATATTTCGACTCAGCTATGTTAGGGGAGTCCAAATATGTATCGCACATTAATTTTGGACCTATTTGAAATTTTAATTTTCCCGACGGAATATCGCGGGGGCACGGCGTCCCCGTGGCCCGATTTCAACTGACATCAAAACTTAAGCTCAGGACACCGAGCTGAATCGATTGATGTATCACACATTGATGTCCGACCATTAGAAAGGCCTCGGACGGACAGACGGACAGACAGACGGACGACAAATCGATTTCATAAACGAACGAAGTTCGTTGAAAATTTATAATATGTGACTTATTTTTTACGTAGTCACCGTAAAGTTCGAGGCATTTGTCATAACGAGAGACTTGCTTTCCTATACCCTCTTTAAATAAGTCTGCCGCTATCTCAAAAACAAATTTCACTTAAGTGACCACTCACATAACGTGGACTAAACACACTCACAAAAATGAAACAGCAAATATTTACGTGGTCCCACCACAACTAAAACAACAACGTAGACTAAACAACATTCTTGTCGGCCCTACTTATTTGAACTAAGTAATCCGTTAACGCGCATGAAACAACTAACATTAATGTGGTTCTACCACGAACTAAAGCGAAAACGCAGACAAAATAACATTTTTATCTATCCTAACTATTTAAACTAAATAATCCAAAAACGCATTTTGGGGAATAACACTACATGAAAAATTCGGCGATTACCACGAGCAACAAGGCACCATAGAAGCTCTCAGTTAATCATCACCATTCGACTATATAATGAAGTTTGTTCCATACCGACTGTAAGATGCGGTAACAAAACTGCGATATCTCTGTGGTAGAGAGAAGTGGACTGTATAAAATTTAAGTGATAATTGAACAAACAACATATAATTAATGTTTTTAATCAGTTCAAGCGTTTACTAATAGCACTCATCTGTTAGCTTATGAAGCCGTGGTAACGAAACAAACTATGTAACATCTACTCTGCTTTGTGCGGGTGAAGCGAAGCACATTTATTTCAATAGCGGTTCTGACGAAAAGCGGTTCGCAAATTAATGTGTCCAACGTAGAACATGCAAAACAGCGATGCGGCCAGTTCGAACGACAAATCGATTCTTTTTGCTTCGTGGATTTTCCAGTCAATACTGTTCTTGCACATGCGGAATAACATAGAGTTTTATCACTCGCGGCATTTGTTGGCGCGTACTTGTAGTAAACATGGAAATTTACTCTAACAAATTTAAATATACCGAGGCGAACTTAAATAATCAACAAACTCAATAGAAAATAAAATGCAGCTATAAATTATTTACAATATAAACGGAACACCGACCTAAAAAGAATGATCAAAAACGACTAATTAATCCAATAGGAGATAGTCTGGATCGATGGCGAAATAGGGTTTCAGATTTTTGATATGCCATCTACCTGCTCTCGATCCGTCCAAATTAACCAAATCATGCACCACACTCGAACACCTCTTCTTAAATATACTCAAAACAAACTTTGGGGCAAGTTTAGCAAAAAACTTATTACTCGCATTCGATAATACTTTATTGGCCCTCCACATTTTAATACCAACCTCAAAAGAAATGTTTTTTCTTCTTAAATTATATTGATTGCTGGAACGTTAATTAGCTAAATGCAATTTTGTTCAGGCATCTTCAAATACCTTAAAAATACCTTGACGATCTGAAGTATATAATGGGCGACTACCAGGAATGATTTCGACATCAGTTTCGAGAGTAAATCCACTATCATAAAACTTTCCAGTAATAGGGACGTGTCGGCCAAAAACCAAGAAGTTCGGAGTATAACTCGTGGACTCATGCTTAGCAGAATTAATTGCAAATTGGATTTGCGCCAATTCAGTATCCCATTTATCATGCTCTTCAAGATAAGACCAAATAGCCATCCCTGCAGATCTATTAGTCCTGTCGACAAAATTACATTGCGACACATAAACAGCATTATACCATATTTTTTGAATTTCAAACCCATTACATAATGACCTAAAAATTCGACCAGCTAAATTTGAACCATTATCGCAAATAATGAATTGTGGCACTCCAAACACTAAAAAGACCCTATGTTCTGTAAACTGTTCTATAACGTGTGACTTTGCACTGCGTAAAGGATGTAGAATTGTATATTTTGAAAACCAATCTCCGATTACCAAAAGCCATTTAAATCCTAATTTCGACCGAGGGAATGGATCCATAAGATCCAAGGCAATTATCTGGAATGGAAATGTAGCTTCTTTCTCTTTTCCCATTAGACCTAAAGGACCTGCATTAGAAGACTTTTGTGCTCCACAAACTAGGCACGCACGACAAAATTTCAGCACATCTACGTTCATTTTAGGCCAATAATAATTTTCCTGAACTCTGGCCATAGTCTTTGAAAACCCAAAATGTCCTGCAACTGAGGGATCGTAACATGATCTGACAACTTCTTCTCTTTGAACTTTCGGAACACAATATTTCTACTCTACGATGTTCGATGACAAAGACAAGTTTGACGGAATAAACTTAAAAACAAACTCATTCTCAACTTTCCATTGAGGGTATTTCTCAGGTGACGTCAAAATCTTATCACGCAATGACACATACCAATTTTCTAAATTATCAAGCATGACCTCTATTAAATTTACGACATGATGTTCCTCTAGAATTGCACGACTAAGACAATCAGGAACTACGTTAAACTTTCCCTTCCTGTGTACTAAATCAAACGAATGTTGTCTTAACCTTACTGCCCACCTAGCAAGTTTTCCTGTCGGATTCTGCAAATTACTCAGCCAAAGCAACAAAAAGTGATCTGTAGCGACTGTAAAACGAACTCCTTCGACCCGTGGACGGAACTTTTCAATGGCAAAGATTACTGCAAGACATTTTTTCTCTGTTGTTGAGTAATTTCGTTCAGCGCGATTAAGGGTTTTGTTGGCATATGATATTACACGTTCTTCTCCATTAATATTCTGAATTAACACAGCTCCGAGACCTGTATTACTGGCATCACATTCAATAGCAAATGGAGCGCAATAATCTGGCTGCGCCAGAAGTTGTGCAGACACTAAAGCTTCTTTAATCGACACAGATGAACGCTCGGCTTCAGGAGTCCAAGTAACGGTTTGGCCTTTTTTTCTTTTCTTGATAAGGTTATTAATCGGCGAAACTAAAGATGAAAAATCATTAATAAAACGACGGTACCATCTACACATACCGAGAAATCTTTTGATCTTTGTGGTGTTCTTCAGGCATGGAAAATTGACCATAGCTGATATCTTATCCGGATCTGTTCTTAGGGAATTTGACCATACTATATAGCAAAAAAATTTGAGTGATCTCTTAAAAAATTCGCTCTTTTCTAGGTTCAAAGTTGATTTGCCTCTTGAATGCGTTCCTTGACTTTATACAACAACTTCAAGTGCTCTTTGAACGTCGACAAACATAGAATTATATCATCTAGGTAACAGAAAACGTATGGTTCGAATCTCGGACCAAAAATTGCATCGACCAAACGCTGCTGAGTCTGTGCAGCAATTTTTAGATCGAACGGCATCGTCACAAATCTATATTGTCCTCGTGAGATAACGCTAAACGCAGTTTATCCTTTGACGATTCACTAAGAGGAACTTGCCAAAATGTTTTACGCAAATCAAGACTGGAAATATAATTCGCATTACGCAACATCTCTAGAATTCTGTCTATATTAGGAAGAGGGTAGCTATCATGAACTGTAACATCGTTTAATGCCCTACCATCAAAGCGAAATCTATATTCCTTACTATCCTTCTCTTTGACTAACAACACGGGCGAATTCCACGGACTTTGTTCTACAATTATTAAACGAATCATTTCTGCTAGTTTGTCTCCAATTGATAACGTAACGGCAGTCTCCCGTGAGTAGAAATTTTCTCACCACTTGCCGTTCGAAGACATACCGATGCACATAGCACTTTCCCACGGCCAACCAAATCTGGTCTCGCAATAGTCCTTGTTGCTCCTGTATCCACGAGTAATCGGACAACCCTACCATTAATTCCACCATCGATATAAATGCTGTCCAGACTTCCCATCGACGAAGCAGCACGGATGATAATCTCCGGGGCACTACATTGTGCTGTCGACGTTCGCCCCCTTGCGTCGATCTGATTTAGCTCAACCGATTGTTTTTTTTTTGTTGAGTACAGCGTCTTTGTATATGATCAATTTCACCGCAACTCCAGCATCGCAGACCCCGTCTCCGCGGTCGTTGTCTTTCTAGCTTTTCCGCCCCACAATTAATAATTTCTATGCTGTTCTGCCATTGACCAGGTTCTTTTAAGTTAGACCTAACTTTGTGACTCACCCTGTGTGATGTTTGCTTAGCTGCTTCAAATTCTAGCGCATGGGCCAGTGCGTCATCTAACATTTCTGGCCGTGCTAATCTTAGCGCTTGCTGTATTTCGCTGTCTTTAACGCCATCCACAAATGTTTGAACAGTCAGTTGTTCGAAGAAGCTATCTGGTGCCGTTGGATATGCCAATCTAACTAATCTGGCAATGTCAGCTTCGAATTCTTGCAGGCTTACATTTGAATTTTGCGAGCGGTTCTTAATTTGTGCATGGTAAACATGTTGAAGGTGAGCGTTTCCATATCTCATCTCAAACTTCGATGTTAAGAGGCCGTAATCATTCTGTTGGTGATCGGGAATAGTTTGCAAGATGTTAAGAGCTTCCCCCCGTAGGGCCACTATTAAGGAGATAACTTCTCTTTGGTGCACCAACCGTTGGTTATTGCAGCAGCTTCAAATTGTTTCAAATATGTGGGCCAAGGTGTTTTACCATTGAATGTGGGTGGTTTCACTTTAAATTTTGACGGTATTGACTTGCTTCCTTCCATGCTTCTTATTTCTGGGGTATTCTGTTTTACAACTTGATTTGCTAATTCAAGTGGCCGCGTTGTTAATGAAATCATTTGTTCTTGCAGCCTCATCACATCTTCTTCCATTTTTACCAATCTACCGTCCAACTCTTGCTCAACTATTTTTACCTGTTCAGTACCATCTTCTTCCAATACAATGGAGCTTTCCATTAATCTTTGTTCTAGCGTGGCTGTCTTTTCATTCAACTCTTCCATTTTCACAGCATTTTCACTAAACTTTCCTTCCATTGTCTCACCATTTTCACTTAACTTTTCTGACCACATCACGTTTTCAGTAAGTGTCACTTCTAATTTAGTCGACCTCTCTTCCATACCGGATTTAAAACCTTTAAGGAAATTCATTATAGTTTCTGCGTTCATTTTACTTTGGCTTTTTGGAACTGGCATATACAAACTACTCAAATGTCTTTAGACTTAATTAATCACTATATACCCAACACAGCTTGACACCAGTGTAGCGGTCTACTATTAACGCGTTTCACTAATTTAGAAACAAGTAATAACAAAAGTCTTTATTACTCACTATTTACAAGTCTAATTAACGGTATATGCTTTATTTATAGATGTTTTCATTCCAATTAACAATGTAGCACTATCACACTAATGCTATTTACAAGCACTAATATCTTCTTAAACTAAATTCTTAACCATAAGTTTTCTTAACAACACTAACACTACTATAATTTATTTATTACACTTTTGTCTAATTATATACAAGGTGGCGATACAATATACACGTTCACATAACACAAATTTATATTTACTATAGGATCTTCAAACGAAATGACCAACTAACTATACACGAGACGATTTATATACGACATTTTGATATAGACTATCTCTACATTTATCACCGATCTTATATACACCCTATAATTAAAAGATGACTCATATTCTACTGTTTGCTAGAGACTTCGGTAGAATATACCTTCGGTTATGCCGCTTGTGTGTTTGACGGGTTGTCTAACAGTAGTTCGTAGCAATACTATTAGAAGTGCTAACAAACTTCTGTTTATCAATAAGATGCCTTTATTATCTAAAAAAAATTTATTTTCTCGCAATGAGTAATAAATTACGAAAAGCAAACTATTTCAATGTGAAATATATACGCTCTACATCTATTATAGAAGAAGGATATTCTGTAGAGAGAAATTCGTCTTACATATTCAACACTTTTAAAGCACCCCAAAGTTATTCAATTTTACGCTTACTCTTTGGTTAAAATATCTGAATTAATATTGGGAAAACCTAAACAAAATTGAAGTTTTGTATTGTATTCTCTGTTATTGTCATCCTTCGTCAGTTTAGTATTATAAAGGATCTTTGCGGTTTTCTTTCTCTTGAACAGTTTCTGTCATGAACCCAATGCTCGGATTCCACTCTTATCTACACTGCATTAACCCTTCAACATTTACTATTGATGGTGTCTATATACTTTAGCCATTTGTAATTTTTACTTCTGTTTCGGTTTTCCTCTTAACGACTTTACTGAAATTTCTTTCAGTTTGTTACATTCATTTACGGTCGATGAACTAAAAACCTACATCCTTTTATGTCATTATTCATTTATTTAGATCCTGCTTAGATCCTGCAACAACACCCGGTATATTAGACCTTCCTATAATAAGCTCGCATTCTAGTAATTTTCAATTTCAAATGTAGTTGCCTTAAAACGTAAAGTTTATGCTATAAATTAAATAGTCAATACCCTGTTTTAGGTATCCGTGAACTCGTTATACCTTGTGATAGCGTGTAAGTAGTTTTTATATTGTTTTAAACGGAAACTCGTTGAACTAAGGTATTGAGCTATCCAATAAAACCGTGTTTCAAGTTTGCTAATCACCTGTTATTATTGAGTTGGATTCTTGTTATTTTAAAAGGAATCAGGATTCACTTTATTTTCGATATACAAGACAAAAGCATTTGCCATATTTTTGTTGGTTCCGTTTTCCTTGTGGAAAGTGTGCGCACGCAATACAGCGTGGTAAGTAATGATAGTTTTACAAAACTATACTTTTTGGCGACAATAAATTAATTCGCCTATAACTATTCTAGCTTCTTCCGGATGCCCTAAAGCCACGATGGATTGTCGCCCCTTGTTGTGATGAGAGGACAGCCCTAAGGCGGGATCACGCGCCCTTCTGCCTCGTCCCGTCAGTAGAGACGGTAGGAGCCGGTACGACGGTAGCAACTCGAGGGTGAGTGTGTATGTATTAATTGTCACCATTTGGTAGCCACACTTGGTAGCCTTAAACTGATTACTGTGATATGAGATAGTCGGAAGTAGTAATATTGCACTTATTGGGATCATTTTTTCACTTATTTGTGTGTCGGCAATTGCATGCTCACGATGATGATTTATAACTGTTAGTTTACCTTGGTTCTTTTTCTTCTGAGTTATAAATTCTCCTTATTAGTTAAGACACTGTACTGCCAATGTGGCATATGTAATTTTTACAACCATAAAGAACTGCGGTTTTTAGTGTTGTGGTTGGGTTTTTTTGTTGCATTGTTGCTAAATAATGTAAGGGGTTGGTATCTAAAAACGACATCTCGTCATGTTAAAATTTTTTTTTTTTATTTTGTAAATATGTATACGTGTACTTATGGTTTGTTCATTTGTTGGTACTATTATGCTTTTGTACATTTTTTTAAATTAAAGGTTTTTTGTTTGTATATGTTTAATTGTGTATGAGTGAGTATATTTTTATTTCAGGCCATCTTGTTTCTGTGGTTTTTGTTTTCCTTAGGCTACGTCGATGCACGTAGCATGTTTTTGCTTGTTGAAAGTTGGTGTTTATAAATACATTCTATATAGCAATTTATATAAGTTTTGTAAAAAATGCAAACAACAGACAAAAGATAAATACGGTAATCAGTAAAAACTTTAATTCTCTCTTGTAATCACCATCCCTCAAGTTTGATTTAAAAGTTGCGCTCTGTTGTTTCGTATTTTGAACAAAGTGTTTGCCTACCTCTTACTAAACTTAGCCTACAAACTTAAATATTTACCTTCCTCTCTGTTATTGCTCTAATTACATTTTCATGCCTCAACAATAATCCATCGTCCAATAATGCCTTTTTTTTATTATACGCGCAATAAACATGTAAACATGTCAAGTGTGAAGTGCGAGCTGTCATTTGATTTCTTTGTGCTGAGTGGTGCAATGCAGTCGAAATTTATCAACCAACGAGTAATTTGTACCGAAAAACTTTCATGAGTGACAGCAAAGTACGATAATGATACAGGAACTTTGAACCAGGACGTTGTTATGTTCCAATTTTGCTTTTAAAATTTAGTTGTTACTTCATAAGCCCGTTTTTACCATAAATCTGTTAAATCCTTCAACATAATTAATAATAAATCCGCTTTTTACAAATTTTCATTTTGAACTTATTTATTTCAAAACAACAAGTTTATGCTATAATTAAATAGTCTATGCCATGTTTTATGTAACTTCAATTTGTTAAACCTTCCGATAGCGTATAATTGCTTCTTATGTGTTTTCCATCTAAACATTCGTCTACATAGTATATTGAACTATCCGATAAAACCGTGTTTTCCAGTTTTGTAATCGCGCTTCGATAAGCTAGGATTTGCAGTTTGAATTCGTGTTGTTTTAACCATTGTTGAATTTGATTCAACAGCTTGTGCGTCGAAGTGTTTTCTACATTATTCGTCGCCGTATTTCAAAAGCAATGCACGTTGGTTTTGCCTGTTTGACAACTAGGAGGGGTCTTGCGTGTATTGCTGAGTCTCCCCGCGCGTGCCCATTCTAATCAGATTCTCTTTTTAGCTTTTTTAGCTGGAGGCCAAATGGGTTCTTTCTTTATGTAGAACAACTACTTTTGTCTGTAGACCAACTACTTTTGTCCGTAGACCGCTGCTGTAATTATGGTAGCAGAGTAAATGTATGCTGGCGACCATGGCGTTCCTGTGTTGATTCACCCCCGATGACTTGCGAGCTAAGTATCCAGATACCTACAGGTATGCAACTCGTTTTCTTTTGTGTGTGTCAATGGCATATTCTGTATCAACGTTTGGTGTAGAAACGTGATATAAGAGAACTATTGTTTGTGGCCGCTAATCGACACTATCGCTCTGCAGGTGCGATGTACTATTTTTAAAGATGCGTGTCAAAAGAACGCTCACGATTATTTCGCTTTATTTATTAGTTATTTTACAAAAATTATTATATGAAATTTTAAAAACGTTCGACAAAAGCTCTCACACGTTAATTCTTTCCTACTAATTAGTTATTTTATAAAAAGTATTAGGTGAAATTTTAAAAACACTTGACAAAAGCTCTCACAGTTTTTATTTGCTACTAATTAATTTTATTTTGTGTAAATACGAGATCCGCACTTCGTATATAGATTTCTAAATGGTCCGTATAATATAATTGTTTGCTGTAAAATAGTAACGCTTAATTTATTTTTTTTTGCTTGTTTGTACAGAATCCTTTATTTATTTTTATGTGTTTATAGATAATCGTGGGCGATGCACTTTATTTTTTTGTTTTTTTTTGGTATTTAGGCGAATCCCCCCCACTCCTCACAGTTGGTAGTTGACTTGGTATTTACTTTTCTTGCTACGTCTAGGGACGTAGCATAATTTCTGACGCCCTGGCGTGGGGCTGCGAATTTGTTTTAGTTAATTTTTTTGTGCCCTGATTTTGTGTTGTGTAACGTTGGCTTAACTTTTGCTTCGATTTTGGTTTTGGTTAGCATTCGTTTCAATTTTGTTTCGCTTAATTTTGACCCCAATTTTTGTTTTGCTTCTCGGCCTGATACTACTTATGTTTTCTTTCCTTACACTCGAACTAGTATTTATTTCTTTCATTTATTTCTGGTGTGGGTTCGATCTTCTTAAATTTTAGTTTTGTTTTCTTTCCTAATCGCTCAATATTATCGGTTGGTTAATTTCAGATTATTGGACTTGTATTTTCGCCAATAAACCTAGTCCATTGAAAACACTGGCGCCCAAAGTTTTTTCTTTTCTTCCCGCTCTATATATTTTGTTCTCCCCATCAAGTCTAGAATTGTTTTTTTCTATCTCTGATTTTTATATTCTACCGCCCGTCCTTTCGACATTGTGGGGTCTAAACTGTGTTACGGGTCACCAAATCGTTTTGTTGTTGGTAGAACGTAGGGGTCGAAATATCATTTATTAATTCGTTGTTTCTTTTCTTGGTGTACCATAGCATATTGGCGCATCCATGTAAATCGATTGCGAAAAATCGAACTTTAATACGAACTAGCATCTCGAGGCATTGATCCCGAGGATAATGTCGACGAGTTACGCAGGTCCGTCCAGAGTGCGTACCGCATGGAACGTGAACCAGGATTTAGTTCCGTTCTCGTGGAGCCTGTTTTCGCTTCCGAACTGGTAGCGGTTACGGCTGCTATCTAAGAGCTAAAACAAGCTCGAGCTACATTTTGTGGGGACAAACCTTCACCTGCGTTTAAACGCATTAGCTCACTATGGTTGGACACTGAACGACGCTGTTTGAGAATGTCTAAAATGCAGGGAAAACGCCAAGCCCATAACCAATTCATGCTGACCTTAACCAATCTTCGTGGCTCATTTGACACAAAAATAAAAAAATTTCGTCATACTGCTACGTTTATCCGAAACTCCGATAGCTACTTCTAGCCCGGCACACCCTACTAGTGTCGATTCCGATGAAACCTTCTTTGCTTATTTCCGACTCTGAATCGAAACTTGAACAGGAATCCGCTTTTGCTATAGTGCCTAGGTCAGCCGCTACTCCTTTGTCAGCTTTCCACCAATACATCCCGGTGTCGAAATGGAATTTAAAATTTTCTGGCAACCCAAACACTCTGACTGTACATAATTTCTTACAACGGGTCAAAGAACTCCGACGAACTCACCATGTGTCGGAATTGCAATTATTTGAATCTGCAGTGGATTTGTTTGAGTCGAAAGCATTACTTTGGTATCGTGGTTACCGGCATAGGTTTTCTAACTGGAAGTTGTTGTCCAATTTACTGATTCAACATTTTGAACTCCCGGATTTTGCTTATAAATTTGCTACTGTTGGGGAAAATACTTTTGTTTCACATGACCGAGTTGTTAAGATTTCTCCTACGCTTACGGGTAGATTCGATACTTCTTCCGTACGTTCTATTGTTCTTCTTCCTAGTTCTGCTTCTACTCGTCAGGTCATATGCTTGAATTGTGACAAACCTAGTACGGTTTCGACACGTTGAACTCGTCCTCAAGTACTCCATTGTTATGGTTGCGGATATAAGGAAGTTTCTCGCCGCAACTGGCCTACTAATAATAGGTCTTCGAATCATACTTCAAATACTGTCCTCACTTCTAACTGCCTAACTTCTTCTATTTCTCACTCTAGTTCTCTTCTGTCGCTCATCCAGGTCATCCTGCTACTAATATCAAAACCTACCCTTCTTCGGCCAATACGTCTTCGAACAAAATTTCCTCCGTCTCTAGTTCTACATCCTATTCTACTTCTTCTTCTGCTCGCCCTACTTATTCACTCTCACCCCAGACTGCGCCTCCACTGCCATTAAAACCCAAATTAGTGACTTGCAGGTAGCTTCTCAAGAGTTTGTTCTCGTTTTCTTAAATGATTCTACCCAAGAAATTCCTGTCGTGTCTGCAAGCATACATGTCGCTGAAGTGACGATAATTTCTAATTTAGTTAGCGAAGGCCCTGTTGAAGTTCATGAACCTGTATCTTTGATGTCTGTTGCTGTTGCTGTCAAAATTCTACTACTTTCTTAAATTGTTCTGTCGTATCCACAATAACAGCTGTAGCTAAACTGACAATAACTCCTAATGCGGATAGAGAAGGTCCTGTTGAAGTTAGGGAAACCGTAGCTGTGATGCCTGTTGCTGTTGTCGTCAAAGTTTTACCTGATCCTGTTTCGTTACCTACTTTTAGTCATTTTTCTCTTGCTGACAAAATGTTACTTGCTTCTGTTGTTTTAGCTAAGGTTGGTGACATCCTAGCCGATGTCCTGTTATCTAATGTTGACGAAGGTCAACCCGATTCTGCTTTCTCATCTATGGCGTGTGAAGTTCTTCCTGATACTGTGATACTAGCTGTGATACTTCTAGTCCTTTATCTAACGCCGTTGAAATTTTATCTACTTCTGTCCTTCTATCTCACGTAACTGAAGTGTGCTCTGATTGTGTTTCTCTTCGTAAGGTTGATTCTCGTACAGCCAATACTTTTTCTTTTTTTACCGTGGATCTTCTGACAACCCATGATGTATCTTTTTCTACCGTTGACTTTTTTACCTCTAACCCTAAAAACAAACAGCTTTCTTCCTTAACTCGTTTCGAGTTTCCTAAGCCACCTTCGCCACCTCCTATACCGTGCATTTATATTTCCAATGCTCCACCAGAAGGTACTACATTGGCCAGGAGGCGAGCTTTTTGTTGCCTGGAAATTTAGAATTTTGCCGAACCCTTGCCGTTCCAGGCAAGGTAGGGATCTTTAACGTGCGTGACAACACTCACACACGGGACCTCCATTTAACCTCTCATCCGAACGAGGGCGTAATTTTTGTGGAAAATGCACGCCTGTCATTTTTCAAGCAGTCGGCCATGTCGGGATTTGAACTCAGGACCTTGGGATCCGTAGTCTTACGCTTACTACATTGATCCACGGCGACGCCTCACCTCCTATAACGCGTGCTACAACTACAACACCCCCTGCTGTAGTTGTCTTGCGGAAAACTGTTCATAAGAGACAGAAATTTATCTATACTGATGAAGAACCTGAAGATGTTGGTCGACAAAATCCTAATGAGAAGGCATGATTGGGCGATAGATTGTTCTTTGTAACATGAAAATATAATTGGGGCAGTAACAGAGGGCAAAGCAGTAGATAAAATATAGAGGAAGGTAAATATTTAAGTTTGCACGCAATGTTTAATAAGCTGCAGGAAAGGACTTGGTTCAGAATACGAAAAAACAGAGTGCGATTTTTAAATGCTTAAGAGAATTAACGTTTTTACTAGATATTGTATTTATTTTTTGCCTGCTGTTTGCATATTTTTATAAAACTTGTCAAAATAGCTATAAAGAACTCATTTATAACAGTAGATAAGCTACTTTCGTACGAGCGCAAAAAAACGGTTTTCTTATGGGATTTAACATGGAAAATTCTAAGGTCCAAAAAGACCATTTTTGTCAGATGCAAAAGTCATTCACCCCGGGCGATCCTACATTCAAGGTTCATGAGACTTTTGCTTAACCATTTTATATAGGAATTCTGGTGCAGTCCGATCCACAATCTACCCCTCCATACTCTGCCCCTCCCCCCTTCGCTCAAATGAAAATTAGAGGTTTATAAATAATGTTTTATTACACATTGCACTTACATATATTGTTTATATACATATTTTTAATATTGCTTAAATGGATATCGATTTCTGCTTTCAAAGGACGTATTCAAAGCGGTGTAATTAGTAATCTGAAACATAAAGATGTAAATACCTTTTTAGCAGATTGTAAGAGTGTTTTCAAGAGAAGAATTCACACTACACTCGAGCAAAATGAAGCTATTAAGGTAAACACAGCGAATTTGAAATTACATCCGGTTCTCAAGTTAAACGGAAGTATAAATATTTCACAACATCTAACGTCGCAATATTTAAGAACACAAATCTGGAGAAGTGGTTTGATACTAACTTACAAAACTAATAACAACGGAAATAGAAGACTTCCAGGAACGTGATAGTGGCTGGACATTGAGAAGTATTTATAATTTAGATATTAATATAAATAAGTACATTCCCATGCGGGGTTCATCACATATTGAGCTGCCACCTCAATTACAACGTAAACAGGCGCGTATTAACGTAAGGAATAATGATCAGGCATGTTTTGCATGGTCTATAGTATCTGCACTTTACCCTGTCGCTAGTGATCCTCAAAGGGTCTCTAAATATCCTCATTATTCATCTGTATTAAATCTAAAAGGTATCTAGTTTCCTATGATAGTAAACTAAGTTGCACAATTTGAATCTCAGAATGATATAAACAATAATAATTTTACAACCGTTCCCTTGTTTATATCAGATAAGAAAAAATATAGACATGTCAATCTCTTGATGATTCATAAGCAGTACTATGGTGATGATCTCAGAAATCCATGAACCCACAATTGAACCGTTTAATTCTCATTATGTATGGATCAAGGATTTAAGTCGATTAGTGTTTTCTCAACTTAATTCTGATCATGCTAAGAAACATTTTTGTGATCGTTGTCTCCATTACTTCACTACAGAGGAAAAATTAATAAAGCATATCGATGATTGTAAAATGAAACAATTGGGTTGTCTACAGAAGAAAATAAAATCCTCCGTTTTAGAAATTTTAGAAACAAGTCTTTTGAAGCTCACTGGGGATGCTCAAAAATATCAAGAACATATATCGTGTAGTGTAGGGTATTATGTTAAATGTGAATACAATGACTCATTGCTTTATCGGTCATATCGTGGTGAAGACTGCATAAATAAGTTTTCAAAGGAACTACAACAGTTTGCAGAAGATGTTGAAACAGTTTTTGTGTCCATGTGATATGACTCCGTTAACATTGCAACAGGAAGCTGCTTTCATAGCCGCAACACAGTTATATCTGTGATAAACCATTTAGTGTTGGAGACATAAAGGTTCGTGATCATGATTATTTTATGCCAACTGACAACTATAGAGGACCAGCACATTCGGGTTGTAATATAAATCTTCAGAACTCCCGAACAATCCTCATCGTTTTGCACAACTTAAGCGGTTATGATAGTCATTTTATCATCAAAGATATTGCTATTAATTTAGAAGTCCGTGTAGATGTGCTACCGGTAACGAAAAAAAAATACATATCATTCACTAAATTTATTCCAGAAAACCTAGTCAATTTTCGATTCATTGATAGTTTCCGCTTCATGAGCTCCTCCTTGGACAAACTTGCCACATATCTGACTGAAAATCCACTGTTAAAAAGCCGATTCTCACATTTAAACGACGAACAGTTTCTATTATTGACCGGAAAAAGTGTCTATACATATGATTTCATTGATTCTTTTGCAAAGTTTAACAATATCTGTTTACCTAGCTAGCAGCAATTTTATAATACATTAGAAGATAAGGTAATCTCTAATAAACAGTATGCGCATGCTCAAAGAGTATGGACAACATTTAATATTCAAAACTTGGGTCAATATTCGGATTTATACCTAGAAACTGACGTATTGTTATTAGCTGAAGTTTTTGAACAATTCCGTTTAAGTTGTCATTTCACTTACGGACTTGATCCTGCCCACTACTGTACCTGCCTGGATATACTTGGGACGCGATGATGAAACATACAGACCAGGAGGAACTGGAACTATTAACTGATATTGATCAACTCTTATTTATTGAGAAGGGTATACGAGGAGGTCTTAGTCAAGTGTGTTCGGAACGACGTGCTTCTACTAACAATAAATATCTACCCACTTATGATTCATCCAAACCCGATGAATATCTAATGTATTTCGATATAAACAACCAGTATGGGGGGGGGGGGCTATGAATCAACCGCTTCCGTATGGTGACTATGAATGGGCGCCCACTGATCTCGATGTTGCTTTAATTTCGGATGATGCTCCAGAAGGTTATATCTTGGAGGTTGATTTGAAGTATCCTGAACGTATCCATAACCTACATAAAGATATTCCTTTTTGTCCAGAGCACATTAACTCGAAAACTGGAGAACCACCTGTAGAGAGAGCTCAAAATACTAAATTAATGGCTACGTTGAATTCTAAATGTAAATATGTGATCCACTACAGGAATCTGAAGCAGGTGTTGTTAAATGGACTCGAATTAGAAATCAAGCACAGAGTTCTCAAATTTAAGCAGAGTTGTTGGTTAAAGTCCTACATTGACCTGAATACTGAGCTTCGGAAACGTGCAAAGAATTAATCCGAAAAAAATTTGTTCAAATTAATGAACAATGCTGTTTTTGGTAAAACAATGGAGAACAAGCGAAAACATTGTAATGTTAAACTTGTTTAAAATTGGGATGGTAAGTATGGTGCCGAAGTTCGTATATCCAATTCCCTGTTTAAAAATCTAACGGTATTTGATGAAAATCTGGTACTGGTTGAATTGCACAAATCAGAAATCTATTTTAATAAACCGATATATGTGGGCATGTGCGTCTTGGATTTATCCAAGCTCACGATCTATAACTTCCATTATAAATATATGAGTGCCTGATTTGAAAACGATTGTTGTGTTTTATATACTGATACCAATAGCCTTATCTATAAAATAATAAACCATGATCCCTACGAGGTTATGAGGCGAAACTGTCACAAATATTTTGAACTTCAGACTATCCACAAGATAACATCTATAAATTTCCTCTAGTAAATAAAAAAGTATCGGGAATGATGAAAGATGAGAACAATGGACGGATTATGGCCAACTTTATCGGACTGAGATCCAAAATGTATGCGACGAAGATTTCCAAACATCGGAAGAGGAGGAAGCTGAACGCTTGCGTATACAAGAAGATACTTCTATGCAGCCAACAGTTCTCTCTAATTTCGGTGTAACTAAAAAGTCAAGGGAATTAAAAAGTCTGTCATAAAAAACCACATTACATTTTAGGACTTCGCTCGTTGTGTAGATGAGCATAAAGAAAAGTTCATTTCACAAAATTTGAAACACTCCTCTAAACATCATGTTCATACAATCATTCAAGATAAAATTGCCTTAAGTCCACACGACGATAAAAGATATTTAATACCGGGATCATGCAAGACATTACCCATAGGTCATTATTTCATAAATGGCATGGAAATTGAGGAAGCAGTTTAAATTATATTGAATTATTCTAATATATGCATGTAGAATGTAAGTGTAAATATGTTCATCTAGTAAATAAGTCTAAATATATATAAATAAAATGTTAATTTATATCTAATAAGTGTAAAGTTATGTATTATATATTAATTGAATTGATACCTCCAATCCCATTGAAAATGTACTGTTATTTGATTATGTAGTATTTAAGTATGTTACTCTAACGAATGTTAACTTAGATATAAGCGATCGATATGTGTGTAATTTATTTATTTATTTATTTATTTATTTATTTATTTACCATCTAACAGATCTAGATCCAATTACAAGACAGCATTATAACTACAAAATAAAACAGTAAGCATAAAAAACAGCAAAGACTTACAAAGACTAACAAATACTAAAATTACACATTGATAAGTACATTCTTTTTTATAGCACGTATAGAGGTGTGGAAAATGTCAATGTTATTTTGGATAAAGGCATAGTATAAATCTGATGAAGTGGAGAAAATTTTAATACGTTGATACGGGGTTCGGGATTATGGAATGTGGAAGGATTGCGAGAAGATAAGCGAGGTACTGTAAAAGTAATTTGGTTTAGTAGGTGAGGGCAGTGAAAAGTGAAAAGGATATTATAGAGGAAAATCAATGAATGCAAGAAATGTCGCTACATTACAATAGCCGATAGGCGGGTAGAATTCTTTATATCGGAACATTAAAATTTTCAAAAATCTCCTCTGTATACTTTCAATAAGGTGTGATATATATATATATATATATATATATATATATATTGCATTGTGCGGACACCATATAACACTGGCATACTCCAGCCGGGACCTAATGTAAGCATTAAACAACAAGATCATAGTTGACGATTGCCCACAGAATTTCTAATAATGAATCCTAGCGTCTTAGAAGATGAAAGACTAAGATACTTTATATGTTCAGCGAAAGTAAGCTTGCAGTGAAAGTAAATTCCAAGATCTTTAACATACTGAGGGCGTTGAAGAACACTGAGATTGAGAGAATAGTCAAAGTGTAGTGGATTATGAGAGCGTGAAAAGGTCATAACATAACTTTTATTGACATTTAATGGTAAGTCGTTTAATCTACACCAGTTGCTTAGACTGTTGAAGTTGAATTGAAGAATCATTCAGTTAAACCGATATCCATATAAGCAATATTAAAAATATGTATATAAAATCAATGTATGTAAGTGCAACGTGTAATAAAACATTTTTTATGAACCTCTATTTTTATTTGAGGGGTCGGGGAGTGGCAGAACATGGAGGGGTAAATTTTATATCGGACTGCACCAGAATCCTTATATAAAATGGTTAAGCAAAAGTCTCATGAACCTTGAATGTAGGATCGCCCGGAGTGAATGACTTTTGTATCTGACAAATATAGTTTTTTTGGATCTTAGAATTTCCCATGTTAAATCCCATAAGAAAACCGTTTTTTTGCGCTCGTACGAAGGTAGCTTATCTACTTATAACCATCAACTTTCAACAAGCAAAAACAGAAAGAAATTTCAAGTAAATTCGTTAAGAGGAAAATATAAACAAAAGCAGAAATTACAAATAAACTAAAGTATAGACACTCAATAGTTAATGTTGAAAGGTTAATGCAGCGTGGATAAGGGAGGAATCCGAGCATTGGTTTATGACAGAAACTGTTTAAGAGCAAGAAAACTGCAAAGATGATTTATAATACTAAACTGACGATGGATGACGATAGCAGAGAACACGGCACAAAACTTCAATTTTCTTCAAATTTTCCCAATATTAATTCAGATATTTTAATCAAAGAGTCAAGTGTAAGTTTGAATAACTTTGGGGTGCTTTAGAAGTGTTGAATTTATAAGACGCATTTTTCTCTATAGAGCACTTTTCATGTATAATAGATGTAGTGTGGAGAAGGCTTTGAGCGTATATTATATTTTAAAGCATTTTGCAAGTGTTTATGGGTTGCTTCTGACACACTACAGAGGCAAGATAAATCAATAGTTTAAACAATAAATGAGAAGCTTTGAGTATTTCATGTTCCTAGTCTTCGCATAATAATTTTACACATTTTTATGGACAGGATATTCTACCATGATTAAAGGAAATAAAACTATAATACAACTTTGCGCAAAATTAATTCATCATCTCCTTTCGTAAAATTACAAAGGGGTTTTATGTAAAAATCCCCTTTGGCTTTTTAATGTAGGTCAACGAGTTTTTAATTATTTGCTTTTCAGAAATAATAATCAGGCACTGTCCATGACGCAGAAAGCACTAGAACTAATGAAGATTGGGATATTACATTCAGATTCTGGAAGTCGTTTAAAACATGCTTATTGATTCTAGTAGTATCTCTCTCTATCCTCTGCAAATAATTGCAAATTTCCTTTCTCACCCAATAATACTTCCAGTATAGACACCAGTGCCTTTGTTCTTTTCTTTATCGAACGAATGAAGGTAAAGTGCCTAGAGAGTTTGATTATGTTGGTACAATTCATATGCTTTACATTTAAAATGGTCAGATTCCATTTGTTAAAAAACATTTTGCCCTTATCTGAATATCACCAACTTTCCTATTTCTGCTGGATGCCATTTTGGGTTTTGCTATATTCTGATACTTCTATTTCTTCTGATTACAACAACGTACGATAGACTGCAAAAAGGTTTTTAAACAATGACCTAATCGTCAATATTTAGATACATTTTATAAATGATAAACTTAAACTATTTTTATAATTTAAGTGATGTTGTGAAGAAACAAATTACAGTAAATGCTCAAACAACTGACCATTTTCGTTAACGCATAATTGTGCTCGTTTAAAAAGCCGCTTGCAATCTTCGTACATAACTGTACTTAGAAAAAATAGGTGTATCAGATTGTACCACAATCCAAAATGGCGTCCATAAGAAATAAGAAAGTTAGTAATGATCCGGTAAAAACGAAAAGTTTTTTCACAAACCGAATAGGGCCATTATGTGGGGGAGGGGGGTTAAAAAGTGACCATAACAAAGTGTTCTTGTATTTCGAATATTATTTGAAAAACGGCACTAAAAATTATAAATGGAAATGCTGCTTTTTACATTTTTCACAAAACTTCGGATGCCAAATGAGATAAGTAAAAATGCTTCACAAATTATTTGTTAGTGAAAAATTTAGCAACTTTGCCAAATTTAAACATGCCTTCTAACTCAGCAATAAAAAAGAGATCCTTATGAATATATCATCATTAGGTCTTCAGTCCTGGAACTGGTTAGACAGGTACTCTCATTGTTTTCTATTGTGAACTAACCTTCACATTCCCCTGAAATTTGCACGGTCTGCATCTACCACTATTTGCATGCGAAAGTCTGATCTCAGTCTACCTCTACGTCTTTTTTCCTATCTCTGCTTGTAATATATTCCGTACTATTCCCCAAAAATGCCTTAGAACGAATCCTGCCCGTCTATATCTCCTATTCTTTTTTGTTTTCCATAGATATCTTTATTCCTCTACTATTTCTATTAACTTTGTGTGTCCATATACCATCCTCATACATCTGAAGCACAACATTTTAAAAGGTTTCTACCGTTGTTCTGTCTGCTTCTCCTACTGCCCCTATTTTATAGACGTACTATCCTGTGCTCCACACATATGCTTTGAACAATTTTTTTCTTGTTTCTATGTTTGTTGTCTTTGAACATAGCTGCTGTTATTTCTCGTTTGATGCAGTTCGGTTACGTTCTATTGTCTTATAATTATATACCCCATTTCCCCGATATTCAGTGATTCAGTTGGTATGCGTGTGACTACTATGCCCAAGGTTCCGGGTTCGAATGCTGACACAGTCTGCTTGAAAAATGTTAGGCGAGTATTTTTCACAAAATATCCCCTCGTTTGAATGAGAGGTAAAATAGAGGTCCTGTGTTAAAGATCCCTACCTTGCTTGAAACAGCAAGGGTTCGGCAAAATTCCAAATTCTCCAGGTAAAAAAACTCGCTTCCTGGTCAATGTAGTACCTTCGGGTGGAGCACTGGAAAAATCACATGTAAGGTATGTGAAGGGGGTTAAGCAGCCTGTGGCTGCCAAGGATCACCCAACACTTAAACATCTGCCGTATTAATAGTTTTCCAATAAATCTTTTCGCACAATTAACATTAGTTGAGACTACTGCAAGATCAATACCTGTAGTTGTTTATAATAATCATCATGTTTAAGTACAGCTATTTTTTTCGTCATTAATTTTTCCATCTTGGGACTGGTAGGATGCATACCTCCATTGATTTCTATTCTGAGCTAGCTTACACATTCCACATCCTACAACTTTCACTATCTGTGTGCAATAGTCTAACCTAGGTCTGCCTCTACTTCTCTTTTTTCATACCTCTGCTCCTAATATATTCCGCACTATTTCCTCATGTCTTAGTATGTGGCATATCATCCTATCTCTACTATTTTTTACTGTTTTCCACATATGTTTTTCTTCCCCTACCATTCCTAGTCTATTTGTTCTTAACTTTGTCTGTACATGATATCTTTATCATACGTCTGTAGCACCACGTTTAAAAGGCTTCTACTTTTTTCTTGTCCACTTCTCCTACTGTCCAGACTTCACAGCCATACAGTGCTGTGCTCCACACATATGTTTTAAGCAATGTCTTTTCACTATTAAATTCAGGATATTCTTTGTTATCCATGGTTTCTTATTTTCTTTTTGTGAATATCCCAGAATATCTCTGGATTTAATGATTTCCATTCTGTTTTTACGTCTTTAGTATCAGAAATTTTCCCGATATCTTTCATCAATTCATTTGACTTCTTTCAAATCTTTCGTGGATGTCTTTATCTTTTAGTTTCTCAAAGTCGAAATGCCTTTTTCCGTTTCGTTTTTTCAAATTTTTAATTTTAAGAGGGGCCATAATTACGATGTTGTGGTCAATGTCTATATCTGCTTCTGGGTAGCTTCTACAGTCTTTTGATTGATTTCTAAACCGTTGTCTAACAAAAATGTAATCTATTTGATATCTTCCTATAGCTACTGGCATCTTCCACGTGTATCGTCATCTAGCATGATGTTCAAATAATGTGTTTGTGATGGTTAAATTGCTCTTGTCGCAAAATTCTACCAGCCCATTTCCTCTTTCTTGCGCTTAAACCAAATAAACCTACTACCATTTCTCTCCTTCCCTCAACTACATCGGCATTGTAATCCACCGTAATTATTAAGTTTTCACGTCCTTTACGTATCTTAGTATGTCTTCGATATCTTTGTAAATCGCCTCTACCTCTTTCTCACTGTAGCTAGAAGTAGGCATGTATACTTATATTATTACTGTAAATAACCGGTTTAGATTCTAATCTAACCATGACTACTCTATCGTTCGTTTGTAAGTTGTTTTTTCTCATAATTATCCCCACACCCGAATTCCTTCCTCTGATCCTGTATGAATCACCCTGAAGTCTTTACTCCAAAATCCCCCGCCTCTGGCCAGCGTTCTTTGCTGATCCCTACTATGTATAGTGCTAACCTATTCAATTCAATTTTCAGGTTTTTTAGTTTACCTACTTACTTCATACTTATATATATATATATATATATATATATATATATATATTGCTACGACATCGCCGTACTTTGATGTATTTAACGCTCAGTTGCCTGCTGCTCGCCACCGCTGTTTTTCTAAATACTCTAGAATAAATTTAAATTTCACACAAATAGATTTATGCCTCGACTAGCTCAGTTCAACCCCACACAGAGTGCACGATGATACAAAAACAGAGAAATTGTTGCGCCCCCCCCCCTTTCTCTAACTCTTCATACCTGAATAAGATAATTTAAATAACCAAAACTTGTATAATAAACCTAGAAATATGCAATTTGCAACTCTACAACCTTCGTAATATTATTTGCTATTTAAAACTCTTAATTCAATGTAAATAATATAAATCTGTTCATCACCAAATTATAACCCTATTAAAGCAGTTAAAGCCAGCAAAAATAACTCTGTATTATTTTGGAATCCTTGTTGAACGTTCAGTGACCCTTCTTTCTTTTAACGTAATTTCTACGTATCAACAAAATTTTTGATAACCCTGTACATAAATATCTAAGTATATGCAAGTTTTAAATGATGAAAAAAAAAGTTTTACCTTATTAATTTACTATAATCCCTAACCAGGTATTTTTCCCTGTTGATTTTCTAGTTCGAATGTGTAGCTCTGCGTATACCCCAATTCCTTGAACTGCCGCTACGTGCTGTTAACTATGATTTTGGGTTGCTTTCAGCTTAACGTCCTGATTAAGAGTTTTCCTCTTTATTATGTTTGGTACTTGTAGTATTGGATTTTTACGTTAGATTTCTTATTGAATCTGCTTAGTAAATTGTCTATTGAATCGCGTAGTAAATCTCTCAGTGGATTTCTCAGAGTCCTAAGTTAATAAATGTTAAAAATCATGTTTACCTTAATTAAAATTTGGATTTACGTTTTATCTCAACGGCGTATTTCTATTACACTTGTATATTTTAACGTGCACTTGTACTTGAGATTTTTAATTACTAATTTTCACTTATAATTCGTAGTTTAATTTCACACTTAAACTTTGCGTAGTATATCTGTTCAGACAGTACAGTTCGTGCTTCAGTTATGGAAAGGCTGACCGTTATCAGCTTGGCGTAATATATAAAGCCAATACTCCCTGTATGTTTGTTGTGGTTTGTTTAGCATTCTTCTTAATCTTCTTTGGGAAAGAAACCACTCATAGTTTTTAAAATCTATTTTATTTACGTTTCGATCCATGACCTAGGTCGTTGTCAAAATAATTATTATTCTCAAAGAAGATTAAGAAGAATATAAAGGCAAGCTAACCCACCTCTTATTATTGGTTTACCGCGCTTTATCTTTGTTATTTGAGTATGGTCGACGAGTTGCACTTGGCTTATCATGTAATTATTCGGGTTTTACACGGAGTTACCTATCATATACCCTGTTGAAATGCTCCCAAAATTACGTAGACACCAAAGCTTTACGTTATGGAGTTTGTTGGCTATGGTATTTTTCATCTTTCAATACAATGTATTCGTATTTTTGTAAAGGAAATTATTAACTATTATTCTTAAACTGGCACGTAGCCAAACTTATGTTCCACATTTTATTTTCTTCATATGCTGGATTTTTGACGATTTTATATTTAAAATATCAGGTAGACATAATTTTATTATGGGATTCTTTAACATATGACGTAACTTAGATGCGTTCATTGACTTCTGGCTTCATAAGACATGCTTGTTTTTGAAAAGCCTGTTTATTGTGAGCACGCATGATTTTTTCTTACACTAATGCGTTAGATTTAAATAAGATTCGTTTCGTGTTTGTTTCACTTTAGATACTCCTAGTTTGTATTTATTTAAAGTTTCTGAATGTACTAGTGTTTTAAAATAAATTGGATTGCGCCTAGAGTTATTTATTCTACAAAATGTGGTTAAATTATTAAAAAATGAGCTTCTTTTCATTGATTAAAGTTAGTTGTGGATTTTATACAGTGGGTTTGCTATTTGCTTTTTGCATAATTAACGAATTGTGTATTTTTTATGATTAAAATGTTTAGTTTCCTTGATTTTGGTGTTGTTTACATGAAGTATACTACCCTTGTGATGCTGTATACCCCTAAATAACCCTATTATGTAATAAAACTTATGTAGTTACTTCTAATCAGTAGTTAAAGAATAGACTAGTTCAACATAAGTCTGATGCAAAATTGGGAAAAACAGTTGTGCCTTCGCACAATTTGTAAATTCTACAAATTTTTATGAAGTTCAAATTTTGTATTTTGAAAATACTCATAAGCTTAGGCTTTTTTAAAATCATTTTACATCAGAAATGAAACTAATTTATTAAACTTTGGGCAAGATCCCAAAACTTGTAAGTAGACCATTTTCAAGAAACCCACCCCCTCATTTCCACCAGAATCCCTCATTTCCACACACATCTGGACCAAATTTACATGTAAATTCGCACTATAAAGTCTTATTTTTAGGAATCTCCACAAGGAGGAGATGAATCACCTCCTTGTGGAATTTTTTACCCCAACCATTTTCATTACGTCACACCCGCATTCTTTCCACCCGCGAGATAAATCTTTCTCCACATTTCTACCCACGAGATAAACCTATCTTGTTTGGTATCAATCAATATTAGAATTTTCTCAGCTACCCAAATCTCTAGGAATTTTTTAGATATCATCACCCCCCAGGGAGCTACCCTAATTTTAAGATTTCTTACCAAGACCGATTTCTAACCGTCCGCATAAATTTTTTTAGTCATGCGATACATCTTGTTAGCTTAGAATTTTATGTAGAATCTGCAAACAGATTTGAAATCGGACCACGCCCTGCAAAGTTATACTTTAAGCTCTTTTGCTCGTATATATTTAACTCCATTTTTTAAAACCTTTTTCGCTACCCAAGGTATATGCTTTAACCAACACAAAAATTATGAACACAAAAGTTTAATAATTTATTTATCCAATTTACAGTTTAATAAACTATTACAATTTTTACAAAGTATAACATTATTTCCTGTGTGTAGCCGAAAGTTTAACCTGTAACAAAAAAAGATTAATGGGTTGTTTAAAATAGACGTGTAACAAAATGAGATTAATGTAAAAAAGAGGAGACGTGTTTTCAGTCAATAAAACATATTGTTGTTAACAATATGTTTTACCGTCCAGCGACACCACGTGGAGGTAAACACATGCCGCCGGGAACAAAGGAAATTTAATTAAAAGCAGAAAGTTTTGTTCGGAAACGCTACTGTAAAATATATAGAGCAAATAAATTATTCCCTGAATGTGTTTTCAATTGCAATAACTGACTATACAATCACTTATGAATTTTAAATTACACTTTATTTAACTAAGTTACTTTAAACAAGAAATTACCGCATCCAAAAATTCCAATGCATGCTTAACAATAATGTAGAAATGGCAAGGTCGACTTTTGATGTCCAATGTAATGTGTTTTAAATATCTTTGCTGGTATGAAATCTATGGAATTTCTCCTGTAATGAAAGAAGAATGCATTCGTAATTGAAAATGCATGCTACAACTTTCGCTAGATACCAGCCATGTATGTTAATTAGAAATTTTGTGTATGACATCATTAACTACCTAAATTTCAGAATTAACAAAAATGTAATAAACCAGATTAAGTACTGTTCAATAATAATGAGTGAAAGTAAATGGGTCTTATTACATATTGAAATCCTAAATTACCTTACGTGACAGTAGTAGCATTATAACGCAAATTCGGAAACTTCAATGTGTTATTAATTTCATTTGTAACTCGTAATCCAACAAATATTCTAGATTTCTTAACGAACATTTGAATGCTGTTTTATAATTTCTTTTCTTGGACTTTCTATTAATTATGTTGAGAATATGTTTCAATGACGCGCATTTCAAATCGAGATATAATTGTTTTGTAGATTACCAATACCACGAGGTGCTGAAAAGTGCGTATTTACGGAAAATACAAACCTCATTTAGTAGTATAATTAACGAAGCTTAACAGTGGACGATGTTACACCACGACATTAAATGGCAGGCTTGAATATTTTCTTTGGAAACAGATTTCTAAAATTATGTTTAAAAGATTTATTAAATTTTTTTTTCACCCTTTAAAAACCCTTTTAATTTTTAAATTTTTAACCAGGTAATAAATACGCCAATTTTTTTAAAAAAGTTAATTAAAAAAATTTTTCAAAAAAAAAAAAAAAATTTATTTTTTTAAAATTTTCCAAAGGGGTTTTAAAAGAACCCTTTTTACAAAAACCCTTTTTTTTAACAAATTTTCCTCCCAACCAATTAGGAAAACGGCAACGGAAATTTAAAAACAAAATTTGTTCGAAATTTAAATTTAAAAAAAAAAATTTTGAATTTTAAAATTCCCAAAACCTTTAAAACTTTTTTAAATAATTTTTAGTTCAAAAAAAACCGAACCAAAAAAAAAACCTTTAAAAATTGAAAAATTTTTGAAACCCCAAATTTTTTAAATTTTTCTTAAACAGAATTTCCCTTTAAAAAGAACGAAAAAATCCAAACAAAGAAACCGGAGAAATTAAAATTTTTCAAAAACACAAAAATTTTACCCAAAAAAAACCAGATATTTTCCAAAAAAAAAATAAAAACCCCTTTCAAATTTAAATTCCAAAAACAAAACAAGGGAGAAATAACGAAATTAACCCCTTTTTTTATTTCCAAAAACCGAAACCAACCAATCGGGTCAAACGAAAGAAAAAAATTTCCTTAAACTTTTAAAGAAATTTTAAATGCCAACGAAAAGGGGAAAAACCCCAAACCACCCAAAGTATTTAAAAAACAAAACCCTTTGGAAATTTCGGCAACCATGGCTCCAAAAAAATTTGGGTGGAAATTTTTAAACCAAATTTTTAAAACCCAAAGCAAAAGGTACCCCCCCACCCCTTTATTTTTTATTTTACAAAAATTTTTTTTATGGAAACCATTCAAATTTGTTTAATGCAAAAACTTTGAATTATCAGTATTCCTTTTAATTTACAAATTCCCACTTTCCCAAACAGTTAATCACCTTTAATCAATCTGAAAAATAAAGTTCCTAAAATTTAACAATTTTTACTTTCCAAAGGTTTTTAAAAAAAAATTAAAAAAAAATATTTAAAACACCAACCCAACACCAAATTAAACCAATTTGTCATAAATTTAGATTTTAGAACAGTTTGAACACATATAAACCCTTTTAAAACAGGAATGAAGAATTTAAATCCGATGTTAACACTAAGTATTTCATTTTAATTCAACGGTTGAAACTTAAATGCACATCTAAAAAACATACACTAATCCCCAATGTAACCCTCGGGATTGCCAAGGGGATAGAAATTCCAATTTGGGTTTCCCATTAAACCCATTAAAAAATTTAAAAAACATTTCTTTTATGTAAAAATTAACCCTTAAAACCTTTTAAATTTCTTTCATTTAACAGCAACTAACTTTAAACCTATCTCTTGGTTTAAACACATTCAAAACTCAATTTAAAACATTGGTTTTTAACAATTTTTTTTGAAATCCCATTTAAAACATTTTAAAATAGAGATTAAACGCGCCATTCCCAACAATTTAGGGCAGTAAGATTAATTTAAAACCAAACTTCATTATGTGAACGAAAAAAATTTTTAACATTTCCAAATTGTTAAATTTTTGGGTTCACAATAAAACTTGATCCCTTTTAATAAAATAAAGGGGCCTAATAAAAAGGAAAGGTTTTTTCCCGGGAAATCACCTTATTTTAAAGGTTTTAGCGAGAAAAACGGAAAAAAAAGGGTTTAAGTAAATTTAAAACCCCGCCAAAGAAAATATTAAAAAAACCAACAATTTAAAAATTTTCAAAAATTTAAAAATTTTTTTTTTAAACCTGATTTTTAAAGAATAAATTTAGAAAAAAACCTTTGCCCCGTTTAAAATTTTTAAATTTCAAAAGGTCTTTAAAAACTTTTGGAAATTTAAAATTTTAAAATTTCCGGGGAAAAAAACAAATTTTTAAAAATTTAAAAAAGGGAAATTTTAATTTAACCCAAAAAAAAAACACCTTTTTTTAAAAAGAAATTTGGTTTAATAAAAAAAAAATTTTTACCAAATTTTAAAAAAATAATTTATGTTTAAAAAATTTATTAAAATTTTTAAATTTAAAATTTTAAATTAATTTTAAAAAACACAATTTTAATAAAAATAAAGTTAATTTAAATTTTTTTGGGTTTATTCTTTTATTTAAAATTAAAAGCACTTTATTTTATTTTAAAAGGCCCTAAATTTTAAAAAAAAAATTTTTAAACCCTTTATTTTATAAAAGGGTTTAAAAGTTTTTAAATTTTTAAACGCGTTTTTAAAAATAAAAAATTTTATTTTAAAAATTCTTTAAAAATTAAAAAAAGAAAAATTTTATTTATTTTCAAATTTAAAATTTTTAAAAAAAAAATGTTTCAAATAAAGTTTTTAAAAATTTATTTTTAAAATTTTTTAAACTTTGGGGGTATAAAACAAAAAGGACCAAATTTATTTCAAAAAAACCCAAAGGGAAAAATTTATTTAAACCCAGCCATAAAAAAACGCCCAATTAAACCCCCGTTATTTTAAAATAAATTTAAAATCTTTTAAACCCAAAATTTAAACCCTTGAAACCCAAAAATTTGGGCAACCTTTAAATTTAAAAACATTTGGGAATTTTAAATCTTCCCATATCCATAAAATTTAAAGAACCCAAAATCTTTAAAAAAAATTTTTGAAATGTTCAAAAATAAAATTTTTTGAAATTTAAAAGGTTAAACCCATTTTGGAAAAAGGCCCACCATTTCAAAACCCCCACCAGGCTATTAGGCCCAATTTCACCCCAGGCATTTAAACCACGCAGACACGCAATTTTGACTCAACCAACCGGCAACAAAGTTTTCACATTTTCCCTCACAACAAATTAATTTTGAAACCCCAAAACGATTACCCTATTTTAACCGAAAGCGCATTGGATAAACGAAACGCGACCGTCCCAAATTTACCCCGCGAAAGCAGTTAATCCCGGTTAAAGGCCGGCAAGACCACATGTTCTAAGCCAACCCTTGTGCCCCACAAAATGGACCAGGCCCAAATTTATGAAGGAGGAAGGGCCAAGGGCCAAGAGCAAAAAATTAGCCACCGAAGTTTTTATTTCGGACCCAGGGAAAAAAAGGTTCCGCGCCGCGGCGCCGACCCAACCTATTAATTTTTCCTTTATCTAACCTAGGTCCACACTTGGTTTTTAATGGAAAACTCATTAAAAGCAATTAGTGTTAATGTTTTTAATGAGAAAACCATTAAAAGCAATTACCCTCCACCCTACTTTGTCCTTCTCCTTTTCGCATTCAATACATCCAAATATTCCAACATCATAATTTCCATTTTGAATATTTTGGGGTTTTTTTTTAGTATTGACAGAAAATTTTAAATAAATTTGTAAATTTTATAAAGGCCTTAACTCGAAATGATTGCTACCAAAATTTACAAAGCCAGTTATTACACACCGGGTCAGACAGCCCCAACCCCACTTACTGGAGTCGGAGCTACACCAATTCGCATCGATTCATCAACTTAATTGCACTGTTTCTCGGTTCAACCAGATATTACCACTGTAATGATAAAACTTAGTCATAACATCCATTTTAATTT
Organism: Platerodrilus igneus; assembly: GCA_036346225.1. NCBI lineage: Eukaryota > Metazoa > Arthropoda > Insecta > Coleoptera > Lycidae > Platerodrilus > Platerodrilus igneus. The sequence continues at coordinate 873,247 of JARFIW010001719.1, read as the reverse complement.
CAAAGAAATTTTTTTAAAATTTTTTATATAACTTTTGTGATTTGAAAATTTAAACTATTTCTTTATTTGCATAAGGTGAAAGTGTCTCCGACAAAAGATCATTGATTTCCTTTTACTTATGTCAAACTTACGCTAGGACCTTAAAACATAGACTCTGAGATGACGCCAATGAATCGCATTATGGAAACAGGGTCACACAAACTTTCCCATATTTTTCTTGACCATATAAGTGGGACATGTCATATCCAAAATTTAAAGAAATGTGCTTGCAGTGTTGGGGTGACTGAACATATTTTATTACTATTGTAAAAGATTTTGATTTGGAAAAGGGGATATAGTAAAATTTTGAGGAGTATATAAATATAGAAGAAGGCGTTCAATGGTTAGCCCCAACCGAAGTTTCATGGGACGAACGTTAAAGATTTAATTGTAAATAAACGTAAGCTTCATTTTATGCAGGATTCCGTACGAAAGAACTTTGTGGTATACAAAAGGGAGACACACATCTTTTTTTTTTTTTTTTTTTTTTTTTTTTTTTTTTTTTTTTTTTTTTTTTTTTTTTTTTTTTTTTTTTTTTTTTTTTTTTTTTTTTTTTTTTTTTTTTTTTTTTTTTTTTTTTTTTTTTTTTTTTTTTTTTTTTTTTTTTTTTTTTTTTTTTTTTTTTTTTTTTTTTTTTTTTTTTTTTTTTTTTTTTTTTTTTTTTTTTTTTTTTTTTTTTTTTTTTTTTTTTTTTTTTTTTTTTTTTTTTTTTTTTTTTTTTTTTTTTTTTTTTTTTTTTTTTTTTTTTTTTTTTTTTTTTTTTTTTTTTTTTTTTTTTTTTTTTTTTTTTTTTTTTTTTTTTTTTTTTTTTTTTTTTTTTTTTTTTTTTTTTTTTTTTTTTTTTTTTTTTTTTAAAAAAAAAAAAAAAAAAAAAAAAAAAAAAAAAAAAAAAAAAAAAAAAAAAAAAAAAAAAAAAAAAAAAAAAAAAAAAAAAAAAAAAAAAAAAAAAAAAAAAAAAAAAAAAAAAAAAAAAAAAAAAAAAAAAAAAAAAAAAAAAAAAAAAAAAAAAAAAAAAAAAAAAAAAAAAAAAAAAAAAAAAAAAAAAAAAAAAAAAAAAAAAAAAAAAAAAAAAAAAAAAAAAAAAAAAAAAAAAAAAAAAAAAAAAAAAAAAAAAAAAAAAAAAAAAAAAAAAAAAAAAAAAAAAAAAAAAAAAAAAAAAAAAAAAAAAAAAAAAAAAAAAAAAAAAAAAAAAAAAAAAAAAAAAAAAAAAAAAAAAAAAAAAAAAAAAAAAAAAAAAAAAAAAAAAAAAAAAAAAAAAAAAAAAAAAAAAAAAAAAAAAAAATGGTGTATGGTTTTTCAAATAGTAACTTGGTTCGTTCTAACTGAATTGCGGTGTTTATACGTTCTTTATGCCTGCGGTCGATTGGTTTTCCAAATCCTTAATTTGTTCCCACTCATTGGCTGTAATTTTTAGTTCCTCCTGAAATAAACCATCTCGATGTGCCTTTCGTTGTGTTTTTTATGGCATCACATCCAGTAAAAACATTTTCGCACACACTGCACGCAATACTTAAGATGTTCATTCTAGAAAAATTGTTGATTAACAGTTTTGAATTATACATGTAAATATTAATTTCTTCTACGTTTGCAAAATTCAAACTAAGACTTACTCTTTTTGTCGATAGTCCTCACACGAAATTTTAAACCAAAGACTGAAAATTCAGTATTACTATTAATTACACTATAAACGACTTTACGCTTTACAAAATAAACTTAAAATGAACTTTGACATCATTTCGTATTTATGTACATAGAGAAAGTATAAGTATAATTTGTCCTTACATTAACCCAATTTAAATCAAATTATAGAATGTGTATTCCCGTATATTAACTAGAATTGTGGAAAGTGCTTTTATTAAATTATTAGTCAGACGTCATCGACAAACAATGCAAGGCTAATGATCATACATTTCACCAAATTTATTTAGAATTTACGTCTTATGTTGAACTACATTTAAAATAAATTATCCAACCACTTTCTAGGTCACCGTGCAGAATTAATTATGTATTATACCTTTTGGTTTAATCATTTGTATGGGATTCACTAATTGAAAATTTTAACAATTCTAACCACTAATAAATATTTTTGAAGTTTAACTCTATTATCGAGCTAAATCTAAATAAAATGCAAAGGTGTTTTGTGATAGGTTTTTGAATATTAATACAATATACAGGTCTTTGTTGGAACTATTTTAAAAGACCTGATAATTAATTTCAATTACCCAGGAAAATTTATACTAATTTTATGGGTTACACCAGGGTTTATCTCAAAAGACAGAGCGATACGGTTTAGAAATAGATTAAAGATGAATTATATACGGTGCTTGCAAAAGGTTAATCTGCAAATCAGTAAGGGGTCATTCGATTTTGAAAAAATTCCGAGGGATTTGAGAACCTGAGGAAGTGCCATTATTTCTCTGTCTAATGATTGCAGCAATTTAAATTACTTGACAGTGTTGGAACTTATTAAATGTTTCCCATTCAGTACTTAAAAGATGCAACTAAGGCAATCGCTTGCGCAAATGTTTAGAGATTTGGCTATCCCAGATTCGCCAGACTCTGGTTACCACAGCGGTTTATAGATGTTATCAATACGTTATGTATTCTATTAAAACATATTTTGATAAAGTTTGTTTTACATATTTGTATCGCCAACATTACCATAAATTATTAATAGACGTATTAAACTATCCTGTTTTTATTTTTTAGGTTTAAAGTGGTGTACGCGGAAATAATAAACACAATATACCGCATGTTAACAAAAAGTTGTGGGGAAATTTAAAGACGAGTTTTACGGTGACTTGGTGTTGGAATTTGTAGGTAGTAAGGCTAAGTCCTACTGTATTGTACGCGAGAAGGACACGATTAAAAAGATTAAAGGGATCTCACAAAGTGTAGTTATAAAACCGAGGGTCTTACAACCTATAACGAGCATATACCTCCAAAAGGAATGGACATGCAACTACGTAGCAGTGCGGGAGAATAAGGATTCTCTCCAATAAGAAATTAAAGTCATTGGTAATGGTAAAAATGTTAAACCTATAAAGGCGATTATTAATTGTGGTTTAGTGACCGCGTTTGTGCACTCTTCGAGTGTCTTCGGCAATCTTCGATTGTTTCCAAAGAAAATATTCAAGCACGTCATTTAATGTCGTGGTGTAACATCGTCCACTGTTAAGCTTCGTTAATTATACTACTAAATGAGGTTTGTATTTTCCGTAAATACGCACTTTTCAGCACCTCGTGGTATTGGTAATCTACAAACAATTATATCTCGATTTGAAATGCGCGTCATTGAAACATATTCTCAACATAATTAATAGAAAGTCCAAGAAAAGAAATTATAAAACAGCATTCAAATGTTCGTTAAGAAATCTAGAATATTTGTTGGATTACGAGTTACAAATAAATTAATAACACATTGAAGTTTGAATTTGGTTATAATGCTACTACCGCTCACGTAAGGTAATTTAGGATTTCAAATGTAATAAGACCCATTTACTTTCACTCATTATTATTGAACAGTACTTAATCTGGTTTATTACATTTTGTTAATTCTGAAATTTAGGTAGTTAATGATGTCATACACAAAATTTCTAATTAACATACATGGCTGGTATCTAGCGAAAGTTGTAGCGCATTTTCAATTACGAATGCATTCTTCTTTCATTACAGGAGAAATTCCATAGATTTCATACCAGCAAAATGCGCTTTTTAGATATTTAAAACACATTACATTGGACATCAAAAGTCGACCTTGCCATTTCTACATTATTGTTAACATGCATTGGAATTTTTGGATGCGGTAATTTCTTGTTTAAAGTAACTTAGTTAAATAAAGTGTAATTTAAAATTCATAAGTGATTGTATAGTCAGTTATTGCAATTGAAAACACATTCAGGGAATAATTTATTTGCTCTATATATTTTACAGTAGCGTTTGAACAAAACTTTCTGCTTTTAATTAAATTTCCTTTGTTCCCGGCGGCATGTGTTTACCTCCACGTGGTGTCGTTGGACGGTAAAACATATTGTTAAAACCAATATGTTTTATTGACTGAAAACACGTCTCCTTTTTTACATTAATCTCATTTTGTTACACGTCTATTTTAAACAACCCATTAATCTTTTTTGTTACAGGTTAAACTTTCGGCTACACACAGGAAATAATGTTATACTTTGTAAAATTGTAATAGTTTATTAAACTGTAAATTGGATAAATAAATTATTAAACTTTTGTGTTCTAATTTTTGTGTTGGTTAAAGCAATACCTTGGGTAGCGAAAAGGTTTTAAAAATGGAGTTAAATATATGAGCAAAAGAGCTTAAAGTATAACTTTGCAGGGCGTGGTCCGATTTCAAATCTGTTTGCAGATTCTACATAAAATTCTAAGCTAACAAGATGTATCGCATGACTAAAAAAATTTATGCGGACGGTTAGAAATCGGTCTTGGTAAGAAATCTTAAAATTAAGGTAGCTCCTGGGGGTGATGATATCTAAAAATTCCTAGAGATTTGGGTAGCTGAGAAAATTCTAATATTGATTGATACCAAACAAGATAGGTTTATCTCGTGGGTAGAAATGTGGAGAAAGATTTATCTCGCGGGTGGAAAGAATGCGGGTGTGACGTAATGAAAATGGTTGGGGTAAAAAATTCCACAAGGAGGTGATTCATCTCCTCCTTGTGGAGATTCCTAAAAATAAGACTTTATAGTGCGAATTTACATGTAAATTTGGTCCAGATGTGTGTGGAAATGAGGGATTCTGGTGGAAATGAGGGGGTGGGTTTCTTGAAAATGGTCTACTCTTGTACACGATATATTCAAATTTAACAGAATAGCAACGACAAAGCAACGAAGAAGTTAGGTCCGAGTTAATACTTATTTACGTCTTAACAGTACAAAATGTGCAACACATTCTCTCATCGTAATCAGACTGGTTTTATATTAGTTTATTCTTAGCTGGTAGTTCACTTTGTGTACATTTAAATGTTAAAAACTTTCCCGTTTGTGGTCCAAAAAAGTTGGATATTTAAATTTTTTATTATGCTGACCATCAACAACCCTAATGACGTGTGGTTGTTTGTATTATTTTATTAATATTTATGCATAAACAATTAAGTAAGTTACTCCTATAGTAGAAGACAAAGAATACTAATATAGTAAGCTAGCTTATCGTAAAAGGCGATTAAAAGGCGCAGCAAGGGGCAGCAGCCTTGCTGGCTATCTGGAGGAGAGTCGGTTAGTCTCGGGCGATTCTCAATAATTTACAAAGTTGTTGGGGGTTGGCTGTGACAGATATGGCTTTTTGCTAAAATCTTTAAAAACAGCGTTGTGGAAAGATATGGAAACCTACCACAATATTTCCCAGGCATGCGTGGCCTAAAACACGAACTATGTAGGATGGAGAGCTCACAAGTAAAATTCTTGTCCGCAGGTAAAATACCTCTTCATTCGGATCACCTGGAGGGGATACTTGGGGCTCGTCATCGTAAGAATTTAAAACAACGGTTTCATTTAATGATATAGACTTGAAATGTAAGGTCATTACGTAGAGTAGATAAGTTAACGAATTTATTAGTCGAAATGAGAAAAGGAAAGCTGGATATTTTAGGTATTAGTGAGGTGAGATGGCCAAATAGTAATGACGTTGGAAAGATAATTATAGAATAATTACAACTTCTTCAAGTAATGGACAGGCAGGGGTAGGAATAGTGTTAGATAAAAATTAGAACGTAAAGTTAAAGAGTACTTACAATTTAGTGATAGAATAATTATTGTTAGACTGAGTACGAAACCCACAGACACTGTTTTAATACAGGTTTAAATGCCAACAACTCAGTACGAGGATGAGGAAGTAGAAAAGGTATATCGATGATATAAATAGTATAGTGAGAAAAGTATAGGGAGATGAGAATTTAATAGTTATGGGCGAATTTAAGACGTCAATGGGAGAAGGTATTGAGAGAAAAATGGTAGGAAAATTTGGGTATGGTAGACGAAATGATAGAGGAGAAAGATTAGTTAAGTTTTGCCATAAACATAGATTAGTAACTGTAAACACCCTATTCGAACAACATGCTAAAAGAAGATATACCTGGAAAGCGCTAGGTGATAGCGTTAGATACCAAATAGATTATATTTTAGTTAAACAAAGATTTAGAAACCAAGTTAAAAACTGTCGTAGTTATTAGGGGGCTGACAGATAGCGATCATAACTTAGTTAAAATGATGTGTAATCTAAAATTCAAAAAATTCAGAAAGTCTAAAAGATAGGGATGGGATCTAGGTGGGCTTAATGATAGTGAGGTAAAAAAGGAATATAAACAAGTATTAGATAATAAGAGAAAGAGATACGTATAGGAGGAAACGTAGAAAATAGATGGAAAGAAATAAAAAGGGCTGTACTTGATACAGCAACACAGACTATAGGTAAGAAAAAAGTAGAAGCGAGAAAACCCTGTGTAACATAAGAGATATTTGATTTAATAGAGAATAGAAGAAAGCTTGAACCTTTCAGAGAATTGGATAGTGAAAGTAAGCAAAAATATAAAACAGTTAGAAATAAGACAGTACATGAATGTAGAAAAGCTTAAAATAAATGGGTGAAGGAGAATTGTAAGTGAATACAAGATGATTTGAGAGTAGGTAAGGTAGACAAGGCTTACAGAGCAGTTAAAAATTTTTTCGGGGAAGGTAGAAAAAATTATAATGGTATTAAAGATGAGACTAATGAGCTTCTAATAAATAAAGTTAAGGTTGCACATAGATGGAAAAGATATTTAGAAGATTTATATAAGGGAGACGTTATAGATGAGTCAGACAACGACCAAAAAGAGGATGTAGAAATAAGGTTCTCAACATTAAGAGAAAAATTTGAAAGAGCTGTTAGGAATCTTAAACTAAATAAAGCGCCGGGGATAGACGATATATCCGCAGAATTAATAAAATATGCAAGTCAGAAAACTTTAGACAGATTATATGAACTAGTAAAAGTAATATACGACACAGGTGGGGTTCCTATAGATTTCGAAAAAAATATTATTATCCCAATCCCAAAAAAAATCAGGAGCTGATCGGTGTGTGAATTTTAGAACGGTTAATCTAACTTCCCACGCTTCCAAAATACTAACAATAATAATTTAAAATAAAGTAGAAGCTTTGACTGAGAATTATTTAGGCGAAGACCAATATGGTTTCCGTAAAGATAGAGGGACTAGAGAACCGATACTAGTGATTAGGGTAATTATCGAAAAAAGGATACAAAAAATAAAAAGACTCTTTTCGCGTTTATAGGTTTAGAAAAAGCATTTGACAGGGTTAATTAGAATATTATGTTCAGGGTTTTGCGAAAAATAGGAATCTTTCATAGGGATCGAAAAATTATTTACAGTCTATATAAAAACCAAATCGTAGTAATTAGATTTGATGAAATAGAAATGAAGCTAAGATTATAAATAGTGTTAGACAGGGCTGTATACTATCTCCCTGAATTTTTAAAGTTTATATTGAGGAAGCTTTATACTTAGCTAGAGAAAGAAAAGAGATAGGTATTAGGGTACAGGGACAGAAAATAGACATGTTACGTTTTGCAGATGATATAGCCATTACAGCAGAGTCTAGAAAAGAGTTACCAGACGTTTTTAAATATTCTAGATGAGATAACTACAGAGTAACTATAGTATGAGAATTAACTCAGTAAAGACAAAGATAATGACAAGTGAGTTACAGCGTAGTTCTAAACCAAAATTAAAAATAGGTAATACCAAGTTAGAGGAGGTAGATGAATTTTGCTATTTAGGTAGTATAATTACAAAGGACGGACGTAGAAGAAGGGATATAGGAGCTAGAATAGCTCAAGCTAGAAAAATGATTTTAAAAAAAAAAGGCTTACTAATAGCTAATAGTATTAGTTTAGATAATAGAAGAAGTTTTTTAAAGTCGTACGTATGGAGCGTTATATTATGCGGTAGTGAGACTTGAACAATTAAAGAAGTAGATAAGAAAAAGATAGAAGCTTTTGAAACTTGGTGTTATAAGAGAATATTAAAGATTAGTTGGACATAGAGTGGCAAATGAGGCAGTTTATAGAAGCATAGGTGAGAAACCCTGTATGTGGAAACAATTAAAGTTCAGGAGAGATAGAATGATAGGGCACTAATTAAGACAAAAGGAACTATTTAGTAAGGTCTTAGATTATAGACTACCAAATAAAAATAAAGTAGGGAGATCTAGACAAAGCTATATTAGTAAAATTATTAGAAATTTAGGTTGTGAAGGGTATGTAGAACTTTTTATATTAGCACAGAATAAAAAAGGAGTTAGAGCTGCGTCAAACCGACCTTAAGTAAGATCGAAAACAAAATGATTATATACAGACTGAGTCACGGGGAACGCCACGGAGTTTATATAGCAAAACGGTGTATTTGTTCAAAGTTTTTTTACAGCAGATCTATGTAAGTCCGAAAGGGCTACATTTTAAAATTATTTTGATATATACAGGGTGCCCCAAGAAAAGTTACATATCAAAGTTATATTTTTTCTTGTCTAACATCCTATTTTTCATTGCATTTTTGAATTGTACGTGGAAAATAAACTAGACTTCCTTGAAGGCTCATTATACCTAAATGTAGAGCGTTTTGATTTATTTCGCTTTTTCTAAAATTCTAAGGGTTTCGTACAAATTAAATAATTCTAAAATCAATTCACCCAGACAAATTTGTTTTTAACACTTAATATTAGACCGTACCCTTCACTGATCAAGTAACTTACTAAAAGCAGATTCAATACAAGGTCTTCAGAAAATGCAGTTTCAATATTGAAAGATTCAAAGTATAATATCGTTGTTATTTTAAATGGAACATCCTGTATTTGATCAGTTAGTCTTATATAGTCGTTGTAATTTAAGTTCCGATTTACGTCACTAATATTCGTAATGTCATAACATGGCGCGTTTGCCACTATCAAAATACGAATTTTTTGTAACCACAATGAGGCCATCGGTAGAATATTGATGTTGCAAATGTTTTCTAATAGATGAAGGAATGCAGTTTATAACTTTTTAAAATGCAATTTTTAGAATCATTTTATACCACTGTAAAGTTGGCACGACATTCTTTAAATTTTAAAAAAACAATGATAGTTCTAGTAGCACTTTTCATAGTTCTAGAGTTCCTGATAGAAAATAAAAAGAGTTCCGCATTTTTAATACCAAAAAATAGCAAATGAAAAATTGTCGTGCTAACTTAGCGAATCTAGCACGACACTTCCTCCTGTAATCTATAAGAAACCAATAAATATCACAACTTTTAGCAAGAGTTCTCGTTAGTTCTAATCGAGTTCCATCTCTATATGTAATTAAAATAAAAAATTGCAACAATTAGGTTATTTGCATAAACGACGTATATTGTACCCAGCACGACACTCGACGAAAAAGTGTCGTGCTGATTCTTTTTAGCGCATTTTTCGATATATATCGACAGTTCTACATGAGTTCCAACAACTACGATCACTTTTAGACAGAGTTCCAGTGGCTATCCATTTTTAAATAATTTTTTAATTTTCGGTCTAGCACGACACTCGGAAAAAAGTGTCGTGCTGATCATTTCTAGCGAATTTTTCGATATATATATCGACAGTTCTACATGAGTTTTAACAACTACGCCCACTTTTAGCTTCAGTTCCGGTGTCTTTTAGACAGAGTTCCAGTGGCTAACCATTTTTAAATAATTTTTTAATTTTTGGTCTAGCACGACACTTGGAAAAAAGTGTCGTACTGATCATTTCTAGCGAATTTTTCGATATATATCGACAGTCCTACATGAGTTCTAACAATTACAATCACTTTTAGCCTGAGTTCCAGTGTCTAACCATTTTTAAATAAATTTTTTAATTTTCAGTCTAGCACGACACTCGGAAAAAAGTGTCGTGCTGATTCTTCCTAGCGCATTTTTCGAAATATATCGACAGTTCTACATGAGTTCCAACAACTACGATCACTTTTAGACAGAGTTCCAGTGGCTAACTATTTTTAAATAATTTTTTAATTTTCGGTCTAGCACGACACTCTGAAAAAAGTGTCGTGCTGATTCTTCCTAGCGCATTTTTTGATATATATCGACAGTTCTACATGAGTTCCAACAACTACGATCACTTTTAGACAGAGTTCCAGTGGCTAACCATTTTTAAATAATTTTGTAATTTTTGGTCTAGCACGACACTCGGAAAAAAGTGTCATACTGATAATTTCTAACGAATTTTTCGATATATATCGACAGTTCTACATAAGTTCTAACAACTAGGACCACCTTTAGCCTGAGTTCCAGTGGCTAATCATTTTTAAATAATTTTTTAATTTTTGGTCTAGCACGACACTCGGAAAAAAGTGTCGTACTGATGATTTCTAGCGAATTTTTCGATATATATCGACAGTTCTACATGAGTTCTAACAACTACAATCACTTTTAGCTTGAGTTCCAGTGTCTAACCAATTTTAAATAATTTTTTAATTTTCGATCTAGCATGACACTCGGAAAAAAGTGTCGTGCTGATCATTTCTAGCGAATTTTTTGATATATATCGACAGTTCTACATGAGTTCTAACAACTACAATAACTTTTAGCCTGAGTTCCAGTATCTAACCATTTTTAAATAGTTTTGTAATTTTTGGTCTAGCACGACACTCGGAAAAAAGTGTCATGCTGATTATTTCTAGCGAATTTTTCGATATATATCGACAGTTCTACATAAGTCCTAACAACTACGACCACTTTTAGCCAGAGTTCCAGTGCCTAACCATTTTTAAATAATTTTTTAATTTTTGGTCTAGCACGACACTCGGAAAAAAGTGCCGTGCTGATCATTTCTAGCGAATTTTTCGATATATATATCGACAGTTCTACATGAGTTCTAACAACTACGACCACTTTTAGCCTCAGTTCCAGTGTCTAAGCATTTTTAAATAATTTTGTAATTTTCGGTCTAGCACAACACTCGAAAAAAAAGCCGTGCTGATCATTTCTACCGAATTTTTTAATATATATATCGACAGTTCTGCATGAGTTCTAACAACTACGACCACTTTTAGCCAGAGTTCTAGTGCCTAAACCATTTTTAAATAATTTTTTAATTTTTGGTCTTGCACAACACTCGGAAAAAGGTGTCGTGCTGATCATTTCTAGCGAATTTTTCGATATATATATCGACAGTTCTACATGAGTTCTAACAACTACGCCCACTTTTAGCTTCAGTTCCGGTGTCTTTAAGACAGAGTTCCAGTGGCTAACCATTTTTAAATAATTTTTTCGTTTTTGTCTAGCACGACACTCGGAAAAAAAGTGTCGGGCTGATCATTTCTAGTAAATTTTTCGATACATATCGACAGTTCTACACGAGTTCTAACAACTACCACCACCTTTAGCCTGAGTTCCATTGTCTAACCATTTTTAAATAGTTTTTAATTTTCGGTCTACCACGACACTCAGAAAAAAGTGCCGTGCTGATCATTTCTAGCGAATTTTTACAACTACCACCACCTTTAGTCTGAGTTTCAGTGTCTAACCGTTTTTAAATAATTTTTTAATTTTTGGTCTAGCACGACACTTTTCAGGCTAAAAGTGATGGTAGTTTTTAGAACTCATGTAGAACCGTCGATATATATCGAAAAATTCGCTAAAAATGAACAGGACAACACTTTTCTTCCGAGTGTCGTGCTAGACCGAAAATCAAAAAATTATTTAAAAATGGTTAACCACTGAAACTCAAGCTAAAAGTGGTCGTAATTGTTGGAACTCATGTAGAACTGTCGATATATTTTGAAAAATTCGCAAGAAATGATCAGCACGACACTTTTTTTCGAGTGTCGTGCTCGATGAAAAATTAAAAAATTATTTAAAAATGGTTAGACACTAGAACTCAGGCTAAAAATGGTCGTAGCTGTTAGAACTCATGTAGAACTGTCGATATATATCGAATAATTGGCTAGAAATGATCAGCACGACACTTTTTTCCGAGTGTCGTGCTAGACTATAAATTTAAAAGTTATTTAAAAATGGTTAGACACTAGAACTCAGGCTAAAAGTGATAGTAGTTTTTAGAACTCATGTAGAACCGTCGATATATATAGAAAAATTCGCTAGAAATTAACAGGACAACACTTTTTTTCCGAGTGTCGTGCTAGATCGAAAATTAAAAAATTATTTAAAAATAGTTAGTCACTGGAACTCTGGTTAAAAGTGATCGTAGTTGTTAGAACTCATGTAAAACTGTCGATATTTATCGAAAAATGCGCTAGGAAAAATCAGCACGCCACTTTTTCGTCGAGTGTCCTGCTGGGTACAATATACGTCGTTTATGCAAATAACCTAATAGTTGCAATTTTTTATTTTAATTACATAGAGAGATAGAACTCGATTAGAACTAACGAGAACTCTTGCTAAAAGTTGTGATATTTATTGGTTTCTTATGGATTACAGGAGGAAGTGTCGTGCTAGATTCGCGAAGTTAGCACGACAATTTTTCATTTGCTATTTTTTGGTATTAAAAATGCGGAACTATTTTTATTTTCTATCAGGAACTCTAGAACTATGAAAAGTGCTACTAGAACTATCATTGCTTTTTTAAAATTTAGAAAATGTCGTGCCAACTTCACAGAGGTTCATTTTATATGGACATAATTGTAATCAAACTCTTTAACTAAATAATATAGGCTATTTAAGTAAAAGTTTTACTACTGTACATATTTTAAACATTATTTCAGTGTTTTTAATATGATTCATTTTACAGCAATCTGCACACTACACCAGACACGGAATATTAGCCACCGCTATTCAACAAAACAGGTTATGTTTATCAAAACTAAATTAAAAGTGTGTAATTCATGTTTTAAATATGCCAGCACAAAATAACTGAAATACCTATAAAATTCCATTTTTTTTTCCGTCTTTGTGAAGTAGTATTTTTTTGCCGATAAATAGGGTTGATCTGTGAATGTTTACTATTCAAATAATATGTAGTCATTTTAGACAAAATATAAAACAAATATGTATTTTTTAAGATAATACGAAAGTACATGGATATTGATATCTCTTTGGTAAGTGTATATAGGACGAACAGTCTTGAAAATTTATTCTTTAAGGTTTGCTGGGTGCTAAACAAACGCATACAATATTTTGCAAACTTGTTGATATACGGAACCTGTTGAAATTGGAAGATGTAGAAGCTTGATAGTACCCGGTGTCTTAGTTTTGCCAGTAAGATGTGTATATGCAGTTAGTAAAATAAATAATATTCTCTAGAGCGATACAAGTATTCGGTAAATTTGAAAATACAATACACTTTATTAATGATAAGATGTAAGTAACAACTTTAACAAAAGAAGATTGTCAAACACGATAGAGGCAATTCAAAAATGATTAATTGTATTACAAAAAAATTGTAATTTTGCAGTCGATGTTGTAGACAGATGTAACCAAAGAAATTAAAGGAATCTCTATTAAATGCTTGTAAATTATCAATAAAATAATATATTTAGTTTTATTTATTTATCATACAGAAAGTTACAGATACTGATTACCTCACAATAACCTAAATGCCGATAGTTAATTTACAAATATCGATATTCTTCGTGTACAAAATGTAATTCATTATTTTGTTTATGATTCCATGGCCTTCTATCAATTAGTTACTACTGCTGTCTGAATCCCGGCTACTGTCGTTGCCATCGTCGTTTATGTTAATGATCAACGGTGCAACATCCTTTTCATCAGACTTAATTTTGCGATCCTCCATTCTTTAATAACTTCTTCTGCGTTCTGTACAGAATTTGTCCAAACTTGAGGAGCTAAGGTCACTAATACTTCATGCCACATTGTCATACAGCTTTATATAGATCAGCAAAATATAAATTTGGTAACCTTTGTTCATTAAGTTCTCCAGCGATGTTTAAATATAATCGATGTGGTCATCTGAATCGGTGCTATCACTTTCGGTATCAGCATTAAAAGTAATTACAAGAGGTGTAACATCAACTGTATATAAACGTACTTCTCTATTGTACCAGTCTCCAATTAACCTTTCACAATGATCTGTAACATTTGCCCAGACTTCTGGGGCAATGGTTGCCAATGCTTCGTGCTACATTTTCAAACAATTCTCTGCCGATTTGCCATTCCTACCAATGTGATGATTGTAATGAGTTTTGGATATACCCCAGACAAGTTCAATCGGGTTGAAAAAGCAATGGTAGAGAGGCAATCGTACAACTTTATGGCCATACTGTTCCGCCAAGTAATCTGCTTTGTAGACCTTCTGTGGTTTATGCCTGAAAATTAATAGCCATGTTAATTACACAAATTATAAATTGGGTTGTTATACATACATAGTAGCAAGATTAAGAAGATCTTTTTTAAAAGAAGTACAATCATGTGCAATGCCTTGATTTGTCAGCCAGTTTGATATGTCTCCTTTAGTTCAACTGTAATTCGGTTCTTTAACACAAGTTATGTACTGTAATATGTTCATCTGAAACAGATGATTATATCAAAACTAAGCTACCAACACTTTAATAACTTACGATTGTCATACACTCGATAAATTTCATTGCGAATTGCACACTCTGTAATTTCATCAACAACAGTTACAGGTTTCTTGGGAATTCTTTTTTTCGAATCTAATGATTCGCCATTTTGAATAGCTTTGGTCACCATAGTCACAGTCGACGGATTAATTTTGAGAGCAGTTGCAAATCTCTATAAAATCAAATTAAATAATTTTATAACGAATTACATTTCGTAGATTACCTCTCGAACGGCTGTTACACGAATAAAGGGTCCTCTATTTGCTTTCTCTTGTTCAAAAAACTCGTACAAGTTAGCAACAAGCTGCTTCCCCCTAGCACTCAAGTGCATTCCAGGCATTTTCAAAAACAAGCTCGCGAACGTAAAAATTACGCGAATTTGTTCTGAAAATAACAGTTTTTAATATGAAAAAAAGGCGCAGTTTATAAAAAAGAAGCAAAAAATTTGACAGTAACACTTTCCCATAACCTCTAGAACATGAGTTTAGATTATGTACTGCCATTTTTGATAGTTTTAAATGTTAAATTTTTGTAGAGAAACGCTGGCATCGTTGCAATTTTGAGTGTTTAAGATAAGAAAGGAAATATGCTCTATGCTATGTTGGTATGCATGCGAACATTATTAATGACGTAAATCGGAACTTAAATTACAACGATTATAGTAATTTTGATCGTCTTTCAAACTGTATTAGGATTGCCTATACCTAGCTCTTCGAACTTTGACGTAATTTGCATATTTTTGAAACCACGAACCAATAAATGACATGGGCAGTATCTCTTACAGCGTCCTTCACGATCGTAGGTAAACTCTAAAACTTGAAGGTTTTCCCAAATGTTTCCAAACGAGCACGCACCTTATGGTTAATCTACAATTAGACACAGACGTGAACTTTAGAGTGCGGTATATCGGGTTAGTAAATACAGTGAAAATAAGAAATTCGTTTTATCGCTATATAGATCAAAGACTAAATAAATTAAACTAGTGTGCAGGTTTTGTGCTTATTGTTAGTGCACAAAAACTTTTTGCTTTCAATAAGTTTGTAAGTATGAATTTTGTCCTTGGTTAAGACGTTCTCGTTCTTTATTTTCTAAACAATTTAATTTCAAACAACTCAACTTCGTATTGAAATTAATCAAATAAGTATACGAAAACACTAAACAATATCTATTTAAATTGTACTGGTTGCTTTCCCAATCTTACAACTTCTATGAAAAATTCAAATATAGCATCAAAATACGGATTGATTTAATCTTAGGTTCAAGTAACAACAATCACTTGAAACGTCCTAGTTCATTTAATTTCCCGTAGAGAATAAATTCATTATCAGCACAGACGTTTTGTGTACATTGAATATGGTTATTTTATTCGAATTATTTACACTGGGGAGTGTTGAAAAGAACGACAATAAATGGTAATAAAACTGTGGTTTGCGTGTTGATTTAATTTTCCAATTTACCTTCTACATAAATATAGGTTAAATAGCATGCTAGTATTTGAATGAAAACTCATTTCAGCCCCGTCATGCAACAAGTACCTAATCAGCAAATACAAACGTTTTATTTCAACGGTATCTTAAATCAAGCGTATGCCTACTTTGATAGGAATTGTGTTGGTTGGAAAATGGGTTTCCTTGTGTTTAAACTCATTTTCAATTTTGTAATACTGAGGTATACCCTGGAGATGTTCGTTAATGCGTCAGCCTTTAGTGTGATATTTTGAGGCTCTATCACAGTATAATAAACATTACAGTAACGACATGGAATAGGATTCAAGCACCACCACCTAAATAATTCAGTCCCTGCTATAGGGTCCTGTAGAAATTTTAAGTGACAGGTGAAATTGTTGACCATCAGGAGAAGATAGTTATCTTAGGTAGACATCAGAAAAAGTGCAGCGCAATTTTTAGCAGCCCTTTTCAATATGAAGGATGCGAATTTGATATTAGTTATTTTAATTACGATTTTATTCATTAATAATCAACTTTATGTAAAATTTATGTAGATAAAATATAATTCTACTTTAAATTTCTTTTCAAATGAAGCATTGTACATACCTGCAGCGATGCTCAATAATATATTAAAGCAAACTGCGAAGACAAGGTTTAAAGATTTAATATTTTTATACAAGACCTTAAAACAATTAACAATAAGTTTACACTTATAAACAGAATACATCTCAAACCTATTCATAAAATATATACTTATATAAATACATACCATTTCGAATGGACCTGTACCTCGCCGAAGTTCTAGAACAGGTGAAATGACTTGCGTGTTCTAATGAGCTAAAGAGCCAAACTACAGGCATAATTAAAGTAGTAGGGTCGTTAGTGAAGAACCAGACTAATACAGGTCCCCGAAAGAGGGCAGCGGCTCTTTCGGTACCTAGATTGACAGAGACCATAAGGGTCGGTATGGCAGTCTAAGATACACTACCGCGATGTGGAAGGCAACAGGAAACCACCACATTACCACTCAAGTACACAGCATACCTAAATTATAATAAAATTATAGCATTCTCTGAGGTAAAAGAGTCCGGAGTTAAAATAGTCGACATTCGGATCTCCGGGAGGGGACTACTTCGGAGGATGCGATCGGAAAGTTCAGAATAAGAGTCGGGAACATTTTGTGAGTCTGAGCGTGGAATGTTAGAAGAATGAAGCAAGTGGGTAAGCTAAAGAAGCTAAAACTCGAAATGAATAGGTTAGCACTAGACATTGTAGGGATCAGCGAAGTTCGGTGGTCAGAGGCGGGAGATTTTTGGAGTGGAGACTTCAGGATAATTCATACAGGAGTAGAGGAAGGAAATTTGGGTGCAGGGATAGATATGCGGAAACAGATAGAATGCTGTGTAGAAAATTACTTACAAAAGAACGAAAGAGTACTCTTGGTTAGATTAGAATATAAACCGGTAAACACAGTAATAATACAAGTATACATGCTCACCTTTAGCGACAGTGACGAAGAGGTAGAGGCGATCTACAAAGATATCGAAGACATATTAAGATACATAAAAGGACATGAAAATTTAATAATTACGGGGGATTTTAATGCCTTGGTAGGTGAGGGTAGGGAAGGAGCAGTTGTAGGTTTATTTGGTTTAGGCACGAGAAACGACAGGGGAAATGTGCTGCTAGAATTTTGCGACAAGAACAATTTAATCATCACAAACACATTATTTCATCATCATGCTAGAAGACGATATACGTGGAAAATGCCAGGAGATATAGGAAGATATCAAATAGATTACGTTCTTGTTAGACAACGGTTTAGCTGTCAAGTAAAAGACTGTAGAAGCTACCCACAAGCAAACACTGACCACAACATCGTAATTATGAAGGCCGCACTTAAATTTAAAAATTTGAAAAAAAAATGGAAAAAAGGCACTCTGACTTAGAGACACTAAAAGATAAAGATATTCAAGAAAGATTCGAAAAAAGTAAAATAAATTGCTGAAAGATATCGAGAAAATATCTGATACGAAGGAAGTAGAAACAGAATGGAATACCATTAAATCCAGCCTAGACACGGCGGTCAAAGATATTCTGGGGTATTCACAGAAAGAAAATAAGAAACCATGGATAACAAAGGACATCCTGAATGTAATAGAAGAAAGACGAAGCTACAAAAGTAAATCAGAGAAACAGGAAAACAAAGATACAAAGCCATAAAATGGGAAATTATTCACTAATGCAGGAAAGCTAAAGAACAATGGATTGATGAAAAGTGCTAAGAGGTACACACTATGATGGAAGTAGAAAAAACAGATGAAGCATACAAACTAATTAGAATGAATTTTAGGGATATAAAACCGTATAGCAAAAATATAAGAGACGCGGGAGGAAACGCCATTATAGAAAATGTAGAGAAAGTAGTTAGAGGGCAGGAATATATAGAGAATTTATATGCGGGAGAAGAACTAACAGCATTAGAACAGGAATCAGACATTGAAAATGATGACTTGGGATATCCTATACTGCGAAATGAGTTTGAATTAGCATTAAAGGGTCTGAAAAATGTTAAGGCGCGTGGTACAGATAAGTTGCAAGCTGAAACTCTAAAATCCGCTAGACGAGCAGTAACAGAACGTCTCTTCCAACTTGTAAGCTATATGTACCAGACAGGCGAGATATCCAAAGATTTCAAACGTAACATCATAGTAACTATGTCGAAAAAGAGAAGCGCGGGTAGATGTGAACGACTTCGAACAATAAGTTTGACAGCACACGTTTCAAAAATATTAACCGGAATTGTACAAAGACGAATGAAAACACGAGCTGAAGAAATACTAGGAGAACACCAATTTGGGTTTAGGCGAAAGAGGGGAACACGGGAGGCTATTTTAACTCTGAGAGTGATAATGGAGAAAACAATAGAAAAAGGGGAAAGCGTGTATATAGGGTTTGCAGATTTGGAAAAAGCATTCGACAATGTAAAATGGAAAAAATGTTCGAAATACTCAAAAAGATTGGAATGAGTTTTAGGGATAGACGGATAGTATATTGCTTATACAAAAAGCAAACAGCGGTAATAGAATTAGAGCAAGAAAGTAGAGAAGTAAATATTAGGAAAGGGGTGAGACAGAGATGTGCCCTATCCACATTAATGTTTAACTTGTACATAGAAGAGGCAATGAATACTGTCAAATGCAGGAAGATATTTGGAATTACTATGCAAGAACAAAAGATTGATATGCTTAAATTTGCAGATGATATAACGCTATTAGCATCTAGCAAAGAAGAGTTAGAAGCTGCTCTTAATGAAATGGAAACAGTTCTAACGGAGAGATATGGTATGAAAATTAACAACAATAAAACTAAAGTTCTAGTATGCAAAAGAGGGGAAAATAAATCAAAGACAATAATACAAATATGTAACACGAACTTACAAGAGGTTAAGGATTTCTGCTACCTAGAAAGCCAAATAACGCAAAATGGGAAAAGCACAGAAGATATACAACAAAGATTAGCACAAGGTCGTGCTACATTTAACAAGAAAAAGCAACTACAGTGTTCAGAGACAACAAACATAGAAACAAAGAAAAGATTGCTTAAAGCATATGTGTGGAGCACAGCACTGTATGACTGTGACGCCTGTAGGAGAAGCAGACAAGAAAAAGGTAGAAACCTTTAAAATGTGGCGCTACAGACGTACGATGAAGACTTCATGGGCAGACAAAGTTAAGAATGAAGAGGTACTAGAAATAGTAGGGGAAGAAACAAATATGTGGAAAACAATAAAAAATAGGAGGGATAGGATGATAGGCCACATACTAATACATGAGGGAATAATACGGAATATATTAGAAGCAGAGATAGGAAAAAGAAGAAGTAGAGGTAGACCTAGGTTAGACCACTGCACAAAGATTATGAAAGATGTAGGCTGTGAGAATTTCAGGGAAATGTGTAGGCTAGCTCAGATAGATATCAATGGAGGTACGCTTTCAACCAGTGGCAAGATGGAAAAACTAGTGACAAAACTAATAACTGTACTTAAACATGGTGATTATTATAAACAATTACAGATATTGGTTTTGCAATACTCTCAACTAATGTTAACTGTGCGAAAGGATTTACTGGAAAACTATTAATACGGCAAATGGCTAAGTGTTGGGGAATCCTTGGCAACCACAGGCTGCTTAACCCCCTTCACACACCACTGAATCTTGGTGAAATAGAGCATATAATTAGAAAACAATAGAAGGGAATCGAGCTGTATATATGCTGTTGTCGGAATTGCAGGGAACTGTGTAGGCTACCTCAGAACACAAATAAGCTGAGGTACACGTCCAACCAGTTTCAAGACATAAAACCAAATGACAAAAAATAAGTACTCTTAAATCTGATGATTATTATAAACAACTACAGGTGTTGGTTGTGAAACATTTTCATCTAATGTTGATTGTGCGAAAGGATAAATTTGGAAAACTATTAATTCGGCAAAGGTTTAAGTGCTGTTTACGCCCCTTCAAATACCACTGAATATCGGGGGAATAGGGTATATAACTGTTGTTTACGATTGCAATAAGAATCAAAATTTCCTATTAATTTAACCATTTTCCTTTCTTTATAAAATACTTTTGCACGTGCGCAAGTGTAGTGTAGTATAACATTAGTGTGCGTGTAAGTGTGTGGAAGAACAGAATCCCGTGCCGATCACCTAAACTACTGCATACTGCCAAGTCCGAGCTGCTTAACACACTGTCTTCATTATAGTTACCCACATTAATGTGCCGGCGAGTACCACAGATTTTATAAGTTCCTTTCATTTCTGTTTTACCTATTTTACCTGCAATTATCAAGTGTACCAACCCTTACAGTCCGCTCTTAATACGTGACAAAGTTCTGGTCGCAATCGATGCCGAATTATTAAAAGACATTTTGTTTAATTGTGGACGTATTAAAATATTTACATTAAATATTCAAATTAAAATTTATTGATAATCTGTGCATGTTTTCAAGTAATACACAAATTATTAGAAACTTACATTTAAGTACAGAAACAGATGTGTGGGCATTAACGCTATTTATCTACACAGCTGTTTTATCACTTCTAGAGAAACCTGAGTTTATCTTAATAAACACAGTGTATTCCAATTTCTATTTGGTGACTAATTCTTGTTTATTTTGATTACAATGTCAGAAAGAGCATTAAAAGTCTTGTTAGCTAATAGAAAAAAATTATACGTCCGTGCACAAATTCTTTTTGATCTGTCAAAAAACGTTTTAAATGATCCAAGTAAAATGGATAATTTCGAATCTAGATATTCCAAACTAGAATATACTTACCGTGAATTTAAAAAAACTCAAAATGCAATTATGGATTTAACCTTGCGTATTTCACCTGATCAAGAAGTTGATATGAAACCTCTATTGTCTTTTGAAGATCTGTATTTTCAAATCAAAGCGGTAGCGAAAAGAATTTTTCCTACTGTAATATCAACTCCGGGACTGTCTCATATATCCAGTAGCAGTTTACCAAAAATTAACCTACCCCGGTTTGACGGTTCGTTACAAAACTAGAAAGTTTTTATGATAGTTATCGATCTTTGATTCATAATAATCAAGGCCTAACTAAAATGGAAAAGTTTCATCACTTAATTAATGCTCTTTCAGAACCGGCATTGAGTATTGCCAAAAGTTTGCCATTGACAGAAGTAAACTATGATATTGTTTTTGACATCTTGCTTGCAAAATATGAAAATAAAAGAATATTAGTCGGTGATTTGCTAGATAGTATGCTTGCCTCTAAGCAATTTCATTTGGAAAATCCAAACAATTTTACGCAGTTTATCTAAACATTTTATGAAGCAGTAGTGTCATTAAGGGCCTTGCATATACCCAATCTTGATGATTTTATTCTGTTTCACTTGGCATTCAAAATTCTGCTTAATGACACTAGAAAACAATTTGAAGCGTCTAACATATGCGTGGAAATTCCTACATTTGACCAATTAGTTGAGTTTGTACAAAATCAAATTCAGATTTTTGAGTGGTCAAAATTTCCAAATACTACTCAAAATGTTAAACCTTCACAAACGATAAAAGGTAACACAATTTTAACGCCAAATTCTAATTTGCAGCGGTCGTTTGTTACTACTTCTTATTCGAAACCGTGCCCTTGCTGCAAAAATACGCATACAATTTACAGGTGCCCGAAGTTTTTGTCTTTGTCTCTTACCAACAATAAAGCCAAAGTTCAGGCTCATAACCTGTGTTTCAATTGCTTGAGAGAGGACCACAGTGTCTATAATTGCAAATCGAAAACCAGTTGTTTTTATTGTGGTCGTAAGCATAATTCATTGCTTCATCCTACATTCGATTCGAATAGCGCAAATAATGGCAATTCTGAACCCAGTATTATGACCCATGCGTCGTTCGCTTCTAATAGTGAAAATATTGCTAGTTTAGAACCTAATACTCCGGCCCATGCGTCGTTTGCTTCCGATAGCAAAATTATTGTTAATTCCAAATCTACTGTTTTGACCCATGCGTCATCTTGTGCTTCGGTACCTCTACAAAATCAAATTGTTCCTTTAGGAACAGCTATTGTTCACATAAAAGATTCATCCAACGTCTTTTAACCAGTCAGAGCGTTGATTGACTCGGGTGCTCAAACTTCATTTTTAACCGCGTCTTGCGCTCAAAAACTTGGTCTACATATTCAAAATTGCAACTTTACTGTTGCAAGCTTGGACCAAAAACCCATATTAAATGTCAAAGGTACATCTGATTGTTTAATTAAACCTTACAGTAGCGAGGAACCTCAGTTTAATTTAAAAACCGTATTAGTGCCAAGTATTACTGCCGAAATGCTCTCGGTAAAAATACCTACTAATATTGTAAATCAGTTCAAGTATTTACATTTGGCGGATCCAAAATTTTATTTGCAGTCTAGAATTGAATTGTTACTCGGCGCTGACGTATATCCAGACCTGTTTAACGGCGAGAGGTTGCGTCCCAGTGCTGATTCTCCATGAGCACTTAATAGTGTTTTTGGTTGAGTTATTACAGGTAAAACTAATCTACGCTATAGTGACCCTTCTACAAATATTCAAACTGTATTATTTACATCACTAGCAGATTCGTTAGAAAAGTCTTTACAAAAATTTTGGTAATCTGAAAATATTCCTGATCGTAAAATTATAAATCCAGATGAAAAGAAATGCAAACAAGTGTTTAAAAATTTTTATACTCGTACGAAAGAAGGTGCATGTGTGGTACCCATGCCTTTCAAAACAAACAATTATCAATTTGGAAATACTTACGATCTAGCACTCAACCGTTTATATAATTTAGAACGTCGCCTTGCTCGACAACCGCAACTTAAGAAAGATTATATAAATTTTCTTCGCGAATATAAAAGTTTAGGTCATATGGAATTTTCTAAAAATAGTGAGGACGCACGATACTTCATTCCACATCGCTGTGTCGTAAAGCAGTCAAGCAGCACCACTAAATTAAGGGTGGTGTTCGATGCTTTTGCACATTTACCTGACTGCATCCGTTTGTGTTTAGCGCAGATATTAGTAAAATGTACAGGATGATCCGTTTAAGACAGGAGGATCAACGTTTTCAGTTTATCTTGTGGCGCGAAAACCCCACACAAGCAATTAAGGCTTACCGTCGAAAATCGTAACCTACGGTGTCTCGTCAGCCCCATATTTGGTGCTGAGAACTTTGGAGCAACTCGCTCAAGATGGGGAGAAAAAATTTCCATTAGCCGCACAAGTATTACGTAGAGACACCTACGTCGACGATATTTTAACCGGAGCTTCATCAATCGATACTCTTTTAGAAATAAAAGAACAATTGTCAAACCTGCTAGCTTCAGGTTGTTTTAGTTTGCAAAAATGGACTTCTAATTGTCTTCAACTGTTGAAAACAGTTTCACTGGAACACAGAGAAACTTAAGTTTTAATTGAAGAAAGCGAAACACTTTATAGCCTCGTAGGCTTTCAATGGGATGCAAAATCTGATTCCTTTTGTTATAAGGTGCTTTCGTTGTCTCCAGTTTTTTCTAAACGAGCAATATTATCGAATATTGCTAAAATATTTGAACCTTTAGGATGGCTTACTCCAACTATTTTCAAGGCAAAATATTTTATGCAAAAATTATGGTTAGCCCAATTAGGATGGGATGATCCCATTCTTGGCAACTTAAAGGTAGAATGGTCAGAATTTCTACGAGAATACGACTTCCTAAAAAATATAAAAATCGACAAATATTTTTCTATACAATCGGTAGCACATAATGTTGTAGTAGGGTTTTCTGATGCGTCGGAATGCAGCTATTGCGCAGCTGTATATTTGGTCATTTTTAATGAAAAGGATATAGTTGTTAAACTAATTTGCTTATAGGCAAAAGTCGTGTAGCACCCTTTAAATCTATGACGACACCTCGCTTAGAACTCACTGGAGCATTGTTGCTATCTCGATTATTTAAATATGTAATTAATTCATTGAATGGCGTACTATCACTTCAACCTAGCCTTGCCTTTACGGAGAGTACAACTGTTTTAACATAGATCCGAACAGCACCTCATTTACTTAAACCCTTTGTAGCAAACATAGTAATTGAAATTAATGAGAATTTGCCTCCTATAAAATGGCACCACGTCGACTCAAAAAAGAATCCCGCGGATTGTGGCTCCCGTGGCATCTCAGCTTCACAATTATTAGATCATCCCTTGTGGTGGGGTGGGCCTTTCTGGCTTATGTACCCTGTTCCTCAGTGGCGGAGTTCAACCGTTTATACATTGAATGCGTCAGAAATAAATACGGAATTAAAATCCTACGCGCTGAATAAAGATTGTTATATTGCAGAAATTAAACCACCTGATTGTAACATTATTCAACG
Organism: Platerodrilus igneus; assembly: GCA_036346225.1. Taxonomy (NCBI): domain Eukaryota; kingdom Metazoa; phylum Arthropoda; class Insecta; order Coleoptera; family Lycidae; genus Platerodrilus; species Platerodrilus igneus. Next base: position 848,276 of record JARFIW010001719.1, on the reverse strand, counting down.
CTTCTCTAACTTTTTACGTTTGCAGCGGGTTTTTGCCTGGTGTTTTCGTTTTATATTAAATTGCCGTGTCAATCGTGCGAATCGTAATTTCGGTTCCGTAACTTCTGAAGAAATACGTATTGCTACGTTTAAAATAGTAAAGCTAACTCAACAAGAACATTTTAGCAATGAAATCGTTTTGTTATTAAAACGAGAACCTCCGTCTCCTTCTCTTCGAAAACTAAGAGTTTGGATAGATCCCCTAGGTCTCCTCAGGGTGGGGGGTAGATTACAACATACCAGTATGACCCAGGATGCTAAGCATCCTTTGTTATTACAAAAAAATTGTTATCTATCTAAACTTATCGATTATTATCACATTTTTATTTACACGTAGGCCCTCGCAGCTTACAAGCTATTATTTGCCAGAAATTCTGGATTCTAGGCATTAGAAATGCCATCAGGTCTAATTTATCAAAATGCACGGTCTGCATTAGATTGAGAGCTAAGTCTGTAAACCCGTATATGGCAAATTTACCGCCTCCACGTGTAACTCCATCACGACCTCTTTTAAATGTAGGGGTTGATTTTGGAGGACCTTTTATTATAAAAGAAAGCAAACGGCGTAATGCAAAATTACAAAAAGGCGTATCTTGCATTATTCATTGGCATGGCCACCAAAGTCGTGCATTTAGAGGTAGTATCTGATCTTACTGCAGATGCCGTTTTAGCTGCTCTTGATAGATTTGTATTTCGAAGAGGTCTATGCAGCTACATATACAGCGACTGCGGTACAAACTTTAAGGGTGCGCAAAGACATTTATCTGAAGTTTTGCTTACTTAGCAAAACAGAGATCCAAGAAGAGATCACTAATGGGTTAAGTAAAAACCAAATCGTTTGGCATTTTAACCCATCTTCCGGTCCACACTTTGGAAGGCTTTGGCAGGCTAGGATTTGTAGCGCAAAATATTACTTAAAACGGGTAACTAAAGACCAACCTTTAACTTTTGAGGAATTGACTACTCTCTTTTCTAAAATAGAGGCAATAATGAATTCTCGCCCTTTGTGCAATTTATCTCCTAACCCTAATGAGTATGCAGCTTTGACGCCAGGACATTTTTTAATTGGTTCATCGTTAGTTCCGTTCCTGCATTTAATGACGTCTGCGATGTTTCCAATAATCGTCTTAATCGATGGCAGCTACTGCAAAAAATGCAGTCTCATTTTTGGCATCGTTGGAGTTTAGAGTACCTTCATACCCTTCAACAACGTGCAAAATGGGATATTCATACAGCCAATTTAAAAATTGGTGATTTGGTTGTAATTATCGATCTAAATAAACCGCCACTAAATTGGAAATTGGGCAGAATCAAAGAAATTATCCCAGGTTCAGACAACATCGTCCGTGTTGTTTCTGTCCAAACTGCAACCGGTGTATTCACCCGACCTGTAGTTAAGTTATGTCCACTACTCTTAAAGTAAGTGCAAGTATCATGTGTTAACATTATTATTATTTGATTAAGTTTCTAAGTTTCTTTAAGGTGTGAATTTTCTAATTTTTTTAATTTGTGAAACATGCGATATATGCACAGTATTAATTATAACTAATAGAAAACTTTTCTTTATTTTATTATAAATTCTTTGATTTCGGTGGGGGGAATGTTTACGATTGCAATAAGAATCAAAATTTCCTATTCACTTAACCATTTTCCCTTCCTTATAAAATTTGGGTCAAATACCTTTGCGCGTGTGCAAGTATAGTGTAGTATAACATTATCATTGTCTATTGAAACGTGTTCGTGTAAGTGTGTGGAAGAACAGGATGCCGTGCCGATCACTTAAACTACTGCATACTGCCAAGCCCGAGCTGCTTAACACACTGTCTTCAGTATAGTTACCCACAATAATGTGCCGGTGAGTACCACAGTTTTTATTAGTTCCTTTCATTTCTATTCTACCTATTTTATCCGCTATTACCAAGTGTACCAACCCTTACAGTTCGCTCTTAATATGTAACAACTGTAAAACAATAGAAGGGGACCGAACTGCATCATACAAGAAAAAACAGTAGCTATGTTCAAAGACAACGAACATAGATACAAGAAGAAAACTGTTCAAAGCATAGTGTGGAGCACATCACAGTACATCTATGAAATAGGGGCAGTAGGAAAAGCAGACAGAAAGAGATAGAAACCTTCTAGAATGTTGCGTTTCGGATGTATGAGGATGGTAGCATGGACAGACAAAGTTAATAACAAATAGGTTATAGAAATAGTAGAGGAATTAAGATATCTGTAGAAAACGAAAAAACATGAGAAATAGAAGGACAGGATACGTTCTAAGGCATTTCTGGGGAATAGTACGGGAAATATTACAAGCAGAGATACGAAAAGATAGGTAGAGGTAGACAGAGATCAGACTTTTGCACACAGATAGTGATAGATGCAGACTGTGCAAATTTCAGGGAAATGTGTAGGTTGGTTCAGACTAGGAAACAATGAGGGTACGCATCCAAGCAGTTCTAGGACTGAAGACCTAAGGATGATGATGATGATGCGCGCTGTTAAAAGACAACGCAGAAATCAGGTTTAGTCTGGTAGAGTAGGAAAGAAAGACGTTCGGGGAGTTTGAGAAACACATTTTGAACTATTACAGGGAAGATGAAGAGAAAGATGAAGTCAGGAATAACTTATTAATAAGAAAATTCTATAGGGACTATGGACAAACGAGTGGACAGTACCCTATAAAGAAATTTACTGTCACAAGACAACTTGTCTCTCCGCTAGTTGAGGTATCTAGCTAACCATTTTAAACAAGATGTGAGACAATACATGACACTGCTGGACATGACTGATATGAATATTTTCTTTGATTACCTCAACAGACACGACAGTTTGGGATAAGTACAGCGAACAAAAAACAGAAAACCACAAGAATGATGTCGTGAATTAAAATAATAAACATCTGCTGAAATCTTACCGTCATTATAAGTAACGACAGGCGGATGGCGAAAATAAACCATCCATAACTTTAAATGGGAATTCCGTAATATTAGTTTTCATGAATAATAGATAAATTATAATTAAAATTACGTACCTTACACTACTCGACATCAGACAAAATTTTAGATAAAAGCATGTCAATGCCATTACATTCCAAAAACAAGAAGAAGTGATCTCGCATTTTGAAAAAAGTCATTAAAGAAATAACGATAGGGATAGCCAATCAGTTTGACACAAAATTCAGTGACAAGAATTTGGTTACAATAAAATAGAGCGAATCAAAAGAGAATATTCTCGTGTAAATAAAACGAGTGTTTAAAGTACAATAAAGTGTAAAACATTTAAAAATATATATATACTACATATCCTTAATTAAATATTATAACCAAAAGAAAAATTATAACTTGTATATAAATTAGTAATATAAATTATATTCCTGTAAACACGTTCTTTTTTAATTTTATATACAATCAATGCCAAACGTTTATCAACATACCTTTTCTTTTCTTTTTTAATTACTCGTAAACGTTTAAATTTTATTTATTTCGTTACAAAATTATATTTACGTTATATTTACGTTAGTAGAGAGTAATTGACAATCCTGGGATCTCATTTCCTCCAGCATCCTCATTTCCTCACACATCTGGACCAAATAGTCTTACTCTTATTTTAAAGGGATTTCCTCCTTGTGGGAGGGATTTCCTCCTTACTTCTTCCTTGCTCCCCTCCTTGCTTGGACACCACCACATCAACCATTTTAATTACGTCACACCCGGTTTTTATAAATTTTTTAGCTATGTGATAGATCAAATTAGTCTAGAATTTTACGCAGAATCCGAATTTGCAAACAGATTTAAAATCCGACCACCCATTACTGTTTTACACACATACCCTCTGCGAGATAAATCTTTCTCCATATTTCCACTCACGAGATAATGTACCTTTCTAGGAGTTTCTCAGATTGCATCATCCCCCAGGGAACTACCCTCATTTTAAGAATTTTTACCAACTGGTTTTCTAATCACCCTTAGATACTTTTTAGGGGGTTCGAGATACAGATTCATCTTCCTGTTTTACGCAAAATTTGAATCTGCAAACAGATTTAAAATCGCGGCAATCCCTTACCGTTTTACACACATACCCTCAAGCGAGCGTATAAAAGATTATTTTTGTTTCTTTCGAGATAAATCTATCTTGTTTGGTATCAATTAATATTAGATTTTTCTCAACTATTTCAATTTCTAGGAATTTTTTAGATAGCATCATCCCCCAGGGAGCTACCCTAATTTTAAGATTTTTTTTACCAAGGTCGATTTCTAATCACCTCTCCTTTTTAACATCTAGAATCCTTTTACCAAATACATAGATGTATTAAGCTGCGCTTATTTCTGCCACCCATCATTTATAACTTTTAATCCTAAGGATTTTAAGAATCGTATTTCTTCTGCTGTAAGTCTAGGGAGTGTGGGCTTGCATGTTGGTTGTAAAAGATGTGAAGGGTCTGGAACTGTAGAGATTATCGGCTACTCTCGAAATCTGCATAAATAATAAAAGGAACCGGCATCTGTTTGTGGACATTGACAAATTCCAAAAATTATTAGGTCATCGCCGCTGCGCTGACCTAACATATTTGGTTCTAGAATATGAGCAACCTACGAAAGTACGGAATACTCGGTATTAATGTTAATTGGTTTAGTGACCGCGCTTGTGCACTCTTCGAGTGTCTTAGGTAATCTTCGGTTGTTTCCAAAATGTATATAAACCATAGCGCCACATGTAAATTATGATTCATAACTCCTTGGAAGCTGCTCGAAGAAAAATGCCCTTCAAAAATATTTTTAATTAATTGCAACTCTTGTGGTGCTTCCTATACCTAGAAAAATGCTCTCAAAGGGCACCAGAACAAATGTCGTGGTGTAACATCGTCCACGGTTAGGCTTATACATCCATCAGCAGCAAAGTACTCAAACTGTGGGTCTTGCGGAATCGCTTTTACGAAAATGGACGACTTACTGCGACACAAGGAAAAGCAGCACGGTATGTCATTAAGCCGTAAACGTCCAGCTCCGCCAGTTGTTGAAGGGTCTTGTCCGAAACAACCATACATTCTGTGTAAAGTGTGCGATTTGAAAGTGGAAAAGACGACGTATGCCGCACACTTTAGGAGCAACAGACATAAAAATGCAACAGTTACCGCTACTGGCGAAGATGGTGTAGAAATGGTTAGCACAGCGTTTAACAACCGTATGGCTAGCTATCGCATAAAGAACGCCAGTGTTGACGATGGAGTGTCCAAGTTTCTTTGGAAGCTGAAAAAGCGGTTTATTCGATTAATTATTGGAAAAAGAACACAACATACAGCAATAAAAGTTAATTGCGAACTCTACGGCATCTACACAAAAATGGGAGAAGGGACTGCCGATGTGAAATCCTTTTACACGAAAAATATGGTTTTAATATCTTCTAGTAATCTGGAAAATATGTACAAGGTCTTAAGTGAAACCATGAAAACAAAATCAGAGGAATTTGAAACACGTGGGTCCGGTTGGTCTTTGGAAAAGGTGCTCTATTTAGAAATAAATATTAATAAGTATAAACCGATGTGAGGAGTTCTGGGTTAAGAATAAAAATTGTGTATATGTATTTAGAAATGTGGTTTACAAAATTTAAACTGTATTAGTAAAAATTGTCTGTAATAAATAGTTTTAGGAATAGTTTTGGATTTTCTTTTAGGTAATGGGAAGGTTTGTGTCATCCTGTTTCCATAATGCGATTACATTGGCGTAAACTACAATGCCAAACCATTTTAATAATATTTTGGAATTTGTCAATGTCCACAAACAGATGCCGGTTCCTTTTATTATTTATGCGTATTTCGAGAGCATTCTACAGCCGATAAGCTTTACAGTTCCAGACCCCTCCACATCGTTTACAACCAACATCCAAGCCCACACTCCCTAGACTTACAGCAGAAGAAATACGATACTTAAAATCCTTAGGATTAAAAGTTATAAATGATGGGTGGCAGGAATAAGCGCAGCTGAATACCCCTATGTGTTTGGTTAAAGGATTCTAGATGTTAAAAAGGAAAGGTGATTAGAAATAGACCTTGCTAAAAAAAATTTAAAAATTGGAATAGCTCCCTGGGGGATGATGCTATCTAAAAAAAATTCATAGAAATTCGGATAGCCGAGAAAAATCTAATATTAATTGATACCAAACGAGATAGATTTATCTCAAAAAATAATCTTTTATATGCTCGCTAGAGGGTATGTGTGGAAAACGGTAAGAAGTTGCCCCGATTTTAAATCTGTTTGCAGATTAGGATTTTGCGTAAAACAGCAAGATGAATCCGTATCTCGAACCCCCAAAGAATATATAGGGGTGATTAAAAACCAGTTGGTAAAAAATTTTTAAAATGTGGTTAGCTACCTGGGAGATGATGCAATCTGAAAAATTCCTAGAAATTCGGATAGCTGAAAAAAATCTGATGTTAATTGATACCAAACAAGGTACATTATCTCGTGAGTGGAAATGTGGAGAAAGATTTATCCGCAGAGGTATGTGTGTAAAACGGTAAAGGGTGGTCGGATTTTAAATCTGTTTGCAGATTCGGATTTTGCGTAAAATTCTAGACTAGTTTGATGTATTGCATAGCGAGTGTGACGTAATCAAAATGATTGATGTAGGGGTGTCCGAGCAAGGAGGGGATCAAGGAGGAAACCAGGAGAAAATCCCTCCCACAAGAACGAAATCTCTTTAAAATAATACTAAGCAGATCCTTCTTATTGGATTGTACATGTAAAACCTAGCCGAAAAAAACTATTTGGCCAGATGTGTGAGGAAATGAGGATGCTGGAGGAGATGAGGTTCCAGGATTGTCAATTATCCTCTACTTACGTTCGTAATTCAATTTCTCTAACATTGATCTTTTTAAACAATTTAATCAATTTAACCATTACAAACACATTATTTCAACATCATGTTAGAAGACTATATGCGTGCAAGATGTCAGATGATATAGAAAGACATCAAATAGATTACATTCTTGTTAGACAACGGTTTAGGAATCAAGTAAAAGACTGTAAAAGCCATCCAGAAGCGGATATAGACACTGACCACAAAGTTGTAATTATGAAGACCGCTCATAAACTTAAAGATTTGAAAATAAAGAATGGAAAAGGGCACTTTGACTTTGCTAAACTAAAAGGTAAAAATATCCATGAAAATTTGAAAAAAAATCCAACGAATTACTGAAAGACATCGGGAAAATTTTCGATACTAAGGAAGTAGAAACAGAATGGAATAACATTAAATCCAGGTTAGACATGGCGGCCAGAGGTATTCTGGGATACAAACAAAAAGAAAATAACAAACCATGGATAATAGAGGATATCCTGAATTTAATGGAGGAAAGATAAAAATAGAAAAACAGACCAGACAAATCAAGAAAACAGAGACACAAAGCCATAAAATGGGAAATTATCCGCATATACAGGAAAGCTAAAGAACAATGGATTAATGAAATTTGCAAATATGTGCAAACTAAGATTGAAATAGGAAAAACAGACGAAGCATACAAACTAATTAGGATGAATTTTAGGGACATAAAACCGTATAGCAAAAATGTAAGGGGCGCGGAAGGAGACATCATTATCAAAAATTTAATAAAGTGGTTAGATGACAAACATAAATAAAGAATTTATAGGGAGCAGAAAAACTAACAGCACTAGGACAGAAATCAGACATTGAAAAGGATGACTTGGGATATCCTATAGTTAGAGATGAGTTTGAATTAGCACTAACGGGGCTAAAGACAGCATGAGGGAATAGTGTGGTATATTTTTGAAGCAGAGATAGGAAAAAAAGAGGTAGAGGTAGACCTAGGTTAGACTATTGCACACAGATAGTCAAAAATGTATCCTGTGAAAATTTCAGGGAAATGTGTAGGTTAGCTCAGAATAGTAATCAATGGAGGTACACGCCCAACCAGTTCCAACACTGCACGGCTATGAAATGGGGACAGTAGAAGAAGCTTTTTGGAATCTGGCGCTTCATATATATGATGATGATAGCATGGACACACAAGGTCAATAACAAATAGGTTCTAGAAATAGTGGAGGAAGAAAGGTGTCTGTGGAAAACAAAAAAAATATATATAAGAGAAATAGGAGACCAGAACACGTTCTAAGGCATTTGGGAAATAGTGCGAGATCTACTACCGGCACAGATAGGAAAAAAGGGAGGTAGAAGTAAACCTAGATCAGACTATTGCACGCAGGTTAGTGAATGGTATGGGCTGTGGGAATTTCAGGGAAATGTGTAGGGTAGCTCATAATAGGAAACAATGAAGGTACGCGTCTAACTAGTTCCAGGACTGAAGACCTAATGTTAATGATAAATATCTGTAAACTTCTTCATATTGTAAATATAATTTTACAGGTAAATTTAGCTTAATCAGAATATACTGAATTCAGTCAAACAAAGGAAAACTTTGCTTTTAAAGATGAAAGATACAAAGTATGCTTTAGAAGCTCGAACACCAGTAGGGAAAAACTGGCATGTTATAATTGTATACTCAGTAGAAGATTATTTTCACGAAGATACCTCAAATAAACATTAAACTTGCAATGTTTGGTTTCCAGAAGGATTTCCTTTGTAAGCAAACCCTTTATTGGTAGAACTAACCTAGTAATAATAAATAAACGGGTAACAGTATCCAATCTTGTTTGCTTGAACGAATTCTAGAATCCGATAGTAAACACGTTAATTAGTAAATTTTCCGACATTTGGGAGCTCATCAACTTGGCACACGAGAATATCAAACAATATCTAATGAAACATTACCTTTACCCTTATCAAGTATTTCATCGCTTAATTATACGAGCTCGTTTAAATATTTCTACATAATTCCGAAATTCACGATGGTATAATCTTAGGAATAGTTAATGACGACGTTTATAGAAGTAATTAGCATTAAAGCTTTTGCTCCCTTAATTTCCTGTGATGAACGAATATATTCATTATAAATAGGGAGGTAACGACGACGTTGAATTTGTGAGGGCTTATTTTATTTGAAAAATTTATAATTACGTGCACGAAAAGGATAGGATGGGAGTAAATCTCGGGTTTTGATTGTGTTTGCGTGGGCTTAGTTAGGTTTGCTTTTAGCTTTGTAATAGACGTTTTTATTTAATTTTATGAAAGGTGTTTTTTTTTGTTTTCAGGCTTTGATGCAATTTTTTAATAATGATAATACATAATTAATCTAAAGACATGTGTATATATTGACGTGGTAAGGAATCACGAGAGGTCATTAAAACCCAAATTCTACAAATAAATCCCACCAAAATATAAAACAATCCGGAAAAAAAAACAGAATTCCCGGTTGTTTTGTATAACACAAGCGTGCTTTTATTCATTGATGTACAAGCGAAAAATTTAATTGCGCGTAAATGAATAATCACCTTGTATGATATAAGCGTAATGTAAATAAATAGTAAGTAACGTAAGTTTTTTTATGTAAAAATAATTAATTGTAAGATACCGTAAAACGCATTCAATGCGAACGCAAATCGATCATTTTAAGATAAAAACTGCAATCTATCTTGTATTTAAAACCCTAATTTTAATTTTAAAACACGTTTTCCCGTGAAAGCAAATATTTGCTATAAAATGTAACTAATTTGCAATATAAATCCAAGTTTAAATTAATAACCCTGTGTATTACCTAAATTCAATTTAAATAAAACGTGTTCTCGTATTTTCGAGCAGAATTGAGAAAAATACGTCAAAATTCCTATGAATTAATTAATAAAGAAACGTTTATTCCAAGAAGCGGTTCGATCATTGGAAAAAAACCCCATAAAATTCATAAAATAACTGACAAAAATTATTTATTACTTTTTGCAATTACTAGATTAGTATGCGACGCCACAATAACCTTGAGTGTTAAACAAAGACGAGCAACTCACATCACTAATAACTGAAACGGCATAACGAAGTGATAAAACTCAACAATTTTGATCGCTAATAAGGAAAATTACGTACGATCGGCGTATATTATTGGAAACGGAATTGCGTAAATACTACTACATTCTAGAAATATATAATTTTGTATATATAAGGAAGCGTTTATTAAATAAAGTCATACATTTGATCGCAAAATGTTATTTTGATTTAAGTCGCGAGCTGTTGTTTTGCAAAAATGATATTTGAAGTATGCAGAAGTATGCTACTTTAATTTAATAATTATGATGTTTGAATGAATATAGAAGTGATGGTTTAACCATAACTTACATAAAAATGGAAATTATTAAATACCATGACGAGAGAAAATTCTTCAAAATAACGTGATTTTAAAAATTTTATTAAATAATTGAAAGGAAGATTAAAAAAAGGTACTTTGGTAACTGCTATTTGAAACGAGGATTTTAATATGGAAAATCTTGTAAACTGATTTGACGTCAATTATAATAAGAAGATATTTAATTACGAGTTGAATAAAAAAGCGCCTTTGTGGATTTTGCAAGCATTACTTTTAGACTTATTTTAACTGCTATTGGAGTATTTGCCACTTAATTTAAGGTAAAATAATAAGTGGTAGTCATATAATATTTTTTTGTAAGGATCTTTACCAAGAAAGTTTATGTTCAGTTTTCGAAACACTTTGATTTTTTTAATAGATTAACTCTCAAAGATTTTTTGACCAAAACAAACATTTCAAGCGTTGGAATCACAACCAGGTAAAATATTCGTACTAGAAGAAGTTTAGCTTTGTAAATTTAAAATGAGGTAAGGAACATTTATATAATTTAGTAAATAAGTGTTCTTAGAAATTATTTCATGACTGAATGAAACGATGTTGTAAATGTTCTAAATGTTTTTGTATGAGAGAAATTATTTCATACTGTATATAAATGCTTTGTGATATTGCTGTGTTTGATTTAATTTTAAAAACTCCGTCAATTCCTATGAGCTAGCCAGGCAAAGTTAGAAAGGAAGGTAGTCAACAATTTCAAGTTTTACAATTTGCTGTATCTGTATCACAACACTCTTTTAGCGGCGCATCAAAGCGAGGCGTTGTCACAGCACTTTCTCAACCGCACCTCAACGTGCGGTTATTTTCATATCACTTTTTCAGCGACGATTCAACGCGGGGTCTTACCACAGCACTCTTTTAACGGTGCATCAAAGCGAGGCCTTATCATGTCACTCTTTTAGTGACGCTGCAACGTGCGGCGTTGTCGCAGCAATATATTATATAGTGGTTTTTATATTATTAAAAATAAAAATAAACGCAGCAATTTCAAAACACCCTGTATAAAGGAACAAACAGAAATTACGTGCGAAATTTATATTAATTAATTCAATTTTTAAGTAACGGGTATTAATCAAATTGTACAAATAATAATTAAAAATGTAATAGCTTTTCTAAAAATTAAATGGTAGAAGTCAATGCCATTCATTATTAATTTAATTAGAGTTAATTGAACAATTAGTGATATATAATAAGCATAATAGCCTGTATTTATCCAAGGTGAAACGCGTTGTAACAAACGGCTAAAAGGAGGGTTAAAATACCATGAAACGAAGCTCGGAGAATTGAATTTAAAACGTTCATTAGGAGCGAACACCTGCAAACTTTAAATGTCAAGTTCTAATGAATTCGAGCAGATAAACATGCAGATTCTACGTATATTGGAAACGGGTAAATGTTTTAGCAGAAAATACAAAACGATTTATTTAAAAGTCACGTCGCTAGTCCACGTGGGGTCTAGATAGTAGATAGTCAAGAATATCGATTTGTACCACTCAGACCAGATTAGAAAGGGACGGATAAAACGCATAAGTAAAAGACACCAATAATATAAGGAGAGATTTGTGAAGCGTCACTAGGTCTACGATTGGTTGAAATGTTTAGTCTAGTTTGAAACGAACAAGAGCTTAGTGTAGCGTATTATTTGGGAAATTTTATAACGATGTATTAAAATTCGCGGAGTAAGAATGGTGTTGAGTGCGAATTTGCGAGAATATGTGGTGTTAACAAGGGGATTTCGGATGAAAGGCGCCGAGGAGGTGGCAGCTTAAGTGTATAAATGATTTTAGAGAACGTAGTAGGGCCTCTTAAGTTTTCGACCGCGCAAAAGAACATATCGCAGTAGCACGAGTTGTAAGTATTACAAAATCAATTAAATTTATTACAAAGTGATAGTCTCGTAATTAAATACGCGGTTAAGTGTGCCGAAATTAATTTCAATAGATATCATCTTTAATTAAAATCAACTCGTGTCGCGCTTTAAATAATGTGGTGCGAAGCTTCAAATTAATGAAGAAATAATTTAAATGGAATTTGGAATTGGGTACACCAGGGAGGCCGCGTTTGCAGTTCAATTGAGATGGAGTTTTTCTAGTAACCGCTAGAAACGACCTGCAGAACGGACAGAAGAAATAGACGGCAACACCCTCAAAGCAGAGATCTACTATAAAATTTCCAGGTAACGATTTGAATTGTGACTTTATAAACTGTGAATATTGGGAGATTGCGAGAGTGAAATTTCAAGGTAGTGTGTATTAGTATTACGTATTGAACGTAATACGTGTAAAACTTTATTATGGTAGTTAACTGAAAAGTTGAAGGTTTCTATAAAGCTTTTAAACGTTCCATCAGAATATAAAATTTTTTTGTAAAGAGTACATGGCTTTGTTTTGTTATTTGTTTTAAAAGTATGCAAATGCATAATTACTGAGTATTCTGAGCTCATCCTACCCCAGAGTTTATTTAGAGTAAAATGAATAAATAAATTATAAAGCAGGAATTTTAGCGAAGGTATTATTCAAGGCCCATTTACTCCGTGTACAATTTCTGTGTTTAATAATTTAAAAATAAAATACTGGACATTATGAAATAAGGTTTTTCTGAAGTGTAACGTGATTAATGGAAATGGACATTATTGCAGTTCTTGTGTAAATAGTTATAAATAAAAGCGTGTATGTTGATTGTATTTGAGGTTTTATTGCTAGAGTGTGTGTATGATTGAGAATATGCGAGTGAATTTAGATACCCAAGAGGAGATCCGAATAAGCTAGCCGGAAGCAGTTGAAGAAGGCCGTTCAACCGAGGAAAAGGAAAACGGGTAAGGATATATTTTTTTGATTAGGAAATTTTTGAAAATTTTGTTTATTGTCAAATCTGAAAAATTTATAAAATTGTCGAATATATTTTTGTTTCGTAATTGCTTACCCGAGTTCCACGGCATAAATTTGATGCCCAATTAGAGAGGCTCGATCAATTTAAGGATACACAGTAATATATATATATATATATATATATATATATATATATATTGAAATTAATAAGATGAAATAATAACTTAGACTTTTTAAGTAAAGCCCAAATGATCATTTCAAATCGAGCTAGTAATTGAAAGAAGGAAAATATAAGGCCTTGGACAGGATTTGAACCTGCATTTCAGTTTTGCCGGAACTGTGCGTTAACCAATTACGCTACCGAGGCCGATGGCTATAATTGGGAAATTTACAAATCCAAATCGTGTACAGTACCATATATAAACCTAACTTTCAATTACGTTTAGCATTTTTGTCAATCATATCTGAAATTGTCACGTTTTTAACTTATGTCAGATATAGACATGAAGCATCGCTCAAAATTATATATATATATATATATATATACATAATACATAAAGAATAAATTTAGATACAACAAAAATGATCAATTATAACTTTGTTTTATTACAACAATTAAATTTAAGTGACACATAATGGTTCTTGAAATATTAATGTATGGTTTGAATATGTTTGAGTATTTTTGAATCCATTAATATTCATTAACTGATATATGTATGTATGTGTATTTATACGTATTGATGAAGATTGTATATTTATGAATACATGCAGGATAGGTACATGTAAACAACTATGATGTAAAAAAGTAACAAAAGATATAAAAATTAACTGACAATATTTAAATGATATACTTAAAAAACACAACATCTAAACCTATACAAAATAGTTCTATTATATGTTTCAATAACCTTTTAGATTATTTTATTTATATATTTGATGCCATTTCATATATTTTAAACCCCAATTTAGTGGGTATTTCTTGAATGTAATTATTTATTGTTAACTAGAAGCGGTTTGTAGTCCCTACTCGCTTTGTGAACTACTCTCTTTACGCCCCACCATCTTTGCGCACCGCCCTCTCTACGCCCCGCCCTCTCTACGCCCCGCCCTCTCTACGTCCCGCCCTCTCTACGTCCCGCTCTCTCTACGCCCCGCTCGCTCAAAGCCCCGCCCGCTCTACGCCCCGCCCGCTCGATGCCCCATCCTCTCGGCACCCCATCCTCTCTACGCCCTGCCCTCTCTACGCCCCGCACTCTACACCCCGTTTTCACTTCCCCCTAGTAGAATTCATTAAAACGACTTTGAGAAGTTGAGCGAATCAAGATCACCTAGCTTTAGTAGGCTTTGTCGAAATCACTTCTGGGAGTCAACCGGATCAAAATCACCTCGCTCTAGTAGACTTTGCCAAAATCACACCGGAAGTCGATCAGATCAAGATTTATTTCGCTCTAGCAGACTTTCTGGAAATCACCTCTTGGAGTTGATCGGATCAAGACCACTTCGCCCTAACAGACCTTGTTGAAATCACTTCAGGGAGTCGACAGGATCAATATGCCCTAGTAGACTTTGTCGAAATCACCTCGTGGAACGATCGAATCAAAACTACTTCGCCCTAGTAGACTTTGTGCAACACAAAATTAAATTAAAAAAATGAATTTTACTGGGCACCGAACCAACGGAGTTAGCATTCGTAACCAGCGATGTTAGGCTTGCGCTATCGAGGCGTTGTTTATTTAAATTGCGTTGGTTGTATACTCACTATGCTTAATGTCACATAAGAAATACATCGTATTAGGAATAAATCACGGTCTACTGTAATTGTTCGGGAGACTCTGCAAATAAACGTCAAATGTAATAAATAATTTTTTTTCAAATAAATAGCCCGTGTATATTAAAAGTCCATGTTATTGTATAATAATAATCAATTATCGGAACCAATACGTAATATTGGATGATTTATAATTTTAAATTTAACAAACTTTAAAAAAATTGTGTCCTCATAGATTTTGAAGGTACATGTTCGTTCGCTTCCGTCGGATTTCGCTACCTGTGTTTGATGTTTCTCCAAGTAATTATACAAATTTTAATACCTGTTTTAAGAAAATACTATACTACCAGCTTGCAAACTGTTAATAATTCAGGTTTTAGAATACGAATAGCGTTGTTTGGTGTATATTAGATATTTTTTAACGCCCGAATACGAATTTTAGAAACCAACTCGATCTTTCTTCTCTTTCGTACCAACGCTAACGGAACAGCTGCCGATCTCATTGCACGTCTCGTTCGGTTTTTTAGATCGGAAATTTTTGAGGGATCCAAGCTTTTTTAACACATTAACGAATACGTCGCTTCAAATTAATCTTTTCCCGGAAGCTCCTTATTTCTCCGCAACTTATCGGTCTTCCGCGATAAAAACCGGCCTATGCAACGCACGCAAAAATTCTCCACCTAACCACCACCCGCCCGCGCCACTAACTCCGAAATCCTCGGACGCAAATCCCGAAAAGCGATCGATTCGCACCTCTCAACTTTAGCACAAAAACGGGCTAACGAAACTAATAGTTATTAGATGCGCTTGTATATTTTATAGTACCTCTGAAAAAGAATATAAATATTCGAAAATTTAAGCAATAAGAAAGAGTCTAATCGATCTTCCAATAGACCTAAAATCCATTACCTACACTTTATATATATATATATATATATAATATATATATATATATATATATATATATATATATAAACTATTTATACACACACCCACACACACACACACACATATATATATATATATATATATATATATAATTGATATGTCAACGGCCACACGTTAGAGCGCCGCTAAAAAAGAGCCATGATAACGCCTGGCGTTGGGCCTCGCTAATAGAGTGATATTACAACGGTCGCACGTTGAAACGCCGCTAAATTATGCTTGTGATAACGCCTGTGACTGGGAACGTCGCTAAAAGTCCTGTGTGACAGGTACAAAGATACCTTCCTTTCTAACTTTTCGTTGCTTGGATAGCTCAACTAAAGTAATGGAATTTATAAAATAAAATCAAACAACAATCTCGTAAAGCATCTGTACATTCACAAACAAATATAGGACAGTTCATTCCTTAATGTATACATAATATTATTCCTAAATTATTGCTAATATGATCCTTACCTAAGCTTTGTTAAAAGTACAAAATCTTCCTTAATTAATAGCTTGTTAATTTACCTATTTCTTATTACTATGCTTGTAAGTGTGTTTGGCCAAAAACTGCTCACATAATATTTTTTTAAAGGTGAAAGGTTTCGAACTCGACTTAGAATATGAAACAAACTATCCGCTTCCCAAATAATAAACAGGAGGACTTATTCCTGCTTAAATTCAAATGACAAATACACAAATATCAGTTACAAACAAAAGAATCTAAAATTAATATTTGTAAAAGCCAATGTCGATTATTCACTTCTCGTAATTAACGGTAGTAAATATTTTGTACTTCTATTTGTAAATTGACGTCAAAGGCTCAGCTACAAAATCGCCCATATTATTTAAAATCTCCGTTTAGAACTTCATTTTGCTAGAGTGCATCTTCGATTTACTTATTTAGTAAGCTTTAAAGTAGCTTTTGTATCAGGACTATCTTCCATATTTATGCAGAGTTACGTTATAAGAATTACTTCTTTATTAACAGTTACATCTTAAACAATAAATACTGTACGCATACCGCATACCTAATAAAACGATTTTTCTCAAGTAACATGTATGCGACTTTTTGAATGATGAATCCCTTTAATAAAATTCCAGTTTATATACAGTTTATTTAAATACGCCCTGGTCTCTAGAGTTTTCTGGATTTAATTGGAAAGATTACTCACCTACATGAAGTAAAACTTCTGGGAATAACCCTGTTTACTACCTCATTAGCATCAAATGGCGTGATTTATTTTCATAGTGACGTGTGCTGTTTGTCCTTGTCTAACACGAGTTGATCGTGGCGTTGCATGCCTTCCTACGGTGATGCGAAAGCTATAAAATTAATTCTTATTGATTTTACATTTTTAATATTTACACGGCTTCATAGAATAATCGTTTACTTATTTAATTAATTTATACAAAATTTCTTAATATTTGAGGACGAATGTTCTTTCTTAATAAATTACCAGAAAATTCTAGAGCATGTTTTATATAAATTCATAAATTGATTTATAAAATGATATTTTGGTAGACAGGGAAGCCAATTTATATAATTAATTAAAGCACTAATTACTTTCTTTATGCTTTGGCAATGCAACAAAGTTTGCATTGTTTTACGCGGATATTTTACACAAGGTCCCAGGTTCGAATCCCGACACGGTCCGCTTAAAAATGTTAGGCGAGCATTTTTCACAAAAATACATCCTCGTTCGGATGAGAGGTAAAATGGAGGTCCCGTGTGCGAGTGTTGTCACGCACGTTAAAGATCCCTACCTTGCTTGAAACAGCAAGGATTCGGCAAGATTCCAAATTTTCCAGGTAAAAAAAACTCGCTTCCTGGCCAATGTAGTACCTTCGGGTGGAGAATTGGAAAGTCACATGTAAGGATATTTTACACGTATATTTAATAAAAATGCGATAAAATTCGCATTGTTTTTACGATAAATAAAAAGAAATGACTTTATATCTTAAAAAGTAATACACGGAGAAATTAGCTGCATTTTCTTTTATGTGTACACATATAATGAATAAGAGTTTATTTTTAATAATTGATTTTATTTACACACACGGCTTGTTTTCGCTGCATATACGGCTGTGTTACTGATTTAAAATTGGGGATTTTAAATACACGAGAAGTGTGTTTTGCTTTGTACTTTAATGACAAAGTATTTACAATACGCTTAAATTATTTATATACAGAGTGGAACGATGAATCTTCGGAAATTTCTATTCTTTCGGGTTTCTTTTATATTTGGGTGGGCTTTATTTATAGGTTTTGTATGCTATAGGCTCTGTATGTGACAAAAATATAAACTAACCATCGCTCACTTCTGAAGAATAGAATATAACGGTTTCGGTAAATCCCCAATTTTAGCACGCGGAAATAATGGACGTTCAGCTAACGATTTTGAGACTGAAGAAACTCGAGAGAGCTTTTATTAATTCCTAACTCGTTTTATTACATTTATTAAACAATAATAATTGTATTTTATTGTAGTACTTTAGTATAATCACGGAGTACATCTACAATTGCAGTGAATACTACAGAGCCAGTATTACATATTTTGTCTTTTGATGTAAACGAACATAAGGCTTGCTTATGAATCTCTACTTGTTACGAGGATTGCCTTTTAAGTTTTGCATATAGAGCTGGAGTAAAGTAGTAGATAGCGTTTAAAGACTTTATTGTTTTTGAAAGTATTTTCCACGACAATTAACGCACTTTTGTATGCGCTCGAACCAACTGTGGAATGGGTTATTTCGCTCGTTAGTTGATGCAGTCAAAATTGCACTTTTGAAGGCATCGATTGCCTCTTCTAACGACTTGAACCGTTGACCACGCGGTTCGTCCTTGATTTTCGGAAAGGAATAAAAATCGTTGGGCCTTAGTTCGGGACTGTACAGAGAATGCTCAACAATTCGACGTTTGTTGCTTTAAAAATTCAATTGTCTTGTGAGCTGTGCACGAACTTGCATTGTCTTGGTGGAAGACGATTCGATGTTATGGGTTGGTTTTTCGAAGCTCCACGATGACTTTCGGCAAACAAATGATTGTGTACTAATCGGCAGTGACAGTTTTTTGATCTTGTAGAGGAGTTGTTAGTACATAACCTGCTTTCGAGACAAATGTCACGATTATCTTTTTGGAGACACTTCGAGTACGGATGATTTTTGTCGGCTTTTCTTCACCTCGGAACTTCTAAACTGACGACTAACGTTTATTTTCTGGCTTGTATAGTAAAGCCAAGATTCATCAACACTCACAATGTTGTACACGTTTTTAGAGTTTCCTACGTTGAAAAGGTCTAGAGTTTTTTTGACAAACAATTCACTCAAGCTAATTTCTGTTTTTCAGTTATCAATGCGATATCCAACCGGGAATTAATTTTTTACACACCTTTATACAACATTTTCTTGAATTGAAGTATATGAAATCCCCAATGATGCCCGAATTTCGTGGTATGTTACATATTGAACTTCGTTGATGAGCTTGCGCACGGCATCGGCGTTTTCCTGCCATTTTTGGTGCCCCTGCTCTTGAATAGTCGCTAAGACTAATCCGTCCACATCTGAATTCTTCATATTAATGAGAAATTGTTAACTGATGTGGTGCTTCATTGCTGGAAACAGAAACCAATTTGACAAGGCATTCTTGGTGAGATAATAATCTTCGAAAATTATAAAAAAATTAATGCGTGATAATTTTTAGGGCTTAATTTTATTTTTCGATTAACTTTCACAGTTCGTTGTAGCTATAACACTAACGTATCGCACTGAAATTTTGAATTTAGGTTAACTAAAGATGAAGGTTAATTTTGAGTCCAGACATTTGATTAGTGGCGCTTTCTATGTCCCAGAATGCTAGAGTAGTATTATTATCTCATGGCGGGTGACGTCACATGCGCAATAGGTTCAATTTAAACTTAAACCTCAAGATTCACAACGCTACAGTACAACCCACAAACATCTTGCTAGCAATGTGGCTTTAATACGTCGTCACGAATATCCCATTTATTACGTTGAATAAAATATTGTTTGTAAGGACCCCGTTCATGCTGGCGGTATCTAGAAATTCATAAATATATGAAATAAATCCAGACCTCCATATAATATCGGAGCTTTTACTTGTTTTTACTTATAAACAATTCTAGGTTTGTAGTTTCTTTATCCGTAAATATTTGCTGTGGCAACAGTGCACATACTCAGCGGATCCCAATACTGTATATACCAAATGTGAACCGTAACTGTCATTGTCATTCTCGCTCTTATCAAGGTCTTATTGTTTTCAGTTTTCCGTTTTAATATTTGTATCAAGTAATAGTCATCAAAACAGTTTTTTTCAAAACTAACTGATAGTTAATTTCTTCAGCAATGTAAGTATTTAAAAAGAATGTTCGTTCAATGATTAATTATGATATTTTTTAGAGTAATATTATGAATAAGAAGGAGGTGATTCATAGTCAAGGACAACAGATTGTTTTTAATGTGTTTCAATATTTGAAACGCATAAAAGATTCGGGCGCCTCCAACCTGAACAATTTGCAAGAGTGCGTGGCTGAAGCAACAGGTGTGTCATTGCGGACGGTGAAAAGTATTGTAAAGGAAGGTGCAAACAAACCACCCTGCAGCAAGTTCAGTTCACCAAGGAAAACCGTAAATAAACCAAGCCCTAAGTCAACAGTGAATGGATTTGACGAAGAGATTCTATGAACCGTTATGTATCGGTTTGCAGCAATACATAAACGTAGGCCGACTTTGAAGTTAGTGTTTGACGAATTTAAAAATGATTGCCCTCATTACACGGGAAAATTAGGTTCGTTCAGAAAAATTGTTGTAAGAGCAGGGTTTCGTTGGAAGAGAACTGTAGATAACAGGAAAATTCTTGTTGAACAAAGCAATATAAGGGCAAAGCGCATCATATTTTTGAAAAAACTTGGTAAGTATAAAGAAGAGGGCAGAAGCATTGTGTATAACGATGAAACATATCTGCACAGTTCTCGCAGTGTAACAAAGTGTTTGGATGACGGCACCACCAAGGGTTTGAAATCGCCAGTTTCAAAAGGGAAACGTTTGATAATTGTTTATGCAGGTGGAAAAAATGGGTTCGTTCCAAATTCAGAATTGATATTTAAGTCTGGTTTGAAAACTGGGGATTATCACGATGACATGAATCATCGCAATTATAAAAAGTGGCTGCAAGAAAAGTTAATACCAAATTTGAAACCAAATTCAGTGTTTGTGATAGACAATGCGTCATATCATAATGTTCTTGTGCATCCTAATCCTACTTCAAGTTGGAAGAAAACAGATATGTAGAATTGGTTGAAGGAACGAAATATCCTCTATGAATGTAAGGAAACCAAGCCTGAATTATATTCTAAAATTAAGGCACATAAACCTGTTTGTAATTGACCAGCTACTGGCAGAACATGGTCATGTAGTATTGCGTATCACCCAGAACTAAATCATATCGAGATGATTTGGGCGTTACTTAAAAACCGTGTCGCTGCATGTAATGTAACCTTCAAAATAGATGATGTATGGAAGTTGGCAGAAGAACATATAAAAAATATTGGAATCAACGAGTGGACTAAAGTATGTCTGCACGTAAAGAAAATTGAAAAGGATTATATGGAACGAGAAACTTTAATAGACGAGGTTCAAGACCTAATTATACGGGTTGATGATAATAGCGATAATTCAGATGGATACGTATCCTCAGGCGATGAGTCTGATGATGGGAATGAAAGTTTAGGATGTGAACCCATTTAAAATATAATTTATGTAAAATAGTTGAATGATGGTCTTTATTTAGCGTTGTAGGAAATATGTGTCATAAATACATTTGTTTGTACATTATTGTTTATTACTGAGGTGTTGAAATAAAACTTGCTTAAAGAGGAAAGCAGCCTTTATATCAAATTATGTTCAGTAGTGCTGTGACAATCGATCACTTTTAAAGCTGAAACAATCCATGATTGGCTTTCAAAGTGATTGAATCATTTTACATTTTAATCCAATCATAATCAATTCTGTTAAGCATGTCCATTCTATGTCTCCAAAAGGGATTCTTATTGACTGTATTTATCTCGGCGCTTCTATCCGATCGTGTTAATCCGCTTCAGTTTGGCGACATAAACTAGTTTTCGATGCGATGCAGCGTCTCCAGTCAATCTATTAAAACAAGTGAATTGTACTACTCGATCGGATCTGAATTCCGCATTCGACGACATTATGCAGGCTTGACGATTTAAATAATCTATGATTATAAGATCAACAGCACCTGATCAGGCCGGTGTAGTATATCTAACTTCAGTCGTATAAGCAATATTGCTTTTGTTTAGTCAGAAAGGTTAAGATTATTAATTATTCAAGAAATTATTTTATAGCTAGATTATCGATGAAGTGCGTAATAAATATATTAATTTAGCAAATATTTTTAAACTATAAATGAGGTTATGTAAAAAATATATAACCTGACAAGATGCAAACCTTTGTTACCTTTCTTTTCATACTATAACTGTTCCTCTTCCTTCAATTCTACAGCACTGAATTGTTGATTCTATGATCCATTAAAATAAAGCACGAGATACATCCAATTTATAATAATATTAATATAACAAATAATATAGAAACCTTTTGGTATTAATTAAAAATTGTTTTTGTTAGTTACAACACCATGAGTGTCATTGTGTAAACATATTCTTAAAACGTTTTTGTAATAAATCTTAGTAATATTTTCGAGGTGGGCATTTGACATTTTTATAGTGTTTATAGTTTATAGTTTGTGTTTAAAACAAAAACGTTTATTGATTTGAAAAAACGAATATGTAGTACTACCAAATTGTTTTTGTTCTACTAGTGACTATAAGTGATAAAATATCTTGTGTACACTGATCCAATCAATCAATAATCTGGGGTATCACATCTAACAATAAGCTCAGATCATTTTTATAGAAGAGCAAAAATCAACATAAAATTATTTAAAACACATTCCTTGGTTGCTCGACAATTTTTGCTCTGGCAACACTGGACGTGCAAGCACTCGATGTTTTCTAGTCTCACTTTTTTATTTTGATTATTAATATAGCTCCTCTTCGCGTAGGTTTTTTCAAGGTCACCCGCCATGAGATAATAAAACTACTATAAACATAAAAGACATTTCTCTTAAAAACCTAAATGCTACTGCTGGTCTCTCATACGCAGGAACTGAATTTTTATAAATGGTATTACTTTTACAAATTTTGTCATTACTCAACAATAGTAAATGGCTAAAATCTTCTGAAGCCATTCTACAAAAATTTTTGTATTGACCACTTTCTTCCTGTTTTACATATCCATCATAGTATCTTCAACATTATCTAGTTTCTTCTTTGTATTAAATTAGTCACCTAGCAATGTCTCTTCCTTCTTTTATTTTTAAGCGATTGCGACATTACGATAAATGCAGCACTTGAAAGCACGCACTCACTATTGGACATAGTTTGGTAAATTCCAGTACAGATCTTGGAATAATGAGCAATTAGTATGATTAAACACCCTTAGAGCATGTACAAGAATTCTAGTATTATATTGTCCTCGTTCTTGTTCGTTTGTATTTTTTTGATGTAAATGAAAAGCAACGATTTTCGTTTACACTAAACGCACGAGAAAGAATGCTCTTGCTCTAGATCCATACTCTTTTGGTTTATATCGACCTTTACATAGACGTTCTGAAGTTGTGAACCGAACAATTAAAAATATTTTACCTGATACAAACGCGAACGTGTGTTGCAGCGTCGTATATTTGAAAAATATTTAAAGTTGTGTTAGTGGATCAGGAATGCCATTGATAAGCAAATGTCTTGCTTGCAAGGAAATCTTGAACCTAAAAGATAAGGACAAGGAAATCCAATGTGGTACTTGCAAATTATTATTATATTCCGCCTGTTCTGGTCTGTCCCGTACCGAAGTGCAATGACTTACTGGTAAGGACCGTCAAATTTTATTTCACTGTGATGCATGTTCATCCCAGAGGGCCCAGCAGGCGAATTAAAGCAATTAAACTCGGAATTAAAGGCAGAAATTGATGTATTAAATTGCCACATTGAATCAATCCAAACACCTACTAGAGCTAATATTGTAGATAAGGAAGACATTATTAGCGAAATAAAAGAACGTTAACACTGCACGAAATGTGATTATTTATAAGGTTGAAGAAAGTGCATTAGATGATCCCACAACTCGTGCAGCTGAAGAATTTACCAAAGTTATTTCCATAATCAAGCAGGTTTTTAAGATCGCTACTAATGATATAAAAATTGATCGTTTATATTTTTAAGATTCCAATATTTGTTTATGAGCTTCTTTGAATTCTTGTTGAAAAGTAGTATCTCCTTTTTGTGTTCCACAAACTTCTTTCGTACGACATCCTGCATAAGATGAAGCTTACGTTTATTTGCAATAAAATCTTTAACGTCCGTCATCATTAAACTTCGGATTGGGGCTAACCATTATATACTTATCGAAAGTTTTCCTATATCGTCCCTTATCCAAATCAAAATCGTTTAGAATAGTAATAAAACTATGTTTCGAGTCGCGCCCACCCCAACACCGCAAGCACATTTCTTTAAATTTAAGGTATGACATGTCACCACTTATATGATCAAGAAAGATATAGCGAAGGTTTGTGTCATCCTGTTTCCATAATGCGATTACATTGGCGTTATCTCTGAGTCTATGTTTTAAGGTTCTTATGTCGGAGACACTTTCACCTTATGAGGCAATTTCACTCAATAAGACAATTTCACTCTATAAGGCAATTTCATCCTATAGGGCAATTTGTTACGTTTTTTTTTTGTTGTGGCACCACGTTGGGCGCCAAAGTTATGCTACGTTGGCTCGTAGCCGTGCGTAACACAAAGGAAATTATAGAAGTGACCGGGCTCAATCGGAGAGGATCGACAAAGGATATGCAAAACAACGGATAGATGTTTACAGTAATAACAAGTAGAAAATAGTTCAACTTACAAAAGTCCTTCAGCTACGCTTCCTTGCAACGGAAGTGTGAGATTCACGATGTCCTGCACTAACGAAGCACTTCACCCTTGACTGTGAGGGTGTTGATGGAATTTCTTACACTTTACACTAATCACACCTATGTATTTCACTGGCGTTAGCAGCAGACATTATCATGCTGATGGAACTATGTAGCATTGATAAATTCTTGTTAACTCTATTTCCTGAGACAATAATGTCGAAATCTTTTGTAACACAAATCTTAAAAAAAAATGGTAATAAAAATTTAGAATCACGCTTTCAAGGCACTATGTAATGCATTAACCTAACAGTAACGCGAGGTGTTTTATTTGCTACCTATGGTAACAAAGAAAAATCTAATGCTTTTAAATAACGAAATTTGCGCAAGCAATGATCTATTTTAGATTCTTTGGTGTTAGAAAAATGCAGAAACTACAGTATCCACTGTATTTAAATAATCCAAAGTATGCACTAATCTGATAAGACAAAGGGACACTAGACTAGAGCGCACACACATTAATCCTCAAGAAAGAATCGGTCAGGTTAGCAAGTTCTGCGACTCCTATTTCACAAGACAAACAACTAAAACCACACATTAGTAAAATACGCGTATCACTAAAGTAAGC
Organism: Platerodrilus igneus; assembly: GCA_036346225.1. Lineage (NCBI taxonomy): Eukaryota > Metazoa > Arthropoda > Insecta > Coleoptera > Lycidae > Platerodrilus > Platerodrilus igneus. Next base: position 822,812 of record JARFIW010001719.1, on the reverse strand, counting down.
CCGTCCAATGTTCCTTAAAGCATTTGTCTCACAAGAAAAATAACTAAAAACAACTAGTAGGCACGCGCAAGCAATAAAACCGTCCGTCAATGACCTTACCACAACACTTGTGGTCAACCAGACACGTTACATATATAGCATACTTTCTTCAAAAAGGAATTAGAACTCCACTGCTACAGTTAATATTTCACAAGAAAGACAACTAAAAATCGTGCCGCGCTTGTTCAGGAACAATTCGAAATTTTTTCGCGCATTAATTCTCACTATTCAAAAGCAGAAAGAAAAGTCTCTTCCACGTAATTAATATATAGCAACCAAGAACGAACCACGACTCCCAATCTGTTTATTCAACTCGTTGTTACAACCGCTTATCGTCTCTTATCTAGACGTGTATTTCCACATAAGCAACAAAGTTTATATTTACGACAAGACAAGGACGATGCAATTTATAATCAATTATAATACGATGCACTCGCCTAAGGAGTTAATAAGTATCAAATATAGAAATAGTAATTTGTAGAAACGTATTCATGAATTGAGGATATCGTAAAATGTTAAACTTACAAAAATGCCCGTTACAAATTTCACTCTATAAAGCAATTTCGCCCTATAAGGCACTTCGCCCTATTGTGATGGAGATAAATTTAAGGAACTTTGCCATTCAAGCACCCACAACCAAACCTAGATCTGATTATGCAAATAAAAGAATAGTTTAATATTATTGCAATATCACAAAAGTTATACGCAACAACTAACTTTAAATAAAACGTCTTTGAGACTTAAATGGATGTTTTATCATTACAGTGGTACTATATCTGGTTGAACCGAGAAACGGTGCAATTAAGGTGATGGCGAGGACAAAATCGATGTGAATTGGTGTAGCTGTGACTCCCAGCAGGTGAGGTTGGGTCTGTCTGACCGCAGAGTCATCATAGTATGCCACCAACTCAAAGGTACGACTTCATAGAAAGTAACCCATCTAGGTCGGTTCATTATCAAACCTTCAAATCTACGCAGTTGCATAAAAGGAAGTATAATACTCCCGTTTTATTCCTATTATATGTTAAAACATGCTTACTAATAATAGGGTATCCATACATACATGCCTGACTGTGAATACTCAACGTAGTAGGCGATTAATCAATTTGTGGAAGATGCTCAATCTATGAAAACTAGATAGATGTCTTGAAATCGGATCCAAGCGTGTCAACTAAAATAAAAACAAATCATTAAAATGATAAGAACATAGTTAACTATTACAAATGATATTTTCCACTTGGCTAATGTTAGCATAAGTTCTTGGAATTTACTATGCTATCTAGACTGGAGATAGTTGATTATAAATAGTGATAGATTCGAACCGAATCGAACCGAACCTTGCTCTAAGTTCAGTTCGGTTCGAAAACTTTTTAGTCCGGTTCGGTTCGAAAAAATATATTCCGGTTCGGTTCGTTTCCAAAAAAACGAACCGAATCTCGAACCGAACCGAACCGGTTCGATATTTTGATATTTTAAACAACTAGTGCGTTCAACTACAACAATTTAAATGTTTAATGTAGTTTTTATATTTAGTAGTTGCTACTTTCAAATAAACCCAACATTAATTTGCTTTAGATTTTAGTAGCATAAATCATATTAATACTATTTGTCCAGGTTTGATTTTTCAATACGTACTATCTTTAACGAAGCGTAATTACAATTAGGTTAATAGTGAAAGCTATCTCTAAAATTTAGAATGAGTTAATAGTTGATGATTTTTACTAATGTCATTTTACCGAGAAGGAACGATATCACACGATCTTTGCGATTACTTTTATTTTAGTATTAGTTAGTATAAAAATAGTATCAAGGCAATAAGGTGTTGCTGATTTCGTATACAGTACAAAAAAATCTGTTTGTCAGTTTATCTTTGTTATTATTAATATTTTTTTTAATAAACAATATCAGATGGTTCTCGGAAAGAATCGTAAATCTACCTCAAACAGCGTTTACGTTTTTATAATAAAATATTACAATAATTATGGCAGGGGCATTATGTCTGCTTATTATTTGCATTCTACTGTGTTATTTTATGTCGGCATTTATTGAAAAGTTTATGCCGCCATGAGTCATAAACTTCAACCTTTGGTTTCGAGAGAAAGTTCAGGGTCATTCTTCTGGAGTATCGGCTACTTTCAAAGACGTTGGTGGTAATGGCCACACTAAATAAACAGTAAATAGTTTGGTACCATGCGTTTTGTAACACCATTTGTTGAGCGATTATGTACAAAAGAAAAAGAGATTAGTTTTTGCTAGAAAGTCACATTTTTTAATATTAATAGAGAGCTGGTTTACATATAAAAGTAAAAAATTCAAAATGATGGATTTATAATACATACTTAATTAAGAATTAAATTGTTTCGTTTATTGTGAACACTTGTGTAGTCTCTAGACCTTGACCTTGGTTTGTATATGTTTAAGATGGTTTTCGATTTTCAAAACAACTTCTGTTCATTAAACATAATAAGCTTGTTTTAAAAACCAAATTTTAAAAATCATTTTGAGTTTCTTTAATATCTAATACTAATTATAAACAAACAACAATTTGAAATAAGGAGCATTAAACAAATCGAACTAATCAAGAATTTCTTGATCTACAAACGTGCCTCGATGACAAAATTTATTAGATATGTAACACTAATTAATACCTATTGCATTTTTACCTATTGGCTTAAAATTCGATGACTTACATTAGAAAATCGTTGTATTTCTTATATGCTTGCGACTAGAAATTTTTAAAATGTGCATTTGGGCGAAATGACGTGTTTTTAGTGAAAATTAAATTTTTAAACTAAATTTTTATTTAAAAAATCGAACCTTTCGAACCGAACCGGACCGAGCCTTGGTCTAGGTTCGGTTCGGTTCAAAAAATTTGCCGGTCCGGTTCGAGGTTCGGTTCGAAAATAAAATGTCCGGTTTGGTTCGGTTCGATTCGAAAAATCGAACCGAACCTCGAACCTGTTCGGCTCGTGTCCATCCCTAATTATAAATATGAGAATCTCATACAAATAAATACTGTAACTAAAGCAGGAGCATTGCTCCTTACAAAATTTTAATATCATAACCGTTTAAGAGTTATAAGTAAAAAAGTCAAAAGGGCACTAGATAGTAATTTGGAAATAATTATATTGGTTGCACCACGCTCCAATTCAAAAAATATGTCTTTGCAAAATTTTGATATTTATAGCAGTTTTCGAGTTAGAGGCCTTGGTATAAAATTTCCAATTTTATGTCCGAACTACTAAAAATTTTGCCAAGTCCCAAAATGTTCAAAACCTAAAGTAGTTACAAAAATGCCGAATCCATTCAACAACATTGTGGAATTTAAAAACATCTATAAACAGATTTATGCAGATTTCGAGTTGGTGCTTAAACCCATCAGCTCTGTTGTTCCAGACCCCTCAACTTCATTTATTAATAATGTGCAGGGACATACCTCTTATAGCTTCGCATATTACATTAAATGCAGTTATGATGACAGGACATACGTCGGACATATGTCGAACACTGCCATATCGCTTAATTCTCTTGTTTAGGAACAGCTTTGCTATTTGGCCTAGGTCGGACTGGGCAGGAATGCGCATCGACATATGTCCGGATATATGTCGGATATAAGTAGGATGTATACTGGACATATGTCGAATGTATGTCGGAAAAGGGCAAAGTAGGGTGGAGGGAGCAGGGTTTAGGTTAGTTTACGTTGTTTGGAGTTAGGTTAGTCAGTGTTGTCTGAAGTTAGGTTAGGTTACTTGGACTTGTGGTGACTTAAGTTAAATAGCAGGAAAAACTTTTCCTGCTAAAAATCGCCTAACTATAATAAGGAGACTTTATGGAAAAAATACGTTTAACTAGAGAAATAGATTTACTGCGTGGCAAAATTGATATTATAAACGAGTTTATTAAAGGGAATAATAGTCCTAAAGTAAGTTCTAAAATTAATCATATAATTCATAAAGCTAAATTATTTAAAAAAATAATTTAACGGAAGATTTAATAGAATATTGTGATATATTCTAGTAACAGGAACGCGTTTACGCAGATACAATAAAACTACAAAAAGAAAACAACAAAATTCTAACTTTGTGCTTTCGCAATCAAAATTTTATAGGTCTTTAGAAAATGATAACAACTATAATGTTTGCACAATACGCGACTGTAAAATTTATGAAAGAAAACAATAGAGTGCCGCTGTTTACAGACTGCTTCGCGATCACTTGCTAAACCTAGCACGAGATGTAGTGAATGTCGAAGTTTTGAATTAGTGCCAATCGGTCCCGGGCGAGCGTGAGTGAACCAAGAACCATAGAACAGACAAGTACTGTTACCACGCGAGAACGATTTTCGGAGTTATAGTAACGTGATTTTCACGGGAAACATTTTACCTTCAGTTTACATACTGCCGTGTGTGCTGTGCTATTTATTCCACATGACATTACAAACATTGAATGTGCAACAAAACCAACGGAAATTGGAAAGCCCAGCAACCGACCAATCATTCACGACTACTACGTGTATGCTGATTCCACTGGTGAGTCGTCTACTCATAATTTACATTTTACATTACTCGAATTGGGGTTCAAATCAGGGTAGTCATTACAAATACAGTCCACTAGGAAAAAAATTACAGTTTACTATTTCTGATACTCTGATTTGCGCCACCAAATACAAACAAAAAAATTATTTCAATGGGATTTCTAGAATTCTGGAAAAGTCTAAGGGAAAATAAATCAAAATCAAAACTAATACCAGTTCTATTAGAAACAATAAATGAATATTAAATCAATAGAAAATACAAATATAACTATAATTGATATTACTAATGCAATATATAATGCGGCAAACTGGAAAGCCCCTGGTTTAAATGGTATACAAAATTGTTGATTAAAGAAGTTTGTCTCTACACATAAATATTTAACATTATGTTTTAACAATCTGTTAAAAAAAAAACGCGAAAGTGTACCCAAGTTTTTGGTAATCGGTAGAACCTCATTGATTTATAAGAATGGCGACCTTGAATCTCCCAGTAGCTATAGACCAATAACATGCCTATGCACAACATATAAATTGGTAACCTCAATCATAAGAGCTAAACTATATGGACATTGTATTGACACTGTCATTGCAACTGAACAAAAGGATGTACTAGACATGCATTGGGCTGTAAAGAACAACCTACAATTGATTCAGTAGTCATAAATCACGCGAAAACGAAAAAGCGGAATTTAAATGTGGGATACATAGATTTCAATAAAGCTTATGATTCTGTACCTTACATGTGATTTTTCAATGCTTCACCCGAAGGTACTACATTGGCCAGGAAGCGAGTTTTTTTTACCTAGAAAATTTGGAATTTTGCCGTACCCTTGCTGTTTTAAGTAAGGCAGGTATCTTTAACGTGCATGAACCACACTCACACACGGACCTCCATTTTACCTCTCAACCGAACGAGGGCATATTTTTATGAAAAATGCTCGCCTAACATTTTTCAAGCGGACCGTGTCGGGATTCGAACCCGGGACCTTGGGCACACATACCAACTACGCCACGGAACCGCCTGTATGATTCTGAACTTCACGATTGGCTAATATCAATTCTCAAAATCTATAAAATCTCACCAAATATAATCGAATTACTGATAAACTTAATGAACCTATGGAACACTAGATTAAATATACAAAATGAAGATATCGGTAATATAAATATTAAACGGGGAATATTTCAGGGAGATTCTCTAAGTCCATTGTGGTTCTGTTTAGCAATAAATCCCTTGTCCGCAATTTTGAAAAATACAAGTAGGGGATTTAGAATGGAATACAAAAAAGATCAATTTAGATTAACACACTTACTTTTTATAAACGACATAAAAATATATGCTGAATCAAAAACCATGCTACAATCAATGATTTTACCACTACAAAAATATTTAGTGATTCAATAAATATGTTTTGAAATAAAAAAATGTGCAACAATGAGTATAGTAAAAGGCAAAATTACCGGTACAAAAAACAATTTTGAAGAAATTAAATTATTATCCAGCCAGGAAACGTATAAATACCTAGGTGTTGAACAAAATAAATCTATAAACCACAAAAATATGAAAAATATGTACCGAGATACATACAAAAAAAGATCGACAAAACTACTTAATATTCAACTATCTGCAAAAAATTTGTTTACAGTCATAAATACTTGGACAATAGGTTACCTCACCTTTTTTTCGGAATTTTAAAATGGACGGAAACAGACTTAAATGATTTTGATAGATTAACAAGACAAACACTTACAAAATTTCTATTCCTCAACCCAAATTCATCAGTTGAACGACTTTATTTCTCTAGAAAATACGGGGATGAGAGATTAATTAATATCCATGATCTATGTAAGAGCCAGGAAAATAAACTCTGCGAATACTTCCATAATTTGGAAAATACTGAAATCTCAAAAATATTAAAATATGACAAAAACTATACGCTTTTGAAATTAGGAACTTTTGAAAAACCAACAATAACAACAGTACAATATAAAATTGAAATATGGAAAAATAAAATTCTTCATGGAAAATATCCTCAAATTCTAGACACCCATGATGTAGACAAAACGGCTTTTCTAAATTGGATAAGTAAAATATATCTGTATCCCGAAACAGAAGGCTTTTACGTAGCCATTCAGGATAAAATTATTCGTACTAAAAACTACGAAGAACACATATTACGATGTAAAACAATTGACAGATGCCGTAAATCTAATAAAATTGGAGAAACCATAGAGCATATCACCGCAGCTTGTTCAGCACTCGCTCGAAATGCTTATTTGGGAAGACATAATTAATTTGCCAAAATAATACACCGGCTATTAGCAATAAAATATTGTAGCGGGCTACTATTAACGCGTTTCACCAATTTAAAACAAGTAATAACAAAAGACTTTATTATTCACTATTCACAAGTCTAATTAACAGTACATGCCTTATTTATAGATGTTCTTAGTCCAATTACAATAAAGCACTATCACACTAATGCTATTTACAAACACTAATATTGTCTTAAACTAATTCCTTAACCATAAGCGTTCTCAACAACACTAAACACTACTATAATTTATTTATAACACTTTTGTCTATTTATATATTCCGCAAGCTGGCGGTACAAGATACACGTTCACATAACACAAATTTATATTTACTATAGGACTTTCAAAACGTAATGAGCAACTAACTATACACGAGATGCTTTACATACAATATTTTGATATAGACTGACTCTTACATTTATCACCGATCTTATATATACTCTATAATTAAATAGATGACTCATATTCTACTGTTTGCTAAAACGTTCGAGACTTCTGTAGGATATACCTTCGGTTATGCAGCTGTGTTTGACGGGTTGCCTAACAGTAGTACGTAACACTGCCCCCTCTTTAAAACCGTTACCTCCCTTAACTTTAAAAACACTGTGACGCCAATTCGATGACTGATGACGGTATCGACTATCTCCTCTGATGCATCCACTACGTTGTTGGAAATAACATTCAACACTCTTTTCTTGGTCTTGGTAGGCAACCGGTTGATAGCAACAAACAAAGACCTGGACGTTGGTTCCCTGGAAAATTACTTCTATCATATTTCGGACTATTCTCCAATCTAAGCGATTCAGTCAACAGCTTAGCTTGGGCAACGCTAGTCTCGTTACTCCATTTTCCATCATCTGAGCCTTAAGATTCAGCAAAGCCTCCCATAGATGTCCATAACTAGGTCTCTGCCATGAAGAATTTTTCGTGACCAGATAGTGAACATAACGATTTTTATCCTGAGAACCAAAGCTTTTCCTACAGCTGGCTGCTGTTGCGCTAATTTATCCACACATCTAAACTTTTTCTTGAAAACAACAGCTATTCCTTTTGATATTTCCAGATTTTGAGCTACGCAATGTGCAAGGGAATACTTTTCTGGTGCTCTAAACAGATCTTGCTGTTTTTCAACAACAACGTCAAATCTCGTCTTAGCGGAACCACCATACGCCGCCATGAAACTCCCAAAATCTACATTTGGCTCATGATTAATAACTTTTCGAACACCATTTTCATTACTCGAGTCCTCCTGGTTGTTGCCAGCATAGGATGTTAACCGGTCAAAGTGTACCACTTTCGGTTTACCACGGGGAGATCTTCTGATCCGGTATACTACATCATTCATTCTTTTTAATACTTCGTACGGACCTTCTCATTATCTTTGTAATTTTGGCGACAATCCACGCATTCTTTGTAGATTATACAACCACACTAAATCTCCAGGTTGGTAACCACCTTCTTGTGCTCTTATGACATATTGTGATTTCATTCGATCGCTTGCTGCTTGGCTATTTTTTCGGACGTCAATTCACATCTTAACATCACGCAAGCGGGAGAGCATCCTGTGCTGCCATGTACCGAAGATCGGTACGCCAGTAGGAACAAATGTAAATATTGGTCCCAGTCTCGTTGATGTTCAGAGACAACCTTGGCTAGGTACTTTCCTATCGTCTTGTTCATTCTTTCAACCATTTTATCCGATTGAGGATGGATTTGCGTGGTTCTAGTCTTCCTGATTCCAAGATGCTTGCAGACGTTCTGACACAACGCTGATTCGACGTTCCACCTTGATCGAAGTGTAATTCCAACGAAAGAGACAAAACAACTCCCTCACTAGTACATCTGCAACCGTCTCGACTTCTTGGTTAGATATAGCATACGCCTCAGGCCATTTGGTAAAATAATCCATTGCAACCAAGATGTATTTATTTCTCTTCGCTGATTCAGGAAACGGGCCAGCTATATCAATGGCCACCCTCTCGAAAGGATTGCCTACGTTATAGTGTCTCATTGGGGCTTTCCGTTTTGTAACCGGACCATTTCCAGAGGCACACAACTCCTTCACATCTTCTTTGCAGTTCACCCAATAGAATCTTTCTCTCACTTTTTCGAGAGTCCTTTTCACGCCAAAGTGCCCTTCGGAAATACCATCGTGCAAGTGCTGCAACGCTTTCGGCGCTCTGCTTCTCGACACTATCACTTGAAGTCGTCTCTCAGTGACATCTTCACATTCTAGGCTTCGTTTCAAGATTCTATTTTCAATCACTAAGGAGTCCCACTGTGCCCAGTATACCTTCAGGCTCCTACTTGAAATACTAATTTCTTCCAAAGCTGGTCGTTGTTCTCTACTTTTCCACTCAATAATACGTCCCAATTCGGCGTCATTCTCCTGGTCTTCTCGTATTCTTTCGAGTTGCCAAGTATCATCGGTTACCGTCATTCTAAGGATGACACTTATTTTCTCTTCCACCTTGGAGCAATTATTATAGTCTATCGGACAGAGCGTCTGCATTCATATGGATAGTTTCCACACGATGTTCTGTGCCAAAGTCATATTCCTGCAGTCGTTCTATCCACCTTGCAACTTGCCCTTCCGAATTTCGAAACTGCAGTAACCATTTTAGTGCAGCATGGTCTGTTCTTAACAGGAATTTACGGTCGTATAAGTACTTATAAAAGTGCTTTACGGATTTGACGACGGTCAACAGCTCCCTTCTTGTTACACAATAGTTCCTTTCTGGTCGCGACAAGACCTTGCTGAAATACCCAATAACTTTTTCTTGTCCGCTCTGCACTTGTGAAATAACGCTTCCTGTAGCTATGTTACTGACCTCGGTATCCAATACAAATTTTCCCTTCATCCGTAAATAACTCAGAAGTGGTGCGCTAACTAGTAGCCGTTTCAGTTGTTCAAATGCGCTGTGGCAGTCGTTATTTCAATTATATTCTTGTCCATCTTCGGTTAATTTCGTCAAAGGTTTGGCAATGTTCGCAAACTCAAGTATATAACGTCGGTAATATGTGTACAATCCTAGAAAACTGCGTAGATGGTGTATATCTGCTGGTGTAGGCCACTCTTGTACCGTTTTTATTTTGTCAGGGTCAGCTCTTATTCCGGTCTCCGAAACGACATTGCCTAGGTATTTCACCTCTTTTCCAAATAGGTGACATTTCTTAGGGCTCAAGGTAAGGTTTGTCCCGCATAATCTTTGGAATATTCCTCTAGATTCTTAAGGCGTACTTCAAAAGACCCGCCTAACACTATCAGGTCGTCTAGGTACACCAGACATGTTTTCCAGGACAGTTCACGCTGTATCGACTTCATCAAAAGTAGCAAGGGCATTGCATAATCCGAAGAGCATGACCTTGATCTGTCATAATCCAGTTCCAATTGTAAACACAGTTTTCTCTTTATCGTTTGGCTTCAAGTCTACCTGCTACAAGTAATTTTCCAGGAAACCTACGTCCAAGTCCTTGCTTGTTGCTATCAACCGGTTGCCTACTAAGACCAAGAAAAGAGTGTTGATTATTATTTCCAACAACGTGGTGGATGAACCAGAGGAGATAGCTGTCGATACCGTCATCAGTCATCGAATTGGCGTCAAAGTGTTTTTAAAGTTACGGGAAGTAACGGTTTTAAAGAGGAGGCTGTGTTACAAACTACTGTTAGGCAACCCGTCAAACACACAGCTGCATAACCGAAGGTATATCCTACAGAAGTCTCGAACGTTTTAGCAAACAGCAAAATATGAGTCATCTATTTAATTATAGAGTATATATAAGATCGGTGATAAATGTAAAAGTCAGTCTATATCAAAATGTCGTATGTAAATTATCTCGTGTATAGTTAGTTGCTCACTACGTTTTTGAAAGTCCTATAGTAAATATAAATTTGTGTTATGTGAACGTGTATATTGTACCGCCACCTTGTACATAAATAGACAAAAGTGTAATAAATAAATTATAGTAGTGTTAGTGTTGTTAACAAGCCTTATGGTTAAGGAATTAGTTTAAGAAGATATTAGTGCTTGTAAATAGCATTAGTATGATAGTGCTTCATTGTAATTGGATTGAGAATATCTATAAATAAGGCATAATAAAGTCTTTTGTTATTACTTGTTTTAAATTGGTGAAACGCGTTAATAGTAGCCCGCTACACTGGTGTCAGGTGTGGGGTATATAGTGATTAATTTAAAAGAAAAACAAGTAATAACAAAAGACTTTATTACTCGCTATTCACAAGTCTAATTAACAATATATGTCTTATTTATTTATGTTCTCAGTCCAATTGCAATGAAGCACTATCACACTAATGCTATTTTACAAACACTAATATCTTCTTAAACTAAATTCCTTAACCATAAAGCTTCTCAACAACACTAAACACTACTATAATTTATTTATTAGACTTTTGTTTATTTATGTATTCTGCAAGCTGACGGTACAATATACACGTTCACATAACACAAATTTATATTTACTATAGGACTTTCAAAACGTAATGAGCAACTAACTTTACACGAGATGATTTACATACGACATTTTGATATAGACCGACTTTTACATTTATCACCGATCTTATATATACCCTATAATTAAATAGATGACTCATATTCTGCTGTTTGCTAGAACGTTCGAGACTTCTGTAGGATATACCTTTGGTTATGCAGCTGTGTGTTTGACGGATTGCCTAACAGTATTTCCTAACACCATAATTTGTTGGAGAACCCTATGCCATACTACAAATACACAACTTCTGCTGTATTGGAAAACGGTAATATCTAGTTATATTGGAATAGACAATTACTTACAGATCATACCATAGCGTACAACACCTTTTTATTTGATAAAACTAAAAGTGAAGCATACATAATCAATATAACCGTTCCTTTAAGCTCAAACATATTCAAAGCAGAAAAACACAAAATTCAAGAGTATGAAGACCTTGCAATTGAAATAAAAAAAATTTGGCATATAAAATCGATAGAAATTATCCCTTTAGTAATAGGAGTCGACGGAATTCTAAGTAAATACTTGAAGAAAAATTTGGAAAGAATTGGTTTACCGTATAGACTTCAAAATTTATGTGTTAGAGCGGTAGTGATACAACATGTCACATGGTGCAAAAATTCCTAAATTAATGAGTGAATCTGAAGTGATAGTTCATTAATTATAAATAACGAAATCTTTATATAAATCAATATTATACCAGGTTATCCAAAAGTCACGCAACCCTAAAATATTTTCTCTGGACCGCATTTTCTGGAAAAACTTTTCATACAAAATATTTAGGATTGTCCTCCAGGTATCTGGTTGTGGCTTTAAAGTTGGACTTGACAATGACCTTGAAGGTCAAATCGTTGTCAAGTTCACTTTTTCAAATGGACACCCCTATTTATTATTGCGTATTCGGAAAGAGCACAAAATTTTATAAATGATCTTAACCTTGGCCATGACCTTGAGATGAACCTGATGGTCATTACCAAGGTCGTGGTAACTTGGAACATTTTGTGCTCTTTCCGAATCCACAGTAAAAATAGGGGTTTCTATTTGAAAATTGACCTAAAAACGATTTAACCTTCAAGGTCACGGTCAAGGTCAACTTCAAGGTCATCAACTAATAGGTGGAGCACAATCTTGAGCATTTGTAAGAAAAATTCTCCAGACAACCTAAAATATTAGAAATACTTTTTTAATTGACCTCAATTGTCTTCAAGGTCATCTCAAGGTCAAGGCCTAGGTTCAGGTCATTTATAAAATGCTGTTCTCTTTCCGAATCTGCAATAAAAGATATGGTTTTCTATTTGAAAAATTGACTTAAAAACGATTTGACTTTCAAGATCACTGTCAAGGTCAACTTCAAGATCACAAACAGTTAGGTGGAGCACAATCTTGAGCATTTATAAAAAAATTATCCAGAAAACCTAAAATATTGGAAATACTTCTGTTTAATTGACTCAATTATCTTCAAGATCATCTCAAGGTCATGGCCAAGATTAAGGTCATTTATAAAATTTTGTGCTCTTTCCGAATCCGCAATAAAAAATAGGAGTGTTAATTTTAAAAAGTGAACTTGACTGTGATTTGACCTTCAAGGTCATTGTCAAGGTCAACTTTAAGGCCACAACCAGTGTCGCGTCAACACGCTTGTTTAGTTATTACAGTTATATTTGTTAAGGGTAGGCTGAGAAAAAAAATAGTAGTAGTTGTTGATTTGATTGATGTCATATCAAAATTTGTATGGTATCAAAATAAACTTTAGAACTTAATTGATTATTTCAAACCCGACACAAAACGGCGATCAACTTTGGAGCACTAAGAGAGCTAACACGGGTAGTGTTTACTCTTGCTGGTGGAACATTTGGCGACCGTGACAGGACGGCGCTTTGTGAAAGTTTGTTTGAAATTTCTATCGCTACTCCGAACTGGGGAGGGCACCCAAAACTCGATCAGTAGAGCTGAAGTAAGTACTATCCCTTATGGAAAAACTTAAGAAGTTTAGGTCGGTTCTGCGTGGTATTTTCACGAAAACTGCGAATCAGTTAAGATCACTATTAGAAAGCGAAACTATGTCCGTACAAGATTTGAAGGCAACATTTGACATGCTTCGGAAGAAACAATGCTCCCTTACGGAAGTTGACAGTAAAATTTACGATCTGATGCTAGAAGCTGACGTAAACGAGGACGATCTTGTACAAGAAGTAACTTCATCTGATGAATATTTGGCGACATTTACCAATTTATCCGTACGCTATAGCGATGCGATTGTACACGAAGAAGCAAGATCTGTTGTCAAAGGCGAACTCTCTTCAGTTGTACAACTGTCAAGTCTTAAGCTACACCGAATTGAGCTAAAAAAATTCGGGGGAGATGTTCGTGATTGGTTGCCATTTTGGAGTCTATTTATAAAGATCAACGACAATTGTGACATTGATGCGGAAGACAAGTTTCAGTATTTAATACAGGCAACAGTATCTCGAGCTTGTAGAGAGTTTTCCTCCCGTAGCAGACAATTACAAAAAGGTAATCGAGAGCTTGAAATCGCGCTTTGGTCGTGATGAACTACAAGTAGAGGTATACGTACGGGAATTGTTAAAATTAGTGCTAAACAAATCCTTTTTGAAGGATGACGTGCATGGGAGTAGTTGCAGATATAAAAAAGGCGTTTTTACAAATCAACCTACATACTGACGATCGAGATTTTCTGCGTTTTTTGTGGGTTGATCGACATGGTCAACTGCTTACTTATCGGCATAGAAGAGTAGTTTTTGGAGTTTGCTGCAGCCCGTTTATGTTGGGAATGACTATTCAATATCACTTGGAAAGGATGATGGGACGTTCTAGCTACTCGAAGAACGTAGTAAAGAAATTGAAAGACAGTTTCTACGTAGATAATTGTATGATTAGTGTCTCTACCGAGGAAGAGCTTAACACGTTTATTCGAGAATCGACCCAAATCATGGCCGAATCCCAGTTTGAGTTGCGAGGCTGGGAAAGCACGTGTTTTGTGGAAGATAAATCAGCAGAAGTGCCTATGCTTGGATTGATTTGGAATACGTAGAAAGATTCTTTTAAAGTCAGTAGCCAATTTGTAGAATCATATGCAGATTTTAGTGGGGGTTGTACCAAGAGGCAAATTCTTTCCCTTGTACAAAGCATATTCGATCCCATTGGATTTACGTGTCCAGTCACGCTGCTTCCAAAAATTTTACTTCGTCGGATTTGGAAAAAGCAAATAGGTTGGGATGTTCCTGTGGAATCTGAGATAAAACAAAGTTTTATCGCGTGGGTAGATGAACTTTCATTCCTTATACAAATTGAGATAAGATACCTAGATGCATTCACGCCACACGAGAAGAAGCCGAAAATATAAGTTTTCACGTATTTTGTGATGCCAGCAGCGATGCCTATGCAGCTGTGATTTTTATTAGATTTGAAATGAGTGGCAAAGTTTTTGTTCAAATGGTATCTGCCAAATCAAGAATAGCACCTCTTAAAAGGATGACCATTCCACGATTAGAATTGTTAGCGGCAACGATAGCTGCACGTTTATGGAAAAGCGTTCGAGAAAATTATGAGGTAGAAACAGAATGCTATTTTTGGAGCGATTCTACAACAGTACTTTCATGGATACAACAAGAAGATAATTGGGCTACTTTTGTATGGAATCGGGTGAAGGAAATTAAAACATTAACACCTGCTAAGTCGTGGCGACACATTTCCGGTTCGTTGAATCCTGCTGATCTACCGTCGCGAGGTTGTTCTCCGAAATGTTTATTGGAATCTAAATGGTGGGAGAGCCCCGAGTGGCTCTACCATTTTCCGAATGTTGTGCTTGACCACCATCCGCATTATGACGAAGAAGAGATAAATAGCGAGAAACGAAAGCTTGTAATTACATCAGTGTCAACAGAGGTTACTTTATGGTATCAGCGCTATTTTTCAAAATATCGACAAATTGTGAGGTTGATTGGGTGGACATGTCGTTTTATACGTAACTGTCAAAAACGACGTTTGATTAAAATTGACGTGCTGTCTGCCAAAGAACTATCAGTCGAAGATTTTGAAAACGCAGAGATGCGACTGTTGCGACTAATTCAAAATGAATCCTTTAAAGGACTAACTGATACCAAGATAGTGACACTGCAGCCGTTCTTAGACGAAAATAATGTAATTCGACTGCGGTGTCGCGTTTCAGAAAGAGACGATTTTAAAGATTTTCGTTATCCCATAGTTTTGCCGGGTAATCATCCGGTAGTGGAACGGTTGATTCACGACTGCCATGTATCACATAGTGATGTCGGTGTGCAGGGTCTCGTGAGTTTATTGCGAGAACATTATTGGATTCTTGGGGGTAGACGGACACTTAGTAGTGTAATATCAAAATGTACACGTTGTAAGCGTTACCGCGTAAAGCATTTTGAAGCCGAACCATCGCCGTTACCGTTAAATAGGGTACGAGACACATGTACGTTTGAGATAACAGGAGTAGATTTAGCGGGTCCTGTCTTTCTAAACGATTCACCAAAGGCATATATTTGTCTATTCACGTGTGCGGTGTATAGAGCCGTACATTTAGAGTGCGTAATGTCCCTATCTACAGACAGTTTTGTTCAAGGTTTGAGGCGGTTTGTAGCACGTTGTGGTAGGCCCAAGATTATCTACAGCGATAGAGGATCAAATTTTGTAGGATGTGCGAACGCTTAATAAGTTGAATTGGGATGTTATAGCAAAGTTTTGTGAACAACAGAGGATACGGTGGAAATTTAATCCTGCAACAGCCGCTTGGTGGGGCGGATGGTGAGAACGGTTAATTGGACTTTTAAAGTAGTTGTTAAGAAGAGTTCTTGGTAAGGCTTTGTTATCGCTTGAAGAATTTACCACAATCTTGTGTGATGCCGAGTCTGTTGTGAATTCGCGGGCGATTACTTACCTAGCGAATTATCCATCGGAATTGGTTTGTTTGACTCCAGCGATGTTTCTTCAAGATCTTCAAGAAAGCGGCGTGCCTGACTGTGACCAACTACACTGCAGGTCTTTTAATAAAAGAATACGCTATCGGCAACGACTGCGCGAAGTTCTACGATGTCGGTTTCGAGACGAATACCTAGGTCAACTTCGCCAAGTTTTTTATAAGAAACCAGGTCGATCAGTTGTAGTTGGCGAAGTGGTTCTTGTAGGAAATGATGATAAAAACGATTCGACTGGCCTTTGGGGTTGGTAGTAGAGATATTACACGGAAAGGACGGAAAGGTTCGTTTGGTACGTTTAAAAACGTCGCAAGGATACATGTTACGTCCAGTGCAGCGACTATTTCTATTGGAATGTTCCAGTGAGGACATACCGGATCAGACCGTCAAACTCGCTCCTAATGTTCAGGAAGGGAGTGAAGTGAACTGCGAAAATAAAGAAGATCCGTTAAGGGTCACGCGCAGTGGTAGAATTGTGAAACCGCCGTCGAAGTTTGGTTCAACGTGAGTGTGTTTTGTTTTGTCGTGATCATTCACGCCAAGGTGGGAGGATGTCGCGTCAACACGCTTGTTTAGTTATTACAGTTATATTTGTTAAGGGTAGGATGAGAAAAAAAATAGTAGTAGTTGTTGATTTGATTGATGTCATATCAAAATTTGTATGATATCAAAATAAACTTTAGAACTTTAATTAATTATTTCAAACCCGACACAAAACGGCGATCAACTTTGGAGCACTAAGAGAGCTAACACGGATAGTGTTTACTCTTGCTGGTGGAACAACCAGATAGATGGAAGGAAATCCTAAATATTTTGTATGAAAAGTTTTTTCAGAAAATGCGGTCCAGAAAAAATATTTTAGGGTTGCGGGACTTCTGGATAACCCGGTATATTGTATAATCTTGAGCTAAAAATAAAATAATAATAATAATTCATCGCCGAATGGAGTTCACAGTTAGTGCTTTTTAACCTTCGTTTTGAAGAGCCGCTGCCATGTTTTGACAGCATCACGAGAATGAATTTCAAGCCCATTTTTATCGCACGTCCCTACTTTACCAATGCTAATTGCTGCGCTCTAGCGGCAAAAATCTGAAACTTGGCTGCTACAACAAAAACTTTGATTTTCTATATGACTGTAGAGTTGATAGTATATCTAATTTTACAGTTACAAAAACGTTCTAGAAACCACTTCAGTCATTTCTAACAACCATGTAGATAGCAATATTGAAGTTAATACCCTGTATCGGCTTCATTACTAAAATGCTTTCGTGTAAAAGCGTAAGCTCACTTCAAACACTAATGCATACTCATATTTACAGATTTGCTCATACATCATATTTGGCATGTTGTACATTAATAAATCAAACAAGGACAAAATTAACAATTTCATCAATAGGCATTCACTTATCAAAGTATTGATTCTATTAAAATTTAAATGTGATAAACTGAGGCTTTCGTGACAGATGAGTATAAGCAAACAGTCAACGCTAAAATCAGTTCAATATATTATTTAAGTGAGTTCTACACACCCTTGTCAACTCTCGAAAATTTACATGCGAATACATTGAAATAATTCGAACACATGGATTATTTTGTAAGGTAGTGTATAATTCCTTCTTCATTATGAAATGTTGTTGATGTTAGAGAACGTATTGATAAATTTCTAATAAAGTTGTAAACTAAAGTAAAATAGGAGAAAAACATTAGACTA
The DNA here is from genome assembly GCA_036346225.1 of Platerodrilus igneus. NCBI lineage: Eukaryota > Metazoa > Arthropoda > Insecta > Coleoptera > Lycidae > Platerodrilus > Platerodrilus igneus. The sequence goes on along the minus strand of JARFIW010001719.1, from coordinate 804,743 downwards.
GTTAGTATTTGTTGTGTATGTTCCTAAAGTGAATGTTTCTTCTGCGTCGCCGTACATCGATATCGTACTGCAAGCTCGGTTCCAAAATAAAACACTAAAATGTACGTGTAACAAAGGCATTTACTAAGTAAATATGAAGTTTAATTAAAAAGTTCTTTAATGAAACAAATCTAATTACTATCTAAAGAAAATAAATAATGTATTAAGCTGGTACCACTAATGGAAATATTTTAGAACGTATTGTATCTTTTTTATTTGGTCCAATTTATTTCCAAATGTTTACAGAAAATTTCTACTGACATATCCCCTGCAGAGATCTCCAATAATAATTACTGAGAATAGTCATTACATCAAGGTCTTTATTAACACCACACATTATATTTATTTCTAATTTAACTACGTACTTAACACGCTGTAATTTATCTACACGAAACACTAATCGACTAACTGATATATCATTATTTATATAAAGACTAAGAGTATATATTTTAATAACTCGAACAAAAAATTTATTTCACGTCACTTGTGGTTAAGGGCGCGATCGGGTGTATGGTTGGCTGCCTAAAATCCATCAAAAACAGGTTATTCTGTTTGGTAAATAACTTTTGTTGGATTGAAAATATACAAAATGTAACTTCACCATTAGACTCACAAAACTTTGTACTTTCTAACGAAGGTTTTTTTTTTCTAAAGTGGAGTAATAAGCAAGAAATAGCTGTAGTAAGTAATGTTAAAATTCACTTACTTTATTTTAGTTACTACATCTAACAGAATCAATTTGTATATAAAAAAAAGCATTCGTTGGATAGCAGAATACATATATAATCGTTCTGTTAAAAAAAATTTCAAAAATATTGATCATGATAGCCGTAGTGTACTGAATGGATTTTATTGAATTATTACATTAATTGTACGCCATTTTAATAGAAGTTGTTCACGACTTTCGCCGAAGATGCAACTGTTAATGATGTGTAGAATAAGGTTTAAAATTAGAATATTTCAAATTGAATTATTTTGGACTTTGTTTTTGTCGCATTGAAATGAAGTAAACTAATACTATATGGTGAATTACCTTTTGATAAGTGTAATATAATAATGATTGGATTAATTGCGAATATTTATGAAGCCAAAAATGACATAACCTCAACATCCATGGTTGTTTGTAAACTTCCATGTTTATGTTTACAAGCGATAAGTAAATTATTTCAGCAGTGTTACTTTGTGAAGCTTATACTGTTATAATAGTTTTTAAAAAAAGTGTAGTGTGCCGTATCCCAAAACGTAACTAGATACTCTACATTATTCAATATAAGAAAAAAATTGCACCATGTTAGCAAGAGTAATGTTTATTAAAATATCTTAGTGGAACCATCGCAGGGAAATAGGAAACATTTTGTTACAAATTAGGTTGCGAGTTTATTACTCAGCAAAATGATTTACAAATTTGAACGATCTGGGGGAGGACGTTCTCAAAAAACGATAATTTTTCCCAAATCATTTTACACTTCACTTTGGGGACGTTCATTGTCTTGTGTATCTTCACCAGGGGTCTGCAACGGTAATTATATTTTCAATTTGAAAAGTGTCAAAATCAGCTTTAAATATATAGGCAACTTATTAGTGTTCCCATTCTTTACCTCCACGTAGCAGACTTCCATCATTTTTTGGTCATACAAAGTTCACATGTATCGTCAAATAGATGTGATAACATTTTCTCAAATTGTGCTGCCGGCAAAAAATAATTATAATAAACAATAAACTTCCAAACTCCCACTAATTATGAAATATATTTTAGGCTAAACTAAAAATAAAAGTGTAAAAGTTTAGTTAGGATTAAACAATTTACGAAACTAGACCTAACTTTAGGCATTAGAAATAAACCATAAAAGAATTCCTTTTTGGTTTATTCTGTCAAAAAATAGCTATTTTGTTACATTAAATTGACTCTGTCAAAAACGACTAAACGTTTATTTCAATAAATATTTTAAACTAATAGAATATTTGGGGTCTTCTTCTAATAGTTACATTTATTGGTTTTGTGGTAAAAAAATAACCATTTATTTCGCAAAAAACTAATCTGTGATCAGAAACAATATCAGCATCAATAGTACACCTGCACGAACAAATAATTCATCACTTGGTAAATATATGGAATCAATAAAGAGTACTGCTGTTATTTGCTATGCGCGTAGGTGCGTTTATTACTTGGATGAATCCATAAGAATCAATGCAGCGTGTGATAATATTACTTAAATTGAAAAGATTCACATTGACATCACCTAAACATATTATATTATCCATCATTGGTGCTAAATAAGATAATATATTATGTAGTTCATCAACACAACTAAGCAGATTAGAGTTTGGGGATCTGTATACTGTGCTTACAGTAAAAGTTTTGCGATTTAATTTAAACATTATCCAAAATATGTTCAAGTATACGAGTCAATTGCAAACCAAACAAAATAACCTGACATTTAAGTTCCTTCCTTACGTACACACCAACCCCGCCCCCTGGACCCATTCTATCATTATGAAAAAAATTATACAAATCTATATTGACAGAGGTATTGGGGACGTATGAAGTAAGCCATGTTTCAGAGACACCAACCAAATCAAAATGCACATTTAAATGAGCAATTTTCATTTATAAAAAACTATATTAGCCTAATAGAACTATTTAATTTACTTTAATTTAATTTAAACAAAACAAATACAAAAAATTAAAGCACTCGTAGCTAAATAAAAATGGAGCAAAAAAGAAAAAATGCAAAAGAGGCTATCTCCAACGTAACAAATTATCGTATTCTAACAATCAGCAACTTAAGTATAATGTGCTGCATGCTTAGTAAACTATAACTACTATATACCTGTTACTTATTACCAACTATGCTACAGGAATTTAAATTACTAGAGGTTACAATGCTGTACGAATGTAAATAAAAAAAATTTTCAGTAAATAAAGACAGTGTAGCATTTACATTTGCACTAACTGTATGGTATCGTTGTTGATGATGTTCTACAAGTTGTATTAATATTCAGCATCTGTCTCGTACATACATCGTTTCACAGGATGTAGTATCCAAGTGGATTCATTATATTCCTTAGCGTCTTTCAACGTTTGATCATATTTGGTTTGCTCCTTGTAAAGGGGCCAATATACATTCTTTTTCATAGGCGTGATTCAATTTCGAAGTATAATAGACACCTCACCTGATCGCTACTCCACAAGTACCAATTTTCCCAATCTAGAAATATATCATGAACAAATTATGTTCAGATAGAAAATTATACCAAACCTGCTTTGTGAATGAAGTTTCTCTGTATTTAGCACTAATAAGTAACCCAGCGACTTTCTCATCAACAAAAATCGCCAACCGCAATGAATAATTAAAGTCATATGTCCGTTTAACATCCATCTATCTATCATTAACAGGATTTGACAGGATTTCCATTTGCATCGACATCAAGGTTTTGTCTCAACTCTAACTCTACTTTTTCATTTTCTTCCAAATCCTTCATAAGATTGTCCTTCCAAACCTAAACAAACTGTCAAGTAAGATATTAAACAATTAGATTTTCTTACAGCGCCTAATTCAGCTTCAATTTTTTTAAATTGGTAGAGTGTCATGGGAGGTATATCCATAACTGAAAATAGTTCCTGAGAATGGCCATGTGTACTGGCAGTTGCCAGAGTACCCCAAACAAATCCATAATTAATTTTTGATTTTTGCGAAATATCTTCAGTGTAATGCTTGTATATTTTATCACACATTGTACATGCAAACATAAGGCAGCTTACTAGACCTAATCCTCTGTTACATTCCTCTTTTAGATATAGTTTTCCACCAGTACAAATTTGGGAATGTCGGTATTGCAGATCTATGGACCAACTTAATACATATTGCAAATCCACAATGCGGTTTCCACTAACAGTTGGTTCTTTATAAGAGTGATTTATCTCGAAATATAATTCAAGAGCCTCTATTCTGAAAAACAAAACAAAATATTAGATTTTTTAGGAACCCACAATTTAGCATATATACAGGACAACACATTATAGCTAATTTTGACATACTAAATGTATCATCCTGTAGATAAATTTCTTACCTATACATAGTTTCCGACATGGATATGAAATACAAATAACAATGTATTACCTATTATAGTCTGCTTCTGGTATAAATGACCAATTATCTGAAAGTGTATGTGACCTTTTCTCGGTTGATTTTTCACAGTTCTCTAAATATGAAATACAATGATATAATAATTTAGAATATTTATACAAATTAGCATACTTTGTCAGTCTGCGACTTCATTGTTTCTGGCTAGGAAGCTTCTTCAGATAAAGTACTTGGATTACTAACTACCTCAGGTAATCTTTGCAAACTTGATGGGCCAGGCTTGTCTAAATTATCTGATGCGGATTTCAAACTGAAAAAGTTTGGGTTTTATTATGACATCTAATTAATATGTGTATTTGTGAAATTATAATGTAACAGGGGCATAACCAGTGTAGTTAGAAGGCTTGAACCATTGTTTGCAGGTGAGGCAAAATTACTCATTTTTAGTATCAGTACTTAATAATTATATAAAAATCATATGACACATCTGAGAGCTACTTCGTTCAAAATAGCACAAAAATTCTTCGCATTGTTGTCAAAAAAAAAATCTGAAGCTTATGAAATCTTATAGAATTTAACAAAAAATTAATAATATTTTGTAAAACACAGTTATCAAAATTCAACGAGGTAAAAACGTAAATGTTATTGATATGTATGTACCCTACAAATTTGACGAGTATTTCTAATACAGTACAGATGTGCTATTCTGACGTACATTTAAAACTATTCATTGAGAAAATACTAAGTAATTTTTTCTACGTCATAATTTCAGGGTAATCACACTAACTTAGTTCTATGAAGAATGCGAAAACACATATTTTTAGTTTGCATTATCATATTTATAAATTCCAAATAGTCATAAGTGGAGAGTCGGGTAATTTGTGGTTTTCTATTCTCAAGGCATCTGAAGAATGTATAATTCTTGTGGGTGGATATGCGACATTTAAATAGGTATACTTTCATTGTTTTTGGATTTTATATTCCAAAATAAACAGCCACATAAAAATATCCTAGCTACACTACTGAATGTATTATAACTTACAGCGGTAATTGTTGCATTTTCAGCCATCTTAAGCGGGTTGCTTTAAACTTGGACGATCGTTTTCTGCTACCACCTGGATTTTGGTTATACACCTTCTTATATTTACCCATCTGAAAAATGTAAATACGTAAATAAAAGAAACTTTACATCAGGCAACAACAGGAAGTAAGTATACTGTAACTTTTTCCGTATTTCAGATAAATATTTGAAATTTAAAAGGCTTGTACAAGACAAAGCGGGAGTACAAATTTTTTGAAATAATTGTGAATTTCAAATTATTTAAGCTCTGACTAGAAGTGAAAAGTACTGTATAAACTACACACCCTATAGTTTTGTACATTTTTAGAATCAGTTAATCATTTTTAGTCCTAGGACATTATTTCAAATTTTTTAGAAATAGGTTTTTTCTTATTTAAGTTTTGAAAAGAAAAGTAAGCGACTGTAATTCTCCTAAATTGGTGTATAATTGTGAGAAAAATTTGAAATCTAACGATTTTTCATGTTATTAGTAATAGTTATATTTTCGCCAGAAATTTTAAAACATTGTTTTTTCTTAAAAGTAAGATTTTGCAAAATCTATTAGGCTGGATCTCAATAAATTTTAAAAGGATTTTTAAAGTTTTGGTACCCTAAATAATCACAACATGATAGGACATTTTTAGGGGACTGCTTAAATTATAAATAGGGTTTATGTCGTTTTCAAACTGATTTATATAGGACAAAAAAAGTTAGTGTACTGAGTTTCTGTCATTTTCACCATTCGGTGTCATAAATTAAATAATGAATATTTTTGATAAAATAATGTATGCAAAACAAATAATTTACTTATTCAAGAAGACAGTAGTTGCTCGACTAAATCAAATCTACAAAAATTAATGTCAATATTTGAACACGCATTTTCAAAATCGAATGAAATATATAATTATTTTTGTCCATTACTTATCTGTCTATCCACAAAGTATAAGAAATTTATAATATACTTTCCCCCTCAAGCGCAAATACATCCACACTAAATAAAGCATTAAATGTTTGTTTATAATAATAACGAAATGTCACTCTATGAACAATAAACTACACATTCAAAAATAAAAATTAGCGAATACCATATGCACATAAATGAAATAATACAATACAATACAAATTTGTTTCGGCAAACGACCTTGGCTATTATTAGAATGCACTATGTATCTAACGCTTTGCTTGCTGTTCAACAAATTCGAATTCGCTGAAGGTCATTTACGACGATTAGTTACAGGAATGGAGGAAAATAAACCAGCATTGTTCCGTATCCAAGCAACCGTTATTTGCTTGGAAACGAACCACTAAACTACTAAAGCTAAAATAAAGTAGTTCCCTCTATCATGCGAAAGCTATACCACAAAAGCGGCTATTTTAAAATTAGTTCGTGTTATGAAAATAGAGGGATGCTATCGCGCCCTTAAGATCCAGACGAAACTACACTGTCAGGTCTAGCGATTTGTATATCGAACCACATCTAACTGTAACAATAAATACACCTTTGTGGAAGAATAGAAAACCCTTAGTTATGCCTGGATAGTGTTGCCTATAAAAAATAATAAAACTTCAATTCTGAACAGCTGCTAAAACCACTAACGAGAACTGTAATAAAAGTTTGATTATTAAATGAAAAATACGAGATACCATTTGTGAGCCGCAATGTCATATAAAAAATAAACAGAGGTATAAAATGTATCAAAATGTTTCAGATGTTAATATGGAATGTCTTTTCCTGTTCATAAATATTTCCTGTTTCTCAACCTTAATAAAATTTAATTCCAAAAAAGTGAACAATTTTTTTTATATACTAGTGAGTTTACATTCTCTGAAGCCATTCATTTGATCCTATACCCATATCTTCTAATTTAGTAAAGCAATAAAATTTCATAATATTTCAAAAAAATAACTATAATGGTTTTTGTTACATCTCTAGCTAACACAAAATTTATAAATGCACACGCACTACAAAACTCTCACTATCAACAAATTACACTCAAATCTTGCGCGTATCACACTCGCACTCAAAACACTATAAAAAGCTGCTGCTAATATTTTCAATATTTTACTACTTAAACACTATTAAGTATTTGGAGTTCACACTTGAAATCAAAAGGAAAATTCACACAAATACCTTTAAGACCAAACCACAGTACACACCCATACTAACGATCGGAATAATTTAATCTTCAGAAATGATCTCTCTAGCTTCTACAACAAAAAATGGCTTCAAATCCTTCATAAGCCAACGGCCTGCTTTAGACCCATTTTGATTCTTCAATTCATAAACTGCATTTCAAATTTTCTTATTGACTACACCCAAGTTTTAAATGTTTTTCAAATGACGGCTAACATAAAATTATATCATCTAAATAAGAGAACACAAATGGTTCGAAACTAGATCCAAAAATGGCATCCACAAATCGCTGAACTTATAACTAAACTGCTGAGACAAATAAAAGCGTCCCACAACGCATAAATTTGCTAAAGTGACAGGCTCCACCATGAGCATCACCTGGACTAATACACTAAAAAGCTACCGTATTCTCGACCTAAACAGTGATGCAAAACTGCTACAGCGACTAGACTAACGTACTGCTAAGCGACCAACTCTCCATAAATCATATCTAGACTAACGCACTGCTAGAACGAACAACCCACCACGACGAATTTCGCTCAGACTAAGCCCAAACACTATGCTTTGCAATACTTATGAAATTAATAAAAACTGCTAGCAAAACAAAACCGTGCCTGCTGCACAAAAACAGCCCTCAAACGTTATAACGGCAGTAAATGTTCCATATTAACAAAACGTCAGCAAGTTTCATTTCAAATAAAGCATGGGCTTTTGGCGTAACTGCAGCATGAGAAAAAATTTTTTTTTACTATACTAAGTCAGTCCGACCATTCTTTTTATCCAAAACAAATTTTGTGTCTTATATAATATTACGGTAGCCCATTGAATTCACCGGCCACGTTGTATCTGCCCTACTATTCGTTTTTTTGAACACAAATTGCACGAACTTGAGGTAACTCCCTTATGGGGATTGAGTTTGGTGACATAGGAGTTTAGGAGAGAGATTTCCGATTCAGTGTCTGTTTTGTTTTTAGGTGGGGTTCGTGAATTGTTTATTAGAATTTGCTGTTGTAGTGTATAAACATCGTGCGAGGCTGAGGGGATGACGGTATCCAGAAAGGTAGTCAGTGTGGTCTTGTAAGTAGAGAAGATCGTGTTTGAAGGAGCTGACAGGATATGGCTTGAGGTGGTTTTATTAATATCTTACATGTGGTCCATGGGTTGGCAGTATTGTCCTCTATGAATTTTAGGGGGTGTATTTCCCTTGCGGTTATTATGATGTTTTATACTGTCTTCTGTCGTTAGATTGGGTGTTTGAGAGTATATTGATGATGTCGGGTTGCTCGTCTTGTCTTGTTTGTGCAAGTGCTTGTCTAGTAGTTGTTAGTTTTGATGCCACCAAAGTGTGGGTGGCTGGGTTTGATGTTTTCTAGGGCTAGCGGAAGAAGCGGCGATTAGGAAGTTTTTTACTAGTCCACTTCCTAGGGAATCCAACTACAGTAGTGTTGGAAGTGGAGAGGAAAATATAATAGGCAGCGTTAATTAAGGGATCAGTTATTATACGGGCGGAGGTGTACTTTGGATATGTGAGGTCGGAGTTTGTGTAAGTTTGAAAGTTGAAGGGAAGGTTAGGAATTTTGTTGTAAATTAGGTAAAGCTCTTAAAATAGGGCAATGAGGAAGCGATGTTCTTGGAGTATGTTGGATAATTTTAAGGTTGCTACGCGGAAGTTTGCAGTTAGATTGGTACGGGTTTCGTGTCCAGCTGTACATGGTATCTAGAACCCTCATTGCGGAGTTTTCTTAGGTGTGGAGCTTGCTTGCAGTTGCGACTAGTCAGGTCGTGGTCGTGTGGTCTGTTGATTCTGGTGCAGTTTATACATCATGGTTTGGTTATGTGGATTCCGGCACAGCGACCGCAGGCGGATGGAGAACGGCATGTTTTGAAGAAATGTACGAAGCGCTGACAGCTATAACATTGGGTAAGAGCAACTAGATCTCAATATGGCAAGACTTGTGGCTACAATGAGAATTTGTAGTTAGGATGGATCGGAGGTTGGGCGAGACATTGAGAATGAGGTTATCGGATTGACTGGATTTACGAGGGTCGCTCAATAAGTCCTTAGAGAATCCAAGAGATGGCGCTCATAATACCGAAAATAAATTTATTACAATAAGCAACACTTTTAACTAGTCAGCTGTTAGAGTTTCAGCCGTATCCGTCACGTAGTTTCATTTTTGTTGTTGATTGCAGTAAAAACTTTCATTTGATTATAACAATGGATAAAAGTGAGTTTCGAGCAGTGACAAACACTTGTATTTAAAAGGATTAACGGCGAAAGAAATCATGTGTTCCTGTGTTTGCAACTGTTTACAATTGGGCGAATGAGTTTAAACCTGGCCGTACATCCACAAAAAGTGCACATCGTTCCGGACGCCCTGTGGAAGTGTCTACCTCCGAAATGATTGACAAAATCCACGATATGATAATAAATGATCGTCGTATAAAGGTGCGCGAAATAGTTGAGGCCACATGCATATTGCAAGGCACAGTCGCTTAAATTTTGCACGAAAAATTGGCTGTGAAAATAATCTCGGCAAGATGGGTGCCGCGTTTGCTCACAGTGGAGAATGAGCGCAATCGTGTGGTCGATTCTGAGGCAACTTTGGCGCTTTTCCGTCGCAATCCTGAGGATTTTCTGCATCGACACATAGCTGTCTACGAAATATGGATACATCACTACACTCCAGAGACAAAAGAAGTTATAACAGTGAATTTTTGAAGGCGAACGGGCTCCGAAGAAGACGGAGACGGCGAAATCAGTCGGCAAGGTTATGATCACGGTCTTTTGGGAAGCACGCAAAATCATCTACATCATTTACTTGGAAAAGGTAAAAACGATAACAGGAGAGTATTATGCGTCCTTATTGGACCGGCTGAGCGAACAAATCAAGGAAAACGTCCTCATTTGAAACGGAAAAAAAATCATCTTTCATCAAGACAATGCACGGGTGCACACCTGCGCAGTTGCGATGGCCAAAATTATTACAACATCCACCGTATTCGCCAGATTTGACCCCCAGTGACTTTTTCTTATTTCTCAACTTGAAGAAATGGCTTTACGGACAAAGGTTTACTTCTAACGAGGAGGTCATCGCCCAAACAAGTGCCTATTTTGAGAAGCTTCCGAAATTCAATTTTTTGGACGGCTTAAAAAATTTGGAAAAACCTTTAAAAAATGTATAGAGCTGAAGGGAGATTAGTTGAAAAATAAAGAAAAATTTACTAAAAAAAAGTTTTTCTACTTTTTTTTTAAGGATTTATGGAACGACCCTCGTAGAACGGCAGATTGCGACTAAAATTTCAGATTGATATGATTGTTCCGGGATAAGAAGTGAATTTTGGTGGTAGATAAGGTTAAGGGTGTCGGTATTGGATATATCTTTGTCGAGATCGATTGTAATGATTTGCGGGATCTTAGGTTTAAGGAAAGTAATGTAGCTGGAATTTTGGGTGAGAATTGTGATGCGATTGATGTCTGTGGTTTTATTAGTTCTAATACTGACAGTTGTTTGGAAGGTCGTATGATCTGAATATTGACGTTGCGTAGCGAAGAACGAAGGTTGGTTTTGATTACTTTTACAAATTCGGCGAGGGTTGTATCAGAGTTGTTGATTTAAGAGTGATTATTTTTACGGGGTGTAGTAAAAGGTGCATGTCTGAGTCCAGAGGGAGGTTACGTGTAATTGCGGCATATGTAGGTAGAATGGTTGTGGTTGTGCGGATGGACTGACTGGATGTTGCTTCCAGGGTGGCATCGAGACATTTCTGAAGAGTTTCGAGCTTTGTTTCATTGATGTTGGTCCTTTGGACAGTTTCGGTGGCTATGAGAGCGAATTGTTCCATTTTCTGAAGCAAGTAATTAACAGCTGGTTTGTAGATTTTGTAGGTCGGTTTAAAAATAGAAGTCTGTTAATTTAATATAATTATGTGCTGTAGGGTTATACCTGGGCCATTTTCAGGATCTTCTTCATCTCTTTGTCTTTTTGATGTTTGGTTCAACCCTATTGATGACGATGGTGCTGAGAGGCGTGTTCTCCCAGACCGAGTAAAAGGCTGGGGCGTCTCTACACATAGGAATAGTAGAGAGCGCTAGTAGTCGTTGATGTGTTTTTGATGTTGGGCTGCTGGATAATGCATCCGTTTTTCTGTCCATGGGAATAGTGTTCAAAGTTCAACCTGAGCTTGTTTACAATAACAGTTGCACATCTGTGCTACGTCACCTTTGATGTTGTTTTAAGGTTCCTAAACTGTATATAATCTACACTTATGGTTATTTTTTAATGTGAGATAGATTTTGGGCCTTAGGAAACTTCTTTTCAAAATTTATTTCCCAAAAAACTCTTCTGTCAATCTTATTCTCAATTATATAATTACAAAAATGACTTCTTTCTTGTTACAATCAACTTAAACTTTTATATTCACTAAACTAATTGAAATTGACAAAATACTGTAAGTTAATAATCAATAATTAATAATTAAAAATATGGTGGGTAACTTGAACTACCAACAATGTTAAAGGTATGAAGTTCGAGACTGACTGGCCATCAGGGGCTCCTCGAGGTATTTATGTAATCCCTGCTCTCACATCATTTTGTGGGAAAGTGCAGGTTTCACACCTGCTACTTCTTGATAACATGCAATGTCTTACTTCTTAGTAATCTTAATTAAGTCTGTTTTTATTGCAGTTCATTGTGTCCTGCACTTGCAGTATCAGGTTGCGTCTGGAATACAAAGTTGTTACTTCCATTCTCATGTCTGATATGAACTTTCGTTAACCTTTTGTATTATTACATTTAATTATATGATGCAACATTCTATTTCTTAAGATATAATAATTGCATTTAATTTTATATACATATTAATTCGGAGATATATAAATATAACTCGTGTCTGTCTGGAATTTAATTACGTTAGACTTGCAATTTAGATATGTGGCAAAACTCTATAAAAGGCAATTTTTAAACATTAAACTGACACTGAAAAAAATCGCTGAGCTCGTTGGAGCACATCTTTTCTCGACGACTCGGGAAGGACTTATAGCACATTTAGAATTTCAAATAACAATGGACATTAACGTAGATGTGATTAGAGTTTCAAATATAAAATAAGTTCATTTCGTTAATACGTTTATGTATTCCAATTATTAAATGGTGGTGCATTCATTTCGGGTGTAGAGGATATATGTTTTGTTTAGTTTTAATTTCTGAGCTTTTTGTCTAATACCAAAGGCATTTATAATTCGTTATTATTATAAATATAAGGACATATTTAAAATGTAGAATACAGTACAAATTTACACCAAAAGAATTATATTGCAAGAAATTCTTCACTAAAATTACCTTGTTTTTTATCAAAAGATTTATAAAGCACATTCATCAAGTTGTTAAAAACTTAGAATCGGCTGCAACTTTTTACTCAAATCACAGAACTTCCAAAAGCACTTTACAGTTTCAAAAGTGTCGAATAGCTACAACATCAACTTTTCAACAAAAGGTCGTTGAGTTTCCTTTAAGGACAATGGCTATTTTTACTTTAGAAAAATAGAATTTCCGTACAGTAAAAGATATACAGCGGATGAGTAGAGCATTATCGATCATTTTGCGGATAACCTAAATATGTTTGAGCATTGTAGGACAGAAACGCAATTACATACGATTCAGACCGCAGATTAGACAGTCATTTAGCCGCCCCTTTAAATCCCTGATGTATAATTGACAAAGCAACTCACGTTAAAGTTATTATGTTAAAGAACAAGGGTATTCAAGCGAGAATAAAACTGAATATTGTAAAGGTTCTATACGGTTTAAAGAAATTTCCAAAAATTATTTCTACAAAACTGTGATGCTGTCATATTAAGTATAATAAACCAGCTACCAAGCTAAGCTTGTTTCTCACGTATCATCCTCACTATAGTAGACTAGTAAAAGTGCTATTTTATAACTTTACTAGAAGCGTTAGTCGAACTTGAGGTTCTAATTCAGAACCATTTCAATACTTGCATGATTTCTCTTGGCCGGTAGGAAATCTAGAAATAAACATTACTGAAGGTAATTCAAAATTTTGTAATAAACTGTGTTTTAGGACCTAAATGGCAGATTGGCTACTTTGCTAGAGCAATGCTATGTTAAAGTCGGTTTTCACCTATGTACGATGAATAGCGCATCTCAACAGCTTCTAAGTTATTACTAGAACAAACCCGTCGAAATTCTACTGCTATTTTAACATAAATATAACAATCTCTATAACACCTTAAACCACTACTAATACTTCATTGGAAATGATCGATCACTTCGTCATACTTCGTTTGAAATCGGTGGTATTTACGCGAGTTAAGGTTCGGGCCTTGGGACCTGTCTTTTTAAAAACGTCTTCCAAAACTTCTCAACAAATTTATTTACTTAAACAGAGGTTAAAGCGAAACTTTAAAAACTTGAATTAAATTGATTAAATCGAAAATAATTACTAATTGTACTATTATGAGTAGCCGAAGCAACTGCAATGTTAAAGCTTAATACTTTAACTGACTGCCGGGTTTTGGGGCTCCCGGGCTATTTATAATGTCCCTGCCCTCACAATTCTGTGGGAACTTGCAGAGCTCATGTCTGCTTATTCTTAATTCTACACTTTGTTACATTGTTAAAATCTTATTTTCTAGGTAATTGCGATATCTTAACTGTCTGTGACCTGCCACCTGCAGTATCACTATCGTCTGGAATACATTGTATTGCAACCGTTCTCATGAACTGTTAATAGCCTTCTTATATCTATCCTTGAATTACATTGTTGTAATTGACTTACGATTTCTTTAACAATTTCTAATAATTTTCTATTAGGTACATGAAAAATTAAGGTTTGTCTTGCTTAATTTTTAAATTCATAACATTCATTATTTAATTTCATTATTTAAAATTCATTGTTTCTAAGGGCACACTTATTGTTTCATTATTTCTCTTTGTTTCCTTAAATCTAAAACTGTTTCCTTTATTCTTATATCTAAGATACATTTTGTAAAATACATATATGCTTAGAAAAATAATTAAAATGATTAACACAATTGTCCAAACGCTTATGTTGTCATAGTGTAACTTGGGAACCTTGAGTTCACTTAATTGTTCTTTGTAGTTTTCCATTAATTTCACAGCGTGGTTGAGGTCGTCTAATTCTAGATGTTCTAGTTGCATGGGTTTTGGGATTATTTCTTCGTCTTCTGGTTGTTCTATCTTGAACTGTAGTTCCGGTAAATTTGCGAGTTTCTTTGTTGCTATGGGGTCTTGAAAAACTCTGATTATTTCGTCTTTCAATTTTAAATAAGTCTTCTTTGAGGGTGATTAATTTGCTTCCGGTTAGTGCTAGATTGTTTTCATCTTGATTACAGTGGATGGTTGCTATTACTTCTGTTGGGAAAATGGCAATCCATTTGTTTTCTGTAACCTTTTGAATTTTTATGTTGGTTATTTGTACGGGTTTGGCTTCACAGTTTACGTAATGGTTTGAAAATTTTAATAGTTGTACTTCGCAAGGGCCATCTTCTTGGATAGTTGTCGTTGTCAGTGATTGGCATAAATATTGGTTAGGTGTGAATTCGTTACATTTTATGTTTGTATAACTATATCTTAGTTCATTTAAGGATGGGAATTTGGGTTTGGGTATGATCACTTGGTATGTGCTAGTATTTTCATTGGAAAAGCAAATAAATGATAATACTTATAATTGTTGCTCTCTACTATTGGGATTTCTATTGAAAATGTTATTTCGTTATTCTTTATATAGCCTTTAACTATAGCTATTTTTTCAAATATAAGAATGTTTGATTCTACTACCTTAAAGGGTAATTTACTGTTGGTTATAAACGATCTAATTCTTAATAATTCCTTTAATAAATTAGTTGGTACTGTGATACTAGAGTGTAAGGTATTTAATTTTGCAAATGTTACGGCGCTTTCTAAAGTTGCTAAAATTTGTTGAATTAAAGTAAGGATTGATATTATTTGGGTGAATATCGTATTGAATCTAATTAAAAATCTCGCATGCCTAACATGGTAGTTTGCATGTTAGTTTCAAGAGTTTTTATTCGGTTGGCTATACTATCTTGGTTTCTTACTAGCTGTCTTAATGTTTCGTTGAATTTTATAATAGTTGATTGGGTTAGTGATGTTTGGTTGCTAATTATGGTTTTTATATTGTTTTAATTTTCAATTTATTGCTGTATTGCGTTGTCATATCGTTCTGCGTCTTGATTATCTAAGTTACCTGTGATAGCTTTTATTATGTTACCTAATCCGTTGATTAGTCCTCTTTTTCGTCTTGTAGTTTGTTCTGTGGGTATTAATCGTTGAATTTGTCTATGTTTCTAATAATGCTTTCTATTATACTGTTGTAATTCATCATTTCTATTGCGTATTTTTTCCGAATTTTGATGTATCCATTGATTGTTTTTATCGGTAATAATTATCTTTGATTGTTTGAAATTCTTGTTTTAGTTCTGTTAGGTCGAATTTTTGTGCGAATGTCCAATAGTCTATGGTGTTTTGCATACTGCCTAATTTTATTGGTAGTATACCGGGGTTATTTTTATGTCTTCAATTACTATTTCGTTGTCCGTTCTACCTGGGCGGAGGTTGACGGTAAGGGTGATGATTGTCAATTTGAAATTACAGGGTGTCTTAAGTTTTTCAAGTGAATGTACTTTGTTATTTTGCCGTTGTCTACTACGGCTATGTTTTTGTCCGATATTTTCTTAAATTTAAATGGGCCTAAATTTCTGGGCGCCGTTTTGTCGTTTACTTTGGAAATTCTTCTCATAAACGGTTTGTCTTATTGAAAATTTATTTGCGTCCGTATTCTTATTGCGGGTTGTGGTGATACGTTCCTTATCATTATCTAATTTATCTTTTACTTTGTAATAACTTATTTTTAGTTTTTCTTTGTGATATTTAGCGTATTGTTGATATACTTCCTTATTATAATGTATGTCGCAAACATTGCGTGAATCTGAATGTCCTAAAGTTAATTCTAATGGTGTAAAATTGGTCGATGAGGGGATTGCATTATTGTAGGCGATTAGTGCATATGACATTAAATTGGTGATTTGTTCTTTCTTATAATTTATTCTCAGTAATCGGATTTGTTTTTCGTCCATAACTCTGTGAAAAGTAGCGGGTGCGTGCTTTAAGACAAACGGCATGCGTTTGTATTCATAGTGTCCTCTAGGTGTACTGAAAGCTGTTTTAGATATGTGTTTCTCGTCCATCTTTACTTGGTGGTATCCTGATGCTAGATCTAATGTTGAAAAATATTGACATTTACCTAACTTGTCTAAAATTTCGGTTATATTGGGTAGTGGATATTTGTCATCTACCGTTTTTTTGTTTAATTTTCTATAGTCTATTACCATTCTGTATTTTTTCTTCTTTGAGGCGTCTAACTTCTTAGGTACTAATTAGTACGGGGCTGCTCCATGGTGAGTTGGAGTGTTGTAGGATATCCTGTTCTAATAAGTCTGCTACTTGTCTGTCAGCTTCTTCTTGGCTTGCCTGAGGTAGTCGGTATGCTTTTGTAAATATTGGTTTGTTATTCGTTAGTTCGATATTATGCTTAACTGTGTTGGTGAATGTTAGGGGTATTCCTTCACAATGGAATATGTCGCGGTATTCAAAACATAAATTTTTAATTGCGTTTTGCTCTTCTTGGTTGATGTCGGTATTAAAGCGAATGTTACTTAAATTTTCTCTTAACATTTTGTCGTTTTCTACCGGATTATAATTGTTTTCTAAGTTTTCATCTATTTCCATTCCGTTAAAATTTAATTCTTCTATGTTAATCGGGTTCATTATTGTTAGTTCTACGGGTAGACATTTGAATTTAAAACTCATTTTCATTAAGGGTTGCTTTCGCTTTTAATGAATTTCAAATTTTGTAAAATTAAGATTTATTTCGCAGTTTGTACTGTTACTTTTTAGTTTGGTTTGTTAATTTCAGTTTAAAGTGTGTTGAGGTATTTAAAGAATCGTAGTTGCTATTATTTGTACTTAGTTACACCGTGCGGTAATTTTAATTGAGGGATTTATGCTTGGTATTATCTGGTTGCTTGCTGTAGCCTTAAATTCGTTTATTTTATGCTTTGCGAATGTTAAATTTATCAGGGTTTCGATTTCTGAAAGGTTTTGATGTGAGTAAATAATTTGTTAGAATGGTTGCGTGGTACTTGTATGTTTCGTTGCGTCAGTGGGTTTTTTTTTAGAATTGTTGCTTTAATTAAGTCTGTTATAATTATCTCCTCTCCGTGGGTGTTGTAATTTTATAACTGTGTAAGATTCTTCTTTGTAATTATTTGTCTCGTTACCTTGAGTTTTAATTTTTGTTACACGTTATCAGGTAATTGATTTGTTACAATAATTACCTTTATAATTTATACAATAAGCTTGTTTAAATTACAAAGTTTTATGTCTGCTGAGGATTTAGTTTCAGCCTATGTAAATAGCTATAGTAAATTGCGTAATGCTTTTGTTTAATTTAATATGCAATTATAATTATTAGAATTGTTAATACTTTTCTGAAAGGTGTTGTTTTCAGTCTGTGTGAGAATGAATTGTTTGCGTCTTTACTTTGTTAATTACAGCATGAAAAGTTACGTTTGATAATTGCTTTTTTATACAGTTGCGATATGCGCTTTCAGTACTGTGGATATTTGTAGTCGCGATGGTGAATAATTTTATTCATTGATGGTCGTAATTTATGTGAGAGTTGCGTTTTGTCTTAATTTGTGATGGATTAATTTATTAATAAATTGTAAAGTGCGTTTCTATAATTTATAGAAGTACGATAAAGGTCGAGTTTTAAATAGTCTTTTCTGTAATTAATTGTCTATACGAATCGCGTTACATACATAGGCTTCCGATACTAAATGTTAGAGTTAATTGCGTTCTATATTTTATATCCTAAAAGAATAATAGAAAAAGAAAAGAATAAAAACCTTAAAATAAAGAAAAAGAAAACAAAAACAACGATACACACCATAAAATGCTCTCAATACCATACATAAAAGGATTCTCCGAAAAAATTCAAAGAATAGGAAACAAATTTAGAATTAAAACAGTATTTAGAACCAACAATACACTAAGAGCACAATTAACAAAAACAAAACCCAAAAACGCAATACAAAGTTCAAAAAATTGTATCTACAAAATACCGTGCGAATGTAATAAGTTTTATATAGGAGAAAGTTCCAGACCATTTGAAGTTCGATTAAAAGAACATAAATCATATATAAAAAATAGAAAATTTAAAAAATCCATGATTTGCCAACATGCATGGGACTCCAGTCATAAAATAAAATGGGAGGATGCAAAAATTATCGACAAAGAAGAAAACCACCAAAAACGCAAAATAAAAGAAGCTGCTTATATAACCCTACATAAAAATAACTGCGTTGCAAACGAATCCGTGACTTTCAGTAAACAATGGATTCCATTACTAAAAGAAATAACAAAAGAAATAACAAACGAAGATTAAATGCCCACAATATCTAGGTAGCATTGCAAGTTTTTCCTGGCTTTTCCTTGCGATATTAACATGAAATACAGCCTACATACATGACTTCTATTTATACATACAATAACTAATTACATAACAATAAGCATATTAACTAGAAAACCATTATTTCGGCAAATTCTAAGTGTTGGGGGATCTTGGTAGCCACAGGTTGCTTAACCCCCTTCAGTGAATCTCGGTGAAATAAGACATAAAATTAGAAATCTCTCAATTGTATAAATAGAAACATATTAAAAAATGTTTTCCAATTTTCAAGTTATTGAATTTATATAAAATTCACCAATAAAAATTAATCAGCTGATTTCACGTTAAGCGTACTGGCTACCTAAAGAAAGTCGATCCCAGGTCGCAACACAAATTGAAGGCAATCATTCTTTTAAACTTTAAAATTTTTGCTTAGTATACTTAAACCAAATATTTCAAACATCAATAAATCAAAGTCACCTTCAATTTATGTTATTAATGTCAAACTTTAAGTTTTTATTATTTTGACAACGATCCTAGGTCATGGATCGAAACGAAAATAAAAATGAATTTAAAAACTATGAGTGGTTTAATTCCCAAAGAAGATTAAGAAGAATACTAAACAAACTACAACAAACATACAGGGAGTATTTAAACACTCACCCTCGAGTTTGCAACGTATAAATGGCTCCTACCGTCTCTAATGACGTAGCGAAACAGAGAACGCATCATCCCGCCTTGAGGTTGTCCTTCCATCACAAAAAGGGGCGGCAATCCATCGGATGAAGCTGGAATAATTACTAGTACAATTAGTTTATTGTCGCCGCAAAATACTCTTTTCTTAAAACCAGAAATACTTACCACACAATATTGTGTGCGCGAAATCCCATTAACAAAAAAACCAGAAACGAAAAATACAACGATAACGATGAGTACTTTTGTCGTGTTCAAGAAAGAAAATGTATATATTTTTGTTTTGAAATAACTCGAGTTCAAAGTAATGCTAGTGTTATCCAACGCGATTAGAAAACTTGAAAACACGGTCGTAATGTATAACAAGTTAACAGATACCTAAAAGGTATTGACAATTTAATTTTAGCATAAGCTTTACGTTTCGAAGTAAATAAGTTTAAATTGAAAATTAGTAGGAAGCGTTCTTATTGTAAGAAGGATGTTGTCGACGTATGAAAGAGTAAAAAACGGAATCGATGTAAATGCAATAACCATATACCGCGGAAAATGAACGTAAAAACGCTCCGCACAATCCTGAGATATAACAACACTTATTGGCCAACCAGCTTGCTATTATGCATTAATTTAGGGTTAAGGGAATGATTAGTTATCTCACATTGTGAATTTGAAAAGGAAATTATTTTACTTAGTAAATTCTGTAAAATCTAGTACGTCCACTATGCACACGATTAACAACTGTACTTTTACTTTTGTTTTGACTATAACAGCAGCTGCACAAGAAAGGAGTCGTTTCTTTATAACCACCATGAGACTTGTAACTAAATATTTAAAATTAAAAGCGCCTCCTTGCACCGGATAGCTACAAACCCGTTTGTGATGTACTTATCAAATTATGTCGGTACTCAAGACTACTAGTCAGCTATGATATACACAATACCTATACCAGGGTAAGTAACTTTGTTGAACAATAACTGGTCAGCTCATAACAAAAACAATCACCTTGGTGATGATAATCGCCGTATACAATCCTCGCGCATCGCTACGTTTAAGGGGGAATATATTACACCATCCTTTCTTGTATAATTATATAAACATGTCAAATTTAAATAAATCTGTTGATTGGTTTTACAAGGCGGCTCCGTGGCGTAGTGGTATGTGTGTGACTACTACGCTCAAGGTCCCGGGTTCGAATCCCGACACGGTCCGCTTGAAAAATGTTAGGCGAGCATTTTTCGCAAAAATACACCCTCGTTCGGATGAGAGGTAAAATGGAGGTCCCGTGTGTGAGTGTTGTCACGCACGTTAAAAATCCCTACCTTGCTTGGAACAGCAAGGATTCGGCAAAATTCAAAATTTTCCAGGTAAAAAAAACTCGCTTCCTGGCCAATGTAGTACCTTCGGGTGGAGCATTGGAAAATCACATGTAATGATTGGTTTTACAAATCTTTTAGGTCTTACGATAGTACTAAGTTCTTCATGGAAACCAGGTACCAGGTTCACAGTTTTATTTTCGGTATCCATATATTTGATTGCTCCTTAACTAGAGGTTTTAGAAGGAAAAAGGTTTTGATTTGTTTAAGATGCCGTTTCAATTTTACATATTCTAAATCGGACACCACAACTAGATAAGTAGACCTGACAACTTTTGATACAATGAACGTTTTACCCAAGGCGTTTTTTGTTGACCGAGACGGTAGCCCTGCACTGTAACAGTTTCCCCCGGCTTAAATTCAATTGATCAGTGCCTCTTAAATACTTTTTTTGTTACGCCTTGTGCTCAAGTATACGATCTTTAAAATCGACTTTCCTTGAAAAACCAATATCTGGGAAACGTGCATCGAACCGAGTACGTAGTTTCCTCCCAAACACGATTTGCGTCGGATTTAACCCGGTTGTGGAATGGACCGTATTACAAAAGTCGAACAGAAAGTTATTCAACGATTTATTTAAGTTTATTGAAATATTTTTGTTCAAAGCCTTCTTTAAGGCATTTTTAATCGTCTTTGCTGTATTTTCAGTCGCTCCATTAGAGGAAGGATGATTTGTGATGACGTTATGTGTAAAATGTTGTTTTTACGAATAAATTTTTTGAACTCCATCGATGTGAACGTAGTCTCATTATCTGTTACGATTAATTTTGGCAGTCCAAATCGAGCAGAGTTCTGAGAGCTTAAATTGTGACTTGGAAAGAATTAATATTTAGCGGAATGATTACCAACCACTTAAACTATGGGTCAATTAAAACCAAACGTTTTAATTTAGAAACGGTTCTAAAAAGTTCGCATGTAGGCGATGCCAAATGTTGCAGAGCGTAGGCCAAGGTTCAAGTTGAGCCTTGATTTCAAACGTTGCACTCATTTTACACAGGGTCTTCCCATTTCTTCAATTTGTTGATCTACGTCTGGCCACCAAAAATAAAGTCTGGCAATGCTAAATGAAATAAGTGTAACTCTTTGAAGACATTTTCTCTTAAGTTGTGTGGAATAACCTAACGAATATTCCATAAAATTTAATCCGAATCTTAAATCAATTCATGCCTGATTCGAATCTTTTTTCATTTATGGCTTTGTCGCGATTGTTACGTGCCGAAATCGGCCGTAAACATTCTTATAAGTTTTAATTTGTAAGAATTTCGTGCCAATAAATTTAAAAAGACTTGTGCGCGTATTTCCGTCACTTCAGATAGCGCGTTGCGCGAGATTCGCGCCGACGCGGTGGGTGAAAAAGGAAGTGGGGGATTTCCGATATACGTGTTAGAACTAGCCTCCGAGATGTGAACAGGTGTGGCTGTCTCGTGTTTTATCGTGCTTTTTTTGTGTTATGTAGATGCCTTTTGCTCTTATCTTTGATTATTGTTCTTTATAAACCCGTTCCTGTCGTTCCCTACATATAGAAAAAAGAAATCGAATTTGGATTCAACCGGCTCAAGAATTCCCACGCCCGAGAAAGAGCAGCGAAGCAGGTGACGCCCGAGAAGGGTCGACAACAGAGCCCCGCTGTACCCATCATGCGGTAATTCCGCAAGAAACCCGGCAATTCATGTGAGTAGTATTATGTTTCTTTTTTTATGTAATGGAGTAACTTTGTATAATTGTGTGACGTCATCTATAATTTGTGCACCAATTTTACATTATCCAATATCGCTACCAACTGACGTAGTGTCTCGCGTACCTCGTTTACGGGGTTATAGTACGCGTTGGACAATAGGCGAGTGAAAGTGAAGGAGATAGCTGAGGCTGTAGGGTTATCGGACGAAAGGGTGCGAAACATCTTACACAAAGAGTTAGGGATGCGAAAGCTCTGCGCAAGATGGCTGCCGCATTTTCTGAATGCCGATCAAAAGCAAATGCGACAACGAGTTTCGCAGCAATGTTTTTCCCGGTTCAATAAGGATCCAAGCGATTTTGTGCGGCGATTTGTCACTATAGATGAGACATGGGTCCACCAATACACGCCAGAAACGAAACAGCAGTCGAAGCAGTGGGTGGAAGTCGGTTGTTCAGCGCCAAAGAAAGCGAAGTCGATCGCATCTGCCGGAAAGGTGATGGCCAGCGTGTTTTGAGATGCGAAAGGGATCCTGTTAATAGATTACCTTGAAAAAGGCAGAACAATTACAGGCCAATATTACCCCACACTTCTTGACCAGCTGGATGCCAAAATTCGCGAGAAGAGGCCTGGCTTGAAGAAGAAAAAACTCATCTTTTACAAAGACAACGCACCTGCACACAAGGGCGCGTTGACGATAGGAAAATTGACGGATTTGGGGTACGATTTGCTCGGCCATCCCCCCATTTTTCCTGATTTGACGCTCTCAGACGTCTATCTGTTCCCAAACTTGAAGAAATTTGTTTCTGGGAAGCGCTTCATGTCCAATGAAGAAGTTGAGAGGGCCATAGACGAATATTTTCACAGCATTCCAGACTCTCACTTCCGGGAGGAATACTGATGTTAGAGAAACGCTGGACCAAGTGTGTTGAAGTTAAGGGGGATTATGCCGAAAATTAAATCTTTTTTTTACTGAAAAGTGCAGTCTTTCATTGTAGGCCGCGCACTTTTCACCTTACCCTCGTTTGTCGGACGGTCAAATAACGTTCACATTCTTTACATACTGGTTGATTTGTTCCAGTTAAAATGTATGATGTACTAAAGAGAGCGTGGCAAATTCTTAGACGACAAAGGACGACTTCTTCCCTTCTATTTAGCTTGCATGGTGACGACCATGCTAGAATATTGTTTTTAACCGCTATTAAGTTTCCACCAAAGTTTGACGAGTCTTTCTGCCATTGATTTGGGCACGTATTTATTGATATCTGTAATGTCACAATAAGTTACATCTGGTGTTTCTTGTAAACTTGCACGGAAAGCACCTTTATCAGCTATTTCATTTCCCTCAATTCCTTTATGACTAGGAATCCATACAAAGGTAACTCGTTTTCCGAGAGCAATAAGATGATGGTGAATATTAATAATTTATATTTTCCGCGAGAACAAGTGGCGTCTACCCGTTAGGTATTTCTTTATATCATAAACTCTTTTCACCCACAATAAATACAGGGTTATCAAAATAAGGAAAATCGAGAATGGCAAGCATTTAAAATGGAAGCCTGAAATTTGAAGTGGATGGTTGAGTGCTTATTCGGTTTTCAGGGATATTAAAGGATTACAAGTTTTGCGATTACTTGCCAAAATTTAGACAAAAAGGATTCAAAAGACAGCTTTTATATACAAGTTTGCAATCTTTCTGTGGTTTCAAATTATCAGCTTAGAGTCAGCAAACTTTCACGTCTCTGTAATTTAGAAGCGGGTAAATGCGGTGTACTAAAAGTAGGCTATGAAAGGAACAAGGAATACAAAACGCGCCACACATTTAGTAGAATTCAAACTAATGCTTTTTACAATGTTTTGGTTAATCTTAAACTCTCTTAAAGCGTAGTTGTCACAGACAAGTGATAAACATTTTCTGGTTTTTGTCATTAGCTTCGGTTATGTATTTTTGAGCTTTATATTATTAACAAATTACAAATTGATTTATTACCGGCTTTTTTACCATTCAAGTAATTATTTGTGTTGATTAATTGCTTCTACCGATTAATGTATTGCTGTGAATATTTGGGTACAGCCGCCCTGACCAATAAAGATGCAATAGATGCTAGCTTAATAAAAAGTATGAATTCTTACCTTGATAGGCTCGTTTTCTCTTGCTGTCTCTGCGATAAATATGTTGTGGATTTTACGGAAATGAAATGGAACAAAGACATATCAACATTACAGGTATAATTTTATGAACAACATTTTTTCTGAACAATCCTCAATACAGTAAAAAAAATCTTTTTTTTACACACATTATTTAAAAAAATCTACTTACACTCACAGATATAAAGAAAGCTTATTCCAGTTTAAGTTTAAAAAGAAACAACATTTTATCACTTTTTGCATATTAATACAATCTTCAACTTGTTGATAATTAGAAAACCCCAAAACATTTCATATGTAAGTCACAAAAATCTCTTTAAAATTTTGATGGATAAATTATATATTTTTCTATTATCCCGAATCAGTGGAGCTGGTCAGCGACCTTGAGCAGCAATTTTTGTAAGTATCAAAACACACCAGTTTAAAATTTATTGCAATCATAAAAGTTCTTATTTTTTACGCATGAATAAATCTAACGGTTGGTTATCTCTCTCCCTTACGAGCTTCTGTAACTTTATAACCATTAAAACTTGTTATCTTATCCGGTTTTATAGTCTTTGCTAATGTTATCGCGTTCTTTGAATTGACGTGCATTCATTCATAGAAGAAAATGATTTATGACCTTAGGAGGACTCTCGAAAAGTGATTTGTTTAAGCGAATAAATGCGGTATTTTTGTTTTGGATTAAATAACGTTTATTGTGGTATTGCTAAAGAGGATAAATGCATTATTGAACGTACATTTTAGAAAAGCACGCATTTTTATGTTTTCCCCGACCAGAACTTGTTTTAAATGATAGTGAAGTTATTTAGTATTCTTAAAGTGGATGAATTCTTACATCTTATATTCGTTTTACGAACCCTTAAATCTGCATAAATGCAATAAACATTTTCTTTTAAGATATTTTTCACACGGATCAATGAATGCTTTAGTATTCTTTAAGAGCGTGCTATTTTACATGACATTTCATTTATATGCTACAGGAATTTTACGAGAATCTTATACAAGGCAAAAATTAAATAATGAAACTTTTACTTTTTTCAGCTTTAGGTCTGTTTTTTTACAGAATGTGGTGCTCAGTGACATCTAATGGCCACCTTATCGCATCAATATATATATATATATATATATATATATTGATGTGATAAAAGGTCTCGATAGGTCATTGAACGCCAAATTATGTGAAAAAGAATACCCCACCCATAACTGAGGAAAGTAAAATTTCCCAATATTTAAATTTCACCTTGTATAAACGTATAAGCGTATTCCCTCGGCAAGATAACAATATTCCCATGTAAAATAATACTCTTTAAGGACACATACTGTTTAAGAACGAAATACAATTTTAAATTCACTGTATGTTAATTCATTTCAGCCGTGTGTAAATAATTACTCCTGAGAGATACCATAAATCTAGTTTTCATTTCAAACAAAGCATAAAAGCGAAACCCAAATTTTAAATACTCAAAAATAAGCATTTATTTTCAGCCGTGTGTAAATAATTATTCTGTTCTCTTGCAGAATACCTTTTAATTACAAGTTTTCATTGGATTTATTGTAGAACGCGTTTTAAAAATTATTAATTTTACGAATTTATAAAGCAAATCATATTTTCCGAGTGTAAATATTCTCTGAAACACTTAGAAAGAGTTTAAGTGCATTTATGGAAAAACCAATAGTTCAGAAAGTTAGAGCATTTACATTATTTAATAAGAGAGTACGTCATATTTTCTAGAAATGTTCTAAAAGCTATTAAATAAAATAATTATTTGCTATCTATGAATAAACGCGCCAATTTGACGAAGCAATGCTATCGTAGCTCTAATAGAGCGAGAAAGAGACAGAGAGGGAAAGATAGTAACAGCTAGGTTCTAATGCATTAACAAAAAATGTAAGCTGCTTTATGATAGCCATAAATTATACCGACAGCAATTTATTATATATAAAGCACTAAATTGCGGTGGAATATTAAATCACCCGGATGTGTTATGCTTCAAAAACATAATCCAAGATGACGTATTGAGCTTGTCTTTATATATAAAGAAGTAACCGATGAGATGGGATTCATTTTTAATTCATTTTACGACATGCAACATATACGTTTCGAGTAATTTGTAATCTATTCTGTGTGCGTTCCACAAGTAACATAGATGTTATGAAGCATAGTTATTTGATAAAGTATAACGAAGATTTATCACATTAATATAGATAATTTTGGAACAACATCAACTGCTGATTTTAATTGATTAAAAATAAATGCACTTTGCAAGCTGACACTTCAACGTCAAGATTGATTATAAATGGAGATTTGAAGTGGAACCAAGAAGTGTTGTTAATTACAATAGAAATAATATTTTTATAAGCGCTATTTGAAAATACCAACTGCAAGTATAATTTTGTTTTTGTAACCTAATAGGATATTTGAGTATCACACAGTAAATTAAGCTAGAATAAGGTTTCTTTACAAAAATTATTTGTCAAGAGATAATTTATTTCAGCAATTTTGAGGTCAGATCTCTAAGCATGTTGATCTTTTACAAAAATTTCTGCCGAGCGTTGTTGGCTAACGACACTAACACACTGGGCAATACAAGAATAGATATATTCCAGAGAATTTTAAAGAAGGTTTTGTTACTCGCATACAATAGCAAAATACAATTCGGTATTATCAAATAATCACTCTAAAATAAATACGTTTATAATAAAAATGCACTTTCCGTACATAACAATAAATAATTTTGTGTATTTAAAACCCTAATTTTAATCTTACTTATGTGTATTAAAACACGTTTTGTCGGAAAAACCAATCTTTTTATTGTAATTATAAAGGTGCGTGTCTCTCTGCATGTGTAAAACCCGTGGATGAAACAATTAAAGTTTAAAATAATTAGCTAAATTGATTCTGTATAACGTAAATCTAATTTAAATAAAACATTAAAACATTAATTTCGTATGACCTGATTAATAAAGAAACGTTTATTCCAAGAAGCGCGGAACATTAAGAAATATTTATTAGCTTTCGCAATCACTGTAGGAGAGATGTGATGCGACCAATAACCTTATATGTATTAGAGAAACACGAACAGCGCACATAAATCAACACTAACGAAGTAATAAAATGCAGCTATTTTGAATGTTAATGAGGAATTCCCAGAATATTACGTCAGATAGGCGTGTAGTATTTGGAATGGCATCACGTAAACACTCGTACATTCTAAAAAAAGATATAATTTTTATATATAAACGGAAGCAATCGACATTGGGCTCAATTAATTAATCCACGTCAACAAAGCAAGATGTAAAGAAATTCGATTCGATTTGATGAAGTCGCAGGCAAGGTACTTTGCGAAGATGTTATTTTGGGTATGCAATATGTATATAGCAATTAATAATTACAATGTAACAGTGAATAAAGAAGTAAATGTTAAACGGTGATTATATAGCCAAAATAACCTGCAAAGTTTACGTATGAGTTTGAAAATTATTAAATGAACAGGAAAAATTCTTCGATACAACGCTACTTAAAATTAATTAATTGGATGGAGACTTAAGCGAAGACATGTTTTTGTAAACTGAGATTTGAACGTTAATTTAAAATAAAACCAAGAAGAAAAAGATATCTAATTACGAATTGGAAAAGCGCTTTGTGAATTTTTGCAAGTATTACTTTTTAAAATAGTGTTTATAACTGATATTTGGGTATATGTTGTTTTAGTTTAAGATAGCATAAGTCTAATTAAATAATATATTTTTTTGTAAGGATATTTACCAGAGGTAGTAGTCAGAGCTCGAAAAACTCTATTTTTTTTAAATAGATTATCTCTCAAGGATTTTTTTCGTCAAACAAACCTTACAAGCGCTGGAATCAAAGCCAGATAAACTATCCATAAGAAAAGGTCTTTAGTTCTGTAAATTTAAATCTAAATAAGGTAAGAGACATTTTGATAATTAAGTAAATAAGTATTAGTTAGGAATAATTTTATGCTTGATAAGGATTATGCCGTAAATGTTCTATATTCTTTTGTATAAGAGAAAAGTTAGAAAGGAAGGTAAGTCAAAAATTTCAAATTTTACAATTCACTGGCTGAAGCACAGCACATTTTAGCGGCGCATCAAAGCGAAACAGATTGTCACAGCAATATATATTGCTGTGATAAGGGGTTGTTTAGGGGTGTATTGAGTAGCAAGGGTCGTGTAGTAACCATAAATTGCAATAGGAATCAGAAAACTGTATTTATTTAGCAGAAAATTAAGTAATTCATACGTTATGTAAATAGCAAGCATTTAACACCCTGTATATAGACCATAATTAGCTTTAAGCGATGCAAGTAAACATATCTCACAACAATAGAACGCGTATTTAGCAGAAAATAGGTAATTCATACATTATGTAAATGGCAAGTATTTAACACTCTGTATATAGACCGTTATTAATTTTAAGTAATCTTTCAACAAAAGTACGCGTATTCAGAAGAAGTGATAGTACATGTAATTAAACACGCGTTGAGAAGTGTTCTAATTAGTTATAAAACAAATACGAAGATAAGAGATAAAACCTAACAAAGCTTTATGCAAGTACGCGGAAATAATAAACTTTTTTGATAAGAAAACGCAGTTTCAAACGCGCATAAAAATACATAAACGAAAGTAGAATTAAGGTTACATAATTTATTTTGTTTAATTATCCAAAAAGGCGATATCTAAACAAAACGACGTATGGTCAAGATAGCGAATAATAAGGTATCAAATAAACACCATTACATGGAAAACCGATGAAATTACATCAGAAACAACTTTAAAATGCAGGAAATACTAAGACCTGGTTGGTTGAGATAATTACAAGACTTGTTGAAAACCCAGCCCACATATAAGTGGGAACAGACTATATTAACACAGAGCAATGATAAGACGAGTCAGTTTAAAACTCAAGCAAGGCGAAGCTGCGTCACTGCTAATCAGAAAGCCACGCGTAATTTAATATCAAGTGTATGTTACAAGTGACAATAAGTGCAATGACTGTGAAGACTTCTTTTGCCGTTTAATGTGAGTAGAATTTGGGGTAATTTATTTAAACAAATAATATAATAATAGGGCTTCGAATGGATCGATAGAATATTTCTAATTGGTGGTACATTTTTGAATACTTCGAATTGGGCGATATAACATTTCGAATGTGTCGACAAGAAGAATAATTCGACTATTCAAATTTGGAGAGATATAATAATTCAAATGTGTTGATGACAATAATTCGAATTGGTGGTATATTTCTGAATAATTCAAGTATGTGTCGATAAGAATAATTCAAATCTGGGTCAATATAATATTTCAAATCAGCGTCGACTATTATATTTTGGTACAATTCTGGTACAATTTGGAGTTGCGAGATTCAATGCAAATAAAATAAAGAAGCACGAAGTAATTTATGGAAAACGAGGGGTTCAACTAAGCAGAGCAGTGATAGACGAATGAGGACAACAAAGGAATGTTGATCCACCACAACTTGAACAACCTGTAGCAGGTCAGATCTATTTAATTTTAAAATATTTTTCTATTTTAAATTTCAATACTGAATTTATTTAATTTATATAAACTTGTGATAAAGTCAACAACAAACATTGCATACGTTAAACTTACGTAATGTATTATAAAGGGGTCTAGAACGTTCCAGGTTTCTTTGATAAAAAAAGGGTAGTTTTTGGTGACTTTAGATTGATTTCAAAGCATATAAATTTTGGGGTAAATGATACATATGATATTGATTGATTGAATGGTGTATTTTAATATTTTTCAAAAATTGTAAATAATATTTCTTTTCATTATATGGAATTAATTGACTTCGCTTTATCAATTCAAACAAATAGGTAATCAGAAAGGGGTGGAGAAGAGAAAAATTGATCATCGTAACGTTGTGCACTCTGTGTAGATTATATAGGGCTAGCCGTGGCATAATAGTAAAATTAGTGAGATTAATTTTGATTTGAGGACACAGAGCGGTGGAGTAAAGTAAAAACGTCCATTACACCGAGTACGGCGTTATCATATCTATATATATATATATATATATATATATATATATATATATATATATTGCTGTGTAACCTACAAAATCCGGGAACTACGGTTTTCGAATCGAGCCCCACAGATTGTGCGTCAAAGAATGCCGTGTTTCCCTGTATTTGTTGAATCGAGCCTCACGAATTGGGCATCAAGAATGCTGCGAATCCTACAAAAAGCTATTCATTACCTTAACTGTGTTGGTCCATTGACTTTCTTCTGTTAATCGCCTCGGCTGCTCCTCTAGATAACTTACATCCTCAATCATAAAAAAAAACAAACACATTCCTATCACAAACACCAACGTTAATTCTATTTACATCAATATTCACAATACATTAAAATTTCAAAATTAAAATTCAGCATAAATTTCAGTATCAGAAAATTTCAAGATTAAATTTATTATCATTCTAATGTGCATCCAGAATTAAAGTCCTTGTAGGATGCCTACTAATTACTATAACAATATATGCAGACCTGAGTTTGAGTACAAAGGGAGCATCTACCACCCCTTTACGTTAATTAACCAGGTTCGTCTAATTGAGCTCAAAGACATACCCAAAATTTCATCATAATCCAGAACATCAATACTAAATACCCTTTCTACTTAAACAAGCAAATTTCACCTTAAAATTAAAATTTTATTGTTAGTACAATTTCACTACTGTCCATTTTGAGTAAATCAATTATAAAGTTATTCAACACACACCAAAATATCAAAGTTCAAACAAAATAGTATAATTTACCTGAAGGTTACTGCACTCGTAGCTTCAATGTACATCGTCCCTTTTGTTAATCACACCATTCCAACTGGGTTATATTTACGGCTTCTGATTCTCAACGCTTTTAAAATTTTCTCCATCACCATTCATCTAAAGTTGTTTCAGGGCTTTTCCGGAACTCATCTGTGTATATCTGACCCTTGTTTTGTGGATCCAGGCACGTTTATGAACCATTTAATTATTAACACCCCCGAAAAATAACAAAGAAATTCATACTTCTTTCACCAATATACGCCAAAACTGCCTACTTTTGTGTATTCATTTGTCGTTGCAAATTTTGACTAATTAGTACAGTGATACTAACTTTATTACCTTGTATCTTCTTGTCTAAGTGCACTAAAGTACACTCATTGTAGCACGTAAAGAACAAACTGTTTCAAATCACCAAAATATACGAGCAAACTTTAAATTATTCTATCAAACTCGGAAAACTAAAAAGCACTGTTTAACGCATTGAATCAAGTCGCAGATGTCAGAGAGCTTGTTCATATTCACCTGGGTATATATAGAGGTTAGCCTGTCTGTCGGTCTAGTCCCCAAAACGGACAATTCTTCAGAATTTCACATGCTATGTTCCCATTCCGCAGCCCGGCATGCGATTTTTACGAAATTTGCACTCGCCCCAGTTAAATCTCAGAAATTTCGACGCGGCTCGCAACGTCTGGAAATAACTAATTGAATTTTATACAGAAAATGTTATTTTTACCTCTCAAGTTTGCCTTTTACTTTCAACCAATTGCAACCCCGTGACGTTGCTCCACTCACGCCTTTTACTATATGTGTCTCGGTCTTGCGCATATTATCTGTCTCTATCTAACCTGTTCTTAGTGGTGCAAATTGATATTCCTTACTATCGATTATTTCAGTCCACATGGACTGTTATCTGGGTTAAATAACCCCGTATCTAACCTTCCCGTTAATATAAGCGACGGTTTCTCCAACATTCTCTGAAACCATTTGTTATCTGAAAATTTTCGCCGTACGTGACTTTTAAACTACGCAGGTGTTCAATCGTACTATTAATTCTCAGAGCTTTATTTCATGGTATTTTAATCTTGGATTTTCACAGGCTTTTATGCTTATTATTAATAATGGTTTAATTAACTCCAACTAAAATTGACTTCTACCCTTTCATTTTTAGCGAATACAAATTAAATATTAATTATTATGTGTACACTTTGTTTAATACCGGTTACTTAAAATTGAGTTAATTAATATAAATTTTGCACGTAATTTCTCTTTGTTTCTTTACTAGGAATAATTAAATTACACGTAGAGCTTTTTAATACTGCTTCTTTTGATCTAAAGCGTCTTGTACATGATTTAAATCTCTTATTTTTAATGAAACGAATGAATTTTTATGCTTCACGCTTTTATTTAATAACGCGTACCTTTTCCCACAGCTTCTACACGGTGATTAAAATTATTTGATGTGATTATTTAATTTTCTACCCTGGTCTAAATATGAGTAATATATATATATATATATATATATATATATATATATTATTTAGGGTAGTTAGGACCAAAAATATAGCGCACTCAACATAAAATACATAAGGGTTCAGAAAACGACACAGTTTGCTGAAGAAAACAAGAAATACGATGATTAAACTGGAAAGTAAATCACAACGCCCTGGAATGGTAATCAAAATCAAAGTTCACCAAATTTATTTGAACAAACAATGGTTAGTTATCTAGAAGTATAAAAATCCAAGCGAATCAATGCTATTAACTTGAAATCGTACGTGACAAAAGGAACGCGTCGATGTTAATATACAATAATAATACCATGGAATATCCAAAAACTTGGTATGAAAGTTTGTACAGAAAGAACGAACTTTGCGCTTGTCAATAGATAGACGGTGCATTTAAATATGACATGATTTGTAAACAAGTCAGTTTATAATGAAGTAAAGTATAGTTTACGTCTCTGAAAACAAAAATATCCACGTAAAGTGAGAAATTATGAAGTGTGAAATAATACCACTGAAATGGAAAATTGACGGGTTTGTCGTTTATCCTTAAATATAAAAAAAAGCTCAAGTAACTAAAAGTTGTTTTAATTTAAATTCTAATATTAACCTTAATAAAAAGGACTCTAAGGAATCACTGGAGACAAGTCTAAATGATTACGGGAGACAGCTCTAAATAATTACGGGAGACAAATTTAAATAATTACTGGAGCCAAGTCTAAATAAATACGGGAACACGTTGAAATAAATCTGAAGCGATTATTATTGGAACAAATGAGGAAATGCAACAAGCATTTACTTCAATGATTAATAGTGAAGGAGTTTGATGGAGTACGCTAGTGTGTTTAAGGCGATGCTAGGAGAGATGCACACAACGGTTGAACCAGAGACTGATTCAAGCTGAAATCAACAGGTTAGCCAATCTGAATGTTTATTATTTTATTTTATTTGTGGATGTTTCATTGCACATTGCTAAACTGAATAACTTAGGATTTAACATTTAATTGAATATTACTAATTTAAATACTTTAGAAATTGCTTTCATGATTATTTATGTGAGGGGTCGGCAAGATTTAATTTTTGAGTATACGTTGTAAATTACGTAAATAATAAAAGAGGTTAAATGAACGTTCATCAGGCTTCAGTTAATAATTAATAATAATAGTGATTTTGCTGACTTTTTTGATCATCGTTGGGAATGATAACTATTCAAATTTTTATTCAGTTATTAGAAAAAATTTCTAGTTAAAGAATTTAAATTTTTTCATATGTTGTAAATATTTTTGAGAACATTATAATAATTTGTGCTTAATGGTGTTTTGGTTTCAAGATTAAAACAGTTGGGAGAGGTAGATGGTAGGTTTAAATGCTTTGTTTGTCGTATTGTCGCAAGCTCCGTGCGTAATTCAAAAACTAAGCTAGCCGACGCAATTAAGATTATACATTAAAAATTAAAAATTGACAGATATGAGATTCTTACATTTTTAATTCGGAAAATAGGGCGCATGGGGGTATTGCTATACTATCACAACAATATATATATATATATTGCTATGAACTCCTGGAACTATCGTGCCCCGACGTTGGGTCGCATATTAATTATGCTATGTACTAACTGTATTTATCGATCTGCAGGCTTGGACAGCCATATAAATTTATGCTATGAATTAACTGGAACTCTCTATCGCCGACTTTGGGCTGTCCAATAAATACTTGTTATGATAACGCCGTACTCGGCATCAATAGCGTATTCTACTTATAACTCCACCTCTCTGTGTTTATCTCAATCAAGTTACACTCCCACTAAGGTTATTATTCTGCCTCGACTAGCTTTTATTTTGAATTATAAAATGAAGTTAATTCAATTCCATATAATGAAAACAAATATTATGTACAGGTTTTTAAAAATTAATAAAATACACTTTTCAATCAATCAATATTATAAGTCTTATTTATCTCAAAAATTTATATGTTTTGCTATCAATCTAAAGTCACCAAAAACTATTCTTTTTATCAAAAGAAGCCTGGAACGTTCAAAACCCCTTTATTATATTACGTACTTTTAACGTATGCAAAAGTTCGTTGCTGACTGTTACACTATTTTATATTAATTAAGCAATTCAATATTCAAATTCAAATAAAAAGATATGTCTTAAAACTAAAAAGATCTAACCTGGTCTGTGTGCTTCTTTATTTTCTTCTCGCAACCAAAATTATCGACGCATCCATATCAACTAACATCAATTAGAATTTTCCATGCATTATTATACTATCCATTTGTATTCGAAATTATTCTCCACCAAATCGGAATTATTATATACCCATTTGAAATATTATCTATCCACACGCTTGAATTATTGCATTTGAATTATTGTCATCACCCTCTGGATTATTATTGTCATACTTAGAGTTAATTCTCACCAAACTTAGAACATTGTCATCAAACTCCGCATTATTATTATCACTCTTAGATTTATTATCGTCCAACTTAGAATGTTATCGTCCCCCTCTGGAGCCCTATTATTATTACATTTTAGTGTAAATAAATTCCCAAAATTCTACTTACGTTCATCGGCATTAGAAATTTTCATATTCGTAGCACTATCTGTCATTAAACACTTTTACTATCAAAATATTATTACGTACGCGTTACTTTTTCATTCATAGTGACACAACTTGGCCTTGTTGAGTTGAAAACTGACCTCCGTTATCATTCTCGCTGTTAATATGTGGTTGATGAACCACTTCGTCTGTGGGTTTGGCTTACAAGCCCCTCGCTAATCTTAACCAATAAGGTCTCTCTATTTTCTACACTTAAAGTGATTTTCTGATGTACCATTCTCGGCCTTTCGAGTAATTGTTGTTTGCTTACATATTCCTTGTTATCAGACCATGCGGTGTTTTGGGAAAATAATGGCGTTTCCATATTATACACAAATACCTGATGTAATTCAAACTTCAATTTTCAAGTATGTTTATTTCTTTACGCATTTTTAATTACCTTTACTTTTCTTATCTCCGTATTATCATTACTGATTAGAATCCTTTCTCAATGCGTTTTTAATTATATGAACTATGCTTACATCTAAATACGCGTGCTTCCACTGAAAAATATTGTCATTTGCCTTACTTAAATTACTAAAACTTTATATACCGAGTGTTAACTATTTGTTATTTATCTAATGCATGAATTACTTATTTCTATGCTAACTATGCGTCCTATTGTTACTATTTGCGTCGCTTAAAACTACTTATACTCTATATACAAGGTGTTAAATACCTATTATTTACAAACTATACCAATCACTCAATTTTCTATTAAATAAATGCAGTTTTCTGCTTCCTATTGTGATTTCTGATTACTACATGACCATTGCTATTAAATACACCCTTAAACAACCCCTTATCACAGCATTATTCCCCCAAATTAAAATATAAAATTTTAGAACAATACCCTTTTTAGCGCCCAACGTGAACTTAAACTCACATTAGTCTGGAATTCTTATACTTTTATTTCCTTTTAAAAATTTAACTTTTCCTTTATTAAATCCTTATTTACATTTATCTAATCTCATACTTATACCTATTTCTATATTCAAATCCTATGCTATTATTCTAAGTATATTAATCTATTCTACATTTTATCTATCTATTTGTGTCCTTTTGTATGGGTTAATCAAATTTATTTATATCTTCCCCTTTATTACTCTTAAATCTGAGTTCTTTCAATTCGTGTTTTCTAATTGTACTTTTAAATCTGGGTCCTTTCAATACATATTTCTTAATTGTACTCTTACTATCTATCCTATATCCTAAAAATTTAACCCTATCCTGAAAAAATTCACACTTTCCTAAATTCAAAATTAAACCAGCTATATTCAGTTCTAACAATATCCTATCTAAATGTTCAAAGTGTTTCTCTACACTATCACTAAATATTAATACTTCATCCACGTAGTGGATACAAAATTCCTCATACGGTCCCAAAATATTCTGCATCGCCTTCACTAATACAGCCGTACTCGAGAACAAACCAACCGGGACCACCCTAAACTGATATACCTTTCCTTCACCTAAAAAACCCGTATACTTCCTTGATTCTTGCGCTAATGGAATCAACCAAAATAAACTCTTTAAATATAATTTGCTATAAATCTTCCTGGTACCTATTCTCCCTAATATAATATCTATCGTTGGTGGACAATTGTATTGCGGCTTCGTTCGCTTATTAATTTCTCTTGCATCTAAACATAATCTAATGCTATCATCACTTTTCTTCACGACGACTAATGGATTCACAAAATGTGTACTGGAGCTTTCTATAATACCTTCACGTAACATTTTTTCTATTCCTTCCTTTACTCTATCCCTATATGCTACTGGAATAGGATATATTTTAGTGTTAAACTTTCAACTTGTGCACATAACCCGTGGCAATCCTCGACTTCGACCCTATTAATTCTGGATGCTTACTCAATAATATTTTCACCCTATTTCTCAAATCATGTGGACACTTAATCTCTAGATACACCCTTAAACAACTCCTTATCGCAGCATTATATATATATATATATATATATAATATATAATATAATATATAATAAAGTTTAATATATATATATATATATATATAATGCAAGACGTAATTGAAAATCAAAAAGAGAACAAGCTTCAGTAGTATAAATTAACACAATTTAATCAATCGGCTGCATAGCTCAGTTGGTTAGAGCGTTGATCCGGCAAATCAATGGTCGCAGGTTCAAATCCTGCTGTGGCTGTTCTTTTAGCGGTTTTCAATTACCAGTTCGATTTGAAATGTCAAAATTAACTTTACATAAAAGGTTGGGTTTTCATTTCATCTTATAACGGTTAATATATATTAATAAACATGCATTTGCATTCTAAATGTGGATTATCCCTCCTTGCTATATATATATATATATATATATATAGCTATATATATATAGCTATATATATATATATATATATATATAGCTATGATATTGGAGGAATTATCATGCCCCTACGTTGGGCTGCATGTTTATTTGCTATACACTCTCTAAATTATCATACCCCTATGTTGTGCGCCTTATTAATTTTGTTATGTACTCTAAATTATTCGCGTTCCATCATTTGGACGACCATTTTAATATCTACTATAAATAAACAAGATTGTAATTTTCTCCTCCTCCGGCTGTCTTATTAATATTGCTATCAACTTAACTGGATTTTATCTTGAAGCAACCTTGTCTGCCAATAGCAAAATTCGATACGTTACCGCCTTACTTAGTTATCAATTTCTATTCAACTCGTAGCTCCTCCTGTTTAAATCTTATGACCTCGGCTAGCATTTATTTGAAATTATAAAATTCAGTTAATTTCGATTTTATGTATCATGAAACCAATATATTATGTACATACAGCTCTTGTAAATTATTTGAAATACACTTTTCAATTAGTTACTGTTATAAATCTCATTTATTAACAATCATCTACTATTTACTCAAAACCCAAAGTCACCAAAAAAAAACCTATTATCTTTATCAACGAAGTGTAGAATATTCTAAACCTGTTATCATACTACTCATTTTATACGTATGCAACTTCTTTTGTTGACTTTTCACAAGCATATTATATTAAGCAAATTCAATATAAAAAATTATATAGAAAAACAAAATGTCTTATAACTAAAAATCTGACCTGGTTTATCTGCTTCCATTTGAAATAAAAATTATCTTCCCCAATTCATTTAAATTATTGCCATTACACTATGGACTACCAATATTCCTTTATGCACCCCCAATTTATTGTCGTTTCATATTAGACTTATTACTTCTTATCAATTAATTTCCTCAAACTTAAAATTGTATTATTCTTCCTCCAGACTTAAAAATTGTGGTTTGTTTACCCCCGTACTTCAAAATTGTATTAACTCTTCTTTTCCCCGAACATCAAAATTGTATTTTTCTCCCTCATACATAGGATTGTTTCCCCCGTACATCAGACTTCGAATTGTAGTTTATTTACCCCTGTACTTCAGAGCCCTATTATTTTTATGTTTTAGTTTAAAAATAAATTCCTTAAAAAATGTACTTACGTTTTTAATCGGCAATTATAATCTTCATATTAGCACTTATTTTCTCTTTCACTTTTAAAATTTACGTATTATTTTATTTCATAACGACGCACTTCGGCCTTTGTTGAGTTCAAAACTAACTTCGTTATCACGGTGCTTGCTAATATATTCTTCATTTCCCACTCCATCAGTGGGTATGGTCTAGAACTCGTCGCTTATTTCTGACCAATCAAATAATTACATTTAAAGCAGTTTCTGATGTAATGCTCCACGATTCCCAATAATCATAACCTGCTTGCAGCTGTCTTTCGTTATCAACATGCTGTGTTTTGATAGATTTAATTGCTTTTCCATAAACAACTGATGCAACTCGACTTTAAATTTTCATATTTACATGTTGTTCACTCAATTTTTAATCTGCTCTCTTATCAAAAATGGCTAGATATTTGTACGCATTTATATTAGCTACCTGAAGCTCTATTTCTATATCTGTATTAATCTAATCGTCTGGAACTCTTTTTGAATGCGTGTCTAATTACACTTTATCATTTATTTATAAATATACGCGTGCTTCCACTGAAAAATATTATTACTTGTTTTACCTAAATTAACTAAAACTTTATCTACAGGGTATTTAATATTTACTATTTACTTAATGAATGTATTTCTCATTCCTACGCCAACTATGCGTCCTCCTATGTGTATCTGCGTCGCTTAAAACTATTTATACTTTATATACAGGGTGTTGACTGCTTACTATGTACAAACTATCTCCATTTCTCAATGCTTCACTAAATAAGTGCAGTTTTCTGCTGCCTATGGTAATTACTCATTCCTAAATGACCTTTTCTATAAAGTACACCCTTAAACAACCCCTTATCACAGCATAATATATATATATATATATATATATATATATATATATTACTCAAATTTAGACCAGGGTAGAAAATTAATAAACGACATCAAATAATTTTAATCACCGTGTATAAGGAAGCTTTGGGTACTAATACGCTTCATTTAAAGGCATATTGGATAAATGCGTCATTTACTTCTAAACATAGGGTTTATATTGTTTAGATAATGTTAAACACCGTGTATAAGGAAGCTTTGGAAAATAGTACGCTTAATTAAAAGCCTACTGTGTAGATTTAAATCATTCAATTAGAAGTAGGGTTTGTATATAATCATAATCAACGTGTAGAAGGAAGTAATGTAGAATTTCATTAGATAATT
Organism: Platerodrilus igneus; assembly: GCA_036346225.1. Lineage (NCBI taxonomy): Eukaryota > Metazoa > Arthropoda > Insecta > Coleoptera > Lycidae > Platerodrilus > Platerodrilus igneus. The sequence continues at coordinate 764,399 of JARFIW010001719.1, read as the reverse complement.
AAAACCGTGGAGCATAAAAATTTATTCGTTTCGTTAAAAATAAGGGGTTTAGATTATTCACTGGACGCTTTCTATAAAAAGAAGCAGAGTAAAAGTGTTCAATTTGTATTTAATTTAATCTTTCCAAGTACTAAAACTATCGAGAAATTATAAAAGACGTGGGGAAGTCACGTAGAAACCTTCAGCGTATTGGAACTAAGAACACCTGCAAAGATAACGATGTATATGATAGTCGATAAACTTCAAGCTATATGAGTGCAAGTAAGAAAGCAAGTTTGTGGTATAGAGACAAGCGAGAGGGAATGCATTGGTAGTTAAATGGGAGGAAATGTGTAAAACAAGAGCACAGGTTGTAGATAGAATGAACAGACTAGATTGGCGAGTAAGGTTGAAATAAGATGCAAACATGAGAGGTGGAAGCATAGCAATTTCTATGTTAAATTAATTAGTTGTTCGCGGACGTGTTGCGAGGCGTGCGGAAAATTCTTAGATTTCAACTCGGACGAGTGCAAATTTCAGTAGAATCATTGTGTCGAGCCATTGGAAGGGAAAATAGAATGTGAATTTCTGAAAATCGTCCGTCGCGAGACAAATTCGTCTTGCAAGCGAGCCATTATATAAACCCGTGCTGATAGGAGTTTAGCTCTCCTTTATTTTTGATTTTATTCGATACTTCAAGCAGTTTTGCTCTTTTATTTTTTTGATTTTATTCGATACTTCAAGTAGACTACATGGTGATTACGTGCTACGATAAAAGTTATTATGCATTAGTGCACTTAGAGAAGATAGATAAAGGTAATAAAGTCTAGTTATATTTGCGGGTATTACTGTACCAATTATCCAAATTAGTAACGATCAATAAATAAATAGAAGTATGCAGTTTTGGTATAGCGTAAAAGAATTATGAATTTCATTGCTATTTTTCGGGAGTGTTAGTAATCAAATGTTATTCGTAAACGTGATTGGATCCACAAAACAAGATTTCGATATACCTAGATGAGTTCCTGAGAAGCCCTGAAACCTTTTAGACGAATGGTGGTGTAGAAAAATTTTAAAGGCGGCCAGAAATCCGACGACGTAAACAGAAACCAGTTAGAATGGTGGAATTAGCAAGGACGATGGACATTGGAGCCACGAGTGCATTAACCTTCAGGTAACTTATGCATTGTTGTTCGATCTTAGATGTTTTGGTGTGTGTTGAATATCTTTATAATTTGTTTGATAAAGATGGACAGTAGTAAATTTGTATAAACAACAAATTTTGAATTTTAAGGTAAAATTTTCTTGTATAAGTAGAAAGGAGTATTTATCAGGTTTATGTTTTTGATTATGATGAAAATTTGGGTCTGTCTTTGAGCTCAATTAGACTAACCTGTTAAATTAACGTAAAGGGGTGGGAGATGCTCCCTTTTATTCAGACTCAGGTTTGCAAATATTGTTAAATTAATGAGTGTGCATTCTGAAAGGACTCTAATTCCGGATACAAATTAAAATGATGAACTTTTGATGAACTTTTATGATGCTGAAATTTATTATCAAATTTAATTTTGAAATTTTAATGTATTGTGAATATTGGTGTAAATAGAGTTAACGTTAATGTTTGTGGTAGGAATGTGTTTCTATTTATGAATGAGGATGAAAGTTTTATCTAGGTGAGCAGCCGAGGCGGAAGGAGTCAATAGGACAGAAGAAAGTCAACGGACAAGAGAAACACAGCAATTCTTGGCACCCGAACGAGGGGCCATTCACCGTAGTAACGAGAGAAACACAGCAATATATATATATATATATATATATATATATATATTGCTCTGAAACTTTTAAAATCCGTGAACTACGCTTTTCGCCTCGGCTGCTCACCTAATGTTATAAACCTCCTCATTCATAAAAAAAAACAACACATTTCTACCAAAAACATCAACGTTAACTCTATTTACATCAATATTCAGAATACATTAAAATTTCAAAATTAAAACTCAGCATAAATTTCAGTTTTAAAAAGAATTTCAAGATTAATTTTATTACCATTTTACTGTGCATCCAAAATTAAAGTCCTTGTTGGATGCCTACTAATTAATATAACAATATAAGCAGACCGGAGTCTGAGTATAAAGGGAGCATCTACCACCCCTTTACGTTAATTAACCAGGTTCGTCTAATTGAGCTCAAAGACATACCAAAATTTTCATCATATTCCCGAACATCAAAACAAAATACCCCTTTTAACTTAAACAAGCAAATTTCATCTTAAAATTAAACTTTTATGGTTAGAACAATTTCACTAATGTCCATTTAAAGTAAATCAATTATAAAGTCATTCAATACACACAAAAATGTCAAACAAAATAGTATAATTTACCTGAAGGTTACTGTCCTCGTAGCTTCGAAGTATCGTTTCTTTAGTTAATCACACCATTCAACAGGATTATATTTACGGCTTCTGATTCTCTACGCTTTTAAATTTTCTCCATCACCATCCATTCAAAGTCGTTTCTGGGCCTTTCCGGAACTCATCTGTGTTTATCTGACCCTTGTTTCATGGATCCAGACACGTATTTGAACCATTTAATTATTAACACCCCCGAAAAATAGCAAAGAAATTCATGCTTCTGTCACCAATATACGCCAAAACTGCCTACTTTTGTGTATACATTCGACGTTGTAAATTTTGCTAATTGGTACAGTGAAACTAAATTTTATTACCTTGTATCTAAGTGCACTGAAGTACATTCATGTTAGCACGTAAATAACAAGCTATTTTGAATCACTAAAATATACTAGCAAACTTTAAATTATTTAATCAAACTAAAATGCACGGTTTAGTATCTTCAATCAAGTCGCGTATGTACGAGCTTTTAACGCATCGAATCGTCAAAAGTCTAAGAGGGCTTGTTTATATTCATCTCGGTATATATAGCAAAAGCCTGTCTGTCGGTCTGTTCCCAAAACGGGTAATTCTAAAGAATTTCTCATGCCATGTTCCCAGTCTGTCGCTCGCACGTCGTTTTTTACGAATTTTCACTCGCCCCATTTAAATCTCAGAAAATTTCCACACGGCACGCAAGCATGTCCGAGAAAAACTAATTAATTTTGTACAGAAATTGTTGTTCTACCTCTGATATTTGCATCCTATTTTTAACCAATTGTGACCCTCGTGACGTTGTTTAAATCCCGCCTTTTACAATATGTGTCTTTGCTTGACGCATTTTCTCTTTCCTTCTCTAACCTGTTCGTATTGGTGCAAATTGATATTCTTTATTATCGATTATTTTAGTCCACATGGAGTGTGAAATAACCCAGCTTTAGCAATTCTCGTAACTATTATGCGACGTTTTCCCAAGATTCTTTGAAACATTAATTATCTGCAAACTTTACGCCGAATGTGACATTTAAACTACGCAGGTGTTCAAATATAATATTAATTCTCAGAGCCTTATTCCGTGGTATTTTAATCTTGGGTTTTTACAAGTTTCTATAGGTATTATATGTTATTAACGGTTTAATTAACTCCAATTAAAATTGATTTCTATCCTTTTCATTTTTAGCGAATACAACTTAAATATTAATTATTATACGTACACTTTGTTTTACTACCGGTTACTTAAAATAGGGTTAATAAATATAAACTTTGCACGTAATTTCTCTTTGTTTAGGAATAATTACATTACACGCAGAGCTTTTCACTACTGCTTCGTCTTATAGATAATTTAAATTTCTTATTTTACTGAAACAACCGAGTTTATTTATGCTTCATGGTTTTAATAACGCGTATTATTTAATGAAATTCCTTATACACGGTGATTAAAATTATTTGATGTGATTATTTAATTTTCTACCCTGGTCTAAATATGAGTAATATATATATATATATATATATATATATATATATATATATATTGTAACAATTTTTTTTCTTTGAATTAATAAATCTCTTCATTAAAGGTACAACAAATGTTAAAATACCTTTATTAAGTAAAGTCGTAATACGTTTAATAATTAAATTACATCTACATAGCATCTTGAGTCGTTAGTCTATTTGTTTCGGATGCCGGTGGGCTCCACAGCCACTCGCACGCGCATTGAGAGGATTGACAACTCCCCCCTTGGGAACCTCCCATCATGCTAGAGCGCGGGACAAGCACTCGGCCATAGATAAAAGCAGCAGCAACATGTATAATAAAAGAATGGCGAGTGACCTGCGGGTCGGTTTAATTGTGTGATACACTTTCTGAATAACGGTTGGTAAAGTATACTTGGTATTATAGTATCTAATTTGAAAATTTGTTTAGCGCAAGGAAAACTTAGGAACGCAAAATTTAGGAACAAAAATTTAGGAACGCAGATTTAGCAACGCAAACTAAGATTACAACTAAGAATGGACGATGAAAGATTACGCTACACAGTTTAGGCGACAAGGATTTAGAACTGTGAACCAACGTTAAGAAAACCACAACACTTAACACGTGTTTTTAGAGGATGGAAAGCAGATCTAATTAGTAGGAGGCCGTTTGTTGTTCCGAGCCAAGATACTACGTTGATTTGATATTTGCAGTAAATTCTGCACGACGATGCACTTCCCAACCCAGTAGAGAAAAACAGTTTTGTTTGGTTCGTAGTAGCTTTAAGAAATTCTGTTGTGCTTCCTTCAGAATGCACGTTATTTTGCTTCGATACGTAGAAATACGATTTTGTTATTCACTTCATTTGTTACTAGGCTGGATTTTCCAGTATCAAATTTAAATTTCACTCAGTTTAATGTGTAAGTAACAACACGTTGCTTCAGCATAACCTAACAGCTGTTGTTACGTCACTTGTTTGTTTGAAATATGCTGCTGACACTTGTATCATCGGAAGCAGATGTTTAGTATTATATTACTACCACCTTTGAAAACGAGAATATCCTTGTGAACATTCTTATTTAAAATGATATGAGCACATTTAACTTAACGAGAAAATTATGTCTCCTTAATTTGTTATAATGTAAATTTGTTATAATGTAACCGACCGAATCAGATCTGAATGGGTTAGGAATTATTAGTGTAACCAGTTACACTTTGTAGTAATATATTTGATCAAGAATCAGGGTGATAAACCTTACGTTAATTTTTTTAAAGTAACTCAAATAATTATTTAATTTTATTGCATTGAATTTTATTTACAGAAAAGAGATTCCTTCTAGTAAATTATTAATCCAAGCTTAAAGTTTTTATTTTGATCAAGTATGATCAAACTTAACAACCGAAAGGCCATAAGAGTTGATTTTTGATGCCACCCTTATGTAGAAAATATTCTTTTGCAGTTTTAGGCATATTTGAGGGACACAAACAGTGTTCCCATTTTATATGTGACTTAATTATTATTCTTTCTTACAGGAACAGCGTCTTATTCTGTTAAGACAGGTTTTTGTCAGCGAAGGCGATCTTTTTTCTTTGGGTCTCCACGTCCGCCCTTAGAAATATGCCATGCTATTAACATGAATTAGTCTGGACTTGGTGGCGCCTGTTTGTTTTAGTTTGAGTGTGACCCCCCCAACAGATTTCGACTTACCCCCCCATTGCCTATAGCTCTACCCAAGGAATAGACCCCTAGTTATGTCGGAAGACTTTGTGACACTGACACCCAATGTGGGGCTGGTGTTTTAGTAGTTCAAGCAAAAATGTTTCACTGGCACCCATGCGTGAGGCTAGCTGAGCCAATTAGAAAAAATACGTTTCAATATATATATATATATATATATATATATATATATATATTTAGTTAGTAAGGTGAAATAATAACTTAGACTTTTATGCAAAACCCAAATGATCATTTCAAATCGAGCAAGTAATTTAAAGATTGAACATATAAGGTCCCAGAAGGGATTTAAACCTGTATCTTCAGCTTTCGCGACTGACGTATTCACTAATTACACTTGTCTATATCTGACATAAGTCAAAAACTTGACACAGTTAGATATAATCGACAGAAATGCCAAAAGTAATTGAGAGTTACGTTGATGTATGGCGACCTACATGATTTGGATTTGTAAAATTTTCCAATTTTCATTACCAGTCCCGGTAGTGTAATTGGTAAATACGTCAGCCGCGAAAGCTGAAGATGCAGGTTCAAATCCTGTCTGGGACCTTATATTTTCCATCTTCCAATTACTAGTTCGATTTGAAGTAATATTTGTTTATTTTGCTATTTGATAGTAGTGGGATACTGCAAAGGTACCAATGACCATAAATGCAATTACTTTTGCGGAATTCAATGTTTCCCTTTTTCAAAAAATTGTATAAGTATTGCTTTATATCATAATCTTGCTTCACTTACAATAAAGACAAGGTTATCAAAATAAGGTAAATCGGGAAGTTTGAAATTTTAAGTGGATGGTTGAGTGCATATGCGGTTTTCAGGGATGTTAAAGAATTATAAGTTTTGCGATTACTTACCAAAATGTGGACAAAAAGAATTCAAAGGACAGTTTTTAAGTACAAGTTTGCAATCCTTCAGTGTTGTGTTTCAAATTATCAGCTTAGAGTCAGCAAACTTTCACGTCTCTGTAATTTCGAAGCGGGTAAATGCGGTGTACTAAAGTAGGCAATGAAAGGAGAACAAGGAATACAAAAACGTCACACATTTAATAAAATACAAACTAATCTTTTTTATGTTTTGGCCATTGATCCTATGCTCTTTTAAAGCGTAGTTGTCACAGTCTAAATAAAACATTTATATGCCAGATATAAACATTTTCTGGTTTTTATCATTAGCCTCAGCGTTGTGCTTTTGAGCTTTATATTAAGAAATTTGAAATTGATTTATTACAGGCTTTTATACCATTAAAGTAATGATTAGGGTTGATTGATTGCTTCTACCGATTTATGTATGTCCATAGCCAAGCCCGAGGTTCGTAACAAGAAAGATGATTGAAAGTATAGGGTTTTGTTAGTTCTACCAGCGATTTATGTCGGTTTGATTAATTATGCAACAGCCTATAGAATTTCTATAGTGCACCTGAATTAAAGTTCTCTACAATAACAGAATTTTTAAAAATTAGAAATATTTGAAGTTTTGGGTTATAACGATTGATTAGTTCAAGTGATAGTCATCCGAACCTAAGTCAATGTTAATTGTACAATTTTAATAAATCTGTAAATTTTGATTTCCGTGTAATATCCAGTGTACTTATTTCACTGTTATTTAATAAAGCCAACAGCGTTTGAAGTAATTCAGAACAAGCTTTTCTTTTTCTAGTCATATTTTTGTAGGAGTGTATCACAGCCTATATGAATAAATTACTTTACCTAGGCAATACAAAGTAGGTTAATTATTTTTCAGAATTTGAAGATTTATGAGAATATTATTCAAATACTGGTTCGAAATACATTAATAGTCTGCTTTTTGACCGATACCATTTAACAATCGAAGAAGAGCGGGTGCAAGGCGCGTTTCAAAATAAACATAGCTTTCTCACAATGAGAATATTGATTGCTAGCGCGTCCATTAGCAAACATTAGATAGGAAAAATGTATTTATTAATTTCAGTTAGTTACATGAGTTCATTTTTAGGCACTACTGTTCTGGTGTAATATGATATATTTTTTTGGTAATTAGAGGTTGTATGATTATTTTTATGAGTGTGTAATTTTTTTATTTCAGGCCTTTCTTTAATTTTTGTATATGTTGTACCCCGCCCACTCACCCAATGAGCCCGGCCAATTTCTTTTTTTTTCTTTGGCTTTTAGGCTATCTAAATGTACGTATCATAAATTTTGACGCCCTGGCGTGGGGCTTCTATTTCGGTTGATTAACTTTGGCTCCGATTTGTTTCGCTTAATTTCTTGTCAAATTTTTGTTTGTTGTTACTGCTCGATTTCCGACATTATCCACTTTTTTTTGGCCTGAGTCTACTTTTTTGTATTTTCTTCCTTTACGTTCGGGCTGTTATTTATTTTTTCTTTCGGCTCTTTGCTGTCCCCTACATGCGGTTCGATCTTCCATATTTCTTGTGTGGGTTCGATCTTCTTAAATTTTGACTTTGTTTTCTTTCTTGATCGCTAAGTATCATTGGTTGGCTCATTTCCGATTATCGGAATTCTGTTTTTGCTGATAATTTTAGTCCGTTGAAAACGCTGGCGTGCTACTCCTATTCTTATTTTTATTCCTTATTTCTATTTTGTTGTTTTGCTCCTATTGGTGTCGGATATGTTTTAGATTATACTGTATTCGCAATAATTTTTTTTGAGCTTCTATCGAGTTACGGTTAGCCTTTACTTACTCTCAATTTCTTTTTTATTCTGATTCAAAATGGCTAATCATAGGTTGGTGGTGTTTAATATGATCTGTAAGAGACGGCAGAGGTCATCCGAAAGCATTACTAACTATATCGCGTCTGTGACGGGTCTGTTTGGGAACTATAGTTCTTTTAGTGAAGATGATCAATTGTCCGTTTTGCTTTATAACCTTGGTCCATTTTATAGAACCCATTTGCCTACTGTCCACTCCTTGCAAGAATTAAAGAATGAATCTCTGAAGTTAGAACCGGCAAAGATTATGGCCGCTAATTCCGTATCACCTAGTCACGACCAACATACTGTTACTGATGAACCGGAATTAGCCCTTGCTACAGTGCCTAAGTCAGTCGCTACTGCTTTTTCGACTTCCTACCGAGGCCTTCCTGTGTAGGAGTGGAATTTGAAATCTGGTGACCCAAACACTCTTACCGTACATGATTTTTTGGGACGGGTTGATGAACTCCGACGAACTTAGAATTGCAGTTATTTGAGCCTGCAGTGGACTTGTTTGAGGCTAAAACGTTACTTTGGTATTGTGGTAATCGGCATAGGTTTTCTGACTGGAAGTCGTTGTCTAATTTACCGATTCAACATTTTGAACCCCCGGATTTTGCTTATAAGTCTGCTACTATTGAGGAAAATACCTTTACTTCACATGACCGAGTTGTTAAGGTTTCTCCTACGCCTACGGGTAGATCAGATACTTCCTCCGTACGTTCAGTAGTTCTTCTTCCTACGTCTACTCGTAAGGACGTATGTTTTAATTGCGACAAACCTGGTCATGTTTCGACACGTTGTACTTGCCCTAAAATACTCCATTGCTATGCTTGCGGGCATAAGGGAGTTTCGCGCAGCAACTGTCCCAACTGTCATCCTACTACTAATAGGTCTTCGAATCATACTTCAAATACTGTCCTTACCTCTAGGTGCCTAATTTTTTCTGCTTTTCACTCTATATTCTCTTCTGTACCTCATCCAGGTCATCCTGCTACTACTATCAAAACATACCCTTCTTTGGCAAATACAGCTTCAAACAAAATTTTGTCCGTCTCTAGTTTTACATCCTTTTCTATACCTCCTTCTGCTAGCCCCACTACCCTTTTCAGTCATATGAGCTTTTGAACTGTAATATTGATTTCTATGGCTATCACGCCCCTACTTACCGAACCTCTACTAACAAGAACCAAATTTTTTCTGTCTTTTGCGATTCAAAAGCTGACCAACTAGACCCGACGTTTTCACTTCCACCCCAAACTGTATTTCCAACACAAGTGCAACCCATACTTCGAATTAGTGACTTGTAACTAGCTTCTCAATAGTTTGTTCCCGCTTTCTTAAACGATTCTACCCACGAAATTCCTGTCGTGTCTGCAATCACAAATGTCGCTGAAGTGACAATAATTTCTAATTCAGTCAGAAAGGGTCCTGTTGAAGTCCATGAACCTGTATCGTTAATGCCTGTTGCCGTTTTTGTCAAAATTTTACCCGTTCCTGCTTTCTTAAATGATTCTATTCAAGAAATTTCTGTTGTACCTACAATCACAGCTGTAGCTGAAGTGACGATAACTTCTAATTTAGTCAGCGAAGGTCCTGTTAAAGTTCATGAACCTGTATCTTTAATGTATGTTGCTGTTGCTGTCAAAATTCTACATGTTCCTGCTTTCTTAAATGGTTCTACTCAAAAAATTTCTGTCGTGGCTGCAATAACAGCTGTAGCTGAAGTGACGATAACTCCTAATACGGGTAAAGAAGGTTCTGTTGAAGTTAGGGAACCCGTAGCTATAATGCTTGTTACTGTCGTTGTCCAAGTTTTACCTGATCCTGTTTCGTTATTTACTATTGTTAAGGAATCAGTTCCTATTGTGGCTGAAGTTTTGTCTGTTCCTACTCCGTTGTCTAACAGTGATGAAGTCCTACTTGATTCTACTCCTTTACCGGACGTTGATAAAACGTTACCTACTCTTACTCATTTTTCTCATGCTGACAAGATGCTACTTGCTTCTATTCTTTTAACTAAGGTTGGAGAAATCCTAGCTGATGTCTTGTTATCTAATGTTGACGAAGATCAACCTAATTCTGCTTCCTTACCTATTGTAGATGAAGTTCTACCTGATGCTGTTTGTTCTTGTAAAGTTGATGAAATTCTGTCTGGTGCAGTTTCTTTTTTTCATGTTGATAAACTTCATTCGAGTCTTTTATCTAACATTGGCGAAGTTCTACTTCATACTATTTGTTCTTGTAACGTTGATGAACTTCTACCTGATTCTGTTCCTTTATGTAATATGGTTGAAGTGTTATCAGATTCTGCTCTTTTTCATAAGGTTGTTATTCCTACAGCCAATGCTGTTTTCTTTCCTAACTGTAATACTTCTAGTCCTTGAAATTTTATAAATTCTGTTCCTCTATCTGACGTAACTAAAGTGTGCTCTGCTTGTGTTTCCTTCCGTAAGATTAAATTTTCGTACAGCCAATACTTTTTCTCTTTCTACTGTTGGCTTTCTTGCAACCCATTCTAAAAACAAACCCCTCTCTTCCATGACGCGTTTTGAGTTTTCTAAACTACCCTTGCCACCTCCTATATCGCGTGCTACAACTACTACATCCCCTGCTGTCCCTGTTTTGCGGAATACTTTCCATAAGAGGCAGAAATTTGTCTAGCTCCTTCCGAACCGGAAGATGAATGTCGGCGAAGCCTTAATGTCCTCAATCTTGTTGCATTTTCTTGCTGGCGAGCCAACGTCTGAAGCTCAATATCTAGTCCTCGCGCTCCAAATTTTTATACCAATCTTGCTCTCTTTGGGATTTGATTTTTGGAATTTACGATGCCTTTATTTACGTCCTTGTTTGGCTGGTTTTTTTTTGCTTTTTTTTACACCCGTGTGCGTCCGGAAATAGAATAGCCCCATGGTACGACTTGCCTGTCGTAAGAGGCGACTACAGTGGCCCAACACACACACACACACACACACACACACACACACACACTCACTCACACTCTCACACACACACTTTATACACGTCCAATTTATACCCACACACTTCAGAGACACACACATACACTCACATACTTCACAAACACACAGTTCTACTTGGTACTCTTTTCTTTCGTTTTCTACTTGTACTTCTTGCACCCGTGTGGGTCCGGGAATAGAATAGCCCCATGGTACGACCTGCCTGTCGTAAGAGGCGACTACAGAGGTCCAACACACACACACACACACACACACACATTTCATACACACATACTTATACATCGACACACACACACACATACCGACACACGTACGCATGCACACGCACACACACTCATACCAAACTACACTGAGATTCTGTTTTATTTTCTTTTGTGCGATTCTTAGGGTTTTTTCTTGTTTTAGTACTTGGTGCTTAGTATTATTCTGTTTAGTTTTATTTCCTCGTTCCTTTCGTTCCTCATTCATCGCCTTTTTCATGTGGCTGGTTTTACGTTCTATCGGTCTTCGTGCTAACAATATCTTTTCGATCCACCTCCTGTGGTAAGCCCTTTCTAGTCCGTTTTTCTTTTCTTCGGAAACCACGACTTAATCGACTTTAGATCTAGTTAGCTGTTCTTTTCTTTGGTTCTGCGGTTGTTGCTATTCTTGGGTACCCCAGCTTGAAGTAATTTAATTTTTTTCTATCCAGCCTTCTTGTTGTTCCCGAGTATACTTTGAGGCTTAATACGTTTGTCATTAAGGTGTTACTGTTGGTTTTTTTCCTCGCTTCCTTTCTTTGCTTTTGGTTTTCTGCGAGAGACCAATTTCTTACATCCGTCCTTTGACGACTTTGACAGTATTGACGCCTATTTTTTCCAGTGCTTCAATTTTTATTTTTTTTTGTTTCATCCTGTACTTTGGTTCTTCGAGCCGGATGAGAATTTTTTTTTTATTTCAGAGCGCTTTCTTTTGGGTTTTTTGTTTATTTATTCCGTAAAGCAATTTTTTTTTCTTCTCTTTCTATTATTTTATACTGGTTCTTTAAGTCGGATGAGAGTTCTTTTTTTGGTTTCATTTGTATTCGTAACGATGTTTCTTTTAGTTTTTAAGCGATTTTTTTTTGGTTGTTTGAGGGTTTTTTTAGTACTGCCCACTGCCGTAATTTTGCTTTCCTACCCCGACTTTTTAATTTTGCGTAAGGGGGGGGGGAATTTGTTACGTTCATTTTTGACACTACTGTTCTGGTGTAATATCTATATATTTTTTTGGTAATTAGAGGTTGTATGATTATTTTAGTGTGTAACTTTTTTTTTTATTTCAGGCCTTTTTTTAATTTTTGTATTTATTATACCTCGCCCACTCACCAAATGAGCCTGGTCAATTTCTTTCTTTTCTTTGGCTTTTAGGCTACATAAATGTACGTAGCAGCTTTTAGCATGAAAGCAGCCTGTATAATTTAGAAGCTTTGGTAGTTTACATTTAATAACGTTGTTATTATAATACAATATTAAATTAGGATGAAAAAATTAATACAGTAAAGTTTATTAAATAAAAATGGTAAAATATATCGGCACCTTACAAATCTTCGTTTAAATTCAGGAAAATTACAAATAGACACTCGAGAAATAACCGACATATTAAAATTATTTCTCCAAATTTATACGAGTTCAAGAAACAGAACTCTAGAAATACACACCCCAATAAGCATATACAGTCACAGAAAATGCGTTGAGAACGAATGAGGCAGCTTTGGTATTAAATGTAAAAGCATGGTAACAAAAATGACTGTTCACATGAATAGAACGACATTGGCCTCGGAATTACGATAATTTAGTCGCACAATCCATAAAAAAGAAATAGTATACACGTACCCTAGGATGTAAAATTTATAAATTTATACCCGCAGCAATTTCTGCCTTGAAAGTTAATCAAGTTATAAATGAGAAAAAACTGTAAGTCCCCAAATATTTGTTATACGGTTTATAGCATTGTTTGCTGTTTGTTTTCTTGATATTTAATAACTGTGATGATAATAATCATAATAATGCAAAAATATTTTTATTAAGGACTATTTATTTTGGTGCACGCTTATTAAAGTGTACTGTGAACACAAAATGTTTACATGGAAAGTTTATTATTAGAGGCAAGATATATATAAAAATTAAATTGGCTGAACTGCTATCATTGATAATATTAAGTTGTCCTTTTTTAGCTACATGCATATTTGACGAATTTGAGGTATATCTTAGTTTTCTCTGTTACTCACTGTTATAATAATGTTTTAGAATATAGGTTAGGTATACAATACGTGGAGTTTATTATTTGTGTTTTTTTTTAACTAGTAGAAGAGAAAGGTGTAAGTGAGGCTCCATCAGCCTGTATCAGCAGTGATAACTGCTGTTTCGTTACTCGGAACACCCACCATCGGGGTAGGTTTTATCTATGTTGATTCGTTTCCGATGAGTTGGCGCTCAAAGGCTTTATGAGACAAAGAATGTAGAAATCACTCTGTGCTAAATCAGGCAAATACGGCGAGCGGTTGAGGAATCAAATTCGATTTCAACAAAAAATGAGTGTTGATCGATGAGATGACGCATTATTACACAACATACAGCAAGTGCTATCTTTGCTCTTCACCATATACTGTCTGAATGCGACGAATACACCCACCAAACGCTAAGAAAAATACAACATTAACCGTCTAGCGAAGTGGAACAAATGCCTTATAAATTATTTCTTTCAAATAGTAGAAACAACTCAACATCTTTTTCACTTTTGATTTCACTAAACGGATTTTTTCGGATTAAGCTCATCGGGCTGCTTCTATTCTGCATTTTGATGCTTGGTTTCTGGATCGTATTGAAAGTACCACGTTTTATCATCAGCTACGTTGTTGTACAAGAAGTTTCGGTCCTTTTTAATTGCTTGATGATGCCTCTCGAATGTTGTGCTCTGCTCAATTTTTGATCATCTGTCAATTTGTGCGGATCAAAACATGAGCATACCGAGGCTCAAATGTTCGATAAAAAAATGCGATACATTGATGTTTTAGAGATATTCAACGCCCTTTCCATTTGTTTCAATGAAGATTTTGGCCGATTTTTAATTAATGCACACACAGTTGTGATGACATATCTCGTTATCACAAATTTTGATTGCTCAACATGTTGGTCATTATTTACGTTTTTTTAATCATCCCTACAGCACGTATACCAACCGCCGACTCTGCTACTGGATAAACACTCATAGCAGTGAAATTGTTTTGTCATCAGAACCGGTTTGGTAAAAGTTACCAAGTTTAAAACAGAACCTAATGTAGACACTTTGTTAGAAATTCATTTTTGCATCGATGCAACAAATATACTGTCGTTTTTTGACCGAAATTCGTTCTTGAATCGATGCAACAAACACTCTTACTTACAACGCAATAAATCAACTACTACATACCTGACTACCATGCACGTTTCAGAGACGTCAGTGAAGGTTGTACTTATCCAACTCAAGGAGCCATAATTAGGTAGCGCCTCTAGAATGTGTTATTATAAATGTGTCATTTTTATTTTGGAATGGCCGATGCACAACTTATAATTAACAATTTCACGGCCAGCGAGCCGTGGTTCAATCGAATTCTTTGAACTTCCAAATGTTTCGTTCCAACTGCGGTAAACATTCTTCGAGAATGTTTTTTCGCTTGCGTCTTTGGTAGTTTGGTAGGAACTGTTGCTTTTGCTGGAAATAGTGCTATAATTGTAGGTATAGCAATATCGGTTAGCTGGTCATGGCATGGAACACTGCTTCTCTGGAGCAATTACGCTCGACTTGTCGCATACCATCATACGTGGTTTGCATTTCGACACGTCAAGGTTGCATCCCAAGTTTTATTTTATTGAAATTTGATTGGCTTTTGTAAACATTTATTTTCATATGTTCATATGTATTGTTGTTAGTTGCGAATACCATATCGGTTTTGTTGAACTGGATAGTATATTCTTTTAACAACATAGGATGTTCAACGACAGTTGACTTATGTTTGCAATAGATGGCAGCTACACTTATTTCTTGATACGAATGTTGGTACTTCGGTCGGTGGAACCCGCATATACAGAACCTTAGGCGCACTGTATTCTGTATGCTCTTGTTGATATTCGTGGATCCTTTATGTGAAGAGCATGTTGATGCGTCCGCCGAAACACGGTTTTAATTCAGTGTTTTAGAAGCAGCCTACTGATCTTATCAGTAACCTTCTCGATATACGGCAAAAGGGTTGTACATGGCGGTGGTTATGTACTATCACATGGTGGTTTTCACTTTCCTCGGTCGTGATACTCTTCTTTCGGCGTTACGATATCCGTTACTTTGTAGGACTTTCTTAAGGTGTTCCACTTCATGTTGTAATAATGCAGGTTCACAGATACGGTTGCCCACGGTTGCCCTCATTGATCTGCGTTTTTACAAAGCACGATTCTGCCCTCAGTAAGTGCTTGGAGCTCTTGTGTAAAGAACGACAAGTGTGTTCAAGTTTTCCATGTACCTTCCTAGTTACTAGTACGCTGAGAAACGTAAATACCCCATGGTGTTTTCTTTCCTTCATAAACTGTATTCTTGGATGAATGCTATTCAGGTGTTTTAAGAATACCACTAGGACTGCATCTCTATGTTTCAAAATGACAGATATATCGTCAACATTTGAAACCTTAGGAACATCCTCTAAGAATACTAATTTACAACTACTGGACTGTGTGAATTTCCCATAGCAACATATTTACCTGCTCGTAGCACTCCTTTTTTCACTGAAAATAGGTGACCGTCAAGGCACTGCTGTGTATTTTGAAGAAATTTTCGGAGGCGTTCTATGCAGTCGTTCACGAGAACAATTGTAAGCAGTGACGCGGCATTGAAACTTGTTAAAATGTCATCTGGTTGTAAAATTATGGCATCTCTAGTAGCTTGATGAAGTGTGAGGAGCTTCTGAATTAGGTCATCGTTCAACCAACATATGGCTGTAGAATGCAAGTCAGATACCTTACGAGCTTATTGGTAGGTGAACCAATTGCACCAATGATAAGTCGTAACGGTATTCCTATTTTGTTGATCGAGACGGTAGCGTTTCGCACTTTTACAGTTTCTGCTGTTCTTCGGCTGGGATGCACGATTACTTAAACTGTTAGTTCGCATTTCTCAGAATTTTCAATCCTAATTTCGATGTAGATTTTATATGTAGCAGGATCAAGCAGCTCTTTATTGGTAGTCCGTTGTATTGAGGAATGAAGTACTGTTTCCTTCAGCACAGCTAATGTTATGTCCTCGTTGGCTATGCATTCTTCTCGACTAATGTTACTTTTTGAAGGTTTGGCAGGTCATTGGATTCTGGCGACCTTCATTCTGATAGTTTGTGCAGCCTTCGGTAGTAAGTTACGGATACCAACTTGGATATTGGTATTTAGTGATCTCAACCGGTGCCAGGGTTAAGGTAATAGTAGAGTCGCAGCCGTTTGTAAGAATGGCGGTTTCTGTTATGCTTCTATCAGTTGTTGAAATAGTATGCTACAATCCGTCGAGATGCTGTCTATAACTAATAATTCAAACGCATGAATATTGACGAAATAGAGATGTACAAAAATAACCAAATTTCAACAGAATGAGAGCACAAAAATCAACAATACATGACATGCAACTTTGAATTGTACGAAACGAAAACCACGTAGATAGTGGTCGAGAAGTCAAACGCAATCGTTCTAGGAGAGCAGTCTTTCATGCATGTGCAGTTAGTTGTTACGCTGATACTTACAAACAGTAGTGCTTCCAACAAAAGCCGCAAGAGGGCTTTGCATCGCTGAATATGTTTCTCGCAATTGTGAAGAAAACGTTTGAAGATTCAAATAATTCGATTAGACAACAACTCGTTAGTCCGATAACTTTTAAAGAGGTAGCTCCGTGGATCAGACAGCATCACGTTTCTAAGATCTTGAGTTCGAGTCCCGACGCGGGCTGCTTAAAAAATATTAGGCGAGCATTTTTGACAAAAATAAGTTCTCGTTCGCAGGAGAGGGAAAATGTAGCACCCGTTGTAACAGTTCGTTTTAACTGTCACAAATCTAGAAGTTAGGCAACTTTGATAACCTGCACTTGGGTTTTAAGTTAAACGTAGAGGCAGTCTCCTTTGTCTTATTAGTCGAAATTCTGTTGGGTAGGGATCAAAAGGCGTATTCTGGTATTCTGCGCAATCCCACTTATTGAGGTCGAGCTATCTTATTCAACTTTTGGTGGAAGATGGACACGAAGAAGCGTGTTATTTTCCAAATGTTAGTTTGGTTGTGAGAAGTTTTTCCTATTAAAAGTAAATTAAATCATCGGCTAGGGGTAAGATGATTTTATTTAATATACAATGATTTTAAAATAAGGTTATCTGTTGTAGCAAATTAATTTAATTTTTAAAAACGTATTCCTCACTTTAACATGGTTTTTGTAATGTTGCCATTTAAGTGAATTTGAATACTTGTTCGAGTATTGTAGAATGAATAAATGGGTAAATATCAGCAGAAATATTGAGCTGGTTGTTACGTTTATTGTAAACATCCCGTATATTTTTTTCTGTTAATAAGAAATACGCGGTCTAATAATTTAAAACTCAAATCCCTTTAGAGTTAAAAACGAAAATTAATTCAGTAAATTAAAATAACTCTTTTACGTGTTAACTCATTTATCTATTTGTATAAATTCGATTACTATTGTTACATCCTGGAGCCTAAAAATTAATAAATACTCCTTCTAAAAATTCCTCAACGTAAAGTTTATGCTAAAATTAAACAATCGATAACTGGTTCTAGGTAGCTGATAATTGATTCTTATGTATTTTCCATTGAAAGCTTCGTCGAATTAAAGCCGCGTATTATCCCAATAAACCGTGTTTTTCCAGTTTTATTTCCTTAACAACAATATTACTTTGAGCTCTGGTCATTAGTGAAACGAAATTAATATCTACTTGTTTTCAATCTACATAACGAAAAGACATGTAGAATGACTGGTTGTTTGTACAGGTGCGAGGATATTATAATGTTTATTGATTTCTTTATTAGGATAATTTTATGTATAGAATTCCGTACTTACAATGCTGATTTTGAGCGGTGATTTTTAGTGGGGTAATTTTGTTCCTTTTTCTTGTTTGAAGATTAATATAGGGGATAACCTAAAACCTGCAGCTCGCCAAGTTAAAAATGATTTTTTTTTATTCGTAAATATGTATATTTTATACCTACGAATTGTTCATTTTTCGTACTATTGTGTTTTGTATATAATTTTGTTTTCTTTAAATTAGAGGTTTTTAGTTTGTAAATGTTTGATCGTGCGTGAGTGAGTATATTTTTATTTCAGGCCACCCTTAATTTTTTTTGTAAGTACAATACTCCGTCCACTCGCCGATTGAGCCCGGTCAATTTTTTCTTTCTCTTTCTCGTTTTTATTTTTTTTAGACTACGTCGCTGAACGTATCATAATTTCTGGCGCCCAACATGAGCCCGAGTTTGTGCTCCAATTTTGTTTCGTGTAACTTTGGCCCCGATTTTGTTGGAGATAATTTTTCTGTTGCTTCGATTTTGGTTTTAGTTAATATGTGTTCCGATTTAGTTCCGCTTAATTTCTGGCCCAATTTCTGTTTTGTTTCTGGTCTGATTTTTGTTGTTTGCGGCCCAAGTTACTACCGTATCCTTTTCTCGGCCTGATAATACTTATGTTTTGGTCCTTTACGCTCAAACTTGTATTTATTTCTTTTCTTTATGTACTGTGTGAGTTCGATCTTCTTGAATTTCAGATTATTGAACTTGTGTTTTTGCCAATAATCCTAGTCCATTGAAAACGCTGGCGCCCAAGAATTTTCTTTTTCTTCCTTCCCTCTCTATACATTTTGTTCTCCCTGTCACGTCTAAAGCTAGTTTTTTTTCTTCCGATTTTTTCTTATATTCTACAGCCCTATTCTAATCTCTATTTTGTTGTTTTGCTTTCATTGGTGTTTCTGTTTATCTGTTCGACATGTTTTAGAATGTCCTGTATTTGCAATATTTTTTTTGACTTTTATCGAGTTACGGTTAGCCTTTATTTAGTTACTTTCTGCCAATTTCCTTCTTCTTCGTATTCAAAATGACTTCTTTTTCGGCTTCTCATCAAGGTCTTTCAGTGTGGGAGTGGAATTTAAATTTTTCTGGGGCCCGCAAAACTCTTACCGTACATGATTTTTTGAGACGGGTCGAAAAACTCCGACAAACTTACCATGTGCCCGAATTGCAGTTATTTGAGTCTGCAGTGGATTTGTTCGAGTCTAAAGCGTTACTTTGGTATCGTGGTTTTCGGCATAGGTTTTCTGACTGGAAGTACTTGTCTAATTTACCGATTTAACAGTTTGAACCCCCGGATTTTGCGTATAAGTTTACTACTACTGAGGAAAATACTTTTTCTTCACATGACCGAGTTGCTAAGATTTCTCCGACGCCTACGAGTAGATTCGATACTTCTTGCGTACGTTCTACTGTTCTCCCTTCTACTTCTACTTCTACTAGTCAGGTCGTATGCTTTAATTGCGACAAACCTGGACATGTTTCAACACGTTGTACTCGTCTTCAAGTACTCTATTGCCATGGTTGCAGATAGAAGGGAGTTTCTCGCCGCAACTGTCCAAACTGTCACCCTACTACCAATAAGTCTTCAAATAATCCTTCAAATTCTGTCCTCACCTTTAGTTATCTAATTTTTTCTGCTTCTCACTCTACGTTCTCTTCTGTCCCTCATCCAGGTCATCCTGCTACGACTATCAAAACATACCCCTCTTCGGCAAATATAGCTTCGAAAAAAATTACTTCCAAACTATAGTTCTACATCCTTCTCTATCCCTCCTTCTGTTCGCCCTACTTATTCACTTTCACCCCAAACTGTGCCTCCACCACCATCGCAACTCATACTTCGACCTGGTGACTTGCAGCTAGCTTCTCAAGAGTTTGTTACCACTTTCTCAAATGATTCTACCCAAGAAATTCCTGTCGTGTCTACAATAGCAGCTGTAGCTGAACTGACGATAACTCCTAATACGGATAGAGAAGGTCCTGTTGAAGTCAGTGAACCCGTAGTGGTGATGCCTGTTGCTGTCGTCGTCAAAGTTTCACCGCTGAGTCTGTTCCTTTATGTAATGTTACCGAAGTGTTAGCGGATTTTGCTCTTTTTCCTAAGGTTGATATTCATACAGCCAATGCTGTTTCCTGTCCTAACTGTGATACTTCTAGTCCTTTATCTAACGTCGATAAAATTTTATCTGTTTCTGTCCCTTTATTTAACCTAACTGTTGCGTGTTCTGCTTGTGTTTCTCTTCGTAAGGTTGATTCTCGTACAGTCAGTACTTGTTCTCTTTCTACCGTGGATGTTCGGACAAACCATGATGTTTCCTTTTCTACTATTGACTTTCTTACCACCAATTCTAAAAACAAACAACCTTCCTCCATAACGTGTTCTGAGTTCCATAAATTACGACAACCACTACTATCTCCATCTTCGCCACTTCTTTTTCAACCTCGTGTTACAATTCCTACATCTCCTGCTGTTCCTGGTTGGCAGAAAGCTGCCCACAAAAGACAGACATTATTCTATGTTCCTTATGAACCTGAGCACATATGCCGGCAAAACCATGTCCTTGATCTCGTATCGTTTTCCTTCTGGCGCCGTAAACGCCGTAAGCCCAATATCTAGTCCTCGCGCCCCAGATTATGACGACTATGCTCTCCTTCGGACATGATTTTTGGACATTACGATTTCGGTTTACTTGCAGGTTTTGCAGAGTTTTCTTTCGTTTGCTTGCTTGCTCTCCGTGTGGGGTCCGGAAATAGAAAAGTCCCACGGTACGACTTACCTGTTGTAAGAGGCGACTACAGCGGTCCTACACAATCACACACGCACACCTTATACACCTATGACGCATACACACGCACTTCTTACACACACGTACTCACCTACACACATACGCGCGCACACGCACCTACCTACTCATACATAACTACACTGGGATTCTGTTTTATTTTCTTTTACACGATTCTGAGGGTTTTTTGTTTGGTACTTGGTGTTGGTGTTATTCTTTTTGATTTTTTTCTTTTTCTCTTGTTCCTTTCGTTCCACTTTCCTTTCCCTATCTTTTTGCTGGTCTTCCTTGCTGTCGGTCTCTATAATATTTACTAGAGAAATTTTTCCCATCGGATAATCCCGAGGGGGATGAAGGGTCGCACGATTTAATACGTCGGGAAGCTGCAAAGGCGCAAGGAACAGGTGCCGATAAGGCAATCCTAGTTCACGAGGTCGTCAGGGCTCTTAGGAGGATGAACCCTAAGAAGGCACCGGGGCATGATGGAATCACTTCAGACGCAGCTCTGCAGGCGTGCCTGTTAGCCCCGTGTGTCTTTGTTGGGTTGTTTAATCTTTGTTTAGAAAGGGCGTTTTTCCGCGTTGCTGGAAAATCCAGAATGTGAAATTTATACCCAAACCTAAAAGGCGGATGCGTCAGATCCGGGCAGCTATCGTCCAATTAGCTTGCTACCGGTGCTGGGGAAAGTTTTAGATCGCGTTATGACTACGCGTGTTGAACACCTAGTGCGAGACAGCGGCGGTTTTAATAACCGACAGTTTGGTTTCGTGGAGGGCAAGTCGACTATCGACGCGTTAGAGTTCGTTGTCGGGGAAATTAAGCAGGCAAGAGATGCCAAAGAGTACTGTGTCGTTGTTGCTTTGGACATTTCAGGAGCATTTGATGCTGCCTGGTGGCCATTAATCGTTTGCGAGTTAGATCGTAGGGGTTGTCCGCGAAACTTGATGTCTTTGGTCAAGAGCTATTTCTCGGGGCGATTAGCACAGGTTGAAATTCCGGGTGAAGTTCTGTCGAGTGAGGTGGAAAGGGATGCCCGCAAGGGTCATGTTCTGGTCCCACATTTTGAAGTTGTTGTATGAGAGCATCTTTAGGGTCAAGTTGCCCGCAGGATGCTCAATCGTCGGGTTTGCAGATGACACACTTTTAATTGTAAGATCGAGATTGTTAATGGATATGCGCACAAAACCGAACGAGGCGCTTAATAAATTACACGAATGGTCGCAGGCGGTAAAATTAAAATTTAACACGGCGAAGTCAGAGGCGCTTTATTTCGGCACGAAACCAGGACAGAGACCTCCTAGGTTAGAGCTAGGAGGAGAAAATCCCGTTTAAAGATTGTATTACCTACCTCGGCGTCAAGATCGACAATAAATTAAATTGGAAAGCGCACGTACAATACGTAAAAAGTAAGGGCGGCGAAATATCAAATAAAATGATGGCGGCGGCTAAAATAAAGTGGGGTTTCAGGGGCGAATCGCTGAGGACGGTTTATGCCGGAGCAATTGAGCCGGCAATACTGTACGCAGCTTCTGTATGGGCAGAAGGTTGTAAAGTCCGGGAGATGCGTCAATTGACGAGCGTACAACGCATAACCGCGGTAAAAGCGGCGAGGGCGTACAGGACCACCTCCACGGAGGCTGTCCTGGTGATCAGTAGGTCTCTCCTATCGAATATGTCGTTAGGAGATTAGAGATAGACGATTAATAAATATAGGAAAAGGGCGCGAAATTATCGAAGATCTTAATCTTGGTAATAGGAAATTGCAAGAAAGATTGTTGTATCTGAGTTAGGGCACCCGGCTGATATTAGAGGATCGAGTTTGTCGAAGGTGATGAGGACGCGATGGGTATCAGAAATTATACGGACGGTTCACGTATGGACGATGGGCAAGCAGGCGCGGCGTTTGTCGTGTATAAGCAGGAAAGGGAGGTGTTTCGGTTTCAAACCAAACTCGCGAACTGGTGCACTATCTTCCAGTGCGAATTGGTAGCCATACGAGAGGCTATCGATTACGTAATAAACCATACGGGCAGAGACGAGTATTATATAATCAGTGATAGTAAATCGGCGCTAACGGCTTTAACAAACATGAACACCTCGACAGATCTCCAAGCGGACGTCTGGAGGATAGCGCGTACGGCGCTAGAGTTTCGACGTTTAAAGTTCTGTTGGGTCAGGTCGCACAATGGTAACGTAGGAAACGATAGGGCTGACGAATTAGCTAAAGAGGCCGCGACGGGCGACTTTCGAATATCACATTCGTCGATACCGAGGTCTTTAATCAAAAGAAAGCTGCGCGAAAAATCAATTCGACAATGGAAGAGAGGTGGAACAACGCTGCCACGGGCAGGTTGACCCACAAATTCATACCGAGCATAGAAGCCAGAGGTAAGATCGAGGTTAAGCTCGATCACAAAATGGTGCAGTTGATAACAGGGCACGGCGCCCTGAAGGCGTATTTACAAAGGTTCGGTCTAACCAATAGCGACCGCTGCGAATGCGGTGAGGGCGCGGAAAGCGCAGAGCACGTGCTCTTCGACTGCCCGCTTGAGGCGGGAAATCGAGGTTGACTGATAGCAAACTAGCTATCCTAGGTCTGGCATGGCCAAAGAGCCTAGAGGAAGTCGGGAAGTGGTTAACCAGAAGGCGTTCTGGACAGCCTTAAAGAATTCGCGGAAGGGTCGCGAGATTAGACAATCAATGACGACCGCGTGTAAAAATTCGGTGGGGTTGGTGGGAGGATTGAAAATTTTAGATTGACTTGGCGTGAGTAAGGATACGAGCATAACCAAAACCTGATATTAAAAAAAAAAAAAAAAAAAGATAATTATACCAAAATGTCCAATATGCACGAGAAACCCCACTCCATTAATACAATCACTGCCTATCTTCATAATTATGTGCGGAAAATCGGGAATAAATAATACCAAATAAACAATAACAAATAAATCATAAACCCTGATTAAATTAAATCAATAAAGTAAACAAGGATAATAAAACAGAGTGCAACCGCGCATCCCCAGGACTTGAAAGTGAAGTGATAGTGATAGTGATTGTGATCCCCCCAAAAACATTTAGTGCATACCCACCAGGACTTTAGCAGTGCACCCCGTCCCACCTTTAGAAGTAAGTTACAGACGACCAGATCTTCGGATGCTGGAGAATTTTATTATCGAGGTAAGACTTAAAATGTGGCGGCTGTACTCGCACAAGCATTGATTTACATTAATTAGTAGTTTTTGAAATAATTTAACAAGCACGTTTTGTGCGTAATTGCGCTAGCCGACATAATGCTTGTTCGAGTGCACCTGATAAATAGGGTGATGCTTTCGCTATTTTGTGCTTAATATGCTTAACGCTTATTAAACATTTATTTATATATTTACATAATTATATTTATTTATATTTTATATTTACACTTTATATTTATTTATATATAGCATGTATTATGTGGCTTATTTGTTTTGTTTGACGTTCTGTCGCCATTTTGGTTGCAGTATATATTTGGGAAGGACGAGCAGAATTGCGAAGATTGTAATCATAATGTAAATCAGTTAGGAACGATAGGAAAGCTAGGGATGGATTTAAATTGGTTAGCTAGATTTGGATAGTTTTAAGACGACCCTTCAGGTCGCACTGGTAAGCAGAACCGGCGTCTGCTATCCGGTATTACGGATCCCTCCCCCTCTCATTTTTGCTTGTTGATCGGGTACACTCGAAAGTCAGCGCTAGGGATACCATTATTTACAACCCTGTTTTTAGTTTTTGTTCCAGTTTTTGTCAGATTTTTAGGTTTATTAGATTGTTAGAGTTTGTTAGGTTTGTTAGATTTTTAGGTTTGTTAGATTTTTATTTAGTTTTTATTTAGGGTGAATCAACTATGAAGTAAGAATAAATTAGGAGCACGACTATTTTTCGCGTTTAAACCCAATGTAGTATCTCCGGGTGGAGCATTGGGGACGTGGCCGCAAGTATAGCGGCCCTAATTCAAATTATAATGTCGGTCTCTATACGGATTGTGTTTCGTCCATCCACTCATGTCGTAGGTGCTTTCTAGTCCGTCTTTCTTTCTTCGGAAGCCTCGACTCAGTAGACTACAGGACTAGTTAGCATTTCTTTTCTTCGGTTCTTCGGTCACGACTACCACAGTTGATAGTACATCGTTTTTTACCAGCACTCCTCCTCTCTTCCTCTCGTTCTCCCTTGTTGTTCCCTTACATACTTGAGGCTTGACCTTTGGATTTTGTTTTGACTTACACTGTTGGTGTTTATTCCTCGTTCTGTTTCTTCTATTGAGGTCGAAGACTTTCCTGTTTTTTACAAGAAACAGCCGTCCTTTGACGACTTTTCTTTAGTGCTGAGGCCGTTCCACCTTACTCTTCCTTGATTGTGCATTCCCCGTCTTTCCTTCCTTACTTTTTTGTTATTTCTTTTTCTTTCTCTCTTCTATTATTGGCACGTCGAGCCGGACGATTACTTATTTTTTTGCGGTATCTTTTTTTTCTTCTTCGTTTTTTTTTGTTTTGTTTGGTTGTTGTTTTCTTTTAGTTTTTTTTTGTAAGCGAATTTTCTTTTTGTTTGTTTGGGTTTCTTTTTTGTAGTTTGGTACTGCCCGCTTCTTTAGTTTGACTTTCCTACCCCGACCTGTTAATTTTGCTGGAAGAGATGGGGAGAGGGGAATTGTTACGTTTATTGTGAACATCCCGTACATTTTTTTTGTTAATAAGGAATACGCGGTCTAATAATTTTCAACTCAAATCCCTTTGGCGTTAAAAACGAAAAGTAATTCAGTAAATTAAAATAATCCTTTCACGTGTTAATTCATTTATCTATTTGTATAAATTCGATTCCAATTGTTACATCCCAGAGCCTAACGAATAATAAATACTCTTTCTAAGAATTTCTCAACATACAGTTTATGCTAAACTTAAACAGGCGATAACTGGTTCTAGGTAGCTGATAATCGATTCTTTTGTGTTTTCTATCGAAAGTTTCGTCGAATTAAAGCCGCGTATTATCCCAATAAACCGCGTTTTTTTAGTTTTATTTCTTAACAACAATATTACTTTGCGCTCTGGTCATTAGTGAAATGAAATTAATATATATTTGCTTTTCAATCTACACAACGAAAACACGTGTAGAATAACTGGTTGTTTGTATAGGTGCGAGGATATTATAATGTTTATTGATTTCTTTATTAGGATAATTTTATGTATAGAATTCCGTACTTACAATGCTGATTTCGAGCTGTGATTTTTAGTGGGGTAATTTTGTTCCTTTTTCTTGTTTGAAGATTAATGTAGGGGATAACCTAAAACCTGCAACTCGCCAAGTTAATATGATTCTTTTATTAATTCGTAAATACAGTATTGCCCGAAATAAACAGTACTGAAACTAAGTTGGCGGTGTTTTTATGCGTGCGCTGTCACACTCAAGTTAGCTAGTAAAGACCTGTCAAGTAAACCTCAAACAAGTAATTAGTAGGGCCTAATTGTTAAAAATGGTGTTAAGTACAGAGGAGAAAGTGTTTCTGGTAGAGCATTATTTTCGTTCATACGGAATCGGCCGACATAATGGTGCAAGTTTGCTATACGTGTCTGATCAATTCACACAAAGGTTTAATAAACGTTCTCCAAGTAATGCTGTAATTTTGAAGGTTATTGAAAAGTTTAGAAATACAGGTAGTGTATTGTGCCAACGAAAAGGAAACTCAGGGCGTCCCAGGACAGTTAACAACAACAATAACCATGAACGTGTTTTGAGCAAATCTTAGAAAATCCGAAAGTCAGCCAGGCAAGGACAGCGTTACAACTTGATTTAAAAGAACTTCCTTTCAAAGAATCCTGAAGGAGCTGGGTACATTTTCGTATGTGATTCAGGTACATCAACAACTACATCCTCGGGATTATCGCAGTAGAGTGGAATATTGCGCCAGAATTCTCGCGTTACAGTATAAAAATCCTGAATTTTTGAAAATGTTTGGTTTTCAGACGAAGCACATTTTCACTTGTCAGGCTATGTGAATCGTCGCACAAATCGATTTCTGGGCTTTGCCAGACCCGATGAGGTTCAAGAGGTTCCTTTACATAGTGAAAAAGTGAGTGTCTGGTGTGCTGTTTCCGGACACGGAATCATTGGTCCGTACTTTATCGAAGAGAATGGTAGGCAAGTCACACTTAATCAACAGAGGTACAGACAAATTTTAACACGATTTATCCCTGATCTACGTCAATTCTGTCGTGCACGTAACTTGGCATTTCGAAACCAATTTTTCAGCAGGACGGGGCAACTTGCCATACTGCTGCCGCAATGCGTCAATTTCTTCAAGAACATTTTCCAAGCAAATTCATATCACGATTTACTGACTTCCCTTATCCTTCACATTCTCCAGACCTCACACCTCCAGACGCATACATTTGAGGCATGGCTAAAAATGCCGTTTTCAAACGGGCACCACAAACCATCGATGAATTAAAGGATGCCGTTAGAGTCTTCTTCACAGCCCTGAGACAACCCTTATTCAATAACATGACCAGAAACTTAGAACATCGTTATGAAGTCTGTCTCGAACGAGGAGGTGCACATTTAGAACATATAATAAAGTGTCAATAATATGTATTTTTTAAATATACAAAACAATTACAATTTCAGTACTGTTTATTTCGGGCAATACTGTATGTTTATTGTGTACCTACGAATTGTTCATTTTTCGTATTATTGTGTTTTGTATACAATTTTGTTTTTTTTAAATTAGAGGTATTTAGTTTGTAAATGTTTGATTGTGCGTGAGTGAGTATATTTTTATTTCAGGCCTTCCTTAATTTTTTTTGTAGGTACAATACCCGGCCCACTCGCCAATTGAGCCCGGTCAATTTCTTCTTTTTCTTTCTCGTTTTTATTTTCTTTTTTTAGATTACGTCTCTGAACGTAGCATGGTTTGCTGTTTCTACATCTTGGATTAATCCTGGAAGACTTGTTTTATCTGGATTAATATTCTTTGGTTTACAGAATCAGGTGTTTGGGGATCCGCCATGATGTCCTCTATCTGTTGTTAGTTCAACTGATCGCGTTTTGTCTTGACGAATGGTGGAGGTCAAAGACTTTGATAATACTTTATTCAAGTATTTATGTATGTATCCGTTTAAATTTTTATAAAAGAAAAACTTATAATAATTGTTTGTTTCACAAATGTTTGAATACTAATAGCACTGTGAAGATGCAATGCTTTAATGAATGTTTGAATTAATACGTTGTAATTTTACTTGTAAAAACCCCGAAACATGAGCTCATATCAGGTCAGTTTATTTTGTTAGCTTTTTGATACTCTGTAATTATTAAAAAGAAAGGAAAAAAATTACTGAAGTAAAATTTACCTGTTTTGTTCTAACAGAATTGAAATTGGTTAAAGATTAATTTTTTATTGTACTAAAGTAATCCAAAGTTAGTTGAATTACAAATATTATACATAATTATATCACATGTTATTGTCTTATTCAAAACTGAATCAGTGAAGTCTTGTTAGGTAAATTATTTCCATGTGTATGCTACCGCAGAGATAAAACAAAGAACCCACTGTTTAGCCCTTATGATAAGGTCTCTCTGGAGATTTAAGTAAGAAAGATTAAATAAGTACAATAGCCGAGGGTCATTCGTGCACACTTTTCAAGCAAGCGAACGTTACGTGCTAGCACAAGTTACACCGTGTGTGAGTGTTTGAACCTGCAACTTTTCAATTTATACTTGAGCCTAAAAATCAATCATCGCAATGGATAAATTTAAATCACCTGCGAACTATATATCAATCTAACTTTCAATTACATTTGGCTTTTTGTAAATCGTATCTAACAGTGTTGCTTTTGAGGTTATGTCAGATTTAAACAAATCTTGAAAGCAAAAATTTAACTGGAAGTCTTCTCTATTTGTCTATATTACGATTTGGTAATTTGTATTTCATATATGTAGCCGATGTATTTTAAACTTTTTTATTTTATTTATTTATTTTACGTTAGCCTATTTCTGCTGACGTGGCTAATAACTAGTGCTACGAGGTTGTAATTACGACATTTGGAGATTTAGCATTTTGACAGACGCTTGTGGGTTCTAGCAAGGTGGGGATTTTTAACATACGCATATAAGCGGCGTCCGGTTATACGTTTAATACGAAAGGGGGCGCATTATTTGAAAATCATCGCATTACATTGTTTCAAGCATACCGTGTCCCTGGGAGTCGAACCTGTGTCCTTCATATCGGAAGCAACAAGAACATTCTACTGCGCTACGAAACCCCCTATTACCCACTGTAATTGATATAACTCACAATTCTGCCGCCCTCACAGATTATTCATTCAACTTTATAGAAAATAAAACCCAATGGAAAAAAAGTGGATTATGAGCGAATAAATTTAAAGAGATTGTCTGAAATACGACTAGGTTATAAGTGGGGATTTTTGGAATGCTTCGGTTGACTGTATAAACGATTTCAAGAGATTTTCTTTGGATTTCACGTTTGCTAGATACGTGCCTTGAGTTTTAGTGGAAGGATTTGACGAAAAGCTTTAAATACGCTTTTGCTCTTATATTGCAATACCGAAACTAAATAGGTGCTCGAATGAAATGAAAGAGCACAGTTTCGTATAAAAATAGGAAAGAAATTTAATGTCTTGCAAAATGTTTTATTTTTAGGTGAAGTGTAAGTCGTAGGTATGCTAAACTACTCCCTCAGCTCTAGGGAGTAAGGTTCGCTTGTTTTAGATAGAAATAATTTCGTAAGTTTATTATTATAATTTTTTTTCTTCTCAGATAGTTTTATTTTGTATTAGTAGACAAGCACGCGGACTATTGTCAAACGTGCTTTCTCCTTATCTATAAGATATTATACATTATTTATAAATTTTCTTTTTGTACATGTGTCGAGTATGACTGATTTTTGTAGAATGGGAATGTACGAAGGCGTAGAAGGCCCACAAAAAAATCGCTCTGCTTATTTTAGTAAAATTTCAACTTCAATCTCAAAATTTTTTAAATTTGACTTTGATGTCGAAATTAAGTTAAATTTCGACTTCTATCTCGAAATTTAGTTAAATTTTGACTACGATGCCTCTTTCTTTTGGTGAAGTGGAGGGGTCCAACGATGGACTTGCCTTCTACCCCAAAGACGTTGATGCTAATAGCATTTAATTCCTCGAACTTGGGTATGTCCTTTATGGGCATTGGGAACTGTAGTCCTGTCACGTTGAGTACAGTCGAGTAGTGTGGGTAGCTATGCACTCTTTGCGGATCGTGAGCACCAGGGTGTAGGGCTGCCACAACACACCAGGCAAAGCATGCATTGTCTTGGTTCTGGACATTAACCACCGCACACTTGTCTCGAATCCATTTGGGTAGCTCGATGTAGGACTCCCACGAAGAGGTTTATACTTGTTTATATTTATTTCTAAGTATAACACATTTTTCAGCGTCCAACCTAAAATTTAAAATTAGAAAAATTAATAATTTTTCAAAACTTACCAGAATCTCGTTCTTGAAATTCGTCTGACTTGGCTGACATCCTCTCCACAAAGGAGTTGTAAACATTTCCTAGGTTGCTGGATGAGGTGACCACAACATTTCGGGTGTTGAAGGATTTGATATCTTCAACACCCTCTGCCGCAGCCATCTTGGTGTAACCACCAAACACCTCCAGGTTCACCTTTAGGGAGGTGTGGATTGCCCGCTGTTCCCCGACTAAGCTTATGAATCTCTCCTCTGGTTGCGGAGAAAATCCAACAGACCTAGAAATAACTAAGTTAAACACTAAATACTTATAAAGAAAATACGTACTTGTAGAGTCGACATTACTAATTCTGTATGTAGCGATTCGACTTTTAAATGCCGTGCTCACTACTTGTACACCCCCATCCAGGACACGGTTAGCATTAGCTTTGTGTTCGTTCGAGCGTTGGTGGGCCACCAAGTTGGTTACATCCACATCGCACTCAACACATCTTCGAAGTCTCTTGAGAGCAGGCCCCTCAACCGTGGACGCAGCCGGTCGTTTGACCCCGGATGGGCCGGCAATTGGTTCCACCACACAATGCTTGACATTCTTGTGACGTTTAAGGTTGTCCTTACGAGTGAAGGATACCGGGCACACATCGCAGGCGAACAAGCCCTTTTTGGTTTCGGAGACAAACCCATGTTGCTGGAGCAGATGTCTCTTCAAATGATCGTTTCTGGAAAAGCCACCCCCGCAGACGTTGCAGACAAAGGAAGACATTTTTCTATAAAGAAATTAAAAAACTGGTTAAAGACTTTATAGCTGTTGTAACTAGCCGAAGACTAAACAGATACTGAATTATATTGCATTGCACGGTGCTTTTATACCCTGTTGGTATAATTAGCTAGTTTACTTTTAAAAACCCAGCGTCGTTTAACCTTGAGTAACATTCCAAACTAGTCTATTCACGTCGGTGAAAACCAATTAGCTAGTTTACTTTTAAATTAGGAGAAACCCAGCATCGTTTAACCTTGAGTAACATTCCATACCAGTCTAATCACACCAGTAAAACCTAATATTCTTAACTAACCTTGAATCGGATTACAAACTAGTTCATGCCTGTCTGTAACATACTGCAAATGATAATGAGGAGCATGCGCAACAACAACCCTGAAACATTTAAAAGGATGATCTGCATAGGATTCCTTCTCAGTCATCTCAGTGAAATCAGTGCAAAGCAATGGAGTCTGCAGGTGTTAATGATGCACAAGTTTCGTATACCGAAAATCTGATTAATAAGTTTACGTATAGTTTAAGTGAATTGGGTGAACACCCTCATAATGTGGAAATTGGGTTTGTTATAAACCAGAGAATAAAACCCGTATTACGATTGGTGTGTAGCAAGAAATATTGTGGCAGCCATGTTCTGGAATTGACATACGAAAATTGGTTAGCATTTACAAATTTCCAAGTGGAATTTCAAATCAACGTATTTTCTCGTGACGTGCTAAACACTCGATTAAATGGTGCACCGAAATGGAAGATCTACACATACAACTAGGAGGTCCGTTCTTTATCACTCTGTCACCAGTGTCTGGATCAACCGAGAACGAAACGTTCCAGTTAAAAATAATAATGGGCGATAGCTCGATAGTTATAAATGAATTGGAGTGCCGTAAAATATTCCATATGCGAGAGTTGTTTGAGTATCAACTTAAACAGTTGGAAAGTCGTGACTTCCCAGCATTATACAGCGAATTAGTAGGGTTTGTTGCTAATTCTAATTTAAATGATTGCGATCGGTTTAATACTATGACTGAAGGGGAGAAACGAATTAAAATCTTGATTGAAGGCGAAGTTCGAATTGGCAATATTTTATTCTACAACGAATTGAATCAGAGCGCCCTAAATGCTTTAGAGCTGGTTATATGTTTTCCAGATATATTTGTGCGAGACGTGATACGTACAAGAACATTAGTGGAAATGTTTAGACGTTTAAATTTGTCGGAATCTGGAGATTCTGATTATGGTGATAACTAGAAAGAGTATTTTTATAAAAGACAGTCCAAGAGACGTGGATGTAAATGTATTGTTATTATAAATATATTGTAAATTTTTTGAAAAAGTATAAATAGACTCGTTGTTGTTTATTTACTTAGTATAGTTTGAGATTTTTTTGAGTAAACACATGATTATCTGTTCTGGAGAGGGTTTAATCAACAGCGCTATAAACAGGTTACCGTTTGAGCTGCATATTCCAGGTTATCAGTACTGCGGGCCTGGTACAAAGTTGGATGAGCGCTTAGCAAGAGGTGATCCTGGAATAAACGAGTTGGATAAATTGTGTAAAGACCACGACATTGCATACTCCAAGTACCCCGACGATCTTCCAGCCAGACACCGAGCAGATAAAATTTTAGAAGAAGAAGCCTGGGAGAGAGTTAAGTCTAAAAACGCAAAGTTTGGGGAAAAAGCTGCAGCTTGGTTTGTGACAAACGCTATGAAAGCGAAGAGAAAAATGGGTATGGGTTTAAAGAAGAAAATAAGTTTTAAAGGCGGATTCTTGAAGAAAATACGCTCCGCAGTAGACCGAGTTGGTTCCGACAACTTGAAAAAGCTGTTAGATGTTGGTATTCTAATTGGTAAAAAAAATCATAAAAGGAGCCGGTGGGAGAAACAAAATTAAAGTCCCACGTATTATACCCGTTCCACAGAAAGGAGGTTTTCTACCATTGATTCCTATATTTGCGGGGCTAAGTGCCCTAGGAGCACTAGCAGGTGGTGCTGCGGGGATAGCTAAAGCAGTAAATGATGTCAAGACAGCCAACGAACAGCTTAAGGAGAGCGAACGACACAACAGATCTATGGAAGCCATTACCGTTGGGAAAAAAGGAAATGGAATGTTTCTAAAACCATACAAAAAAGGTACAGCATTATTCTTGAAACCGTACAAACAGGGGCGTGGCATTTGTAAAAAAGTATCAAAAAAACTAAGCAAGTTACCTCGAAGAGCTCTCACCGATGTAGATATAAGGAAACACGCATCTAACATTCCTCATTTTCGCAACGTCTTTTCTAGAGATCAGTTACAGAAGATTAGACCGCATGTCAACGAATCGGGAGTGATTAATTTGGATACCACCAAAGGTTCGGGTACACATTGGTGGGGTACCGAAAACGTAGAAATAGTGTGTATTACTACGATTCGTTTGGAGACTTGAGACCGCCGGAAGAAGTAAAGAGATATTTTCGAGGTTGTAAAATTTACTACAACAGTGTACCGGAGCAGACTTACAACACATACAATTGTGGACATTTAGTGTTAAAGTTTCTTAGTGACAATGGCTAAAACAGTGAGCGTGTTCGGGTATGGTAATGTCATATCGACAGGATCCATTTACCCACC
Organism: Platerodrilus igneus; assembly: GCA_036346225.1. Classification (NCBI taxonomy): domain Eukaryota; kingdom Metazoa; phylum Arthropoda; class Insecta; order Coleoptera; family Lycidae; genus Platerodrilus; species Platerodrilus igneus. The sequence continues at coordinate 730,399 of JARFIW010001719.1, read as the reverse complement.
AATTAAATTGAAACAAGATGGTGAATATGCTTTGGGTCTAGTGGGACTGTACACTTGTAACACTGTGCAAAACATACATCCAGGAAACAACAACTTGTACTTTAACGATCCAGAGCATCGCAAAATAACCATTGAACCTGGATCATACGAATTAGAAGAAATAAATGCATATATACAGGACGTCTTCAAAAAATGGTTCAGTCAGAAGCCGGACATCAACGAGAACATTGAAAATATTTTAAACTGAGTGCCAACAATAATACATTAAAGTGTTCTATACGAAGCAGTATACCGATTGATTTTGGGGTAAACCGTAAAAACAATATTGGAAGCATCTTGGGGTTTACCAACCGCAAATTGGCCGCAGATACCGTACATATCGCTAATCAGCAAGTGAACATAATATCGGTCTCAAACATTTTGTGGAAACCAATATCACCAGCGGATCGTTCAGAAACAATTTTCTTACGCACAGCATATTCGAATTCAGTCTATCTGTACCACCCGGGTATAATCTGGAAAAGGAACCTAACCACGTCATATATTATCCGCTGAGCGTGACAGAAATCGATAATATTACAATCAGACTAGTCGATCATTTGGGTGAATTGGTAAACTTTTCCCCGGAAACATACACCTGTGTGAGACTGGAAATAAAAAGTAGCTGAAAATGCCTATCGATTTTGTATATAAAACACGCTACAACACCCCCAGACGACTAGTAGTGAATACGACATCAAAGCGTCAAGTTGTCGAGAGACTTACAGCAGAAGAAATACGTTTCTTAAAATCTTTGGGGTTAAAAGTTATAAATGATGGGAGGCAGAAGTAAACGCAGCTTAGATCTCCACAGTGATGAAAACGTTAAACTTGGAAGACTTAAATATGAGGACGTACCCAAATTGGATGTGTTTGGAGGTTATAAATTAGACGAAACCATAATAAAGGAAGATTATTATACATATCTTCCCTTTACATTGAACGCAGAAAACAACGATCGAATTTCAATTGAAATCCAGAGCAGTGATAACATCACATACCCTCATGAAAGTTTTATATTTATAAAGGGCACCTATAAACCTACGGAAACATTAAGGAAGCCTCAACAACTGGAGACCCGATTAGAGCAGCAGAACCAGACCCTAAAGCTTACGAATTTACTAGAAATGCGCCATATTTTCTGTTTGAGGAAATTCAATACAAATTGGGTAATAATCAAATAATAGATGTCTGTCGAATCCCTGGAATTACAAGAACTATTAAAGGTTTAGTATCCATGGAAGAATCAGAAACAAAATCTATTACACATACCGGGTGGAAGCCAGATACCATATTCCAAGATGGACGGTTTAGTTGTGCTATACCGCTTAAAACCATTTTTGGGTTTTTTGAAGATTACAAGAAAACTATCGTCAACATGCCTCAAGAGCTGATTTTAATCAGATCCAAGTCGGACGTAAATTGCTACAAGTCGATTGGAAATACAGTAACGTTCAAAATACAACGTATTTCATGGGAGGTTCCGCATATAACATTAAGCGACTTTGCCAAGGCGTCGCTGCTTTCGGAAATGCAAAATCAATCATCTATAATGGTTGCATTCAGAAAATGGGAACTACACGAATTACCGTCTCTAACACAATCAAAGTCGCAAGTATGGAGAATTAAAGTATCGAATGAAACAGAGAAGGCTCGGTGGATATTACTAGCGCTGCAAAATGGAAAATATGATAAGAAAGAAGAAAATGCTACAAGCTTTACGAATGCCAATATAACCAATGTCAAAGTGTTTTTAAACTCTCAGATGTTCCCTCAAGGTCGATTAAATTTGGACTTCGAGCAGAATGACTACTTGCCGGCGTACCTGTCTTATGCATCTTTTATGGAAAAATACTACCCGAACAAATCCTCAAATAAATGTTTAATGGACTACAACAGGTTTAAGGAATCACCTGTCTTTGTAATCGACTGTCGTCATCAATTTGAAAGCATCAAGGATGCAACGGTTGATGTAAGAATGGAATTAGAAGCTTCAAGAAATTTTGAACTGTCGATGAAGGCTTATGCTTTAATTATACATGACTCTATGTTTGAATATAATCCGTTTACGGAAATTGTTAATAGATTTATTCACAATTAAATATTTTGTATATATTTTTTAATAAAATTGTATAAAGTCTATGTTGTTTTAATATTAATAAGATTTTTGGTGATCCAAGACAGTTTCTCACGTACTCCGGTGTACGCCTAAGCACGCTTGTGCCCATGCGCACCCTGCGCGTGCACATCCTGCCCATGCGCGCCCCTGCGCGTGCCCACCCTGCCCATGCCGGTATATAAGGGAATATTATTTTCAATTTGAATCAGTTTAAACTTATATTTGAAAGATGTACACCAAGGAATCTTTAGAGAAAGCAGTTAGTGAAATACAAAGGGTATAAGTGTTAACTCTGCAAGTAGGTTATATGGTATACCCAGAAGAACGTTAAGCAGGCATTTGGATCTCCGTAAACCTCAAAAGAAGAATGGTGCTCCTAGGTCGGAAAATGTGAGAGACACGGGTGATGCTATACAAGAAGTTAAAATACCTATACAGAATTATGATAACTTTGCTATTGCTAGTGCAAGAGAGGATGGTAAACATGGTTCATTGTTCCCGTCTAACATACGAGCTATCTTCGCGGGACCATCGAGTTGTGGAAAAACTAATGCTCTAATATCTCTGATCTTGCACGAGAATGGACTTAGATTCCAAAATGTCTATGTGTTTTCTAAAAGTTTATATCAACCGAAATACGAATTATTAAGAAACGTTTTACACCATTAAAAGAAGAAATTGGGTACCATGAGTTTGAAAATTACGATGATTTGATCGAACCCAGAGATACCAAAGAAGATTCAATTATGGTTTTCGATGATATACCTGTAAACGAGCAAAGTAAAATCACTCAATTTTTCTCGTTCGGCCGACATAAAGCAATAGATTCGTTCTATCTATGTCAAACTTACGCTAGTGCCTTAAAACATAGACTCAGAGATAACGCCAATGTAATCGCATTATGGAAACAGGATGATACAAACCTTCGCCATATCTTTTCGGATCATATAAGTGGTGACATGACATATCCGAAATTTAAAGAAATGTGTTTACAGTGTTGGGGTGACTCAAAACATAATTTTATAACTGTTGTGAAAGATTTTGATTTGGATAAAGGTCGATATAGGAAGAATTTCGACGAGTATATAAATATTTGGCATTATTCAAAAACAGTTAGTTCTCATCCAAAGTTTCATGATGACGGACGTTAACAATTTTATTGCGAATAAACGCAGTCTTCATCTTATGCAGGATGCTGTACGAAAAAAAGTTTGTAGCGTACAAAAAGGGAGATGCTACATCTCAGCAAAAATTCAAAGAAGTGCACAAACAATTGATCGATCCACTGCAAATAACCGCTTCCCAGTTGCAATCGATCACCGAAAAAAATCCCCATACCTACAACAAAGGTTAAAGTCGAAAACATGGAGGTACCTATAAAGAAAATTAAGCAACTCGTTCCAGAAGAACCGTTCCATCTTTACTATGCAGATGTGTTAGCTAGAGACGAAGACGAAAATATTGACAAATCAATTTATGGAGTAAAGTATAATGCGGAAACCGATACATGGAGTTTGTGGAAAAGTGTATTGATAATTAACCCGGAAACTAGCGATATAACATTAAATAATGTGATATATCCAGGTACGAGGGTTTATACAATCTGCTGGTTTACAAAGACATCAGCCCCGAAGATGGTGATTTCAATTTGCATGAAGATTTGCCGAATTACTTGGAAATGATCAAATCTGCCTCGATTTTGAGAAGAAAGTTTAACCCATTTGCGGTGCACGATTTAAGCGGGTTCCCAACAAATAACAAAAGTTTAACAAATATGTGCAAAATATCTCACCGAATTTCGGAGGAATCCTGAAAGAAAACAGCCAAAGAGAAGAAAACAGTCCAAGGGAGCGGGTTTAGGCTTTTCTAACCGGTTTTACAAAAGTTTAAATTCAAAGCCGGTGCAATATGTCTACTGGAATAATGTACATGAACTTGTAGATCGGCTGAGATTGTTGAACGCATCCAACCGAGCTGGAAATACAAGCGAGGAAAACATTAACGAGATGGTGTCCATAATAGAAGAGTTGAGAGAAGAAGGTATAATACAGTGAGCTCAGTAAATAATTACACAGTTTTAAAATGCCTATCGACCGCTTCGGACGTTCAGAGCGTAAAGATGCTGATATTCGGCGCGGTCCTCCAGGTCGAGGATTTGTGCTAACGTTGGATGGTGATGGGTACGATATGCAGCAAAGAAGGTTAGTTGATGTAATGGACCCGAAAGAAGATAGTGATTGTGTTAATCAGAGAAGCACTATAGTATTCAAGTCTGGAGAAGAAACAATTAGTTTTCGTAAAGAAGACTAGTGGATGTAATGGATCCTAAAGAAGATAGTGATTGTGTTAATAAGAAATCTGTAATCAAGCTCGTGAATCAAGCCTTTTCATACTGTCTAAAAAGTTCTGATGATATACAGCGTAAAGATAAAGCCTTCAATGCAAGAAACCAGCGTATCGCAATGCTTGCTCAACCAGTTGAGCCATCTGATGCAGTTAATAAACAGTATGTAAATGAAAAATTGGATAAGCTTGTATCTGACTTTAAAACGTTTATACAGTTTTTTATTAATTTGACTGCAACTTCTGAGACAAATGAGAAGGAGCTCGGTCTTGCAATAGCATCGATTTACGAAGCGTCACCAGCAGCTATAAAAAACAAATACTACAAACCAAAGCTTCAGTTTATGTCAAAGGTGCAATTGGATAAAGATAACCCTATTAGTTTAGCAACAGTGTTAAGCAAAAATGAGTAAAGAAATCATCGTTAAGGAATTATTTAAACCTGCAAGAAAAAAAATTTTCGTCATACAAATCTGAAACATGTGAAACGTGATCTTATCCAATCGGACTTGTGTGAAATGCAACCTTACTCGCGTGTGAACAATGGGTACAGATATATTATAATAGCAGTGGACTGTTTCACAAAATATGCTTTAGCTGAACCTTTAAAAAATAAAACTGGATCAGAAGTCACAAATGCTATGAAAAAAATATTGGACAAAATGCTGCAAGGAGAAAATAACGTAAAAATTAATCTACAAACGGATTTTGGGAAAGAGTACTACAACCGCTGTTTTAAAAATCTTATGCAAAAATATAAGATAAACCATTACTCTACGTATTCCGCAATCAAAGCTGGTATGGTCGAGCGGTTGATTAGAACAATCAAAACAAATTGTACAGAAGATTTTACTTGCAAGGCAGTCATAAATGGGTGAATATTTTGCCTAAGGTTATGGAAGAATACAATAATACACCACATCGGGCTATTAACATGACACCTATGGAGGCAGAAGAACATCCGGAAAGAATAAAACTTTACACCGCTAACAGCGTTTCTAAAAGTTACAAGTATAAGGTTGGAGACATTGTGCGTATATCAAAATATAAAGCAGTATTCGATCGAGGATTTCACCCAAACTGGAGTACAGAACTATTCAAAATTGTTAAAGTACAAAAACGAGACCGACAACCTATCTGCTACAAGATTTGGAAGGTCGGCCAATTCTAGGTGCTTTTACGGCGATGAAATTCAGCTCACAGCAGCACCCGACACGTACTTAGTGGAAAAGTTTTACGGAAACGGAAGCACGGGCGCGAATTATTAGTGTCGTGGTTGGGGATGGTAAAAGTTGGATTAAGAAAACAGACTTGCTTTAGTATCATCCAGATAATTACCTGGATGAAAAAATCATAAAAGAAGGGAGTAAAGTCCCTTAACTGGATATACGGGGGATATTTGCTTAGAACCCCATTCCCATCTGTGATTTGAAGCAGGAAGCATGTGTTTCATAATCGATTTACAAGGATATCAATACAAAACTAGTGATTTCTATTGCAAGGAGATTGCCATTTTAGATGTAGCGAATAATGTAATATGGCATGAGATACTGGACATGGCTGTGGAGTATAACACCCTAAGTGATGATTTCAAAAGCAAGTTCAGTGGTTAAAGCAAAGAATCCATGGGCTTAGCTGGGATGGACAGTCCACAAGTGGATATACAAATGTAGGCGATTTGCTGAAAGAAGTCATACCACCCAATGCTACAATCTATGTTAAAGGCGAACAGAAAAGGCAGTTACTCTCAAAATATTTATCAAACAACATTTTAAACATGGAAAGTGTTTTCTCACTTCCAAAGCTCAAAGAATTAAGAAGATTCGGTAATAGGTACAATCACTGTTTAAACCATTGTTTGAATAATTTAAGCTGTTCTAAAGAAAACGTATTGTTATTGAGGTCTTTTTGTTTAATGTATTAAATTTTTAATAAAATATTTTGTCAGAATTGTTTTTTATTCTAGCAAAAGCATACCTTTAAAATTTGGAAAAATATATCTGTAAAACAGCGCATTACTTTGGAAAAATTAATGTTTTAAAATACAAATAAGAACCAATAACAGAATACATAATAATTGGTGTTTGCAAATAAATTCAGTTCTACTTTAATAATATTTTAATAATACTTACCCTTAAACCTTCAAAACTTCCCACAAAAGAACTACACGAAACGACGGTTTAAAATTTCGACGGGTTTTACACAAAGCGTGTGAAACTAATAGAATTTTTTTCTAATTACACCGCGTTATATACGTTTGAAATCCGTTAATTACACTACTAAATGACGTTTGTATTTTCCCCAATCGAGGCCAAAATAGAGCGCTCATTGTATGATTAATAAACCTGGGAATTTTCTAATGGGTGGCATTGAGCATATCTATTGTATTTTTCAAATCACATAGCTGCTAATTAATAAAAAGAAAGGCTACTTTCACTTTACGTAACATAATTGTAAAGCAATTAGTTTGTCCTCTACGCTACCTTCACTATACGTCACATAATTGTAAAGCGATTAGTTTGTTCTTGTCTATGTATTTTCCAACAATTTAGCATTGTACATGTAATTATGTTAAAACCAGAAAAAATTTTAAGTCATGGGTTTTTGCGACATTCTGAGAGAAGCACATTACTGTTTGAAAAAATGATTTTAAATACTAAGCACTTATGGCTTATAAAGGAGTCGTTTCTAAAATCCTTGCGGTTTTAGATTTCTAGGGAAATAGTTGGTTAAAGCATATGTCATAGACGAGCAAAACAATTTAAAGTGGTTTGGGAGCTTTAAAGTATAACTTTGCAAGGCGTGGCCCGATTTTAAATCTGTTTACAGATTCGGATTCTGTGTAAAATTTTAGACTAATTTAATGTATCGCATGACTAAAAAAGTTTATAAGAATGCTCAAAAGTCGCTACAGGTAAGAAATCTTAAAATGAGGGTAGCTCCCTTGGGGGTGATGATATCTGAAAAATTCTTAGAGATTCAGGTAGCTGAGAAAATTCTAATATTGATTGATACCAAACAAGATAGGTTTATCTCGAAAGATGCAATGGCTAGACAAAGAAAAGTATTTGTTAGTTTTGCTTATAAAGCAAAGAGCAAAATTTAGAGGTTTGAGAGCTTAAAGTGTAACTTTGTAAGGGATGGCCCGATTTTAAATCTGTTTGCAGATTCGGGATGTGCATAAAATTCTAAGCTAACAAGATGTATCGCGTGACTAAGAAAATTTATAAGAACGCTCAAAAGTCGCTACAGGTAAGAAATCTTAAAATGGGGGTAGCTCCCTTGGGGGTGATGCAATCGAAAAAATTCTTAGAGATTCGGGTAGCTGAGAAAATTCTAATGTTAATTGATACCAAACAAGATAGGTTTATCTCGAAAGATGCAATGGCTAGACAAAGAAAAGTATTTGGTTCAGATGAAAGATAAAAAAATGGCTAGTCGAAGAAAACTATTTGGTCCAGAATGTTAGCGGTAAAAAAAAATCTTAAAAATAGGTTTATCTCGTGTGTGGAAATGTGGATGCTCATTTATCTCGAAAGATGAAAAATGGTTAGTCGAAGAAAACTTTTTGGTCCAGATGTGTGGGGAAATGAGGGATTCTGGGGGAAATGAGGCGGTGGGATCCTTGATTTTACCCTACTATGGTGGTAGCTATTTAACAAAAATATAGATTACGTCATAACTCTCTCAAATATGACCAAAAAAATGACAATCTCCATAAATCGTTTGACATGTCTTTGTAATTTTTTAATAATGTTTAGGGTTCCGTACCTTATAAGGTATAACGGAACCTTTATAAAATCTCTCTCGTGTCCGTCCATTCATCTGTCACAGAGGTTTTTCTCGAAAACTATGTAACGTCATCATCATTAGGTCCTCAGTCCTAGAACTGGTTGGACGCATACCCTCATTGTTTCTTAGTCTGAACTAACCTACACATTTTCCTGAAATTTGCACAGTCTGTATCTATCACTATCTGTGCGCTAAAGTCTGATCTCGGTCTACCTCTACCTCTTTTTTCCTATCTCTGCTTGTAGTATATCCCGTACTATTCCCCAGAAATGCCTTAAAACGTATCCTGTCCTATTTCTCATATATTTTCCACAGATATCTTTATTCATCTACTATTTCTACAACCTATTTGTTATTACTGTAACGTAGGAATTTGAACTTTAACACAATGCTACGTTTTTATGGCGCGCAGATATATCAACATTATAATTTGAATTAGGGCCGCTATACTTGCGGCCACGTCCCCAATGCTCCACCCGGAGGTACTACATTGGACACATATATCGACAGTCAGAAAATAGAAAAAAAATATTTTTAGATTAAAATGGCGGGGGTCAATTTCTTCAAAAGGGAAAAGTAATAAATATATCGTGCGAGGTATCATTTGAAAGAGGATACTAAAAGGCTTCTAAAAATATTTTTTTATAATTTTCGGTCCAGTAATCTTCAGCTCAAAATGTGCCAAAAATGACCGCCCCCCATTCTCCTACAATTCCAAAGCTAAAATGTTGATTTTAATAGGGATAGTAGCTATCGAGTCATAGATTATCGGAAAACTGCAGGTTTTTTGAGAGTGTAATAGTTGCTGAGAAAAAAATTTTTAAACACCGTAATAGACAATGTATTTACTAAAAATGTACCAGTATAATGTGGGACAATATATTCATTTTTCAGTTATCACAATCAAATTTGGATAAGATTTAAATATACATCAAAAATAAAAACAGCTTAATTTGGTTTATTGATTGCTCACTGTAGTATTGGTATTTTAGTTTTGTTTCCATTTATTATACTTTAAAGGTTTTTGTGATTTTAATCCGTATAATTTAAAATTGTATGTTGTTGTTGTTATGTGGATGATCTGTTTATCAGTTAATACTTCCTGTGACCAGCTTTTTGTTATGATAAAAAATACAGCTGCTAAGTCTGCTTTTGTGATCGCATATTAAAATGTAGCTAGTTCATTATGTAAAATAAAAGAAACCTCAATATTTTGGTCATTTGCAACAATAACTCCATCATGTGCTATATGAGTAAAATCGGCAAAACAAAAACTATTAAACAGGCCCATGAGTAACTATGCTTTCCATTTAAAATATTTGAGGTTATGTACATATCTATGAAGCTAAGAAAATAATTTTTCTAGCCACTCGTTCTTATTCAGCATAAAAATATATACAACTTTTGTATCTACATTATTTCTTTAATGTCAATAATAAATAAAGTCTACAGATGGATTTGAAAAAATTGCAATACTTAGTTTTTTAAAAATATTTTAATATCCGTGGAATTTTTCTATTTCAGAAAAGCACATGCGAAATCAACAGAAAAACCGCTTTACTTTTCCTATTTGAGTGTCTCTCTATCTTTAACAGCTTCTAAGATGCCCATAGTAAAAATGAAAAAAAACTCACGCTGTATAGCACATACTCGATTTCAAATTAACGTAATTTTAAACGGATTAATTAAAAAAATCAAATTTTAAAAGGACGAGTTTTTTTAGAAATGAATATCAAGATTTCTTATCCATCCCATTTTTTACAGTCCTTGTGTTTATTTCATATTACATGACCGTTGTTTTAGGGTGGTTCAAGGAGTTTATATTGCTTTAAAAATTGTAATACAAAAAATTATTGAATATAGAACAAAAACATGCTTGAGATATTTATTTAATGGTTGCAGATATGTACCATTTTTCTGTCGACTATTTTTTTACTTTTATGTTGGTTTTAATTAGATTGCGGATAACAACAAAACAAATTAATTATGGAAAACATTTTCATATCGCATAATACGTATTTTCTGTGTTAGTATAGTCAGCCGTTAGGTTACATGGGCAGGACGGCTAAGAGCCACTCCGGGTTTCGGAACAAAATTTATGTTCTTGCCCCCCCCCACCCCCCCCCGTTTAAGTTGGTGGTTGCTTTCAAAGCAACTTTTATACGTCAAATATTAATATCTGATTATACAGTAGTGCTTTGCGAACGTAACTGATAAATTCCATAAGCGAGTCGAGCTCGCGTTATTAGGGTTCCCTACCAATACTACAGTGAGCAACCAATAAACCAAATTAAGCTGTTTTTATTTTTCATGTATATTTAAATCTTATCCAAATTTTATTGTAATAACTGAAAAATGAATATATCGTCCCACATTGTACTGATACATTAGTAAATACGTTGTTACGCTCCCTTCCTGTCAGCGTATTTAAATTGCATCGTTCTTTGGATCGCCCATTTGTATAAATTTTGTTCCTTATATCAGAGATGAAATGGGTCATGGGTCAACTGGGTCACTGGGTCCAAGTGGGTCACTTTCTTGTTTAGGTCACTGGGTAAGTGGGTCCCGTGTACTGACCCGTATTGAGCCAGTGACCCACATTGACCCTGTGACCCACATTGACCCAGTGACCGACATTGACCCAGTGACCCAAATTGACCCGGTGACCCAAACTGACTCAGTGACCCAAACTGACCCAATTGATTCAGTAACAAATTGAATTATTGAAGTCATAAATATCTTTTTCCCATACTTTCAGCTCAATTTATTAACTATTTTCACAAATGCATAATCTTATTGGTGCTTGAAATTTCGTTTGAAATTTCGAAGTGGTTTATCCATCCGACGTAGATCAACATTTCGAAGAGCCGCATAATAACAATGATAAAACTCATTCAAAATAATGCCTAGTGATAAAGTATAACTCGACGGTTTATTGAAATAAGGTAACGACTAATTAAAATTATCAAGAACTTTCACTTCACTGCAAATCTGTTTAACATAAAATAGTTGATACACATAACCTCTGATCGTCTATTATACAGACTTGGATAATAATATAAGGAACAAAATTTATACAAATGGGCGATCCAAAGAACGATGCAATTTAAGTACGCTGACAGGAAGGGAGCGTAACAACGTTGTCTATTACGTTGTTTAAAAAAATTTTCTCAGCAACTATTTTACTGTCAAAAAAACCTGCAGTTTTACGATAATCTATGACTCAATAGCTAATCTCCCTATTAAAATCAAAATCTTAGTTTTGGAAATGTAGAAAAATAGGGGTTCCGTTATACCTTATAAGGTACGGAACCCTAAAAATTATTAAAAAATTAGAAAGACATGTCAAACGATTTATAGAGATTGTCATTTATTGATGTTATTTCATTGTTTCGGTCATATTTGAGAGAATTATGACGTCATCTATATTTTTGGTAAATAGCAACCACCATTTTTATTATGGATTTAAGAAGACTATTTTTTTCTACTTACATTGAAGTAAATATGAATATAGACTACATAATGAAGATTTCCAGAAAATAGAATTTATACTATACACAAACATCTACTAAAAATTGAAAACAAATACAAATAATTACAGAAAATGTTTGAATTGGGGGCCGTTGACGGCCTAACTATGACCAAGACGGTCTATGAACTTTTTTTTGAACTTCATCAATAACGTGTACAAGTATACGTCGTACTTCTTGCATAGTGTTCTTTTAACTCGTCCAAATTTATCGGTTAAGTAAATAACCCAATAGAAAATAATCGAGCAGAGTCAATATGGTGTCGGCCCTGTATTGGAGTACAATATCGATTTATAATATTATTATCTAAGACTGTTGAAGAAAAATGCTCCAAAATAAAACTAAATTTCGACATCGAAGTCGAACTTTAATAAATTTTGAGATCAAAGTCGAAATGTAACTAAATTTCGAGATCGAAGTCGAAATTTAACTAAATTTTGACTTCGGAGTCAAAATTTAATAAATTTGGACATCGAAATCGAAATTTAACTAAAATAAGTAAAGCGATTTTTTGTGGCCCTTCTATGCCGTGGTAGGAATGTGTTTGGATGCAGTTGTAGTTTTTGAAAGTTTTGGTGTAGGGCATTTGGTATGAATCCTGTACTTGATAATATGATCGGTCATCCTGTAGTACTTGCTTATTAATAATATGACCCAGGTATTTAATATCAGGCTAAAAAAAATGTACATTTCTTAAAATTCAACTTAAAGCCTACCTTAGAAGGTCTGTTTAAAACTTTTCTTATAATTGTTCCAAACGACTTTTACCCATAACTAGAATGCCCCAAAAATTTATCAGTCTCAGATTGTGTAATATGCCGAATTGACATTCTATTGTTTAATCATTTTTACTCTATAGGGAGCGGAGTGACATAACGGTTAATTGGTGCATCGACTAGCGTATAGTGGTGCGAGGTGGGTTCTATAAAAAGCAAATATACTCTTAGTTATATACATGTCGTGACACTTCTACCAAATTCCTGGTGTACTTACCTTGAAAGGTCTTTGAACTCCCTTTTCTACGTTAAAACTGTGTGGCGGTTTTTGCTGCCGCTAAGGGTTGATGGACGCTTACACCTTTGTTTAAAATATAAAAAAGAACACTTTGTCTACACCTAACCTGTTTGCAAAACATGATTTCAACAGTAAATACCAACAAAAAGGAAGAACTTATATCACATCCTAATTTACCAAATACGTTGTTTGCTAAAAAAAACCTTATATTATTAATACACTGCTGTGGTAAGGGGTTGTTTAGGGGTGTATTGAGTAGTAAGGGTCGCGTAGTAACTGTAAATAGCAATGGGAATCAGAAAACTGCATTTGTTTAGCAGGAAAATAAGTAATTCGTACATTATGTAAATAGCAAGCATTTAACACCCTGTATTTAGACCGTAATTAACTTTAATCAATGCCAGTAAACATATCTTTCAATAATAGAACGCGCATTCAGCAGAGAAATAATCATACATGTAATTAAACTACGTTGAGGAATGTTCAACAAGTTATAAAATAAATACGCAGAAAATAAGATAAAACCTAGTAAATCTGCATGCAATTACGCTGGAACAATAAGTGCTTTGATTAGAAAACGCACTTTCAAATATGAGTTTAAATAAATACATAAACAAAAACAGCAATCGTGTTACATAATTTATTTTGTACAATTCTCCAAAAGCTTTATCTACACAAAACAACAGACATAAGTTAAAAGTCCGGCAACGATGACAATAGTAAATAACAGCATGATACCAAACTCCAAAATAGTTTTATCAGAAATCAGTTTGAAGATATACTAAGATTGTCCAGGACAAATATGGTTGGTCGCAACAATTTGCAAGGCTGCTTGGAAAACCAATCCAAATGTAGTGGGCAAAAGCTATATAACGCCCAAGCGTGATAAGGTACAATCAGTTTCAATTTGAAGCACGTCGAATCCACAATACTTTTAAACAAATATTTACGCGTCACATAAATAAATTTTATATTATAGTGAAAATAATGCTATATAAGAATTACGTGAAAAAGCCTGTGCCGTTTTTGCAGAAAACGTGAGTAGAAATTGGTTAATTAATTTAAATTAAATATTTTTAATGATATAGGGCTTCTAATCCGCTTCTAATAGACTTCTAATCCGTGTTTAAAAAATTCTGGTCCACTACTAAGACAATTCTAATTCACGACGATAAGTGGAATAATTCTAAATTGAAGAAACCTACGAATTCCAAGGTATTTAAAAGAAGAGGTCCAAAGCGTATACAGAGAAATATAGAATAAAGCACGAGGTGAAATTTGGAAACAAGGGGTAACCGTACTGAATTATTGGTTCAAACATCAGGAGTACAAAGCAGAGCATTGGTTATTGATTGAAGGTAATGAGGGGGGGGGGTGTTGATCCACAACACGAAACAACTCATCAGGAGATCCCAGGTCAGACCTACCTAGTTTTAAGGAATCTTTTCAAATTTAAATTTTAACACTGAATATATTAATTTTCTCACAAGTTTGTAAGGAGTCGACAACAACATTGAATACGTTGAAACTTACGTAAAAAAATTATAAAAAGGCCTCGAACGTTCCACATTTTTTGTAAAGGTGTCGTTTTTGGTGACTTAAAATTAAATGAAAAGGATATAAATTTTGGGATAAATGATCCATATAATATTAATTGATTGAAGGGTGTATTAAAAGGATTACAAAAATTGTAAAGTGTAAATATTATTTACTTTCATTATATGAATGTTGATTGACTTCGATTTATCAATTCAAACAGGTAAGAGTTAAAGGGGTAAATAAAAATTGATCATCGTGACGTTGTGCACTCTGTGTAAATTAAAAAGGGCTAGCCGTGGTATAATAAAATTAGAAGATTAGAGAAAAACAGAGCGGTGGCGTTTAGTTGGACGTTTATCACATCTGCGTACGGCGTTATCATATCAATATTTAAATGACGCAACAACGTGGGCGAAAAATACATAGTATTTATATATATATATATATATAAAATGTTAAAAATAACACCTTTAATTATTCATCAGGGCGTTGCAATATTATAACATCATTAAAATATTATAGATAAAATCAGTTACACAAACTGGAGTATTGATGTAAGTACAAAAGCAGGAATGTAACAAAAATAAAAATAAATATAAATCACAAAACACAAACGTAAACTAACATATATATATATATATATAATGCTGTGATAGGGGGTTGTTTAAGGGTGTATTGTATAGTAAGAATCGTTCAGTGACCATCAATTACAATAGGAAGCAGAAAACTGCATTTATTTAGTAGAAAATTTAATAATTCTAATATTATGTAAATAGTTAGCATTTAAAACCCTGTATATAGAACATAATTAGTTTTAAGCGACGCAAATAAACACATCTTACAACAATAGGACGCATATTTAGCATAGAAATAGGTAATTCATACATTAGGTAAATAACAAGTATTTAACACTCGGTATATAGAGCTTTATTAATTTTAAACAATGCAAAGTGAAAATATCTTTCAGTAAAAGTACGCGTATTTAGAGGAAAGGATTGTACATGTAATTAAACACGCATTGAAAAGGATTCTAATTAGTTATAATATAATACAGAGATAAGAGATAAAACTTAACAAAGACTTGTGTAAGTGCGTAGAAACAATCTACATTTTTGATAAGAAAATGCAGTTTAAAGATGTGTAAAATAAATAAACATACACGAAAATCGAAATTGAAGTTACATAATGTATTTTGGTTAAATATGGAAAACGCAATATTTACACAAAACAACGTATGGTCTGATAACAAGGTATCTATAAGCAAATAACCATCAACCGGAAAACCGAATATATTTCATCAGAAAACCACTTCAAGATGCATCAAATACAAAGACCTTATTGGTTAAGATAGCGAAAGACTTGTTGGAAACCCAGATCAGCCTATATTTAACAGAGAACTAATGATAAGATAGTTCAGTTCTAATTAAGCAAGGCAAAGCTGTGCTACTCTGAATCAAAAATTCACGCGTAATTTTAAATGTTTTATAAAATAGATAGTGAAAAATAAATGCTACAAATATGAAAATTTCTGTTGCCGTTTAACGTGAGTAGAATTTGGGGTAATTTATTTAAACTAATAATCTAATAATAGGGCTCCGAGTGGATAGATATAAGAATCCGAGTGGATAGATGTAATAATCCGAGGGTGATAATCCTAGTCCTGATTGCATGATAATAATTCCGAATGTAATAATACTAGTCCTAATTGGTGGAGAATAATTTCGAATGTGGTATAATAATTTTGAATGGATGGATAATTCGAGTATACGATATAATAATTTAAATGTATGAAAATAATTCTAATTGATGGTATAATATTTCAAATGAGTGGATAGATATTATAGTTGATGATAATTCGAATATGGAGATATTTTAAATGGATTAATGTAATACTTCAAATCAGCGTCGACGATTTTGGTACAGTTTTGGGTTGCGAGATTCAATGCAAGTAGAACGAAAAAGCAAAAAACGATTTATGGAAACTAAGGGGTGTAACAGGTCAGATCTAATTAGTTTTAAGAGATTTTTTCTATTTAAATTTGAATACTAAATTTACGTAATTGATATAAAGGTGTAACGAAGTCAACACAAACATTGCATACGTTAAAAGTACGTAATATTATAAAGGGGTTTAGAATGTTCTAGGTTTCTTTGATAAAAACGGTAGTTTTTGGTGACTTTAGATTGATTGCAAAGCATATAAATTTTGGGATAAATAAGACTTATGATATTGATTGATTGAAGGGTGTATTTTAATAATTTCAAAACTTGTACATAATATTTCTTTTCATTATATGGAATTAATTGACTTCGTTTAATAATTCAAACAAGTAGGTAATCAGAAGGGGTGGAAAAAAAAATTTGATCATCGTAACGTTGTGCACTCTGTGTAGAATAATAAAAGCTAGCCGTGGCATAATAATAAAATTAGTGAGATTTAAATTTGATTAGAAAACACAGAGAGGTGGAGTTAAGTAGAAAACGACCATTGACACCGAGTACGGCGTTATCATATCAATTTTTATTTGACGGCCCAACGTCGGGGCTCGATTGTTCCTGAAACTACATAGCAATATATTTATATATATATATATATATATATAAGCGAAGCAATTTCAAAACACCCTGTATAAAGAAACAACCAGGAATTACGTGCGAAAATTATATTAGTTAATTCATTTTTAAGTATCTGGTATTAACGAAATTTTATAAATAATTAATGAAATTTAAGTAGGTTTGCAAAGAAAGTAAATGGTAGAAGCCAATGCCATTAATTTATTAATTAATTTGAATTTAATTGAACGATTATAAGTTAAAAACCCAAGAATACCAAAGACGAGACGCGTTGCTAGCGTACAAATATATCAGTAGGGTTTGAAATACGTGAAAAATCCAAATCGTAGAAGTGTTATTTAAAATGTTACGATTAAACACCTGCGTATTTTTCTAAAGGTCAAGTTCTGCATAAATTGTGTAGATAACAAATGGTTACAGAGAACGTCGGATAAACCGTCGCTTATATTCACGGGAAATGATAATGAGGGAGTTATTTAACGCACGTAGAGAGTCCACGTGTGTAAACAGTGCACAAACTAGGATATCGATTTTTCAACCACTCAAACAAGGTTACACTGATACGAAGAAAACGTATAAGCATGACACCGCAATAGAATAGGAGGGATTTAAGAAACGTCATTAAGTCTACGATTGATCGATAGGTTAGTTTGACTTGACATAGACACGAGGATAGTGTAGCGTGATATTCTTAAAAATTTATAACGAGGTATAGAAATTCGCAGATTTGAAATCGGGGTTGAGTGCAAAATTGTGAGAATGTGTTGTTGTGAGCGGGATTTCGGATAACTGGGGGCCTGGAGAGGTTACAGTCGAAAGACATAAATACTCTAGAGAACGAGGACTCGCTCTCTTGTCTTTCAACTTCGTGCCTTATTATTTCGATCGTCCCGAAAGCACATATGAAAGTTAAACGTGAGTTGTAAGTATTAACAAATAATTTAAAGTGTATTGCTTAGTGGTGGCCTCTAAATTAATTAAAACGCGGTTAGTGTGCCGATATTACTTATTTTAATAGAGGTATCACCTATAATTTTTAATCAACTCGTGTCGGGACATTAAATAACGTAGATTACTGTGAAATGAAATTTGGAATTTGGTAACACCGAGAAGGAGGCGTTGGCGGATCAACTGAAATGGAAGTCGTCTAGTAATTGAGAGAATCGACCTGCAGACCAGATAGAAATTACATGGCATCATCTACAAAGCGAAGATTTTCTAGAAATTCCAGGTAACGATTTAAATTTGTGATTCCTATAAACTGTAAATATTGGGGTGGCGTATGAGAGTGTTGTTCAAGGTAGTGTGAATTAGTTACGTCTTAAACAGAATATGTGTACAAAACTTTATTACGGTATTGAACTAGAAATTGAAGGTGTCTAGAAAGCTTTTAAACGTTCCATCAGAACGTGAAATTTTGTGAAGAGTACATGGCTTTGGTTTTTTTTTTGTTTTAGAGTATGCAAAGTTGAAGGGCATACATTAATTGGGTTATTATGAGCTCACCATACCCCACAGTTTACTTAAATTATTAAACTAAATAAATAAATTATAAAGAAGGAAGGTCCATTTACTCCGAGTACTTTTTATGTGTTTGATGGTTTTTAAAATTAAATACAGGACAGTACAAAATAAAATTTACTGAAGTGTGACGTGAATTATAAAATAATAATGAATTGCATTTGTAAATAGGAATAAATAAAAGATTGTATGTTTGTTGTATTTTGTGGTTTTATTGGGAGTGTGCGTGAATGATAGGATTTATGAATGAATATAGCTATCCAAATGGAGGTCCAAATGAGCTAGCCGGAAGCAGTTGAAGAAGGCCATTCAACCGAGGAAGAGAGGAAAACGGGTAAGAGATACTTTTTTGACTTAATTAAATTTTTGGAAATTTTTCTATTTTTGAATTTGAAAATCTTATATTATTTTCGAATATATTTATGGTTAATTAAGATTTACCCGAGTTCCACGGCATATATATATATATTATATATATATATATATATATATATATATATATATATATATATATATACTCATATTTAGACCAGGGTAGAAAATTAATGGATTACATCAAATAATTTTAATCACCGTGTATAAGGAAGTTTATTAGATAATACGCTTTATTAAAACCCGTGGAGAATAAAAATTCATTCGTTTTATTAAAAATAAGAGATTAAAATTATTTACAAGACGCCTTATATAAAAATAAGCAGTTTTAAAATGCTCAACGTGTAATTTAATTATTCCAAAGTAAAGAATCAAATGGAAATTACGTGCAAGATTTATATTAATTGATTCAAGTTTGGGCAACGAGTATTAAACGAAATGTACAAATAATAATTGAATATTTAATTAGGATTCACTAAAAATTAAAGAGTATTAATTTTAATTGAAGTTAATTGAACCGTTAGTAACAGATAATATCTATAGAAACTTGTAAAAACCCAAGATTATAATACCAGAAAATAAAGCTCTGAGAATTAATATTATGTTGAACACCTGCGTAGTTTAAATGTCACATACGGCGAAAAGTTTGCAGATAACAAATGGTTTCAGAGAATCTTGGGGAAAACGTCGCATAATAGTTACAAGAAATGCTAAAGGTGGGTTATTTCACACTCCATGTGGACTAAAATAATCGATAATAAGGAATATCACTTTGCATCAATAAGAGCAGGTTAGATAGAGACAGATAATATGCGCAAGAACGAGACACATATAGTAAAAGGCGTGAGTAGCGCAACGTCATGGGGTTGCGATTGGTTAAAAGTAAAAGGCAAACTTGAGAGGTAAAAATAACAGCTCTGTATAAAATTTAATCGGTTATTTCCAGACGTTGCGTGCCGTGTTGAAATTTCTGAAATTTAACTGGGGTGAGTACTAAATTCGTAAAAACCGACGCGCGAGCGACAGACTGGAACATAGAATGAGGAATTCTTGAGAATTACCCGTTTTGAGGACAAAAGCGACGTGCCGACTTTTTGCTATATATACCGAGATGAATATAAACAAGCCCTCTTAGACTCTTAGACTTTTAACTATTCGATGCGTTAAAAGCTCTTACATCCGCGACTTGATTGAAGATGTTAAACAGTGCATTTTAGTTTGATAAAATAATTTAAAATTTTGCTCGTATATTTTAGTGATTCAAAATAGTTGGTTATTTACGTGCTAACATGAATGTACTTCAGTGCACTTAGATACAAGGTAATAAAATTTAGTTTCACTGTACCAATTAGCAAAATTTACAACGACAAATGTATACACAAAAGTAGGCAGTTTTGGCGTATATTGGTGAAAGAAGTATGAAGTTATTTGCTATTTTTCGG
Source organism: Platerodrilus igneus (assembly GCA_036346225.1). NCBI lineage: Eukaryota > Metazoa > Arthropoda > Insecta > Coleoptera > Lycidae > Platerodrilus > Platerodrilus igneus. The sequence goes on along the minus strand of JARFIW010001719.1, from coordinate 710,114 downwards.
GGTGTTAATAATTAAATGGTTCAAATACGTGTCTGGATCCACGAAACAAGGGTCAGATATACATAGATGAGTTCCGGAAAAGCCCAGAAACAACTTTAAATAAATGGTGATGGAGAAAATTTTAAAAGCGTTGAGAATTAGAAGCCGTAAATATAATCCTGTTGGAATGGTGTGATTAACTAAAGGGACGATGTACTTTGAAGCTACGAGGACAGTAACCTTCAGGTAAATTATACTATTTTGTTTGACATTTTTGTGTGTGTTGAATAACTTTATAATTGATTTACTTTAAATGGACATTAGTGAAATTGTACTAACCATAAAATTTTAATTTTAAGATGAAATTTGCTTGTTGAAGTAGAAAGGGGTATTTAGTTTTGATGTTCGGTAATATGATGAAAATTTGGGTATGTCTTTGAGCTCAATTAGACGAACCTGGTTAATTAACGTAAAGGGGTGGTAGATGCTCCCTTTATACTCAGACTCCGGTCTGCTTATATTGTTATATTAATTAGTAGGCATCCAACAAGGACTTTACTTCTGGATGCACATTAAAACGATAATAAAATTAATCTTGAAATTCTTTTTAAAACTGAATTTTATGCTGAGTTTTAATTTTGAAAAATTAATGTATTCTGAATATTGATGTAAATAGAGTTAACGTTGATGTTTGTGGTAGGAATGTGTTGTTTAATTTTATGAATGAAGAGGTTTATAAAATTAGGTGAGCAGCCGAGGCGAAAAGAGGATCACAGCAGTTTATGACGCCCAATCGGTGGGACTAGAATTTTTTTGTTGAAAGGACCCAGTTCCCGCATTCAAAGGAGTATATCACAGCAAATTTATATATATTTACTCATATTTAGACCAGGGTAGAAAATTAAATAATCACATCAAATAATTTTAATCACCGTGTATAAGGAATTTCATTAAATAATACGCGTTATTAAAACCTTGAAGCATAAATAAACTCGGTCGTTTCAGTAAAAATAAGAAATTTAAATTATTTATAAGACGCTTTATATCAAAAGAAACAGTATTAAAAAAAAAGCTCTGCGTGTAATTTATATATTCCTAATAAAGAAGCAAAGAGAAATTACATGCAAAATTTATCTTAATTAATTCTATTTCAAATAACCGGTATTGAACAAAACGTACAGATAATATCTATAGAAACTTGTAAAAACCCAATAATGCAAATCCTAGAAGTGTTAGTTAGAAGTAGGATGTTTTTAAAAGGCAATTTCAGTTTAATTTGTGTAGATAAACATGTCGAGTCTAAGGATATTGGAAACGGTCAGATGCTTTAGCACGAAATACAAAACAGGGTTTATTTAAAAAGCTCTGAGAATTAATATTATTTTGAACACCTGCGTAGTTTAAATATCACATACGGCGAAAATTTTGCAGATAATTAATGTTTACAAAGAATCTTGGAGAAACCGGGGCTTAATATTCACGAGAATGTGCGATACGGGATTATTAAACCCAGATAACAGTCCACATGGACTAAAATATAATCGATAATAAAGAATATCAATTTGCACCAATACGAACAGGTTAGAAAAGGAAAGAGAAAATGCGTCAAGCAAAGACACATATTGTAAAAGGCGGGATTTAAGCAACGTCACGAGGGTCACAATTGGTTGAAAATAGGATGCAAATATCAGAGGTAGAAACAACAATTTCTGTACAAAATTAATTAGTTTTTCTCGGACATGCTTGCGTGCCGTGTTGAAATTTCTGAAATTTAACTGGGGTGAGTACTAAATTCGTAAAAATCGATGCGCGAGCGACAGACTGGGAACATAGAATGAGGAATTCTTTAGAATTACCCGTTTTGAGGACAAAAGCGACGTGCCGGCTTTTTGCTATATATATCGAGATGAATATAAACAAGCCCTCTTAGACTTTTGACTATTCGATGCGTTAAAAGCTCGTACATCCGCGACTTGATTGAAGATGTTAAAACAGTGCATTTTAGTTTGATAAAATAATTTAAAATTTTGCTCGTATATTTTAGTGATTCAAAATAGTTGGTTATTTACGTGCTAACATGAATGTACTTCAGTGCACTTAGATACAAGGTAATAAAATTTAGTTTCACTGTACCAATTAGCAAAATTTACAACGACAAATGTATACACAAAAGTAGGCAGTTTTGGCGTATATTGGTGAAAGAAGTATGAAGTTATTTGCTATTTTTCGGGGGTGTTAATAATTAAATGGTTCAAATACGTGTCTGGATCCACGAAACAAGGGTCAGATATACACAGATGAATTCCGGAAAAGCCCAGAAACAACTTTAAATAAATGGTGATGGAGTAAATTTTAAAAGCGTTGAGAATTAGAAGCCGTAAATATAATCCTGTTGGAATGGTGTGATTAACTAAAGGGACGATGTACTTTGAAGCTACGAGGACGGTGACCTTCAGGTAAATTATACTATTTTGTTTGACATTTTTGTGTGTGTTGAATAACTTTATAATTGATTTACTTTAAATGGACATTAGTGAAATTGTACTAACCATAAAATTTTAATTTTAAGATGAAATTTGCTTGTTGAAGTAGAAAGGGGTATTTAGTTTTGATGTTCGGTAATATGATGAAAATTTGGGTATGTCTTTGAGCTCAATTAGACGAACCTGGTTAATTAACGTAAAGGGTGGTAGATGCTCCTTTATACTCAGACTCGGTCTGCTTATATTGTTATATTAATTAGAAGGCATCCAACAAGGACTTTAATTTTGGATGCACATTAAAATGATAATAAAATTAATCTTGAAATTCTTTTTAAAACTGAAATTTATGCTGAGTTTTAATTTTGAAATTTTAATGTATTCTGAATATTGATGTAAATAGAGTTAACGTTGATGTTTTTGGTAGGAATGTGTTGTTTTTTTATGAATGAGGAGGTTTATAACATTAGGTGAGCAGCCGAGGCGAAAAGAGGATCACAGCCGTTTATGACGCCCAATCTGTGGGACTAGAATTTTTTTGTTGAAAGGACCCAGTTCCCGCATTCAAAGGAGTATATCACAGCAAATTTTGGCGACCACAACGTGAGGGCTCGAGTTCCAAATAAAATTTTTGTGATTTTATTCCAGGAAACTGGCGATCTGAGAGAGAGAGTTTCTGTGTGTGTATAAATTTAAGAGTAGTTAGAGTGTGTGTGAGTTATTTGAACGTATGCAGAGAAAAGAGTGGTTAAGGAGTCAAGGAGTGGAAATTGGAAGTGACGCTAGTGCATTGTGTGAGAAAAATTCGAAAATGGAAGAAGCTGGAGGCAGTAGAGATCAGTCGAGGACGGAATCAGGGGATCAAGGAAACGAGATGATATTGAGAATGTTAGAGAGGATGAGTGAAGAATCGAATAAGAAATTTGACCAATTAAATCAGGAATTAGGGGATAAAATAGAAAAATCGACGAGAGAATTTACAGATTTTAAAGATAGTCTTACCGTGAAACTGGGGGAAGTAGAAAATAAGGTTGATAAAATGAGCGTGATATTACAGGTATTCGACAGGAAATGGGACATTTAAGGTCCGAAGTACGCATTTTTGTGAAGAAGAGATTAATATAAAATGACTGAAGTGACGGACTCATGTAGGGATCAGTTAGGCAGGGTAGAACGCGAAGTTAGTAGTATTAAATACAACATGTCAAATTTAACGGGGGATGGTCCCAGATTTTCTACAGGTGGAGTATCATTGGACCAACACATGAAGTTATATGGCGATAACAGGGTAAATCCACAAATTTTATTAATAGCGTAAGAAATCTAGTGGGAAATTTATTTGACGAACAGACTAAACTAAATACGATAAAGGCTTTATTAAAGGACAATGCGGAGGCATGGTACAATTTAGTAGGACAGGACATAGACACGTATCAGGACTTTGAAAACAAATTTTTACAACATTACTGGAGTGATCACAAACAGGATCAGATTAGGGACGACTTGATTACAGGAAAATTTAAGGGAGAGTTTGCAGGTTCTAGGGAGCAATATGCCATCCGCAAATACAGTGTGGCCAAACAACTGAATCCACCATTGACGGACAGACAGATAATCAAGTACCTATCACGACATTTTGAACTGGAAATTAGACAACACGTGGCCTTACAAAACATCACAGAACGGGAGACGTTTTGGAATACTTACAGAGATATGACGATGTATGTGTTGGACGGACAAGAGAGATACGAGAACGAAACGTTAACACAGTTAGGTTTGACAATAGGACACCGAATTATCCGAGACGGCCTGACTACAACAGAAATTTTCGACCGAATTGGGAACGACGAGGACAGGAATACAGGAGCAATAGTGCGACTAGGGGACCGACGCCAAGACCTAGTTACACGCGACAGAACAGTTTACCGGAGGTAAACAGGACTGTGACCAGCACGCCGAATAGAGACAGGGACACGGATAGTAACACGAGGAGGACGTACGCACAGGTTGTAGAAGGACAACCAGGACCAAGCACGGAAAACAGGATGGGACAGGATTTTTAGAACGCGACAGACCACTAGATTTCTGTGTAAATGTATATGAACATCCACGTGAATTTTTCAAAATTGAGGAGGAAGTAGAGCCAGAAACTGTAGAACAATTATGTTTGCCAATTATTAATTTAGAAATTTTTGAAAATAATGTAGAAGTATTACTTGATACAGGGGCAGAGGCGAGTTTAATATCGGAGGAATTCGTCAGCAAAATTAGGGATAAGGTTTGTGATAGAATTATGCCTATAAAGCGTAGTTATTTAGTAGCTCCAAATAAAAAGAAGTTTGCTGTAGTAAATAGTGTTGTGGTGCTTAGGATAGATATAGGAGGTTTTAGCTGTGAACAGGAGTTTGTAATTGTACCTGGACTGAAGTTTCAGAGCATTTTAGGTGTTGACTGTATGATGAAGTTAGGGGTTTTGATAGATATGGAAAGGAAGGTAGTAAGGATTAAAGATAGGGTAGTGCCATGGAAGGGCAGTTATGAAGTCACAGAGGATGACACGGGGTTTAGTATTAATGTAGTAGAGGTAGAGGATGATGAAGGTAAACAGATCAACACGATAAGATGTCCAGAGGATAGGAGAGTAGAGGTTCAAGCTTTAATACAAAAACATGCAGAAGTAGTGGGGGTAGAAGCAGCATATCAGGAGCAGGTGAAGGCGAAATTAAGTAAAGATGGCAAGTTTGTTTTTAATAAAGTAGATTTAAGGGATTCATTCTGGCGGATTCCATTACACAAAAATTCTAGAAGGTACGTAGGGTTTTCCATAGAGGGAAAAATCGATAATTGTAAAGTAGTATCGTTTGGTTTGTCGGCAGAAAGGAAACAAGAATAAATGAGAAACAGACAAGTGTAGGGACTGAAGAAGAAGTAATATTTAAGAGTCAGGATAAGAGGGATGATAAGTTTATTGTATGTGAGATAATAGAGATGTTAAGTATAGATATAGAAGGGGGAGAGATAGGGATGAAGAGTATTAGGATGGTAAGAAGGAAGACTTGGAGGGTCAAGAAGAGAGTTAGATTTAAATAACTTAATGAACAAAGGATAGAGATAGGTGAACTTTAGTATAGATATAGAACAAGGGATAGAATAGGTGTATATAGAAAAGTAGAAGTAAGTGTTTATAGAAAATAAAGCTAGGTATAGGATAAATATGGGAGATAATTAGGAATAGGTTTAGGATGAGAATAAAGAGTAAAGGTAGGAAGAAAATCAGATAGGTTAAGTATAGATATTTCATATAAGATTAGTGGAGAGTTAGGAATAAAGTTAGAAATAGGATAGGTATATAGGATTAGGTAGGATGAAGTAAAGTATAGTGAAGATTAGTTAAAAGTTAGGAATAGGATAAGTATATAGGATGTATATAGGATTAGATGGATGAGTAGGATGAAGTTAGGGATAATTTCAGTTTATAGAATTAGGTGAAAGTTAGGAATAGGATAGGGATATAGGATAGGTGTAAATATTTTTTTTTGGATTGGAGACAAAGTAGGTAAGTTAGATAGATAAGGATAGAGAGAGATAGGCAATTTTTTTTCTAAATATTTTTTGGTTGTCTAAATGCTTTATATTTGAATTCGAATAAGTGGGATTATTTGTATTCAAATAGGGGGAAAATACTCATATTTAGACCAGGGTAGAAAATTAAATAATCACATCAAATAATTTTAATCACCGTGTATAAGAAATTTCATTAAATAATACGCTTTATTAAAACCTTGAAGCATAAATAAACTCGGTCGTTTCAGTAAAAATAAGAAATTTAAATTATTTATAAGACGCTTTATATCAAAAGAAACAGTATTAAAAAAGCTCTGCGTGTAATTTATATATTCCTAATAAAGAAGCAAAGAGAAATTACATGCAAAATTTATCTTAATTAACTCTATTTCAAATAACCGGTATTGAACAAAACGTACAGATAATATCTATAGAAACTTGTAAAAACCCAATAATGCAAATCCTAGAAGTGTTAGTTAGAAGTAGGATGTTTTTAAAAGGCAATTTCAGTTTAATTTGTGTAGATAAACATGTCGAGTCTAAGGATATTGGAAACGGTCAGATGCTTTAGCACGAAATACAAAACAGGGTTTATTTAAAAGCTCTGAGAATTAATATTATTTTGAACACCTGCGTAGTTTAAATATCACATACGGCGAAAATTTTGCAGATAATTAATGTTTACAAAGAATCTTGGAGAAACCGGGGCTTAATATTCACGAGAATGTGCGATACGGGGTTATTAAACCCAGATAACAGTCCACATGGACTAAAATATAATCGATAATAAAGAATATCAATTTGCACCAATACGAACAGGTTAGAAAAGGAAAGAGAAAATGCGTCAAGCAAAGACACATATTGTAAAAGGCGGGATTTAAGCAACGTCACGAGGGTCACAATTGGTTGAAAATAGGATGCAAATATCAGAGGTAGAAACAACAATTTCTGTACAAAATTAATTAGTTTTCTCGGACATGCTTGCGTGCCGTGTTGAAATTTCTGAAATTTAACTGGGGTGAGTACTAAATTCGTAAAAATCGATGCGCGAGCGACAGACTGGGAACATAGAATGAGGAATTCTTTAGAATTACCCGTTTTGAGGACAAAAGCGACGTGCCGGCTTTTTGCTATATATATCGAGATGAATATAAACAAGCCCTCTTAGACTTTTGACTATTCGATGCGTTAAAAGCTCGTACATCCGCGACTTGATTGAAGATGTTAAAACAGTGCATTTTAGTTTGATAAAATAATTTAAAATTTTGCTCGTATATTTTAGTGATTCAAAATAGTTGGTTATTTACGTGCTAACATGAATGTACTTCAGTGCACTTAGATACAAGGTAATAAAATTTAGTTTCACTGTACCAATTAGCAAAATTTACAACGACAAATGTATACACAAAAGTAGGCAGTTTTGGCGTATATTGGTGAAAGAAGTATGAAGTTATTTGCTATTTTTCGGGGGTGTTAATAATTAAATGGTTCAAATACGTGTCTGGATCCACGAAACAAGGGTCAGATATACACAGATGAATTCCGGAAAAGCCCAGAAACAACTTTAAATAAATGGTGATGGAGTAAATTTTAAAAGCGTTGAGAATTAGAAGCCGTAAATATAATCCTGTTGGAATGGTGTGATTAACTAAAGGGACGATGTACTTTGAAGCTACGAGGACGGTGACCTTCAGGTAAATTATACTATTTTGTTTGACATTTTGTGTGTGTTGAATAACTTTATAATTGATTTACTTTAAATGGACATTAGTGAAATTGTACTAACCATAAAATTTTAATTTTAAGATGAAATTTGCTTGTTGAAGTAGAAAGGGTATTTAGTTTTGATGTTCGGTAATATGATGAAAATTTGGGTATGTCTTTGAGCTCAATTAGACGAACCTGGTTAATTAACGTAAAGGGTGGTAGATGCTCCTTTATACTCAGACTCCGGTCTGCTTATATTGTTATATTAATTAGTAGGCATCCAACAAGGACTTTAATTTTGGATGCACATTAAAATGATAATAAAATTAATCTTGAAATTCTTTTTAAAACTGAAATTTATGCTGAGTTTTAATTTTGAAATTTTAATGTATTCTGAATATTGATGTAAATAGAGTTAACGTTGATGTTTTTGGTAGGAATGTGTTGTTTTTTTTTATGAATGAGGAGGTTTATAACATTAGGTGAGCAGCCGAGGCGAAAAGAGGATCACAGCCGTTTATGACGCCCAATCTGTGGGACTAGAATTTTTTTGTTGAAAGGACCCAGTTTCCGCATTCAAAGGAGTATATCACAGCAATATATATGTTAACAGGTGTTTTCGATCCATGTAGTGCTGCAACATTGGAAAGACAATCTAGAATAAACTTTGTAGACATTCAAATTTATAATTTTTATTATGTATATAATGAAATTAATCGTTCAAATTTAGACCTTATAGGTGTTGTTGATTTCGTAGTTACCATAGCAGATATTAGTCTAAGTCCCATGTTATTTGTAGCAAAAGATCATGCAACGAAAGATTGCAATTTCTAATCATTGGCGAAAAGTTAGAAATTGAACCGATTCAAACACAGATTGATATTTCACCTGACGTTTTCTTCAATCTGAATATTTCTTATGTTAGTAGGATAAGGTATCAATGCTTATCCTATAATAGCTTCTGAAGTTCAACAAAAAGTGAGTCAACTTTTCAATGAGTTCTATAAAAATGCAGTCACACCACAAGAACCTGAAACACGATATAGCATGAAAATATCAGGGCAATCTGCACATACATCCTTCTTTTTCCGATCTAAATGTTTATCATACATGGAAATCAAGCAGTACAAAACCTTGTGGAAGATATGCTGAAGGAGGGAATTATACTTCGGAGCGAGTCTTAAGTATAGCTCTCCGGTAGTATTAATCCAAAAGAAAACCAATAACTATTGATTATTTATAGATTTCACACATTTAAATAAAATATGTTTGCGAGATAATCACTCCCCTGCTAATTGATCTCATCGATAAGTTAAGAGTTAGACGTAAAAAGTGCCTTTCATCACGTTGATATTGATCCAGACTCCAATAAGTTTTGTAACACCTAAAGGACAATATGAATGTTTGATGGTCCCCATTTGGTTATAAAAATAGTCCCTGCCTTTACACGCTATAGCAATATAATCCTTAGGATCTTGTTAGGGTATTCTGTGTAGATAAGAAAGAAAGCAGCAAAGTATGTAATGAAAATTGTGTACACCGAAAAGCGCAACAAAATAGGGAGAAGGGTAGAATAGAAATCCAAAAGAATTGGATTTCGGGCTAGCTGAAAATGTCGTAGAATGGGGTGGGTCATGCAGAAAAAAAAATTTGAAACCTCAGTAAGCAAATTTATTACAAACCTTTAGTTAACCATACAGTCCCAAAAAGGAATATTTACGAAAATTAAAAACGCACATTTACGTAATCGTCCTGTTATAATGTGATCTAAATAAAGTGTCAATTTGCGTATAACACAATATAAACCTAAACATTTAAGCAAAAATCAAGAATAAAATTTTATAATCCAAATATCAGGTACATATACATACAACTATACTTACACAATGTTTCCAGTCCTAAATATATACAAGAAAAAAAGTAGACATACTATATACAGTAATTTGTATCTGCTTTGTGAAGCGCACTTCGTAAATTGAGAACGTAATAGTAAATTTAAGTAATGTAACCCTAACTTAAATGAACCAAGTGTTAACTAATTTGGTAAGTAAGTTGTTGACATTAACATTAATGCACAAAAAAAAGGAAACAGTAAAAAGTGCTATAACGCAAGATATGGTTTAACTAATTGCGACTTGAAGAATAGTTACATAATTACTCGTGCACTGTGAACATAACTTTGTAACGTGCAATCTGTAATTTATTAGATAATTATAAGTACGAAACTACAGAACTGGCAAAAGAAGTATCTGTCTTCTACAGCAGCATCAAAAGAAAAGTATACAGAATAATTGTACCTTATTACAACTAGCTATATGCCTCTATAGTACAATCTTAAAGAATTTGGAAATGCGAGCTGCACTGATCGGTGGATTGGATACTGGATTTACCAATTTAACTAAGTTGCAAATCTAAGTACCATGAAGCATCTTCATATCGCGACCCATAACATTTATTTTTGCTAAAAGAATATTGTATAGAATAGACGTTGTACAGAATAGAATATAACCCTTTTAAAAGCTCAGTTTGTATTTATATTGGATTGACCAACGAGGAAATGTAACGTAAAATAATTTTGCGAATAATTGTAAAAGTATATTTGCCAGACAGCAGCTACAAAACATTCTTAGAACAACAGCCAATGAACGCAAGCAAAATACACTACAATGATTTTCATTGAATTTTGTGTTGTCCGCATCTTAAATGTTCAGCCAAGTACGCAACCCTGCTTACAGCACCATGGAGAGAAACGTGTAACAAGTTGCCTAACTGATAGAAACGACAGCGTTTTGTGTACTATCGACTTATAGTTCCGAGAATGAAATTAATTGAAGGGATAGTCAATGAATATAACTTGCAAGCTAAACACGTGTAGATAACGAAATACCACGTTGCTTATTTCTTAGTACCATAAAAGCTTTTATATTTGTACAACGCAGCTGTTTAGAACGCGTTTTGAAGAATAACTATTGAAATTGATTTGACGATAAACATGTGTTGGACTACTTCAGCGGACTTCTAAAGCGAAATTGTTTTAACGATAAGAAAATATTTTAGAGAATTTAGAACACGTGCTTTTTAATCTATGCAAAGCAGCAGACTATTATAGAATACATACTTAAAGAAATTTTAATATGTATTTATTTCAATTGAACTTGTTAAATGACCGCTAGTATAATTTGGAACGAACATAAAAAGCGTGCAGTCGTTTAGACATTTTAAGAGGCACTTAATTAAGGTAGTTGTAAATTAATGCAGAAATCAATCGATTTTAGAAATTTAACTTAACAATCTTTTAGCCAAAAATAAACTAGTTACTTATATTGGTGATATGATAATAGCAACAAATACAATTGAAGAAAGTTGATGTATTTTAAAACCTACTTTTAACAGACTTGTTTGCGACAAACTTAATTTACGTTTGGATGTGTTGTTTTTAAATACCCAAACAACCTACTTGGGATATGTTATTGATGGTGACGCTATTAATCCAAGCCATGAATATATTAAATATTTTCGTCACTTCCCTATACCTCGTTCGGTCCGAGAATTACACAGCTCTCTGGGTCTAGCACCTTACTTTTGTAAGTTTGTTAAAAATTTTGCAGAATTGGCACAACCTCTGTATGGTTTAATTCAAAAAGATGCGGATTTGGAATTTGATGTTAAGCCATTTTAAAGTTTTGAAAAGGTTAAGGATGTGCTTATTTCACAACCTGTTTTAGCAATATATTCACCATTAGCAGAGACACAACTCCATAGTGATGCCAGTTCACATGGTTATAGTGAAATATTGTGGCAGAAGCAAAAATGGATATGTTTTATTTTATTAATTAGGTATTTACATAGTTTTAAGTATGGAAGATGCATTTTCTATATTCCTAATACTCTAGAAAATTCTTTATTTAAAATGAATTTATGTAATACAAAAGCCAATTTATATAATTAAGTTAAAGCTTTATAATACACATGAGTTGCATTTTTATAGACAATATTTGCTTTCACGGTAAAATGTGTTTTAATACACATTGAGGTAATAGCGTTTCGTCTTAAACAAGATTGAATGTTCTCACGCTAAATGCGTAAAGATAGCATTAACCTATGTTATTTACAGCATATAAAGAGCATTTTTATATGCACTAAAAGGGTATTGATAATTAATAAGTGAAAATAAATGGCTTTGTATTTGTTTTAGAGTGATCAATTTGCATTTAATGCGTTTTAAGATATCTTAAAAATAATTGTTTTTACATATACAGATTACAGTATTTGCTATGTATTTACAATTCGCTTATATCATACTTTTGTTTGTAGATAAGTGTAATGTCTGGTTTGTTGTGCGGTGTTGTTTTGTCTGTTATTATGCTTTTGTTTCAGTATAGCTTGTGTTCTGTGTTTTTAAGAATGTTTTGCGGTGCGTAGTTGTATATTGTTGTATGCTCCTTTGTGAGTTTGTGTTGTAGGGCAAGTTGTTGATGTATTATTTTTGTGGCGTTGTCATGTCGTTTAATATATTCTGTGTTTGCTAGTACTGTACATCCACTTGTGACGTGTTCTATTGTTTCTATTTGTTGTTTACATAGCCTACAATTGTCTGTTGTTGTGTTGGGGTATATGATAATGTGTTTGCCATAATAGTGTATTAATTTCTGGTCTTGTATGGTTGTCACGAAGCCCACTGTTTAACTGAATATGTTGCCTTTCTTGAGCCATGTGTTTGATGTTTCCTGGTCAATATATGGTTGTGCAAGGTAGTGTGGATATTTCCCGTGTAGTGTTTTTTCCCCAGTTTTCTTTCTTTGCGTGTGATGTGGTGATTTCCTCTATGTGGTTGAAAGTTGTAGTGGTGTGGCTGATGTGTTTGCACATATGATCGCTTTGTGT